>CM028131.1:1409750000-1411173750 GCA_016271365.2 Neoceratodus forsteri | reverse complement strand
CTGGTTATTTTGATCTGCTGGGAGTTTGTTATGAATCATTATGTTCGAGAGGCTGGGGGGCTGCTTATAGGCAATGACAGGTGGTTCAGGGAAGATGTCTTTCAGTGTTTCATCTTCTCTCAGCATGGGTTTTAGCTCTTTGATAATTTCCTGAAGGGGTTTTAGCATGGGGCAGTAAGTGACCACTAGGGGTGTGCGGTCAGTTTCATGTGTTTGCCTGTATTCCAGCAGATTGTCTCATGGTATTTGTATGGCCCGTTCAAATTCTCTGTCACTTTGTGTTGGAGAGTGGCCCTGCTGAATCAGGGAATGGAATCGTCCTATGCAGATGTATTCAAATTAGTAGGTCAGAATGCAGGAGCCTTTTAAGGTTCCAAATTAGAACAGAAGGAGTTTGCCCATCCTGACTCGACTTCTAAACCACATGAATGGTGTAATTTGTTTCCCATACAGGTTATAGCTCCCATTTTTGTTACCCTTGAACAGCCCCAGTTGTGCAATGTTTAGCTACAAATTGAGAGATATGAGTATGATCCCTGGCTAGGTGGGCTGCTTAGCCTAAACACAAGTTTGAGTGCTGGAAATGTAGAAACATAGAATTTGTCAGCAGAAAATAACTGCTTGGCCCACCCAATCTGCCCTGATGTTGCCCACCTAATCTGACTCTGCAGACCCTAACTGGTCACCAGCATCCCCCCACCTGTCTCTTTTTTTTTTTTACTTTATTTTTATTATTTTCATCATCCTGACAAAACAATATCCATCCTCATACAAAGCACCAGGACTATTCAATAGCTGCAGCCACATTTGGTTATCCATTAAGAAATTAATGGATCACATTATAGGCTGGCTTCATATTCTTGTACAGTAGGAGTTGGGGGAGGGGGGAGATCTAGGAATTACAGTCACTTGAACACTATGTTCAAGAATTGCTAGCCGCTTCGGTGGCTTGGTATGGTCCAGTAGGGAGAATATCCAGTGAAAGTAAGATGCAAACAAGACTTTGTTATTAACCATTTGTGTAAACTTTGAATAAAAGTGAAGCTAGCACTGATCACCGTCCTCCCCTAGAAGCCCAGCATTCCCCTGCATTTCATTATAATTATTTAGTTTAGACCAACGTTATAACAGCATTTAAGCATGAATCACAGATAACTAGCTTCCTGTTTTTATAGGTAACTAATGGAACAAACTGCAGCACTTTATCTTTGAATCTGTTCCCTTCCCGATCTTATCATCATCATGGCAAAAGCCACGTGGAGAAGGACAGCCTACACATCAAGCCCTTCTATAAACCAAAGAATTTCCCTGAAAAGTCTCAAAGGGAAGGCTATGGCCCCAAAACAATACAAGAAAGGTCAATGATTATGTTAATGATCAAAGTCTCTGCACTATCCAACTTTTTTAGATCGCTGTCCAAACCTCAAGGTCAGCCCTCATCTTTTGAATTCTCCTCACGATCGGTCAGTCTGGCCCTTCCAGCAAATTCGGCTTTGGTCTTTTCCATCCATCTGACTGCATCACTGGGATCCGAGAACTTTCAGCTTTTGGGGGGAAGTCTAGATGGAAGGAATGAGTGGGTAATTCCCAGTGGTCTAAGACGTCTAATACAGTCATCTTTCTTGCGGCAAGCCCTTGTTTGAAATGATAGATCCAGGAAAAGTTTAATATCAGAGGCATTACTAGCTAAGAGTTACGCTGCTCTAGCAGTCTTGAGCACCACATTGCAGATCTTTGAGCCAGAGCTACGTACCAGGACAGTTCGTGGCTGCAAAGTGTTCTGTGGCCAAACTCTAGGATTGACTCTGTATGTGCATTTCAACAAGTCCCATTGGAAATTGCCGGGAACCAGGTTAGGGCTCTTAAGCCACTCTGTAATGTAGGAAGCATATCAGTGCCCTCGACACCTTCAGGAACAGCGATCAATCTGAGATTTCCAGCCCTTATTTCATTCTCTAGGACTTCAAGTCATCCACGGAGCTGAGAATTTTCCCGAGTCATGGTAGTTACTACTGCTTGCACTGAGACTGTTCGCTCTCCCTGCTCCGCCACTGCTGCAGTCAAAGCTTTTATGGCCACATCCTGAGTTTCTAGTTTTGTTAAAGTATGCTCCATTTTAGCATCTATTGCCCTCATACTTTCAACCATGGCATACCAAGGTGGTTTCAATCCTCTGCTGCTGCTAGGCCCCACGCACTCGTAGCATTGTCTATTTTTCCATCAGCTTGGGGCTGCTTTTGTTGCCCCTGCTGATTCCTAGGACATCCCATTGTCAAAAGAGATATGGTTCTATTCCTTATGTTCTCAAGAATTCAAATCCATCGAAGAAGAACTGACTTTCACCTTATTTCTTAGTTTTGTGAGTGTTTAGATGAGCTCGAGGTGAGAGCAGATGTCAGAAATGACTGTCCTGGAAGCTGGCTCTCTAGCTCGCCCCTCCCCCCACCATTTTTTAACACAACCCTATGTCTACCCCACGCATGCTCAAAGTCCCCACTGTTTCTGCCTGCATCACTTCTGCTGGCAGTCTGTTCCAGGTGTCTACCACCCTTTCAGTGACAAAATATTTCCTCACATCTCTCTTAAACACCCCCCCTTCAGTTTTATCGCATGCCCCCCTGGTCCTGGAGCTCATTGTCCTTAGAAAAGGACTCCGATCCTGGACCCTGTTTACCTCTGTGAGGTACTTGTGGGTTTCTAGTATGTCACCTCTCACTTTCCTCTCTTCCAAAGTGTACATGTTGAGATCCCTCAGTC
This sequence comes from Neoceratodus forsteri, assembly GCA_016271365.2. Lineage (NCBI taxonomy): Eukaryota > Metazoa > Chordata > Ceratodontiformes > Ceratodontidae > Neoceratodus > Neoceratodus forsteri. The sequence continues at coordinate 1,411,170,993 of CM028131.1, read as the reverse complement.
TCTTCTAAGGCCTCTCGTGCAACCCCAGCACTATTTTAGCTGCCTTCCTCTAGACTGCCTTCACCCTGTCTATGTTCTTTCTGAGGTGTGACCTCCAAAACTGGACACAGTACTCCTGGTGGGGTCTCACCAGTGAGCCATACAGTGGCAACACCACCACTCTCCTACTGCTAAGAGTGGAGATACCCCTCTCTATGCACTCCAGCATCCCACTAGCCCTACCCACTGCTTTGTCACACTACCCTGCCACTTTGAGGTTGTCAGATATGATAACCCTAAGGTCCCTTTTCTGTTTGTTGCCTGTCAGTACCTTCCCCCCATCCTATACTCAGAACCTGGGTTCCTATATCCTAGGTGTATGTTTTTTTATGCTTTTTGGTATTGAACCTCAACTGTCATACTTTGGACCACTTCTCAAGTTTCCCCAGGTCCCTGCCTATTCTCTCCATCCCTCCCAAGTGTCCACCCTATTGCAGATTTTATCATCCGCAAAATGGCATATCTTTCCTTCTTTTTCCTTAGCAATGTCACTTATGAAGACACTGAAGAGGACCAGTCCAAGTACTAAGCCCTGAAGCATTCCGTTGGTCACTCCTCCATCATTCGAGTGAGTGCCACTTATCACCACCCGCTGTCTCCTATCTGTTAACCAGTTTCTTACCCAATTTACCATTATGGATTCCACACCCACACTGCTTAGTTTATCAGCCTCCTGTGCAGCACAGTGTTGAAGGCCTTACTGAAGTCAAGACAGGCCATGTCCACTGCCCTCCCTGATCTATTTTCTTGGTTACAGAGTCAAAGAAATTAATCAGATTCGTTTGTCATGACCTCCCCCCTTTTAGTCCATGCTGCTTATAGTTTTGCAACCTACTGGATTCAAGATACTCCTGCAGTCTTTCCTTCAGTATGGTTTCTATTAATTTCCCCACCACTGATGTAAGAATGACTGGCCTATAGTTGCTAGCCTATTCCCTACTGCCACACTGATGTAGAGGGACTACGTCAGCTCTTCTCCAGTCTTCCTGAACCACACCTGCTTCCAGTGAGCTGCTGAAAGAGGCTGTCAGTGGGGCAGTTAGCACCTCTCTGAGTTCCTCTAGAACTCTTGGGTGTATCCCATCCAGTCCCATAGCTTTGTTCACCTTTAGAGCTGCAAGTCCTTTCTGGACTCTTTTCTCTGAAAATGGACTTGTGTCCACCACCCCCTGTTCTTGCTACTCCCTAATGGTCTGTCCCCGCCTCCCTCCCCTGTGAAGACTGAGCTGAAGAACCTGTTTGGGATGTCTGCTTTTTCTTGGTCCTCCTCTGTGCGGTCTCCCCCTTCGCCCTTCTAGTCCTCACTCTCCCTCCCCTTGTTTTCCTCTTCTTACTTATAATAGCTTGGCAGAAGACTACAGGAGAAAGGACTGCTGTGTGACTGAACTTCTCTGCTGGGACTAAAGTAAAAGAACTTTTGTATTTAGACCTTTAATTTAGGGTAAAAAAACTAACATACAAAACAAAACAAAAAAAAGTGTGTGTTTGGGTTAACTGAACTAAATGGGTAACTGAAAAGTCATCTAGGTGTAAATCTCAGGTGACTGAAAGGACTTAACTGTTGTGAGGTTTAAATTACTTGTAGAAAGATCTGGTAAGTAGGTGGAGTGGCTTAGCTAGAAGGAAGCTACATTTGAAGACTGCCTTAGAAAGATTCTGCTAATAGCTTGGCAGAAGACTCCAGGAGAAAGGACTGCTGTGTGACTGAACTTCTCTGCTGGGACTAAACTAGAAGAACTTTCGTATTTAGACCTTTAATTTAGGTTAAAAAAACTAACATACAAAACAAAACAAAAAAAAGTGTGTGTTTGGGTTAACTGAACTGAATGGGTAACTGAAAAGTCATCTAGGTGTAAATCTCAGGTGACTGAAAGGACTTAACTGTTGTGAAGTTTAAATTACTTATAGAAAGATCTGGTAAGTAGAGGGAGTGGCTTAGCTAGAAGGAAGCTACATTTAAAGACTGCCTTAGAAATATTCTGCTAATAGCTTGGCAGAAGACTCCAGGAGAAAGGACTGCTGTGTGACTGAACTTCTCTGCTGGGACTAAAGTAGAAGAACTTTTGTATTTAGACCTTTAATTTAGGGTAAAAAAACTAACATACAAAACAAAACAAAACAAAAAAGTGTGTGTTTGGGTTAACTGAACTGAATGGGTAACTGAAAAGTCATCTAGGTGTAAATCTCAGGTGACTGAAAGGACTTAACTGTTGTGAGGTTTAAATTACTTGTAGAAAGATCTGGTAAGTAGGGGGAATGGCTTAGCTAGAAGGAAGCTACATTTAAAAACCGCCTTAGAAAGATTCTGCTAATAGCTTGGCAGAAGACTCCAGGAGAAAGGACTGTTGTGTGACTGAACTTCTCTACTGGGACTATATTACCCTCCTTCCCTCCCCACCCAAAGCTAGTTCTATTTTTATAGGCACAGGATTTGACTGACAACAGGAACTTCCTGTTTAGGGGCAGGAAGTGAGTGATCACAGAACCACCAAGCACCCACCATCCTAGAAGGGCAAGAGTAGCTCTCCAGCCCCCTCTAGCTGCTGGAGGTCTGCCTCTGAACAAGTAAGCGGTCTACTGAGAAATATAGGATATTCTTGTCTCAGAACAGGACAATCAGGAGCTTAAAGGGCACGATGAGCAGAAAGTAAGGAGAGCTAAAAAAAACAGAGGAAAGAGTAAGGATTGCAAACAGTTAAGGGGCCAGAAATAAGACATGATTGGAGTGGTGCAGTGCAGTGGCTGTGGCAGCAGTCTTCCGGAGATGTTCTGGAGGATGCGGTGTTGTCCCATCTGCAGGCACCTCTCTGGGCTGAGGGAGGAGGTTGCTCATCTCCAGGCTGAGTTGGCCAGGATTTGTGGGACCTCCTCTTCCATCCAGGGACCACCAGTGCCACTGCCGTTGCCTCAGAGGTTGCCAAGAAAGAGGAGCGGTTGGACCACAGTGGGCTCAGGGAGGGTGAGGGTGGTGGAACAGAGGCACATCCCTCCAGTTGTACCTCTCCACAATTCCTATGCCATTCTGGCAAAGTGTGGTTCCTCTATGGAGGCACCTACAGTGGAGACCAAGGAGGATGCTGGGAACCTCCACAAAGGAGACCCACAGGAGGGTGGCAGGGGACCCTGCAGGGGAAGGAAACAACTTCTGGTGGGGGACTCCATTGTTAGGAAGGTAGAACTGGGCAAGGAAGGGGAGAGGGAGGTAAGGTGCCTGCCTGGCGCCATGGCTTGGAGGGACAGGGAGCGAATCCTCAGGATTGCCGAGCAGCTGCACAGGGGAGGGAGCTGGATGTCATTGTCCACTTAGGGACAAATGACCTGGCTAAGAAAGGGATTAGAGAAGTGCAGGAAGAGTTTGTGGAATTGGGGAGGAGCCTTAGTCAAGTACAGCACGCACGTAACCTTCTCGGAGGTGCTACCCATCTATGGCATAGGAGAGGCTAGGGTGTTCCGCACTATGGATTCAATCAGTGGTTGAAAAACTGGTGTGGAGCTCAGGGATTTGGCTTCATTGGGGACTGGGGTCCACCTGAAGTGATGCAAGCCTATATTGGCATGATGGGCTGCATCTGTCCAGGAGGGAACCAGAATCCTAGGTGATAGGTTTAAATGCTTCATTGGCAAGCTTTTAAACTAGCCAAGGGGAGGCACTGAAAGGAGCAGGAAAATCCTAGCCCCCAAACAATCACGGTAGTGAGTATGGCAACACCAACATGGAGGTGTCGATAGGAGAAGGGCAGGGTAAATGGAGAAAGTGACAAAGGCAAGAAGGACAGAGATGGGCAAAAGGGGGTAAGGCCATCAGGAAATGGAGGTAATGAGTACCAATGCCCGTAGTCTGGGCAACAAGCCCTGAGCTGGTGGCCTTAATGGAAGAGTGATGTCTGGATATCGAGCAGTCACAGAAACATGGTACACAGAGAACCATGACTGGGATGTTAACATACCAGGGTACATAACCTACAGGAGAGACAGGCAGGGGAGAGAGGGAGAGTAGCTCTCTATGTAAAGGAAGGATAAAAGCAACTGAACAAAAGAGTAAACAGGAGGAGAGGAGGCACTGTGGGTCACCTTGGAGACTGGAAAGGGCACCACAATCCAGCACAGGGTTAGGTACAGACCCCATGTCAGGGGAAGGAATGTACAAGGATATGATGGAAGGCATTCTTAGAATGGCAGAGAAAGGGGAGATACTGTTGATGGGAGACCTGAATATGCCAGATGTTAACTGGAGCACATTTGCTGCAGCGACATCCAAGAGCAGGGCCATTCTTGACGCCCTACAGGTGGCAGGCATTAGACAGCTAGTTCCGGAACCCACTCATGAGGGAGCAATCTTAGACCTCGTACTCTCAAACGGGAGCAGTGAGAGGATCTCAGATCTAGAAGTGGGTTGCCATCTGGGGACACGTGACCATCAAACAGTGTGGTTCACATTAAACTCAGCTACAGAGTCAAGCCATACAAAAGTGAGGGTACTGGACTTTAGGAGGCTGACTTTGGCAAGATGGGAGTGCCTCAGAAAAGCACTAGCAAACAGGCTAGAAGGAGGTGTGGAGCAACAATGGGAATTATCAAAACTGCCATCACAGAGGCAACAAGCCTTTGTGTGAAGCAAATAAACAAATCAAACCAAAGAAAAGCCACTATGGTTCTCAAGAGAGGTGGCTGTGAAAGTCAGGAAGAAAAGATAGCATTCCAGAAGTATAAGGAAACACAGAAGGAGCAGGACAGAGAGCTGTACCAGTTAAGGCAGAAAGAAGCAGGAGGGAAGTCAGAATAGCAAAGGCCCAAACTGAGGAAAAGATAGCCAACTCAGTTAAGAAGGGATAAACCTTTATAGGTACATCAGCGGCGAGAAAGACAAAGGGAGGGATAGTGAGGCTGAATAGAATAAACGATGGGTGGGCAGAGGGGGACAGTGAAAAAGCAGGAATACTGAACGAATATTTCTGCTCAGTATTCACAAAAGAGGAGGGGGAAGTGCCTAATCCAATTAACAGAAGCACTCTTGATAGGGGGGTCGATCCCAGTCCTTTCACAGAAGAAAGGGTTCTGCAAGAACTCCTAAAACTGAAGGTGGACAAAGCAATGGGTCCTGATGGAATTCACCCCAGAATTCTAAAAGAATTAAGGAAGGAACTAGTGAAACCACTGGCTACTCTTTTTAATAAATCATGGGAGGATGGTGTGGTACCCGAGGACTGGAGGAAGGCGGATGTGATTCCCCTTCACAAAAGTGGGACCAAGACAGAGGCAGGAAACTACAGACCTGTCAGTCTGACCTCTGTGGTAGGGAAAGTGATGGAGTCACTTCTGAAGGAAAGAATAGTTGAGTACCTAGAGGTCAGTGGGCACAGGATCCAAGGCAGCATGGGTTCACAGCGGGAAGGTCATGTCAGCGTAATCTAATAGATTTCTTTGACTGGGTGACCAAAGTAGTAGACCAGGGAGGGGCTGGACATGGCCTACCTAGACTTTAGCAAGGCATTTGACACAGTCCCACACAAAAGATTATTAGTCAAATTAACCAGCCTGGGAGTGGGTCCCAGGTGGTAGCCTGGTAAAACATTGGCTGGACAACAGGACACAGAATGGTATTGTAATGGAGTCCACTCTGAAGAAAGGGGTTACTAGTGGGTACCGCGGGTTCAATATTGGGTCCAGTCCTTTTAATGTCTTCATCAGTGGCATTGCAGAGGGACTGAAGGAAAGTATGCCTTTTGCAGATGACACAAAGATCTGCAACAGGGCTGATACACAAGGAGGCGTGGAAAGGATGAAAAGGGACTTGGCAAGGTTGTAGGAATGGTCTGACGATGGCAGCTAGGATTCAATGCAAAAGTGCAAAATAATGCACCTGGGAACAAGAACCCAGGGAAGAATACACAATGGGTGGGAGGTAGTAACAACAACAAAACAGGAAAGGGACCTGGGGTAATCATATCAGATGACCTTAAGGTTAAAGCAATGTGAGAAGGCAGTAGGGAGGGCCGGGGTATACTGGGATGTATAGGAGAGGCATCAGCAGCAGAAAACAGGAAGTTGTTATCCCTCTGTACAGACAGTTGGTGAGACCCCATCTGGAATACTGTGTCCAGTTCTGAGACCCCATCTCCGCAAGGACATAGACAGGATAGAGGCAGTCCAGAGGAGGGCAACTAAATGGTGCAGAGTCTGCAAGAGAAGCTGATGAGGAGAGACTAAAGGAGCTTAATATGTATACCCTTGAGGAAAGAAGGAGAGGGGACATGATAGAAACTTTCAAGTACCTCAAGGGAATCAACAAAGTCCAAGAGGGTAGCATCTTTCAGAAAAAGAGACTTGCAAGAACAAGGGGACACAATTTAAAGATAGGAGGAGAGCGGTTCAGGGCAATGGAGGAAGTATTATTTCACAGAGAGGGTAGTGGATGCATGGAACAGCCTTCCTGAGGAAGTTGTGGAGTCTAAAACTGTGGGAGAATTCAAGAATGCATGGGACAGACATAAGGCAATTCTTGTGGGGGGCAGGAAGATATAGGCTGTTGGTTAAATAGGATCTGTGGCCTATCCTGTAGGTAGGGAAATGGGCAGACTAGATGGGCCTAGTGGTCCTTATCTGCCGTCAAAGTCTATGTTTCTATGTTTCTATGTTACTTATGTATCTGAAGAAAGTCTTATCCCACTTAGTGACCCCCTTAGGCAATTCTTTCTTCTGTCTTCACCTTTACTCCCCTCACTGCCTTGCCTGCTTCCCTCTGCTTTACTAGGTATACCTCCGTCTTCTCCTCCCTCCGTTTGCTGATGCCATGTGAATGCCACCCTTTTTTTCTTCCCCACCTTTGCCATTTCCTTAGAGAACAAGAATGGTCTCTTTTTCCTTCAGCTTTTACCCACTTCTTTCCCACAGAGGTTGGCTGCTTTAGTTATACCCTCCCTTATTTTCCCCCACTGTGCCTCTACTCCTCTCTGGCAACCCCCAACCCCCACCCCGTGAGGCAGTTTCTGGCACAATCTCCTATTTCTTTAAAATCTGCCCTCCTAAAGTCCAGGACCCTCGTCCTCATGTGGTTTGCCTCTGTTCCTGTCTTAATGTTAAACCACACTGTATGGTGAGCACTGGTACCCAGGAGATGGCCCACTGTCATATCTGCAGTGGTGTCCCTGTTTGTAAGCCCCAGGTCCAGCACCACCACATCCCTACTGGGAAGGAGATCAACTACAAAGCAGTGAGAACACTTTGGCAGAATGACCCGATATGTGTCTCGATTTAGACATAAGTGAATAATCCTTTTTCCCTATTTACCTTCAAATGTTACAGGACTTCGTAGACTGGGTGAAATATTTAATGAAATATTCCTACTTTCTGCAAACAATTCCCTGCATCAGCAGAACTCAGTTACACAAAATTCCTCAAATATATGACTCTCTGAACATTGCATTATTTATTACAGAAGACATTTTCATTACAACAGGATTCTTTTCCTTCAACTTCACCTGTTGCCATCGCTAAATCCTGCCATAAAGAACAGTTACGTAAGAACTTACCGTAACAGATCTTCAAGGGAGTCTCTGTCATCAGGTCACACCTACGGAACTTATAGCCATCAGGCACCAGGACCATGCGGAAACTTTTCTAGCAGTCTAGTAGAGGCCACCCATGCCAACATTGTATGCCGATGTCCCTGCATGTATCAGCGTTGGCAGCCCCGCTCTTTCCTCAGTTCGCCTGCTGGAGACCATAATCACTAGGCCTCCCTTTAGGGAATGGAGATAGATGAGGTGCCCAGCTATAACAAAGGCTGGAGCAACAGGAAAGCCAATCTGGAGACAGAGAATAGAGGGAAAGAGGGTGGGACGGCATGACCTGATGAAAGAGATTCCCTTGAAGATCTACTGTTATGGTAAGTTCTTACATAACTGTTCTATCTTCTTTGGGAATCTTTCTTTCATCAGGTCACACCAATGGAACAAGTCCCAAGCAGTACAGCCAATGAGACAGTCTGGGTGGCAGGAGGCCAGAGGCATAAGAAAGAAGAACTTGAAGCACATCTAGGCCAAAGCCTGCCCTCTTTCTAGAGGCAATGTCTGGACTGTAGTGCTTCATGAAAGTATGGACAGTACTCCAAGTGGCACCAGCACAGACATCTGCAGCCGATACATTTCTGAAGCAGGCAAAAGAAGTGGCCATGCCTCTGGCGGCTGAGTGGCCATGAACAACACCAGGAAATTCCTTATCATACTTCAGTAACAAAAAGTGATACAGCTGGCCAACCATTTGAACAAACATCGTTTGGAAACTGGAACACCATCTTTCCCTGGGGCAAAAGAAACAAATAACTGAGAGGACTTTCTGCAGTCTTTGGCACAATGTGTACAGTACCTTAAACTTCTATGCACATCTAAAATATAGAGCAATGCTTCCCCTGGATTGGCATGCTCTTGGCAATAAACAGGCACGTGGATAGACTGATTTAAGGTAAGCTCTAACACCACCTTAGGAAGCAACTTAGGGTCAATGCGCAAAGACACCCTGTCTTTGTGGAAAATCAATAAGGCTACTCACAAAAGAGAGCCTGAAGCTCTGAAATCCTTCGAGCAGAAGTAATAGCAACTAAAAATAATACTTTCCATGACACAAAGCATAACTCACAAGATACAGCTGGTTCAAAGGGAGGTAAAGACAGCTTTTCTAGAATGAAATTCAGGTCTCAAGCCAGGACTGGATTATGGATAGGAGGCTTCAAGTGGAGAATGCCTCACAAGACACACGGGCCACATCCAACTGGACCACAGTTCATGGGCACATGGAAGGCTGATATAGAAGACAGGTGCACCTTAATAGAGGAATATTGGAGCCCTGCAGCCAACAACAGGAGATACTCTAGAATCTAGTTCAAAGGACAAGTGAATGGGTCTAAGTGATGAGAAGCAGCTCATATAGCAAAACGTGTCCACTTCATTGAATAAGTGGCCCTGGTGGAGCATTTCCTGGTGGCCACCAGGACATCAACCACTTTTTGAGACACCCCAAACTGAGCAATGGCTATGTTTTCATGAGTCATGCATGTAGGTGGAGGGACTTGAGATCTGGATAGACCCCTATCCCCGTGCCTGTGTCAACAGGTCCCAGCAGAGGGGCAGAGGAACTGGAGGTTCCACAGCTAATTGTTGCAGTAATGGAAACCAGATCTGACAAGGCCAGAACGGTGCCACCAGAAGTATGGTGGCCCCCTCCATTTGGTGCTCGATGAGCACTCTCTAGATCAGGGGAAAGAGAGAGGGACAATGCATCTCACCAGAAAACTTCAGGCCTTGGGTCTAGCAAGCAGTAATGCAACAGTTTTGCATTAAGTGGGGACTCAAAAAGGTCCAGTTCTGGATGACCCTACCTGTTGAACAAGTCATCTACGACCAATGTTTTTTTTTTTTTTCATTTTAGTCTTTGGTAACCAGGTAAGGCCCACTAGGCACAACTGCCTGTTTTCAGAGGTGACCTGGGAGCACTGGGCGGTTAAGTGACTTGCTCAGAGTCACACGGTATGCAAGTGGAGGTTGTGAGAATCAAACTCGGGTCTGGTCTGGTGGATGTATCAAGCTCATTCACACCTCATTCCTCTAAACTCTAGGCTATACTGACAGCCTATTTCAGTGTCATGTCAATGTCAGCAGCTCCCACGTGTGCATTCTGAACTGCGACCAGCTGAGTCTGTCTGCCAAGGTATTTTGGTTGCCTGGAACATGGACGGCTGATAGACATCTAGACCGTGATCTAGAGCCCAGTACTAAACTCTCATTGCCTCTGCAAAGGGGGTAGGAATGAGTCCCCCTTTGCTTGTTGATGTAATAAACTACACTGAGGTTGTCCAATTACACCAGCAGGGGACCCGGAGAGAGATGGTTCTGGAAGGCCCATAAAGCATACAGAACTGCCCTCAATTCTAAAACGTTTATGTGAAGGTGAGTCTCCATCACAGACTAGGTCCATGGGACAGAAAGTGACCCAGGTGTGTTCCCCAGACCAGACCCCAGGCATCCGTGGTGAGGATCTGTTGGGGAGAAGGTATGAGAAAGGGTACCCCTCTTAAAAGATTGTGGGGGTCTATCAACCACTTAAGTACTCTGTGTACAGGGGATGAGACAAGAACCTGCTGATCCAGATGGTCAGTGCCGTGGCCATCAGGTCCAACAACCACAGGAATGTCCTGGCTGTGATGTACCAGCTTTGGGCAACCAACTGCGCCTCAGCTAAAAGGCATTCCACCCTGTTTTAGGGAAGGAAGACCTTGCCCTGGACAGTGTCTAGAATCGGCCCAATGTACTGCAGCTGTTGACACGGGGTCAGGACAGACTTGAGCAGCTTGACAATAATCCTAGGGCCTAAAACAACTGCATGGTACATTCCAGAGTGAGCAGCAGGTGATCCCTGGACTGGGCCTTCAGTACCCAGTCATTCAGATAAGGGAAGACATGTAGGCCTTCACACCTGAGGGTGCTGCTACTGCTGCTAAGCATCTGGTAAAGACCCATGGAGCAGAGGATAAGCCAAAGGGCAATACCTGGAACTGCAGGGGCAGCACCCCCTGGCAATGGTGAAGAAGGTGCACACAAGGGAATGAGATGCTGGATTAGTGCCGTTGTGACAGAGGAAAGTACTGTGTTTATGTCCATGGTAGGAAGAGACAACACAGGTGCTGATGGCGGCAACAGAGGGGGCAGAGGCCCCGGTGTCGCTGGAGCACCGCCTGCTGGAGCAGAGCCACTGGGGCCCGGCACTGGTGGACCTTGCAGTTGCAGAGGTCACAGTGGTAGAGCTGGCAACGATGACCCAGGCAAGCCCGAGGTCGACGGCCCTTCCCCTGCCATAGAAATGCTGGTGAAACTTACTGCCGGTGATGGCCTGAAGGGAACTGAGGCCTGGGCAGCAGGAGGGATCAATGCCAAAGCGGTCGATCAAGCAATCCCAGAGGAAGAGACAGTAGCAATCGGGGACCGGGAGCACCTCTGGGGGGAATGGTCTTTGTTACATTCCCTGATTTGGTGAGAGTGTTCCCTGAAGACTCATCCCAGGCTTTGGTGGCCTGAGAGCCCGAAGAGTGAGCTGGCAACTGAGAGGGGGTGGCCCCTGAAGATCCCTGCTCCATCCTGGCTCATTGTTGCTCCAAAAGAAAAGACCACAGGGCTTCTTGGTGGAGTCACCGGGTGGCGAAGTTGAACTTCAGGCAGAGCTCGCAGGCGAGGGCATCGTGGCTAGGCCCAAGGCAGCACACGCAGAGGTCATGCTAATCTTCAGAGTAAATCTTCTTTCCTCAGCGCCAGCAACAGAAAAGGCTGGAAGGGTCTTTCATTCTCGACATACAAAATAAAAGGAATCACTTTACAATAAAGTGATTCAGCACTTGAAAGATAAGGTAAGCATTCAAAATCGGCAGTCGGCCCGGCCCTTGGCTGTGAAGAATTTCGCTTCGCGTAGCGACCGGGTTGGGAACAGATCCGGGGTCAGCCGGAGGCCGGCCGGGGAGTAGATCGAGCGTCCGCTGGGCAGCTCTCCTTCTCCGGGTGTGGTGGGTAGTATTCAAAAGCGCTAGGGACTCTGGCGGAGGCCGGGAGTTCCCACGCAGCCGACGCTTGACAACCCATTGGAGGCGGGGCGGATGGTGACATCATGGCACGACCCCGCCTCCCCAGAAAAGCGGAAAATGGAGGAGCTGCCTGCCGCCGCGAATGAAGCTCGCCGCGGCTTCAATGTGCTCCCAGGCCAAGCCCCGACCTAATCAGTGCCTGCGGCATATGCGGGGAAGTGCCGCGGAAACCCCACGTGGGGGCCAGCATGGGGCATGTCGAGGGCTGTGGCTGATTTGGGGTGCAGAAGCCGGTGGCCCGTGACCGGGCTGATAATTGGGCGGCAGGTAGCTCGGGGAGTAAAGAGCAAAAAAAAAAAAAAAAATCGGCAGTCGACTGAATGACCAAGCTTCTGTGGAGTCCATGCGAGTGTGGTTGACGGCAGAAAAGAACTGAGGAGGGAGCAGGCCGCCCACGCTTATATATTCAGGGACGCTGGTGTACGACGTCTGCGTGAGCACCTCCTACTAGACTGCTAGAAATGTTTCCACGTGGTCCTGGTGCCTGACGGCTATAAGTGCCATAGGTGTGACCTGATGAAAGAGATATCCCTGAGGAAAATCAATGTAACACCCTGCTTATAGCATCAGAATCTGTTGCTGTGGAAATTACTTTTTCCCCCAATCTATTATTTTTCTTAATTAGGGATATACCCTGGTCAGGCTCTATGAGCCTTCATTTAGACAGCCAGGAGTGTTTTTTTCTTCCCCAGTTTTTCTATCAAGTCTACTCTCCACCCCAGTGATGTGGGCCATGCATTCATGGGCCTTGACATCACAGAGTCCCTATGACGACAAGCAAGCTACCTGCCCCAGTCATAGGGGTCATTACGGCACCACAAGTCATCATCACAACTCCCTGGCTGAGGTGCCCTACCAAGTGGCAGCTATATCAGCTGGGCCTGACCCCTGATGCACTGACCCATCACCCACCTATGCTCCAACACCTGGGCTGAATACATGGCAGTGTGACATGCTGCCACTGGCCCACCGAGGAAGCCCCACAAAAACTGTTCTGATGCCACAGGCTGAGAAGTATGATTTCAGAGCAGGAAAAGTAGCAGAAACAGGTAAAGTCGAAGGGGTAGTGAGCCTAGTTTCATGTGAACGCTTTCAGTAATAAAGACACTTATGTCCAGAAATTCAGATTTTTGGGAATCTTATGATATGTAAACCCTGCAGTTGCCAACAGTAATTGTTTTGCAGGAAACTGGAAAATCACTTTAATGAATGCACTGGCCTTTTTTTCACTAGGAAGCCAATTTTTTTTTCAATAACGGTTGGAAACTGGGAATTTCCAACTGAACTGCATTTGATGCTCTTGGACAGGTGCCTAGCAGGCACTACCCCACTTGGTACAATCTGGCAACGTTTGCTCAATGGATATGAAGACATAATTACCCTTTTGCCCCTGCAGAATGTAAGCATTTGAAGTCAGGGATGAGGAGCCTGACAGGGCAGTACAATGACACACGTGCCATGTTTGCCCAAACTGTCCTTGAGCTGTGGATAAACAGAGGGCTTCAGTCTACCCTGCTCTTAATTTCTCGAAATACACAATCACTACAGTATGAAATTACCAGAAAAGTAAACCAAGAACTGGACTGATATTTACGCAATTAGACTGGTACTAAGTGCTTTCTCAGACATGTGGGGAAGCAAAAGATGCTTGAATAAAGGGGACACTGATGCAATTTTCTCCACTTCAATGATCTGTTAAACAAGATCTGCAGAAAGCTAACAACAGTATGTGACACCACCGTCCTTGACTACCAATCTTCACTGTATGGTAGCTTCATTACGGGACAAAGCAGCTGTTAGACAATTTTGTGGAAAAGTTCTGAACCCTCCAACTAACAGATTTTGAGGCATCCCACTTCAATGTTTGGGAGTCTTAATCAAGGACATTACCTTATTTTACAGCTTATGACAAAAATAAGTTGGTCAATGTTATATGCCTCTTCTTATTTTTTCAGAAATAGCTTGTGTGTTTTGTGCATGAGTAATTTACCACGTTATCAGGCCATAGGAGGTCATCACGTAGCTTTCGAGCTTACAATTCCCCCTTGACCAAAGAAAAAAGGTCCTCCTTTTTTTAAAAGGGTACCAAAGGGGAATTTAGTTCTTTCCTGATAATTCTGGCTGTTGTAGGCTCTATCCACAAGCAGGAAGAATGGAATGAATGAGTACACCCCTCAGCTAAGACAGAGTGAGCTTTACTCACTGGATTTTTAGTGGTACCCCCTGTCACAAACCCACTCAGCAGGTCAGGCCCTCCACTCTCAAAGTGCCAACCTCCGAGCACAGTCTCGTGAACAGTGTAACAGACAAGGTAACCTTCTTTTCTGTTTTTGTGAGTTCGGATCAACCTTTGTCTCAAGTTCTGGAGGGATTTAAACTGTGAACCTCTTGCTAGTGTACCCAATGCACAGGCTCAGATATTTCTGTCTTCGGTGGGGGCCAGATATCTTTGCCTATGGGCACCTAACCAGGTATACAGAGATGAACCCTTAAAAACTTTAATAAAGACCTCAAATTTAAAACGCTTCTCTGTCCAGTTTGGTACCACCATTCAAGCTTATGTTTAGTATCTGCAATAACCATATACTTTTCTTACAACTAAAAAGAAGTCAAAGACAGACCAAGTAAGTTCTAAAAAGAATTTTACTGAAATAGTTAAAAATATGTAAAGCACAAAATACAGAACTGTTATATCCCAAGACATACAAATCTTTTAAAAGAACGTTTAAACGGTGCAAATTCCTACTTACAGTATTTAGATCTGAAATCTTTCTAAATACTTGTTTACAAGTGCTCCAAAGATCTTTCCTCAGTCAGAGTCTAGGTAAAAGTGTGTTTCTGTGTAGTAAAACAGAATATTCCTTAAATAACTGTATGGGACAACCCATTTTTGTGTGAGGTCAGCTAGCTCCTCCTCTGTCAGATTATGTATAAAAAAATATACATCTTATACAAAAGTATTACATTCTGCAACTTCAGCATAATTCATGTCCTTCAAATGACACTTCTTTTGATCTCATAATAAGCTTCCTCCTTCCAGGACATGAAAGCATCTTTATGATTTCGCACTTCCATGTAATAACCTGGGTTTTCCTTCCAACGTCATAAAATGGATATGTTATAGCAACTATGGTTGTAATTAACTCAGACAAACAGGATCCTTAATTAAGGCCTTACATGTTACACATGGTCTCTAAAAACTGAATGTGTGTGAACTCACACGCTGTCAGCATTTTTCTTATGGCTTTCATCTTTTAGCTAAAATCTGGGGGGGGCGGTGAGTGAGGTCATTCTAAGAGCACCATATTTTTCAGCAGAAACAGTCAGTCATACATTTTATATTAAAAAAAAATGATACAGCACTCAGAGCTGGCTGTCTACATCACATCCCACTCCCTCCACTACCCATGATCCTCAGTCACCCTACTGGCATAGCAGTAGAAACATTACAAACAGCTAGGAGATGTAACTGTATAAACAAACTTTAATCCCCCAAAGGTGTTCCCAACACTAACAACATAAGAGACCTGGACGTAACCATGTATAACTAACCTGTAGTGACTAATTACAGTAGAACACACCTCTAAAACATAGCACAGACAGCTTGGGAGGGCATCTCTGCCCATGAATGGAGCCTACATATAACCAGAATTACTGGTAAGGAACTAGTCCACTTTGTGTGTCAACTCCTATGAGCAGGGAGAATGGTATGGGTCACCGTGAAGAGGCAGCTAGGCTAATTCAAATCTTGGCTGAAGTTTGATATCTCAGAATCCCTGTTTAAAGCATAAACAGTAGGAATGTGAATTAAAATAGAAATCCTTTAACACCGGCCTTTTAGGGCAGTATGGGAGGCACATACTGGACTTTCAAAGACTAAAAAAGTAGCTCAGAGGGAATATTGGGAGCACAGGGGAAAATTTTAAGATGACTGTAGCATAACGGCCCTAACTCACCAAAAGACCATAAATGGACTACAGCCCACACAAAATTAATGTGCAAAATATTTAATTGCACATAAAAAGATAAATAATAGTGGCATATACAGTGTGAAAAATCTCTGTGTTTCACAACAGTGAAGTGCTTTATCAAGAGTGACACTGGATTTTACCTGTTACTGATACCAGCCACACTCAGGAGCACCCCTAAAATTATTAAATTGCCGCACCAGTGGCAGGGAGGGCGGGGGCACTGTGAGCACCTTACCTCCTGCCACGCCGGTGACCTGTATTCAGGAACAGATACGGGTTGCCGGGGAAGGGAGGGAGGATTGAGCATCAGGAAGACAGTTCTCCTCCCTCAGGGAGACTGGTTCTGTAACCCACTGCTCGACTGCCTCCTGCAGGAATCCTAGTGGAGGTGCGTGTATGGCACATTGTGTGGGGAGTCTCCATGTCCAGCGCGCTGGGGGTGTCTCCGCTGAGGCGGAGCTCATACAATGTGCTCACTGCATGTTCGTGGTAGTCAAGAGAAGAAAAAATGGTCCCCCCCGGCCCTGACGAGGTGGGAGTAACCCATAGGGGATACAGGCCTGGAAGTCGGAGGAAGGTGGAGATGGTTGTGGCCTCCAGAATGGAGTTGATGTCAGCCACCCAGCCATAGCAGGAATAAAAATGTCTATGGAAAAAACAAATAATTAAATGGATTACACAAGCCAGAGTTGAGCAGATCGCACTTTGAATTTGTTTATGATTAGGGAGAAAAGTGGCTCTTTCCTAGTGATTTGCATCCAGCCACAACCAGGGTACCACATAACAAGGCTGCACTCTACAGATGCGAGATAAGGAAGCTTAAGGGAGGTTTCTGCACACACAGAGAATGAAACAGCAGGACTTTGACTCAGATCAGTGTGATGAAACTGAAAATTGGTATAGTGTTGGACCTAACCAACTGGGTCACTGTGGAGAACTGGTTAGGCTTATTCAAATCTCAGCCGAAGTCTGACAACCAAGAAATGAAAATTAAGTACTTACTGTGATTGTTGATCTTCAAAATATCCTCACCACTGATTATCACTTATGTTTCTGGAGCTGGAGGCACTAGGACCTTGCGGGACCAATTCTTTGCAGGGAAGGAGCAGATGCAAGCTACTGACGGTGCCTGTGCACCTCCCGTAATGGCACGCACAACAACCAATAACCATCACCGGCTCCCTCACTCACCTCAGTTCTGTTTGGAAGGAGAGAAACAAAATGGAAATAAACAAAGAGAGAGTTAGATACTTACCAGCCCAAAGAGATAAGGAAAGGGCCTAAAGACAAAAGGAACAAGAAAATAAAACCTGACTGCCAACTTAGAAATAAGAACAGGGCACACGAGGTGACATAAGAGGTAGTAGGGTCTGCAGTGCCTGGGCTTCAAACCACTAGCCAGACAGAAAGTAAATAGTGGCCTGCAAAAATAGGGAGTAGCCCTCAGCAGGTGGCTCTAACAAAGTTACGAGGAAGATGCCCATGAATGGGACCCCTTGTTAATGAGATGGCAGAATATGCCAAAACAGCAAAGGGACACACACACTCCTGGAAATAATGGGGCATCTCCATGCTGCCAGACAGAGAATGGACTGAACTCTTTGAGTTAACCATGTCCCTCTTTTACACTAGGGAAGAAGAGAGGGGGGATCTACATGCATTTGGAGTTGCAGAGCTGGACAGTCCAAGGGAGTCGAGATGTGTTATCTCCCCAGACACCCCTAAAGGTAGTGGGCTAAGGGCTCAAATTCATAAGGAGAATGGGCGACCAACCAAAACAGTCTGACACAGTCAGTGCAAAGATTCCATCAAAAAAATGACCTGCTTCTCCTGTAAACACAGGCATGTGCTCTGGGTAAAAGCTGGTGTAGTTGATGCAAAAAGGCTCAAGCACCACCCCCATGCAGTGCAACTGCCAAGTTGGTTTAGATGGGATAGTGCCCAGGGGCACATGCTGAACGTAGCAACTAACAAGTATACACCCACAGAGGAGATATACCCCAGGCAGGGAGAAGGAGGACAAGAAAGAAAAAGGAGGGAAGAAGCCCCTTCTGCAAAATCCCTTTTTTTGTTGGTTGGTGCAAGGGCCCCAAAAGACCCTCATCTCAGCTTTGTATTTTTTTTAATAAATAAAGAAAGAGCGAGAGACCCGGGGGAGGGGGTGACTGGGGAGATGCCCAGTTAGTACTTCCGTGGTGCTGCCAGCACCAGCAAGGTGAACATGCCCTGAGGCCTTGGCTCTGTCTGAGTGGGGGATGGTGGGCGGGGAATGGTAATTAGTGATGAACATATCCTGGAAAAGCAACAATTATGGTAAGTACATAATTTTCATATCTTCCAGGAATCAAGCTTCACAACTGATTCCCACTTATGGGTCAGAGTACTAAGCTTTCCCTTTTTTTGAGGAGGAGCTGGCTTACCCTGAGGGTAACAAGATCCCTCAGCCCTCTGCATGGAAGAGAACAGCGGAGGGTAGGGGCTCCTCATGGGTCTGGTGGGACCCGAGACTGGTCAGGGAGAGCTGGAGGCTTCTGTGCTGCAGGAGCAGGAAAGCACTGCAACAGTTCTCGCCTGACCCTGTGGTAGAATAAAGGAGCCCCCTGGAACTGTGAGTTCAGCACCTTACACCGTGCCAAAGATGCCAGTCTGGAGAAGTGAAGCCATGCCATCCGCCGGAGGCAGAATGCAGTTCCTGCAAGTCTGGAGGCCACCTCATTGGCATCGTACAATGCCCTTGATTGGTGCCTTGCTACCTTCAGGCCTCGAGCAGAAAGACAATTGGCTTACCCAACTATCTCACACTGAAGCATTTTTAGCTAGGAGCTGACCTAGTTGCAACCACAAATGCCGACTGAAGGCTGCCTTATGTGCTGCAATGCACATAAGAGCACGTTCTGAAGTAAAAACATTCCTCCCCAAGGCATCTGTCTGGGCAGAATCTACCTCAAGAGTTCGGTCATGCATGGGGTGTCTCGGCCCGGAGAGGGTCTGCAGCACTTTCAGCCCTGAATAGGCATGAGGTACTGCACCTGCAGACCCTGTGGATGCGCAATACTGGAGCATGAGGTCCCTTGTGGATGTAGAGCAAGACAAGGGAGGCCTCCATACCACCCTTGATGCCTCCTTGAAGGCTTTATGCCAGGGAGGGATGACAGAAGTGCCATTACTGGGAACTCCGAGAAGTCCTAGTGGCAGGGTTGCCAGATCATGGCTTTTACAGGAGTCAGTGACAAACACCTCCAGCATGTCCGCCAGAAATCGCTGGTACAAAGAGCACTCAGCAGCTGAGGACAGGTGGATGAAAGATTTGTTGTCCTCTGAGAAGAATGTTGACAGAGAGGAGATGCTGACCCCAGAGGTTGATGATGCCGGAGTGAAGGTCCAGAACTGGGCCCAGTCAGAATGCCAACAGAAGGCATCTAGGACACCAACACACTCTCTGTGCTGTTCCTGCATAAGTGGCCCCTCAGGGCCTGTGAACACAAGCAACTCCTGTAGGAGTCGGAGGGGCCCAGGAGGGAAAGAGACTCATGGGCTAGAGGGCCTCTACCTGGGATGCAGAATTGCACAGGGGCATCGCCCAAGGGAAGGGCCTGGCAGGACTGCTTGAACGGGGTCATCCTACATCAGAGGAACAAACCAGTCGGTGCCCATGGGGGGGGGTCCTCCAGGTGGGGACAGCAAAGCTGTACAGTATCCACAGGGCAGCTCCAGCCACCATTGGTGACAATGTCAGCCACTAGCTCTGGAGAGAGCACCACCTCCCAGCCATTATCGGACTCCAAGCCAAAGCTGCCTCCAGCACCAGGCTTAGGGTTGACAACGGGCCTGGAGACAGGTTTACACCTGTCACCATAGCCAGGGATGACCTCATCACCAGCGTTGCATCTGGTGCTGGACCCAGGACCAACACTATGGCCATCATCATGTCTGTTTCCGGAGGCAGCGTCGTCTTCCCCCTCCGTGCCGCTAGCTATACCAGTGGAAGAACAATTTCCACCTCTGCAACAAGACACAGTACAACCCCAGTGCCAATCCATCCTTTGACACTGTGTACAGTGTTGGAGGGTGGCCCAACGTCACTCTGTTCACCATCAATGCGAACTGTGACAGGAGCCAGGGTGACATCAGGCCGTGTGGTGACAGGAGCCAGGGTGGCATCAGGCCGTGACACTGAGGTGTCTACTGGGAACACCGAGCACATAGCTTCAGCCTCACCACCAGAGACATACTGTATACTGCTCAGGGCAGGCAGACTGTGGGGAGTTCACTGCTAGACGCCTAGAAGGAGCCAGCTGTCCACCAGACCACAAGTCTAATAGTAGCTTCTGCATTTACAAGCGGTGCAGGGTCAGTGCTGTTATGAGGGTAGCTAGCCCAAAGCAGCAAGAGTCTACAAAAACAGCACTCATAGCAATAATGGAAATAACAAAAATAATTAGTGCAAATGCAGTTTATTAGATATCCTGAGCTGCTCACCCTTACCCCAGGATATCTAATACACTGCATTTGCACTAATTATTTTCGTTATTTTCATTATTGCTACAAGTGGTGTTTTTGTGGACTCATGTCCACCAGACCACCCACCAGGGCCTCCGATACCTCAGGGAGGTGAGGTTGAGGAGGACCCTGTACTTCCACAGAACCAAAGGTCCCAGGATGGAGCCCAAGGGAAAGGCCTAGTGACCTTACCTTGGCTGCACGTGTGTGTGGTGCTTGCCTCTGAGGGTCGGGGTCAGCCAAGCCCACTTCATCACACAGATCTCGAAGGTATGACAGTCCATGGAGAAGCAGGTGTTGCGCTGAGGGCAAAGGCAGGTCATGCAGCACAGATGTCAGTCTGTCGCAGCCATCTGCTTCCCACAGGGGCAATGACGCATAATGGAAGGCTGTCAGACTTTCTTGCTTATCTTAGCCACCTTCTTTTCAGACTTTGGCATCATGGAAACTGAAGAAAAACAATAAACAGAAAAGGCATCATGAAAATAAACTTGACTATGACGCAATTAATAAATGGAGACATGGAACTTGAGGTGCTGTTGCTCTCATGGTGTGCTCTCTACGGCAGGAAGTACAGAACTGAGGTGCATGAGGGAGCCAGCGACAGTCATTAGCTGGTACACACTGCACCACATGAGGTGCATCGACTCCCTTCCTGCAAAGAATTTGCTCCCGTGGGGCCCTACTGCCTCCATACCAGGACCCATAAGTGGGAATCAGTGGTGAAGACTGATTCCAGAAAGAGCCTTTGTTTAAAGTATAAGCAGTAGGAATGAGAACTAAAATAGAAATCCTCCAACACAGGCCTTTTAGGGCAATATTGGGGGGGGTTACACTGGACTTTACCTGTTTATTGTCCCTGTTCAGCAGTACCCAAAAGGGAGGGAGTCAGTGCTATTTATCACAGATTAATATCCACCTGCCAAAGCAGCATAAGAGGAAATGATCATATCCAAACTGCAGTGTTTAGTAAAGATGTGCAAGGAGGACTAAGTAGCTAATGTGCAAAGGTTCTTCAAAGGAGCAGAAGCTCATTCAGCAAGCAAAAGGGCCACGGCCCTCGAGGAGTGGGTTTTGTCCACAAGAAGGGCTGGACACATAAAAAAAAAAATAAAAAAAATCAGGTGCCAGACATATCAAGTGGGCCAATACCAGAACTGAAAAAGACAGCCAACAGGAAAGCCACTATCTAAGCCCAGCTGGCAGAGTTTTAAAATGTGGAAGAGGTAAAGGCAACGAGCCGATTCCCAGTGGATAACAAAATGCTCAGAAATCACTCCGGACTTTGCCATAGACTGCTCCCCATCCAGAGAGATGGGTTTCCATGGAGGGTTTCCATGGTGATGAGGACAGGGTCTATGACCCTTAACATTACCCTTCAATATAGGCTGGAGGAAAATGTTCGCCATACTGAGGGATGCTCCAAACTGGGAAAGGCAAACTGCACTCTGTAGAGCAGTGGATGTTGTAAATGGTCCCAGTGCCATATCAGATGAAGCTGTAAAGGATGGTACCCAAACCATGCCCATTGTACTAGGGTGATACATGCCATCTTGAGACCATGGTGCATGTGACCATCTATGCTAAAACTGCATGTTTGGCTTGGATGGAGGCACGTGCTGTTGCCACTACCTGAAGTCTGTGTGGAGTCAGGGCCACCATTGCTCTTGATGACTCAACCAGTATTCACAGGTGCTCACTGGTCTGAGACGAGAAGATACTGCTGTCTTGTGATTTACTATTCACCTGTCAATCCAGAGCACTTCAACACTGCCAGGACCACTTGTTGGGCTGCTGGCAGGGAGTCTGCTCTGTTAAACCAGTCCAGGTATGTGTGAACATGTAAGCCTCATGTTCAAAGTTGTGCGTGAGGACTCACATTACTTTGGTGAACACCTATGGTACCAAGGCTAAGGTGAGAGGCAGTGATCTGAACTGGATGTGCTGTTTTTTCACCCAAGACCAGAGGTACTGATGGTGGCTGGAACTGATCGAGATGAGCAGGGAGGCATCCTGAAGTGTCCTGCTTGAACTTGACTGAGTAGTTTGTTGAGGTCTAGCACAGCCCAAAACCTTCCTGTCCTTGTGGGACAATAAAAAATGATCTACTAGAGTCCTTTACAACATTGGAAGATGGTACCAGAGATACTGTACTCCAGTGTAGCAGATTGTCAACTACACCCTAGATGGCTTGTCTTTTCTATATTCATGAGTCAGCTTTGATCAGAGGAAAGGTCTGTGACCTTGGAAAATTGGAATTCTATCCAGCATCCTTTTTTTAAACTTATATTTTTTTATTTAAACTAATACAAGAGTAGATCATACTGCCACTGGTAGCCAGGCATAAAACAATATGTGTTAACAATTTAGAATTTTGCAGTTGCTGCTGTGGTTAACATTATGTGGAGGAAAACCAAGCCTAATAAACAAAAAGATAAGCTTTCACTATTTACTCATAGCCATCAAACAATGGGATATATTCTAGTATGGTTTAATAACAATCTCCTCAACTCTGTGAGTTGATAATACCCCTTACTGTTGACACTGCAGAAAAAAGTTGAACTTCACAAGGAGAAATAAGTCCACCTTACGCAATTTTAAACTTCCAGCCCTTGTTCATTCCAGGGTTGTAACTTGATCTAACTGCTGTTCCAGGCAAACATAAGACAAAGAGGAGTAAAATACTCACTGCCAAATGGTTGCACAATTTATATCTGGCAAGACAAAGAAATGTATAATTACTGGGATGTGCCACAAACTTAAGTTCATCTTGATCCCTCGCTGAATCACAGAGACTGAGTGGTCCAGGAGTATAGAAGCAGGAAAACCATCCTGCTGCAGCTTAACAAGAAGTGAAAGTTCTGGGCGGGAGACTCCATTTTGAGAAACATGTGTACATATATGATCCTGCACAATCTGAGTCAGTTTACAGACAGTAATGGGCATCACTGCAAATAAATTCTAACTTTAAGGCACTATAGTGCTTATACACGCTCCCCTCCACAAACCACTGAAACTGTATAATTAAATGAAATCACCACGTATACGAGACATATCTGATCGTGGCCATTCAAGTCCCAAAATAGTAGTTTAAAAAGTTTATTTCTATT
This sequence comes from Neoceratodus forsteri, assembly GCA_016271365.2. Lineage (NCBI taxonomy): Eukaryota > Metazoa > Chordata > Ceratodontiformes > Ceratodontidae > Neoceratodus > Neoceratodus forsteri. Next base: position 1,411,147,750 of record CM028131.1, on the reverse strand, counting down.
CAGAATTCACTCACCTTCCTCTGAGTCCACCAACTCCCGGTGCTCAAATTCTTTTGCCGTTTTAACAGCCCACTTAACCAGCTTCTTTTGGACTGGTGTACTGAAAAACCTTTCCTCTGTATTGGATCTGAAGTCTGGTTGGTAGGAGAAACGAGTGTACTATGCCTGGTACCTAGAGTTGGTATCTAACTCCATTAAATTGTGTGCACTAAGCTTGGGTGCTGACGGAGAGGTCCAGGAATAGTCGCACCTGCACTCCTTCGACTGCAGTAGATTCCGCTGCCCTTGCTGCCTACAGGATGATGTCTCGGGAAGCTATCGTAGCCCATGATGATTCTGCCCTCTGCTGGGTCTGTTGGTCTCGTCCTTGTATTCACTTAGTATGCCTCTTGCACTCTCAGTTTCTCTCCTAGTTGTAGAATCCTCTGTAATGAATGTTGCACAAATCTCCTGATGTTAGCACCTTAAAATGCTCCAGAACGCCAAAGATCTGCACATTCTGGGCTCTGATTCTGTCATCTCCAGCCAATGCTTCAGCATCACACTCTCTTTCACAAGAGCTGCTGGGGGTGCCAAAGTTTCAGTTGCTCAAATATCTGTCCACCCCTCACCTTTCAGGTGTCCCATAGTTGTAAGATTTGATCCAGGAATAGCTGAACATCAGAACTATCAAATAACGTAAAAAAGCCAGCTATAGCCGGCCCGGTGGCACAGAGGGTTGAGGCGCTGGGCGTCACCTCGAATCACGCCAGCGACCTGGGTTGAGGCAGACTCAGGTTGCGGGGCTAGCAGGAAGGGGAGAGGTTGAGCGTCAGAGGACTCCTCTCCTCTCCTGGAGTGAGTTGGGGAAATTGCTTCACTCTGTAGTGGCCCCCAGTGGAGACCGGAGGCACTACAAGGAGCGTTGCAATGTGTGCTCTCCAGAAAAACGTGAAAGATGGCACGTCTCCGACCGGATGACGGCAGCCCCACCTCCCCACACCTCTCTGCCATGAAGCATCCAGGGCTGCAGTATCCACGCTCCGCCCAGAAGCAAGAGAGTGCTCAGGCACTCTATATTTCCCTCCCCGTCACCCTCTCCGGGGCAGGGGGGCCCCCTCGGAAAAGGGATACGCCGGGTCAGCGGAGAGTTGGAGCAGCAGGATGGGGGGTCGGTGTCAGAGGCAACGGCAGGACTGGCTGCCCGTAGGAGTGGACGGAATGTGCCTGGTAGGCGGAGATTAAAAACAAACAAAAAAGTCAGTTATACTAAGTTTAGCTGTTCTTTTAACTCTTAGACTGCTGACTGAATTAGAATGCATAGGAAATCTGGACAGATATATCAGTCTGCAGCACAGCAAGGGTTTTTTTAGATATACAAAAGTTCAGCACTTAAAGAGCTGCTGACACCTTAAAAAAAACTTTGAAAAACATAATAATTAGGTACAATTCACCTTCCATTCCATATATATTCTAAAGATTCCCCCCCCCCCCAGTATTTATTACTAAGGACATTTGCATGAATTCATGATCTTTATCCCTCAGGGTTTATCTACCTCTACAGTTGATTCACTACTTCAAGTCATAATCCTCTGTTGTGACTTCACAGATTGTTGCCATGGGAGTAACTGTGATGTCATAAGCAGTGCATTATGACCTCAGATAGGGAGACAGCAACAGGAATAGATGAATTCTTCAGGAGCAAACATCCTGTTTTCATGTAGATGACCACAGTAATAAATAATGGGGAGGAAGAATACTGCAGTAATGGGAAATACAAGCTGGACTGTGTCTAAATATGTTCTGGTAAAGTTCTCCTGAAGGCATCAGCTGCTCTTTAAGTGAAGTGCTGCTTGCCACATTGGCTGCTCTCCACTGCCCCATCCAGTATCATTTGATCCCATTTCTATAAATCCGTCTGTGGTGGTTTGCGTCCATCATCTGACAAAGGACGAGAGTCTTTGGGGCCTCCCCTCGAGGGGGTTTGGTAGATACAGAATGCTGTGGTTGCTTCTCAGTGTCTTGCTTCCTGTATTGTGTGGTTGCTCCTCTCTGCTTGCCTCCTGTTTTCTGTTGCAACAGTGTATTTAGGAGTCCCTGGTCAAACATCCTGCTTATACCCTCTCCGTGTTTTCCCTCGGCCGAGGGATGAAACTTCCCCCCACTCAGGGAAATTCCTCTCCTTGGGTGGAATAGCCAGCAGAGCTGTGGTCTAGTGATGGAGTCTGAGATTTGTACCTCCTGGATCGGTGTGTGAAGGAGGTAGACTGCACTTCAAAAAAAGCTAACTGTCCCTGTGCACCTGGAAGGTCTGCACCAATCACCTGAATACCCATGTCTCCCACATGTCAAGAGGTGATAGCTCCACATTACTTACTCCTGGGACATTACTGTGGTGTGTACTTGATGTCCTTCAGACATCTGGCAGATCTGTAAACAAAATGTAGCCTTAGAAATGGTCCAAAGCTTCAAATACCTGGGCATCACCCTATACAGATCCCTTTCATTCTCCTCCCACATTGACAATGTCGCCTCATCAGCTAACCGGAAGATTGGTCTACTATACAAGCACCGTAGCTGCCTCACTGAAAAGGCTCTCCAGCTTGCCATCACCAGTTCAGTATTCTCAACCACTGACTACGGTCTTCCCATTTACAGTGCGGCGTCTGATAGCACCCTTAAGCGGCTTGCCACTACGCTGAATAAAGCCCGCAGGTTAGCACTAGGGACCCCTCGCCTCACCCATAGCTGTAATCTCTACCTGCAAACAGGGTGTCTAAACCTTGCTGAAAGGACCCATTACCAAGTATGTCTACTCGCCAAAAAAGCAGCCCTTGGCCTATTACCGCCTGGCTGCAGTTCCCTCCTGCACCAAATTGAACCAACTTGGACCACCAGGGCATCTAACAAGCTCTCAGTCAAGGTCCCCTTCCAGCGAACTTCTCAAGGTCAGAGATCCTTTGAATACAGGGCCCCACTCTGGCTTAGTGCACTTCCACCTGATCTTACTGCTATCAGCAAAATTGGTCTTTTCAAATCAGCACTCACATCTCAGCTGGCCAGCCAACAGACTTGCTCCTGCTTCCCCTGATTCACCCCTACCTGTAATCTGACTAAGAACTCCCCCATACCGTTTGCACTTATCAGCTGCCCACCCAGCATCACTCATACCTACATTCTCATTTCCCCTTTCCCCCCATTCCCTGCCCCCTTTTCCTATTCATGTGCTCCTCTACCCACCTCAGTCTCCACTTTCTTACCCACCCTCTGCCTTAACAGAACTTAACCACTACGACAAAGTGACCCTGTACCTGTGGTTACCGCCATCCTTCCACCACTGCCTAAGTCTACCCCCCCCTCCTCTAACCGGGGCCAATTGTGCCACCCAAATAACCTACTTCACTTGTCTATTCTTTAATCTCATAGGAAATGTACAGAAACTGCTATAACTTGTCTCTACTGTATTTTTAATTGCCCTACAGCCCTCCTTGTCTTGTTTTTTTTTTTTTTTTTTTTACACACTTTCTTGTATTGTACTGTGCTTATCTGTGCCTTTATGTCTGACGTGGAACCTTTGTAAATGAGCTTGTAGCTCAAAGGTTGTAATCCTAGATTTCATTAAATAAAATAAATAAAAAATCTGGACCTGCTATCAAAGTTGCTGTCTGCCTAACATTGGACGGGTGGAAGCTCACTTGAGGCCACATCTCCCATCTCCCTAAGACACTGCCAAGGTCTGTGGGAGTTGCTCGATGAGACTGGAGGTGATGGTAGTGAGGAGCTGGATAGGAGAGCTTCTCTAGAGAATGTGCCATTGAGAACTGCAGGGGAGGCATGTAGATTTGCTTAAGTGGAATGAACTCGAGGAAGGTGTATCCTTGCACTTTTCAGAGGCAAAAAGAAAATATTGTGTCTGAGAGATCATGGCCCCCACCCCATATCTACGAGACATTACCTTATGGCAGGGACTGCAGGCCCAGCGGAGTTCAAGATGCAGCAGTAAAAAGTCAGCTAAAGCTAAATGTCTGCTTGGAATCTTTTAAATGACTGGTTATCAAAGAAAAAATGTATCAGGGCATTACTTGTTTTTCTGTTAATTCTTTGGTAATCAGGTAAAGCCCACTAGGCACAATACCTGCTTTCAGGGGTGACCCAGGACCACTGAGGAGGTTAAGTGACTTGCTGAGAGTCACAAAGTATGGAAGTGGAGGTTGTGAGAATCAAACCAGGTCTACTAGATGTACCAAGCTCATTGACAGCTCATTACTCTAACCCCTAAGCTATAATGCCAGCCCATCTACTAGACTTTCTGACCACTTTGCATGGTCTGAAAATGGAGAATCAGCTTTAGTCCAAAAGGTTTTGATGTACCAGAAAGTAGTTGACATAACAGGTGAAGATCTGGAAGACAACATGATAGATGTAGTAAGTAATGATAAACCAAATCAACAAACCTTTATCTTGGGTGTCTCCATCATAAAATACACTGACAAATATACCACAAAAGAGAACAAAGACTGTGTTACAAGTAATAGCTTTCCTGGAGCAGGTGTGAGCGATATCAGATCCCTACTACCCAGTATTTTGAAGCAGGCTCAACCCAACCCTCTAGTAGTGAAACACGCTGGGACAAATGATGTTAAGTATAAAACTGAAGAGGAAATTCTTAATGATCTCAAAGCAGTATACTCTATTTGAAATGATCTAAATGTGAGGTGACCCTTTCTGAAATTTTGCCAGTACCAAGGGCCAACTGCAGGTTAAATGGAAAATAGTCAGAATCAACAACTGGCTAAGGCAGTGGTGTCTTTTTCAGAACATTAAATGTATTAAAACCTGGGAAATATTTAGTGGTAAAAGAGATCTGTTTTGTTGGGGTGTGCTGCACTTAAACAGAAGTGGGAGCCAACTGTTGGGGAACATAATCAGAACTAACATTAATACATTTTTAAACTAGATAACAGGGGGAGAGGAGATGCCATTATGTTCTCTTCCTTCTGCAACTGCAGCTCAGCTCTTATAAGTCTTTTCAACCCCCATTCTTAGCAAGCATCCTGTTTCTGTAAATATCAGGCAGGAGCTGCTAGAACACATTGTGCCTGAGCTGAGAGGTGCCATTTGCACAGTTTTTGCAACAGGCTTAAACATTTGCACTCAAGTAACCTCTGGAGTTCTCCACTAGCTTTTTACAATCATCTCAAATTATAATTATATACATTTCAACAGTAGCACTATATATTTTCTAACCAAAAGGGATCCCAATATCAGTTACAACTCCATATGATGATTTGCACATATTTTTATATCAGCAGACGTGCAAGGGAGGAAAAGACAGACAGCAAGGGAGACTGAGAGACAGTGAGAGGCAAAGAATTGCGAGATTGTTCGGGATGATCAAGTCCAAGGTCTCACAGAAAAATTTGGTTGCGCAACCAGACAGAGAAGAAACAGAAAAGGAAAGAATAGATCCTTGCATTTAAACACCTTCTTCATAACAAATGGGACAGGGTCCTAATCCACCCTGTAACATACACCCCCCTCCTTAACAGGGAACCTGTTTTATTGAAAAGGTTTCCAAAACGTTTTATTCTCTAATAACATTTGCTGCTTTCAGCAATTAAGCACATATGCATTGTTTTTTTTTTACAATACAGCAAACAGTAAAGTTTAAACTCGTACATTTGTTTTTCAACCTTTAGAACCCTCAATTCCTGATCCATATCTTGACAGAAAAGCAGCATTGCTATTCTCTTTACCAGATTTGTTTATCACAGTGAATTTAAATGGCTGCAGTGCCAGGTACCACCTTGTGATTCTGGAATTGTTATCTTTCATCTTGTTAAGCCAACAGAGAGGACTGTGATCTGTTACAAGAACAAAGTCAGTTCCTAGCAAATAAAACTTAAGGGACTCCATAGCCTACTTTGCTGCTAAACATTCCTTTTCGATAGTGGAGTACCTTTTCTCTCTGTCATGAAACTTCCTACTTATGTACAGAATAGGATGTTTTGTCCCATCTACATTCTGACTCAGGACTGCACCTAGGCCTACCTTGGAAGCATCTGTTTGTAGCAGAAATGGTTTCTCAAAGTCTGGTCTTCTTAAAACAGGAGCTGAACATAATGCATCCTTTATGGCTTGAAAAGCTTCATCACACTCTGGGGTCCATTTCACATAACTTGGGTACCATTTTTTTGTGAGCTCAGTGAGGGGAGTAGCCAACTCTGCAAAGTTGGGAACAAATCTCTGATAATAACCAGCCAGCCATAAAAATGATCTGACATGTTTCTTTGTTTTAGGTACAGGGCTGTTAGCTGCAGCTTCTAGTTTAGAAACCTCTGGCTTGACTTCTCCATTTCCCAACACATAGCCCAAATATCTGGTTTCCTGCATGCCCAATGCACATTTGGTAGGATTAATAGTCAGACCTGAATTTTTGATAGATTAGATAACTGCTCATAGGTGTTCCAGGTAGCTTTTCCAGTCTAGACTGTACCCCACGACATCATCCAGGTACGCAGCACAATAACCAGTGTGAGGGGATAAAACGACATCCATGTACTGTTGGAATGTAGCTGGCGCACCATGTAAACCAAATGGCATGGTGGTGAACTGATAGAATCCTATAGGGGTGGCAAATGCAGTTTTGCCTCTGGATTCTTTGGCTAAAGGTATTTGCCAGTAACCCTTGGTGAGATCGAGGGTACTGATATACTTTGCACTCCCCAGTCTATCCACCAAATCATCTATTCTGGGCATAGGATAACTGTTAAATTCTGATACTTGATTAAGTTTCCTAAAATCAAGGCAGATTCTAACACCCCCTTCTTTTTTGTTTACAATTACCATTGGAGGTGACCAAGAACTCCTCGACTCCTCTATGATACCCAATTCTTTCATTTTTTGTATTTCCTTAACCACATCAGCTCTTAACCACTCTGGTAACCTGTGTCTTTTGCCTAATAGGATGAGCATTCCTTGCCACTATTACATGCTCAACCCCTTTTGCTTGGCCTGGTACCATGGTAAAAGTACTGTTAAATGTCTTGAGCACATTACGAATGTCTGCAGTTTGTTCTGAGGTTAAGGAAACATTCACCTTTACAGCATCAGCATTTACAGTTTGTTCCAGTCTATCATAAGCTACATCAATATCTTCCTTATCAGTTTCTGGCAAAATTACTAAGGCAGCTTTTGGCATTTTTTCAACCCATTTCTTGAGGAGGTTAGCATGGTATATCTTAGTAGGATTTTTCCTGTCAGGGGTCTCAGTCTCTTAGTTAACAGTGCCAGTATGTCTAAGCACCTTGTATGGCCCTTGCCACTTCATTAACAGTTTATTTTCTGTTGTGGGCAACAGTAGCAAAACCTTTTCACCTGGCTCGAAGACGTTTTCTTTTACCCCATGGTCATAATATACCTTCTGCTGGTTTGGGGCCTCTTCCTGATTACTATGGGCAATTTCAACATATTTTGCCAGCTTCTTTCTTATGGCACACATATAAGAAGTTATAGACTGTTTCTGAGTGGAGTTATCTTCCCATGTTTCTTTTATCACATCCAGTGGCCCTCTTGGCTGCCTACCATACAGCATTTCAAATAGTGAAAATCTTGTTGATGCCTGTGGCATTTCTCTGTAAGCAAAAAGCAGGTAAAGCAAGTACTGGTCCCAGTCTTTCCCTTCCCCTTTTACAAACCTTTTTAACATGCGTTTCATGTTTGGTTAAATGCTCAACAAGACCGTCTGTCTGAGGGCAGTAGGAGAGGTTCTTATGGCAGCGATACTTAGTAGTCTGTACAGCTCCTTAAGTAATGCAGCACCAAAATTACTACCCTGATCAGTAATAATTTCTTTAGGTATGCCCACTCTGCTAAAAGTTTTGGCAAGCTCTGCTGTAACTTTTGGGGCTGTAACAGTATGCATTGGAACTGCTTCTGGGTATCCAGTAGCATAGTCGCATACTACCAGAATAAATCTATTACCCTTTTTACTTTTGTCTAAAGGACCAACCACATCCATTGCAATTCTCTCAAAAGGCACATCTATCAAGGGTAGGGGCACCAGGGGCACCTTGTCTTTTCTAGTGACTGGGGCTACTTTTTGACACTCAGCACAGGAATTACAATAGGTAGCAACATCTTCATGAATTCCAGGCCAGTAAAATCTATACAGCAATCTGGCAAGGGTGCGATCCCTCCCTGAGTTACCAGCCATAGGACTATCCTGTGCTATCTGTAACAACTCTGTTCTATACTTCTGTGGTATAACCAATTGTTCTGTCTGTTCCTGTGTCTGAAGTTTAATCTAAACTCTGTACAGTAACCCATTACATTTTTTAAACATTGGTCCACCCTGTTTTGGTTTCACCCCCAGCTGCTTGAAATAACCCTGGAGAGAAACATCATTAGCTTGCTCTGAAAGAAAATCACAATCACTCAACAATTTAGTTTCAGCATTTTCATATTTTAACCCTTTATGTCCATCAGTCATTTGCTGCCACAGTTTCTTCAGGCATCGTCTTTCTTTCTTTCTTGGATTTCGGGATCTTGGAGCTGTGCTCAAACAAGGCCAAATCAAAATCCCTGAAAGGAAAAGTGTCCCCACCATCTGAAATTTTCTTTGCCTGAACTCTTGCCACCACTGCTCCTGAAACATCAGGATTTACTCCCTCTTTGATCAACTCAATAAATCCTGGGAAGTTATTTCCAATAATCACAGATATAGGTAACTTAGGCACTACCCCCAATTTCATTTGGTGCAACACACCCTTAATGGTCAGAGTAATTTGGGTGGTGGGATAGTATCGAGTGTCCCCGTGGATGTAGATGACACCAGTACCTGGTCCTTTTGCACAGTGTTTTCCCAGCACTTTAACATGCACTAGGGTCTGTCTGCTTCCCTAATCAGTGAGTTCCTTCCCAGTCTTATCCCCCACCTTCACATCTGTCAAGTACTTGCCCAACTTTCCAAGGACAAATCTGCTCCAGTGCCACTCTCCTTACTATGGCAGTTTCTTGCAAAATGGCCTGGCTTATTACAGTTAAAGCAGATAACATCTTTGGGCACAGATTTGTTACCCCACCAGAGTTCTTATCAGGCTTGGAGTTTAAATGGGAAAAAGAGTGTCTTACCGGTGCTTGGCAGCTACCTCGCTGCTGTGGTGTTTGTCTGGCCATTTGGTAGTCCTCAGCCAAAGAAACAGCCTTTTCCCCACTCTCTGGTCGGTGTTCCTTTACTCATAGCTGCACGACTATAGGCAAGATGATGATGAATTGCTCCATGGCAAATGTGTCGATGATCTGTGGAACTGTTTTGCTCTCTGGCTGGATCCATTTTATCAGGAGTTCTCTTAGTCAGGTGAAGGCTTCTCAAGGATTGTCGACTGAGTAGTACCTCAGAGATGAAAATCTCTGCCTGTAGGTCTCTCCGGAGATGTCATACCTTTTCAGGATTTCACTTTTCACCAGGTCATAGTTTTCTGACTGTGCAGTGTCCATATTGCTGTAGGCAAGTTGGGCTTTCCCTATCAGGTAGGGTACCAGTCTGATTGTCCACTGCTGCTTTGGCCATTGGCAGGCTGTGGCAACTCTTTCAAAAGTTGTCAGGTATGCCTCAATATCATCTGAGGAACACAACTTTGTAAGTTTAATGGCTTTTAAATTGCTTGCATTTTGTTGCTCATCTGGGTCTCTGCTGGATCCTCTGCCTTTGATAGCTTGCAAGGCATCCAGCCATCGCTGCTCCCGTCGCTGCATCTCTTCTCTCCTCTGCACTTCTAAACATTGCATCTCATTTTCTCTCTGCTTCTCAGTCTCTTTTTGTTGTATAGCCCACCGTTTCAAAAAGTCCATCAGGTTTTCAGGTTCTATCACTGCCTGTTCTTTTTCCATAACTTGTGCTGGCTGTACAATCTCAAACTGGACTTCTGTCTCTGCTAGTCTGGCTGCCTTTCTCCTGGTAACCACTCCTGGACTTGCTGCTGCAGAATCCATACCTTCCTCTGTGCTTCCCTGGTACTAGGTCCAGTACCCACACACAAAACTCCTGTCTTAGGGTATGCACGGTATAAATTCCACTTAGGCTTATACCATCTGTCGTCGAGGCACAGGCCAGGAAGCATAGGAAAACCAGAAGCAGTTGTAGAATTCACCAAAAATATTTATTTATAGTAGCAGTAACATAAAAAGAAATAAACTTGTTCAGAATAACTATGTACAAAGGCACAATAAAACAGTGTTTTCCTGCAGTCTGTGTCCCTTTTTCTCCTCCTTCTGCAATTGCAGCTCAGCTCTTTTAAGTCTTTTCAACCCCCATTGTTAGCAAGTATCCTGTTTTTGTAAATATTAGGAAGGAGCTGCTAGAACACACTATGCCTGAGCTGAGAGGCCCCATTTGCACAACTTTTGCAAAAAGCTTAAACATTTGCACTCAAGTAACCTCTGGAGTTTTCCATTAGCTTTTAACAATCATCTCAAAATATAATTATATATATTTCAACAGTAACACTATATATTTTCTAACCAAAAGGGATCCCAGTATCAGTTACAGCTCCATACAATGATTTGCACATATTTTTATATTAGCAGATATGCAAGTTAGGAAAAGACAGGCAGCAAGGGAGACTGAGAGACAGTGAGAGGCAAAGAATTGCAAGATTGTTTGGGGTCATTAAGTCCGAGGCCTCACAGGAAAACTTGGTTGCGCAACCAGACAGAGAAGAAACAGAAAAGGGAAGAATAGATCCTTGCATTTAAACACTTTCTTCATAACAAATGGGACAGGGTCCTACCCCTGTCACAAAGAAGATATTAAAAAAAAACTAAGAAACTACACCCAAAAACCAGTCCTTTACCCAATAATAATGGTGAACTACAGTCACTGCTGGTTAATAATGCAAGAAGCCTTGGAAACAAATTGGATGAGCTCAGGCACATTTTACATAATGAAGAAATCCAGATTTGTACAGTGACGGAGACTTGGTGGAGGAAGGACAACTGGGGCAAGGAAATACAGGGGTTCAATCTTTTCCACAAGGAGCGAACAGAGGAAAGGGGGTGGAGGAGTTGCCCTCTATATTTCAGACAAAATTAAAGCAAAAGAACTCAAAGCTGACAGTCAAGGTATGGGTGACATAGAACAAATTTGGGGCCAACTTACTTTGAATACTGTGAAAATAACAATAGGAGCTTGTTATTGATCCCTGAATCTTACCAGTGAGGACAATAAAATCTTTTTGGATACTATTGAGAAAATGGATATAGAAGGTAATACTATACTTATGGGGGACTTCAATCTTCCTAAAATTGGGATAGTTTTAATGGCTCAAAGTCAGTAGAAAACAGACTGATAGACATAATTTTACATAAAAACCTAGATCAATTAGTTCATGATTGTACAAGAGGGTGCAATATACTGTACCTTGTATTTAGCAATTTGGAAGAAGAAATAACTAGCATAAAGGTTGTAGAACATCTTGGTGATAGGGATCATAATATGGTCCACTTTATAATCAGAGGGAACTGGAGCACTATTAGAGAAGACAAGACACCATTATGAAATGTTATAATAAGGCTAATTATGATGCAATGAGGTCATATCTCAACACTTGGGAATTGAAAAAGGACCTGAAGAGACAAACCCTTGACCAAAAATGGAGTATAGTAAAACAAAAACTCGACTACTCTAGCCGAACAGTCATTCCAGAAGTTGTTAAATACAATAAAAAGGGAAAAATCCCAAATTGGTTTTGCAGAAATATAAAATTAAATATAAGGAAAACGAGTAAAGTCTATAAGAAATATAAAAGAAATCCTACCCATGAAAAGTGGAAGGTGTTCAGGGATGAAGCAAATAAATGTAAAAAATTAATTAGAAAGGTTAAAATTAATGCTGAAACAAAAATGGCATCCCTAACAAAAGATAAACAGAAACATTTTTTTTCAATTATATAGGTAGTTTAAGAGGTGGGCAGAAAACAACAGGGTCTCCACAAGATGGAAATGTACTAATTGAGGGAGAACACAAAATGGCTATAAGCTTTAATAATTGCTTCCGGTGTGTTTTTCAACAAAAAAACAAACAAACTACTATCACAGATGCGAGGGACAATAATGAAGCATACATATCAATAATTACTGAAACAGAAGTGACAGATAAACTAAGAAAAAATTAAAGTAAAAAAGTCTGCCGGACCAGATGGTATTTTTGCTGGAGTTCTAAGAGAGTAGGCTGATATATCAGCTGGACTGATTGCTTCATTTTTTAATGTTTCCTTGGAGGAAGGAAAGACTATTTTAAATTGGAGGGAAACAACTTGTCCTTTGTATTATATTGATTGTAATTAGCTGCTATTGTTCTGTTGAATGATTCTCTTCATTTTTTGTCTATATTTCCACTGATCCTTCTCCCCCGGGTCGCACCTGGAATCGAGCCTCAGCTCAGTGTGCCTTTCCTGGTTACCAAATGTTTAAATAAATAAATGTAACCCCTATTTTCAAAAAGGGAACAAAACAAGATGTATGGAATTATCATCCAATCGACCTCACATCAGTATTGGGTAGACTTATGGAAGAATATATCAAGGAAATAACTGAAAAACATATGTCTGTTATGGGGTTGGTGGATGTTACCCAACATTGGTTTATGTCAGGAAGATCATGTCTTACAAATCTTACACAATTTTTTGAACCCGTTAACAGTGCCCTAGACAAAGGCCTGCAGGTGGACATAATATACCTGGACTACACCAAGGTCTTCGATCTTCTCCCACATGGGGAACTAGTAGATAGGCTTATTGAATTAAAATTTCATCCACGAACTATAAACTGGGTAGAGTGATGGCTTGGTGATAGGTGACAGACAGTGTGTATCTGGGGATATACTCAGATTGGGGTAGCATATGTAATGGTGTGCCACCGGGCTCAGTTTTGGGTCCCACACTATTTAATGTATTTATTTTCTCCATGAAGACGTCCAGATCATGGTTATGTAAATACGCCAATGACACCAAACTAGAGGCTATAGTTAACAACGAGGCAGCTGCGGCACAGTTCCAAAGTGATTTGCACAAACTAGAATTAAGGGCCAAGAAACACTAACTCAGGTTTTTTTTTTTGCATTATTTCTTTATCCCCTCCTATGTGCCCCGATGTGCCAATTCCTTCAGGCAGCCATGATCCCCGACATCCACCTACTGTCCTCTCTTGGAACCCCCTACCTCAGATCGCAGCCAACCCCGGGGTAGCTCAGCGTAACCCTTCGCCGAGTGGGTCTCCCTCCTCCGAGGGGGAAGGCACCGGTAGGGTAGCCAGCACACTCTTTATCTCGGCCCCAGGGTTCTGCTGAGGCAGTCAGGCTCCTTGAGAGTTCTTCGGTGGTGTCGGCAGATCGTCTGCCATCATCCTGGCCAATCGGGACAGTTTTTCCATTTTCCTGTCACCCCTGACGTCGCACGCATCTTGTAGTGCTCCCGGTCTCCTCCGGGGGCCGCTACAGAGCGAGGCATCACCCTAACCCACCCCAGGAGAGGACAGCCATCCTTCGGACGCTCAATCCTCTCCCGCCCTCACCGACCCCCAGCAAACTGACTCAGGTTTAATGAGGATAAATGCAAAGTTATGCATTTTAGCACAATATAGGTTAAATGGCAGTGTGCTTGAGGCTACTGAAAGGGAAAGGAAGCTTGGTGATATCATGACCAACAACTTGTCCTTTGATAATTATGCAAGGAAAGTCATTAAAAAAGGCAACAAAATATTGGGTTGTATTTTCGGACATATCAAAAGTAGTGACTCAAAGATAACAGTTCCACTTTATTCCTCATTAGTTAGGCCCCACCTAGAATATTGTTCTCCCTTCAATGCTCCACATAATTTAGAAAGCGTGACACTGATAGAGAAAGTTCAAAGAACAGCTACAAAGAAAATCAAAAACTTAAAGAATATGGCATATGGTGAAAGGCTGGAATAGTTGGGCCTATACTCACTGGAGTATAGGTGACTTAGAGGGGACTTCTGCTTCATATATAAAATGTCCAATAATGAAGAATTACGGGAATGTGCAGGGTTAAGCAGAAAAATAATCACTAAAACCACTAGGATGCATAGACGGCAAATCAAGGGTGAGATTTATAAGACTAGTAGAGGGAAGGGGGTTAACCAGAGAGTGGTGTCAATTTGGAATGCATTGCCAGAGTCACTATTACTCAGTACCTGAATGGAGGTGTTTAAAAGATCATTGGACAACTTTATGGGTGTTGCATGATCAACACAATACCACTGATATGTGGTGAGTCATTATAGGCTAACGCCGACTGACTCATTCCTCTTCTATGAATCTATTACTAATAGCAGTTTCCTTAGCACTCCACACGATCCTGAGTAGATAACGGCATTCCCAGTTACCAGTTTGCACATCTGAGGGGAAAAAATGTATACATAAAGAGAAGATAACTCCCTTAAGCCTCCTATAGGATTTTGAAGCTGTTGGCTGTAAAACAAAAAAATGCAAATCATGACTACAGTAGCACCTGACTCAATCTGAAATGGCTCCCACTTACTGTAGAGTAATTATTGCCATGTAGATGATATGGTGAATTTACAGAGAGGTACAGGATGTGCTGCTGATTTGTTTGAAAAGTCTCTACTGTTCACAGAGTATTTGTGATGTTTGATATCAGGCCATCCAGACCACTGAAAATACGACACAGGTAGAACCCACGATTGAAATTGTAGTGCTTTGGAAAGGCAGCTGGCTTGGACACAACAGCTTCGGTTTTGTGCCTAAAAATGTCCCCGATTACTAGTGATCTTTTACACTGTCCTTTCCAACTGAAAATAAATTAATTTGATCTTACTTTGTGTGGAGTGAGCCTTGCAGGAGTTCAAAGAAGTATTTTTAATTTTTTTTTGTCCTAGTGATGGCACTTTGCCCAACCATGTTGTACTCTCGGTCATGTGGTCTTAAAAGTGGAAATGCGAACTGTCCCGTTGTCTTGACTATTCACCCCTAATTCTAACTGCATTGTTGATGTCTGGGGGAGCATGGTGGCAGGAACAGAATGGGTATCAAAACGAAGGAAGAAAAATCTAAAGAAAGTTGATTTGACAACTGAAAAAAATTAATGAAGAATCCCTGCAGAGCAGGAAGTGATGTTTCAGCAACAGACAGAGTGAGTTAAGATGGAGGATTATGGCAAGAAAAGTGGTACAGAAGATCCTGAATAAAGCTCATTCTGTCTCAGCTAGGAGGGGTACTCGCCCATACCATTCTCCTTGTCAACAGGAGCCGATACACAAAACTCTCTGTCCAAAGTTACCTGCATCACAGTACTATGTGGATTTTTTCCCTTTTGAAATGGAATTTTAAGCTGATCTATATGCAGACAGAAAAATGGTAGCAAATATTCAAGGGACAGCAGACTGGCTAAAAGAGAAGCCAAAGCCTGGGTAGTCTGGGTAAAGGGACAGTCTTAACTCCTGTTTTCAGCCAACCAAGTAGCTGTGAGGAAGCATGCATTCCAATCTACCTGATCGTAGGCACCCACTCCCAAATGATTTTATAACTATTAGAGTATATGCAATTTATAACACAGTAACATATTAACAAACAATTATAATTGATATCAGCAGGAAACTATAAAACGATTTGTTGTTTTACGTTATGACTTGATGGGCCACAGGACCTTTTTCTTTTTTTAAACTTTGTGCTTATTATTTTTCAGTAAACAGAAAAACAATTCACATCCTGATACAGTGCAATAGAAAACATGCAATACATATATATCTTGCAGACTGTAAAGCAATAAAGCTGATATTCTGTAAACCAATAAAGCTGATATTCATAGATCCTTATCATTGTATTCATTTACAATAGGAAAGGGGAACAATCTGTTCCATAGTTCTGAGAAATTTCTAGCTGCTTCAATGGCTAGGTAATATTAGTCCCTTAAGAAAAAATTCAGGAGGAATTCAATACGCAAGCACACAGCTTGCTATAAAATGTGAAATGTAAAGTATTACAGTGAAAAAAATCTTAAATAGGCACGCTCCAGGTACTCCCATTCAAAGAGGAAAAAAAAAAGTACATCATAACTGATCAATATGAACTGTATATTATAACCAAACCAAGGAAGTGTAGACAACCGTGTAAGGACTACACATACTAACAGAGACTCAGATTAACCGTGGACTTTGCAGCCATTTAGAGCAACAGAAAATTGCGAATGCCACGTGAAGTCCAGTGAAATGCACGAAGACTCAAACAGTAAAATCCCGAAATGTGTCTATCTGGTAAGACATTAGTCCAACAGTTTTCCTCTAATAATATCTTTTAAAGAAAACCACATCCCCCCAGCAGTAGGGAATAAGGTAGCTCAAACCAGGTGTGAGTCTCAAGAAGTGTGCCTACTAGGACAGCACAGTTCAATCCACCTCTCAGTCCATCTCGGATTCTGTCTCCTCACCCTTCTACTCTGCAATGGATCTGGCAGTGAACTCCGATTCTATCCATTGGCCAGTATCTTCAGGATCTGTAAACTGGCAACTTTTTTCCCTGTAAGTAATCAGAAGTCGTGTAGGTAGAAGGAAAGAATGAACAATACCCAGGGCCAGGTGGTGCTGAAGAACTGCATGAAACTTCTTCCACTGGGCCCAGGTCTAGCACGATAGATCTGGGAAAGCCTTTACATCTGAAGCATTGACAGAAATCGGGTATGCTGCCCAGGCTGCAGCGACGAGCTGATGTGGGATTTCTGATCCAGAAGTGCGCACTAACACCGCGCCGGGCTCAGAAAACATTCTGAGGCCTAACTCCGATATTCAAGCGGTAAGCTTTTTTTAATAGTGCCCCACCTGAAATCCGGGGCTAGCAGGAGGGTTTCTTGAAGCCAATCTGCTATGTAGCCTAGCTAGTCTGTACCTTCCACACCCTCCAGTATGCCTACCAGGCATAAATTACCAGAGCGCACCTCATTTTTTAATGCCTCGAGGCAGCAACGTAGCTGAGTATTCTCGTGGGTTAATGTGGTGACTGCTGCCTCAGTAGAGGTCAGTCTCTTCTCCTGATCCATCACTGATCATGTAAGTTGCTTGACTGCTGCATTGTGTGTTTTTAATTTGAACAAAACCCATTCCATCTTTGCGTCCATTGCTTTTATTGTCTCCACAACTGCTTGCCATGGCAGCTCCATAGAGACACTGCTGAGGTCTGCTTCTGATGGGGCCCGTCCCATCTTTGTACTTGCAGGAGTTTGCTTGGCTTGGCCCTGTTGTTTCTAAGATCACCCCATCTTCAAAAAGATAGCAATATCTGGAGCTGAGAAGTTAGGGAATAGGAATCCAATAGACAGATAACTGAGAATTTGCTTTTTTGAAAGTTTTTAATCCAAAAACAGGAGCTCTGATGCAGAGCCTGTAATAAAAATGTCCGTCCAGGAATCTGTTCTCTAGTGCCCCCGGACCTTTTTCTGAAACAACTTTTATGTTTTTATGGGGCATTATTTTGAAGGGAACTTTTTCTTAACTTAAAGTACCCTTGTCTTTCGTTTTAATTTCTTTCACTATTTTAATTTTATTTATCCAGGCTAGCATAGCTGAGATGCAACATCTCTTTATCAGTGGGCTGCTGTGTCCATGTATTTGTGCAGCTAAGCAGACAGAAGCCCTGAGGTTAAGAGACTTGCTCAAGATAACAGAGACAGAATGTGACTGTGGTGGGATTTGAACCTGAAACGCTTGTGTTCTCACATCTCTGGATTTTCAGGTCTATGCACTAGTCATTAAAACACTCTGCTCCAGATTTTTGCATAGAGATTTAAGCACATTTATAAAAAATTATGTTGTTTTTTTCACCCCCAAATCTTCTGTTTATGCTTCTGGATGGTCCGTACAGCCCAGCCACCCACCATCCCTAGGATTTACCCCCTGCCATACTCCCACAATGACTTACCACGTGGGCTGGGGCTGGATGAGGTGACCAAGCCCACCTTGGAGCAAGATCTGGCATGGGGGGGGCCCTAGTCAGTGGTGCCAAGCCTACTGGGAACCATTTGCCATCTGTTAAGGCTTTTTTCCTGTTAATTATTCCCCGAGATGCTTGGTGTACAGTGAGCGCACAACCTCTACTGGCATCCAACCCCGGATGAAACCTGACTGTCACGACACTTGGCAGCCGTTAGATGTCAGGTGTGCTGCGGGAGTCACATCCCTTCCCATCTGAGGGAGGAAAACAGTCCATGAGATGCTCAGTCTTCCCTGCCTAGTCGGCCACACTGACTCGAGTTTGCTTCAGAACCCAGTTGCCAGTGTAGCGAGCGGTAGTGCTACTGCTTTGCTCCAATGCCAAACAACTGACCAAAAATGAAACACCATAAAGCACAGCAACATAAATCACATTTGTTGTTTACCTATAATGTCACTGATACAGTTTGCTACAGCTCTTTCTGCAATGCCTAACAAACGTGGAAAATCAAGGCAATTCAGCCTCAACAGATCTCCTCCTGAAATGTTTGTTAATTTACATGCAGAACAGCTTTCCAGCAGACGATGTCTTGGGGCAAGGGGAAAGGAGTGTCAGATTTAGTCCGCAAAAGTGGTCTTGTCATACAAATATGAGATGCCATAAAAAAGTACAGCATATACCAGTCTGAACACCATTGGGAAACTACAGCTCTCTGTGACACCTGTGTGCAAGGCACATTTTCTAGTGAGGAGACGAACCAGGAAATTAGTTATACCCAGTGTGAGCAAGGATTCCACATGTTCCTAAAAATGAAATGTTGGTTAAAGTAAACACACAGCTTGAGCATTATGACATCACAGATACTCAACCTCTGGATATAATATATATTTTTGTTGCTTCAGGTCTGCTGGGTCATGAATCACGATGTGTGGTTAGCACCAACTGGAAACACTATGAATAAACCAATTCCATTACCTGCAGCTCCACTGAGCGGTTGAACTGAAAACTCAGCTGCTTCCTAATGGCTTCATTACTGCTCCTCAGCACGACACCCTTGGAAAGCACTGTGAATTAATAACAGTAAAAACACATTAACTGCCAGACAGGTAACTCACTTACTTTGTTTAATGAAAGCCCAGAAAGTAGGTTATGAGGTCACGAGTGTTAGATGGGCTTAATTAAAATATACTACATAAAACCTCTTGATAAGCGTGCTGGCATGACAGCTCAACAAACGGAGAATGGCTTCTTATGCCAGTGATGGGGAAGGGGGGCTGTTATCATGCCTAGACATCACGACAGGCTTGTGGGAGGAAGACTGAACCATCTCTGAAGGTGCTCTACTCCAGTGAGTGGTAAGCGGTCTTCCCTGCTGCTTCACTGCCCCCTGGTAGCTCAGAGCAGTGCCAGCAAAAGTAAAACATTTTAGCCACAAGATGGGCAGAGTCGGTTCCACAGCTTTACACTGACCCCATTCGACTCTGTCCTCAGTGGTAGGAGGAAAGAGTCAGTGGGGAAAATGGTAAATGAGGCTGGGACTTGGCACATGGCAACACTGCACTCTGTCTTCTTAGCTGGGCTGCTCAAAGCACCCAACCCTTGCAGCTCCTCCTCCTTCACCAGAAGGCAGGTTAGGAATCCTGTAGGAGCTGTAAGGGAGATCCTGCCTGAGTGGACAAGTTCCAGGGGATTTGGCAGAAAAGAACTGAGTACTGGGTGGGCTCAGACTAAAATCTGACCCTCCAGTGGGAGAGTCCATGGGCTGGTAAGTGGACGAAGAACAGCTGTGTCATCCCCCTCCTCAGGAACACAGGAAAAAATATAATTGCACTACAAAAAAATCTCATTGAGTTTGCTATCAAGTGCTGTGCCATGGAAACGAATCTAAATATTTGTCATACAAACTACAGTAACAAAACGTAACAACGGAGGAGGCCAGTTTTCCATTCAGTACAGACCATGAAATTGTGCTCAACAAGATACGTAACCTTTGAACAGGGTTCTGTGTAAAATATGATGCCCATTATTTCTAGGAAAGCATTAGGTTGCCTTGAAACCATACTTGCTCCTTCTCCTCTCTCTCTCTCTCATTTTGTAGTCTCCTCTGAATGGTTCCCGTCTGTCTTTAGGTGGGGATTCCAATTCTGTGCACAGTACTCCAGGTGGGGCCTCACCAGGGATCTGCATTGGGGCAGTATCACCTCTTTCTTTCTGCTACTGAACGCCCTCCCTACACATCCCACCATCCTACCTGCCTTCCCACATGTGGCACTGGGCTGTAGACTTGAGGATGTCACTGATAATGATTCCCAGGTCCCGTTCCTCATCAGTTTGAACCAACTGCACACCCCTCATTCGGTAGTCAGACCCAGGTTTTTTGGGGGTTTTTTGCCAATATTTATAACTTTACACCCCATAGCATTAAATTTAAGCTACCTCCTTATACCTGGAGCAACTGGGTCCTGTAATGTAGTTAGGAATATCTATACATAATAAATGATTATGTATCTTAATATTGTCCAGTGGACCAAACTGGTTTTAATAAAAACAAACGTATTTATTTATTTAGAGCTAGGAATGAAACACCCTTGAGCTAAAGCTCTTTTACAAAGGTTCCGTGTCAGGAAGGTCAAGACAAACATTGAAAACACAGTGAGTATAGCAAACTGTGGTATAAATAGCAATATAACATGTAATGTAAAAAAAATGAGGGTAACGGGGAGCACATAGTGGATAACAGGCAGGAAATGACTAAGAACACAGTAGCTCTGGGCTTCGTAATTACAAAAGGCAAGAGAAGTAGTTGTGGACTGAGGGGTGGAGGAGAAGACTGAGCAGAGAGTTAAGGTAGGTAAGCAGAGACGGGTGAGTATGAAGCAGGGCAGAGGAGCAGCAGATACAAGGGGGGGATGGGGTAGTATTGCAGTAAAGGGGTAGAGGATTCAGTAGGCAGGGACGAGGAGAATGTGAGGCAGTGCAGAGGTGCAGCAGCTCCAAGGTGAGGCTGGGGGTGAGGAGCAGCTCAAGCAAGCCTTGTTGTAAGTATAGATAGGAGGCATGGGTCAAGGGGTAGGGGTAATAACATGGAAGAAGGGGTAGTAATCAAGTGAGGGGAGGAAAGGTTTTGGGAGGGGGGAAGATCCACGGAGAAGTAAGAGGGAACAAGCGCTAGGAATCATTTTGTAAGTGCTGGGAGAGTGCCAGGGTCAGACAAGCGGGCAGAGGAGAGAGTTAGGGACCGCAATTACATTTAGTGTTATATAACATCAGGTGGGCCCTCAGGTTAGTTTTAAATTGGCCAAGCTTAGTACAGGTCAGTAGGTCAGAGGTTAGAGAGTTCAGCCACTTGGGGGCTCTATACCCAAAGGATCGCTGGCCTAAACTCTTTAGCTGTGGAGATAGTCCTCCCACTCGCGATGAGTTGTTCAGAGCTTTCTGGATCCTAGTCCCCCCCCCCATTTAAATACTTGCCTATAATGGCAAAAAACCTCTGCCCTAATGCTGAGGTCCACTCCTCACTTGGGTGCAGTCCATCCCTCTTCAAGTGCCTCCAGTCCTGCCAGAATATACCTGTCCTTTAACTGCCTGTTTAAATAAAGATTTTAAGCTCCCTGCCCTGCCCTTCCCTCTTCGTATGAGTGTCAGTACCTTTGAAAAGGCCACCAAAGCCACTTCCTCCGTCAGAATTCAAATCAGAATTAACCCCTTAATAACTGTCAGAAAGTTGATCATGATTTCCATTAAGAAAGACGCTAACAGCCAACCTGATAGAGCTACCATTCACTGCATTGGCAACTTGGGTCAAGGAATGGACTTGGGTCTCTCGGGAGCTGGTCAAGGGAGGGAGGATTGAGCATCCCTTGGGAGTGGATTGCTGTCCTCTCTTTGGGGGGGAGGGGCACTGGGTACCGCTGCTTGCCTCCAACCTAGCAGAAGCCAAGTGGGAGCACAATGGGAATGCACTCTTAGGGGGTCCACCCCTGCCCTCAGACAAGGACAGCACCTATGCATGCACATATGTGCATCACTGCATGCTGACAACCCTATGAGTGAAGGAAAAAAAACCTGGTAGAACAGTTGCCCACACCGACAAAAGTGATACTGGCACTTCACAGCCCCACACCACCAAATATGGCACTCACATATAAACTGGTGCTGTGTTAAGTACTGAAGTTAAGTCCCAGAAAAGGTGGATGACTTTTCCATAGGGTGTTGGCAGAGGCAGGCAAGCTGGGAGATTGGGAGAAATACACAGAATGGAACAAAAGAGAAACATAAAGATCTAGAGCCCCTTATAGCTGTGTGATCTTGTCTTTAAAATCATAGCTGAGGCCGGCCTAGTGGCATGCAGGACTGAAGCACTGGGCACCTCACTTTCTGCCACACCAGAGACCCGGTTTGGAAATTGATACGGGTTGCTTAGGGGCTGGCCAAGGAGGCAGGACTGAGCATCTCCAAGACTGCTCTCCTCCCTGGGTGTGGGGTGGTGGGTGTTACTGGGAGTTGCTGCTCATCTGCGCCTGGAGGTATCTGGGTGGCAATGCAGCAGGGTCACACAGGGAGAGAGGCTGCACACAGGGTGCCAGGGGTGTGTCCATAGAGGCAGACCTTGCACATTATGTCCATGGCACACGCAGTAGTCCCTAAGGGAGAAAATGTGGGAAAAAACCTCAGAAGCAGGATGGCGCCTGACCCCCGTAGGTCTGCACCAGGCACCTCTGAAGAGACCCTCAGGATGAGGGCAAGCAGGAGTGAGATAAGCCCTAGAGACACTGGAAGATGGGACTAGGAAGGTCAGTCCGATGAGGGAGGCTGGGCAGCTAAGGCAGACAAAGCACAATATTAAAAAATAAATAAAATCACAGCTGTACTACATAGTCGAACAATGTATGCTTATCAAATGGGCAGTCACAGCATCACAGAAACATTGAATGCTAATGTGAGAGGGCGTTTCTTCATGGAGAAGGTGGTGGAGGCCTGGAACAGACTACCAGATAGAGTGGTGGGGTGAAATCGGTGGAAGAATTCAAGACGGCATGGGACAAGCACATGCAGCTGAGTATCGGGTGGAGGGCGGGGGCTGGCGGGAGGGGAGTGTGGGGGAGGCAGACTAGATGGGCCAGGATGTTCCTTTTCTGCCATCAAGCTTCTATGATTCTAAGGACAGAAAAAGGCCCAAGGGACACCTGGTGTGTGTCCCAGTGCTGCCCTGTGATCCCTAAAACACTAGCTGGCTGTCCTGGACTGGGTTACCTCTAGCCAAATAACAGACCTTTGTATTTATCCCACCCTGTCTCTAACCCCGCCACACTGCTAGCATTCACCACCTAGCTAGGCAAGCTGTTCCAGTCCTTCACCACCCTCTCTGTGAAGAAGAACTTCAGTCGTTTTTTGAACTTACTCCCTGACAGTCCATAGTTGTGCCCTCTAGTGACTGCAGTCCCTTTCACTGTGAACAGCCCTGTTAACCTAATGCAGAAACATGTATGTTTCTATCATATCCCCGCTTTCCCTTCTGGTCTCTACATGGATTATGATGGCAGACAAAGACACATTAGCCTATCCAGTCTGCCCAATCCTAGAGAATACATGTTCAAACTCTTTAACCTTTCCTCAGATGTGCTATCCTGAAAACCACTGATCATCTTTGCTGCCCTGCTCTAGACTGATTTCAGTCTTTCACTGTCTTTTGTCAGACAAGGAGACCAGCACTGGACGCAGTACTCTTGGTGCAGTCTCACCAAAGACCTGTACAGAAGCAGGATCACCCCCTTCCTTCGGTTAGTAAAACCAGTCTCTATGCATCCCTGGCAAACCGCTGCCCTCCTATTTTCTTTATTACACTGAACATTCGTTCTTAGGTTGCCACTGAAGATAACCCTCCAAGTCTCTCTCTCCCCTCTGTTGACTGTCCTACCCTTACCCCATCTAGTGAGTGCTCCGATTTGAAGCTCTTCCTCCTCCCTATGTGCATGACCTTGCACTCCTTGGCATTAAACTTCAGTTGCTATCTGTTTGACAAGCTTTCTAGGCTCTCCCCGTCTTTGGTCGTATCCCAACTCCCTGTGCACTCTCCACTCTCCAGCAGAGTCTGGTGTCATCCGCAAATAGGCACACCTGACCAGGGCATTCGATCTTATTAATCACTCTTTCTTGTGTTTGAGATTAGGCGAATTTGGTTTTCCTGACAATGTGGTTGTCTGGTTTAAGGATTATTTATTTAATCGTTCTCTTTTTGTTAGCGCTTGGGTTTCTACTTCTTCTATTTTTCCTATTCACTCCTGTGTTCCTCAAGGTTCCATTTTGGGTCCTCTTTAGTTTTCTTTGTTTATTAACCCGTTACCTTCCCTTTGTTCTACTTGTGATAGATTAATCTATGCTGATGATTTGATTCTCTTTTCTCAATCTTATTCTACTTCTTTACTGACTTCATCTCTGGAGAAAGATTTTCTTATCATTTACATTTGGTTTACGGAAAATGCTCTTGTCTTGAATACAGTTAAAACTAAAGAAGCCATGTTGTTTGGAACCTTCCCTCATCTGAGAAACAATCATATCTTAACCATACATGATGAAAATGGGATTTGTTTGTAACAAGTTTTTGAGTTTAAGTACTTAGGGGTCTTGCTCAATCCTGGTTTAACATTTCAATCTCAAGCTAAAATTGTCTGAGCCGGCCCAGTGGTGCTGAGGGTTGAGGCCCTGGATGCCACACCTCGCGCCATGCTGGTGACCCAGGTATGGGAACGAGCCCGGGTCGTCGGGGGTCGACAGGGGAGGGAAGAGATCGAGCATCCGGAAGACTGCTCTCTTTTCCCGGAGAGGGCTGGGGTATAATGTTTGCTCAGGGAGTGACCTCTGGCGGTGGCTGGAGGTAGCCGAACGCAGCGACGTGGCGCATGCCTGGGGTGGAGCTGCGGCAGTACGTTGCCTTGTCAGCCAGGCTCCACAGAGGGATCACACAAAAATGCTAC
The DNA here is from genome assembly GCA_016271365.2 of Neoceratodus forsteri. Classification (NCBI taxonomy): domain Eukaryota; kingdom Metazoa; phylum Chordata; order Ceratodontiformes; family Ceratodontidae; genus Neoceratodus; species Neoceratodus forsteri. The sequence goes on along the minus strand of CM028131.1, from coordinate 1,411,122,838 downwards.
AAATACCACCCTCCTCCCACTGATAGGTGATGGCACCTCCCACCCAAGGTCCACACTCCCAGAGTTGGACTCGGCTCTGTCTGCCGCCCACCTCTCCCCCGGCCCGGAGCTCAACACTATAAGAAAGAGTGCCCTGGGTGAGGGCGACCGTTCCCCGGTGCCGGGGGGGGAGCAGAGAACCAGTCGAGTCACGCAGGGAGGCAGAGACCAAGGACTTGGGGGGTCGCCGGAGAGAGTTCGGTGGGTAAGGAAGGGAGCAAAAATACAGTTCGAAAAAAAAAAAGTTAAAATTGTCTGTCAAAAGGTGAACCAGAAACTGGGAGTTTCATATAAAATGAAAAGGTTCTTTACTCTGGAAACTAGAAGGGCTATAGCTACGGGGGTACTTTTGCCCCATCTTGATTATGCTGGGGGTCTATATTATAATTTGTCTGTTAGAGAAACTCAGGCTTTAACTACAGTATATAATAACATTTGTCATTTCGTGTTGGATGCTCCTCCCCGCATGCATCATTGTTTGCTATAGTCTTCCCTTGGATGGCTCCTACCTTATGCTCGATTTACTTATTATTTTTGTTGTTTAGCTTTTGAATCCCTGTATTGTTTAGATTTGTACCCATTAACTGATTTGTTAACTATTCATCATACTACCTTGAATTTGAGATCTTTCAAGGGAACTCTTCTTTTAACTAAACCCTCTACAACTAAAGTTGGTTCTCGGCCTTTTTTAGCCTCTGCGCCCACCCCACCCCACCCCAATGGAACAACTTGCCCTGAGGACTTATGAAATGTTTCTTTTTGTAATTGTTTTAGAAGTAAGTTAAAAGATTGGTTGCAAGTTTTGTATGAATGTAAATGTCATTAAGTTTTGTACTTTGTCAATCTTTATTGAGTTATTGTATTTTTATTGTATTGTTATGTGTTACTATGCCTCAGGTTGGACCTGAAATTAACAAAATAAAACAAATAAACAAACCTTACCACTGACCCCGCCCATTATTACAGAGTTGTACATGATGAAAAACATAGGTCCCAGGACAGAGCCTTGGGGAATACCACTAGTGATCCGCTTGACTCCTGAGCACTTGCCCTTAAGGACCACCTTCTCGATCCTCCCTTTCAGCCAGCTCCCTATTCACCCTGCCAGTTTATCCTCCTACCCCCAGGGCACCCAAACTTTATAACTAGTCTCCAATGTGGCACAGTGTTGGAGCATTACGGAAGCCCATATAAAGAACATGCACTGCCTGCCCCCTGTTCACTACCACTGAACTAAAGAAGTTTAGACCATCCTCTAATAAAACCCTGCTACACTTTTTTCCTGCAATCTGTGCAACTCCAGGAACTCCACTAACAAATCCTTGATTAGGGTCTCTAGCAGCTTCCCCACTATAGAGGTCAGGCTCACCATCCTATCTTTACTGGGGTCATCCCTAGCTCCGCTCTTATGCAGTAGTACCACATCCGCCAGTCTCCTGTAATAAGGAACTACCCCTGTCTGCAGGGAGTAATTTAACAGGTATGTCCGTGACTCTGCTAGAACCACTGCTTCCTTTTTTAGTATCCTGGAGTACAAACCATCCAGCCCCGGGAATTTATTAACATTCAAGTCCTGAAGCCCTTTCAGCACTCTGGCCTCAGTGACCTTCCCCACACCCAATTTGTGCTTCATTTCCCCCATGAACTTAACCCCCTTCTCCCACTGTGAAAAGAACTGAAAAATGAATGTAGCAATTTAGGCTATTTGCCATCCCAGTGTCATCTTCTACTGTTACCCAACCCCCGGTCATTTTCTCTAGACTCCCATTAGACTGGCTTTTCTCACTTATGTAGCAAATATTTTTTTTTTTCTTTTACCCCCCTCTGCTATCCTCAGTTCAGTGTCCTCTTTGGCCTTCCTGTGTTTTTAAACCTGGAATTTTTCTCCTTTGCCCCGTCCGTGTCTGCCACAGGAGCTTCAAGGCACATCAAGTGTCACCCCCCCACCCCCAGCCTGTCCTCCACACTCACCTGACTCCATCCTACTGCTGGATAGCCCTGCAGGTGGGGTCAGGTTTGGGGGAAATACCCTGAAAGTGGTCTGCTTCTGGCAGTGGAGGCACAGTGCCCAGATTTACCAGTGTCCATCATCTACAGCCAGTGGGAGCCATTTTTCTCTGTGTTTTTCTGTCCCTCACACTAGGATGCTCTCCCCATGATGCCAAATGCATGCACACAAAGAGTGCGTAGCTGCGCAGCATTGTCCTGTCCTGCGCCCCCCCCCCCAAAAAAACACACTCTTCCCTTTAAAATTACCTGTAGTCACCCAGGTGGCACTCCAGTGGCAATGTTACAGCCTCCCTTCCCTCGGCTAGCCCTCGATGATCAATGTCTACTCCCAAGCCCTGGCCCACTTTGACTTTCCTAATTAGTTGGCAATTTTAAGTTGTTTCATATATTTCTCCCTGCTCCCTTCTGCTCCCTTTTATATTTTCTAAATGCAGTAGTCCTTGCCCTGACTGTCTCCCTAACATCAACATTAAATCAGATCCTCATATGTTTTTTTGTTTTCATTTTTTATGTTTCTGTATTTATGCTCCTTCTGATCAGACACCCCTAGCCCAGTCACCCTTGGAGTTAATCTCAAGCGGAAGCATCAAGATATCTAGCTCATCGGCGAGAATGCCGACCTCACCCACAGCGACGGCACGATACCGACACAGGTATTGTGCCACCTCTTGCTTCGCTGTTTTCTGTGGAGGGCTGTGCCCCCCACACCTGCATGTAGGGGGCTCTATCCCCCGCATCCCCTGGACTCTAGGATTCCAACTCCAGGTCAGAGTTGGTCAGGAGGGCAGAACACTGGGAGGCGAAACACAGAAAAGGACCATTACATGCAATGTTGCCGTAATGGACTTTTCTGTGTTTCTTCATTCAGTGTCGACCACAAGGGTGATACGATCTCAAGCTACTCCCATGACTTATCCCTCATTGCTGGGTTAGAAGGGTCGGCCAGGTCCCCCCACCCCCACCACAAAGCAGGATCCAGAAAATGGTGCCCAGTTAGTGGTATCTGGCCTGTAGGGAGCTATCCGACATCCAACCCAGCAAACTTTTTCCTCTCCCATTTACTTGATGATCAAAAACTAGAGGGGTGGTCAACGGTGTGGCAGTTAAAATTCAATGCCAAAAAGTGCCAAGTAATGCACCTAGGGAAAAGGAACCCCAAGACAGAGTACTGGATGGGTGGGGTGAGACTTAGCACTACAGAAGAGGAACAGGTTCTAGGAGTTACCATTAGTAACTCCCTTAAACAAATCAGCCAATGCAACAAGGCCTGTAACAAACAGGATGCTGGGATGTATTGTGAGGAGTACTGATAGCAGAAGAAAAGGGGTAATACGTCTCCTGTACAGACCACTGGTGAGGCCTCACCTGGAGTACTGCATCCAGTTCTGGAGTCCTCACCTCAGAAAGGACAGGGATAGGTTGGAAACAGTGCAGTGCGGAGTAACAAAAATGATTCAGGGCCAGCAGGGCAGATCCTATGAGGAGCACCTCAATGCACTAAATATGTACTCAATAGAAACCAGAAGGGAGAGGGGAGATATGACAGAAACCTTTGAGATATCACAGAGACCTTCAAGTTCCTTAAAGGAATTAACAAGGTGAACTGTGGGGAATTATTTACCCTGAATACCATCTCGAGGTCACATGGTCACAAACAGAAGTTACCAGGAGGGAGGTTCAGGATAGACGTGAGGAAGTACTTCTTTATGGAAAGGGTGGGGGAACCTTGGAACAGTCTGTCGGCCAAGTTGGTGGGTGCAAACACAGTCAGGGGATTCAAGCAGTTGTGGGATGGAATGAAGGGAGAGAACAGTTTTTGCCTGAAGTGACAAGACCAGGGAGGAGAATGGGGATAGGCCGGGGAGGGTAAGTACCCTGGAGGAACAACAGGTTCCAGGGATTATAGGGAATATGGGCAGACTGGATGGGCCACTGGTCTTTTTCTACCGTCATGATCTATGTTTCTATGTTTTCTCCCCTTAATGTTCATCATGCAATGATGCAATGCCACTGTCGACATCCCGACACTTGCTGGGCCTCCCGAATACTGTGACACCTGGTCACTGCTAGGTGTCAGGCATACTGTGGGAGACATGTTCCTCCCCACCTGTGTGAGGAGAGCAGTCCTCGTGCACTTGATGTCTCACGCACCGGACAACCCCTGATGATCTGAATTCACTTCTGCACCTGGGTCACTGGCGTAGTGAGTTGTGACTTTACTGCTACATTACCAGCCCAGTCCTATCTCCTATGTTTTTCACCCATTTCTGATACATCTAATGCCTTCCCCTGCTGCCCTTACTATTGCTTTTTTATAAGTTCCCACATGCTTTCCACTAAGAAAACCTCATTTATACCTTTCAGTCTGTCCTGAACAGTCTCCTCCATACCACTGAAGCAGACCCTTTTGAAGTCAGGGATCAGTACAGATGAATCCCACCTCTTCTCACCCAGAGAGATCCTAAATCTTGTTGTGGTCACTTATCCCAGAGCCTCTGCTACCCTTATGTTACATATAGTATTCTTGTTGGACATCACATTACAAGACACATGATGGCACCCTCCCTAGTCACCACCCAAACCCACCGATTCAGGAAGCCATCCTACATGGCCACCATAAACTCCTGAAGTTTTCTCCTGCTTGCTACTGGAATGTCCCAATTTACATCCAGCAGATAAAAGTCTTCCATAATGACAATGATAACTGAACCCAATGCCTTCCTTATCCATAACACAGGGCTTTGTCCTTTTCAGCAGTCTGTAGACCACCCCTACCCTCAGGCCTCTTTGCCCCTTGACAAACAATGTTTGGACATGGGCGTCAGTGTTTTTGGCCCCACACCCACCCCGCCATTGCCTTTTCTTTAACCAACCTGATTGAGTATTTGATGTATACAGCAGGTCCGCCCAAGCACCTTCCCTATCCCTACTCAAAGGGGCATAACCTGGGATCGAGATGCCCTAGCTATGATTCCACGTGGCTCAGGTTTCAGTGAGGGCAAGGATGTCGAAACTCTCTAGGCCATTAAGGCCTGAAGTTTGTCTATCTTTTTACCTATGAATTTATTTATGTGAAAATTGGTAACCAGGAAAGGCACACTGAGCCAAGGCCCGTTCCTAGGTGTGACATGAGGGAGAAGGAACATGGGCGTACAAAGTAACAATGACTGATCATCAAGATACAAAAAAAAATTATACAAAAAAACACCAGGTGCAAGAATCTAGTGGGTACAATATACAAGAATATAATAGTGCAGCTCAATGGTAACTTTCAATTATATACAGGGGAAAGGGTGGGCCAAAAGAATAGTGGACTGCACATAAGTTGAATGTCAGAAACGAAGACCAGTTAAAGTTTAAATTATGGGGGCCAACGGCACAAAGAGGTGGGAGGGCAGAGAAATGGTAAGGAGCAAAGGGAGACATCGGGTAAAAGCAGGAGGGGAAATAAGTTTAGCAGAGAGAATTTGAGAGCTAGACTGGAGGGGGAAGGGTGAATGGAAGGAGGAAGATTGTTCCAAGCTGCTGGAAGTCATAATGAGAATGCTCGGAGGGAATAGCTGGAAGGAGATAGAGGGGATAGGAGACAGCTGAGGTACGGAAAAAAAGAGCAGAACCAGAATTTGGACAAAAAGGAAGCACAATTATGTAGATGACAGGGTTCCAAAGACGGCAGGGAGAGGGACTGGTAGAGAAGACAGTAATGAGCGAATGGAGGACAGCTGTAAGCAAAGTGGCAAAAAGTGTGAAAAACAGGGTCAGGCTTGGTCTGGTTGAATTTGGGAGTAGCCCCATAGACTATGTCCACTTAGTGAAGCACTGGCAAAATCATTTTAAGAACGAACTCGCAGTGGACAGGAAGTGAGATGCAACCCTTTTTGTGTGGTATAGGGTAAGAAGTTTGGGATTTAATTTCTTGTGGATGGCATCAATATGCTGGAAAAAGTCAAGATTCCAATCAAACCACACGCCAAGTTACTTAAAGTAGGGGACATCCTCCAGAGGGGAGCAATCAAGGGTGGTGAGAGAGAGGTAGTAGTAGGAGGAGGAGAAAAGCTAGCTTCTGCCTAGTACCAAAGAACAGGGAAGCAGTCTTTTTGACATTAAGTAGACACCAATATGAGAAGAACCAACACTGGACACTGACAAAGTCCTGTTGAGGTTCAAGCTCCAAGGCAGAGTGGTCAGTAGCACAGAGGACCGTGTCATCAGCATACACGTGTATGTGGGCACTGACACAGATGGAAGAGAGGTAGTTAAGGAAGAGGGAAAATAGAATGGGAAAAGGAATGGAGTCTTAAGAGACTCCATTCTGGATTAGAAGGGGAGAGAAATGGCTCCTCTTCCTACCTGCACTGACTCGTATCAGTCAGAGAAAAAGAGTGGAACCAACTCACTGCTGGGGCAGAGAGGTCCACAAGCCTCAATCTGTCCAACAGGAAGGGATGGTCTACAGAATCAAAGGCCCTGACGAGGTCTATAAAAATAGCTGAAGAGATATGGCCTTGGTCCATACCAGTGAAGAATGGAGTCAGTGACTCTGAGCAGGGAGAAGGTAGTGGTGTGATGTTTCTGAAAGCCAGACTGGAACCGAGAGAGAGAGACAGCCCAAGGAGCCCAGGAAGGAAGAGAGCTGAAAGAAAACATAGTGTTCCTGTAGCTTAGTCGGGGTAGGAAGAAGAAAGATGGGGAAGTAGTTCCCAGAGGAGGCTGGGATACCACCTTTGTGCAAATGGAGGACCTTGGATTGTTTTCAGAGCTGAGGAACTGCACTACAAGTAAAGGAGAGGTAGAGGACAGTAGTGCTAGGAGCTGCAATAGCAGGTGAAAGACAGTATAAGAAGCTTAGGTTCAAAGCCATCAGAGCTATGCCCTTTGAAGGGGTTTAAGTTCAGTAGAGCAGAGATGTCAAAGGGAGTAACAGGAGGGAGGGAGAAAGCAAGAAGAGGGTTGACGTTTAATGAGGAAGAAGAGGGAGAGTATGGGGAGAGTAAGGGGGGGAGGAGGGAAGAACAGAAGTAACTCAGGAAGTGAAAAAATTCATTTTACACAGAGGCCACAGCCCCAGGGTCAGAAATACAGGAACCACTAGAACTTAGAATGGGTGTGGAGGACTGGATAGGGGGCTCAGAAAGTGAGCAGATGACCTTCCAGAACTTGCTGAGAAGCAGACAGATTTGTCAGTACAGCCTAGAGGTTAGAGTAACAAGCTGTGCATGAGCTTGATACATCCAACAGACCGAGGTCTGAGTCCCACAACCATGCTGTGTGACTCTGAGCAAGTCACTTAACCACCCCAGTGCTCCCAGGTTGCCCCTGAAAACAGGCACTTGTGCCTAGTCGGCCTTATCCGGTTACCAAAGACAAAAAAAACAAAAAAACTTCCTCAGTAGCTTTGATGCAGGCATTTCTAAGGTATCTGTAACACCTCAGTTCAGAGGGGGAGCCAGATACGTTGTGGAGGAGCCAAGCAGAGTCATGGGTCTTAAATAGGTCAATGATTTCTGCTGAAATCAAGGGTAGGTGGAAACCTCAAACCCAAGACAGGCAGAACAGGGCATCAATATCCCAGACTGCTCTGAATTTGGATTGAAAACAGGAGACAGTCTTGTCCATGTCAGTGAACACAGAACATAGAGAGGGCAGACCAGTCTATATTAAAGTACTAAGGTCATAAAGAAGGGCAGACAAATTGAGAGACTTGGACGCTGTAGCCCAGATAAACTTCAGAGGGTCTTTAGGACAGCAGATCTTTCAGACTCAGTAGGTCATCCAGCAACTGCTGAAAGCATCCAGCATTGTGCTGGCAGAGACACAGCAAAGGAGATGGGAAGAGAAAACCTAGTCTAACATTGAGTGAATGAAGGTAGAGTAGTTAAGGCGAGGCAGCTCGGTGATGTGTGAATTAGATTTAGGGCCTCAATTATATGAGCCATTGGGTGAAGGAAGAGGAAGACAACTAATCAAGGTTGAAGTCTTTAAGAATCAGGAGCTCACCTGAGGAGGTGTGGGAGGAAAGGGACAGAAACAGAATGGAGAAAGAGATGGGAACCAGTTTAGGATTTAGGACAGACACACACACATACCACCAACAAATACAGAGCGAGGAAAGGGGAGAGTAAGTCATAGAGGAGTAGTTTGTGGGAGGATGGGACAACAGACCTAGAGACCACTTAGCAGGGGAGATCAAGTTTAGAACAGATGTCAACACCGCCACCATGTTTCCCCCAGTCTTGCCTGTGGATCCCATAATCGGGAATGCTAACTTCACCATCACTGATCCTACAGGACAGCCAGGAATCAGTAACAACCAGCATATCAGGCTGGTGTTGGAGGATCCAGAGTCTGACCTGACTGAGTTTTGGAAGAAGGCCACAGGATTTCAGATGGCAAATTGGTAGGCCTTTAGGGAGAGAAGAAGGGGGAAGAAGGCGGAATGATATTGTTGCACTCAGCCTCACTCAACTTATCCTTGAGCCCACACATCCAGATCATAAAACTCAAAACAACACCCTGCTTGATTGGGCACTCACACTCACAATCACCCTCAGCGCATCATCTAATCAGGTATCCTCTCCGATGCCCTTAGTGACCACAATCCAATCTTCCTGGTTCGCAAGGTCCATCGCCCCAAACCCCCTCCTAAAATCCTTCAGCTTCACTCCTTTAAATCCCTAGATATTGCCCCACATCTGTCTGAACTTGCCTCCTCTGACTGGGCCCGTCTGTTTACTGCCCCCTCCATCAACCATGCCATCTTCTACTTCAAGGATAAATTCATCACCACCTGGGACACTTTCGTTCCCTTCACGTGGACCACAGTTCGCTGGTTACACCTCCCCGTATCACCCCCGAATTACTGGCCTGTCTTAGGGAGTGTGACCGCGCCTGAAAAACACAAAACATCTAAACTCCCCAGCGATTACACCACATACCGATTGCTCCGCAACTCATGTACCAAAGCTACCAGACTAGCAAAATCAGAGTATTTTAAATCCTCCTTCCACACAAACATCAACTCCCCTTCCAAATTCTGGCGGGTTGTCATGCTCTTTTCTCTCTCCCCTTCTCACCCCCCTCCCCATTCTTTTTTTTTTAATTATTTTTTATTTTGGCTTACTGTTTCTGTAGCTAGCTTGTCATTCGAAGGCAGCCCCCAGCCCCATCCCCAGCGTCCATCATCTGGTGCTGACTCGTATTCCCAGGGCTTGCCCCCCCCCCAGAGGGTTCCCCAACCCCCACCAGAGACCGGATTCAGTGGGCCACCGCCATGGCTGGCCAGGAGCGGAGCCTGCAAGGCGCCTTCCACCACTGTGCCACAGTGTCTTTTTCCTGGTTTTCACCCCAAGAGTTGAGGCATGCAATGACGCCTACGGAGAGGAGTGCGCACGCATCCGCACATGCTCCCTCCAAGCGTCTGTCCCAACTTGTCCCCCTTCTGCAGTGTGGCACCCTATCCCCAGCCTCCACAAGTGAGCAGGTAAATGCCAACATACTGAGAACCCCCACTCCCCGGAGAAGGAGAGCAATCCATCGGACATGCAATCCTTCTCCTCCCCTGCTGACCCCCGGTGGCCCATGCTCATTCCTGAACACAGGTCGCCAGCATAGAGCAAGGTAAGGCATCCAATGCCTCAGCCCTCATCACCACCGGGCCCCGTCCCCGTACTTCAAATCAACAACTCCCTGGTACCGGACCCATGCCTGGTGGCCAATGAATTTAATGCCTACTACACATCCTGTGCCAAGTCTCTTCTAAACTCCATCCCTCCCCACCTTCCCCTTCCCCCTCCTCACCTCCCCATCCCTCGTCTGACTACCAGCCTGTCTTCTTCCCCCGCATCTGTCCCACTGAAGCCCTAAGTGCCCTGCTCTCCTTGAACCCATCAAAAGGCTCCTCTCCAGATGACCTTGACCCTAAACTTGAGCCCACACGTCCAAATCATAAAACTCAAAACAACACCCTGCTTGACTGGGCACTCAATACTCACCCTCACTGCGTCATAAAGTCGGATATCCTCCCCGATGCCCTTAGTGACCACAATCCAATCCTCATGTACATGAATAACTGTTTTCTCCTCCTTGGATGCTTTAGTGTGAATTTGTAAATGATCTTTAGAAGGTGTGTGGGTGCTAAACTTAGAGGCCATGATTGTATGAGTGACCCAGTCGAGTATGTATGCACGAGTGGGTGGATGGATGGAGTGGGGATGGTTGGGTGGATGCCAAAATGAATAACTCAGAGCAGTGTAGAAGGGCTGTGGCCCAAGCAAATAAAATGCTGGGATGCACAGCCAGGGGGATAACCTCAAGGTGTAGAGAGGTGCTCCTTCCACTGTAGAATTGCCTGGTTAGACCACACCTTGAATACTGCATGCAGTTTTTGCGTCCCTACTTAAAGAGGGACATGGCTCTTCTGGAGAAGGTCCAGAGGAGGGAGACCAGGATGATACTGGGACTAGGGGGGAGGCCCTATGAGAGGCTGGAGGAGCTCAACCTGTACTCGCTGGAGGACAGAAGGAACAGGGGGATATGATAGAGGACTTCAAATATCTCAAAGAAAAACAGAGTAAGCCTTGAGGGGGTGCTTCAGCTGAAGGAGGTGGGGACCACTAGGGGTCACTCAATGAAGCTGGTAGGGGGGAGGATGAGGGGAAAACAAGAAGACACTACTTCACTGAAAGGGTGGTGGAGCCCTGGAATGTGCTGCCCGGGGACTTGGTGGCTGCAGCAACGGTGAAGGGGTTCAAGAAAGGCTGGGATAGGTATGGGGGAGGGTGCATCCCAGAGCCCTGCTGGAGGGTGGGGGACCTTGTAAGGAGGAGGGAATACAACGGTGCCCTGGGAAGGCACTGATTATCGTGCAGCGTTGATAGACCATAGGGCCTAATCTGCTTGCTTCTTAGTATGTTAGTATGAGTGCTGGTGTCAGTGGACTTCAGTAAGTCTGGCTACCTTGATGTAGTACAGAGTCTTATCACCATGTATCCTAAACACTGTGGGCTCAATTCTCAAAGCCCTGAGATTGACGCAAGGTGCTTGCACCAAACATAAATGGCTCAAGTGGCACCAGGTGTCAAAAACTTCCCCCTGAGCTATTCACGAAAGGAGCCTGTGTCAACCGCAGGCTGACTGCCCCAAATGGGACTTGTGCAACACATGTGCCCCAAAACAGGCTGCAACCTGGCACTAGGGGGCATGTGGCAGATGCAAGCTGCAATATCCCCTAATGTGGGATTCTCAGAACTCTCCCAGAGGGAGACTTTCTAAGTACCCTTAGACCAGCCTCTGGGAGAGTTGTCTGTTTGTAGCAATGTGCCGTGGTCCCCTCTCCCCAATGCCCGTTGTCTCCCACTATGATAAAATAAATAATGTTCCCTTTCCTGGTGGTCGAGTGGCCCTCCTCCCTCCCCAATCCCTGATGTCTCTTATTTTTAATAATATATTGTTCCTTTTGCTAGTGGTCGAGTGGCCCTCCCTCCCCAATCCCCGATGTCTCTGTTTGTTTTCAATAACATATTGTTCTCATCTCTGGAGGTCGAGTGGCTCCCCACCCCACTCTCCGATGCAGCCAGTGTTGTAATAAATTATATATTCGTCCAACCCTGGTGGTCTAGCGGCACCCCCTGCCCAATCCCCAATGCTGCCAGTGTTGTAATAAATTATAGCTTCACCCAACCCTGGTGGTCTAGCAGCCTCCTGCCCCGATCCCCGATGTCACTCGTGATTGAAAATAGACATATATTCCCCTTTCCTGGTGGTCTAGTAGACTCCCACCCTGGCAAGTAGTGCCCACCACCCTGCTCACCCCCAATCATAAACCCCAAGCCAGCAACCAGCACAGCCCTCCACTCAACACCACAGCCAGCTGCTGACTGACCTGTCAGTGAGCATGTACTGTATAATACAGTACGCGCTCATTGACTTGACAGTCAATCAATGAGCGCATACTGTATTATACAGTACACACTCACTGACAGGTCAGTCGGCAGCCAGTCGTGGTGGTGAGAGGAGGCCGTGCCGCTGCTGGCTCGGGGTTTAGGAGTTGGGGGCGGAGGCACTACCTGCTGGGGTGGAGTCCACTAGACCACCACAGGAAAGGAGAATATATGTTCATTTTCAATCACACAAGTGACATTGGGGATCAGCAGCGGGGGGGAGGGCGCTACATCACTAGCGTTGGGTGAATATGTAACACCAGCAGCAACCGGGATCAGGGCACGGGAGCTGCTAGACCACAAGGGTTGGGTGAATATATAATTTATTGCAACACCGGCAGCATTGGGGATCAGTGTGGACCACCAGGGAAGGGAGCAAGGATGCTTGCCTTTGTCGCAGGAGCTTGTGGCAAACCTCTCCTGTGTGACAGGTGTTTGTCGCATGAGAGAGGTTGCTGCAAGTATGGGGACTTAGGTGCTGGGACCCCTCCTGTACCAGAATCTGGTGCAGGGTCCCTGGCGCACCGGGCTTCGGTGCTAGCTGCTGTTTGCTGCAGCTGATGCTGATCTAAGCCCTTTTTGAGAATCATGCCCTGTAGCTAAAAGCCAGCCAATCTCTGTCTGATTGGTAGTGTGTGCATTAGATAAAATAAAATGTTATGACTCTGTCAGGATTATTTGCTTACTACATATTGTTGACTGAAATGGGGGTGGGGCAATATTTGTGTGACGGGGCAGCACATCGTTTGGTTTGTTTTTATGGGGGGGGAGCAATAGTTCCATCAACTGCTGAGTACAACTTTAAAATTCCTGGCTACACCCCTGCCCCTAATGTTCTGTATTTAGCTCCCTTCATTAATTAGCCCGCCGGGGATTAGGAACCCGCCATCGAGACCCCCCAGTGCCGCCATCGAGACCCCCCCAGTGCCGCCAAGGACCCTCCGCTTGCCTGCCCAGGTACCTCCGAAGAGCCGCCAGCCCTGCCGCAACCGCCAAAGTCCTACGCCCAGCCCTTCCAGGAAGCCTGTTGACAGGGGCCGCCCGCTGATACGCACGCCCAGAAGGAGAACCACGAGCTCGGCCGCACCCTGGTCCTTTGACCCGCTAAAGGCGTAAAAGCTGCCAGGTCCTCTCCTAGCCCGCCAGGGCTTAGGAGCCCGCCATCGAGACCCCCCAGTGCCGCCGAGGACCCTCCGCTTGCCTGCCCAGGTACCTTCAAAGAGCCGCCAGCCCTGCTGCAACCGCCAAAGTCCTGCGCCCAGCCCTTCCAGGAAGCCTGTTGACAGGGGCCGCCCGCTGATACGCACGCCCAGAAGGAGAACCACGAGCTCGGCCGCACCCTGGTCCTTTGACCCGCTAAAGGCGTAAAAGCCGCCAGGTATGTTTTCACCGCTTTCCAGCTGCCGGTTGCCTCCAGCTCAGTCTGTAGTGCTGCCTGGCTGTACTCCCTCAGGAAAAGCGGCTGTTTTCACCCGAACTGCTGGCCTTGGGGAACTTTCTTGGACTGAGACTGTTGAGCGCCACTCGAAAGCGCCTCCCTACCCGCTTCAGGTTAACTCCGAGCGGACTAAGACTCAAGTGTTACAGCCCCTTCGGTGGCAGTTTGGCTGGACTATCCCTGGATTTTAAGTTAATCTGGCCTTTTGCCCTGTTTTTGCGCTTAGAGCGTATACCTGAGCTATTTTTCTGTGTATTTAGTCCTCTTATACTGCCTAGTACTTGTATTACATAGAGTCTAAGTCATAACCTGTAGAGCAATCTTGTAACTAACTTAGAGCTTGACTTACCTGCCTATAGTGTGTTACAGCCCCTTTCTCTCTCTGTTTCCTTGGATCCCCTCCCTAACCTCACACTCCCGCCCTTTTCTTTGTCCTCTGACCGCGCCCTGTCCTTCAGCTTCTCTTACTTAAGTTTCTCCCTTGCTGCTCTCCTCAGGTCCTCTCCTAGCCCGCCGGGGCTTAGGAACCCGCCACTGAAACCCCCCAGTGCCGCCGAGGACCCTCCGCTAGCCTGCCCAGGTACCTCCGAAGAGCCGCCAGCCCTGCCGCAACCGCCAAAGTTCTGCCCCCAGCCCTTCCAGGAAGCCTGTTGACAGGGGCTGCCCGCTGATACACACGCCCAGAAGGAGAACCACAAGCTTGGCCGCACCCTGGTCCTTTGACCCGCTAAAGGCGTAAAAGCCGTCAGGTCCTCTCCTAGCCCGCCGGGGCTTAGGAACCCGCCATCGAGACCCCCAGTGCCGCCGAGGACCCTCCGCTTGCCTGCCCAGGTACCTCCGAAGAGCTGCCAGCCCTGCCGCAACCGCCAAAGTCCTGCGCCCAGCCCTTCCAGGAAGCCTGTTGACAGGGGCCACCCGCTGATACGCATGCCCAGAAGGAGAACCACGAGCTCGGCCGCACCCTGGTCCTTTGACCCGCTAAAGGCGTAAAAGCCGCCAGGTACGTTTTCACCGCTTTCCAGCTGCCGGTTGCCTCCAGCTCAGTCTGTAGTGCTGCCTGGCTGTACTCCCTCAGGAAAAGTGGCTGTTTTCACCCGAACTGCTGGCCTTGGGGAACTTTCTTGGACTGGGACTGTTGAGCGCCGCTGGGCGCCTCCTACCGCTTCAGGTTAACTCAGGCGGACTAAGACTCAAGTGTTACAGCCCCTTCGGTGGCAGTTTGTCCCGCCAGCGCTTGCTCGCTCCCCCACCTCCCCCACCTCACCACCCTGGTCGACTTTTAGATTTATAGCTCTCGAGTTACATGACTAAGTGCCCACTTTCCCATTGGTCCCTTATACTTTCTCACCGCTGGGGAGACTCCACTAACGCCTGTCTAAATTTTTCATAATTCTCCTGCGCCAAAGTTCAGTAACCCTCCCAGCCAAATTGTCCTCCTCCTTTCTTTTTTCCCCCTCGTACCTAAACGGGTTTCTCTATATATACTCATTCCTAAACTCTCCCCTCTCATTAGCGCTCCTGGTTTCCCTTTCCTTCTCTTTCTCCTTACCTGCTCTAACTTTATTTCCCGGAACCTGGCTCCAATTCTACCACTCCCCTAGCTCACCCCTGTAAAAACCTCTCAGCTGCCCATTCAAAAGTTGTTGGCACCTAAGTATGAATCATACACTAGCACCGTGTCCCCACGGCAGACTGAGTGGGATTATCTTCCTGATCTTCCTCTCCCTCCTCTGGGGCATAAACGAAGTCTCTCTGTCAGTGCGCTCCGAGACCCTCAGAACTCCCCCCTCAGCCACTGATTTCAGTTTCTCCAACCTCATGACTGCAGACCGTAGACCGAAACCCTCCTGGGGACACCTTCTCCTCCACAAAGGCTGCACTTATCGAGCTCTGTCCTCCCTCAGAAATAAATGGAGGAGTTGCAACAATGCTCCAGACCTCCTTAGCACACTGCTTTTGTACCTAGCATCACTCCTGATAATACTTTGTGGGGATATTGAACTGAATCCAGGCCCGCCCAGCAGTGGGGCTCCCCCGAATGGATCTTCCAACAAATCCAAGGGATTTCTCATATCGCATATGAACATCAGAAGTCTCTTAAATCACCTGCCTGAAGTAGAAGCATGGCTCAATGTACACGATCCCGACATACTGTGCCTGTCTGAGACCTGGCTGAAACCTGGAACTCCCGATACCTTGTGCACCATACCTGGCTACTCATTTATTCGGAGGGACAGACCGGGGTCAAAGAGGGGTGGAGGAGTTGCCCTCTACCACAAATCTTACCTGGACATTAGTATCATCACTGACTCAAACCCCCAAACCACGAGTGAATCAATGCACGCGCTCCTGTCTCTTGGCTCTAAAAAACTTCACATAATCTGTATTTATAACCCACCCTCTGGGGGAGTAAATGGGCTTCAAGAAGCACTCCAGCTCACCCTAAAACGCATCAACAAAAATGAAGCTATCATCCTTGGTGATGTCAACTTGAACTGGCTAGGTCCTTCTCACAATTCCCTGGCTTCACTAGTGCAAGGCCTAAATTTTCATCAACAAATAACGGAAAACACTAGACTGTCTGTGCCGCAGTCTGGTACACTTATTGACTGGATCCTGACAAACAGACCTGAACACATGACTTGCTCTGGGATCCTGGCAGATACCATCACTGATCACTCCCCTATCTACTGCCAGTGGTGCGCCGGGCAGCCACCCCCCCACCTCGGCAGATCACCTTTACGAATTTTGCAAACATGGATACAGACTCCTTCCTCCGGGACATCTCAAACATTGACTGGTCGGATATATACCGTGCAGAGAATGTAGAGGCTGCCCTGAACACATTTCTACAGCATTATCTCCCTGTACAAAACAAGCATGCTCCAAAAGCCACGCGAAGAGTCAGGGGAAAACAAACTAGATGGCTACATAAAGATCTCCTAAAACAACTAAGATACAGGGACAAGCTCTGGAAAACCTTCAAAGGCTCTAAATTGACTAGGGATTACGCAAACTACAGGCAAGTAAGAAATTCTTGCAGGAAGAACATAAGGCTGGCAAAAAGTGCGTACTATCAGAACCTGCTAAAGAATCAGCCCATGACCCCGTAAATTTTGGGGCCACATAAAACCTTCCTGGGGACACCTCAATCAGTTACACCCTCTGACATGGTAATAAGTGGCTCCCATTGCAATAACCCCATCACCATAGCAAGCGCCTTCAATAGCATGTTCTCTGATCTCCCCATACCAGCGCTCTGCCACCAGCAGCCGACACTGCCGACACTGTGCCTCTTACTGGATTCCTGCCACCTCGCCGACTCAAACCTATACCACACCTCCTCTATTTCAAAGCCATTACCAGCTCTCAGGTTCTGTACCATCTAAAAATTATCAGAATACACCAGTCCTGGCTCAGACCAACTTGAACCTCGCTTTTTAAAACTAGCTGCGATTTTATCTCGAACCACTAGCTAGAATTTTCACCTTGTCCCTACCAGTGTGCAGTCCCAGAACTATGGAAAATGGCCAGGATCACCCCTATCTTCAAAAAGGGAACAAGAAAGATATCTCTAATTACAGGCCTATTGCAATACTATCCCACTCAGCAAAATCCTTGAAAACTGGTTGCCACACAGATCCAGGAATTCTCAAACTACTAAACAGCTCAATGATGCACAACATGGGTTCAGAAAAAACCACAGTACTGCGACGGCTCTAGCTAAGTTCACCACTGACATTCTCACTGGCATGGATCAAGGAAAGCTCACAGGGGCTGTCTTTATAGACCTAACCAAAGCATTTGACCTTGTTGACCACCCCCTGCTCCTATCTTCCCTAAGGGAAATAGGCTGCTCCTTCCCTGTACTTGAATGGTTCAGGAGCTACCTGACCAACAGGTCCCAGGCTGTTAAATTCAACTCAGCAATCTCCTCCACTGTGGTAACGAACATTGGAGTGCCCCAAGGCTCCATCCTGGGCCCTCTTCTATTCACTCTATTCATCAATAACCTACCAGACGAAATACCTGCCTGTTCTTCGCTCCTCTCCGTAGACAACTTAGTTATCTATGCCAGCTCACCCAATGTAGAGCACATTAACACCTCGCTAAATAGAGCCTACTCCAGTGTCCAGAATTGGTTAAACTCCCACCGCCTCATTCTGAATTCCTCCAAAACTAATGCCATGCTACTGGGCACCACTCAAAAGATCCGAATGTGTTCCACTCCCCTGAGCATCCTAGATTTAAATGGAAATCCTCTGCAGATAGTTACCTCCTTTCGTTACCTGGGCATCCTACTAGATCAATCGCTTGACTTTAACCTTCATATCCAAGCCACTTGCATAAACGTTAACTGCAAGTTAGGAGCAGCCTACAGAACAAGCTATATGCTTACCTCCTCCGCTAAGCTTGCCATAGCCAGGGGGATCCTGCTACCAACGCTTACCTACTGTGTGCCTATACTTACCTCTGCCCACAAATCTGCGCTGCACAAATGGGATGTTACATACAACAACATATGCCGACACTTACAATCCCCACGACTTCTACATCACTGCCAGCTATATGAGGACCTTTGGTGGTTCTCCGCCATCAGGAGCTACCTGGCCTGCCTAAATGACTCTATATTGAGACAAAGTCAGCCTGCTGCACTTGTGAAGCTCCTTCTTCCTGCGATTCCAAACTGCACGCTCAGATCTGCTGACAAAGACCTGCTGGAAATTCCCCGCTGCCGCACCAACAAAGGAACAGGCTCCTTCCAACATGCAGCCCCTAAGTTATGGAACCAGCTCCCTCTGAACCTCAGGCATGCACCCTCCCATCCTACTTTCAAACGTGGACTGAGACTACACCTGGCTACCTCAGATCCATGCACCTGCTTTGATCCTACCTGATCCCCGAATCCTCCCTGCCCCTACTCCCTACTCCCCTGCTACTGGTCTCCATACCACCCTCCTTTTTGTTTCTCTCTCCCCTAAATTCAACCCCTCTCCTCAAACTCACCTATCGTTATAATTATGTATAGGTTTTTATGAATGTTTGCACTTACTTACTTCTACCTACATTACTGTTGTATTATGTATTGTTGTTATCCTCTGCACAACCTAGGCACTGCCCAAACTTGCTACAGGTGGATGTTGGTACTGTAAGGCCTCACCTCCTCCCCTTCACTTGTCCTCCATTACCGCCTGATGTCCATGGCCAGGGACTGCCACCTTGCCCTTATGCCCAGCCTCGGAACCACGAGCCCGGCTGCACCTTCCCGCCTCCTACCGCTAAAGCCGTATTTTAGGCCGCCTTTACCTCCCACCCACCCCTTCCATTTTTCTTCATCCCTGACAGCGGGGACATGAACCTGGCATCCTCTAGCCTGCCGCTGGGTTGTCTCGGCATCGTGTCTTACCTTCCTGGGCACCCTGCGGCTGCTCGGGCTGGCTGCTGACGGCTGACAGTTTACGGCACCTTTCACCCTTCCCCCGTCTCTTATCCTCTGCGCTACCTGGGCACTGCCCAAACTTGCCACAGGTGCATGTTGGTATTATAAGGCCATACCTCCCCCCCCCTTCTCTTGTCTACCTTTGCCACTGGATGTCCAAGGCCAGGGACTGCCACCGGTCCTCATGCCCAGCCTCGGAACCACCAGCCCGGCTGCACCTACCCGCCTTCTACCGCCATTGCCGTATTTCAAGCCACCTCTTTTCCCCGACCACCCCTCCCCTTTTTCTTCACCCCCACTTGTGGGGCCTTGAACCTGGCATCCCTAGCCTGCCGCCGGGATTGTTCTCCTGGCATCCCCTTACCACTTCCCCTGGGTACCCTGCTGCTGCTTAGGCTGGCTGTTGACGGCCGCCAGGTTATGGCTCCTTCTACCCCTCCTCCTGTCTTTTCCTGATGCTGGGTGTTCCATATGTTCTCCCATATATGGCCAACCCCCCCCTCCTGAGATGCACTGGCCGATTATCTCCCCCGCTATTCCTGTTGCCCGCACCCTTCCCTGTCACTCCACAACATCCTGCCCGGTTGGGGAACCACAAACCCGGCAGTCTCCCTATGCATTCCCCGGTAAAGCAGCAAGCACTCTTTCTGGCCCTATACTCCTTCCTTACCCGTTACCTGTACCAATATTCCCCTGATACACCTCCTTGCTCTTGGCCTGAACGTCATGCTTAGTATAGACTAAATCATGTTAAGACTAGCTGGAACCGCCTCTATATGTCTGGAATGTACTCTGTATGGTTGTTGCCTCAGTTGTATTGTTTTCCATGTGTTATGCTGTATTGTACTCTCCCGGGTCGTGCCTGAAAATAGCCACCTGCTGGCTAATGCACCTACCCGGTAAACAAAAACTAAATAAATAAAATAATTACTGAGGGCATCAGCATAAGAACGGGATGTCTGTTTCACAGAATTTATTTCATCCTCTAACTTTTCCCTCCAGTGAAGTTACAGTCCTTTGTGAGATCAGCCATTTCTTCGGAAACATACTGTGAAGTAATAAACTAAGAATTTTGACTTAAGCACAAGGAAAATAAGCAGGAAGAGATTAAGTCTGAAACACAAAGATCTGTTTTTCATGCAAATGTTAAAAAAAGAATGAGGGAAATAAAAGAAAACCAATCAAATATAAGTTGAACTGTGTCTGAATATTCTATTTTGAAAAGTTTCCCTGGATACTGGGAAACCGTGAAACTGCGGACACTCCACAGTAATTTCAGCAACTCTGTGACACTAACAGCAAATCAACATGGTCTCGGCTTCCTCTTGCTCAGCACACACCAGGGCAGAACAACTGCACAAACCAAGGAAGTATGATTGTTTTTTTTTTAACCAGAATTTAAGTATTCAGTGGGGCACAAAGTTGTGTTACTATTGTACAACCTATACAGATTAACATTTGTTGGGGTGGGGGGTTATCCTTAGTTCAAGATACTTGTTCCACTGGCTGCATTCTCGGTATATTTTCTCTTATAAGAAACCCATACAAGAGTCATACTATATACAACTTATACCTAAAAGCTAGTAAAATGTTTAATTGAACATATTTAGCTAATTTACGTGGTACAATAACCCTTTTTTTCATATGGCTGTCCCCCCCCCCCACAGCGACCACCCCCACCTGCTTCAGGCTATTTCTCTGTGCTTCCAGTCCCATCTACCACTCCACCCATAGCTGTACTAACTGGGATCCAGATTGGGTAGGACCCCAGGGCACCATGCCATCAACCTTGGCAGCCAGGGCTCAAAAGGTTTGTTTTTTTTTGTCCTCCAGTTTCCCACAGGGCCAAGCGTGTGCAATGACACACTTACGTGTGCTGATGCATGCACACTGTGTGGCATCTGCGTTGGGTCCCCTTTCCCCAGCGCTCATCTGCTGCACTACCCAGCCTCTGCTAGGTGGTATTAGTACAGCAAGGCCTTACCCCCTCACAAAGGATGACAGCAGTCCATGGGATGCTCAATCCGCCAGCAGGCCCCCTCACAACCCTGGACTGTTCCCAAAACCTGGTTACCAGCATGGCAGGAGGTGAGGCTCTAGCGCCTCAGTCCTCCACGACACTGGGCCAGTAATGATAACTCTTACTGTAGCTCTTTGCTAAAATTGGATACCAGAAAAGATATGTGCCAGTTAGAAGCCAGATCAGATTTCTATTTTATTTTACATGTTTAACTTTCAGAAAGCAGTTGTCCTACCTGCTTTTACCAAATACACATCAGGCACTGTTATGTCACACAGGTAAGGCTGGGTTGTTGTAGAAGTGGTAACTGCGGGAATGGTGCTGACGGTGGTGGTGCTAGTAGTGGCGGCAGTAGTGGAATTAGCAGTAGTATGTGTGGTAGCAGTTTGAATGGTGGTAGGAGGTGTCCTACCACTTGTGCTACTGACGTCAGTAAAGGTACTGCCAGTTGTGGCACTGATGGTTTTATTTGAATTAGTTACTGTTGATATGGTGGGACCCGCTGAAGTAACATTAGGTGCAGGAGATGTCGTTTTAATGAAAGATGTCGCTCCAAAAATGGGATTTGTAGGTGAAGGAGATATATCCACATATAACACAGATGAAGAAGGGCCCACATCTGTGTTAAACTGTAAAGTTTTAGTGAGGTTCACTGAGGCGTATAATGAATAAACACTTTGTGAAGGTGCAGAAGAACTGAAGGAAGCTTCTGATACACTGAAATGGGAGAAAATAGAGGAGGATACTGTTAAACTTGGAGTCTGCTGAAAGGTGGTGAACAGCATTATATTGGTTTCATCTTCCAAGTGACTGCTGGTGAAATATTTCATACTGGATAATACCACTGATGGAGAAACTGTTGGTGAAGTCTCCAGGGAAGAGGTAGCTTCTGTTACACTAGAGGTAAAATGTCGATCAGAAATCGTCTGCGAAACAGAAATGTCCTCAGAAAACACTGAAACATCTGAAGAGAAGCTTGACGTCCACGATCCGTCGATGCTGGGGATGTTCGATACATAAGATATGGTTAACAGAGGATATGACGTATACAAGGGTATGAGGTCTGATATCTCAATACTTGTGCTGTCAACTTGTTCAACTACAGTGAAGCTATCATACATTATGGAAGTCCCAGCTGGTTCTAAACTGGGTAACTCCCAGGGTAAAAATGTCGATGGGAAAATAGATGTCAGTGAAAATTGTGATGATTCATTGCTGTACTCTTGAGAAGACAATGGTGTTAAGACACTAGACTCCAGAACAAATACTGTTGGCAGAAGACTGGGTGCCACATCTGAGGAATTTGAGAATGCTCCTATTGAAAATCCATCCGAAACAATAGAAAAATCCATAGATTTTGTTTGCATAAACTCTGTTGACTCCAGTAAGTTTAGAACAGCTGTTATTTCTGATCTACTTATGTTTTCAGTGGCCACTGAACTCAGACAAAAGAACCACACTTGTACTGTCAGGTAGTAGCTGCACTGTAGGTTCCAAAAAGGACGATTTGGTCGTAAATACTGGATAATTTAATGCAACATCAGAAAAATCATGAAAAGAATGCGTAGGTTCCAAAATGGACGATTTGGTTGTAAATACTGGATAATCTGATGCAACATCAGAAAAATCAACAAAAGAATGATCCATGGAAGACTGGATATAAAAAGGATCAAGTGTTGTAGGCAAAATAGTATTAAGGCCAACATTAAAAGTGCTTGAAAAATCCAAGGTTGATGCAGAAGCGTCAGTAAATAGTGAAGAAAGTGAAACCACAGGCCTTGATGGAAAAGAAGTATCAAACGTTTCCCGAACTTAATTCATCTGGATCATACAGGTCAGTAACAAAAGTGATTGATGAGGTTAGCCCATCTGCTTGAGACGCCATGATAGACATAGTCTCCAGATAATCTCCTGAACCGGGATCATACTCCATTGATTCCCTTGACAAAAATTCTTCCTGCTGAACTGGGGTTAGGTCAAGGGTTAAGGATGAAATATATGGTCTGACAGAAGGCACTGGACTTTTAAACTTTGTCAGAAGTTCTGTATGAGTTGGCCTTACAGAAATACTTGAAATGGAAGTCAAAATATCAGGCAAAGTTGATGTAACAATGAAGGACATTTGAACATCAGAAGAGAGAGACTCAGTAGTAAGGACACCATTTGTAGTCATTAAAAATACAGATGTGACTGATTTAAAACTCAAGCCCTTCAATAAGTCTAATGTCGAAGATGCAAAAGCATAATTTGCAAGAGTTGAAGGATATGGATTAATTGCCTGTAAAGGGGAACTAGAAACATTTGATATAGTGTGTATGGAAGGACCAGTAATTTTAGAAGTTTTACTTTCAGAGATGTCGAAGATTGATTTGATGGGCTCACTTATGCTTGACAGCAAAGTACTGTGGGTATTGCTTAGCTCTCTGTTGAACACTGAAGATAAGCTTTCTGTGGCTCCTTTTAAAGGTAAAACCTCTACATTCCAATCCAATGCAGAATGAACACTGGGGTTCTGTGATGCTCCAAAAAGCATAGTTAGGTGTTCTGAAAAACGTGAACCTAAGACAGAAGTATAGGCAGCAGTTGCAGGTGGTACCAGTGTAGGCTGCCTGCTTGGAGTTAGAAATAGTGTCTCTGAAACAACAGATTTAGATTCAAAGGACACAGTACTGGGGGCTAACGTACTGTTAATACTATTCAGTAAAGAAGAACGGAGTTCTGTTAATGGTGATGATAATGTGAGAAATACTGATTTTAATTGCTTGACCTCCAGGGTCTCTCTTTGTGGCTGTGATGGAGCAACTGAATTTAGCTGGACTAATGAAGATTCATACAATTCGTCAGGTTTCTGTGAAGGGGTTGAGTGTATGACTGCAGCTGAGCTAGTGGCTTTCTCATACGAGATCATGTCTATGGATGCTGACGTGCCCCCTTGTGCCATACGTGTTCCAACTGTAGGACCCTCAGTTGCTTCTAGGCTGAACAAAGCTGCATCTTGAGGAGTGGCAGCTGATGAATGAACTTTGAGTAGCAGCTTCTTCCCTTGCGCTTCTGATGTGTTTCCTGTTACGGCAGCGTGTGTCGCCTCACTTTCTACTTGCTGATAGACAGTTGAAGATGCAGAAAGATTGTGCTGTAACTGCTCCCATCTAAGGTCGTCTGTAAAAGAAAAAAAAGACATTTAGATTGATTCAGATAAAACATCTCTGCTTTAATAACAGTTCCTGATTCTTAAAAGGACTCAGCGAAATTATAGTTAGTCCACTCTCAGAGGTGCATGAATGCAAAGCCCATTACTTAAGGAAGCAATGCAGTTTTGTGTAGGGAAAGGCCTGGCCTGCTTTACCCTTTTGTATTATAAAAGGTTTCAGATACAGTGTTTCCTTCCTTATGTGCCACTCAATTATCTAACACACTATCTTACCACCAGCTAATTCACCTGTACCAATTACTTGCACTGCTGTTTCCCACTATTAAACACCACCTCAAGTAGCCACACCCTCTATTATCCACCCAGTATCACCCTGAATGTAAATGGGCAGATAATCAGAATGGGGGGAGCTGTACTGCTGAGATGTCATTCTTCAGATAAGACATTAACTCGAGGTCCCTTCTTTCCCATGTTGGTAATTTTCCAGGCGAAAGCTTAAGATTCCATCATCTCACTTGCTGTAAATTTAAGGGATATTCCCTGCTGTCCTGGCCAACATCTCCTTGTTAATAAAACATGCCCATGTAACCCCCCACCCCCATCCCAGAAGCACCTGGAAATTAACTCTCACAGCTCAGTATGCATTTCCTGTCAAAAATTATGAATAAATCAAATCTTCCATTGCTAATGACAGTTTCCAGTCCCATTTAAAGTATGAACTCCAACAGCACTCCAGGAATTGGAGTCAAGCTTAGAATGCATATGGACATTAGTGCTAGCCTTGGTAAACATAGCAGGGGACATAACATTAAATATTCCATACACTATTTCTCTGCATGTTTATTAGAAGTAGTAAAATAGGTTTATGCAGGAAGAAAACCGTTGGGCTGATGCTCTTTTTCGATGTCGTACATAGGGACATGTACAAGAGGAACTATTGTTTCAAAGCCTTACATGGTAACTGGTCTCGTGTAGCACAGTCCTGGGGTCAGTAATGACACAGCATGAATATGTTGAGCATATTGCACTGGTCTTTCTACAGTCCTTGGTGCTTTATTTCTAAATCAGTAAGTGGATTTCTTGCGGGTCCTGTGGCAAAGTCCTCACTTCATGACAGTGCAGGAAGCCACTATTTATTATTTGGAGACCATAGTTTCCCTTAACCCAAGGGTCGTCGACAGCTTGCTTTACTTGGCATAACAGACATTGCTCACAGGAGGTAAATGCAGGAAAAATAAAGAAAGAGAGACTAACCTGTTTAGCCTGCTGCAGCCAGGAGAAGCTACTGTAGCTACTCAACAATGGCTCCTCAGAAGCATCATATGGGACCAGAACATTGGCAGTGCAGACAGAAATAAGCTAGTTTAGCCCATCTGGTCCATCTGCCACTTTCCGTTCATTGTAAGCCTGACTTTCTAAACTATTCATATGGCCATCTCAACAGATTTTAAATGTTCTGACCACTGGACCATCTGTTATCGACTCTGGTTAGCTGTTCCTGATGGATACCAACCTCTAAGTGAAATAGCTTTTCCTTTGCCCACTTTTTCCCTTTTTTCAATCCTCTTGTTATCCCCACATTGCCTCAGCTTGCCCCCTCTGCTGCCCCCCCCCCAGCCCCAACACCTACCTGTTCCGGGACTTACCTCCACCACTCACCCTGGATCATCTATGGTGAGCGGGTGGGTGCCAAAGTTGGTAGTAGGTAGTGTCAGTATAATCCTGCCCGCTAAGGGTTGTTTTCACCCTGTTTTCTCCTTGTTGGCTGCAGGCGTGGTATCAGCATCTGGCAGTGTCACTCCACCTGTGACAGCCTCTGCTGTACCACCACTCAACTTGAGTCAGGTGGAAGGCAAGCAGCATAGAGCACTATTTTCCACTCCTGAGAAGGAGAGCTGTTCAAGAGACACTCAATCCTCCTTCCCCTGGGAAGCCCCAATTACCCGAGTCCATTCCCAAAGAAGGATCACCAGTGTAGCCAGCAAAAGTGTTATGTTACGCTACCCAGTCGGCCTCTGAGCTCACATCTCCAGTGCTCACCCATCAGTTTCTGGTTATGATCAGGACTCTTGGTTATGTGTGCAGTTTCTCTTAGTTTTAAGTTTAAGCACAGCATTGATTTATTGTCTTTGTTGGCCCTGTTCACTAATGTCATTCAGCTGTACTCTTCCTTGTCAGCTGCAGAAGGTGGAGCCACCCATACACTCATATGGAGGGATAGATATACCCTCTGCACTGAAGAATAAAACTGCTTCACACACTGAAAATATGTTTCGCTCTCATTTTTTTTTTTTATTTGAAACACCCTAAAAACATGCAGCATAGTAGTGACAATATGATTTTATGGTTGTTCTTAAAAGATAATCTTTTTCATTCACTGAAAGAATTCGGCCCAGATCCTTATACTTCATCAACTCAGGAAACAGATACAGGATACTATGGTCACTGAACCAAAATTCATGATAAAAATGGTTAATTTCTAAATTTTCATCTACCATATGGACTCCATCACAGAAATGGACTGACCTTTTATTTACTTTTCTACATTTCATTATACTCTCCATTCTGTAACCTTCATTGCTATCAAGAGCAGATGTTCAGGGCCTCAAAAGCTGGAAGCAGGCTTGGTAGCACAAGAGGGTAGAACAAGGCCATCCAGTAGGCTTCCAATCAGAAGCCCCTGTTGCAGGTAGAGCAGATCCCTATAATGCTGATGGAGGGACTGTGAGAATATTTATTTATTCACTTATTTATTTAGCTTTTTTTGACCAGGTAAGCATATTAAACAAATACATACCTATTCTCTCCATGCTTATGCACAGGCCTGTCACTGCATGACAGAAGCACAGGCTGTTTTCTTGTTTCTGATTTATTCAGCAACTTTTCTGCAACATACTGCTTTCTATGCTAGGGAGTCCTCCTTGATCAGAACTGCCATGCACATTGGCTAGCTCCCTTGTTCCCCACCAGCCAGGGCTTACCAGAGCAGGACCAGCTGCATGGTCTGGTCCCCCCAACCGAGATGATTAGCAGGAAAATGAGAGGAAAAGCAGAACAGCAGAAAGTGGCTATCTGAACAGCAGTCTTCAGGTCAGCAGCAGCAGTAGAAAGACATGACTGAACACCAAAGGAGTCATCAACAACATGAACTGTAGCAGAGTGGGAGCCTAACTCCACAGTGGAAGTGACTGATGCACACATGAGCCGACTCAAGGGGTGTCATAGTTCAAGGAGGCCAGCGCAGCACTAAGAAGTCTTTCAGGCAGTCGCAGTGAGTAAATCAATTCGGGGGGTGGGTGCAGTGGGCTGCCCTTAATCTTAGCAGGATCGACTCCATTTTCACACTGAGCACCAACCCGCACTGTGGAGGTTTTTACCACTAGGGAACATAATCAGGAGTTTGACATGGAAATTGGTGCTTGGCAGGCATCTTAAAAGTGCACCAAAATCTCTCTCTCTCTCCTCATCCAACCACGGCTGCTGTTAGACGCGATCAGCGGCACTTCGCACAGTGTTCAATATAAACTCCCTCTAAGGACTTTCCAGCCCAGAGGCTCTGCAGGTAAGACAGAATGCTGGGTGTTGCCCTATTTTTCTTCAGATGTTGTCATATAGGAGTCTGTTCTTTGGGACCTGTAGTCTCAGGGTTCACTTATTTGCCATCCAGTGATTTATCTGACAGAAGCTGATTACCGGGGCTCCCACCCTCTCAGCAGCAGACTCTTTCCCCTTCCAAGGTGATGCTGTGTCGTCATTTTTTTGTCACCTGCCAATGACCTCTGATTTTCCAATTGGGCCATGACATCTGTGGACAAATCAAGGTGCAAGTCCTCAAAAGCACAGTTGTTTTAAATGCAAATCACCCTTGCTTACCACTTTTGTTGGATCCTTATGCCTAAAGGGAAGAAAAGCAAAGTTCTCAGGGACGTCTTTTTTTTTTTTCTCTGCCACAGATATTACATTTAGGTTGTACCACCTCAGTGACCTCCTACTAGGGGCTATTTGCAAGACTGCTCCCCCTCCCCGGGTCCCACACCAGCAGACCCCTTCTTAGAAGGTGACTTTGCTCACTAGGTATCCAGCACAGGATGTGAGGTATACAGACAAATCAGGGGAGGCAGTATTGCGTAGTGTTTAACAGCACTGAGCTTTAAACCTGGAGAACTGTGTTGAATCCCCCTAGCCATCACTTGCATACTGTGTGGACATGAGCAGATCACTTGGCTTCCCTGTGTTCCCAGGATGCACCTGGAAGCAAGTCTCGGCTTAGTGTGTCTTTCTTGGTCAAAAACTGTAAATACAAATGTAAAACATCCCCCAAATCAAAGTTGTCCAGGGCTATGCAATATTTGAAGTGCTAATCACCACGGCTCGCCACCTTTGCAGGCTCCCTATGCCTCAAATGCGAGGTGGAGGTGAACTCAAAATTTGTTAGTCAATGAGCTGCAGGGGACACCACCACAACCAGTTGCAGACAGGGAATGGAAGAGCAGTCACTTCTGCTTCAGCTGGCTGCACACCTCACTGCAAAGCCGAACACAGCCTTTGCCTTGGACCCAGTAGGTCTTGATCAGCAGCCTCACACAAAAAAGCAGAAAGAGAACTCCATCACCTTCCTCAGGTGAAGAGAACTATAGGGATCATCGTCATACCAATAAAAAGAAACCTTCCAGCTCTCCACACCATTTGAAGAAGATGATAACACCAATCATCATCTTTCAGTTATCCAGGTTGTAAAAGAGCAACCCCTGTTAAAATATTTATTTAGTTTTTGTTGACCGGGTAAGTGCACTAGACAAATCCTGCCTATTTTTAGGCACGACCCAGGGGAAGGGGATACAGATGAATGCCAACTGACCTTGAAGCAGATTAAGCTGTTGGTGGTATTTTTGTGAATGAGGGAAATTTGGCCAGGACACTGGGGAAATTTCCCTACTCTTTTCGATAAGTGCCATGGGATCTTTAACATCCGCCTGAACTACCACCAATCCAGGCAGATGGGACCTCGGTTTAACGTCTCATCCGAAAGACGGATATATATGCAGCCAGAGTGTGGCCTCCCCCCCAAGTGTCTTCCTTTTCACTCTGTCCTATCCTTCCTTTTCTTTCTTCACTGTCAAGGTGGCCAACCTGACAGTAACCTAAAACTCTTTACTGTTCTTGAACTCCCCCCCCCCCCCGAAACTGAACACTCCTGGCACAAGCCATGTCTTTATTTGAAACTCAAGAGTGGGAGGCTAGAAATGTAAGCTCAAGTCGCGCTTTGCTTAAATATATAAAATATACTGTACCCCAGAGTGGCAGAAGGGAGGGAGCAGTAAAGTTTATATGCACCCCGAAAGTAA
This sequence comes from Neoceratodus forsteri, assembly GCA_016271365.2. Classification (NCBI taxonomy): domain Eukaryota; kingdom Metazoa; phylum Chordata; order Ceratodontiformes; family Ceratodontidae; genus Neoceratodus; species Neoceratodus forsteri. The sequence continues at coordinate 1,411,093,457 of CM028131.1, read as the reverse complement.
AGGAAGCTCCTTGTATGACGCAACACTCCTACAGTAGCAAACCGCTGGTCTGCCGCATGCCACAAGATGTGGCTTAGAAATGAATCCCTGTTCGGAGCAGGATGTGTTCCATGAAGCCACAGCCCCAAAGTTCAGAGCAGGATGGTGCTCCGAAGCATTATGAATGCCACAACATGCAGCAAGAGCATCTGAGTAAATTGGACACTACGGGCATAGGTACAATAAAGCCCACAGTGTCTGCAACTAAATATGTGGCCCCTGTTAGGCTGCAACAGCCTGGAAAAAAAATGTTGTCATGACCACAGCCAACGGAGAAAAAAGGAGCTGAGTAAATGAAGGGCCCAACTGCAACTGAACCCAACTGCTGACATTTGGAACACAAAGGAAAGGTTATCCTTCTGTGGAGATAGTCCATAAAGGGGCTGTTATGTAGAATACATGGTGGGCACAGCATAAGTGCTCGAAAAAAGGAAAAGTGATGGAATAAAGCAACCTGTGGAGAAAATAAACTAAACAAGATATTTATTTTAATTTTCTGGTTCACTACCAAAATACAGGTCTCATGAGCTGGCAGGAGAAGGGAGATGAGGAGCACACCCTCAATTTCCCATTCCCATTGCCAACTCAGAGATGCCTGAGCGAGGGAAATTCTTGGAAAATGTATAGGTAAAAATGCATTACCTGTGGGGAGCCTTATGTACTGAGATGTTCCTATAATGCTAGCTTCCCTCAGTTCGGCACTTTTTATGGCATCCAGGGAGAGTGATGTCACGGCCGAGGGGAGGGGCTTAGCCTCATTACAGCTCATTAGGCATTCAAAAGGAATAGCATGCCTTTATTATTGTTTATGTTTGATATAAGATGTTTATGAGATATCAGGATATTAGACCGTCCCCCATATGTGACTGAAATAAAGATGTTATTTATTTAAGGTCTGTTTTCCTAGGATGTAGGAAATGGGGGCAGATCCCTGGATGATGATGTCAGACCTGGGGAATATAAAAAGGCTCACCACCAGGGGTAAAGGAGATAGTCAGGTCAGTTGAATGCTGATGGTAGAAGGTGAGAGACCTGTGCTAGTGTACTGATTTTCACACTGTTCAAAGAAAGGTGATAGTGTGTTGCTGTTCACACTATGCGGAATTCTTGGCTGAAGCAAAGCCACAGGCCCTGTTGAATGGAAGCCGTGGTCTGAGTTATTTTGGCACCAACCATTTATTTTGCTTTCTGTATTTTTTTTTATTTTATATTTTTGAAAATAAATTGACAACGCACCTGTGCATTTTTATGTACTTTATCCTTAATTGCTGCATCATTTATCCCACACGTTTACATAAGTCAACTCAGGCAACAGCCTCATTCGCTATCCCGCCAGCCATAGAGGATCTACTTAAGGAGGATTGGCAGGGACTAAAAAAAAAGGCAATCAGATACCTGGCACACCCTTCCTAGGACAGTAGGCTAGATCCCTCGATCTCGTTCGTCTCTAACAAAAAAGACCATCATTCCAGCAGACAGGGGTGCCAGCCTCAGAGATATGGTGAATCATAAAGTAGACATCTCCTTCATAAGAAAAATAAAAGCCTTCCAAGCCTCCACAGCACACATGAAAGCAGACACAACAACACTGTTTTTTGTCCAGAGCCTCTCTATCTTGTCTTGGACTTGCTACTGCAACCTGCAGGTGGATCCTGCCTCCGGGACCCTGCTCCCTGACTCAGTTTTAGCTCCCATATTGCCAGTCATCTAAGACTTCCTATTGCAACCTACCCTGCCTCTGGGACCTTGCTCCTGGCTCAGTTTGAGCCCCCCTACCCACTTGCACTAGACATACTAACTCTAATAACCTGCAAGTGGACCTTGCCTCCAAAACCTTGCTACCTGGCTCTCCCAGAGCCATTCTACATTCCAGACTTTGCTCCCCTCTGTGGTGGATCCTCCTTCTGCTCCTCCAGCTGCACGTATTTCATGTTTAATGGATTTGTTTTCATAACTACGCATTCCTCTGGCTCCAGGCAAGCCTACTGGCCCAACAACGAAGCTCCGATACTTGGGCATCCTCCTAGACTTGGACAGAACTGAAGCTAGTCTTCCCCAGAATACAGTGCAGCATATTTCCACCCTGGTTTCTTCCTAAACATACCAGACCTCTTGTCCAAAATGGGAACTGTTGTGTCTCCTAAGTTACTTCAATTTCACCATGAGGATCATTCCACATGGGTGCTCCTTAGTTCTGCATCTGTTAGAATCAGCCTCTTTTGTCTCCGCCTTAGACCACCACATCACTCTCACCTCCTCCACTAAGGCGGATCTCAGAATGTGGATATGTTCTCTTACGTTCTGGAACAGCATTTAATATGAGATGCAAGTCACAAGTGGGGTACCTCAGGGATCAGTCCTGGGGCCAGTCCTCTTCAATATCTTCGTCAGTGACATTGCAGATGGACTGGAGGGTAAGGTTTATCTGTTTGCAGATGACACCAAGATCTGCAACAGAGTCGGTGATCCAGATGGGGTGAGCAGAATGAGAAGAGACCTGGATAAACTGGCAAAATGGTCAGAAGAGTGGCAATTGGGGTTTAATGCAAAGAAGTGCAAGATCATGCACATAGGGAAGAGAAACCCTGAAGCTACCTATAGGTTGGGAGGGAAGTTGCTGGCAATCACAAGGGAAGAAAGAGACTTGGGCATCATCCTCACAGATGACCTCAAATCATCCAAGCAGACCACTAAAGCAGTAGGTAACGCTAGAGGGATGTTGGAGTGTATTAGTAGGGGTATCACAAGTTGTAAGAGGGAAGTAATAATCCCTCTTTACAAGACACTGGTTAGGCCCCCATCTGGAGTACTGCGTGCAGTACTGGAGACCACACCTGCACAAGGACATTAACAAAATGGAGGCAGTCCTGAGAAGGGCAACCAAAATGGTGCAGGGACTGCATCAGAAAACATATGAGGACAGATTAACGGAGCTCAATATGTATACCCTAGAGCAAAGGCAGGAAAGAGGTGATATTATTGAAACATTCAAACATCTTAAGGGCATTAACAAGGTGAAAGAGTCTAACATGTTTCAATATAAGAAAAATAGCAGAACAAGAGGACACAGCATGAGATTAGAGGGAGGCCGATTAAGGGGTAATGTAAGGAAGTTCTTTTTCACAGAAAGGGTGGTGGATGCATGGAATGGCCTACCTCAAGAAGTGGTGGAAATGAAGACAGTGTGGGGCTTCAAACAGGCACGGGACAGGCATAAGGGAGAAATACAGATGAGCATGAATAGATAGGCCATTGACAGAGTAAAGGTCTATGGCACATTCATAAGGTAGAAAAAATGGGCAGAACAGATGGGCCTTGCGGTCCTTATCTGCAGTCATCTTCTGTGTTTCTAATATTTCTACTCTGATTTACCACCCACATCTCAGGAAGTCTTTACTGATTATTCACCACCCTTTGGATTTGTTGCCTTCTGCAATGGAACATGGTTTTCCACACCTTGGCCCACAGAACTTTTAGACATGCCTAACTTTCCTGCCAGTTGGGCTGGCGGTATAGCCTAGAGGTTAGAGTAACGAGCTGTGAATGAGCTTGGTACATGCAGCAGACAGACTCAGGGATTAATTTAATTCCAAAAATTGATTAGCGTTTTGCTCATAAAAGTACTAAAACATTGTGAAAATGCATAGCACTTGCTTCACTGTGTTTAACAAACATAACACTTCTAGAAAACCTATATAAATACTTTCTGTACAGTTAGCATCGTCCCAAGAAAAAAACTGCTAATCAATTATTTAAAACCCTGCAGACTTGGGTTTGATTCCCACAACCTCCAGCTGCATACTGTGTGACTCTGAGCAAGTCACTTAGCCTCCCCAGTGCTCCCAAAGTACCAATGCCTAGTGGATCTTACCTGGTTAGCAAATAATAAAATAAATAACGTAAACATTCTCCTGTCTTGAAATTTAACCCATGGTAGCAACAGCCATTCTGTGGGGGCAAAAGTGGCACAAACAATCCGTAACCTTCTAATGTGACAATCATAGAACTGTGCATATCATCAATAGAGGTCAATCACCATCCCCTTCTACAATACAGTTCCTAAGAAAACTCACTTGGGTTTCTTTGCAAGGGTAGTAGGGTACTTTAAAATTCATTGCAAGCACATTCTGGGTTCATCAAATTCCATCGCTCACTCTCACTCCCATTTTGAATTACAGACCTTCAGACTCCTAGCATCATGCGGATGCATCCCCATCTCATGTCCCTCTGTCCTCCACCTCATCCTGAACTAGATTAGATGTCTACTGACCAAGACCTTGTGAAAGTCCTTGGCAGCCAGAACCAAATCCTCTTATGCTACAGCTTGGAACTCGTACAAACACTTTTGTGCTCAACACACTCTCAATCGGTTCAACAATTTCTTCACACCAAATGCTGACTTTCAAGGCCTTGTGCTTCACAGCAAAATGACTGTCTCATACTACTATTAAACAATATGTGATGAATATTCAATTTCACTTGTTGTCCAGTATGCCGGATTGTCCTTCACTACAAGCAATAGCATCCATTTTAGGCCTTTCTCGTAGGGCTCCAGAAAACCGTTACAACCTTCTCTTAAGTACGCAAAGTTATCGACGCATGTCTCTTCCAATGCCTTATTCATCTTCTTTGAACCAGGGTCTTTATACTTGCAGTTGACATCATGCTCCAAGGTTCAATGAATCTCACCATTTACCGCTTCCTACGTCCAGAAAAATTTACTGCTTCTTCCAAGCTATTTCTCCTCCAGCATCTCAAAGTGTAATACCTCTCTAAGACTTCTAAGGATTCCTATTCACTTCTTCACTTTTAGTCCAAAATGCATTGAATCTAACAAGTAATGATGATAGCATATTTCAGTACTCACAACAAATGGCATCTTATAGCGACAATCAATTATTATCTGCAATCCTACACGGCAGACTGCCTCATCAATCCTTCTTCCTTATGGAAAAAGAAATGATCGTGACTTCATCCTGTTTACCCATAATCTTCAGATTCTGCTATCAAGACCTAACCAAAAGCCTTCTTCTGTTTCAGGTAATTTGTTCCGGATAGGTACTGCTACAACAACGTCCAGAAAAAGCATACCCATACACATAATAAAAAAACATGGGCCGTTCGACTTCCTCGTGCTTCTAATCCTACATCCAGGATCCAACTAATGAAATCCACCTAGCCCAAAACATGTTAGGCCCCTAACTCTCGTGCCAGGAGGGAAGGTGTCCTCACCGGGGGTTTTGCCTCTCCTCCATGCCAAAGGATTATTAAATCTGTGAGCTGGAGGAGGCTGCTCAACAGAATTAATCTTGATATTTTAAAGATTCCAGACAGTATTTCCTTCAGCTATAGGTCCACATGCCCATGGCACTTCTAAAGGGGGAAATACTCCAAAAGCATCAGCCACAGTATGTTATAACAGCACAATATGTATACATATGAACAGCTGCCCAGTGAACTCTCAGATGGTGAGGGTTTGGTGGTCAACTGATCAGATCCCCCCCCACATATTTAAATGATCAGTCGACAAAAACCCTTTATGTAGCCTACTGCTATCTGCCACCCACCCCTCCTCCTTCTCCAGTACTCTCACTTGGGTATCCTCCTTGGGGATTCCCGGTAGTAGTTTCTTCAAGCAAGGATCCACATGCCGATGGCACCTCTAAAGGGTGGAAATACTCCAAGAGCATCAGCCACAGTATGTTAGAACAAACAAAGCATACATACATACCGTACACACATACATACATACATACAGTACATTCATACATACATACAGTACATACATGCGATCAGCTGCTCAGTCAATCTCTATAATCATATTACAGTAATTGCAAAGGCAGCAAACAAGCAACTTCAAAAAAATATCCACTCAGAAGCAGTACAACACTCAGCACTGAACTGGGAGTTCCAGACTCGAGAGCACAGTACTGCAGGATGAGACTGATGCAGTCATGTCCAGTTTCCTGGGTGGAAAAAACAGACAAACAGTACTTTACCCAAAAAATGAAATTGTAATTTCATCTCAACCTGATCTGATTCTGAAATCTTCTAGAAATATCAGAGACAGAATGCCATTATAAATATATAGGGGAAGCAACTTAGATTATACATTATCATTTCAGCAACATATTACTGTATACCCTAGGTTGCCAACTGAAAGCTTAAATTGTGTTTCTTCTACAGAAATGTGGCCTTATTTTCTGATAATGTTAAAAAAATGGTCTCTGCTCTGTTTCTTTCCACAGTGGATTATGGCAATGCAGTGTACTGCACAGCTTCACACTCACTCTTATTGTTATTGGAGACACTGTTTCACAGTACATTGTGTTTCTTCATTAAAGAGCACCTTTTTCAATAATACAAAGATTAAACAGGGAGCTCCATTACCTCATGGGGAACTCTTCCAGGCAAACTGCGATTTTTAAAATTTAGACCCAAAATGAAGGGAAGGGATCGTAGTTTTCCCTGAGGGGCTGCCCGCACGATCCCTCTCCAGTTTCTGACTCGTCGATCAGCCCCCACACTCCAATGTTTTGTGACGTAGTTATACGTCTAGTGTGGGGGCGTGTTCCATTCACTTGCATGGAGTGTCTTTTTCGAATGTAATTTCCGGATTCTAAATCAGGTTTTGGCACCTATTGATGCCAGTTTTCAACTAACAAGAGCCTGAAGTTGTGGAGTAGAAATCTCTTTTAGGGCTTCCCCAACTGAAGACAGAAAAGGTGACAGTCGTGGACAGGCCCAAAAAATATAACAGTGTTCAGCCTGTACCTCGCCACACTGCCTCCAGCAGTGACTGTTTTATGCAGTTTTCTGGTATACCTGTTGAATTGGGGTCAGAAAAAACACAGGAGACACTTCTAGCTGAACTCCCTCCATGACATTAATGAGGAAATTTTGTGAGTATCAGAGCACCCCATTTACCACTGTTCCGGGCTAAGGGGCAGACTGACCACCGGGTTCCATTTGTCCAGAACTGGCAGTGGAGGAAGCCTCCTAAGCTGGATTAGTGTGGAACACGGGGCGAAACAAGATGTGTCATGGGATCCCCTATTAGCATGAATATTAACAAAACCACAGGGTTTCTAGAATCCAGTATGGGACACCGACGAAGCCAAGTGGTGATAAATGCTCTTGCTTGGAAGTAGTGGAACATATCCATCTGTGGGAGGCCTAAACTGTCCTTGAGAATTTGGAATGCTTTAACCTCATTTCCCTCCAGGAGCTGATAGGAATACTTAAGGCCTCTGTGGTGCCAGACCTTATATCTGGCATCTAACCTGGTTGGTATAAAGTCCTTGTGAAGGTGTATGGAGAGCAACCAAAGTATCTGTTCTCTTAGTCCCGCCCACTCAATCCAACTCCTCCATATTGTAAGTGGTGTGGAGACAAAGGGTGAGCCGCTAGTGTGCTTATATGCTGGCAGTCTAAAATATCTTTTTCTGGGGCGTGGTAGGCAAGGATGTTCTTCAAGTTGTGCACACTGTTACACAGGCATATTTCTAAGCCAGTATAACACGGGCTGAAACTGTGTGCCTCATAATACATATGTAGATCTGGGAGGGCTAGCCCCCCCTTCATCCTTAGGCCTACAGAGGGTGGCATATCCTATTCCTGGGGGGCTTTCCTTGCCAAAGAAATCTACAAATCATTTTACGTTGTCTATCCCAGTGTACCTTGTTGATGGGAATAGACAAGGACCGGAATAAGTAGAGGAGTTCCGGGAGCATCACCATTTTAGTGGTTGCTACCCGCCTCTCCAAGGACAGCGGCAGAACCGCCCATTTGTCCAGATCCATCTGGAGTTGTGTGAGGGGAGAGGAGAACTTGACCTGGAGCAGCTGCAAAGTGGAACTTGTGAGACTGACCCCTAAGTACCTGATTCAGGATAAACCCCATTGGAAAGAAAATGCGACATCAGTGCTGTCGAGGGGATAAAATTAACTGACAGTGCCGCAGTTTTATTTTTTGTCAGTTTATAGTCAGAAAGTGTACCAAAGAAAATCATAAGAGGGACCAAAGTGGCAGGAGATCAGTGGCGGTGGAGAGGTACAGCAGAACATCATCTGCATAAACTGTTATACGATGTTGCCCCCAAATCTGGGGCTATATATCCTCTGATGTTAATGTGCTGTCATAGGACCTGCGTCAATGGCTCAATATGAAGGGCAAAAAGGAGGGAGGATAGGGGCATCCCTGTTGTGTCCTTCGCTGAAGTTCAAAGCGAGAGGATAGGTGGCTATTAGCACACATTTGTGCTTGTGCGTAAGAATACATGCTAGAGAGCAAGTCCATGAAGGAGAGGGGAAAGCCAAATCATTGCAGTGTGGCACAGGGAAAGGTCCAAGACACATGGTCGAACGTTTTCTCCGTGTCAAGACTGGGGGTTAGATGGGGTGCTCCAGTAGAAGCTGCATGATCAAGGATAGAAAGAGATCTCCTCAAACTCTGCATAGTCTGATTGGACTGGACAAAGTCTGTCTGGTCCAGATGAATCAGGTGAGGCAAAAGGGGCTCTAGATGCAATGCCATTACTGACAAAAAGAGCTTATAATCAATGTTTAGCACCGATACGTACAACTCGCAGTACTCTAGTGGTCTTCCCAGTTTTGGCATGACTGAAATAACCACATAGCTCCACAATGTGGTGGGGGGGGCAGGCAACTCCAGTAAGCAAATCATTGTCTATGTGAAGGAAAGAGGGGGAACATCTGGGGTGAATTTCTGAAGAAATTCAGTTGGGTATCCATCTGGGCCAGGACATTTTTCTGGCAGAAGTCGCCCAAGAGTGAGCTGGATTTCCTGTTCTGAGATAGTGGCCATCAACACTGTAATGGCATCCTCTTGGAGGCGTGGGAGGTGTAAGCCTTCCAGGATCATGTATAGCTTCTTGTAGTAAGCCGAAAAGGCCTCTGATGTGTGGTTCAGATCTCTGGGAATCAGACTGGTGTCAGGGTGCTTAATCTTAGTGATCGCAGCTCTCTGCCTAAACCCCCAGACATCTTGTGCTAGTAGTCTCACTGCTCTAGGGCTCCCATCATAGTATTTTTGTCTGAGGTATCTTAGAGCTTCTTCTGTTTCCTGCTGGGCCAAATCCTCTGATTGTTTTTTGACCTTTGTAAGCATCGTGGGGTCAACCGGCGTACCCTGCTGGTGCTGCAGCTGCAAGAATTTCAATGTACCCAAGAGATCCTCTCTATGTGCTTTATGTTCTCTACCTTTCGAGTGGCGTAACTAATTAGCTACCCCCTCAACGCTGCTTTTACCGTGTCCCAAATGACTGCCAGGCTGGCTGCGGGATGATCATTGTTTGAGATGATGTCCTTAATCTGTTGCTCACCGAGTTCTACAAATTGTGCATCTAAGGTAAAAAGCATCAAGGCACCAGTTTGTTGTTCTACGAAACAGCCACATGGTCTGAGAATGAGATTGGGTCTATTTGGCAGATCGATACTCTATGCAAGACATCTTTATGTGTGAAGACATAATCTAAGTGACTGTACGTTTGATGTGGGTGTGTAAAATGGGTGAACGCAGTTTGATGGTGGGGGAAGTTCCCTCCAGACATCCACCCATCTCCGCAAGTATACCAGCCTGTGGAAATATTTGTGAGCCGCCTGGGATCTAGCAGCGTGGGGTGCATTGGTGTCATACATGGAGTCAAGGAGGAGATTACAGTCCCCTAAAATCAGAAGGAACCCTCTCTGATTGTCCAGTACCAAATTAACTATTTGTTTAAGAAAATGACCTATCACTAGTTCTAACCTGAGCCTGGAGGGAAGGCTATGACGCAGGCCTTTGATCCTCCAAGGCTTCCTCCTTTATAAAGGGTGTTCTTCCATTCCTTCATGCTGAAGATCATAAATAATCAAGTAATTCCGCAGGACTTAGAGTTGGTTGGTGGTTCTCCAGGTTTGAGTCTCTATCTGGCTGCATCTCTCCTCCTTCGGAAAAATGTGCTTGTCTGTTTTCCATTGTGCTTTTGGTCCTTCTTCCCTTAGGTGCCTTTGGTCATGGGACCTTGTCCCTGCAACACCTTGGGGGGAGGGTCAAACCCCCTTTCATCAGGGTTCCCATGTCCTTATGATAGCCTGACATGATGGTAGTCACTGTAACAGGGACAGAAAGAGCAGAAGCCAGAGTATTACCGTTGCTCAAGTACCACATACTACTAAGTTTAGTTTTCAAGCAGTCCTAACCCATACTCTGGAGAGCCCGATGGGCAACACCCCTCCTCCACATGGTACAAAACCGTGCATGTCTAAGTGCCCCTTGGATGCTCAGATTTTTTTGTTGCCACCTTCCTCCCCCTCTTCCTCCTGTAGTGCCTTTCCCTCCTTGGGGTCAGACCATCTTCCCTAAGGTGCCTTTGGTCCTGGGACTTCGTCTATGCAACACATCGAGGGGTCAGAACCCTTTCATAACAGCCTGATGACCCCATGAATGTTAGATTTTTTACAGAGATATCTAATTACATTCTGCTATTTTTAGGACAGTTTTTTAAAGTACGTTTATTGAGTTTTTCCTTACACATACAAAGACAAAACTGACCATTTCAAAGTTTGTAGTTTGCATGGATCTATAAAGATGGCAGCCCCCAGCAGCTTTTAAAACTTCTTTCCCCTTACAGATATGAAAGGGTGTTGCTGGCACAGATTTCTGATGATCAACAGCACACCACCACCCCGAGCTACTTTCATCCATGACAGTGGGCTTGGCAAGGTAGCAGGCCCTTTTAAAACACATATCATCTGCTTTGCATCAGGAAAGCAAAAAGAAAACTGGATACTTTGATGTTTTGTTTGTTCTAACTTCCAACTGGATTACTTTCATTTTTGTTAACTAGTACAGTCTTCACACATGCTCCGATTTACAATTATATTAAAAAATGAAAACAACTGGGTTTCTGTTCCTTATAAGAGTAGTAGAAGCAACCATTGTATTGATCTTGGATGGATGTGTCACTAACCCAATTCTGACCTGGTCCGGTAAGTGCACGTTTTGGCAAATCAGAGTCCCGGGTCGTGCCTGAAAATAGGCATACGTATGCCTAGTGCACCTCACCCGGTAAACAAAAACTAGCTAAATAAATAAATGAGAATCTTTTCTATAATGATTAGGGTCAGAATCAGAACCGGGTCCCAATCAACCGGCCCCTCCATACCACCCAAGTTCCCATGTTCTGATTTAAACCAAATGATATCTAGCTTGAAAGTACTGTGGTTTAGGATTCTGTGTGTGGCTGCTATACTGAACTTGCGCAAGTTAGAATGACTGAATTAAGGTATGAACCTAGAGCTGACATTGTCGACTGAATGCCTTGTACTGATGGAAACTATTACTGTGTAATTGCTGGAGCAATTTATGTGTGGAATTTCTTGCTCTTTTCGCCCGTTGGGAGTACCACCTTTTGGGGCAATGAGTAGGCACAGGAACCCTCTTGAGCAGGGTTCCACCCCAATGATTAAGTGGGACTGAAGATCCTATGATTAAAGTTAGCTTAGGGAAGATGCCCCATGGAAAGAGGTGAGCTGCTGGAGGAGGAGGATGGTGAGAGCAAAGAAAACCAGCATCCAAAGGACCCTTTCAGCTATGCACAAATAGTGCTCGGTTGGGGGGAGTGAAGCAGTCATTTGTCCCCCATCGAACCCCAGGAACAGCCTTGTGATTCAATGATGTAGCATACAACTGATATATTGTAACTCAGAGTAACTGAATGAAGGTACTAACAGCTGACATGGTAGACTGAATGCTTAGTGCTGAAGCAAACTAGTACTGTGTAGTCGTTGGAAAGCTTGTGTAACATATGTGTGGCTTTTCACTCTCTATGCCCCCTTAGAGACACTCACCCATTTGGGGTACCAAATAGGCACAGGAAACCTCTTGAACAATGTCTACTCTTAAATGTGCCACAGACAAAAGTTTTTTTGGCTACAAGTACCTTAGGGAAAAGACCCAAAAAGGATGAAACTAGCTGGCCCAGTGGGCGGGATGAGGCATCACTGCCTTACCTCCTGCCATGCCAGTGACCCATGTTCGCTGATGTGACGGGTGCATGGGGTCAGCAGGAGAACAGAATTGAGCATCCGAGGACAGCCTCCTCTCCGGGAGGGGTGGGATCGGAGACCGGTGCATTTCTGGCCCCTAGCGGTGGCTGGAGGTTGGCACAACGGCTCCAAGACAGGGGTGGAGATCGAGCAGACACCCGGTGTGCCACGTGCAGAAGCGTGTGCGGTTCGACCATTGGCACCATTGCACGCCACGGCTCCGCACTCAGGGAGGAGAGGGGAGAAATGGAGGTGAAAATTCCACCGACCGGTGGGATGATACCGGTCCCCCGCAAGTGCCACACCCAGCCAGCTGGCACCTCAATGCCAGAGGTAAGTTCCAGTGGATGCTGGGGTGACGGGGCTGGTAGAAGGGGGCCGGTTGGTGGCAGAAACAAATAAAGTAACAAAAAAAAGGATTAAACTGAAGATGAAAGTATAACTGTCAGAACACGGGACTTCCCATGAGGAAACAGAAAGTCAGCTGGCTGAGTGACTAAAGAAGAAAAGGGATAATGGAGAAGGCAGTCACCATCGGAAGAAAAGGTATAATGGAGAAGGCAGCTACTATCCATGCCTAACTCAGAGCAGAATATACCATAATTATAAACTATATAATACTGTGATCTCTGACATGGAGGAGAGGGGAATACCTGCCTTGTGGAGGAAATCTCTGGAGATCCAAGACCTATGATCGCTATCATCCAGGAATTCTGGAAATTATTTAATTGCATTAAATTTAATACACAAAAGATGAAAGGAGAATAACAAGTAACTTGGCAGCTTGAATACTGCTTATAATTCGGAACTGAATTAGATGGGTAGGGAAATAAGTGATGGCAGACTTCTGAGGAAGCTACTGAAATCTCACTCCTACCCTCTAGCAGGATGTCCAACCTCAAAGGTGTCACAAAATTGCATTCATATGACTAAAGGGGCCCCACGAGTTGGAGAAGACCTCACCCTTAGAGGAATGAAAAGCCAAGCTGCTATAGCAAGGGCACCAGATCTCATATCCACGAAGATCTAAACCTAGATGGGTGTCACACATTTGCAGTCATATGACCAAAGCAGCGACCGGATGTGAGGGCTCCAACTCTAACTGAATGACTGTGAGATGTGATCCTGCTTAAGGAAGGATGGTGGGTAGAGACCAAGCAAAGCCACAGGCAGGTGAAGTGAAGAATTAAAGGGGCATACAGTAAGCGAGTTGCCAAATGCCTCCTGGGTTTAAGGCACCAAGGGTATCACAGAGTTGCAGTAGTATGACTAAAGGGGTCTGCAGCAAGGACCACACCCCTGAAAAGAAATATTTGGACTACAAGACAAATGTGGCTACAACTTGGACTAAAGGGCAACTTAGGCTACAGCAGTTCTAAGGACTACAGCACCAATAGGGAATCTGACTACCTCTGGGCCCTATCAGCTAGAATCTGATTTTCTGCTTGGTTCCGCCTAGGCCCTAAATTAACGCAGGAGGAATAATGGCTGCACTGTGAAAGATCAAAGTGCTGAGGGCAGGAAGAAACAGTGTGATGCAGTGTGAAGCTACAGATGGGTGAGACTACTGTTCTTTAAGGGCCAGGCATGGGTGAAACGTCCTAAGTCAGAGTATATACGCTCTTTGTGGCGTTATGGGGCATATGCCAACTCAGTTTTTATGGGATTGAATGGATGGAAGAAAACAGCTGCAGCAGGCATGGTTACCCAGTGTCTCTCCTTAGGGAACAAAACCCCTACTCAGAAAAGCAGGAGCTGAGTCCCTTGGTGGCAAAGCCCATTCAAGCCCTTGATGGGTAGCCAAGCAGTAGGAAAATAACATGGAGGCAAGGACTGGTATGACTGAAATGAAGGGAATGGCTGAATGACTGAATAAATGAGCCACACAACAAGTGACATAGGTGTTGCACCCCGAATATAGCATCAGGAAGTCTGTATGAGAAAACTGAGTCCAGGTGAAAGGTTGCAACAAGGAACAAAAAAGGCAAAAGGGCAAAGGAATCACCTGAACCTTACTTTCAAATTCAGGCATCTTATAGTGTCCGGCTCAGTCCTACCTATACTAGACTACAGCCTCCCAGGTTTTGTTTATAGTTTAAGTCTGTGTTAATCCCTTTTCTTATCCATGACATGGAACCTTTGTAAATGAGCACGTGTGCTCAAAGGTGTTTTCCGAATGACTAAATAAATACAGACATACATAACTAAAGTGTGGCCATAGCACCCGAAGTGCACTCACAATAGCAGGGTGCAGCAGCCAGAAAATGAAGCCCAGACAAAGGGCAGCACTTGCAGTCAGGGAAAGCAAAACTCAGGATGGCAGAGGCAGGCAGAAGCTGAGAAGATAACTGAGGCCCCAGGAGTCAGGGCAGAGGCAGGAGCCATGAAGGCAAAACAGCATCTTACGACAAATAGTTCCTGCAACTGCTTCACCTAATGATACTACCACCTGTGAGCACTCCAGTTCCCTCTTCTCCACCTCAAAGCTTTACCTTTCCAATCCTTGCTATATCCTCCTACCTTCCCCCACTCTCCCACCCCACCACCTCCCCTCCTACCTACTACCTGCACCTGCCACTCTTTCTACTCCTACTGACAAGGCCTTCTGGCTGCTCACCCCTCTTCTCTCCTCTTAACCCCCGCCTCCTTCCTTCTCCACTATTAAAGTTATTCATTCTAGATAATTAAAGTATGTACTTTAGTGGTTTTTAAACCTGGTCTTTGTATTCCCGCCTCTGTATGTTTGTTCACCCCTCCCTACTGACATGGAACCTTTGTAAATGAGCGCCTTGCGCTCAAAGGTATTGTAATCCAAGACTGAATAAATAAATAAAAAGAGGTCCAGCATGGATCAGCAGCTAGAGGAGTCAGGCAGCAGAACGCAGCGGAACGCTGGGAGCAGATGCCAAGACACAGACTAAGGAAGGAGAAGGACATGCAGGGCAGGAAGGAGACGCAGTAGCTGTGGTTGTCGTGGTGTGAAAGGACACCAAAGAAAGAAAGAAACACAGAAAGGGCAGCAGAGCAAACCAGGAGCGAGGAGCACCACAGCGGGCCATAGTGTGAAAATATGGAAGTGTAAGTCATGACAGCAGTGAAAGAAAGGTGAAGCAGCACGGCTCAAATGCAAACAGCAGTGACCTTGAACAGCCAATACTGGGCAAATCAACTCACAAACCAGACTAAGGGAATTCCTCCAGGCCTCTAACCTATGTGACTGCCCCTGATCCTTCCCCCACCCCGTTTTGATTGGCTGATTTCCCTGTTAACCATCAACCTTGGGTCTCCATATCTAAAACTACCCTTTGTTACTTCATGACAATCAGCCTCTCTACTACGTTATGGCTGTGCTAAAGTGTTGAAGCTATTGCAGTCCTTGACCAATAGCCATTTACAGAACAACTATGTTAATCATTGACTGCTATGTAATGTAATATACTGTACTCTGTAACAAATGTTGTCCTTGTATTTTCTATATATGACGTAGAACCTTTGTAAATGAGTCCCTGACTCAAAGGTCTTTCGGAATATCTCAATAAATAAATAAATAAAGAGAAGAGGTAGCCCAGGAAGGGGAAATAGGGCTAAGGACCTGTGGCAAGCAGGCTATCCCAGAGGTTACCAAGGGGAGAGACAGGAAGGGAAGCTGCATTCACATCGAAAGGCAGCAGCAATGAAAACCAACAGTCAGAGGCATACCTCTCAACCTTTTGTCACTGAAATGAGGGACATGGACATTTTTGGACACTCAAAATGAGGGACAATGAGGGACACAGACCCTCAGAATGAGGGACACATCCTCAAATATGGAGATACAAGCTCAGAACACTGTGAAAACCATAGTGTTTACATGTACAAAGTTTATTTTGGATTTTGTATTTTAGAATATTAAGAGTTTCTGCTTTAAAATCTGAATTTACAGCACATTCTCTGTGTGGGCAGCACCTTTTCCACGAGGGACGGATGAGGGACAGAGCAATTTTAAGGAGCAAAATGAGGGATGCCCCTCGTTATGAGGGACACTTGAATGGTATGGTCAGAGGACATTTACAGCTAAGCAAAAATAATGCTCGGTTAGAAGTGTGATGCACTTGCCCGCTACCTCACCAGACCCCAGGCATAACCTTGTGATACTCTGACTTTTAACCTTGTGTGACTCAAAAATGTCAATGGGAAAGGTTTTAAACACAGTGCTTTAAATTTGGTCAGCTACCTTTGTCTAAGAAAGCAGTGCATGATGCAAAGAGACAGATTCCTAGCTGGCCCAGTGACATGGAGAGGTGCTGGTACCTTACTTTCCAGCCATGCCTGCAACCCAGGTTCAGAAATGGACCAAGATTTCTTGGGGGCCGGCTGGAGGAGAGAGGATTGAGTGTCCCAAGACAGCTCTCCTCCCTCAGGGAGGGGGGAATCTGAGTCCCTTCACTTGCCTGCCCCCAGCAGAAGCCTGATGGCAATACCAGTGGGACCAGCAGGCAGGTGAAGGGGCGCTCGCTGACACATGTGTGTGCGTCACTTATAGATGCCCTGGGAAGAAAACAGAAGAAAATGCCCAGGGACCCTAGGTGGTTGGCCACCTACCGATACAGCTCTGTGTAAGTGGTGGTTAACCCATAAATCCACGAGATGGGTCAGTGACAGAGCTGGGGGAGAAGTCACTGGAACCAAGGATGGCAGGCAGAGAAACAAATGAAAACAAGCATTTGTCAATGCCAAATGTTGTCTTGCTGGCATTGACATTGGTAGTGCAGAAGTTAGAGAGATGCATAATAGGAATGGCAGTGAAGTATTGAACTGACGCCAACCCCAAACCCACCCTGCAGAGACTGACAGATATTGGGGTGTGCCTTTGGGTCGCTGGCGATAACGCTCACGCCATTTCACCTCACCCTACCCTGCAGACACTGACAAGTGTTGCAGTGTGACTTGGGACCTTCGGGCCTTACACTCACCCCATTCCATAAGAAAATACGCTGAGATGGGTGCAGTTTAGGAGAATAGGGTGAACTTTGGGGCCGAAGAGTCCAAGGCACACCTCAATGCCTATCACTGGCTGCAGGGTGGGGTTGGGGGTCGAATGGCATGAACATTACAGCCGGCAATCCCAAGTCACACCCCTGACACCTGTCAGTCTCTACAGAGTGGGGCATTACAGTTGGAAATCCTAACACCCCAGGCATTTGTTTGTATTTTCACTCCAAATTTTCAATATGGGCTTTTTGTGACCCCACCTCATGAACAGTGGCACTATCAGTTCGCTAGCCGAAAGGCGATTTTGCACAGCGACTGTGCCATCTGGCGCCACAGGTGCGAAAACACATTTCAGGCAGGATGTAAAAAGTGACAGCTGTAGTGTTCATGAGGAGGTGTAAAAAATGGTAATGTTGAAAATCTGGAGTGAAAATATGAAAAATCGATGAAGTCACAAGCATGCGTAGAAACTGTGCAACATACACCCGTAACGCAATTATTTGGGGGATTGTTTAACCAAATTTTCAACATAGGCATTTTGGGACCTCCGCTCATGAACAGTGGCACTGTGATTTTGTTAATCTGTCCTGAATGTTGATTTCCCACAGCGACTGCGTCATTGTGCACCAGATGTGCGAAAACACATTTTGGGTAGGATGTGAAAAATGACAGCTGTACTGTTCATAAGGAGGTGTGAAAAAATGGAAATGTTGAAAATCTGGAGTGAAAATATTAAAAATTCTCGGAGTTACAAGCATGCGTGGAAACTGCGCAACGCACACTTGTAACACAGTCATTTTTCTGGAATATTTTCATCAAATTTGCAACATAGGCTTTTTGGGAGCCCACCTCATGAACAGTGGCACTGTCATTTCGTTAATCAGTCCTGAAAGGTGATCCCGCACAATGACCGCGAAATGACCTTTCAGGACCAAATAACGAAATGACTATGACTGTGTTCATGAGGTGGGGTCCCAAGAACCCTATGTTGAAAAGTTGGGACCAAAACTCCCAAAAATGTCCGAGATATCAACCTAAATTGAAAACTCCCTATTCAGTGCCATTATAAGACTTACCGTCATTTCTTCACTTTGCGGTCGGCTTTTGAAGAGTGCATATGTGTTCCCGGTCCACTGAAGATCGCTGCTCCCAGCCTCTGCAGGTAAGTGTGGGTGAGGGGGGTGCAGGGAGGTGAGGTGCACAGAGGGAGGGTGCGGGTTGGGGAAGGGGGGCCAGCGGCAACGACGAGGCACTGTTTTCTTTTTTTTTTTTCAGGTTAAAAAAGACGTTATGGGTCTGTTTTCAATTTTTACAAGGAAACTATGGATTTCGGCAAACTGGGGTGGGCTCCCAGTGTGCCACAGTACTGAGCATCAGTGCTAACCTGGGGATTGAGCACCCCGAGGTCAGAGGATATGTGTTGGGGGGGGGGCACATCCAACACCGGGAATGAGCATCCCAGTGTCGGACACACCACAGCAGGTTTTGGCACACTGGGGTGGGCTCCCAATGTGCCACATTAAAGGATAGTTGGGGGGATTAAGCACCCCGATGTCAGCAGGTGGGGGGTCCGCCAGCATGATCGGATCGCGCTTAGAGTACAAGTGCCTTCAGGCACTGAATACTGCCAGCTCAAATGGAGCTTAGGCTGTGGCCTGCTCCGTATGGCTGGGAGAAACGTTCACACCAGAGACAGTGGGACGTAGAGGAGGCAGGAGAGGAACACGCCTCCTCCCACCTTTCAAGCAGGGACTGGTGGGGTGGCGAGGCGGAGATGTTACAACGCAAATAGTTGTTTGCTCTCATGCCGCCACCGTGTTTATTGAAATGTTTCATCAGGAAAGGCACGTAGGAGGCGTGTCATCTGTGCTGCTGCATGACGAGCTTATGTCTGATTGCAGCGGCACGTCTGTTTCAAGTTGGTGGCACTTTGCATGAATTTGTGTCAGTACTAGCATGCTCACCAATTGGGGAATGAGTGTCGCACCTTCTAAAGCATGCTCTGCATTCGCCAAAACTGACACACCTCTGCATTTCTCCTACTACCACAAGATGTTGCTTGTGCATGCTCAAGACAACATAAAAAGAGACAGATTCCTGTGAGAGCTCATGCAAGATAGTAAATGCACGCCTCTCAATGTAGTGAAATAGAAAGCTAAATCCAAGCCTTAACCCAAGATACAGCAGACTGCCTTATTAAAACTCAGCATGTCCTGTATCCTAGTAACCCAGTTACCTATAGGGACCCATTCGCTGACACAGATATTTAACTGCACTCACAGAAGAAAATGGATAACCTTGACTGAGCTTCATCGCTTAAGGCAGTTCACCAGCAGTCCCAATTTGGAGAGCATTTTAAATCCAGCTCTTTGAAAGGGCTCTTCAAATCTTCTTGGTCCTTTAAAAAAGTTTTTTAGAAAAGAATCAAAAACCTAATCCCCATGAAAAAGAGCTGACTGCTCTTAGGGACAGAAATTATCACTGGTCCTCTGTCAAAATGCAGATTAAGCTTGGGACTGGGCCAGTAAAATATTATTTTAACCAATGCTGTTTGTTTGTACTAAGGAGCTAACACTTCATAACGTACTGTACATAAATCAGACCAGTAAAATGTCTGTAAAGCCCATGCGGATTTTGGCAGCCACTAACTCTGCTGGTTATAGTGGCTGCAAACCCCTGATCTTCCAACCAAAGCACTGAACACACATTCACCATTAATACAGCTTAGAGGTTAGATCAATCAGCTTGCTACATACTGCAGATCTGAGTTTGATTCCGACAACCTTCACTTGCAAACTGTGTGAACCTGAGCAAGTAACTTCACCTCCCCAGTGCTCCCAGGTCACACCTGAAAACTGGCCTTGTGCCTAGTGGCGCCTACCCGGTTACCAGTGAATAAAAAAAAAATTGCAAGGATGCTAAATGAGTCAAACTAAGAGTAAACATTCAAACAATGATAGTTTACTGAACTTCAATTAAAGAGCCATGTTCAAGAGAAATGAAAAATCAGATTTCAGAAATACTGTGGGACATAACAAGTAATACTTCACAGAGATTCTACACAATGCAAGTGACTTTTCCTAATTATTTTTAATCTCAAGAGTACTGGACAGCTTTCCAGCATCCACATTATGAATGCAAAATTGCTGGATGGAGAGACAGACAGATAGACCGATTCTTTATTAAAGGAAGCTGTCTAAATACTAGGCGCCCCACCCTCAAGCCCCCAGATTAAGCTTTTCGCGGAAAAGCCTTTGTTCCCCACTGAAATTATTTTTTTTCTAAACTCTGGGAGTAGAGCAGTTATGCTGCGCCAGCTAGCACGAAGGCGGCGCCACACCACTCACTTCAATACACTTTATTGGAAGTGAGTAGGCAGCCGCACTTTCACACTAAATGGAGCCACGACAGCATCCGCCATATTCATGACTCCCAGAGTTTATTAAAATAAAATAAAGTTCCAGCTGGGAAAACAAAGGCTTTTCCTCATAAGAGCTTAATCGCTGGGGGTGGGTGTTTTGGGTGGGGCGCTCAGTATTTGGACAGCTTTCCTTTAAGATAGTAACAAAGTAGTTTAAGGTTTGAAGGGACACTAGGTCCATCCATCCACCCTTCCTCCACATCGCATACAGGGACCAATCAGTATGCTGCACAAACATGTACAAATTCACGTGGATTCCCTTTCCACTCTACTATGCTGGGTACGCTGCTATTCC
Organism: Neoceratodus forsteri; assembly: GCA_016271365.2. Taxonomy (NCBI): domain Eukaryota; kingdom Metazoa; phylum Chordata; order Ceratodontiformes; family Ceratodontidae; genus Neoceratodus; species Neoceratodus forsteri. The sequence goes on along the minus strand of CM028131.1, from coordinate 1,411,072,681 downwards.
CTTGGTAAGCAGAAATTTGTCCAGGCGTACCTTGGAGGCCTGTACTGTCTTCACTATAAACAGTAGTGTTCTGGAAAAGCAAGGAAATACAATTGTAGTTCTCAGTGGGTTGACAGAGTAATGTGTGCATCCTGTAAACTGCACAAAAGCCACCGGATAGGGTACTAAAATTTGAATTAATCGGGTTAGTGGACAACTATGTATGTTCAAATGCTTGTGCAAGGTATGGTTTGGTTGTTCACTCAGTGTCTTGTGGACAACACTACCACCCTCAGAAAAATGCCAGAGAGCTTGGTCGTATGACCAAAGGCCCTCCCCCCCTCCACCCCACAACCAAAGTGAAAAAAAAGGGTTCCACTCTTAAAGGTGACACCACAATGACTTGGCCCTATGGCTAAAGTGGAATGTGTTGGATTTCATCAAGGAAGGAAGGAAGGAAGCCATATAACATTAAAAGGGATAGTTGGCTTTTTGGCACAGCAGTAGGATTAACTGCTCACGACACCAGTGATCCAGGTTCAGGCTCTAGCCCAGTCATCAGGGGATAGCTGGGAGGAGGAGGAGGATCGAGAATCCCAGTGGATGCTCTCCTCCTGGCGAAGGAGGCAGGGTCACTGCGCTGCAAAATTTCCACCTGGATGGTCACAGGTGGTAAGGCAGTCGAGGCACTGCTGCAGGTGTGGAGAATGTTAGCTGGAATCAGCACTTGGATTCTCAAGTGTGCCAGCATCCTCTGGGGCCAGGAGGAAAGAACACAAGAAAACCAACTCGGTGAGAAGCAGGATGCTGGGGCACTCTCGGGCCTTGGCCCAATCAACCAGCCAACATATCCTGGAGTTCCTCAAGGGTGGACTTACACCTTGCCTTTTGTGGCCACCCATGTAAACCCCATGTCGGGGGGGGGGGAGCCAGACAGGTAAGCAGTGGAATGAATAGGTACAAGACAGGGTGATTGCCACTGGAAGGGGCAGCGCTGGAGAAAAGGGGTGTACACAACTAATCAAACAAATTTTAAGGGACCTGGAAATAAACTACTGTTTGAGTTCCTGACACAGTTCAAGATGTTAAAGATACATTCCTTTTCATGGACTACACAAACCTCTCTCTCGCTGTCTCTCTCTATGCCCAGAGATACTGCACTCCAAGTGTACTCTAACCTTTACTCATGCTACTTTGATTTCAAATAAAGGTCCCTACCCTTTTTTGTGCTAACAACATAGGGCTATAGTACAAAATGCTCTGGGGTAAGCCAGTCTAGTATCCCAATGGCAGTAAATCCCACTCTAAATGCCAGAGATCCAGGTTCACATCTCAAGCCAGGGTCATCAATGCTGGCTGTCAGAAGGAGAGCTAGCTGTCCCAGGAGATGTTCTAATTCCCCTTTGGGGAGAATGGCTGAAAACTCTCACTGCAGCACTGCCAATTCTCACTACAGAACTGCCAACCTGATGACCACAAGTGACAGTCCAGTAAAAAGTATCCCAGGCCAGAGGTAGAAGCTTGCGTCATGTCACAGTAGCAAAGGGTCACACACCAGGGCATCCCGCAAGGGGTTCCAACAGAAAATGACAGGATGGGCTATGTGGATGATAACCTTGCATCCCACATTCAGAGGGAGATCACCCCTTCCTCACCAAATCAGGTAGCAGCTGTGTCCCAACATGATGGGGAGAAGAGTCGGCAAAGGCTTAGAGGAGGGAGGTGTTAGCCCCTCTCCTGACAAAGAAATGGTGGTTATCGAGGACGAGAAGAGGACTCTGCAGATGACACCCTTCAAATGGTAGCAGTAAAAACAGAATGATAAAATAATTATGGGTCCTTAGTCCAGTTCCTCAAAAGCCATGTAAACCCTACCCTTGGACTCCTGTAGCACATGTGATCATCCATTCTTCCTTTCAAAGATTCCACTCCTCTGAGGCCAAGATTCCCTGCACTAGAATCTGGTCCAAAACAGCACCCCAGTCTGTCAGGCTGGCATCCGATGTCGAAGTAAGTTCCTCGGTGAAGCTCAACTGTTAGGTTTGTCTAGATGATGAAAAAGGTCTTCAGCTACTTAAGAACCATCAATAATTCTCCATGAGATTACCAAGTTGCCGTGACAGGTGTGGGATAGCAGTCACTGGCATACAGAGACACCCCTCCTTCACCCCATCCCATTTGATAGCAGTCACTGACATCCAGTGGCACGCTCCGCCTCACACCATGTCATTTGATAGCAGTCACTAGCATCCAGTGGCACCTGCCTCACCACATTCCATTTGTTAGCAGTCACTGGTATCCACTGGCTCCCCTCCTTCACCCCATCCTGTTTAATAGCAGTGCCTGGCGTTCAGTCAAGTGGCACCCAATACTCCATCCCCCCCCAACAACAATAGGCACGGCCCTCCACTAACCTCCTCAGCTGGCTGCTATCTAACCCTTTATCATAAACCACTTCATTACACCTGCAGTGCACACTGCTCACTCATTCATTGTGTGAAGATTGCTGAAATACACAAAATAAGAAAAAAAGAAGGTTCAACTCCTATACAGTGCCACTGTCTATAAATTATTTATTTCACCATATAAATTAACATTTCTTGGCAATGCCACATCTTCAGGAATGGTGGTTGGTTTCTCCAAAGTTTTCTTGCAAAATACTCTGGAAAGAATTTTCCAAGATTCAACTTGTAAGGTAAACCAGCCTTCCAAACCTCGTGGGCATCTGTACTATAAAAGTCTGTGCCCCAAAGTTTGCTGCACTGTAATACTTAGAGACACTCCTAGGACCGTCCGACTTCCCACTGACAGAAGCTTCCAGTGAGGTGACTGGACGACTGCGCTGGCTGTCATGTGGGGCAGGTGGGGTAGGGGTGGGGAGTGTCACCTAACTAGATGCTAGGAACCGTTATTAAACAGGATGGGTTAAGGGGGTCGTCAATAACTGGATGCCATGGACTGCTATTAAATGAGATGGGGGAAGGAAGTGGGGTGCCACTGGAGGCCAAGGACATTTTGTACAGGATGGGTTAAAGGAAATGGGAGGGTGCCACTGGAAATCAGGGGTTGTTGCTTTAATGGGAGCGGGGGGTACCAGTGAGCCAGATAGTTGGACTGCATCTGGATATCAGTGATCTGAAATCCGGTCTATGCTTAGAGTTTAGATTTTCCCAACAATCCAGCAAAGACTGTTGGATTGGATTGGGTACTGTCTGAGCACCTCTAATTCACACCTGCTGCAGGACTGTTTTTGTACCCCGATTTGCACAGTCTATAGCTTACTATTTATAGTTTATAATTTACACTCCTGTCCTGTTTTATGCTGTTCTGTTTTACTTACTATTTGCACTTTATTGTAATGCCTTATTACATGGTCCCCCAAACCCTCCCCCACCACAATGCCTCTGAAAAAGAGCTACTGCATTCTCAGCTCAGTAGGCCCTTCCTATAAGAGGCATAAAAAACGAAACATAAGAGTGTTGCTGACATGAATCTGAGAGGCAGTTTTCTAGTTAAAATGAGATAGAAAACTTTTAGTTGAGCTGAAAAAAAAATGTCATGATTATAATAACAATAAAGACCCCACCCCAAGCTAGTTCTTATCCTCTAGTAGTAAATGCCTTTGGCTTAATTGAGTCCTTAACTCCTTTAACTAGTTATCTGTTTGTAAGTGACAATCATTTTAGTTCTCATCACTTCAATAATGCATACACTAAGTATGTATTATTAATACGGTTAGACTTAAATAGCGCCACAGTTAACAATGGGTGTTGCTTCAATGTTACTAATAATAATAACAAGCTGAAAATGAGACACATACAGTATTGATAGAGAGGGTTTAGTTATACACTGTTTCAAAATAACTAAGCATCATGGGACAGAGATGCATTATTTGAATGTGGAATTTGGTTGTTCCTGCAGACACTTTTTGGGGGGACAGAAAGATAAGTCTCCAGAGGTATTACCAGAACTTACAACTCTCCTAAATTCCAGTGATATCCCCAGGAGTTTTGGGCAGGGCCTTTTTCTAAAAATAATCCGCTAGAGCACCCATCAAACTGTATGTGAAATGTTTAAAAAATCTGGCCCTTGATCTGTACTTCTCACTTCTCAACCTTTCAACAAACAACTCAGGGATAACACTAACCACCAACACCCCTTCCAGGTGCTCTGAAACAGACATCTGTTAACATCATGTACACAGTCCCACCGCGCTGCTCCTCGTCTTAGTAAATGCTTTGGTGCCAAAATTCTACGGCAGCTACTCATCATTCGAGGTTTACCACTGGTTCATAAACATATTCAGCTCACAAGAATATGACTGCTCTCTTGGGCAAGATAAGTGGTACTGTAGCAGCTAGCTAGTCATTACATTGAAACAAACGTTTACTGTAGATACAATACCTGTGCTTTTTCTTTTCTTTTTTTTTTAATTCATGTTTATTGAAAAGCTTGGGTACAAGATGGTGATACAATCATCATTACAGATGTACAATGGATAGCAACCTTTGGATTGTAATAGTTACAAGTATACAAGTGCAGTAGAGTATCAATGTCTCTCATGGTATTTCAGTTTATAGAAGGTCTAAATTGAAACTGTCTATGGCATAAGGCTGTGCCTTTACTCATGTCTCATCTCAAAATGGTTGCTGTATAGCAGGGTGGAGTTAGTTATGGTTGGGGATTAATTTCCCGAGGATTTAAGACCGAGGCGAAGGAGTATGAAGCACTTCTTCGTAAAGGGTCCAACGTGCCCATCTCCTCGCAAATACTGGAAGGTGTAAGTTAACTTTAAAAGTCAGTTCTTTCATTGTCCAAATATCTTGGATAACATCCAGCCAATATTGAAACAATGGTGGTTCTTCCCCTTAACCAACATTGGGTTATGGCCTTATGAGCTGCCGCTAGAAGGATATTCCAGAGATAGAGCCTGTCCTGACCTACCACCTCTGGTGGTGGAAGGCCAAGAAGCATATGCAATATATCCAAAGGAGTATTAATAGAAAATAGTTCTCAGACAGTATCTAATATCTGCCGCCAATAAGACTGAAGGACCAGGCACATCCAGAATATATGGGAATGATATACCCTTTCCTCTGCACACTTTCTCCAACAGACCTGTGACTGCTGGGGGTTCCACTTACTTTGAATAACCAGTGTATAAAGGTAGTGTGTCTTGACCTTCTAAGCAAATTCTTGCCATAGAGGTGAGTAGGTTGTTTTTACTGCTGATCTGAAAATCTCCCAAACCCTATTTGTCAAGTGAATGTCATTTTTTTGTTCCCATCTTTGTTTTACTGATACAGTGCAATCCTAATGCACCTGTCTAAGGGCTTTATATAAAGCAGAGATGTGTCTGTTCATAAAACTGCAATTCAAGATTGCCGACAATGTTTCAGTTATGGTCATCGGCCGATGGTGGTCTCGTACAGTCCCAAGTTGGGCTGTGACGTGCATTCTAAGTTGGAGGTATCAGAAGTGGTTCGAGTTGGTCAGGTTAAATTTCTGTTTTATAATTTGAAAGTCTAAAATAACCCCCTTGCTTATGAGCTGATCGGGAAAACATAGACCCAATCTTGCCCATCTCCTGAAACTGTGGTCCACCCTGGAGGGTAAAAAAGTGTTGTTCCATGCGAACCACTGAAAGGGCCATAAAGAGGCCTCTAACCCAGACTTTCCCCAGGCTCTATATACTGCGCCTAGTGTACTGCGCACTGCCAACAAATATAAATCACTATTCTTTGTCTTAAACGATAAATCCATGGCTCTCGCTCCTAATGGGGGGCCCCCTTCCTCTCTCTGCTCTATTAACTTCCAGTTGGAGTGATGTGCTGTGGTAGTCCACACGAGTGCTACCCTCAGGTGTGTTGCCAGACATTAGTCCTCCAGGTGTGGCAGGGCGCTCCCTCCAAGTGTACTCCTGGCTTGCATAACTGAGTATTGAATTCGGGGGTGTTCTGCACTCCACACGTAGTTAGATATGATCCGGCGCCAGCTTTAGAATTGCATTCTTGGGGTGTTTATGGGTAAATACTGAAAAAGATATAAGAATCTGGGGAGTACATTCATAATAATTGATTGTATGCGGGAGTAAATTGGGAAGTTAAGGAGGGACCTTTTATTTATATGTATTTTAAGTTGTTTGATTAAAGGATCAAAGTTCACAGTGAATAGCTGAGTTAGAGTTTTGGGGATTTGGACACCTAAATACTTAATTTGGGTAGCATCCCACTTGAGTGGTAACAGCTGTGTTATTGCAAGTGAGGGTCCATAAAAAAGCTAGGGATCTCCATCTTTGCTCTATTAAGGATGTAGCTTGCATGGTATCCAAACTCCTCCAAGAGCGATCAGACTTTGGGAATAGAGACCTGTGGGTGGGCCAGATAAAGTAAGACATCTGCGCATAATGATATCTTTTGAGTTGTATATCCCACCTCAATCCCTTCTATTTGGATATCATCCCTGATGCCTTTGGCCAAGGGCTCAATATATAGAGCAAAGAGGAGAGGTGACAAGGGGCAGCCCTGCCGCATTCCCCTGTGCAAAAAGAACCTGTCAGAACGACCCACATTTACCCTGACATATGCTTGTGAGGCAGCATACAGAGCACAAATCCCATCTATAAAGGGTTGCGGAAAGCCTAAAGTCTCGAGGACATAACATCTACTTGAACCAGCACTATATGTAGAAGAAAACAACAGGAGATTAAGAGTAAACAAATATCAACATATATGTGTAAATCTTGATATGCTTGTAACATGCACAGTACAGAATACAGAGCTGTGTGTTCTGCTGAAGTCACTATACACAAAGCTACAGATGGGGCAACAAAAACAGTTACCCCGAACATCCTCAGAATCTGGCTTCCTAGGTCAAACCGGAGAAATGACCACAGATTGAGGTGTGCCACCCTTGTGGCACATTTTTCTCTGCTGTAGCAAGGAAAGAGACAAAAATCAGACTCAGGAATACAAACCATAAGTCGGATGGCTGGTCCAATGTCAGCAAAGTCGGGGCTGATGGAGAAATAGGTTTGTAAATAGACATCCTCCGGCCCTACTATGCCCTCCGCCTCCCAATCGGAGACTAGTTCTGTAGTTTGGCTGCCTAGTCTCCTAAAGATCTCACCTACAGAATTATATGAATTATAGGCAGGCAACCCCAGGCAGGGAAGCAAATGATGCTCTGACGGTGAATGAAATTCAGTTCCGGGGCACTGTCCCCCTCATGAATAATTATGTAGGAATCAGCAAAAGAAGATGCCATCCGTCTCTCACCACCCCATTCCATTTTAAACACGTGATACTACAAGGGAAGAGGCCCAGTGGGTGTAAAAGGATTTAGCATGTCATCAAAAACAGAGAGGTAAGAAACATCAACAACTGAGGCAGAGAAACCCAATAGTACAAAGAGGAGGAGTTTAGCCTCAGCCTTGTAACCCACATCCTCTCAGCAGAATATCACCTAAATAGAACATGGTAGGTTTCTAAATCCAACTTCTAATATATAATAACAATTTGTGTATTGAACTATCAGTGGAACCAAATCGGAACAGCACTTAAACATTTACAGTGCAGTCTAAAGTGAGAAGCATACAGCTCCTGAAGTAAAGAGTTGCTGAAGTGAACTGGCATAGATGTCAGCCTTCAATTTATCTAAACACTGAATATGGGATATGGCATAGTGTAGCTAAATTACTATGTAGCTCAGCACAACTGGAGGTGACGCTGTGGCCAGAGGTAAGGCACTGAATTTGTACCAATGGTCCCCTTCAAGTCAGGAGATGAAAATCAGGTAGGGGATGGCCTGCTGGGGCCACAGAATGTTGTCATCAAATCACCAGAGGTCCCGTTTAAGAAATGACAAAGTATTTGTTGTTTCAATCAAGGGGAGTTAGAAAAGGAGAGCCACAGGCATCTGAGTTAGTGTCCTGCCCCCTGTATATGTCTGATGTACAAGTCTGAGCGTACTCACTCAATGTGCTTTTTCAAGAGGATAAGCCCGATCACGGTGGAGGCCAAGTCCAGTGTGGGTGAAGCAAAAGTTGAGGCATCAATCACACATTGCTCCATGGCAGCTAAGTCGCATTGCAAAACACTGATCAGACCCTTTAATTTAGGATCCAGCATGTATGTGTAGCAAGACCGGAAGTCAAGCCTCCATGGAGGCGTCCGGGTTGTCATCCAAGCTGATGGGCGTCACTCGGGACTCCTGGGATTATGGAGGTGCTCCTTCTGTTGTCAAGGCTGCCCTGTAGGTCTTCAGTAGGGTTCCGATGTCACCATGCAAGTTAGTGGGTTTCCTCTGCGCCAACCCTCCGCCTTGAGTGTGCCCTTCCCAGGCAACTGACCAGGCCGACTGCATGAGCTCTCGTTACAGGCGTTCTTTACCCAAGGAGGGTAAAGAGATCCCCAGCTCATTCAGGTAAGACGAGGCCTCCAGCAGCTCAGCAAAAATCTGGAGTCCCTGTGGAGGGGTTGTGGGATAACAGATGGACCAGACATCGAACTTTAAGTTCAACACACAATCTCTGTGTGATGTTTATTCAAAATGTAGAAGATAACCTTAAGCAATGACATATCCCTTCTTCAGTACATCACTTTGCAGCAACAGACTATGTATGCCCTTTTTCTGCACTTAGCCAGCACTTACTGACTCTCTGATCTCACTTAGCAGTTGAGATTCAGCCTCCACCCCATGTGGGCCTTGTTTACTTGGGTGGTGGGGGCTCAAAAAAATAAAAAAAAAAAAACAAGCTAAAGACAAAGAACCTCAGTGCAGAAGCACTGAAACAAAGGTTACCCCAAAGGGCACTGACAATAAGCCAAGTTTCAAGAAACACATACTTCCATGATGCAAACCATCTTGGGATATATGCAAATCACCATGACATTTCAGATTGTCTCAGTTTACAGCAGGAATGCATGGTACCAATTTACATGCATTTAACAACACAACCAACTTAATTGCTATAATATAGTCACCTAGTACTTTTTACCTTTATCAAAAACACCTAGTGCCATGGTATTTTCAACATTTACAGGTTTCATAAACATAAGGTATATACATCAAGGTATTTTGTGACATAGTGCTGTTACATACTACTGTAAATCCCACGATGATAAACACAGCCTGTCGTTTTACATAAGCTCGGAGGTCACCACAATAACCTCCCTGTACGAGGACCTGAGAGGGAAAATACAGGTTACTCACCTGTAACAGGAGTTCTAGGAGTGGTATATGTTGTTCATCCACACTTTGTGGCAGGTTCCTTGCCGCTTTAATTCCTGCCGGAAGGTCTGCAAGCTGGCTCCTCCCACCCACCCGGGTGGTAAAACTCTCGGCTCCGCCCCATGACGCCAGATCTAGCCCGCTGGAAGTCAGGTTGCGCGTCGGAGCCAGGGAGGTCGGGTGGGTCGTATGGATAAACAACATATACCACTTCCAGAACTCCTGTTACAGGTGAGTAACCTGTATTTCTAGGGACGTGGATATGTTGTTCAATCCACACTTTGTGGCAGACCCCTAGCAGTTCTCTGGGAGGAGGGAGGCAAGGCATGCACCCCTTACTTGGGGAATAAGGACTGGAGAACCGAGGTCCCAAAACCAGCATCCCGGCATGACTCTAGCTCAATGTGGTAATGGGAAATAAAGGTGTGTGCTGACTTCCAGGTAGCAGCCCTGCAGACTTCCTGGATAGGGACATCCCTGGAAGCAGCGGTATGGCGGGTAGAATGAGCTCTTATCCCTTTGGGAGGCTCCATGCCCGCCAACCTATAGCAGAGATCTATGCAGGAGGTTACCCACCTACTTATCGTCTGCTTGGCTGCAGGTCTGCCAGGTGCGGCTTCAGCATAGGTGACAAGCAGCTGGTGAACCTCTCCCTGAACTTCAGCCATCTGCTCCTTATAATAAGCGAGCGCCCTTCTAGGGTCCAAAGTATGGAGCCTATATTCGGCCTCTGAGGTGTGATTGGGGTAGAACACCGGCAAAGTCAACACCTGGTTAAGGTGAAACTCCGACACCACCTTCGGAAGGAATTTCAGGTGGGGACGAAGGACAACTTTGTCCCTGTGGAAGACCCGATAAGGAGACTCAATGGAAAGTGCCTGGAGCTCTCCCATCCTTCTGGCTGACGTTATAGCCACCAAGAAGGCGGTTTTCCACGACAGGTGGGAGACATCGCACCTGAGCATCGGTTCGAATGGCTTGCCCATGAGCTTAGCTAATACCAGCAGTAGATCCCACGGAGGTGGAGGTTCTCGCACCGGAGGGGATATATGATCAAGGCCTTTGAAAAAGCACCCGACCACCTTCTCCTGCGCCACTGACTGCTTGCCGGCCCGTGCCCGGTAAGCAGAGATGGCTGCCAGGTGCACCTTGAGGGTCGTCAACCGAAGCCCTAGCTGAGAAGGGAACCACAGGTAGTCCAAAATACTAGCCAAGGGACAGGAAGAGGGGTCCAACCCCTTGTCCTGACACCAAATGGAGAATCTCTTCCATTTGAAGGCATAACATTTTCTGGTCGACTCCTTATGGGACGCCTCAACAATGTTGAGGACCTTGTCGGAAAGACCCAAGGCCTGGAACTCTAGCCACTCAGGAACCAAGCCGTCAGGTGCAGGGATTGAAGGTCCAGATGGAGAACCTTCCCCTTGTCTACTGAGATCAGGTCCGGGCGGGCTGGAAGCCGCTTTGGGAGCCTGGACCTGAGGCTGAGGAGATCTGTGTACCAGAGCTGGAGAGGCCAGTCTGGGGCTACCAGAATCACCCGTGCCTTATCCCTCTTCACCTTGAGAAGCACCTTGTGGATCAAGGGAAAAGGAGGGAAGGCGTAGAAGAGGTCCGGGGTCCACAGCCTCGAGAAGGCATCCCCCTGCAGAGAGCCCTGCTGAGGGGGGCGGGCGTGAAACAGCCTCAGCTTCGCATTCTCCCTGGAGGCGAACAGGTCCACCTGAGGTGTGCCCCAATGGGAGAACAGTTCTTGCATTACCTCCAGCAGGAGCGACCACTCGTGAGATGCAGTGCCTATCCGGCTGAGCGCATCGGCCAGACTGTTGGAGGCTCCTGCACATGGATGGCTAGGAGATCTGCCTCCAGGCTGATCACGAGAGACCAGATGCGGAGAGCCTCCTTGCACAGAGGCCAGGAGTGCATCCCGCCCTGATGGTTGAGGTAGTACATGGTCGTGGTGTTGTCCGTCTGGACCTGAACCACCTGACCCCGTACAAATGGAGCGAAGGCAGCGAGGGCTAGTTGAACCATTCGAAGCTCCAGCAGGTTGATGTGGCATCAAAACTCCTGAGGGGACCAGAGGCCATGGGCCTGGAATTCCCCCAGATGGGCACCCCAACCCATCAGAGAGGCGCCAGTGGAAAGAGTGACCATCGGCTCGGGGCGGACAAACGGGATACCCTCCTGCAGATGAACTGGGATGAGCCACCACTGCAGGCCATCCCACATCTTCTGGGTCACTGTCACTGGCTGGTCCAGAGGACCGGAGCTCTGTGACCACTGGCTGGCAAGCCCCCATTGCAGAGGGCACATATGCCAGCGGGCCCAATGGACCGCGCTGGTGCAGGCCACCATGTGGCCCACAAGGAGCAGGAAGTCCCGGGCAGGGCACAAGTGCCCAACCAGAAATGATTGGGCATAGGAGGAAAGGACCTTGGCCCTGTCCGCCGGGAACCGAGCTCTGGCTCAAAGGGAGTCAAGCTCTACCCCGATGAACTGAATCACCTGCGATGGCACGAGTTCCAATTTGGGCCTCAAGCAGTGAGGAGGCCAATCTGAGAGCAGACCTGAGGGCCAGATCCCTGACTGCTCCACCTCCAACCTGGAGGGGCTGCAATCAGCCAGTCATCCAAGTAAGGGTACACCGGACCCCTCAGCACCGAGAATGCTGTCACCACTGCCATGCATTTGGTGAAGACCCTGGGAGCTGGAAAAGGCCGAAGGGCATGGCCCTGAACTCATAAAGAGAACCCTCTGCTCTGAAGCGGAGGAATCGCTGATGAGACGGATGGATTGGGACGTGAAAGAACGCATCCTGGAGATCCAGAGAGCAAAACCACATGACTAGTTCCAAGGATGGAATGATCCAAGCCAGAGTGACCATCCTGAAGGTGCGCAGCCTTAGGAACTTGTTCAGATTGTGCAGATCGAGAATGGGGCACCAGCCCCCCCGTCCATTTTGGGACCAGGAAGTACTGGACACAAACCCTGGGTCTGGAGGAGGGTCCGTCACCTCCCTGATTACTTCCTTTTGGAGAAGCAGGGCAGTGTCAGCTCAACGAGCCGACTAAGAGGATGCAGAACCCTTTGCTCCCTGTGGGGCGACAGCTCGATAGGGAGGGGACTGCTCGAACTCCAGAGACAGACCCCTGCCAACCACTTCTAGCACCCAGTGGTCCATGGTGATAGCAGACCAGGCGGAAAGGAAGTGGCTGAGCCGTCCCCCCATGGGGGAACCCGAGGAGGAGTGACGAGGCTGGGGGCGACACCCCTCAACCCGTCACTGGGCAGGCTTGGAGGAAGGAATGGCCGAGGGGCCTCCTGGGCCTTTCCTTCCAGGCTTCCTATTGGAGGAAGTGGCAGACTTGGCCTTAGGGTGCTAAGTGTGAGCCTGCTGGCCCTGTTGCTAGTGCTGCTGGGACGGACGTGCCGCCGGAGCGGAAGGGCGAAAGGGCTTACGCTGCTGCTGGCGGCCTTTGTCCTTCTGGGCAGACGTGACCGAGTCCAAGGTGGCATTGGACTTCTTGATCCTCTGGAGAATGCCTTCCACCCCTGGCCTGAACAAGTCGGTGCCCAGGAAGGGAACGTCTGTCAGCTTGTGCTGGGTGTCCGCCGTGAAGCTGGAGATCCGCAGCCAAGCTCTGCAGCACATAGCTACTGCAGCTGCTACTGACCGGGCACAAGAGTCACTGATGTCCAAAGAGATTTGGAGCTGCTGTTTAGCCACCACCCTTCCCTGATCCCGAATTTGCTTGACCGTCATCTGAAGGTCAGCTGGGAGATGAGGAATCACTTCATCCAGGGAACCCATAAGGGTGTGTGAGAAATGTGCCATCAGTACAGCCAAGCTAGCCTGTTGAAGGCCTAGGGAGGAAGCAGTGTAAACCTTCCGCCGCGAGTAATCCAGCTTCTTGGATTTCTTATTGGGCGGTTTGTCCACATCCCTAGCATTCCCAGAACGTCGGAAAACACGATCGGTCACCAGCCTCTCTGCAGAGGGGCACTCCGAGAAACCGGAGAGTGAACCGGTGGGGACTGCATATTTGCGGACCATCCTGGCTGAAGGCGCGGGACAAGATGCAGGCCGCTGCCACAACTCCAGGGCCAGGCCAACAATGGCTTCAGCCACCAGGAAGGCCTCTGTAGGAGAATCTCCTCGGTCCAGTATCTCCGTGAGGGGATACTGGCCCGTTTCTGGATGGGTTCGAGCTGCATCCCAGTAGACTCTGAGATGAGTTGAAGAATACCCAGGAACGAGGATGGGCCCTCGTCCACCAACTGACCCCCAGCTGATTCCAGGTCAATAGGCCTGGAGTACAGGGAGGAGTCATCGTCAGACTCCGAGGAGTCTGCAAACAGCTGCCAAGCGCCTGAGCCACCCACCACCTGCCAAGGTCGACTGGGAGTGAGGGTGACCGACAACCTGTGGGGCAAGCCCTGACGCGACCAAGAATCCTTGGTCGGGGCCCCAGTCTTTGGTTGAGAGGCGGTGGTTCCACCACAATGGGCAGAGCAGCCAGTTTCGTCCAAACAACCAACGCCGGGGTCAGCTCCTCGATGACTACGAGGGGTTGCTTCAGTCGCTCCAGTGACAGCTACTTAATTGCCAGAGAAGGCGACGAAGCCGGCTTGTTACCAGTCAATAAAAGTTACTGCCACATCATGTCCTCATAGCGTCAACATAACTTACGTCGGAGCCTATTCTCCGAAGACGACGAGGAGGACGAGTGGCAGCGCGGCTTTCCATGGTGTTGAGACTGAGACCGTCGATGTCGGCGGGATCTACTCGACATGGAAGAGGACCGAGACTAAGACCTTCGGGGTCGCGAGGGTGGGTCAAAGAGGGGGCAAGGGAAACCCGCTCATCGCCTGGTTCAGGGTCCTTTACTGGGGACTTCGGCACAGGAGGCACGGGCAAGTCCTCGGTTACCACCAGGGGAACCGGTGAAGAAGGGTTGTTGGCTTTTCCAGTCGACAAACCATCTAACGGGTCGAAAAATCTCGACCGCCTCGACGGATGTCTCGGCCGGCTGACCTGAGCGGGGACACCTGAAGCCAGTGGCCTAGCTACAACCTCGACCGGTCGAAAAGCCGGGCGGCCCGGCTTAAGGGGATTCTCCAAGCTCCCACGAACGCCGACGGTGGGACTTACCTTTTGGTTCTTTTTTCCTAGACCGACTGAAATGTCCCGATGGCCCTTCTCCTTTGGTGGGGAGGGACTGGCAAAGCTCCTTAAAAGAAGCAGTATAGGAGGAGCCCAAGGAGAGTGGAATAAACGCCGCAACCGAGGAGGAAGATGAAGTGGCCTGGGCCACCTCCTCCTCGAGGGCGATCAACTGCTCCAGCTGCTCCGCGGAGCCCGCAGCTGTGGACACCGCCCAACGGGCCTCCTTTGACTTCACCAGCTGGTACCGTTTCTCGGGACGCCCAAGTTGCAGTCTGGCAGCGCGGTCCTCTAGAACCGAAGCCGAGAAGGACTTGCACAGATCGCAGGCCTGCGGATCGTGAGCAAGACCCAGGCAGTAAATGCACGTGGAGTGCAGATCGGTCCGGGACATCTTCTGCCCGCAAGAGCACAGACGGAAGCCGGGAGTGGATTTGCCCATCGCAGCCGCGAGGGAAGAAGAAGACTGAAGTCTTGTAAATTTTAAAACAATTTTCGGTAAACCCGAAGAGGTAGAATCTTGGCCTAAAATGCAGAGCGCTAAGGAGGGAACCTGAGCTTCCAAGCAGTAAGGAAGATCTGGCGTCATGGGGCGGAGCCAAGGGTTTTACCACCCGGGTGGGTGGGAGGAGCCAGCTTGAAGACCTTCCGGCAAGAATTAAAGCAGCAAGGAACCTGCCACAAAGTGTAGACTGAACAACATATCCACGTCCCTAGAAAGGAAAATTAATGAGGACACTATAGCATAGTCAAGAAAGGGGAGCGGGTGCCCATAGGTGGCCAACCTTATAGACTAGAAATTGTAAAAGATAGATTAGGCTAAGAAATAGGACTGTTGCAACAGATTTAAGAAAAGGTCAGTCCTCAAGAGTTGCAGGAGCTCCCTGTCACAGTCCTGTCTCAGTTTCCACTCACAGCCTGGCAGGGTATAGGATTTGTGCACGGAGGTTCCCAGCTTTTAGTTGTTTTAGAATGGGTAAGAGAGTGCAGCAGCTTTCTTGCACCTCAGTGGTATAGTCATTGTCCAAAGAAATGTTATGGTTTTGAAACTGCAGGTCATGGTGCTGCCAGGCCTTTTTAAGAAGCTCTTCCTTAGTGGCATATGATGTGAGCCTGGCGACAAAAGAACAAGGACGTGCTCCGGCATTGCAGAGCCTCTCTGAGTAAAGTTTATAGAAAGGCAATAGTGCTGGTGGCTCTGGTTTCCACTCCCTCCGGTATGCCATATACTCTGATGTTCTGCCGATGGCTGCGACCTTCCAGATCATTGAGCCAATGGGTAAGCTCTCTATCTCTTGCTAGCAGATACAACATCATGACTGTCGGTTTGCTCTGAGACTGTTGTGAGATGTTTTTCAATTTGGTTGGTTCTCAACTCAATCGCCCCAACGTCCAATCTTAGTTGTGTTAGTGATTGATCTCAGTGACAGTTTTTGCAGTTTGTAAAATAGTAACAATTAGGTCTGGGCCTTCATCCTCAGCAGGCTGGATGGGATCCATGCAGCTCTCAGGGCTAGTCGAGTCAGACACTGTTCGTGTTTTTCCAATGATAGAAGCTCCTTCAGCTTTGTGCCGGTGTCCCTGGATTCCTTGGTGGAAAGGCTTTAGAGCGAGTGCTCTCTGTTGGGGAATCCATTCTCTAGCAGGCAGATGGTGGTTGATTTCAACAGGGGGGAAGACAGAGTTGCAGAATCAAGCAGCCATCAAGTTGCTGATGTCACCGGAAGTCCTACATGTGCTTTTTCAACTAAACTTGCATTATGTGTAGGGGGTCTTATGATTTCCTTTTTGTGCTTAATTACTGTTCATTTGTTAGCAGGTGGCTCCAACCCATGAGTCAGAAGTGGTAAGGGACTGCACAATGTGGGGTGCTCAGTTTCTGCACTCAGGAGCCTCTACCCTGTCTGTCTTGCACGTCTGTCTGTCCGCCTGGGGGCAGTGTCATGTATTTCTCCTTTGGGCTATTAGAGATTACTGTGTGGTACCTGATGCACAGTCGGACTATCCTGAATGCCTGTTTCATAATATATCTAATTTATATAAAAAACACTGGCATAGCGTTTATCATTTTATTTCAGAAAAAAAATTAAAAAAATTATTTACAGAAAAGAAATAGGTTAACTTTCACCAAAATAAAAGTAAACAAAAACCCAGGCAAGTCTTGCAGTCAGACTCCCTGCTCTTCTCAGTATCCAATACTTCCAAGCTAGTGTGTAGGCATTCACACTTCCATTCCTTCACCTGATCAGAAGGTACTGACCAGTCTCCTTCCTCTCCCTATCTGACAAGGTCTTCTGGTGGAGGCCTTATATAGTACTCAAAAGGCGGAGTTTGAAATTGGCGCCACCTACTCTCTGACATCACCTCCATTTGGTTGCTATAAAGGCAGCCATTTCCTGGGCTGCCAACTCTATGAGAAGGGCTTCCCAGATGACTTTACCCAGGTAAGTAAACCATAATAGAGAAAAGAGAAGCAACCTAAATATTAAATATAAAGAATCTAGAATCTTTAACCAAAGGCAACAGATGAGGGGCACGCTCCCTATCTTGTTTCCTTGTAAGGTTCTAGATTCTTTAACAAATAGCCAGTTTGATGTTCTAGTGCAAAACCCAAAGAAAAAAAAAAACAGTTTTTATTTATCAAACACATTGCTCTCCTATTTACATACTGTAACTCTAGCTAACAGAGTTTTTACTGTGTTTAGTTAACAAATATTGGGATTCCCCAATGGCTGCAATTCTCAGCCAACAGCTGTTTATTTTTCAGCCTTTTAACAGAAAGGCAGCACCTTCTTTAAACAATTACAGACCCTTTTTAATGAATATAGACACTGCAGGGTTTACTTCTTTATGCCCTCAGTGTCCTTGCATAAATTCAGCTCCTTTTTATTTCCTTGGAGCGAGCACCAGAACAGGACTTCAGAGTTACTTGCTAGGGAGTGTAGCACTGCTCCTTAGCAACCTTTTCTTTACTGGTGTAAACCCTCTGCATAGAAAGCGGGGTGGGGGCTCCTTTAGCAACATACTTTTGCTTTGTCTGAATTTTCTAACAAATGCTTTTAAGGGCAATTACTCTTTATATTAAAGCCCATTACCATAACTACTATCAAGATGTACAAACTAGAATTGGATAACAGGGATAGTAAAGCTTTAAGAATTGCCATGTTGGCCACCCTGACAAGAAAATTAGTATAGATAGATAGGAAGGTAGAGGAGTAGACAGGCGAGAGTGAAAATGAAAACAAGGGGGGCATCCTGAATTTCTCTTCTTTTTGAAACTTTTTTATTTTCTGCATAACAGGACCCTGTTACATACCTCCCTGCACAAGAAGGCAACATAATAAGCTTATATTCTGTTGACTGAGACACTTCATCCTTGGAAGGGTTGGAGCTTCCGCCCACCCACCCTCAGAAGTTCCACCTCAGGGACCCTTAACAAATCAGAACCATTTACCAAACATTAATATGTACATTACAAATATGGTTCTAGTTACCACAATTCCCTGAGGTGTGCATCTAATAGTTTGCAACTATCATTTAACATTTTCTTTTCCTGAGCCATCTTTATCCGCTCCAAATCTAGATAGGAAATCTGCATTTTTGTGTTGGGATCCTGCTCGATGTTTAACTGAAAACTTATAAGGTTGCAAAGACAAGTACCACCTCATAATTCTCATATTCTTGTCTTTCATCAGATTAAGCCAACATAAGGGATTGTGATTAGTTATAATTGTAAATTCATTCCCTCATAGATAATATTTTAAGGCCTCAATGGTCCATTTCATGGCCAGACACTCTTTCTGTATGGTGGAATATCTTTGTTCTCTTTCATGGAGTTTTCTACTTAAAAAAAGAATAGGATGTTCCCAATGTTTGTCATATTGGGTAAGAACAGCTCCGATGCCTGTATCTGAGGCATCTGTTTGAACCTCAAATGGTTTGGAGAAGTCTGGACTATGTAATACTGGTGCAGAACATAATATCGCCTTTATTTTTCTAAAAGCGGCATCACACTCTGCTGTCCACTTCACCTTAGTGGGGCAACAATTCCTTGTTAGATTTGTTAAAGGTGTGGCAATGGTTGAGAAGTCTGGTATAAACAGACAATAGTAACCAGCCAGGCCCTGAAATGAGTGGACATGCTTTTTTGTACTGGGCACTGGGCTATTTGCCACAGCTTCAGTTTTACTGACTTCTGGTTTGATAGCCCGGTTTCCAATAAGAAAACCTAAGTAACGGGTTTCAGTTTTAGCAAGGGCACATTTTTCTGGATTAATCGTTAAGCCAGCATCTTTCAGACTCTGAATAACCGCACTTAACTGAACTAAGTGGGTGTCCCAGTCTGGGCTATAAGATAACGATGTCATCTAGATAAGCGACACTATATGCTTTATGGGGTCTTAACACATGGTCCATATATCTTTGAAAGGTGGCAGGGGCACCATGTAGTCCAAATGGCATGGTTGTAAACTGGTATAGCCCAATTGGAGTACAGAATGCTGTTAGTTCCTGTGCTTGGGTTGCCAATGGGATCTGCCAGTACCCCTTTGTGAGGTCAAGTGTACTGATATACTGGGCAGATCCAATTTGGTCCAACAGATCATCACTCCTGGGCATGGGGTACCCATCAAACTCTGAGACAGCATTTATGCGTCTAAAATCCAAGCATAACCTCACTCCACCTTCTTTATACTAACTACTACCAGGGGTGAAGACCATGGACTGCGTGATGGTACAATAACCTTGGCTTGCTCCATCCTTTTCACTTCCTCCAATACCTCCTGTCTTTTTCAGGAAGCCTATATGGTTTCTGGTGTATGGGCCTGGTCTGTGACAGTTTGATTTCATGCTCCACACCCTTTGCTCCTCCAGGGATTTTTGTGAAAGTACTTTTAAAATAATCTAAGAGATTGTCAATCTCTTGTCGTTGTGCTGGTGCCAAATCTGGATTAATGTGAATGGGTGTCTCCTCATGACAAGGGTCTAACCGTTCATATGCAACATTCAATTCTGTGTTACCCTGTTCTGGTTGGACGTAGCATACTACTTCAGTTTTTGGTTTTTCTTCCCATTTTCTTAACAAGTTGGCATGATAAATTTGTTTTAAGGGGGTGTATGCCCTGGCATCTCTATTTCATAATTTATCATCCCTGTTTGTCTGACAACTTCATAGGGGCCTTACCAATGCATTAACAACTTATTCTCAGTCGTAGGTAGCAACAATAATACTTTTTCCCCAGGCTTGAGTTGTTTTTCTTTCAACCCTACATCATATCTTTCTTTCTGGGCCTGTTGTTTATTTTCCACATTCTCATGTGCCAGTGCTATATATTTCACCAATCTTTCCCTTAGTGACAGCATATACTCAACAATATTTGTGCCCCCAACATTTTTTCCAACCTCCCAGTGTTCTTTCACTACATCTAGGGGCCCTCTGGGGTTGCGCCCATACAACAGGGTAAATGGGGAGAACCCAGTAGTGGCTTGGGGTACCTCCCTATAAGCAAAAAGAAGGTAGGGAAGAAATTTGTCCCAGTCTCTTCCCCTCTTCATGCACAAATTTCTGGAGCATTTTTTTTCATGGTTTTATTAAACCGCTCCACTAGTCCGTCTGTCTAGGGATGATATGGGGAAGTTCTAAGGGCTGTAACCCCTAGTAGTCTATACAATTCCTGCAACAGAGCTGATGTAAAATTACTGCCACGGTCTGTTAATATTTCCTGGGGTACTCCCATTCTACTAAAAACTTTGGCCAGTTCTTCGGCCACTCGAGGAGCTGTTACCGTCCTCATTGGGATAGCCTCAGGGTACCGGGTGGCATAGTCACAGATTACAAGAATATACTGATTCCCTTTAGAACTTTTAAGTAGGGGTCCCACCACATCCATAGCTACCCGATCAAAAGGGGTGGTAACATAAGGGATAGGCTGTAGGGGTACCTGATCTTTTCTCCCTCCTTGTGCTACTAGCTGGTATTTAGCACAGGCTCTACAATAAGCAGCCACATCCTGATGAATCCCTGGCCAACAAAATCTGGACAGGATTCTCTGAACGGTTTTATCCCTCCCTTAATGGCCAGCCATTGGGATGTCATGGGCAAGAAACATCACCTGTTCTCTGTACTTCTGGGGCACCATCAACTGCTCAGTTTCTAAATCATTTTTTTGGTCAACAGATATTCTATATAGTATTTTATTTCTCTGTATGAAATAAGATTGTCCCGGTTGTTTCTCTTTGAACACCTGTGAAAATAAAGGTTTCAAAGAATCATCTGCCATTTGATCTTCATAAATATGGTTACAAGCCAACCCTGGTACCATATACTCTGTCCCTTTTTGGTGGTGTTCTTTCCAAGCCTTCTTCTCCCTTCTTCTTTCTTTTCGGGACTTCCTATCATTGCTCCCACTTTCAAAATAATCTTCTTCGAAGGGAAAAACAGAGTCTAATTGGGCTTTAGTTTGAGATCTGGTAACCACATTAACAGTCTCCATAAAAGTCTGGTGATTACTCATCAGTGTTGAAAAATTGGGGAAATCTTGTCCAATAATGACAGGTACTGGTAACCAGGGTACTAGACCAACTAGTACTTTACAACAGTCATTATTTATTTTAATATCAAGATGGGCAGTTTTATACTGGTGAATGTCCCCATGCACACATCTGACAGTAGTATCCTGCTGGTTTATGGCACAATCAGGGGCAAGATCAGTTCGCACTAATGTTTGCCTGCTCCCAGAATCCAATAATCCCAGGGTTTGTAGGTATCCAATCCCCACTTTCTCTACATAGCCAAAATTGGCCAGAGCCAATTAGGAAAATTCCTCACAATGTGACCCTTCCCAAGGCAACCATGGCATATCAGTTCAAAATATGGAATTCTAGCACCTCTGTCCCTCCTGTTATACTGTGATTATCTCAGATTCTGCAAATTTGGGGAATAAAAGGGTCTTACCGGAGGTGCAGGTGGTCCTTGGTTACCTGGTTGTCCCCTGGGTCTGGTTGCTCTAGCTGCTAGGTAATCCTCAGCTAGCTTAATGGTTTCTTCTGTAGTTTCAGGTTTGTGCTGCTTCACCCATACTTGCACATCAGGAGCCAAAACCTGGATAAATTGTTCAATGGTAATAAGTTCCATAATCTGGTCAATAGACTTTGTGGTGGGTTGTAGCCATTTTATACAGTAATCCTTAAGTCTGGCATAGGTCTCCCTTGGCGTGTCATAATGGAACAGTTTCTGTGACCTAAAGCGCTGACGGTAAGTCTCTGTGCTGATATTATATCTTCTTAAAATCTCTTCCTTTACTTTAGCATAGGTGGCAGCATCAGTCACACTTAGTTGACTATATACAAGCTGAGCCCTCCCAGACAAGTAGGGTACCAATCTTATCACCCACTGATCTTGGGGCCAGTTGCAAGTCTGGGCTATTCGCTCGAAAGTCGTCAGATAAGCTTCTATATATCATCACTTTCGGTTAATTTAGTCAACTTAATATCTCTTGGCACAGTTTGTTCTACTTGGTTTTGTGACATCTCCTGTATCACCTTCAGGGTGTCAGTCCATTTTTGGTCCTGTCTTCTCCTTTCTTCAGCTTGGAGTCTTCGGTCCTCATCTCTCAGTCGCCGATCTTTGTCCCTCTGGTTCTCCATCTCGATCTGCCGCATGCATAGCCACTTTAACAATTCACTAGGATCATCAGCAGCTGGCGGTACCTGTCATACTTGTGGCTTTGCTGCTGCAGCTAGCACCTCTTCTTCTTCTTCCTCTGCCTTCTTCATTTTGGGTCTGGTTCCAGGGTTTAGCCCAGGCAACAAAGGCTCCCCAGTACTTTCTCTCACAGACCTAGTGAGATGCAATGCACTTTTGTCTGACTGTTCCCCTTCATGCATCTGTTAGGGTGTTTATGCTGCAACACCCCCTGGTACGCCTCCCAGGCAGCCTCGACACACCAGGTTGAATCCCACTTCTGACACAATGTAAGCGTGTGGGTTCAATAACAGACACCAGTCACAAAAATGAAGTGCATAAAAAACACTGGCATAGCGTTTATCATTTTATTTCCAGAAAAAAAGAATAATTATTTACAGAAGAGAAATAGGTTAACTTTCACCAAAACAAAAGTAAACAAAAACCCAGGCAAGTCTTGCAGTCAGATTCCCTGCTCTTCTCAGTATCCAATACTTCCAAGCTAGTGTGTAGGCATTCACACTTCCATTCCTTCACCTGATCAGAAGGTACTGACCAGTCTCTTTCCTCTCCCTATCTGACAAGGTCTTCTGGTGGAGGCCTTATATAGTACTGAAAATGGGCGGAGTTTGAAATTGGCTCCACCTACTCTCTGACATCACCTCCATTTGGTTGCTATAAAGGCAGCCATTTCGTGGGCTGCCAACCCTATGAGAAGGGCTTCCCAGATGACTTTACCCAGGTAAGTAAACCATAATAGAGAAAAGAGAAGTAACCTAAATATTAAATATAAAGAATCTAGAATCTTTAACCAAAGGCAACAGATGAGGGGCACGCTCCCTATCTTGTTCCCTTGTAAGGTTCTAGATTCTTTAACAAATAGTCAGTTTGATGTTCTAGTGCAAAACCCAAAGGAAAAAAAAAAGTTTTTATTTATAAAACACATTGATCTCCTATTTACATACTGTAACTCTAGCTAACAGAGTTTTTACTGTGTAGTTAACAAATACTGGGATTCCCCAATGGCTGCAATTCTCAGCCAACAGCTGTTTATTTTTCAGCCTTTTAACAGAAAGGCAGCACCTTCTTTAAACAATTACAGCCCCTCTTGAATGAATACAGACACTGCAGGGCTTACTTCTTTATGCCCTCAGTGTCCTTGCATAAATTCAGCTCCTTTTTATTTCCTTGGAGCGAGCACCAGAACAGGACTTCAGAGTTACTTGCTAGGGAGTGTAGCACTGCTCCTTAGCAACCTTTTCTTTACTGGTGTAAACCCTCTGCATAGAAAGCCGGGGGGGGGGGTCCTTTAACAACATACTTTTGCTTTGTTTGAATTTTCTAACAAATGCTTTTAAGGGCAATTCCTCTTTATATTAAAGCCCATTACCATAACTACTATCAAGATGTACAAACTAGAATTGGATAACAGGGATAGTAAAGCTTTAAGAATTGCCAGGTTGGCCACCCTGACAAGAAAATTAGTATAGATAGGAAGGTAGAGGAGTAGACAGGAGAGAGTGAAAATGAAAACAAAAAAAGGGGGGGGGGGGTCTTGAATTTCTCTTCTTTTTGAAACTTTTTTATTTTCTGCATAACAGGACCCTGTTACAGACGGGGGCGTGGCCAGCAGCCAAGCTGAGAACATCACCTCCTGGCAGCTCTGCAGCTCCTGCAATTTGGAGCAAACAGATTTACTTTTAAAATATATACTTGTTATTTTAATACCAACCGGTGAATACACCTTGGCGTCTGGAATCTGCCGGTATAAAAATTTCCTAATAGGAGTAGTCACAGCTGGAGCTATGGTGAGAGGAAACAAAGCAGCAGTAAATTCAGATGGAGCCCGCTCCAAGGATCTAGGGATGGGTGGCAATTAAAGATCAACACCCCGGTGGTGGGGATCATGCCGAGGCCCAGCCATCTAATGCGGCTCTACTTCGTGCAATCCAGAGTTTGGATAAGAAAATGTAAGACTTCAGCAACAAGCTCAAACAATGTAACACAAAAGTAGCTGTGTCATCAGAAGATACTAAAGGGGTGGCAAAAATGGCGGAGAAAGCTATGGATGTCACCATGGGGCTCACAAAGAAAAATTGGCTGTTAAGAAGATGGCTAGAAAACTTAGAGAACGCTGCTTGCTATTCAAATATTAGAATTCTGGGGCTTCCCAAGAACGTTGAAGGAGACAACTCAAAAATCTTTCTAAAAACCATGTTGGCACAACTATTAAATATGGAAGAGGACTTTGCTATAAAAAAACGGTATCAGATCTCTCCACATGGCGGACGGCCCAGGGCAGCCACGGGTGAAGCTATTCCTCGAACACTTCTGTTGGAGTTGGGGTCGTCAGAGGAAAGAGACTTGATTCTGAACAAAGCTAAGCAACTCAGCCCACTACAATGGCAGGAAACATGTGCATATATTTCCAGATCTTAGTTTTGCAAACAGAATAAGAAGGAAGGGGTTTGATGAAGTGCACTCTCGGTATACATCATGTCCTGCTCATGCCTGTGAGTTTGAGAGTCCTTTATAGTGGAAAAGTGTACCAATTTTTGGACCCAACTGATGCCGCTAAGCTGTTGGTAAAGTTAGAGGATTAAAACTTAATGGGGACTACTAACGTTTAAAAAGGGAGACTGGTGACTGAGAGACTGCTCTATTCGGATATAACTTGTCTCTGTGATGGGGAATTCCACAGTTTTAATGGTGGGAAAACATTAAGGGGCAGTATTTAAGTAAACCAAAGCTCCTCGTAGTTCAGAAGGAGAGGGTCTCTCTCTGTGATATGCTCTTCCCTGATGTTTGCTGTTACTAGTATGCATTAAAAAGTTAGAATGTTGTATGGGTAAAAAGATTGTATATCTATGATAGCAGATCTTAATACATCACAATTCATAACTCAGCAAGTTTAGACCAAGAGTAAATTGTTTGCTTTAGCATAATATTTTGAATAGATATTAAGAGGGATATTAACAGCTGTTTATGGTCTGTAGAGGCTCGATGTTATCTGATTTAGGCAACGATCTTGGAATGGGACAGTTAATCCTCTTTGAAAGGGTGAAAGATATGGTAACCCTATTTGTTGATCCCTGCTCATGGCTACAATGGCTATTAGGATATATTTCATTATATTCAGATAACTCATTTAATTTGACTTTTCATAAAAAAGAAGTGTTGGATTTATTAAGAACACCCTCAGATGAAGTAACAGTGTACAGGGGCATAAATACTGATTTTGTTACTGTTAAAATGCTGTACTTGTCTACTGCAAGTTTTGATAGTTCTGTAATGCCTGCCTGTATGGGCACATATATCATGTTTTATTACATAAACGCCAATAAAATATAAGTAAAAAAAAAGCATGTGAGACGAATTTATCGCTCCTATTTTTCTCCCTTGTCTGCTGTTGCAGTGTACGTGCAGCTGTTGTAACTCTCCTTTGTGACACTATACTTATTGTGCCGTATTTGATATCTACCAGTAGTTTCAGTCCTGCATCTTGTGCTTTCATTTGCTTTGTGTAAACTGTCAGTTCAGTATCTGTCATTATAATCCAGTACTCTCCCTGGTCATGCCTGAAAGCAGGCATTGTATGTCTGGTGCACTTACCAGGTACACAAAAACAAAATAAATATCTTTCTGAATCCAACTTTGGTGAAATAAACACTGTTTTTAACACAGCTGTGTGCGCTGACGTTTTCTCTTTTTCCTTGGATACTGTGGATAAGTGGCTTTGTTGGCAGCACCAGGGAAACAGCAGCTTGTTTTTCTGTTTGCCTTTAAGTCAAATTTGCAGCAGGCTGTGTGTGTGTGTGTTGGGAGGGTCTAATGACCCCCCCCCCAATTACTGTACAGTGATTCAGAAGGTCGACTTTTCTTGTTTTGCTAGAAAGCAGTTTTATTTATTCATTTGTTTGATAACCGGGCAAATCCACTGACAGCTGTTGTATGTTTTCAAGAGTAACTCAGAGAATATTAGGATATTGCTGAATCAGGTTAGTTAAGGCAAAGTAAGGTGATGGTAACAGTGGAGCTAATGTTTCTGAATACAGGCCAATGATGTTTACTGTACTTACAATAAATAAGTGACTAGTATTTCAAACGGACTGCCCAAGCAGCGGCTTTCCAAAGATGGCAGCATGGCAAATGCAAATTTGGGCCATCATTTCTGGATGTCAGGCCAATGCTGTGGAAACAGTACACCACACGATCCGAGACCCACATTACAAGGAAGACTGAGGGCATCAACATCAGGACAGCAGCTGTTCAGTTGGGTCATGAAAGGTGTGACAGTTGATATAATTTGGGGGGGTATGCAACAAAACAGAAACGCCTTATGAGGGTTAATCTAGGAGTGGTGTAAATGTCAGTATAGACAGCCTCTTCTGCAGCCTACCCAGAGGACAATGTCGTTCTGGTGGCCACCATGGCAAGGTGAATTAATAAAAGGGGGAAAATGGAGGCACATAAAGGGATCAGAGACCCCTCTCCTCTCCCACACACACACACATTACATGCAACCCCCTCCCTTAACAAAACAGGAAGTCTGAAATTTCAGGTCACTATCCATGCTGGTGCCTCACCCATAAGGAATATCACCATGTTATTTTTGTCTTACACTGCTGAGTAAACAGAAACACTAGGAGGTTATGCAACTTGCTCAAGGTCACACAATGAGACAGCCATGAGTTGTAGATGGATTTGAGCCTAGGTCCTGGTTCACAGTTCTCTATTTTAACCAGCAAACAGCTGTGCCTTACTCAAAGCCTACATCTAGATACAATGTTCGACTGTGTACAAAAGTAGACTTAAGAGCAAATGATGTCTATATCCGGCTTCCAAAACCCTATCTTGGTATGCTCCATTTAAGCATATCCTGTCTGTGGTGCTCTGGACCCTTATGTCCATCCACACTGGATGACATCCACAGCCCCCGCCCAATGCAATCCACAGGTGTGCATCTGTGCATGGAGAGAGGGGGCAGTGGGGGAAGGGGGGAATCAGAGCTGTGCCAGACACTAGACAACCAATCAGATGCCCAGGTCGGCTCACTGTTGGAGTCATGTATATTCAGTTCAATTTTATTTAATCACCATGTGGGTACACATGGCCCGTTAACAGGCATGATGCAGAAACATACAACACCAGATACACAACTACATACAAAAGATAATCATATGTATAAAATTCAACAAAAGAATACATTCTAAAAATTATTTAAAAGCGAGTGTGAACCACTGAATCAAATACTGTAATGCTGAAGATGTTTCTTAAAACTGCTTATTTATTTGTTCATTACCAGGCCGAGTACAATGATCCCACGGATCATTTTCAGGTATGGCCCGGGCCATAAAGATGGCACAAACAAAGTATAGAACAAGTACACATGGCCAGCCCATCAGCACAGCGGTTGGATTTCCGCTTGCGATGCCGATGACCCAGGTTCGGGAATGGACCTAGGCTGTTGGAGTACCAGCCGGGGGGGAGAGGGATGGAGCGTCCTATAGACTGCTCTCTTTCTCCGGGGGGAGGGTGGGGAGAACATCCAGTGCTCGAGGGACCTCTGGCGGAGGCCGGGGGTACCACTAGCAGCCGGTGTCTGGACATCCTAGAGGGTGGGGTGGATGCGGGACATCATTGCACGTCCTCGCCCACAACAAAAATGGTGAAAGAAATCATCACAGCCAGTGTCCTCATGACTCCCCCCTCGCCGCTCCTTCATTCACCCCCAGGCTGATTCCCCGATCTGACCAAAGTCCGTGGCACTTTGACCGGTGCCATGGCCCACCCTGGGAGGAAAGCCAAGGGGGCAATGGGGAGTAGTGGCTGATATGGGAGTGGAAGGCGGCAGAGACCGTGACCGGGGCTGAAATCACCAACACTGGTGTGTGGACAAAAAGTACAGTAAATAAAAAAAATATATATATATATATATACACAAGATACAGGGTATAGTACGTTGTTGCAATACATGACATGATGAAGTAATACAAAACAAAACATACAGAAAGGAACCACTGGGTAAGAGTGGCATTAGTGCAAGCAATTATTATAGTACACATTGTATTAATGTTCTAAGGTAGGTGATTCCACACATAAGGTGGTTGGTGAGAAAATACTTTCTGTCCAATTTTTGATTTGCACAGGGCAAGAACCAAAGACAAGGTTTCATTCTGATCTTAGAGCAGGGTAGTTTTTCTGTATTGACAGCCATTCATTAAGTGGACTTTATTTCCCCTTTTCAAAAATGTTAAATATTAACTGTCCAAGGCTAAGCTCATCTTTCACTTATAAAGGGAGCACTGACATTTTGTGTATATACTGCAGTGGCATTCAAATACATTTGCCCTATGGGCAAACCTGTGAATAGCATGATAAAGTATATTTCATTTTGAACACACTTTAGCAGAGGCTGGAACCCAAACTACATTTCCGTAATCTAGAATGGGAAGTAGACTGCTCTGGCTATCCCATTTTGAGTCTCATCAGATAACAGGTCTTTCATCCTGTATAAGGACCCCAGTCTTTTTTTTCCATAGGTAATTTGTACCATTTTTTGGTTTTTTCTCCCCAGTACCTGATCCCTCGCATCCCCAACATGACGCACGCATGTGGAGGCACGCACACGTCACGCCCTACGGGACAACCCGCCCTATTAGTTGCTCTGTTGCCGCCTATGCCTGTCACCGGACCGCCATCTGATGACAATGGGACTACGAGCGGTCAAACCACCCACCAGGAGTCGAGAGCCAATGCTCGATCCTGCTCCCCCTCTCCCCCCCGTGCCAGCACCCTGACGACCTGAGGTCGTTCCCGAACCCGGGTTGCTGGCATAGCACAAGGTAAGATGTCCAGCGCCTCAGCCCTCAGAGCCACTGGGCCGGCCAAGGACTCCAGTCTTTTATGTAGATTGGCAGTCCCAGACTCCATGTGGAGCAGGGTAGCTGCGATATGGCAGTCTTTCAAGGACTGCTCTATCCCCGTATCTCCATCGGAAAGTATATATTTTTACAGGTGGTATCAGCTGGTCGCAGTATGGCCCCCACCCCACCATGAACCACGGAGAGCAACCAGGATGATTCAGGACATGGAGGGGAGGCCTTATGAGGGGAAACTGAATGAGCTTGGGCTTTACTCACTGGAGGAGAGGAGGGATAGGGGAGACATGATAGAGGTTTTCAAGTATGTAAAAGGAATAACCAGGAGTGGAACCAAGGGCTGTTTAGGTTAAAAAGTAGAGAACAACCAGGGCCATAAATGGAAGCTGGAGGGAAATCACAGGGGGTGTAGGAAGCATTTTTCACTGAGAGGGTGGGGAGAGTGGAATCGCTGCCTGGGAGGCTCGTG
Organism: Neoceratodus forsteri; assembly: GCA_016271365.2. Taxonomy (NCBI): domain Eukaryota; kingdom Metazoa; phylum Chordata; order Ceratodontiformes; family Ceratodontidae; genus Neoceratodus; species Neoceratodus forsteri. The sequence continues at coordinate 1,411,043,273 of CM028131.1, read as the reverse complement.
GAAGAAGGTACAGTGGAGGGCTTCAAGAAGGGGTCGGACAGGTACAAGGGGAAACTGAAACAAATGAAGATCCTCTTGGGTGCTGGGGGGGATAGTAAGGCGAGCAGCCATTAGGTTGCTGGCTTTCGAGCAGACAAGACAGACCATTTGGCCTATTTTGCTGGCTTTTAGTGTGTTAGTATGAAGGCTTTGAAGTCAGGGGTCTGGTGAAGGGTGGGCTGACCAGCCCCATGGAATGGAATGTGGCCATGCTAAAGGGAGCAGGTAAATGCTAAAGTAGCCCTTAGGACTGCACAGCCAAAGCCTCCTCCACTAGCCTGAGTGCCCCACAGGTGCACATCGTGCATGAAGGGGGCACTCTGCAGCTTTTACAGCCCTCCACATGTGCGGAAGGACCAGGAGCTTTCTGTGGACTGGGCCCTAAATCAAGTCCTGTTTTCAAAGCTCAATACGTTTAACCTGGTCTAGCATTTGTATCTAGTTTTAACAACTGGATAATAAATTATTATGAAATGGGTAGAAAGAATGCTGGCTCTTGATTGACCAAGCGGTACTTTCAGCTGGGCCATTATCCCGGCACAACAGCATGTCTGAAAGTAGCTCAAGATGAATACATTTCAAAAAATACATACAATTTTATTAAATAGGATCCATTTCATAATCGCAATAAGGCACACCAAGGGGTGTATTATGGTGGGCTAACGTCCAGGGGTGTGCAAATGCTATTGCCCCCTGGCTGGGGCAAGTAAATTTCCTTGAAGAGCAAGAACAAAAAGAGAACTAATTTCATTGTAAAGAATAGGGTCAAGTGAAAATTCAGCTACAGTCATGTATGGGCAAGTCCTAAAAGTTTTGATTTGAACACCCCTGCTAATGGCCCTTCTCAGGTGGTCGAAGTACTTGGCTTTGCCACGTGCTTCAACCCACCCGAGGCAGGCCGTTATCCCACCATAACTCACCCCCGTCGTGCCTTATTGCTTAAGTGTAAAGCAGGTTGAAATGCTGTAAATATGTTCCACCTTTGCAAACAGTTCCAGTAAGACAAAGCCTGGTCAAGACATACTAGGGGCAGCCCCCGGTATTGCTATAACTAGAAGTTCTAGTACATTCAGGTCAGGGTCTTTTGGAAATCCTGTTCTCAGTGTGCCATATGGCAACAACATTCTCTCCCCTTCCTTACTAGATTGTAAATCATTCTGGGATATAACTTATGCACACAGTGCTATATAAAATCCAGTTCATTTTCCTTCCTTTTCAGCCTTCCCCTCTTCTGGGACCTTGAAACCTGCTACTGAGCTGTGATTTCCGAATGTCATTACCAGGGTGTGAACTGAATTAAACCGCTTGAGTGCAGTGAGGTCAACAACACATTATCACACCCATGAGCAGATGCCGTATCTGGACAAAACCCTGATACACATTTTTCAGCACATTTCATGACCTGGGAATCCCATCAAACAACTTGCATCTGCTGAATTTCTCTAAGTGCTCAGCGGCACAGCTTACCAAGTGGAACACTGCAGAATCCTGCTGTATTCATTCATTCATTCAGTTCTTTCCTCATTAGGATTTTGAACACTGCCTCCCAGCTCCTGATCAGGTGCCACAGTTTTTCTGTTTGCTTGCACGCATGTGCAAAGTGAACACGAGGGTGTAGACAGGCATACTCACTGTACACATTTGAGTACAGTTTTGTTTAATGCCTGTCACAACCCGTATTCCTTTCTGTTAACATTTTCATTCGAATCTGTAGTTTCAAACAACATGAAGTCTTGCTATATTATGACTTCTTGCAGTTAGCCACAGCACTTGAACTGCCCCGGAGAGGAAAGAGTTAACTCCATAATGAATGAAGTTCTCAGCGCGAGCGTTTTACTGAAAGCTCTATCTGGCTAGTTTCAAACTGAAACTGTTAGATTCTTTACTCCGCCTCACTGAACAGTCGCTCCGGAGATCTCTCCTTCAGCTCGGTTCATTTCTCGGTTAAAACAAGTAATTCTCGGTTTAAATAAACCGGGAAAAGTATTTTTTTACCGCGTTTCAGTTCAAGCTCTATCTATTAAACCGTAAGTACAGGTTTTTAGTCTGTGTGGAAAATATATTTATCGGTTCGGTTTTGAACCGATCGGTTTCAATTAAAAAGCGTTTTAAAGTATTGTATGGACATTTAGAGTGCGGTCCCGGTTCTTATCGGTTCTAAAAGCGAACTTTTTAATTTGTTTTTCAAATACCGTGACACGGTTAGGAACCGATAAGGGTGTCTTGCCTGGCACTGCCATTAAAAGGGCAAGTTTTGGTTAGGCTGGCATTATGTCTGAGAAACCCAAAAGAAAAACCGGCCCATTGCTTCAACACTGTGATGCTTGTGGAAGCCTTTGCCAAGGCTGACCCACACACCATGTGTTTATTGTCTGGGGTTTGACCACCTCCAGTCAGACTGCCAGATTTGCAAGAATTTTCCTGCAGCCACCCTGGAAAAAGATTGGGCAGGCTCAGGAACAAGAGGCCAATAAGTCCACTGACCGGATGGCCAGCCGGTCCAGTGCCCACTGGACCAGAGGAGTGCCCTCTGACCAGGGCGAGACTTCCTCGGGCAAAGAAAAGCTGGTTCTGAGGAACCAGCCCCAGTAAAAAGTCTAAAAATCAGCAGGTCTGGAGTACAAAATTGCCTCTCCAACTGCTGAGATATACAAAGCCATACAAATTGTCCAGTCACTGTCTCAGGGACCGTCCGAACCACCACTAGCTGGTAAAGGTTGGTTCGTCCAGTCCCAGTGGTTCAGGGTATGATGTTGAAGAATTTTAGAACCACAGGAGGGGAGGATTATGAACAGTATGTATGTGGCTGGGAGGGTCTGGATGTGCCCATTGAACCGGACATCTCTCCAGACAGACCATTGGAATCTCCCCTCGCTGTCTGAGTCCCCATCTCATTTTATTTTTATAAGAAAGTTGCTGAAACCCTCCAGCTTCCCTTAGAAGAGGCTGTGGATGAGCAAGAGGAGCCTGATTATGTTGAGATGATGGATATTCCAGAGTCTAGGAGATTGTCTATTCTTTGCATAAGTCATTCAGGAAGCAAACAATGAAAATTTAAAAATCCAATTCTCTGCCTCCTGTCGATAAAAAGATGGACAGGAGGTATGCATATCAGGCCCTGATACAGACTTCCTTTCTGAGCAGTGTAGTCATGTAGGAGTGGTACAGGCTGCAGCCTGTGACAAGATAACATTCCCTGGCTTCACATCCTCCTGATAAAGATTCTAGGAAGATTGATGCCATGGCAAAAAGCAGTATATGGCAGCCTCTTTGGGACTCAGGCAGGCAAATTATATGGCTTATGTAGCTAGATATCAGAAATCTAGATGGGATACAGTTATGCAGTTAGCCAAGCAGGCCCATGGCCAGCTGGCTAGTGAGTGGAACAGGTGGCTGCTAATGGCATTGAAGCCTCTAAAGTTCAATTTCATGCTGCTGTTGATGTTAATGATGTTTCCTCTAGGGTCATGGCCACTTCTAGTAGCTTTCCGTGGGTTGGCATGGCTCAGGTGCACTAATCTGTCACAGGACACTCAGTCAAAAGCTATGGATTTTCCTGTGGTAGGAAATTCTCTGTTTGGGAGCAGACAGAGAACTATATGAAAAAGATGGATGAATACAGAACTACCTACAAAAGTGCCCAGGCCAAGGAGCGGCATGCTACTCCACAGAGGCACATGCCCAGAGGTAGGGGCAGGCCTTTCCACAGGCCTTTTTATCAATCCCAAGCTTCCTCTGCTTATGCTCAGAGGGTTTTTTTCAGAGGCAGAGGCAGACGGGGCACAGGCAAGCCGTCCCCCACCCCTCAGCCTAAGGCATCTGCCAAGCAGGCACCCTGATGGGGTGCCCAGGGCCGATTCTCCTGTACCAGTAGGGGGCAGATTGGCTTGCTTCAGTCAGAACTGGGTGTCTGTAACCTCGGACAAATGGGTTCTGGAAGTGGTAAGCCAGGGTCTGGTTCTCAGCTTCAAACATTTCCAAAGATGAGGGCCAGACACTTTCCCTATAAGCCCCTAGAGGCCCTTGCCCTGGAGGCAGAGGTCTCTGCCCTGTTAAAGTGCAAAGCAGTGGAAAGGGTTCCTCCCTTTCACCAGGGCAAGGTCTGTACTCCAGATACTTCCTTACACCAAAAAAGACAGGAGAAATGCGGCCCATCCTAGACTTAAGGTATTTGAACAAACACCTTTTGAAACCAAAGTTCAAAATGTTAACTTTGGCAATGATTTTGCCCTCACTGAGGCCAGGGGACTGGCTAGCCTCCCTGGACCTCAAGGATGCTTATTTTCATGTCTTAATCAGGCCTTCTCACTGAAAGTACCTCAGGTTCGAACTGCCCTCAGGCCACTACCAGTTCAGGCAATGCCCTTGAGTCTTACCTCTGCTCCGAGGAGGTATTCACAAAATGTCTAGCCGTGGCAGTGGCTCATTTAAGAAGGCAAGGGGTTGCTGTTTTCCTACCTGGACGACTGGCTCATTGCTGGACAGTCTCCAGAACAGGTGAAATCCCACTTGCAAGTCACCCAGCAGCTTCTCACCTCCTGGATTCCTGCTAAACCTACCAAAGTCAGTTCTAGAACCAGTCCAGGTACTTACTTTCATAGGTGCGAATTGAACACAAAGCTGGCCAGGGCCTTCCTCCCTTGGAAAGGGTAGAGAAGTTGATCGCCCTGGCCTCCCTCTTTTCACCCTGCAGGTCTCCGACCAGCAAGACACTTTGCAGCTTCTAGGGCACATGGCTGCCTCCACAGCTGTAGTGCAGGGAGCAAGATTCCAGATGAGAGACATTCAGTTTCATTTGAGGGCCTATTGGTCCCAAGGAGGACCCTTGCCAAACTGGTTCCTGTGACCCGAACTCTGATCCTAGCTCTTCAGTGGTGGCAGGATCAGAGCAATTTAAGACAGGGGGTCCCCTTCATTCCTATTTCCCACTCCCTCACCCTCACTACGGATGCCTCCCTCCTGGGGTGGGGAGCACACTTGGGCGACCTCTCCACACAGGGAGTGTGGTCCCCTCAGGAATCTCTGCTCCACATCAACTTGCTGGAACTCAGAGCTGTCCTTTTAGCTCTTCAAGCTTTTTCTGCATCTGTCCAGAACAAAGTAGTCCAGGTCAGAACAGACAATACCACAACAATGTGGTACATCAACAAGCAAAAGGAGCACTTCGGTCGTCGGCCCTGTGCCGAGGCAATGAAGTTGTGGTCTCTGTACTCTGAACACTTCTCTAATAGCAGTTCATCTGCCAGGAAGGACAATGTCCTAGCGGATGCCCTCAGCAGGATTTCTCAGGGACATCACGAATGGTCCCTGAATCCCGAGTGCTGAGAACAGTCTTTGCCAGATGGGGCACCCTCAGATAGATCTTTTCGCAGCCCCAGACAACCACCAACTTCCACTGTTCTGCTGCAGGCCCCAGTGATGGGCACAGTCCCCTGGATGCCCTTCTGTTGGATTGGGAAGGAAGTTCCTGTATGCCTTCCCCCTTCCTCTTCTTTTCAAGGTGTTAGTAAAATCAGATCCCAACCTTGCAAAGTGATTCTGATTGCACCAGACTGGGCCAGGCAACCCTGGTACCCCTCCTGCTATCACTGACAGTCCACCTTCCCTGTGCCTTCCCAGGATTCACAATCTGCTGACCTGTGCCAGGGAGAGTATGGTATCGAACCTCAAATCCCTCAACCTCAAGGCTTGGCTCTTGAAGAGCTAGAATTTGCTGATTTACACCTTTCTCAAGGTGTCCTTGATATTTTAAAGGCCTCTAGGAAGCCTTCCACTAGAGCCACTTATAATTCTAAGTGGAAAAGGTTTTCCATCTGGTGTTCTGATAAGCATATTGTCCCAGAATCTGCTGATTTGCCCACTTTGCTGGACTACATGGTCCATCTTAATTCTTTGGGCCTCAGGCCAGCTACCTTAAGAGTCCACTTGGCAGCTGTCTCTGCTTTTATCTCAGCAGGAAAGCCTTCCTCCCTTTCTTCTCACCCTGTGTTTTCCAAGTTTTTTAACGGGTTACTTCATACTAACCCTCCTTTTCGGGACCCAGCCCCTGCCTGGGACCTTAATGTTTGCATTGCTCAGTTAATGCAACCCCCTTTTGAACCCCTGTCTTCGGCAGACCTTAAGTTCTTAACTTGGAAAACTGTATTTTTAGTGGCCATCACTTCTGCTAGACGCATAAGTGAGTTACAAGCCCTTTCAGTAGAAAATGATTTTATTTCTTTTCACAGGGATAAGGTAGTCCTCAGGACTAACAGAAGTTTTACCTAAAGTGGTTTGGTTCCATCTTAACCAATCCATCTCCTTCCAGTATTTTTCACTGAGCACTCTTTCTCTGGTGAAAGGAGATTGCACAGTTTGGATGTTAAGAGGGCATTGAGTTATTATCTGGAGCACCAAGGTCACAGGTTGAATCCACCAACTCTTTCTCACCTATGGTGAGGTCGGCAAAGGAAAACCTGCCAATAAGAGGACAATTGCCAGGTGGATTGTCTCTTGTATCCAATTTTGCTACCAAAAACTGGGTAGAGAACCCCCCTCAGGATTGAGGGCCCATTCTACCAGGGGTACAGCTGCATATCTAGCGGCTGCTAGAGATATTCCTATTTTGGAAATCTGTCAAGCTGCAACCTGGAAAACAGTTCACACTTTCACCAAGCATTACTCCCTGGATATCCAGGCCAGGAGAGATGCTCGGTTTGGCACAGCCATGCTTCAGAGCCTATTCCCTAAGTAGGTTCTGGCCCTCCTCCATGGAGGTACTGCTGTGTAATCTGCAAGAAGTCATAATATAGCAAGACTTCATGTTGTTTGAAGAAAAAATTACTCACCTTAGTAATTGTTTTTCTTCTAATGGAGTCTTGCTATATTATGACCACCCCCCCAACCTGCCCCTCTCAGAACTTCTACTTGGGTAGGATGTGGGCAAATTAGTGCAAGCACTGTGTCATGCCATTATAGCTGTTTTTTTTTTCCCCCTCTTTTCTTTTAGGATTGGGGAAATTAGGTACTACTGTTATTGATTTGTGTGTTGGCCCCCCTCCTGGACTTGAGTCTTTGGGGGAGGGGGGTCTAGTAGTGCTTGTCAGGGGTGATATTTGTTGTTGTTGTTGTTGTTGTTGCTATTGTAGTTGTTGTTACTAGTAGGTAGCAATTTGGCTAGCGTAGGGTACTTTCCACACAGACTTTTAGTGAGTGTTGGCTCCGTAAAGATCTGACAGTTTCAGTTTGAAACTAGCCAGATAGAGCTTTCAGTAAAGCGCTCGCGCTGAGAACTCCATTCATTATGGAGTTAACTCTTTCCTCTCAGGGGCAGTTCAAGTGCTGTGGCTAACTGCAAGAAGTCATAATATAGCAAGACTCCATTAGAAGAAAAACAATTACTAAGGTGAGTAATTTTTTCATTTGGGTTAGTGTTGTAGTATCTGGGTTAGTGTAGGCCACTGAGGAGTGTCTCTATTTAAACTTCTGTTGTTTAGGAGACAGATACATGTATAACCTCTTTAGAGATTAGAGGAATCATCTGACAACAATTTGACTTGTTTGGAAGGGGGTGCCGTTTGGAAAGGATGTGCACATTTTTTAATGGGGGGAGGTGTAACTGTTGGAGATTGTGTACAAAACAGAAATTTCTGGCTACACCCCTGAGTGAACATATTGCTACTGTAGTGTAGGGGCTGTGTTGGTGCATACTGTATAAGCCAATGGATGTAGACATGCAGGAGGCTTGCCTCTCAAATGCCAATGCTGTGAAGGCTGACAATAACAGTATTCATCTGGCTGATGGGTATGAACTTGTAGATCAAAGGAGAAAAGCCCCACCAATCACATGCTTTCCTGCCCATTAGCCAGCTAGCAGACATCACCAGGCTTTGAAGATGAGCATCAAGCTTCACACTGTGTGAGTGTGCACGTGCATGTTCCTAGTTGCAGACAGACAATACCTATCTGAGCACTAAAAACAGAGTTGGTAGCCGGCCCGCTGGTGCAGCAGCAAGGTGTCTGCTTGCAATGCCGACATCCCGGGTTCAGGAACGGACCCGGGAGTCAGAAGGCCAGCCAGGCGAAGAAGGATTGAGCAGATGAGTGGCAGCTCTCTTCTCCGGGAGGGGTGAGTGCCCAGTTCATCAGCGACCCCTGGCAGAGGCCGGGAGATCCATGGAGACCGGTGCCAATGAGACGGGAAGGCGACAGACATCGGGTGTACCCACTGATGTCACTGCACGTCCCACCCCCAGGAGAAAGCAGCACACAAAAATCTAGCCCTGAGATGATGCCCCTGCCTCTGCTCCTGCTGAAGATTTATGTCCGCCGGAGGGAGGGTCCGCTCAGTGGCCCCCACCCTGGGGGCAAGCCAGGGGTAATGGCCATGTTCCTTGGGGAGGGGGCGCCCACCTGGTGACCCTGCCCAGGGGGGTAAGCAAGCCTGGGTATGGGGGCATGCAGGGCAGGAGGCCGAAGCCTCTGCGCATTATGGGCAAGTGGTGGTGTACCAGACGAAAAAAAAAAAAACAGAGTTGGGAACAGCATGCAGAATGCAAACGTAATACCTTCAAATATGTTAACAGCATGTAATAATGGACAGAAAACACCAACAATAGTTGATTTAAATTACATATTTTTATGTTCCTTTAAAGAGCCCCGATACCAGTTGGATAACTTTGAAGAATGTGAGAGTTAGACAATATTAAAAGTTTATAGTTCGTATATTTTGGCCGTTCTTTTTTTATACGGACTTTATCCTCCTGTCTCTCCTCATCAGCTCCCCCCTGCTGTAGACCCCCAGCCCCTTCACTATCTACTTCTTACCTCGTTGTGTGAGTGGGTGCCATGGATGGTGGTGGTGCAGTGTCTGCAGGGTCACAGAATAAGGGGCTGCTCAACCGGGTTAGATTGCTTATTTCACTCTATTTTGTAAATTTTTGTGCATACACATTCATAACGGTAAAAGTGTGTTATACTGTTATCTGGAGTGCTGGCTTCCCTTTGTGAGGGTCACAGAATTATCCTGCCAACAGGGGTTCTGCCCATTACTCCTCTTGAGTCAGAGCCGGTGACGTGCAATGGCGCACATGTAGACCATGAAGACAGTACATACTTTCAATGCCCACCTCCGACTTTCAAGTTTGGTGACGACTGCCGTGCCATCTACCCTCCACTAGGTGGCAGCCAAGCAGCAGTACACACTGTCCCTCCACCCCATAGGAGGAGATCTACAGATGGACACTAAATCCTCCTTCTCCTCGCCAGTCCCTGAGCAATCTAGGTCCATTCTCAAAGCCAGGTCGCCAATGTGGCCAGAGGTGAGGCGTTCAGTGTCTCAGTCCTCCAAGCCACTGGCCTGGCTACAATTTTACTGCAGCTCAGATTTCCTTGAACAATATTGTTTTGTGGCCCTGAGAGGGGTGGAACCTGCAACCCACTGTTTTACAGTTCTGTGTTTTTACCCTCTGTACCATTCAGCCAAAACTATATTTTTGCAATTTTTCCCCTTTTTCTTTATTACTGAGGAAAGTGATATAAAATAGAGGATAATGACTGGGTTTCGGTTAACAACCATGCTGTAATCACATCCAATGGTTGCCAGGACAACATAGTAAACCTCAAGAGCGCAGCTCGAGAGGTTTATTGCTGTCCTGGCAACCACGAGAGGTGATTTCAGCGCGGTTATTTACCGAAACTCAGTCATCATGTTTTATGGGGTATGGGCCACAGTTACTTTACTTATTGCTTTAAAGGGACACTGTCAAGTTCCCAGCCTCAGATTTTAATTACTGTGGAAAACACACTGCTTGGTTGCACACGTTGTGCAGAAGAGGCTGGTGCAGCCAGTAGTTTGACTCAGTTATGACTTTGGTGTATATAGCATAAAGTCAAAATCCATGGGGTCCACTGCAAAGTCGCACGCTGGTCGGGAAGCGCGGTCACATTTCTAAATGGCGCCGAAGCACCCGGAAGCTCGTGCATGTCTCATGCCGAGTTCAGCTAAAAGCAGTTTTGACAGAGAAATGAAAGCTGAACCCAGGAAAGCTGCTCCTATGTGTAAACGAGGGCTATAACTGGTAGAAATCACAGTCGGAAAGTCAAGCCGTGATACTGGGCATGCTCGCATACTCTTCTAACCTCTAGGCCAAACTGCATTCCTCTGCTCAGTATGCGTGCATGCCCAGTATCATGGCTCGACTTTCCGACTGTGATTTCTACCAGTTACAGCCCTCGTTTACACATAGGAGCAACTTTTCTGAGTTCAGCTTTTACTTCTATGTCAAAAACTGCTTTTAGCTGAACTCGGGTATTGGGAGACATGCACGAACCTCCAGGCACTTTGGTGCCATTTAGAAATGTGACTGCGCTTCCCGACCAGCGCACGACTTTGCAGCGGACCACACAGATTTCAAATTTATGCTATATACGACAAAAATCATAACCGAGTCAAACTACTGGCTGCACCAGCCTCTTCTGCATAACATATGCAACCAAGCAGTGTGTTTTCCACAGTAGGTAAAATCTGAAGCTGGGAACTTTATAGTGTCCCTTTAAATCACGTTTTAAAAGAAAACTGGTGAAACAATCTGACTGATTGCGCTGATCACATGGTTACTGAGAGAACTGTATGGGTAACGTCACCACATCGACAGCAGAAGGAGGAGTCGGCCGTGGTGTACAAAGCAATCTGTTGCCTGTGTAGACTCTCTAATTTCAGGTAACTAGGAGGGAAACAAACAAACAAAAAAAGGGTTTGGAGCAAAAAAAATACCACAGATTTGTATTTTACAAAGCCCCGGGTCCAGATGTAACTGCCATGGCCTGTTCAGTAAGGCCGGCAGTTCGGGAAACACACGTGCACAGATCGTTTCTCGTCGTTAACCATCAATGTGACAAACCATCGATGGGTTAACAACATAGTAACATCACATCGATGGTATAACAACCCTGTAAAACGATAAGATTTTTGAAGATAACAACGTTCGACGCTACATTATATCAAGATTACTGTCCCTTGGATCTTATTAGCTTTGGCTGCTTGTCTACATATGACATCATAATTCCTGGTTTATGACATCATAATTATTTCTGCAGCAACAAGCTGAGATGTTATAAACAGAATTGTGACAAGTAGACAAGCAGACAGAGCAAATACGGCAAACATCCTGTTTCCACGCAAATATCCTCGGTAATAAACAAATAAGGGTGACAATGACAAAAAAGATAAGGATTGCAATTACAAAAAAAGGTGAAATATAAGCTAAATTGTATCTAGATATTATGTTTCAGAGTTGTCCCAGACACTGCAAGCAAACATTCGGCACGATAAAGGTTGCTTTCTTTTGCATTTCAGTTTCTGTGTCTTCCTCATAGGCTAAATTAATCAGAAACTCCTGCTTTCTCATTAGATGGGATTCCATGCTGGGTTGGAAATGAACAAAATGGAATGATTTCTAATCGCCCAAGGGGTTGAGAGGTGTCTCATTTATACTGCGCAGTTGGACAGAACTAACCACTACCATGCAGACCAGTCAGAGTTACAGGTAATCCTGAAACCATAAGCCACAGTATGCACCATCCCTAATTATTTTAAACTTACAGAAACTTTACTCCCCTTCCTATAGCTAAAACACTGTATTCCACAATTATTATAATTCAAGTTTCACTTGTTTTACAGCTAACTTAACTATGGGGGGGGGGGTGAGTCTCTCCAAAACACACACATACTTTTAAAGCCTCAAACCCAGTGCAAAGCATCATGGCTTCATAGAAACATAGAAGTTGACAGCAGATAAGGACCGCAAGGCCCATCCTGTCTGCCCATTTTTTCTACCTTATGAATGTGCCACAGGCCTGTACTCTTGTCACTGGACTATCTAGTCTTATTAATCTGTATTGCTCCCTTATGCCTATCCCATGCCTGTTTGAAGCCCTGCACTGTATTCATATCCACCACTTCCTGAGGTAGGCCGTTCCATGCATCCACCACCCTTTCTGTGAAAAAGAACTTCCTCACATTACCCCATAATTGGCCTCCCTCTAATCTCATGCTGTGTCCTCTTGTCCTGCTATTTTTCTTATATTGAAACATGTTAGACTCTTTCATCTTGTTAATGCCCTTAAGGTGTTTGAATGTTTTGATCATATCACCTCTCTCCCTCCTTTGCTCTAGGGTATACATATTGAGCTCCGTTAATCTGTCCTCATATGTTTCCTGATGCAGTCCCTGCACCATTTTGGTCACCCTTCTCTGGACTGCCTCCATTTTGTTAATGTCCTTGTGCAGGTGCGGTTCTCCAGTACTGCACACAGTACTCCAGATGGGGCCTCTCTTCAGCCTGCAACCCCCACTATCTTCACCCGCAATTCAGAGAAAGCTCCTCTGGTTGGGCCCAGGGTAAAAACCTCCCTTGCCCAGAGATCTTTCCACCATAGGGCACCCACATGGTTGAATGCACTCCCAAGCACCATCACTAGTGCACCCAAGATCGCCCATTTCAAAACCATTCTTCACAACCACTTCTTCAATATCCGCTCCTGTAACTGCTTCTAATTCTTTCACTCTCTTACCCACTCTGATCCAATATTCTCTGACAAAGTCCATTATGGATTGCAACCTCCATCTTTAACACCAAACCCATGATTAGGTCTGACTACTATGTTTAGATGCCTTCTCAAGCTTATAATGCCTCGCTGCTGTTATGTTGTAAATATCGTCATCCAAAGGTTATGAATAATGTCAGAAAATACCTACTTCCAAATCTTGTAAATACTGTCTGTGACAAATGTCTGTAACACATGCTTAATGTAATCACTGTTATACCATGTATCTCATGTTTAATGTAATTGTTGTTATACCTACTCTGTGTTTCCATCTGTCTTACATGTGGCGAGGTACCTTTGCAAATGAGCCTCAGGCTCAAAGGTTGTAAACAAGATATATCAAATAAATAAATAACCAGTGTCTTGTAAAGAGGGATTATTACCTCCCTCTTACAACTTGTGATACCCCTACTAATACACCCCAACATCCCTCTAGCCTTACCTACTGCTTTAGTGGTCTGCATGGATGATTTCAGGTCATCTGTGATGATGATGCCCAAGTCTCTTTCTTCCCTTGTGATTGCCAGCAACTCCCCTCCCAACCTTAGGTGGCTTCAGGGTTTCTCTTCCTTATGTGCATGATCTTGTACTTCTTTGCGTTAAACCCCAGTTGCCACTCTTCCAACCATTTTGCCAGTTTATCCAGATCTCTTCTCATTCTGCCCACCCCATCTGGATCATCTCCTCTGTTACAGATTTTGGTGTCATCTGCAAACAGACAAACCAATTTTTTGCTAATGCTAATTATGCAAATCCTTGTTTGGGGCAGGTTGACAAGGTTTTGCCAGAAGAAAAGATGGCTTCAAAACAAGCTTTTACAGTCTCTCCTACCAAGACTGAGAACTACAAACTACAGATGTGTTTTTCCCTGTTGGGACTCTTCAGTGCAGACACTACCACAGTCAAGAACCATGACTAGTGCAGGCCAGCTAGTGCTACCCACCCCTTGCCATCCAAATGACCCAGGTTCATGCCCTGAGCTTGGATGTCTGATCCCCACCAGCGAGATGGGATTCCAGCATCCATCTTAGATGCCTCCTGCCTCGAGGAGGGAGGGCACCTCTTTCTGATACCCAACCACCCCTGGTGGCCCTGGGTGGGGGAGTGGAATGGCCTACCTGGTGAGCTTATGGAAGCTAGCACTGTTCAGGCTTTCACAGCAGAACTAGACGGGATCCCAAAGGAAGATGGCACTGAGGGTTCCAGACCATGAGTAGTAGTAACGTTCCAATCAGTAAGCTTAGATGTGGGTTCAGAAAGTGCTCCAGATAATATTGGCAGGTACGAATAATTTACTCACCAGTTTTGAAATACAGTGAGTAAAACTAAATTTTGCACTCACGATTTAAATCTGGAACAAAACGCTCCTTTTGAATCATAAGCAATGTTATGAAGCGCTGTTCTGGGGTGTGGATCATTTCCAATTGTTGTGATGTGTACTGATGCTAAAAACATTTTTGAAGAATATTTCTTTAAAAAGGGAGGAGTAATATAGGTCGTAACAAACTCACCTTATCTGGAGCACTGGGTTCAGAGTCAGATTTGGTATTGACACCACCACTCGGAAGGAGAAGCAGAATAGATGGACTTCCGAGTCCCTTCAGTCACAACAGTACTGTGTTAGTAATACCACTATAAAATACACATTAAGCCAAAAGAAGCCATTTACATTAATCCATGCAGGCAGACTGTTCCCTGGGAACCTCCTGTTGGTGCAGGGAGCCTCACTAGGACATCAAAGAACACTAGTGAAGATAGAGTCACTGTGCTGCCTGGTGCCAGGCCAACTGGTAGGGGATTCAAAGCTCCCCCACCTGGTAAATACTAACTGTCAAACCTTGATAAAATTGGATTGCCAGAACAGGGCAGAACAGTGATCCTATCAAATGTGTGGTCACTTCTAGTCTGTTACAGTTACAGAATTAACAAGTTGGGCTGCCAAGGAACTCAAATTTCAATATTCACATCAGGCCATGAAATATGATTTTTTTACTATACTGGCGTGGTAGCACCAGTTTGTTAGGGTTGAGGTACTGTGTGTGTGAAAACCCCTGTTTTTGTCAGGTTATACATATCTCAAACTTCTTAGTCCCTAGGACTCTGAAAATTGGCATACATCATCTCAGTCTTAGGCAGGGTTCATTTCCGATATTTATCTTGGTGGGACACTGACCCACTGGGTATAAAAAGTAAGGGTCAAATGAAAATAAATACAGATCATATTGTTTAGCCAAGCCCAGATTCATAAAACAGCAGTTGAAAACCTGTGTAACAGTGAGCAGGTTGTCTCCAAGGTACAAAAAAAGGTGGGTCAAAATTAAAAACTGTGCGTCACCAACCTGGTGGAGCTGAGGGTTAAGGCGCTGGACGCCACACCTTGTGCCGCGCCGGTGACCTGGGTTCGGGGACGGACTTGGACCGCCGGGGCTGGCAGGGGAGAGGAAGGATCGGATCGAGTGTCCCACAACTGCTCTCCTTCCTCTGGGGTGGGTGAGGGCGCTGCGCCGCATTTCAGTTGCACCTGGCGGAAGCCGGGTACACTGCAAGCTGCGGGCACGACAAGCTGTGATGAAGTCAGGTGGGCATCACGCACGTGTATGCCGCACCTCGTGCACATCCAGCTCTCGGGGATCTAATCCTGGAGGAAAATGGTGAAAGCGACCGCTCAGCTGATGGCCGTGCCCTGCGCCCCCAGACCCGTGACGACACAGCCACTAGGTGTCTGTGCCACAGGTCCCTACGGGGGTCCTGTCATTGTCCAGCCTGGTGAGTGGGCGTATAAATCCGCATGACAGACCTTGTCTAGGGTGCGGGTGCCGGCGGCAGAGGTCAGAGGCAGCTCTGGCCAGGAGGGAAAAAGTATTCAATGATAAAAAAAAAAAATTTAAACTGTGTGCCAATTGCCCCAATCCCCCACCCAAAAATGAACCCTGCTTAGGTGGTTATTTTTTACAGATTGTTGAATTTAATGCATTTCCCCATTGTAAGATTTTTTGGGGGCATGAATAAGGAAAATAAAATTAAAAAGTTATATTATGACACTTACAGGTTTGTTAGCTCTTGTCTCAGAATAGGGCCTTGGGTGGCTGGAGAACAAAACATTTTTTCATTATTAAATTATTAAGGTTAAGGCTGGCCCAGTGGCGCTGAGGGTTGAGGTGCTGGACGCCACACCTCGCGCCATGCCGGTGACCCATTTTCGGGAATGAGCACAGACCGCCGGGGATTGGCAGGGGACGGAGAGGATAGAGCATCTGGAGGACAGCGCTCCCACCGAATGACTGCCCCCAGGTGGAGGCCAAAGAGAAGTGTGGGACTGTGGGTGCCACGGAAGGGAGGGTGCTGCGTCACTTCAGTGGACGCGTGCGCCTCCACGTACACACGTCCTACGTGTGTGCCCCAGCAATGAGTAGGGAGAAAACTGGAGGAAAAAACACCCCAGCTGTGGAAGATGACTGACCCCTTGTAAGCTCTGCACCCGGCAACCATACAGACTCTGGGTAAGTCCCGGTGATACTACAGTGATGGGGCTGGAGGGTCAGTTAGAAGGGGGCAGCTGGGGGCAGAGACAGGAGATAAAATGTATAGAAAAAAAATGTTTAACATTTTAAAAATGTATGCATGCGGGGGCCAAAGAAAAAATATCTGGGGGAAAAAAATGTAGTGATTTTTATCAAGCTAAAGTTAGACGTGAGCAAAATGTTTAAACTAAAAACTACTTAATGGTTAACCCTTTTCCCCCATAGAATTGGGTTTATATCATCTTCCTGGACTCCTTCAATGCCCATTGCCAGGCTGGTCTCCGTCTCAAGGCGATTCTGTTTATTTGCATGAGAGTGCCATGCTCAGCCTCCGCGCCTGTCCCTTCAAGAGAATAGCTAAGCTGTGTGTAGTGAATGGTCTGTGCTGGGTCCAAGTGATTTAGGGCTTGCGACCAGCCAGCCACCGCTCTGTTTTGCTCCACTCTGCAGTCAATATTTGTGCAGAGAGAGCTTGTATGGAAACTGTGCTTATGTACTGTTTACACGTTGTTATATTTGAAGTACAGGAGTTTGTTTAACCTGCTTCCCTTGCAGCTCATCTCTCTGAATAGAAGCCACCATGTTAGGTCTGGGACTTCCAGTAATTGGACCAATCAGACCCTGGGGGCCTAAAATAGATCCTGGCCCAAGTGTCTCATGGGAAGGAAAACTGTAGTTTTTGTAGTTTTTAGGTTGGTGCCAAAACTAGCCTGGAGGGGGAGCCCTAACTGACTGACAGCTTCCTCAGCCAACCCAAATCTTGGATTGTAAGGGAAATCCCCAGAACTGTATGAGACAGTGGATCAGTTAGAGTTGGCGGTTGAAGTGTGAACAGCTCGAGCTTTCAAGCAGCTGCTCCGTGAACGGGAAATCTGCGGGAAGAGGCCTACCTTGGCTCTCTGCCACCTTTCTCCTGTCTGGGACTGCCTGATAGATAAATCATCAGAATTCTCCGACTTAAGTTTGCAACTGCGGCAGAAAGAAAGAAGAAGTTTATCAGTACCACTTGCGGTTTGGACCAAAGATTTGCTCCTGTGAAGCGATCGGCCCAGCTTATGTACGAGATGAATCCTGGATCAAGAGGTTTGCTCAGTGCAGCTGCTGAATTAGCAACCAGACTGTATCTGAACTGCTCAAAGTTAGTGCTACTTATTTAATGTGCTGAATGTGTTTCGTGGGTCGAGACCGCTTGCCTATGACCCAATCTGTTATGCCAGCTGGAGGCTTCACCAGCAAGAAGATAAACAAACTTTGCCAAACTGCTCATCCAGCCTGGGCTTTTGCCAATCCGGCCCAGACGGAACACCCTTCACCAGAGACTGTTTCAGTGAGAGACCAGCTTTGGGGATCCAGCACCTGCGCAACAACTCGCAGGTTGCAGCCACCTGGAGTAAAGGCCGTGAAGAGGAGATGTGTTGTGTCAGTGCTGTTTCCCCATGCTCGTCGGTGCACAACACGAGGTCTCCATATCACCTGCCTTCCTGCAGAAATCTGGTAGCGTGAGTACAATCAGAGTAGCTCCCTGCAACCAATCTTTCAATCATCTGGGGTACCATCTAATTGTTGCAACTTTCTGGGTTTACAAGAGACTGAGCCAACTGGCTCGGATTACAAATAATCATTTCGTTATTGTGCACGTTAACTGCTTTTCTTTCCATCAAGGGCCCAACATCAGCTGCAACACCAGCCATCCCCAGGCAATGCCTCTGACTAGCCAGATATTCCATTCTGGGTACCCAGTGTTGTGTGACTGTCATTTGGGACTAAAAGGGCATGCCAAACCTGAATCAAATCAGATTGCCAGTCATTTGCCTAGATTCAAGCCCACTTCCTTGTTCATGACCCCGAAATAAACCTAACTGTCTTTTCAATGTTTATTTATTTATTATTAATTGAATTTTGATGACCGGGTAGGCCCACTGGGCCCCGGAAGTCCCTTTTTCAGGGGCGACCCGGGAATAACAGTACATGAAATAATAGACAGTGGTACATGTACAGATCATGGGTATACAGTATTCGGTAGTTTACACATAACAGTCTTTTCAATGGGTTTAGTATATCTAGTTAATAAGATGTTATTCATTTGATCCAGCGTCAGTCATACAAAGGAGAGAGAAGACAGTACTATGGATTCCTTAGGTAACATATTTCTAAGAGCCATAGGATAGGTTCTGTGAGGGGGAGGAAGGAGTTAGTGCTACCTTTCAGGGGTTGGAGATTTTAGTTAGGTAAGTGTGTTGTCCCAGGGTCATTGTTGAAGTGTCAGGTACTGTAGCATTGGCATTTGCTCGTTGACAGCAGATGGGTCTTAAGTCTCGTGTGGAAACACGGTACCGATGAGGTTTCATGCACCTCCAAAAGGAGGTTGTTCCACAGGGAAGAGGCAGCATGTGAGAAGGATTTGTAGCCTGCATTAGTCCTGACCTTAGGGACCTCTAGTAGCATTAGGCCTGAGGACCTGAGGTTGCGCAGGTTTCTTTTTTCTATTAGGAGTCCATCGAGACTCGGGGGAGGCATGGGGCTAACTAACTTTTTCGCCAGGCAGAGTACAGGGTAACAGAGGTGAGCGTCAAAAGATGGCCAGTTGAGCCTCACTAACACCTCACAGTGGTGGCTCCTAGAGTGGGATAAGGAGGCAAAGCGAACCACCTTGTATAAAGTCTGTAATTTACCATACTCCAGCTTTGCGATACCCTGAAGGACCAGGGCAGCATATATTAGTGTTGGGAGTAGGACACTAGATGCAATTGCAGTCCTAGCTTTAGGGATCGGCTGTTCCTTGAGCCAATACAGTAATCCGAGTTTTGTATGGATTACTTTTGTGACTTGGTCTACATGTTGTTTGAAAGTGAGACCTTGGTCGAGGGTAAGACCAAGGTATTTTGTCGAGGAGACTACTTCCAGTTTGTTGCCCTCCAGGGACGTAAGTTGGAGTAGTTGTGATCTGTCTTGTCCAAGGGCTGTAGGTCTGAACAACATGGCTTTGGTTTTATTGGTATTAAGGACCATTTTGTTCTTGATGAGCCATTCCTCCATGATGCGGATATCCTTTTGGAGGGATGTGCCTAGATCATCCAAGTTGTCCAAGGTTTTATAGATAACAGCATCATCCGCATATTGGATAGCACTGCTGCTCCCACAGTGGTTGTGCAGTTCATTTACGAACAGTGAAAACAATAGGGGCCCAAGTATCGACCCTTGGGGTACTCCCTCCTTTAGGGACTGTGGTTTGGAGAGTTTATCCGACACTAACCCTCTGTGTGCGACCAGAGGTAGCTTTCCACCCATTTGAGGCATAGGTGTCAAGGCCTATGTGGAGGAGTTTATGGGTAGTAGTCTATGATCCACCCGGTGAAGGCCTTGGAAGGTCTATGAAATCCACGCCTGTGTTGGATCCAGTCAAGTTCTCTAAGTATATCTGTAGAGTTTAGTTAAGGCAGTATCGGTCCCATGTTTGGCTCTAAAGCCATGTTGCGACGGGGACAACAGCATGTGTGTCTCCAGGTATTCCCTAAGTTGGGCATAGACGAGTTTCTCCTGTATTTTTGCCAGGGTACACAGCAGGGAGATAGGCCTGTAGTTCTCAATTGGTTCCACAGGCCCGCCCTGTGGAACCAACCTTGCTAGTGTGCATATTATTAGTTGGGTTACTGTATTGAAAGTGTACATCTGTATTGCTGACCTTGTTTACAGGGGGTGTCCAGGGAAGTTGCTGTAAGTCCAACCCTGGTGGTAAGTGTGAAGGGCGTGTGCATATTATTACTGGTTCATACTGACTGTGAATTTACTGCTATGCCAGGTACTGGGCCACTAGGAGGGCTGGTGGGTGGTTATAGCTTCCCAGAGGGCTATAGCAGAACAGGTAAACATCCCCAATACCATTACTGTGGGTGGAGGCACCTTATTACTGGATCCAGGCCCCTCAGCCTGTGCCCAGACATACAGGCAGGGGTAGTTACCTTAGGGATAGCACCGCCTAGAGGTTACAACAGAAAATGTTAACACTTACGTAGTTCTGAGAACATGGCTTAAGGACAAATCTGAGTTGATTGTTACAAAAAAATATTTAATTGTACCATTCTGTATGTTGCCTTTTTTTTTTTTGCTCCTTCTCCTCAGCCAGCCCCCATCAGCTTTGCTGCTCCCCCCCCAGCCCCGTCACCCATCATCTCTGGGGCTTGCACTCCTGCTGCTGAACACTGCCCCACAGACTGACTCCCACTGTGGGGCCTCCCTGGAGCCTCGCTTATCCTGAAAGGAGACTGATATGGGATGTGGCAGCGAGCAGCCCAGTGGAAGGTGCAGAGCCTGTGGGGGAGTATGGCATCATCCAGCTTGGCCTCAGCTTTTTCCACCTGGTTTTCGCCCCTCCTCTCAGGTGCCACACTGAGTTATGACTGCAAGCGCGTGCATCACAGTCACAAGACGCCCTCCTTCCCTGTGCAGTGGCTTCCATGTGCACTACCACCTGTGGTCACCCAGGTAGCAGTGTCGCAGAGCCAACAACCCTCCGGCCCCTGAAGAAGGGGAGCATCCTATGGGATGCTCGATCTCTCCCAGGCCGACCCCTGAATGACCCGGGTCCTTCCCAAACCGGGTCACTGGCATGAGCAGTAAGGCACCAGTGCCTCAGCCCTCCTCGCGCCCACTGGGCCGACCTGCTCTTTTCCTATAAATGAAAGCTTGTGAATTCTTACACGAAACCATCAAGTGCTACTTTAAAAAACAGCCATGGTGAGCAAGCATGCACAAAATACAACGCAGCAAAAAATATACAAAGACAGCGCATGTATAAATAGAGCACGTACATTCGTTAAGAAATGAGGAAAAATAAAACTACACAAAACTCTAATACCACATTTGCATACTTTTGTGGCTCTTTAAGCCTAGCAGATACATTAATGTAGTTTTTTGCAATTCGTATATCTTTGGCTCACTCTAGCCAGACTGCAGTCATGTAGTGGGTAGTTTTTTTAATCACAGTGGAACGCATCTGTTAAGGACCACTTTGGGGCTGAGGTACTTTATTCAAGAGCATTAGCTCATGACCTTAACTTAATAATAATAATATTAATAATAATATTTTTATTTATTTTGCGCCTTTCAAATATCAAGGCACATTTCAATAAGATAAATAAGATAAAAATACAGAAATACTAAAATACAGAAATACAGAAATCAATATTATAAAAACAGACAAAAACAAATCAGTGAACAGTAAAACCATAAGCCTTTTCCCACAGGAAGGATTTCAAAGCCTGTTTAAAACTCCCCACAGTCGTGCACTCCCTGGTCCGACAGGGTAGAGAATTCCAAAGGGAAGGGGCCGCAAACATAAAAGCACGGGCCCCAGCAGATTTTAACATCACCCTTGGAATCTCTAGCAACCCCTCGTCGACTGAGCGGAGTGATCTCACAGGTTGATAAGGAATCAGACGCTTCTTAAATGGCTGCAACTCGGTTTGTGATTTATTTCACAATTGGTGGGCCCTACTGGTATCCATCTGTTTATAACATGCAAGACCTCTTATGGTCTTCCCCAATGAAGCTTTTACAATTATTTACAATTAAAATCATATATACAACCCTTTGAGGAGGTGTTGGCCACTACAGCAGAGAAGCCATCTTTATTAATCTCCCTAGTGCAGTCACATATTACTGGGAAGTCCTCGGGGCATCTTATTAGTAATACATAATAAAGCTCTGAGGAAAAAGCAGTCAGAACGAAGTGGTCTCAGGAATTGCAAAATAATATTTCAGCTCATAGGTGGCTAAGCTCAGCTCTTCCAACATATAAAGTCTCTCTCTCCCCGTACTGGAAGGAATACGCACGGAAACTTCAGACCCGTTTTTTTTCACACCCCAGCAGTGGTGGCTAAGTATTCGGGAGAGGAACTGGGGAGGTACCGGAGGGAGTGTGGGTGTATGCAGGCAGGTCATACACACATAATGTGGGCCTGTGGGCTTTTGGCTCCTTATTGGCGGGAGGTGATTCAGGAGCTAACAGCCATCTATGATTGTGAGGAATTATTCACCTGCATGTATCTTGACTTTTACACCACCAGAGGGTCAGGGTTGATTGGGTGACCTATGGTAGATTTACTCTATACCATGACTCATAAGGCCATAACTCGTTTATGGCGTACAACAAGCTTTCCCACAAGGGAGGCCTGGGGTGCCCTGGACAGAGAAATTTATGCTTTGGAAAGGCTTTCTGCCAGCTTGGCGAACTGGGTAGAATCCTTCAACCTCAGATGGCGGAGCTAGGCAGTGTATCAGCTGGAACATCACACAGATTTTGTGCCTTAGGTAACTATAGGGCTAGGTGGCGAATAAATTCGGTTGGGACTCCAACAGATGGGAGATATGCCCTGAGGTTAATGTGGTGGCCCCACTTGACTGTTTGGAGAGCTCTCTTTCAAGCTCTACTTCTCTATGAAACTAGGAATCAGAATGGAGAGTAAAAGTGCCCCCCTCTCTCTCTTTTTCTGTTCTTCACTTTTTATTTATTTTACGCACTTGTTTTGATAATGCTCATTAGTTCTGAAGCTGATTTATTTAAGACTTAGTTTGTTATGAATTTCATGTGCTTAGCATAATTGTTCAAGCAGTAAGAGTACTTTGGGTTTAACTCAGAGGGCATAGTGTCACCACTCCGCTCCTTCCTTAAGGCATATATCTGAACTTTATAAACTGGCAGTGGAGAAGATCTTCCTGAACATAACTTTAAAAGGACTACTGAGCACTTGGTGAACATGAACTGAACAGGACATGTCCGTAACATGTAAGTTGCATATTACTTCAAGGGAAATGTCCATTTGCAAATACCCACCTCAGTGCAGGGCAACTCCGACTAGCATTTCAGCAAGTAGTGTAACATTTTTAACTTACAGGCGTTCTAGTATTTTATATTTTATCTGGTTGATCCTGCCATCCCTCCCAGCGGCATTTTACATGATGCACCTCTAGCGATGCATCCCACAATCTCCCGCGGCTCATGTCAGAGCCGGGGAGAGCCACAGGAGCATGTATAGCATCACCTTATAGCGGGAGCTATTACCGGCTTCAGTTTACAGTTTACGGGTCCCAGTGATATATCGAAATCATGTATAGAGAAACAGCATATTATCAGAAGTTCAGTTCAGCCATGAGAGAATGACTGAATCAGTAAAAGGAAACTTAAAAGAGGTTTAACCTTTTATTAGATGTAAGTGTTGAAATGTTTTCAAAAACAAGGATTAAATATCAGAATAGAGATCTCTGCAAATGAATTTTATTTTAGTCATGTATGATTATAAAAGATGGGTTAAGCTGCCAGTCGCAATCGAATTAAAAAAGACAATTTAAAGAAGTGTAAATAAATTTAATACAGATGAAAAGTTTGTTAAGATTTGTGGTGGAGTTAGGCTACACCTTCAGCTGTGACTGATGGACCACTTTTCTATCTCCTTATTTCCTAGCTACCAAAACTTCTGTTGCGCAACAGCACTTTTCTCTTTGCTTTTCTTCTTTTTTCCCCCCACCCTAGGTTGGCCACCTAGCGTAGCTCTTTACTGTCCCTACTAAACTTCCTACTAGTTCTCTTTTCATTCTTTTTCCATTTCCATCCATCCAGTCCCTGGAATGATGCCAAACATCCAGAGAGGTGTTGTGTAAAGTGCATAAGTGCATTTTGTGTAAAATAAACATGAAAGCTATTTTAGATAGCAGGAATAAATACAGTTAATAAAGCCTTTTTAAATAAAAAGGATTCAGAAGCCATATAAAAGAATAATAATTTCATGATTAGCACAGTTATAAGAAATACTTAAGGGATTTTCATAAATTCACACTATAAATCTGTTACTGTATAAGGTTTTACGTATGAGGCTGAATGGTATGCTTTATAAAAGTGCTTAGTTACTGTGGATCAGAGAGACACAGAGAGTCAATATCTGTGGAGATATACACTGTACCTTTACCTGAACCAGGAAGTCCCCTGAAACAAAACCCCCCTTGGTTCTGAAGCAACATGTTCAGACATGTAAATAGAAAGGGCTCAGTCAGGTGAACCCACCAAAAGATATAAAACCTCTTCACTAACTTCACTTCAGTGCAGTCCATTGGGACTCAGCCCTGAGAAAGGAGGACAGGTTCTACTGTTTGCGCAGACAAGCTGTTGAATGTAGATGAGAAGGGTCTTAGGAGCTATAAGGTCCAGGACTGTATTATGTGAGAAACTACTGATGTTAAGTAGTGATTTTCTTTGCAATTTTTTTGTTTTCATTTATTATTTTTCTAACTTTTGAAAAATAAATATCACACCAAGGTGTGTTTTAAACCTGCAAATTTGCCTTGTCTGATGTTTATTCCCATATGCTGTGACAGATTATAATTTATTTTTTAGGAATATATGCAAAACATGATATATATAAGGACATACTTCTTCTTTGATTCAACGCAGACTGGTCAGCAGACAGAGACCAAAATTAAATGATGGGTCTTAAGTAACATAGTTTTTATTTAATTAACATAGAATTTGATGCCAGAGAAGGTCGCCTGGCCCACCTACTCTGCCCATTTTCCCTACCTACTGTATCACCACAGACCCAACTTGATCTCCGGCTTATCCCTTCCCCCACCTCATCTCTAATGTTCCTTTATTAACTGTCCCATCCTTTCTTGAAAACCATTACAGTTTTGGCCCCCAGCAGCTGTTCCAGGCACCCACCACCCTCCCTGTGAAGAAGTACTTCCTTACATCTCCCCTGAATCTACCCCCTCCAGCTTCGTAGCATGACCCCTTGTCCTTGAGCATCTTTTTTCTGAAAGATGCTTCCCTCTTGAACGTTATTCATACCTGTGAGGTATTTGAAAGTTTCTAGCATATCTCCCCTCTCCCTCTGTTCTTCCAGTGTATACATATTATGGTCCTTCAGTCTTTCCTCATAGGGCTTTGGATGCAGACCCTGCACCATTTTGGTTCCCCTCCTCTGGACCGCCTCTACTCTATGTCTTTCTGGAGATGGGCAGCCGGATTTTCGAGCGAGCCAGAATACGCCAAGCCTGAAGCCTCTGGTCGCTGAACATAAAGAGCGCACAAGGCTTGTGGCATTCTCTGGAGGATCAGGATTTTCTATCCTGTGCACCAAACTGCCGTAAGTTAGACCACCTTTTTGTGGTCTAGCTTGCAGCAATCAACTGTTTTACAGAGTTTGCACCAGATAGGGAGTGCAAGCTGCCATAGGCATCGCGGGCTTGTTGCCTGCGCCCAAGATTGGAAAGTGGGTGCAGCTGCGGGCGAAGGTGTTGCACGACCTCCAAACTTCCAGGCGACTATGGCACAGGGGCTCATCACAAGCCCTGCACCATGCTTTGAAAATCCGGCCCAAGATCTCCAGAACTGGACACAACACTCAAGGTGAGGTCTCACCAGTGATCTATACGGGGGTCTTTAAAATGGCTGGCAAGTTTCACATGAGGTATGGGTCTGAAACGTATCTTTATTCTGTATCTGATCAATATTAAAGAAATTGTGTTATCTCACATGCTGGGCTTCATAGCCCACTACCCTGGGATGGCGATAGCCCTGCTGTGTAAAAATAAAAAAATTTCACTCACGGGTCAAAGTTTGGGAAGGGATCATAATTTGTGCAAGCCGCGAGCTAAGAGATCCCTTCCCATTTCCTAGACTGCCTGCTCTGCCCACGCGCTCCCCCGTTTTGTGACGTGGTACCAGGGAGAGCATGGGGACGCGCCCCATGCAAGCCTATGGGGCTTATTTTCAGAACCTTTTTTTAATACTTTTAACAAATCACACATTTACTTTAAGATAATAAAGTATCTATGCATTTATTTTTAGTGAATTTAAATATAGTAAAAAGTTTGCGACTAGTAGGGAAGATATATATGTAAGTATAAAAGTATAAAAGTATAAAAATATCAGAATGTATGTGTTATATATTTGTGAATAGGTTTCTATCATTCTCCTGAAGAAGCAGATTTTCATACTGCAAAATGTTGAGATTATGAGATAGACCATGTGTGGAGAACTGTGCAAAAAATAATTCAACTCCCAGATGAAATTTGGTGAGCAGTGTCTATTACTCATGATACTTTGTGAACTATAGGCGATGTATATTATCCCTATAGCGGGCTAATGGTGCTCCTGATTTTGCAGTTTACAGGTCCGGTGATACATCGAGACCATGTAGGGGAGTAATAGTCGACTGTTACTCTATATGGCCTCGAGTATGGCACTGGGACCTGTAAACCATAAACCAGAGCTATTAATAGCGCTGGCTGTAAGGGGATACTATACACGCCTCCGCAGCTCTGACATTAGCCATGGGAGATTGTCGAATCCGCCACTAGAGGTGCTTCACGTAAAATGCTGGTAGGAGGGAAGGCAGGATCAACCAAATAAAATATAAAATACTAGGGATGCCTGTAAGTTAAAAACATTTACACTACATGTTAAAATGGTGATCAGGGGTTGCCCCACACTGAGGTGTGTGGCATTTACAAATGGATATTTCCCTTTAAGAACCTGTAGTTGAGACTATGAGAAATGTCCTTAAAATTGGGATCTTCTGCAGTGTCTTTAATAGCCAAGTTTCACTATATCAGCCTCCCTCTCATTTTTCATTATTTCTCCACCCCTCGCCCTGGCAGTTGAAACTGGTCACCACAGTTTACCACTCCTCTAGCCAGAGGGCTTCACAGATCTCTCACTGCCACTGCCAGTGATGCTCATTGGTCAACAAACAGGGTGCATGTGAACGCTGGGTGGCCCGAACCCTCATTCCCCAGGAGCCAAGCACCTCACTTCTGCGGCACGCTCAGCCCCTAGCTGGCCCTAGTGTTGGATCCCATGGTTAGCAGGTGGCAGCAAAACAGAGAGTCACTGAGCTGGCCCGTGTGTTTCTTTTGGATGCTGGTTATTCCGACAGCTATTTAGAAAATCTTCATTATAATGAACTGAAGATGTATTAATGTATAAATAAACTAGATTTTCTGCAGCGATGTCAAAACAATTGGGTATGTTTCTTGATGCATAACAGACTTTCAGGTCTGAAACCCCGCCATTGGGGGCTTCAAGCTATAGGGATATTTTTAAAATGCGTGCTGGTTAGGGATTATTTTTGCAGACATGCAGCTTATTGTTTAAACTATGAAATCTACCATTTGCCATTTCAAGAGACAGACCTCTGTTCAATGAACCATTGAGATCATTAAGTTGAAATGCTTAAACAACACTGGTGAATTACTGGCAAGGTTTGGTGGATGGAATGATGCAGGGAAACAGACGAGTGGTAAGAGACTGGTAGGCACTGAGATACTGTAATCTGTAAGGCAGGTCATATAGAATGCTTGTGCAATACAAAATGAAACTCTGATGCCTGCTCCCTCTGTCCCTGATTCAGGGACAACCACCCTTTCTGGTAGCATCTTGAGGAAGGCTCCCCCCAGAAGTGCTGCAAGGACAAGGTCTCCTTAAGCCAAAGGTGCCTTCATGAAGAAGCCAAAAGCACAAATGAATAAGAGACACAGCACTTACTTCCCATAAGAAGAGGCAGGCTAGGGAAGAAGATGCCAGCATCACAGGAGATGCCAGTCCTGGAAATGTACTACTACCATTCAGTTCCATCGCTCAGCAGAATAATTAATTAGCTAATATTATTAATATCACATACGAACATACGAAATTTGCAAGCAGATAAAGGCCTGGAGGTCTATCAAGTCTGCTCGAATGTGCAGCTACCACCCCTTATTCTGCAGCTGCCCCTCCCTTCCACCCTTCCCCTTCATTAACCCTCCCCCTTGTCCTGTCCGATCCCTTTTTGAAGCAGTCCACTGTTCTACTGGATACCACTTCTGCAGGTAACGCATTCCACTCTCTCTGTAAAAAAGTGTCTCCTCATCTCCCTCCTGAACCTTCCTCCCTCCAGTCTCATATCATGGCCACTGGTGTCCCTCCCTTCCCTTACTTTGGACAGCCCCTCTGTACCTGTCTTGTTTATTCCTTTCATGTACTTAAAGGTTTCAATCATGTCCCCCCGTCCCTCCTCTCCTCCAGTGAGTACATGCTCAATTCCCTCAGCCTCCTCTCGTATGATAAGTCCCCTAGCCCCTTGATCATCTTTGTCGCCCTGCACTGCACCCCCTCCAGTAACTTAATGTCCCTCTTCAGATACGGGCCTCACTGCACGCAGTACCCAGGTGTGGTCTAACCAATGACCCATACACTGGCAGAATCACCTCCTCCCTCCTCGAGGATATACCCTTGCAATACAACCCAGCATTTTGTTGGCCATTGCAGCTGCCTTCCTACATTGTGCAGAGTTGTTCATTGACCCTGTATTGAGCACACCCAGATCCTTCTCCTCCTCTGTCTGGGCTAGCTGCACTCCCCCCAGCTGGTAACTCCTCCTTGGGTTCTTCATCCCAAAATGCAGCATCTTGCACTTTTTGGCATTAAACCCCAGTTGCCAGGTGTCTGACCAGGTTTCAAGCTTTGCGAGATCATCCTGCAACCTCTGCCATCCCCCTAGGTCATCCACCACTGCTCCTACCTTGGTATCATCAGCAAACAGACTGATCTTGCTCTTGATGTCCAATGATATGTCTGCAATGAATATCCCAAACAACACTGGTCCCAACACCGAGCCCTGTGGAACACCGCTCATCACTACCCTTGGGTGTGAGAGCTCCCCACCCACCACCACCACCCTCTGTTGCCTTCCCTGAAGCCAGTCTCCTACCCATCTCACCAGCTTTGCACCCGCCCCTGTGCCTACTAACTTACTTCCCAGCCTTTCATGCGGCACCAAGTCGAATGCCTTACTGAAGTCCAGATACAGGACATCCACTGCATGGCCCCTGTCTAGTTGCCTAGTTACCCAGTCATAGAACTCCACCACGTTGGTTTGGCAGGATCTGCCCCATATGAAGCCATGCTGCCTGCTGTCCTGTAGTCATTTGGCCTCTAGGAGGGCCACCAGCCTCTCCTTCAGGATAGTCTCCATTACCTTACTCACGACGGATGTGAGGCTCACTGGTCTGTAGATTCCCAGTTCATCCTCGGGGCAACTCTTGTGGAGGGGCACCACATGAGCCATCCTCCAGTCCTGAGGTACACACCCTGAATGTAGTGAGGCATTAAATAGGTCTGCCAAAGGTTCTGCAAGGACCTCTGCCAGCTCCTTCAGTACCCTGGGGTGGATGCCATCTGGGCCTGGCGCCCTGTCCACCCTCAGTGCCTTCAAACCCTCCCGAACTCTGCCCTCCATGATTTCCCCATCTGTCACCCCTTCCCCCCCTGTTTCTGCCATTTCATCCCCCTTGGGTGTCACCCCCTCTTCTCTTTAGTAAATACTGAGCAGAAGTACTCATTTAGTGCTTCTGCCTTATTGCACCGTGCTTCCACCCAACCCCCCTCCTTCCTAATCCTTACTATGTGGTCCTTACAGCTCCTTTTCTCCCTGATGTACCTAAAGAAGTCCTTCTCCCCCTTCCTAATGACCTTGGGTATGGGAGGAGGAGAATAAGAAAAACCTTATGGAAGAAAACTCTAGGAAACCAAGTCCCAGGTCACCAACCTCCAGGCTAAGGGTTTCTTATGTCTGGGAAAAGGACTGCAGACATGCTGCTTCAGTTAGCAGGATGAAGAGTCTCTCCTGTCTGAAGACATTCAACCACCCAATGGTGCTGCAGGGCTAGTACTGCAACCAAAGGAACCCATAAATGGAAGGCTCCACCCCCTCCCCAGGGGAAGTTCTGAAACCGAAGTCAGTGTTGAGGGAATATGGATTACTGAAGGAACCCCAATGAAAAGAAAAATGTACTAACAGCTGCTTCAAGCTTTACTGCCCACATACTCTCCTCTAAGCACAGGGCTCATGTTAAAAGCTGGAGCCCAGTGCTGGAGGGGCAAAGCCTAGCTCATGCCCTTATGAGGCAAGGCCCAAGGTAAATAGCTCCTGAGGTGCAGGATAGATGAACCCTTGAGGGGCAGGCGTGAACAGGGTATGATGCTGGCCAATGACGGGATGCAAGGGAGGGTGAAGCCCAGGGATGGAGGTAGTATGATGAGAAGGGCAAAGTCCAGGTAGGTAGATGAGAAGAAGGGAGGTAGATTGCCCCAGAGGTACAAGATGGATGAGCCCCTAAGGGGCAGGAGTGAAGAGAGTATGATGCTGACTAATGAGGGGATGCAAGGGAGGGTGAAGCCCAGGGAGGAAGGTAGTATGATGAGGAGGCAAAGCCCAGGCAGGTAGATGAGGAGGAGGAGGCCTAGAAGCACTGGAGTAATTCAGCAGCATTCAGTGAGACTCTGCTATGGGCTATTTCTTTGTTTTCCACTTTCATTTTCTAATGGATGGTTGCTGCTAATGCAATGAAATAAATTAATTTTGAGTTCTTGCAGCTCCCTGGTGAAGTCTCTGCTTTCCTTTCCCATGAGTGCACTAATATTCTGGTTGCTGTGTTAATCTAAGGGTGGCTGTCCAGTAGGTGTACCAAGTTACTGCACCAATGCGGCATTTCCTTTGTGTTACAAGTCAGCTTTAACAATACTTGATGATATCATAATCCATCTCGGCTGCCCTTAAAATAACACAAACTCAAACTGATCACTCAATCAATATTTATTGGTAGGCAAATTGAGGGGAGGCCCCTCTTTTATAAATACAACCATACATAGAATTCAACAGCACAGTTACACTGGACAGAATCAGAAAATACAATAAGTCACCATCATATACTAAAAATCCTAACCATTGTCTAAACATCACAACCGTCACCTGAACAAACTTTAACATTTTGTTTAAACAGTTATTTATGTGCTTTTTTACTGATTTAGTTACTTTTTTTTTTTTTGTAATCTTTATTTATGCACCCTTACCTTCGGGGCATTTCTCAGGGTCCCTTCCATCAGCCGCCGAACACAACCGTCCACCTGAACCGACACCTCCGGGCTACATCAGGTAAGTGAGGTCTGGGCACTCCCCCTGGCCCAAGGAGCGGCCCCAGACCCCAAGGAGAACCAGAGAGACGGCCTGTATTGGGCGTGAGGTTCGGTCGGACTGATTTCCGATCGCCGTCACCTCACCCGAAGGAAGGGGGTATTTCCGTTTTTCTGCCCAGAGCACAGACGTGCAATGACATCCCGCCCAGCTAGCATGCGCTCCTGCACACCCCTGGAAGACGTCTGCCATGCTCCCATCCCCAAGCATCTGCCACCATGCACTGCAGAGCCCCCAGCATCCACCAGGGAGTACCAGAGCATCGGGAGATCCCCAGAACCCTCCCCAGCACTAGGAGAGCTGTCTACGGACGGCTCAATCATAGTCCTCCCCTACCGACCCCCCAGCTCACTCCCGAACTCGGATCGCCGGCGTGGCGCGTGGTGTGGCGTCCAGTGTCTCAACCCTCAGTGCCACCGGGCCAGCTGATTTAGTTACTTAACTACAAAAGAAATTAATTTTATAAGCGGGATAAGACACTCCAGGATGTGCAGTTGTTTATATATATATATGTATTACTCAGGTGTTGGTGGTACCCAAGGCGTGTGTATATCTCAGTATGACCACACACACTGTTGTGTTTGATCCTTTACACATACTGTACTTTGAAATATTCAGGGTTTGCGCTTCCCTGAGGGCCCAGAGGCTGCAGTTTGCACTGATGTGCAGATGACCAAGGTTCAGAGGTGGACCCAGGTCACCATGCTGGGAGACGGCCCAGGCTGCAGGCAGCTGCCGACAAGCAGCATGCCTCGCCCCATACAGAGGGCTAGCTGCAAGTTCTGGCACCACCGTGGCTGCTGCAAGTGGGCCTGGAAGCTTGCTCCTTCCAAAGGGGAAGACAGTTATGGCACTGCCCTCACCATGGGGAGGAGGAAGGAACGTGGGCAAAAACTGGGGAATAAAACATACCCAGCTACAGTCTCCATGATGACTATGGCCTTAACAGTGTACATCCCTGCTTTTTAATTTTTATTTTTGCTGATCACTAAAGGAGGGCTAGACAAAACTGTCTTATTTTCAGCCTTGTCCAGGGTGGGGGTGGGGCTACAGAGGCAAACCAACTGAAACTGAACTGGAGTACGCTGTTGGTGGTTCCAAGACAGCGTGACAGAGGATAAAAACCAGATTGTTAAAAAAAAAAAAGACTATTCACTGTTCAAGAGTTACAGTATGATTCCTGAAGACACCATATACTGTAATGTGACCGCCTATATATTTTGAGGATAATTATCTACTTGTGTCAGTTTTATATAATCTACTGATACTATTTTTTTTCTTGTTTGGGATGTGTTACTGTACTGCTGCTAACACAAGGGGATTCCCTGAAAATGCAATGTTACTAATTTATGGATTACTCGTCCAGGACTTTCGCAGAACGCACTTTTATATCTTAACTATTTTTTTTTTTTTTTTAATATATCAACTTGAAAACCTGGTACAGTATGCATTTTGATAATTTTTTAACTATTTATTTTAGAGTAATTTATCTTACTACAAAGAGACTGTGATTTCCATATCAAGGGCGCAATGCCACTGCAGTCTGCAGCCCCTAAGGGCTGCACTGAAGTATGTGGAGTCTGAGGGACTGGGGGGGATACTAACATAGAATGTGCTAATTTTGCATCCCACTGTACACGTTTGGGGTAGTACACTACACAGAGCTCATCACCAAACATGCCCAGCAGGAAGACAGTTCGTTGGTATGAGTTGCCTGCCGGGAGTTGTCAGCTGCTCTTTAAGATGTAAGGCAAATGACTGAAAGGTATGATTTACATATAAACTGTGGCATACTAAATTATTTAAACCAGTGTATAAAATCGGAAATAACTACAGACTATGGCATGAGAAACCATTACTGTTACAAGCCTTAATGTGCTCTGCTGCCTTAGGAATCCCCTTGAAAATAAAATGCCAACAGTACACAGGAAAAGGCTATTTTGAGGCAGCAGGCTGAAATAAATGAGCTGCAGATCAAATCACGGTCAAACTGTTTTACTCATATCTTTCTGTTCCACTTTACCTTGCCCCTTTTTTTCCTATCTTGTAAGATGTCCCTTTTTCTCAATTGGATTCAGCCTTGGCAATTTTTTATTTGACAATTAAAGGAAATCTCCGTTAAATATGGCTGCCTCCAGATTTGTAGCAATATTCTCAGCTGCATTTGGACATACATTGTTTAACATCTCTGTTCTTGTGACTAAGATGGCTGAACATGAAACCGATACTGCTCTCTGACCTTATGGGACCCTGGATAAAATAGGGCTACCTAAAAGCCAGAAACCTGAAGTTCAGATATGGTGCACATAACATTTTTCATTTTGTACCATATTAACAGATTTGGGGAAAAAAATGAACAGCAGGGGTCATCACTAGGGGTTGAAAAGGAAAGCAGAATAAAGTGCATACAGTACAGGAGATTTTTTTTTTGTCTTGTTTTCTGTAGATGAGAAGTATCTCCATCATATCAGGCTATTCCTTCCGGAAGGGGAGTCCCTTCCCCAGTTAAGAAAGCCTTTTTCAGTACAGACACATTTATCATTTACCCAGATAGGTGGCATGTCTGGCGAGAGTAGCCCAAGAGAAAAGTCAGGAGGGAACTGTTTGTGTGTTTGTATGTTCTTTTGCAACACCTCTAAGAAAGGTTGCCACATAAGTTCAAATTTTTCCTTTTCTCCAGTCCAGTAATATGTTCTTCCTATTTTTGAGACGTCTACTGTCATGTTAAAAAAATTTTCAAAAGTAGGTGGACTTGGATTTTTCCAGTGTTGTAGAATAACTTTCTTTGCAATTATCATCAAAAGAAGAAGTCTGAAAGAGAGGGGCTATCTGATTAACTGGACATGGCAGCTTACTAATGGAAAAGTTATGAATTGTCTTGAAATCTTTCATTTGTAAACTTACAGATCCAGACTATGGTGACCTAATCCAGTACTACAACTGTATATATTGTTAATGTTTTCTTTTAAGAAATTCATTTTTTTTTTAAATTTATTATGTTTTATTCCCCCGCCGCCAGGTACCTCAGCCTAGTCACGGACCTCTGTCTTCCATTTCCAGATCAGCCGTGACCCTCCAATACCCGTTGGCTTACCCCCCCAGGGTAGGGATGCAGCACCATACCCCCGCAGTGCCACAGACAACCGGTTAGGTCGGAGGGCCGGCCTGGAAGCTAATTGAAGCCGAGGTGGGCTTCATCTAAGGCAGCCGGCAGCAGCAATTTTCCCTGATGTGTGAGGGCAGGGACGTGCAATGACATCCAGCATCTACCCGGCCCCCCAAGCTATTGGGTGTCGGCTCAATCAGTATACCCAGCCTCCACTGTGTGTCCGTATTGCACCGATCATTCTATCCCACTCCCCCTGGAGAAAGAAAGCAGTCATCAGACGCTCAGTTCTTCTCCCCCGGCCGGTCCTCTGACAACCCGGGTCCGTTTCTGAATCCGGATCGCCAGCGTCGTAGGTAGGCGCCCTGCCCCCACCGGCCCTAAGAAATTTAATAAACATTGAATTATAAAAAAAAAGTCTGTAAGAATTTTGTGTAAAGCGCATCTAAATGTCTCATTGATAACCAAACCCCAATTCTCCATATGCGAATCCCTCCATGCAATTCTCCGCCTGGGTGCTAAAAATCTACATATAGTTGTTGCTTATAACCCGCCCCAGGGAGGTTTGTCTGCTTTCACTAACATGCTGGAGGATACGGTAGTACTGGCAGGCAAAACTGAACTGCTTATCCTAGGGGACATAAATCTAAACTGGCTTGGTCATTTTCATGAGTCTCTTCTATCTGTAATCCAGAGTTATAACCTCTACCAAGAGATAATCGAGCCCACAAGGATCTCCCTCAAGTAAATGTCTAGCACACTACTTGACTGGGTGCTAACAAATAGAGTCGATGGAATAGTGGAGGCGGGCACCTTGCCAGATTGCATATCTGATCACTCCCCTGTATTCTGTGTGTGGCAACACTCTTGCCCCCATACCCAACTACCGTGATATATCACATTCAGGAATGATGCTAACCTGAACCAAGTAAATTTCCTGTACGAAGTCTCATCAATTGACTAGTCTTACCTCTCCCAGCCCTTGGATGCAAATGCAGCCCTTGACTACTTCCTAGAGAAATTCCATGTAGTTCAGGACAGACATACACCCCCAGTGACCCGACGGGTTCACATTACACCCACTAAGTGGCTACACAAAGATCTCTTGGCCGCATTGCGTATCAGGGATAAAAGCTGGAAGTGTTTCAGAAAGACAGACCTTACTGCTGACTACCAAACCTATAGGAACCAGAGAAGTGAATGCAAAAAGCAGATCAGACTAGCAAAAAGCTCTTACTGTAAAGGGCTTCTGATGGAAGCGTCAAGCGACTCCAGGAAATTCTGGGCCCACAACAAATCATTCCTAGGTGCTAAGAATACTCCCATGGCCGATGACATGATCATAAATGGGGTTCACTGTAACAACCCTAGGACCATTGCGGAAGCATTTAATAAACAATTCACGGACCTATCCAGCTTTACTTCTGGCTTCCTCCACAGTCAGTCTCCACCTCTGACCACCCCACCCACTCCTGCTGCTCTTCCCCCTCCGTTTTACCTTAAGGCTATTTCCAAATCTGATGTCTTAGGCCTACTGAATACCATTTCTGACAACACTAGTGTAGGCGCCGACGGTCTAGAACCTAAACTTCTACAACTAGCTGCACCATTTATTGCTCAGCTGTTATCACAGATATTTACCCTTTCTTTTTGCAATGGAGTTGTCCCAGATGTCTGGAAAATCACCAAAATTACTCTGATCTTTAAGAAAGGCGATAGAAGAGATTTGGCAAACTATCGGCCGATTGCTATACTATCAGTACTAAGTAGAATAATGGAAAAACTAGTCTCATTTCAAGTTACCGAATTCATGACTAAATATAACCTTCTCTCGCCAATTCGATATGGCTTTCGGAAAGGTCACAGCACCTCCACGGCCTTACTCCACCTTACAAATGATGCTCTAACTGCTAGGGACAATGGCCACCTCATGGGTGCAGTTTTTATAGACCTGTCAAAGGCATTTGACCTCATTGACCATCCTCTTCTACTTGATAGCCTCTGTGCTCTTGGTTTCTCACCAACCTCTGCTGCCTGGTTTAATAACTATCTATCCAACAGAACACAGCTCGTTAGATACAGTTCTGCTGTGTCTAGCCCTATGGTAAACAACCTAGGTGTTCCCCAAGGATCGATAATAGGACCCCTCCTCTTCTCCATTTTTATTATTAGTATCCCGTCAAATAGCCCTGACTGCTCCTCTATCCTTTACGCAGATGACTTGGTACTGTACTGTTATGACAAAAATATACACCATATAAACCATACACTGACCTATGCTTTTAAGTCTGTTCAATCCTGGCTTTACACCCATAAACTAATCCTTAATGTTGAAAAAACGCAGACCATGCTGTTTGGTTCGACAGTCAAATTAAACAACAAGCGCAATCTATTTAAAGTATCTGGCCATGATGGTGCGGTCCTCAAACCTGTACGCTCTTTCAAATACCTTGGTGTTCTCCTTGATGAAAACCTTAACTTTGAGAAGCATATAACAACTTCCTCTAAATCAGTCAATGCCAAAATCGATGCTGCCTGCAAATCTAGCTATGTCCTCATGAAATCGGCTGGATTAGCTATAGCCTGCGGGATCTTGCTCCCGTCGTTATCCTATGGGGTAGTCACTTACCTAAATTCATCCTCTACTCTCCTAAGAAAGTGGGATACCACCTATAACAGCATCTGTAGGTATGCCTTGGCCTCACCCTGGTCTAAACACCATTGTCAGCTCTATGCTGACCTAAATTGGCTACCCCCTGCTTCGGTTTGAACCTGTGCCCTTGGCTCCCTGACTAACAATGTCATAAGAACAGGGATCCCAGTATCATTGGCCTCCCTACTAAATCCTCTGTTCCCTTCTCATGGCCTTAGATCATTGGACAAATCGCTGCTGAAAATACCGAGATGTAAATCCAACAAAGGAACCCTTGCGTTCTCTTACTCAGCGGCTAAGCTATGGAATTCCCTGCCTCTAACAGTTCACCTAGCACCCAGCCATGCCCAGTTTAAATCCAACTGTTGCACTTTCCTCCTTAGTCAGATCTCCTGTGCCTGCTTCAAGCCCCCCTAAATCTTTTGCATCTCAGACCTCGTCTCACCTCTCTAATGCTGCATACTGTTTCCTACTCAGACTACCCACCTGGTTTTGTCCTAAATGCACTTATGTCTCTGTTGTTTATGTCTTTAGCTGCTCTTATCCTGTTGTTGCTTAGCCACGCTGTATGTAATTCATTGTTATTGTTGCTATTGTAAAAGTGAACCACTGACCTGACCTGTTATCCAACTGTGTAAACCTGTCCGATCTTGTACCTACTCATGATTTGTCTAAGTTTGATTGCTCTGTATCTTGCTCTAATGTCATTCCCTACCTACTGATTGTACTTCTCCCAGGTCGTGCCTGAAAATAGTCAAGTCTTGGCTATGGTAGTCACCCGGTAAACAAAAACTAAATAAATAAGACCCAGCATAATACTTCCACGGTCAAAGGTACAATTCTTTTTAAATATATCAGATAGTAATTTGAATATTTTCTCCCAGTATTGGGAAAATAATGTACGTGTGGCAAACATACGGAGTATAATACCTCTTGCCCCTGAACACCTTGGGCAAAATTCCGATATTGCTACACTGAATTTATCAATCTTTCAGGTATGTAATAAATTTGATGTAGAACACTGAACTGGATTTGTCTTAGCTTTGTATTTTGTAGGGTTAAAATAGATGAGAATATGGCGCCTTACCACTGTTGCTCCGAAAATCCTATGCCTAAATCTGATTCCCAGGCAATTTTTAATGAAGTTACTTCTATGGCCATGCCATCCCTTACTAAGGTACACAATTTTCCTATTAATTTATCTGGAGAGATAATAGTCAAGAAAAATTGTTCAAGAAGGGTATGCGATGGAGGATCTAAATTACCAATCGTAAGTTTAGTAATTTCTCTGAAATGGAGATATTTCATAAAGCTCCCTACTGGTAAGTTTAACAGGTCTCCAAGATGTTTAAAGGATATAAACTTGTTATATCTATATAAATCTTCTAGCAACATAAAGTTACCTTACAGTCAGGAGTGACTATGAACTGAAGAGACGGAAGGCACCGAATGTGTATTATTGAAGAATTTCTTTCCCCTGGCCACCAAAAGGAAAGATACAGACTCCTACTTATCCTAGCATTCTCCTGTAATAAAGCTATTTCTGGTTGACTGATTTTTGATTCTTGGGGTAGCTCTATTATTCGGCTATTATCATTGTATGTTGTAAGAAACATTGGACTATTGTAGCATCATCACCTTTTAAGTTACTGTGTGTATGAGTTTTTCAACTGCACCTGTTATACTTGTATCTTCTGTATAAACTTTTCAATAAATTGCAGCTTGAAATACCTAGTTGCAAAAAAGAGAGAGAGCGAGTGTGTGTGTGTGTGTGTGTGTGTGTGTGTGTATATATATATAAGGTGATGGACCGCTGTAACTGGAAACTGAATGCCTCTCCTTAGGCACAGGTTGGTAGATCATAATCATATAAAAAGAAATCAGGGGCCACTCCCAGTGAACATGGTGCTAATCTGTGCAGCAACAGGACCATCAAACAGAATAAAGCACACAACATATGCCGTCAATAACAACTAAGGAACAGTCCATCTTTGTACAACAAGGTACATTGATTTAACAGCAAATGCTATGCAAGTACAAAGCTGGTGCAGAGAAGCTGTGATCAGAAGCAAACAACCCATCCAATGGAGGCACCCAAAGTCTCCCCTTATGAGATGCTTCCTCATGGGTGATTACATTTTATAAAATGGGCAGGGGAAATCCTGCATCTTGACCAGCCAAAACATGTTCATGCCCACTGGATTGGGACACCAAGTTCCTGTATCGGCCTACCTTAGCACCAAAAATATCAATGTGCACTCTCAGAACAAGGGCTGCAGGTCTGGTTCTCCACTACTCTCAGAACTAGGGCTGCAAATTTGGTTCTCCAAAAGAATCAAACACCTCAAACTTCGGGTGTTCAGTTCTTTCAGGCTGTGGTGAACTACTGGAGAAAACAGGGACTTTTTGGTTCGACTTTTTCACCATGGTCTGAATGGTGTGGACCGAGCAAACCAGTCAAACTGCAAACCACAGTTCACAACTGACACAAGAAATGCGCCCAGGATAACCCCTATGAGTCCCAGCAGATGTGTGCCTACAAAGCACCCCTCCCTCTTACCTCTTCCATCCATTTCCCAATGCCAACCCATAGGCTTTGTACTGGCTGAACCAGGGCACACCTCTTCGGCAGCACGAGAACTCTGGCAAACCCCATACAGTTCAAAGGTTAAAGTTCGCACTTTTTGAGGTTCGCACAGCCCTACTCAGAACCTTCTAAAAAACTCCTGCTCATCATCTATTCTTGCAGCTTGCTAATACTGCTACATTTAGCATGCTGCGGAGGAATTATTTTACCATTTTTTTACATCATTTTCTTTTTTTTTTTTTTTTTTGCATATATTTTACAACTTTAAAAATTCTCTTTCAATGTGTCTATCAAAATACCCATTTTATTATAAGTGCAATTCCAGTAGTTTCTAGTAGTTCCTAGGCTCCTTGTAGTGCTAAGTATTGGAAACAGTTTTGTTGTTTTTTTTTTATTTTACACATTCTTGGTGTGTGGTACTGGTACCTGAATACACCGCTCAGCCTCTGATCTTGTGGTTTACGTGGTAACACACACTTTGAGTGTGTTAAAAAAAATGGTTACACACTGTTGCCCATACTTTAGTTATTTATTTATTTTTTATACTTTAGTTAATTATTTAAAATCAAGCTTTTTCTTCCTGGGGGCAGGCAACCTACTCTGTCCCAGCCTACACCTGGCTGACAGCTTCCCAGGACTTACCACCAGGACAGATCCTCCCCACGGATTATCCCCCATGGCGGAGTCAGAAAGGGGAGGTCCGTCCTCCCCCTACCCAGAGTCCCAATCCAGATGTTGCTGTGCCAGGGTGGCGATGCAGGCTGAGGAGTGAGCCAGGTGTCACAAGTTGCCTCCTCTTTCTGTTTTCTCCCACTTATAGGCAGTGTGCACCGATGCAGCTGTGTATGTGTGTAGAGGCATGTGCCCCCTGCCAACCCTGCTAAACCACACTCACTACCCTGTCACCGCACCACCAAGACCTGGCAGTCTAGGAGTAGTGTGTAATTTTACCCTCCCTAGGAGAGGACAGCAGCCCCTCAGATGCTCAATTCTCTCCCCCAACCAACACCTGGCCACCTGAGTCCACTCCTAAACTCAGGTCGTTCATATTGTTAGAGTTGTAGGGTCCAGCACCACAACCCTCTGCATCACTGGAACGGCAATTATACATTATTTTCTATTTAATTACTGCTAAGTTCTGGAGCTCGATGACAGTTGAGTGGAAGCCCTGCACTGAAAGCTTCACTTGATCTTTCGCCAGACTGATGTCAAAGGGTTCTGGAACTCACAGTTAATTTAAAAAAGACTCTAAATAAGAAAAAAAAAACATAAGTATTTCAAAACAAACACATAAAACAATACACTGGCTATATAAAAAAAAAAAAAGACTATACTATAAATGCCCAAATTCCCAATTACTAAATACAAAAAATTGTACAAACACAAAGAGTTATGTTCCCTTTAATACAAATGAGTGATGCTGGCTCACTGCGCAGTGGTAGTGCTGCTGCTCACAATGACGATGACCCATGTTCAGGAATGAGCACGGCCGGGGGTTTTAGTGGATGCAGGTGCACCCCCCCCATTGTAACTTACTTGCTTGCTGCTGCTGCTGCTGCAGCATTTCACTTTGCTGGAGAAGTCTGATATATTGATTGTAAGAAAATATACATTCAAAACTATAGATTATATTTATATTTTCAGTCAAAAATGTAATGAAAAGGATAGTATAAAGGATTAAAAACATTATAAAAAGTTGCATATCAAGTAGGCAGACCACCACAGCGGAAGCACCAATGTAGGTCGACAGTAAACCTGTCGACCTCCCGCACAGCGATGGCACAATACTGATGCAGGTACTGTGCCGCCCAAGCCACCAGTGTTTCTGTGGGGGATTGTGTTCTCCACACACCCCCCCAGACTTTAGGATTCTCAACTCCAGGTCAGAGTTGGTCCGAGGAGGGGGCAGGACACTGGGGGAAAGCGAAGCACGGAAACAGACCATTACAGCGACTGTCGCTGTAGTGGTCATTTTCCGTGTTTCACCATCAGGGTGTCGGGCAAAAGGGGGCCACCCCACCACAGCACCCCCCCATTGTAAAATCCTGAATCTGCCACGGAGCACAGGCGACTTAGGGCCAGCTGGAGAGGAAGGATCAAGCACCCTAAGGAATGCTCTTGAGGGGGGGATTGCTCCTGCTGCATGACTGCCACCTGGTGCAGACCAGGTGGAAGCACAACCAGGAGCACCAGCAAGGGAAGAGGAGGCTTCCAGGTGCCCAGCAAGCATGTATGCCACCAGGGAGAAAAACAGAAGAAGGAGGAGAAAAAAACCTGGTCCGCTCCACAACAGCACCCCATGCAGGCTCCCTCATGACTCACACGGTGGAACACCCAGCAATAAGGGATCCTGGGTAAGTGGTGGATAACGTATAAGTCTATGAGAAGGTCTGAGACGGGACTAGTGGGGTTTACCCTCGAGCAAAACTGTAGGAAGAGGAACAGCTCTACAGAAAAAAAAATGTGTGGTATTGACTAAAGACGCCCACCTCCATTCCAGCGAAGAGGTAATTCTGCCAGCTTGCTCTGTTGTATTGAAACTGTGACTGAGATAAGACAAAAATCTGTGGTACCAGCAACGGGCTCAAATGCTTAAAACTGATAAAACCTTTTTTGTTTTACACTGTTTGTTTCCCATTGAGGCATTAAATCAGGCTTGCGTCATGTAAATCAATTTCAGGCTTAATTAGCATCAATTTTGTTAATTTCTAGCAATCACTTAATTTTTTAAAAATGTCTTTAGTCTTGCGGGGGTTTTTTTTTTCTTTTTGACTGACTTGGCAACTTAGAAGTCCTGCCTCCTTGTGAAACTTCCTTCCCCCCAACATCCCTAATTTGTGCAAATGGTGTGCATAAACCCCACCACTATGCAGACAATTAAATGGCATTTTGGCCGATTCATAAATGTAACTGTTCCCTTATTGACTGCCCCCCCCACCCCATCTCCACCCAATCATGCGCAATGACAGAGCAGAGGAGGGCTCAGCATGCAGGAGAAGAGGCTGGCGAAAGCGGGATGAGTAGCACATGACTTGAAGAGAAAACTAAATGCAGCAAGAGTGAGCCTGGACCTGTAGCCTGGGTAAGAAGCAGTGAGCTTATCTGAGAGAGAGTCAGCTGCGATCAAAGTCGAGGTGCTGACCTTTCTGAGTTATTCAGAAAATAAAAATGCAAACACCCTGGTGACCTTTAGCTGCCCTATCGGCTTGCATCCGAGCAAAGAGCTGAGTTTGAGACCCAAGGGCTGAGGTAGGTCCCACTTCACTGAACATGCCAGATCATTTACTGAGGTTTGCACAGTTAGTCAGTATGCCAGGGAAAGGGTGTTTAAGTTTGTGTGGCATCAGTAATGTGTTTTGGGCAGTCGCAGGAGTGAGGAAGGGTTATGTCCGAGTCAGTGAGGCAGGCAGCAGCAGGGTACCTGTTTCGTCATCAGTTCAGTTGTCAGTAAGTTAAGTGGAAGTGGGATGACTACTGACACTGAGGCTCTTTACATTTCTTGCCAGAATTCATTTGCAGCTGAGCAAAATAAACAGAAAAGTACTACATCAGTCTCATGTTCTTATTTTACACTTGTAGCCATCAAAGTTGTCTGGATATTTCCAGATAATCTGCAATATTTAAGAAAATCTCATTGTGGCGTCAACAGAAATTTCTGGGCCCAGGACACATCTTTAGGGCAGGGCCCCCCTCCCATCCCCTTTTAAGACATATAAATGTGTAAATATACATTTAAATAATAAGGCTTAAACAAAGACTAAAAAATAATAAAATTAGTACTTACAAAGGATTTTGAGGTATTAACTGATGTTCATATGCACATTCCAGTGTACACCCTCAATCGGAAGACGAAGACCACCTCCTCACTTTCATATTGGCAAAATCTCTGATGATATCATTGAAATTGAGTGTTTGAGCAAGTTCATGCTCAATGGACAGAACTGCAAGATTTTTGAGGTGCTCTTCACACATTGTTGATCGCAAGTATTTTTTTATTATTGAAAGCTTGCTGAATGCTCTTTCTCCCTCGACCACGGACATGGGAAAAGTGCACAAGTGAGTGTGATGCATGTTTTTCTGAATATTCCTTCAAGTTGTAACTTATAAATAGCATTCAATAGTTCAAGAGGAGCTGAGATGCTTTCCTTAAAGGGGGCATCATAAACCTTTTTAAGATGGAGGATCTCACTTCCTAGGGAACATGTAAGATCTTCAGGGTATTTGGCAAGCAATGTCTTGCATGATGTCAAAATTACTTCCTCACTCATATTTCTAAATCTTAAAATGGGAGCTAATAGGCTACAGATATCTTCCAAGGCCTGAAATCGTTGATTCAGTTCACAATATCCAGACCCCTCACCCCAACCCCCTGACCTTGCAGCAAGAAATCTTCCATATCCTAACTTCCATTTCAGACTAGTGAAAAGGAAGGAAGTGCTATTACTCCTTAAGAGTCTGAAAACATCAGGGGCTGCTGGTTATGACAAACTCGATCTTAAAATCCTTAACCTTGCAGTACCAGCAATAGCCTCCCCTATAGACACAATTTTCAACAGATCCATCCTTGAAGGCAAAGTCCCCCTCCACCTAGAGAGTGGT
This sequence comes from Neoceratodus forsteri, assembly GCA_016271365.2. Lineage (NCBI taxonomy): Eukaryota > Metazoa > Chordata > Ceratodontiformes > Ceratodontidae > Neoceratodus > Neoceratodus forsteri. Next base: position 1,410,999,178 of record CM028131.1, on the reverse strand, counting down.
CCTAGTGACACCAGTGCACAAAGGAGGGGCACAAGAGCTAGTTGAGAACTACCATCCAATCTCAATCCTCTGTACATTAAGTGCTTGACAGACTAGTCTATAACCAAGTTATTGACTACATCGAACAACACAATTTACTCACTGTAAACCAACATGGATTCAGAAAAAAACATGGGACTGACACTGCTTTAGTCTGCATAACCCCAACATTCTTGAAGCAGTACACAATGGCCATGCAACTGGAGCAGTCTTCACAGACCTGACCAAGGCCTTCGATCTAGCGAATCACCAATTACTCCTCTCTAAACTGAACTCCCTAAGATTAGACAACTTGTCACTGGGGTGGTTCTCCAACTACCTAACCGACAGATCACAGTTGGTGAAATGGAAGGGTGCACTGTCAGATAAGCGCACCATCCTGGACGGTGTCCTGCAAGGATCACTGCTGGGCCAACTACTGTTCTCTCTCTGTCAACAAGATGCCAAACAACTGTGGGGATGCTAAACTGCTGCTCTACACAGGCGATGCGGTAATATATCATAGTTCAAAAGAAGTTAATAAACTGAACAGTCTGCTCACTAGGGACCTGCATACACTCGAAAACTGGCTACAAAGAAACAAGCTGGTCCTCCACAGGAAAAAAACAAAAGCCATCCTATTTGATCCTAAAAGCGTGGGCCCACAGAGGCAGCACTTGTTAAATCCTACCTTCACTGACGGATCTAAGATTGAGGTGGTAGACTCTATTAGGTATCTGGGAGTCCTCCTAGACCAAGATGTAACCTTTAAGGTCCATATTAACAAACTCACAAAATCCTGTGACAGGGCTGAATGAAGCCCTGCCCCATTAATTATTTATTTAAATGTAGGGATCTGTTCTTTCTGCTCCTTTTCTGTCTCTTGTCTGTCTGGTTGTGCAACCAAATTTTCTTGTGAGACCTAGGAACTGATCACTCCGATGATTTTCAGTTCTCCGCCGCTCACTATCTCTCTGCCTTCCCTTACTGTTCTGTCTTTTCTTCCCCCTTGTATAGCTGCAGTTATAAAAAATATATGTGAATCTCTGAAAAACTGTATGTGAAACTAGGATCCCTTTGTTTAAAACTGTATATAGTTTGACTGTTGAAATGAGTGCAAAACATTATTTGGAACTCAAAGGGTTAACCTGAGATGCAGTTTTTAAGCCCTTTACAGAGCTGTGAACAAGAGGTCGGTTCTGGGACACCATGTACTGTTTTGTTGCACCTGCAAGGAATGAAACTTACAAGAACATTCTGTGAGAAGCAGGCTCTCTTAACAAGTTCCCAGACAAAGACTTATAAAAAGAGCAGCAATGCTTTTACAAGAGAGACAAGGAGAGTGAGAGACTGAAACTTGGAATTAAGAGATACCCTCAGAAGAAGGACATAGTTTTCTCTGTTAGTACTGCCTTTGTAAATAGTTATACTGAATAATTTTTGCATGGTGTAAATCCCACTGTCGTCGAGGCACAGGTCAGGAATAATTTTAATTTTTTATTTTGCTGTAATTGAGAAAAATAAAATGCTATTTCCGAATTTTGAAACTGCTCCTGGTTTTCCTATGCTTCCTGACCGGTGCCTCGATGACAGTGGGATTTACACCATGCATATTCTATGCCAGGAGTTTTGTACATGGGTACTAGAGCTGGTGCCAAGGCAGCATACAAGAAAGGTACAGATTCTGCAGCAGGAAGTCCAGGAATGATTACCACAAGAATGACAGCCAAACTAGCAGAGACAGATGTCCAAGCTGAGGCTGTACAGCCAGCACCAGCAATGGAAAAAAAAGAACAGGCAGTGACAGAACCTGAAAGCCTGTCTGCCTTTTTCAAATTGTGGGCTATACAACAAAAAGAGATGGAGAAACAGAGAAGAGAGGAGATGCAGCAGACAGAAAAAGAGATTCAATGTTTAGAGACAGAGAAAAGAAGAAATGCAACAACTCGAGAAGCAGAGAAAAGAAGCAATGCAGCAACAGGGGCAACAAAGAAGAGAAGAGATGCAGCGACAGGAGCAGCAAAGAAGAGAAGAGATGCAGCGATGGATGGATGCCTAGCAAGTAATCAAAGCTGGAGGATCTGGCACTGGTCCAGCAGTACAAGACACAAACAAGGGGAATTGTCATCAATAGGGTTTCTTAATGTTTCAAAGCCCATAAAAAGCTAATTTGAGTGAGACTTTGTGTTTATCTGTGAGTCTTTGCAGTCCAGGGTTATTCATATGTAAATCAGCCTGTAATTAAAGGCTGGGGCAGCCATACGTTTTAGGCTCCTGACAGGAATAATGTCACCGAGGAACTTGGCCCTCCGTTTTCTGTAGGTTAAATAGGAAATCATCTGTTTTATTAAGTGTGTTTTACGTTGTTATTACAACACTTTCTACATTTATAATAACTGTTTAAACTGTTAGTAAAAATAATCCATATTTAGTATTGTCAGGGCTGGCTCTGTGGTGCCAACAGGTATTAGGGCCCCAAATAAGGATTTCTAAACCCTGGCTGTGGTCGTGTCAGACTCAGCATAGATTTCTGGGGCTGCCACAGCACAGTGTCAACTGCTACGACTTATTTATTGTACTCTCACTGTATATCCTATTATACCATGTAATCCCAGGTCGCCCCTGAAAAAGGGACCTCCGGGGCTCAGTGGGCCTACCTGGTCACCAAAATTTAATAAATAAATAACTTCTGTCTTATTCCAGTCCCTCTCTTACAGCCTTTTCTCTTACAATTTCAGGTGTGAACTTGGGTCTACAAGATGCAAATGTGGCTACATACCTACTGGCCTGGCATCATGGGGCCAGCCTTGAAATGTGTAGTTTTTGATTAACAGCTGGCAGTACAGCCTAGAGGTTAAAGCAAAGAGCTGTGAACAAACTTCTTTCATCCAGCAGAATGGGTTTTGATTCCAGCATGCTCTACTTGTATATTGTGTGACTAGAACAAGTCACCTATCCTCCCCGTGGTCCCAAAACACACCCAGAAACATGCTGTAGTTGTGTGCCTTTCCTGGACAAAGACAGTAAAAACTATCTGAGCATGTGTTATGATTCTGAAATTATGCTCTTTCTATCCATATTTGACTTGAAAAGAAAAAAAAATAGGACACCATTAATTATTTATTAATTCCAAAAACACATAGATGGACAATGTTGTTAAAACATGCATAATCTGAACTGCATTATTAAAATACAGAATAATATATGCCTGGGTGTGTGTAACCAGAATTTTACACACACACAAGATGTGGGATGCTACATTAATCTCGAGGGCAAAGTCCAAGGGGTTTATAAAAACATCCCACACCAAGGGTGTGTGCAAAATTCTGTCTTTACACCCACCCACATATTATTTTATTTAATTAATGGTTATCATTTTTTTTGCCTTTCAGCACAGTTCAGTTAGTGTATCACTTCTCTCACAGATAGACACGCACAAACACACACACATTTCACATAAACACACACACACACACACACACACAGCCTGTCTTTCCCTTATTTTTCTTTCTTTTTTTACATTACAGTGGGAATGGTATTCTGGAAAGTTGTGGTCCATTGGCATAGCTGAAGAGTGTAAGACACGCTAGAAGGGCATGAGCAGCAGGTTCAAATAAATTATTTTTTTCCTTTATAGTAGAAAATCCCATTCCATCCAAAGTATTTCGGTAAGAAACTGTTATACTTTTAACTTCATCAAAAAAAAGTAAAATACTCTTTTAATAATGCATTTCAGGTTATGCGTGTTTTAACTGTGTTGTCCATCTATGTGTTTTTGCAATTAACATACAATTAATGGTGTCCTATTTTTTTTTTTTATTTTCAAGTCAACATGCTCAGATTGTTTTTACTGTCTTTGTCCAGGAAAGGCACAAAACTACAGCTTGTTTCTGGGTGTGTTTTGGGACCACAGGAAGGATAAGAGACTTGCTCTGGTCACACAATATGTAAGAAGAGCATGCTGGAGACAAAATCCATTCTGCTGGATGAACGAAGCTTGTTCACAGCTCTCTGCTTTAACCTTTAGGCTGTGCTGCTAGCTGTTAATCAAAAAGTACACATTTCAAGGCTGGCCCCATGATGCCAGGCCAGTAGGTACATAGTACAGTAAATGGAGGGCCAAGTTCCTTAGTGACATCATTTCCTGTCTGAAGCCTGAAATATATGGCTGCCCCAGCCCTTAATTACAGGCTAATTTACATATGAATAACTCTGGACTGCAAAGACTCACAGATAAACACAATTGCTCGCTCAAATTAGCTTTTTATAAGCTTTGAAACATTAAGAAACCCTATTGATGACAGTTCCCCTTGTTTGTGTCTTGTACTGCTGGACCAGTGCCAGATCCTCCAGCTTTGATTACTTGCAAGGCATCCATCCATCACTGTATCTCTTCTCTTCTTTTGTATGGTCTTCCAGACATTAAGAAACCCTGTTGATGACAGTTCCCCTTTAAAATACATTATTATTTATTTTTTTTAATCTTTATTTATTCACTCCTACCTTCCTGAACTCTTTCAGGAGTGGACACTCTAGGTCTGTCCTGTTCCCGCCCGCAGCTCCCCTCACTCCTCCGTCTGGGCTCCCTCGATCCACTCCCGCCGCCACCCAGCCCCTGGCTCTGAGTCTCCCGAGGTGGGACCGCCAGATACTCCTCCTGGTGCTCTATCTACAATCAAGTCTGGTGGCAGGCGTGAGGCAGCGGAGAGCAGAGGAGTGATAGGTGGAGCCCGACACTGGGCATGGTGGGACGACCCCCCCAGTCCCTCCTTCACCTATCAGGAGATAGAGGGTTTTTCTGTACTTTTTGTTACGCCCTTCGCCCCCCCAGGTGGAGCCCTGAGTGTGCAATTACACCAGTGGACGTCCTGCCATGGCTCCAAAGCCCTCTACACTAGCCCAAAGCATGTCAGTACCTCTGGTCTCCACTGGAGGTTACTGCTGTGCCAGGCATGGCCCCTGGAACCCCTCCCGAGGGAGGAGAGCTGTCCTCTGGATGCTCAATCCTCCCCTTCCCCTGCCGACCCCCGGCACCCCAGGCTCGTTTCTGAACCTGGGTCGCCGGCGTGGCACCAGGTGTGGCTTACAGCACCTCAACCCTCCATGCCACCGGGCCAGCCCTCTTTAAAATACATTAAACTTACAAAGTTGTGTCCCTCAGATGATATTGAAGCATATCTGACAACTTCTGAAAGGGTTGCCCTAGCCTGCCAGTGGCCAAAGCAGCAACTGGGCAATCAGACTGGCACCTTACCTGACAGGGAGAGGGAAAGCCTAACTTGCCTACAGCAATATGGTCACTGCACAGTCAGAAAACTATGACCTGGTGAAAAGAGAGGTCCTTAAAAGATATGACATCTCAGGAGAGACCTACAGGCAGAAATTTCGATCTCTGAAGTACAACTCAGTCGACATCCTCGAGAAACCTTCACCCAACTCAGAGAACTCCTTATGAAATGTTTCCAACCAGAGGGCAAAACACTCCCACAGATCATCGAACCATTTGTAATGGAGCAGTTCATTAACATCCTACCCACAAACATGAAGGCTGAAGACTACCAAATGGCCAGACAGATGCCGCAGCAGTGAGGTAACAGCCAAGCACTGGTAAGACACTCTTTTTCCCATTTAAATTCCAAGTCTGATAAAAACTGTGGTACGAGTAGGAAATCTGTACCCAAAGACTTTATTTGTTATAACTGTACTAAGCCAGGTCATACTGCAAGAAATTGCCATAGTAAGATTTGTACTTGGCAAATTTGGGCAAGTACTTAACAGATGTGAAGGTGGGTAATAAGACTGTGAAGGGACTTATGGATTAGGGAAGCAGACAGACCCTAGAGCATACTGAAGTGCTAGGAAAACAATGTCCCAAATGACCAGGTACTGGTGTAATCTGCATCCACGGGGATACTCGATACTAGTCCACCACCCAAGTGACTCTGAGTATTAAGGGTGTGTCTCACCAAAGGAAAGTGGGAGTAGTACCTAAGTTACCTGTACCTGTGATTATTGGAAATATATTTCCAGGATTTACTGAGTTAATCAAAGAGGGAGTAAATCTTGATGTTTCAGCAGCTGCGGTAACAAGAGCTCAGGCAAAGAAAATCACAGATGGTGGGGACTCTTTTCCTTTTGCTGATTTTGAGTCGTACTTGTTTGAGCACAGCTTCAAGATCTGGAAGTCCAGGAAAGAAAGATGACGCCTGAAGAAGCAGTGGCAACAAAAGACTGATAGACATCAAGGGTTAACATATGAAAAAGCTGAAACTAAACTGATAACTGATTGTGATTTTCTTTCAGAACAAGCTAACAATGTTTCTCTCCAGGGTTATTTTAAGCAGCTGGGGGGGACCAAAACAGGGTGAACCTATGTTTAAAAAATGTAATGGGCTATTGTACAGAGTCTGGGTTAAACCTCAGACACAGGACCAGATAGAACAATTGGTTATACCACAAAAGTATAGATCTGAGTCGTTACAGATAGCACATGTTAGTCTTATGGCTGGTCACTCAGGGAGGGATTGCACCCTTGCCATATTGCTGTACAGATGTTATTGGCCTGGAATTCATGAAGATGTTGCAACCTATTGCAGTTCTTGTGCTTAGTGTCAGAAAGTAGCCCCAGTGACTAAAAAAAGACAAGGTGCCCCTCGTGCCCCTACCCTTGACAATGTACCTTTTGAGAGAATTGCAATGGACATGGTTGGCCCCTTAAACAAAAGTAAAAAGGGTAATTGATTCATTTTGGTAGTACAGTAGAAGCCACTAAAAAGGAACGGCTTGCTGACCTGGTGGCACTGAGGGGTTGAGGCACTGAACGACACACCTCGCACCACACCAGCAACTCGGGTTCGGGAACATGCCTGGGCCATCGGGAATCAGCAGGGAGGGAGAGGATTGAGCATCTGGAGGACAGCTCTCCTCTCCTGGGAGGGAGGGGGGTACAGGCTCGGTGCTTGACTGGCCTCTGGCGGAAGCCGGAGGTACAGCAAGCACACAGAGCAGATAGAGAGGGTGGAAGAGTGCTGGATGTCGGTGAAAATGCCTTGATGTCGGACGCACACCACTCCCTAGGAAAGCAGGAAAAACACCTGCAGCGATGCCTGGAGACGGGCCCTGGCATCACAAGACCTGGACTGGAGAGGAGCTGTACGAGTCCGGCCAACACTTGGATGAAGGGTGGGAGGTTTGGGGTAGGCCTCCCACCCCACCCCACTTGGGGGTAATCAGAGGGCTGATGGTAAGGTGGACTCGTGAGGGGCTCACAGTTCCCGGGAGACCTGGCAGGCATGATGCCTTGGGAGTTCCTGAGGGAAGAAAGGTGCAGCGGCGGGGGAGGGCATAAAATAGAAAGTATAAAAAAATAAAAATAAAGGAACGGCTCATGGTGACCTAACTGTCCCATTTAAGCGGGCATCCCAATTAACAGAAGCATTTTTTTTTTTAGAAGTCGCAGCTGTGCCCAATATCCCCTGTGCTCCCGAACCTCAGAAAATACACATACACTCACACTCACACACTGACTCTGTTTACTGGTTAATGATTACAGCTCTTTTATGAGGATTTGTTTGTTGCTTTGGTGAGTGTTTTCTTTATTTCTTTGAGTTCAGTGCTTAAAATTAAAAAAAATTTAAAATCACTTAGCTTGTGTGTAGCCATTTTATTTGGCAGTTTCCTCGCCGTTGCCGAAGAAGTCTGTGATCTTCTGTTGTTTTGACTCAGTTACAATCTACTTGATGATAACTCCTTCCAACTTAAACAAGTGCTTCCAGTTTCCTAGCCTGCTGTTCTTCAAGAACCAGTCGCATAGTGCGCTGACATGTAACAGCACTTCGGAGTTGGTCACATTAGTTGGAGGTGGGTCCATATCACCATCAGCCTCTTCTTCAGCTAGTGACTGATCTGTCAAGCCACTGCAGAGATCTTCTACACTGAGTTCTCCCTCAGTTGCATCTTCAGCATCCACATCCACAAATGCCTCGAATTTAGCCACAGACATTCCCGCTAGACACTCAACATCAGCAAGGGGCTCATTGGTCAGGTCGTCCTGTCTACTCTCCGCTGTCAAAGTACCCTCTTCATTTTGCAAGCTGAAGCCTTTTCTAAAACAATTGGCTATTGCTGACTCCTTTATTGTTGCCCAAGCCTTGGCCATCATAAAGATGGCATCCAGTAAAGTAGCCTTCTTGGTAATTTCATTTACCAATGCTGAGGAACCACTGTCAATTATGCCCACAACATGGGTAGAAAATAGAGATCGGTAGTGGGCCTTAAAATTCTTAATCACGCCCATGTCCAGTGGTTGAATGAGGCTGGTAGTGTTCAGGGGTAGGAACACTACCTTAATGTGGCTGAATTTATCTGTCAGCTCTGCAGGGTGTGCACTGCAATTATCCAGGAAAAGAAGGATTATTCGTCATCGCAGCCAGTTATTCCAGGTTGCCTTCCACTCACTAAAAACTGTCCCATCATTCAGGCATTCACTGAGTTTGTATATGTGACAGGAAGATTAGAGAGGTACTTGGGTAGACATCATGGCCTCTTACTCTTTCCTTTCATGAGCAGTGGCAGTTCTTCTGTACTGGACAGACTAGCGCAGCAGAGCACTGACACCCTGTCTTTTGATTTCTTGCCACCAAGTAAATCAGAGGACTTGTGGATGTGCCTCTATCAGTGTAACCCCAATAAAATATGCCGGTTTCATCAGCACTGAAGATATTAATCAGGATGTATTCGGCAAGCAGAGCAGGGAGAACTGTTTTTACCCAAACTGAAGAAGAGGGAGCATCAACATCCAGACGCTCACCCTGCTCCTTTTTCCAAACAATGTTCTGGTGTTGCTTCCACCTGGACAGCCAACTGTCCGGGGCTTCAAATCCCTGATGGTCCAGGTGGGTAGCAATCTCCTTAGCCTTTTCTTTTAAGATTGGACCTGTGAGCCTTGCACCCTTACTAACAGTGTGGTTAAACCACATAAACAGCCCATCCTCAACGTGGTTGTCCTTCCCCTCCCTTTCCCTATTCCAATTTGGACTGGAATTGTGCTGCCATTCAGTTCCTATCTTCTCTCTGCTTAAACTTATTCGACCAGTCCGGCTCTTTAGTATGCCAAACTGTTTGGCTACAATTGCAAGTGACATATTTGGTAGCTGCAGTGGATCCAGAACCTTTACCTTTTCAGAAAGTAGAAGGTCAATCTGTTTACTGCAAGACACTGTTGCACTCTAAGCTAACAAACAAACAGTGCCTGCAAATGATGAGAAACCGCATTTATAACATTGTCTTAATTTGGCGTTAAGTATGCGCTAATGCTATTCAGGCACCAAAATGGGAACTAAGTCATCCCTTATAAACAGAACTGTTGTCCCAATTAAAGGGAGACAGCTTCCATTGATTAACATTAGGTTTCAATCAGTGCCTGAGGGAACATCCCAGTTAAGCGGACATCCCCCCTTAAGCAAGTCCTCTTTAAGTGACTTGTACTATATGTGACCATGCTACTCGATACCCAGAGGCAGTTCCAATGCGTACTGTCACAGCCCCAAAAGTGGCAGCAGAGCTTGCCAAAATTTCAGCAGGGTGGGCATACCTAAAGAGATTATTACTGATCAGGGTAGTAAGTTTGGTGCTGCATTACTGAAGGAGCTGTACCGACTACTAGGTATCATTGCCATAAGAACCTCCCCTTATCACCCTAAGACAGATGGTCTTGTTGAGCATTTTAATCAAATACTAAAACGCATGTTAAAAAGGTTTGTAAAAGGGGAAGGGAAAAACTGGGACCAATATTTGCCTTACCTGCTTTTTGCTTACAGAGAAGTGCCACAGGCATCAACAGGTTTTTCACCATTTGGAATGATGTATGGTAGACAACCTAGAGGGCCACTAGATGTAATAAAAGAAACATGGGATGATAACCCCCATCAGAAACAATCTATTACATCTTATATGTGTGCCCTGAAAAAAGAAGCTGGCAAAATAAGTTGAAATTGACCATAGTAATTAGGAAGAGGTTCAAAACCAGCAGGTGTAGTATGACCATGGGGTAGAAGAAAAAACTTTTTGAGCCAGGTGAAAAGGTTTTGCTACTGTTACCCATTACAAAAAATAAACTATTGTTAAAGTGGCAAGGGCCTTATAAAGTGCTTAGACGTACTGACATGGTTAACTATGAGACTGAGACCCCGATAGGAAAAATCCTACGATATACCATGCTAACCTCCTCAAGAAATGGGCTGAATAAACACCAAAAACTGTTTTGCTAGTTTTACCAGAAACTGATCAAGAAGACATCAAGGTAGTTTATGATAGACTGGAACAAACTGTAACTGCTGATACTGTAAAGGTAAATGTTTCCTTAACCTCCGAACAAACCACAGAAATCTGTAACTTGCCAAAAACATTTAACAGTACTTTTACCACAGTGCCAGGCTAAGCTAAAGGTCTCGAGCATGTATTAGTGACAAGGAATGCTCACCCTAGTAGACAAAAGACATACAGATTACCAGAGCGGTTAAGAGCTGACGTGATTAAGGAAATACAAAAAATTGAAGAATTGGGTATCATAGTAGAGTTGAGAAGTGCTTGGTCATCACCAATGGTGATTGTAAACAAAAAAGAAGAGGGTGTAAGAATCTGCCTTAATTTTAGGAAACTTCATCAAGTGTCAGAATTTGACAGTTATCCTATGCCCAGAATAGATGATTTGGTGGACAGACTGGGGAGTGCAAAGTATAGCAGTACCCTTGATCTCACCAAGGGTTACTGACAAATCCCCTTGGCTAAAGAATCCAGAGACAAAACTGCATTTGCCACTCCTACAGGATTCTATCAGTTCACCACCATGTCATTTGGTTTACATGGCGCACCTGCTACAGTCCAGTGGTACATGGATGTAATTTTATCCCTTTACACTGGTTATTGTGCTGAATACCTGGATGATGTCATGGTGTACAGTTCGGACTGGAAAAGCCGCCTGGAACACCTACGTGCAGTTATCCAATCGATCAAAAAGGCAGTCTGTCAATTAATCCTACCAAGTGTGCACTAGGCATGCAGGAAACCAGATATTTGGGCTATGCTTTGGGAAATTGAGAAATCAAGCCAGAGGTTTCCAAGATAGAAGCTGTAGCTAAAAGCCCTGTCCCCGAAACCAAGAAACATGTCAGGTCATGTTTACGGCTGGCTGGTTATTAATGGAGATTTGTTCCCAGCTTTGCTGAGTTAGCTACTCCCCTCACTGAACTCACAAAGAAATGATTACCAAATAATGTGAAAAGGACTCCAGAGTATGATGAGGCTTTTCGGGCCGTTAAGGCTGCATTATGTTCAGCCCCTGTTTTAAGAAGCCTAGACTTTGAGAAACAATTTCTGTTACAGACTGATGTATCAGAGGTAGGCCTAGGTGCAGTCTTGAGTCAGCATATAGATGGGAAAGAACTTCCTATTCTATATATATAAGTAGGAAATTGCACGACAGAGAGAAAAGGTACTCCACCATTGAAAAGGAATGCCTTGCAGCAAAGTGGACCATGGAGTCCCTTAAGTTTTACTTACTAGGAGCTGACTTTGAACTTGTAACAGATCACAGTCCTCTCTGTTAGCTTAACCAAACGAAGGATAAAAATTGTAGAATCACACGGTGGTACCTGGAACTACAGCCATTTACATTTAAAGTGATGCACAAATCTGGGAAAGAGAATATCAATGCTGATTTTCTGTCAAGATATAGCTCAAGGATTAAGAATTCTGAAGGCAATTGAGTGAGGATGAGGCAGGGAGAACGTGCGAGTGTCCCTGCTTCGGGGGGGGAGTACACTGAACAGTTGACTGGTGAGAGGACAGGTATTGTGGCAGGCTCCCTGCTATGAACAAGACACTGTGGATCATTCTCCTTTGAGACAGAGGTAGTAGGGAGAGGGCGGAATAGAAACACAGTGGTGGGTGAGGGGAGAAGCAGCAATGGTGAAGCAACAAAATGAGTTGAAAAGTGTGTCAAGCACAGAGAGGGCTGTGGCTGGAGCAGTGCCATAAACTACATCGGCATAGTCTAATATAGGGAGCATAGTTTTAGAAACGAGCTCCCGACATGTAGAAAGACGAAGGCTGTCCTTGTGCTGATAGAGGACAGCCAGTTTGGGGCACAGTTTTGAGCAGATGGACTCAACATGCGATGAGAAATCAGGATGACTATCCAGCCAAATGACCAGGTATTTGAAAGAGGAGACCTTGATGAGGGAGGAGCTGTCAAGGGTGGAGAAGGGTGGGGGGGGACTGAAGTGTGGCCAGTTTCTGCCTAGTTCCAAAAGTCATGGTGACGGTTTTCTTTGTGTTTAGTTTTAGTTTGTTTGCCTGGAACATCTCTAAACTCTGTCAAAATCCTCTTGAAGGGGAGAATGGGCACTGGAAGTGGAGGAGCCAGAGGTGAATTTGCCTGTGGATTTCTATAAAGAATTCCCATGACGTCTAATAACCACAATGGCAGCAGACAAGACAGACAGTAGTGGTTTATTTAAAGTTCTATGGGGTGAGGGTGGGCGGCAAGATGGCAGATTGAGAGGCAGAAGATGGCAGATGACAGAATGCTGTGAAGCAGCTCCCTCACCCACTCCCTGAGATCTGTTAGGTAACAGCTACCTGCAGCAAGTACATGCCAGAATCTGAACATTTTTTGATGGCGATAAACCTTAGGATGAAGCAAGTTAAAATCCTGGCTGCCAAACTACCAGCAAGGTAACAGGCAAACCAGCTAAACAAACTCCTGCCACTGTGACCAGACAATGTACAGCTCAACTACCTTTTTTGGCAGTTCAGAAGCAGACACTTCCATGACACTTCCAAATATGCAGAACGGAGGCACTGAACTTAAATTGAAACACAATCCAAAAAGCAGCTCACTGTCAGACAAAAACCCACAGACTGGCTTGCCTGTCAAAGAGAGAGAGACAGACACACAGAAAGACACAACCAACTGACTTGAATCAAGATAAAAGCACCAGCACAATGACTAATATAACTTCTCATTCCAAAATTAGATCTAAGGCTTCACCAAAAGAAGGAGGTTTAGTTAAATATTTGAAATTATACAATGGCAAGAAAGAATCTTGGACTGTGATTGGTCAGTCTGGAGCTGGACCCATGGCGTTATCACAGCATAACACCATGGCTCTAGTCTCAGCCTCACTGTGAATCTCTTGATATCCCTTGGATTACCTTGATTCTTCTCTTCTCTTCTGTTAAGAAACAGAAATATTTTTCCACACTAACTAAAACATCTTTAAAATGTTTTTTATTTTTAATTCTATATAGCAACAAGCCATTGTATAATAGAAATAATGCCCTCCAGGGTGTGTGTTGTGCTGGGATAACATCACGCCTCAGGTATTGGATGCACTCGACCAGCAGCCTCGTGCCCAACCACCTGAGGCGTGACATTATCCCAGCACGACACACACCCTGGAGGGCATCATTGCTTAATTATCTTTCAAAGCTTACAGCAGACAAGTTACTGGGATGACGGTAGTGGGAGACAGTAAATTGTTTAAGCAGCTGAGTGAGGTGAGCTGGGGAGGAAATTACTGCAGTGGCAGCTGAAGCTCCTTTACCTTCACCTACACTTACACTGACTTTGTCACAAAGACAAAGTGCTGATTGCATGCACTGGGATGTTTCAATAGATCCATCTACCTCCACATCAGAGATACTGGCTACATCAGTTAATATAGCTCAGGTTGTCTGCATGAACCAGGACGGCCCCAGAAAATCCCTTGTTTTGAATCCCTTTGAATGCGTGCCAGTGGCACCGACTACATCGAATAACATTGTTGGGGGTGAACTGGCTGTGTCAGTGGTAGACACCCCTTCTGTTCTCAGCCCAAATGCACAAAACAAAAAACTACCCATAAGAAACAGTACTGACACTGACAAATGACAATTGGGGGTGGATTTTGTTAAGTAAAGAGAGCACTTTACCTGCACTAGCCAAGAAGACTACAGGGGCTCAAATGAAAGACTCAGAGGATCTTTTCAATGGATCGGAAGTCTCATTTGACAAAGCTTTCACAACTGAATGTATTGTCTCAGAGAATTCCCTTCTAAAGGAAAAGAGAGTCTCTTACATTAGTCATCTGATTTTGAACTCCGCCCTAACTCTGAACAAATTTAGACAAACACCTCTTCCACCAAGACCTCAAGAGGGATTCCAAATTACAAATGGTTCAGATAGCCTTGCTGTTCAAAGCATTCTGCAAGCTGCATATGAGGTACATGCTGTGCATCTGGTGGATCGGACAGACTCAATACATTGTATGAATGGCAGTTCTGGGCAATCTGAGCAACTGGACCAAAGAACTCTGGAGGTTAGTAATGGCCTTCACAGCAAAAGTACTATTTGTGGTGGCAAGAAAGACCAAGAAGTTCAAGAGATCGATGGGAGAATTCAACAGTGACTGTAATATGATGGATACCACACCTACAGCCACTGCTTCAGTCCATAAGTTGGTACCTATTATTGAGGCCAATCAAAACATAGCTACTAAAAAAGATAATTTTCTGCTGTCTCCCAAGTCTCATATATTTTTGAAGAATTATGGGAAAGCAATGGCCCCCAAAAGTGGAGACAAGCCTAATGAACAGACAACAACTGTTTCTGAAAGATGGGAGCTCATCTTTCATCCTGATCCAGATAAAGCATCTATCATGTCTAATGGGTAACTGGAAGATGTATCAGTCAGTCAATCACATATGGAGGATAAAGACTCAGAAGATATGGACAAGGACAACAAGGCAGATGAGGATGAAGCAGAAGATGGCTTAGACATGCCATCATGGGCTAGGAAACTGTTGAAACAAATGGTAAAGATCAATAAGAAGCTCTCCTCAATTCAAATCCTGGAACAGGAAGTGGATCAGATGCAAGCATAAAATGATAAAAACGGATCTGAAAGAAGTACAACAAAAGATATCGGAGCTAGAAGACCAACAAACACCGTTATTGAGACAGGTTGACCACTTAGAGAATATTCAAAAAGAAATACAGAATTAACTGATGGACTTTGAGTCTCAAACACATAGGAAGAATATTCAGATACTAGGCGTGGCAGAAGCATGGGATACTAACTCTACATTACATTCTACTTTTACAAAAATTGTGGCAGCTTGACACAGATCATGAGAACGTCAAAACTGAACTGGACCAAATTTAGAGATCCTTGAGAGCTAGGCTATATGATGGTGCCAACCCCCTGGACCATTATTGCTAAACTCATTTGCTCAGATAATAAAGATCAGCTCATGACTCAAGTGTACTGTAAGAAAAGGATATCATTAATGGGCACCTCTATTTCAGTTTACAATGACTTACCTCTCGAGGTCATTAGTAACATACTAACATCCTAAAAGCCAGCAGAATAGGCCAACTGGTCTGTCTTATCTGCTCGAAAGCCAGCAACCTAATTAGGAGGAAGAAATTTGATGTTATCAAGAATAATTTATGGTCTAAAGTCATTTATGTTGTTTCTGGCCAAATTCTGTATTATTGATGGAGAAAGGCTAGTATTCAGGACTCCTATGGATGCACTAAAGGAACTTAAACAAAGACTATTTAAATTTTTTAATACTTAGGAGTTTGTATGGCATAGGAGAATATTAAACAGATGACATTAACTGTTGATACAGGATGATTTATGAATGCCTAGGTAGTTAAAAAGGAGTGGGAACAGGTGGGGGGGTCAATCGAAAAGAAAGGAATCTGGCAGTTCCAATGAACTGTATATTAAAAAGAAAATTTCAGAATGACTGTAACAGAAGCAAAGTTTGTTACTATTTAAGTAGGTATGGTTTCAGGGGATTGAGTTTGGAGGGGGAGAAAGAATGTGTTTTTTTTTTTTGCAGTGGGCTATGTACAATAGTTTTGTTGTTATTTTGAGCTTTAAAATTTATGGAAGATGTGCTGGGTTTCTAAACTATAAATTGGAATGCATCAGCAGAATTTTTTTCATAATTAGTTATGACAAACTTTAATCCACAAATTAAATATGCGTGCCACATCTAATGTTAACAAGCTAAATTCACCTATCAGAAGCGCTAGAGGTTTGGCACACTTAAAATTAAAGCTGACATAACTGCACTTCAGGAGACTCATCTTGATGAAAATGAAGCAAAAAAAAAAGAAGCTTAAAAGTAATTGGATTGCTTCCACCTATTTTTCACCTAGTACAAGGAAAGTGCAGGAGTCTCACTTTTAATTATAAAAAACATTAACTTCAAATTCCATAAAACAATTAACAGATGAAGACCAAATATTACTAGTTACAGGAGATTTTAATGGCTTTCCTCTAACAATTGGTTCACTATATATTATATCAGACATCTGAATCTTGTAAGTGTTATGGATGTTGTTTTATCCTCGACTCAGTTTAGGATACTTCAGAATTTAGAAGCCAATTGTTCGCAACAGGAGGTACTGGAAGTAACTGATTTATTCCCAAAAAATAAAGGCTTAGGAATGATGGTTTACAACTGAGTTTTATCAGGTCTTTAAAAATGAATTAGTCACCTGGTTGCATCAGACTTGTATGGAACTGGTGGATGGAATGGGGGTCATTCCCGATTCAATGAATGATGCTAATATTGCACTGATTCATGAAGAGGGGAAGTCAAGGGAGTACGCAGAAAACTATAAACCAGTTGCAAATCCACTGTGCCACCACAACCATGCCAGCATATATTTGAATAGTTATAGTTTATCTGGTTTAATACTTTAGGGGTGATGTAAGCTCTATTTATTATTTTAATCTTTATGGATTTGTTCTTGGCTGAAATACAGTTTTTGTTTGCAGAAATTTGTATGTTTTGCCACTGATGGTTTGAGATAGAGAGGTTTAAGTCCTCCTGGCATTTCTTATGGATCTGTTGTCAACATTCCTGTCTCGTACTCACCAGTCTTTTATATAAATTTTTTCCCTCCCTTTTTCTCCCATACCCGGGACTCCCGAAAACATGTACGTGCACATGCATGGAGGCTCACGCTCACGCTGGGTACCAGCTTGGCCTTCTGCCCCACCTGGCTATTGCCGCCTTTCCTCATGCCTTGCTTCCACGGACCTCCACGGTGGGAGCGGTATCTATGAGTGGTGCGGGCATCCACCGAGGGCAGAGCCACTGTTGACTGCATGATCCTGCTCCATCCCTCCCCCTTGCGGATCTCCAACTACCCAGGTCATTCCGGAACCTGGGTCCTCTGCGAAGCACAAGGTAAGGTGTCCAGTGCCTCAACCATCAGTGCCACCAGGCCGGCTCTCTTTCATAAAATTTTGAAAGGGCCTTTAACCTATAATGGGCAACAAGTTTCCCTTCTTGCATAGCTCTGAACTGAATTTTCCCTGTAGGGATATCCGAATTTTTTAAGAATAACCCAAACTTTGTAACTAACGTATTGTATGTTAGAAGATTCCCTACTTGGCATTTGTCCACAATCTCACAATACTTACTATAAGTAATAACTTTATTATCTCAGATAATATCTGCCCATGTTTCAATATTCTTTTCTTTAAGAATAAAAAGTAATTTTTTTTCACCAGTTGTAGTTTCAAACTAATTATTAGTATATAATTTTGCACATAACCATGGCATATGTTTCTTTTCTTAGGACTATATGGCAGCTTTAAGGTGATAATAAAAATAATTTAACAACAAGATATCTTTAAGTCTATTTAGTTTCCCTTGAGACATAACTGAATCTGTTTTTATATTCCCTCCAAACCTGCCCACCTCACACTGGAGAATCACATGGTCCTTCCTTAGTAGAAAAGCCCACTCCCATGTTGTAGATCATAATTGGGCTAAAAAGTATCTTTAAGGGTCCGGGCACTCAAAACCTCCTATAGATCTGTCACTTGATAAATGACTCCACACAGTTCTAAGCTTGCCGCCTCTCCATAAACACTTACTAAAAATATGCTTTAAAGAGCTAGTGAAACCAAAACAGGCAGATAGGAAAATGATACAAATTTAAAGAAGTAATCAGCTGTTACTTTTGATTTCTGATGTAGTTTCCTTTTTCCTCATTAGAAAGTTTTCTGTATGATAATATTGTGCTGGATGGGCTGCCCTGCTGGTGCAGCGGATGTGCAACCACTAGTGATGCAGACGATCTGGGTTTGGAAGCAGACCCAGGAAGCTGGAAGGCCAGCCAGGGGGAAGAGGATGTGCATCCAAGGGACTGCTCTCCTCCGCTCCTCCGGAGGGGGGGCAGTTACAGTGCTCGGTGCATACCTGGCCCCTAGCAGTATGCCGGGGGAAGGATCAAAGGATCACCAGTACCTGCCAAGGTCTGGGGGAGGGGCAGGCAGATGCCGACGTTGGCCTGCGGGTGTGTGGGTTGACGTCTTAGCGTCACTGCATGCCGCGTCCCTCCTGGGGAGAAACTAAGGAAAATCCCCCCCCCGTGCCTCAAGACCTCCTGGCTTGGCCACCAACTCCATGCACAGCCACCACGGGGGTACCCTAGGGATTACAGTCCCCCCGAGATACCTACACCATGAGGGGTTAAACATGTGGGGTTGGAAGTCCCGTAGTGGAGTGTGTTCGGGGCTCGGAGGCCAACCAGCGGCAAAGCATCAGCCAAGGAACAAAAACAATAAATTGACAAAAAGAAAAATATTGTGCTAGATGTGTGGAATAGCTCTCAGCCTGGCAGCTGACATATTTAGCTTTATTCCACCATGACATCATCAGCATTGTGATCTCCCCTGACAGTGACATCACAGGTGACTGACCTGGCAGCTACCGACTGGCTGTTCATGAGCATCCATGACAACACAGTCACTCAGATCACAATGCTGATGATGTAACGGAGGAACTGAGCTAGATATGTCAGCAGCCATTCACATATCACACCTACTAACATCGGGTAAACAATCTTCTAAATAACAAAAGGGAAAAGAAAAAATACCTCAGATATAAAAGGTAATGGCTGACTGCTTTCTAAAACCTAATGTTAGTTTAAGGAAAATAGGCAGTATACTAGCTCTTTAACTCAGAAAACCATTTAATATCTGATGCCCTAAACACCATTTGTACCACAAATATGAAATGTGGCACGGCCATCATTTTGAGAATTTCCATCCTCCCCCAGAAAGAAAGGGAATGATTCTGCAAATTCAATAGCTTATTTTTTTCTTGAACTATTTCATATTTAAGTGTAACATTAGTACAAGCATTATTAGTTAGGGTAATACCCAGATATTTTATCTTAGTATCTTTTTTGAGTAATTTTAAGTTAACATATTCACTATCCCTTCCCCCTGGGAGAGCTGCATAATTATTGGTTTGAGTTTAACTTATAACTTGCAAATTGTGAAAACATGTCAATTTGTTTAATAAGTGCAGGTACTGAGGAGGAAATATTTTTAAAAAGTAAAAGGGTGTCATCTGCATAGCAGACACTCTCAACCTAATTTCCTCCTCTTTTATCAAGATATATTCTATCCTATCATTGGCCATTATAGGCTGTAACAAAGGTTTAAGATATAATATAAAGATGGCTGGAGATAGGGGACACCCAGGTCTTGCTCCGTTAAACATAACAAATGGTTGTTTATCAAAAAACATGTACTGGGTATATTACAGAGTAGAAAAACAGTTTTTAATAACGTATCTGGGATGCCCCATAGCTTCAATACCTGCTTCATGTATGTTCTGTTGACCAGATCAAATGCTTTACTTGCATCTAATGCCAGAGCATAATAATTCCCTGAAGAAGTTTTAGCATATTCAAATACTGAACTTTGCGTATGGCTTGTGCTATAGTTCTGCCTGGTACAAAACCATGTTGATCTTGGTGGATAGAATGGGGAAGCTCAGGCATTATCCTTGACACCACTGAGTTTGCAAGCATTTTATAATCTGTGTTACCAGTTCCCTACTTGGCAACCAGGTGGGTGACCCCTGCCGTACCACCTCTGCTAGGTGGTTGTCATGCAGCGGCATGTGCTATCCCACCTCCCTGAAGGGGGAGAGCTGTCATTGGATGCTCGAGCCTCCTTTCCATGGCCGGCCCACAAACCCGGGTAGCCAGTGCTGCAGAAGGTGAAGCGCTCAGCGTCTTAGCCCTCATCACCCCTGGGCCAGTCAATAAATGGGATATTTTTACCAGCAATATGTCAGTTTAATTTCCAAAAATTGGTGTTTTGTAGAATATCAACTTCTGACATTTGGAAGATGGGAAATATTCTGACTGCCCAAAAAATTTAATAAACTTCCAAAATTAAAAGCATTGTTGTTTTTGGCTTGCATTAAAAAAAGAGTAACTGCAATTGATTCTGTGCTATTAACCCCCACCATTGGTTATAACACTAGCAATCACTGTGTGTTTAACAGGTGTCAAGTTGTAGGATTAACCATTTATTAACTACAGTGTTTGAGCGTTGGTGATTGACATGCTGTTGATAGGACAGAATATAGAACCTGTCACTGAGCACCACTGTACCTTTTATTTGACTAACCAACATATTTGTTTATATACACATGCATCTGAGATCTCCCTCCCCAGGTCTCTTTTTTAGGTTGGAAACTAACCTGCATCTTAGGATTTATACACGTGTTTAGTGAATCAAAGCCTGTTTAACACAAAGAAAAAGGTGAATGTAAAACAAAAGAACAAAACCAAAACAACAGTTAGAAGTATTTTTCTTACAACAGACTTAGTCGTCAGGGGAGTCTTGTTACAGGTTCCTTTGAAGTGGGAAATCAGACATGTTCAATAAAGAGTAGCAAGGGGGTACTACATACTCTTCTGAGTTTGCTGGAAATGCATAAAAGGCAAACTTACTGAATACATGAAAAGCAAGGCTATTCTATTATATTCATATAAAATAACCCCTTGTGCCTAGAATGCATTTAGAAGAAACTGTCAGCTCATCAGTCTCTCATCTAGCCCAACCCTTCAAAATATTGCCTTTTACTTCCAGTTATCCATAAGCTGGCTGGTTTTAGTCAAGAGGTGGAGGACACCTTTTAATACGGCCAACTCTGCCATCCCAAATTTTATAAGAAACAGGAAGTACAAGCTCCAGACATGTGAAAATCTTTCTGAATAGGTGACTTTGGACTCCCTCAAGGCAAGTTATCTGCTGGCCAAAACTCTCAAGTCATATGCAGTACAGGAGGGCTCAGGGTGCACTTCCCCTTGCTCTGCTTTGTGCACCTTAGCCTTGGGCCCCAATTTTTTTTGTTTTGCTATAACTGCTCTTTATCCCCTCAGTCTGTAATCTCTTCTTGGGCCTCCCAACATCCTTCTAACTGAAAAAGTGCTGCCCAGTTTTGAAAGTGGTGCAGGGAACGAAAGTACCGGCAGCCAGCTACGAGATGGCTAAGAATGGATTTTCCCCACACTCCTTGCACTACACCATGTCTAGGTCAGGCCTCAATGACCACGTCTTTCCCTGTCTAATGAGATAAATTTCCTTGGCCTCTGAGAGGGGGCGTGGTTTGCAGCCGAGCTGAGAGCAGCTCTCTTTCATAGCTCTGCACCATTATACCTAAATGTTGCTGATTTTATCGCTAAAAGGGCTCCTAGGCTGCTCCAAATTGACTCATCTGGATCTTACAGCTACTGCGGATCACGAATATAAAAACTTTTCTTTGCTGGTGCCATGGGTGGAACCAAAACAACAACCAGAGGAGACGGGGCCAGGCAAAAAGACACCAGAGCAGACCATGACAAGGAAAAAGACCCACCAGACATCAACCCGAATCAGCCATCAAATGCTGCCTTGCTAAAAGCTATTCAAGCCATTGCTAAAAAGATGGACGAGTTTACCTCACGGATGGTTGTAGTGGAAACTTCAAACGGTGGATGATGCAGCACAAGATGCCACTAAAACAGCTGAGTAGGCACTTGCTGTGACGTCGGGCTTTGTGAAGGAAAATACCCTCTTTCATCGGCGACTGGAGAATCTGGAGAATGGGGGGGCAGGTGTCCCATATTCGAATTTTGGGCCTACCAGAGGAATCAGAAAGGGAAGTCCTGTGTAATTTTTTAGAAACCTAGTTGCAAGACTTTCTCAATTTAGACTTTTATTTCGATTATGAGGGCATATCGGGTCAACACCAGGGGGGGCTCGTCTATATGTAGACACTGCACACCTACCGATATGAGCAGTTCTGGTGGTCTTAAGCTCAGTAAGAGAGAGGGACAGTATCCTTTGGTAGGCGAGGAAGCGAGGCCCATCGCAGTGGCAGGAAGCGCCCATACATATTTTCCCTGACCTAAGCTTTGCCATCAGACAGTGCCGTAAAGCCTTTGATGGCATCCAATCATAGTTACGCAAATTTGGGGATCCACCATGACTTACTCATGGCAGCAAGCATGAAGATTACATATGGAGCAAAAACCTACATTATGCTGATTCCGTGGAAGCAGCAAAATTTCTCGCCAAAATAGAGCTGGACTATGTAGCAAGGGGTCCAGACTCCGATTCAGAAGATGAAAACACTACCTGAATGCTGGTTAGACTCAAGGAAACCTGGTCCAGTAAGTCTAACATTGAAATGGGCTCCTAGAGAAGACGTGGACTTTCTCTGAAGTGCTGACTGACTTTTTACTGCTCAAGTTTAATGCATGTTTCAGAACATTTTGTTTTAAGCTTTTTCATCTGAGTTAATTGTGTTATACATAAAAGTTTGGATTTTGTTTATATGGTGAGCACTAAAGTTTGCGCCCAATGACGCAGTTGGGTCTCTTACCATGTCTTGTAATATGTCCAGTTCCACATGGAGCCCTTTAACCATGTCTCACTTTGTTGTTGTTTTTTGTTTGTTTTTTGTTAGTAGTATGATAGCCTCTTAGCTAATGAGCAGACTACAGTTAATAAGGGCAACTTTGGTAACTCAGTGGTATAAAAATGAAAACTACAGTTATATCTAAGTATGTGCCTGGCTGTTTTTAGGCCACGGATAAGGAAGGGAATGGTGTGGAGTGAAAATAAGGTTTAAATTTTTCTTATTATTTTTCAATATTTAGGAGACTGAGGAAGTTTTCACATATTAAAGGGGTGGCTTATTATATGGTAAAATTGAATATGTTTTCTATATTACATTTTCCCCACTCCTGACAGCAATAGCCGTTGAAATTGTTTATTAATGTAGGAATGTAATATGTAGGTAACCTCTCAATGTTGTATCAAGTTAGGCGTGCCAATGATACTGTATGTTCTAGCATGATTTGGTTTGTATTTTAATTATGCACTGTCCTACGGGCGATGCTTGTATCTATTGCATTTTAAAATCAATAAATGTATAGTAAGTTAAAAAAAAAAATGTCCTTGGCCTCCAACAAGGGGTTGCTGTGGCTGTGGAACGCAGTGTATCCCTCCCTCAGTCAAGGAAAAGCTGCCATCTGCAGAATTCCTCAACTATGGTCACGTAGTCACCAGCACCCAATCCCCATTGTTGGTACCTAAAATAAGGAAAACTGTCCCTTCTTTTTTTTGCACCCTGTAAAAAAGAAAATGGTCCGTCGATGCCTGTTACCACCACAGCCCCCTACTATCATTACCCTCCCCCAACCCCCCACTTAACATCCATCACCTCACCACCCCAACCACTTGCTTACCTGTTGGAGGTCCAATGCCATACTCTTCTCTGGACGAGAAACACATCTTCACTCTTCAACGCGGTACCAAGAAACTGAGTAAATCAGGTAAGTTGTGGTCAGTGTATTTCAATGTGTTTTGAGCTTGTACTCATAATTTGGTCATTTTAAAATCCCCCAAGTTTTCAACATGGCCTTTTGGAACCTCACTTATGAACAAGGTAGGTGACATTTTTAAATCTGCACCAAAAGTGATTTACTTAATCACTCTGAGAAATCAGGTTTGGGCAGGATTTTAAAGTTTTCACCTACTGGGTTCATAGATAAGTCACAAGAAGACTATGTTGAAAATTTTAGAGTCAAAATAATAAAAAACAACAAAGTTCTGAAGGCACATTGAAATTTTTCAAAGCTTACTCATAACCGGTAGTTTTCAATATTTTGGCCCCAAATTTTCAGCATAGTAGTTTTTCACACCACCTCATGAATGTGACAGGTGCTGTTTTTCAAATCCTAGCCAAAATGGGTTTTTGCACTTGCGGCATGAAGTGCTGTTTTGACCAGTATTTTATAAATGGCACCTGTCATGTTCAGAAGGAAGGGTCATAAAACAATTATGTTGAAAATTTGGAGTCAAAATGTCACAAAACAAGTTATGAAGGCACGTTGACTTTTTTCAACATTTACTCATAACATTACAATGTGTGCAGATTTTGGTCCCCCAATTTTCAACACAACCCTCTTCTTACCCCACCACATGAACATGGCAGGTGTCATTTTTCACATCTCCAACGAAACACGTTTTTGCATCTGCTTCATGAGGTCACCTTTCAAACAAAATTTAAAAAAAAATCCACCTGCCGTGATCATAAGGTGGGGTCATAAAAAGACAGTGTTAAAAATTTGGGGTCAAATGTCAAAAAACAAAGTTATGAGGAAACATTGGCTTTTTTCAATGTTTACTCAGCCAGCTTTGGCCCCAAATGTTCACACAGCCCATTTGTTAACCCACCTGATGAACATGACAGATGTCATTTTTCAAATCCCCTTTGAAATATGTTTTCACAGTCCCTCTGTGAAACCACCTTTCGGACAGCATTTAAAAAATCCACCTGGCGGTGATTCATTTGGGTTAGGGAGTGGTTGGTCAGACTGGGGTGAGGCCAGAACAATACTTTTACTGTACATTTTTTACTCATTTAATGACCCTGTCATTTTTTATTTACGGTGATTATTAGTGGAGTCGGTTTTTTTTTCTTTCCATTTTAGGCATGGCCACTCTCATGAGCATCTCATTTCTCATCTTTTTATAATGGGATATTCTATGCTCCTGTAAACAGGTTTATACTGAATAGGGTCTGGAGCTGTGATTAAGTATATCATGTCGTAAACTGTGGTTTGGAGAGTTTCTGTTTCTGTCATCTTTCTGTGTCTCGGGTATTAGACGTTAGATGTTAGATATTTGTTGTCTGAGTGTTATGTCTATTATTTAGTATCAGTGATGTGAAGTACTCCTATAATAATTTGGTATATAACTATAGTTTCTAAATGAGAAAGCAGAGGGGGTAGGCAGTATTGACTATGAATGTTTTTGTGATACTATGGTGTATTGTTGTATGTTTTTATGAAAATGCTTAATTAACAAAATAAAAAAAATCTACCTGTACTGATTATAACATGGGTCATAGAAAGACTGTGTTGAACATTTGTTGTCAAAATGTGAAAAAAAAAAAATTTATGAAGAAACACTGAACTGTTCCAATGTTTATTCATAACTATATTTTTTGCATATTTTTGCCCCTACTCTTCAACATATTACTTGTGTTACCTCACCTCATGAATGTGGCAAGTGCCATTTTTTAAACCCCTTCCAAAACATGTTTTTGCAGTCACACTGCAAAATCACCTTTTGGATGGGATTTAAAAAGTTCCTTCTGTTGTTATGATAGTGTTGGGTCATAAAAAGACTATGTTGGATATTCGTGGTCAAAATGTGGGAGCCCACTGAAAATCAGATGTCTTTCAGCTGGTTTATCCTAGGTAAATACAATCTAAAATGTGTAAATGCAGGTCACTACTGAAAATGAGATACTGCATCTCATCTGGTCTATCCTTGGTAAATATATAGTAACAATGTGAAAAAGCAGGACCCCAGTACAGCAGAGCTCCCACTGAGTTCTGCATCTATGCTGTTCTATCCAGGTAAAATGCATTGTAAAAGCTGGGCCCTACTGAAAATGCAACTTGCCTTTCAGCTGGTCTATCCTGGGTAAATACATTACAAAAATGGGTAAAGACAGGGCCCGACTCTGTCTTGGCCAAGCAATCCTCGGTAACTACAGTGTAAAACCTGGGAAAAGCCGGATCCCACTGAAAACAAGATAGCATGCGAGCTGTGCTGTCCTGGGTAAATAATGTACAAAAAAAAATGTGTCAAAACAGGACCCCTCTTAAAATGAGATATTGCATCTCAGCTGGTCTGTCCTGGGTAAATACATTACAAAAATGGGTAAAAGCAGGGCCCGGCTCTGTCTTGGCCATGATATCCTGGGTAAATACAATGTAAAAACTGGGAAAAGCTGGATCCCACTAAAAACAAGACAGCATGCGGGTTGTGCTGTCCTGGGTAAATAATGTACAAAAAAATGTGTCAAAAAAGGACCCTTCTTAAAATGAGATACTGCATCTCACCTGGGTTATCCTCGGTAAATATATTGCAAAACTGTGTAAAAACAGGACCCTACAGCAGAACCCCACTGAAAAGGAAAAGCTGCATCTAAGATGAGCTGTCCTAGAAAAATACATTGTAAAAGAAGGATCACACTAAAAGAAATATTGCATCTCACCTCTACTATCCTGGGTAAATGCAGTATAAAACTGCGTAAAGTCAGGACCTCATTACAAATGACATATTACATCTCATCTGGTCTAACCTGGGTAAATATTCAGTAAACGTGTGCACGCAGGACCAAGTACAATCTCATGCAAGCGCAAACATCCAGCATTGACAAATGCTTTTTTTTTTGCTTATTCTTATTTAGGCACTGAATGATCAGCTGTTCCACTGTGTATCTATAAAAACATGTATTAATGTTATAATTATTTCATTTTAAAAATCAATAAACAATATAGGGGGGAAAAAAGATTTTACTATTTTGATGGCTTGTTTTGAACATTATAGCTTCTTTCTCCAAACTCGCCACTTACTTAAAATTAAGCCAGTCAAACAAAATTCGACTGGAGTTTGACTATCATTTTGGAGACCGCATAAAGCTATGCGATCGACACTTGATACACTATTACTGTACAGGACAGGACAGAGTAACTATTAAAACAAATCCCCTTTGAAGTTTCTTAGAAAAAACTCAGCCTGCCATCTGCTGTGAAGAAATCCACGTCAAGAGAAACCCTTGGTATACGAGAATGAGACTTGCAGCTTTCAGATAATCCTTAATATCCTATTACTCACACAATGTCTGCTCTGCAGGCCATGTGTCTGGTGACAAAGCATGATGGAGCACTTTTCAACTAAGGAAAGTACGAGAATGCCGGCTTCGCTGTAATCATTCTTAATTGATGAAGTCAATCACTTTGAGTGGAACAAGCTATTAAATGGTGAATATTACATACAATGCGAGACCTGCATTTGTTTGTGCTTGAAATTCTGGACTTGAACTCTGGCCCATAAAACCTGCCCTGTAAGACCTGCTTTCCATCATTAATTTGGCTTTCGGAGCTCTGGCTCTTTGCAGGGATGGTAATAGACAAAATAATACAAACACTGGCATTTAGTGATACTGCTCTACACACGGATATACCGATAGCTTGGGCCTCAATGTTCTCTAGCATTTGCTGGGGTTGACAGAAGCCTACAGTTCCTACAATTTAATTTGATGGTGCCCATAACATATCTGATTCAGAAGGAGCCACTGGAAATGTAAAGTCCTTTCTTTCTCGGACCACAGTTTTCAGAGTAAATACAGAATACTCTTGGTTTATAATATTTATGTCTTCTGTTTGTTTGTCTTTCTGTCTGTTTTATAGGTTCTGTGGTGCTGAGATGAGCAATTCTGCTTTAAGATCAGGAGGAGGAGACAACTTAAACCATTAAAGAGAGTCACTAGAACTATTAACCCAGAAGCACATGGTCTTCCCAGGCACCAGCTGATGGAAATAAATAATGTATGAAACACACAAACTCAAAAAAAGGAAAGACTGAAATGTCTGGTCTGCAGAAGATGGATATTAGAAATTTGTAGATAAGCCTTTTTACTTGCCCCTGACAGAGCGGACATACAATGACATTCAGGTTATGTCAGGCATGCTCCCTTGTCTGACGTGCTGAAGTCTGCCACTCCACCAATTCCCGCACTGCAGTGGTCCCTAGCTCACCAACCTCCAGCCAACCCTAGTGGTCGGGCTATCACTGGATGCCATATCCCTCCCTCCCAAGAGGACAGCAGTCTATCGTACACACAATCCTCCTCCCCTCGGCTGACCCTCTGGCCTCACGCCTCAACTCAGGTCAATGAGCAGTAGTATTACTGCTGTGTCTATGAGCCCGCCTGGACCAAGCGCCTTATAGTATACAAACATACAGCCCTTCCCTTTAAACTTTATACTATAGTCGTACACTATAATCCAACTGCAAAGATGGAGTTTCCTCTTACTAGTAAACTCAGAGTGATTATTTTTGTTCTGAAGAGAGCCAGACTAACTTTAATTACTGGGATTTGACAACTAGCGTTTCGAAGCTGCAGCTGTATTACTTGTGGCTGCAACTCTTGGGAGACAGCCCAAACCATGACATCATTTCCTGATGACTTAACCAAGCAATACGTTCTCTCTTCCTATATCCAAACAACCATTTTATGATTCCGACAACAAACCGTTGATATTAATAATCTAGATGCTGTGCTCCTGCAGCTGGTTTGATTTAGATCCCTGCTATTGCGTGACATAACCTCACTAAATTGGCATGTCGATATAAACAGAATGTAATACACATACATACACACGCACGCACATATATACACACACACACACACACACACACAAGGTTGTGAAGACAAAGGCCAGAACTGTGTTCTTATAATTTTGGAAGTCAAATGGAAAGTTGCAGTGTATTCAAGTCTCCCACCACCCTCTAGAGACTGTTCTGAAAGAATCTCCAGATTTTAAAGGCAACAAAATGTATTTTTAATAAAGCTGCATGTTCAGGTCTACCCAAGAATGGAGCACCTCAAACTTTGGGTGTTTGATTCTTCTAGACTCTGACAGACGTTTTAAAAAAACACCTACTGTAACTTTTCCTTTTCCTGGTTTGCTCTGGTCCAGCTGGTGCACACCAGCTGAAAGGCAAGGCAAGGAAAGGACAAATCAAAGTTCGCACACTACACTGTTAACTGAAACTTGCCAGAGAGTCAGTCACATGGCAGAAGCCTCACTGTGGTGTCGGCTCATCGCTGCAGTGCCACAAAACAGCACATTTGCATACTCTGTGTCAGGCAGAAACTTGCAAAGTTAGCTACAGTTACAGTCAGTGGCGTCTTATTTGTTGTTGCCAGACCGATCAGTGAAATTGTAATTAATCAGAAGAACAAAAGATCCTTTTGTTCTTTTGGTTGCCATGCCACTCCATGTCGTGATCTGCCAGGTCCACCAGGCAGTGGGAAAACACGATGTCGCTGGCCTTAAAATAGTTTAGCCAGGAAAATCCGTTTCCTCCGCCAAAAACTTGGCTGTCAACAAAAATAAACCTAAAACTAAAGGCATCAGAGAAAAAGAAACTAAAAGGCAGCAGAGATGGTCACATAGTAGGGGGATAGCAGGATGAGAGAAGTGCCAAGGCCACTGCTTATTAGTTTTTATTAGAAAACCTGGCATAAGTCCAAAATTTGGACCAGCTGCACATCAGTAAAAACAAAGAATTTCATGGAATTTGATGTTTTATGCCATATCCCTGAATCTTTGTAACTTGTATTTTTATTTAAATTCTTCCACCTTTGTTTTGTACGCTCAGTGGAGTACAAGTCCAACATTGTGCACTGACTGACTAATCCAAGAACCAGAAGCATCCAGGAACACACACGTCCAACAGTGTTTTGAATGGGCGGTGTGATACACCGGCGAGTCTGCACTTTCACCAGCCCCATAATTCAGAAGCAAAGGACTTCAAATTCACGGGCCTGGAATGGATACCACCAGGCAAAAGGGGCGGTGATAGGGCACAATGGCTGCTTCAAGAAGAAAACTGATGGCTGTTCAAGTTACTGAGCCGTAGCCCAAAAAGCCTAACGAGGACTCAGAACTTAAACCCTTGCTTTAAAATGGACTGGTATGATAGATGCTAGGAGGTTTTACCTCCTTTCAAACAACATGAATTAATTTTTATTTTTTGTGTTTGGATTTGATGCGTATAGAATGAATAACATACTGTTTTTTTATTCCTTTGGTGGTTACCCTGCTACATTGAACTTTCCATTGACATCTGGACTTACTGATCCTTCCTGTGAGTGATGGTGGTGAGATATTTATTATGGTTGGTGTTCGAGTCTCAGTTTATGCTAATTTTTCCTGCTGTTGTATATTGGCATATCACTATGAGATTTACATCTCATTCTGTTTTCCAGCTTTGATATCATGCTATATAAACTATAACTTTAACTGAAAACCAAGTCCTTCTCCTCCCCTTCCCCCATCTCTGGTTTGTCCTAATTTCTATTATTACAAAAATACCAAATATAGTGTTGCTCATAATGGTGCTAAACTTGGGTGGACTACTGTCAATCTGCACCCCACCATTTTTCCTCCCCCCCCTTAACCTGTTCTTGTTTCTCTCCATTTACTCTCCTTAGATGTAGGTACCTAAAGGGACATATCAATTATTTAACAATATATTGGATACTCCAAGCACAAGCCAGCTATGCAAAGCAAGATGCTTACTGGCATGGACCGAGTCCATTGAGTAGCTGCAGGATAGAATTTTCTATTTTCTATTACTTAATTTTGTTTCGAAGTTTATCCAGCTTGGCTCACTAAGGAATCAACCTATTTCTTAGTAAAGGAAACTTTCTTTTTTATATTTATATTTTTTATAGGTTTTAACCCCCGTTTTTTCACTCCCCCATTTCGTGCATGCACACACGTATGGGGGAACGCGCATGCCGCGCTTCAAGATGCCCTCCCTACGTGCCACCCCCTCCTACCTATGCCACTACCGGACCTCCACCCAACGGCAGCGGAACTGCAGGGGGCAGGAGGAACCTCCCCAGAAGAGGAGAGCTGCCGTTAGGCTGCTCAATTCTGCTCCTTCCCCCACGTTCCGGCTCAACAACCGAGGTAATTCCTGAACCTGGGTCGCCAGCGTGACATGCGGTAAGGCAGAATGCCTCAGCCTTCTGCGCCACAGGGCCAGCAAAGGAAACTTTTTTTTTTTTTTTGCATTATCTGTTTATTTCCCCTGCAACCCCCACCTACCTCTCCTTCAGGCCAATTGCCACAAGAACTCTCGCCTCTGATTCCGACCCCACAATGCAGCCACTTCAGGGTAACCCGACATAACCCTTCATCGGTTGGGTCCTCCTCTTCCAAGGAGAAACATCCTAACGGCCTAGGCGTTGGCCCTGGGTGTTGCTGCGGCCGGGTCGGCTGTCGTGGAGCTCGAGGAGGTACTGGCCCAGGCGGCCATCATCTGGTAGGAGGAGATGCCATTTTCTAGTTTTTTTTCTACAGTTCCCCTACTCACGCCACAACTGAGCTTCCCTGGTCTCCACCGGGGGCCGCTACACAGCGACGCCATTCCCCAACCCACCCCAGGAGAGGAGAGCAGTCCTCCGGACACTCAGTCCTACTCCTTCCCCTGCCGATCCTCTGGCGCCCGAGTCCATTCCCAAACCCAGATCACCAGTGTGGTGTTAGGTAAGGCACCTGCGCCTCAGCCCTCTGCGCCACCGGGTTGGCCAGGAAACTTTCTTAATGAAATTAGATTTGTTGCACACTTTTCCTTTCTTTAATAGTGCATCTGTATTTAATTATTGTACACATATGCTCTACGTATAGTGATTTTGGGTGTTATGTTATAAAATTTTCACTATCTTTGCATCATGGTTCATCTCCCACCCTGGGCCACTTGTTCAGTCGTGCTAATGTAACAGGACAGGCTGTTGAGAAAGATCCATCTTGCAACGTGATCCTTAAGTGACATGACATCTCCGAGGTATATAATGGACTCTGATCCATCCCCGTACCTGCCTTCTGACAAAGCCCTTTCTAAGGGAGGTGTCAGGGCACCTGGTTCTGTGCAGAAGAAGTTGGTGGTTTGACATTAACTGCACTTTAAGGGTTGGAATCCTCTAGAGTTATAAGATCAATAAATCGCTGTCTGCACCTTATTGCTTGGCTGGATTTGTCATTTTGTTACACTAAAGTTACCTGGTTATGAGTGCACCTGCATCTGTGTTTGTAGGCAATGAATTGTGGTATAGCTGTTCACTGGTGTGGCTGAGCTCCCGTTACCCTGCCAGGCACATCCAAATAATAACTGCAGTGCAGACCCCTGGCTGTACTTCTAGTTGCCTTCCAGACACAGACAACTTATACTTACACTACAGCATGCAGTCTGCTATCTGAACTCCCACCCCCACACCACACACATACAAGTTCCACGAGTTGACTATACTGTCCAGAGCTCACAGTCCTCACTGGTTCCAGCTATATGCAATCCCCTGTTCTAGGGAACGCCCTATATATAACATTTACTGGGTAACCAGCCATGGAATTAGTGTAGCCCGTGGTCTGTCGCTGCCCAGGATCTTGCAGTGGTGCACTTAAAGACCTGACCACTTTATTTGCTTGCATCAAAACCCAAAGCAGACCCCAACTGGGTATAGCTGTATTCCTGTCCAGATGGCCTAGTCTGGTATATGATTTCTCAAATTACCTAATATGATGAATGGGCATGCTGCAAGGACAAGGCCCTGAATTACACACAGTTCCTCAGTCCGGAGGGATCTCCCCTGGTACACGAGGTAGAGTGCCCCAGCAGCAGCATGTCCCTCCTCTGGCTGCTTTGGGTCCTCTCTCGAATACAGACCCCTGTGGAGACATGCAAAACAGCTATTGTCAGGTTCAGTTAGGCCTCTCTGTATGTAGCAGATGGTCTCTCCCTATGAACCCACAGATGCAGCTTCAGCCCGTGGAGTCCGACCGTGGTAGACCACTACACCTCGTCCTGGCATTCAGACCCTACTCTGTTACAAGATTAATATTGCTATGCAGCAAAATCTCTCTGAGTGTCTGGAGAATAAACGCCGGGTGGATTATCCATGTAAATACCTCTCCTGGTTTCTTGCTTTAAGTCTCTCAAGTCTGCCCTGTGCAAGCCCACAATTACCACGACTATTTCTGTGCAGGAATTCTGCTTGGCTCTGGCAGATGTGTGGTCTGTTTCCTTCAGTTATAAGCTGCATGTCGCTCCATTCTGCCTCCTACAGCAGCCACACAGACTAAAAAAGTTCTGGAACATTTCCCGCTGTTCATAGAGGAAATACAGCTCTCTGCTGGGCCATGGAGCTGTCAATGCTGGAGGTCTGTTACTCGATTAATGATCAGCTGTATAAAGTAAGCTGCACCTCTGGTCGATGAGCCCTTCTGGCTCCCTTTGCAGGCTTCGGAGCTTGATTGGCTATTGAGCTGACCCCTGACACCACTGCCATGGACCCTGGGGGACAGGGGCAGCAATGATGGCTGCTGCCTCTGCAGTCCCAGGTACACTCAACCCAGGGCTCCTACCCTTAAACCTGTAGACCTCCTTGCCATTTTATCTATGCTATGACTATTCTAGCTCGCAATCTGTATAGGATCCTACTTAAATCTTTACGTATGTACATACTTGTATTGTAACTGTATACCCCCTCTGTGTCATTACTGTGAGTTTTCTAGCATCTGTGTTCTGCTGTACCTGTTTCTGTAACCCGATAAGGAGCTTCTGTAAATGAGTCCCTGACTCAAAGGTTTGCAATTTCGATTCCACTAAATAAATAATTATCCATGACCCTTTGGTATTTGCGCATAGTCTCAAATGTGTCTGGTTTGGTCAGGGCAGTCAGTGGGGCAATCACAGGACTGTCAGAGGCTCTTATCCCTCAGTCCATCGGTGGCATTAGAGCCACTCTGCTTAATGGGATGGCACGCTGAAGACTTCTTATCCTCACTCCTGTCTCTGCTCCCACTCCAGAGGCTAAGTCTGCAGGGGATGGAGGGACCAATGTGCCTGGTGGCAGATAAAGTGAATTGGATTTCGAAGCCAACCAGTAAGCCTCCACACTTTGGGGAGTTGCATGTGTACAGCTGGACATAAAAGTGTAACTGTCACTAGTCTCGAAGCAGAAATATGGAACATGGTGTCATGGAAGACAATGGAGAAGTGACCCATCAGTAAAGTATAGAGCAACATGGATTATTGTAACTACTAGATAGGAGCATAGGGGCCAGTCATAGGGGAACCATAGAGGTAAAGCAGAGGGAGGGTCAGAAGCTGTAATCAAGTACAGGGCTTATGGGCAGACTAGATATGCCTAGTAGTCCTTATCTGCTGACAGTTTCTATGAGCACTACAGTTTCTGTTCCTTCTGTTGCGCAAAATCATTCTTCCTCCTCCTCATACCTTCCATATTGGACATCTTAGTCCCTGCTACAGCTGCTGTAAGTGTCCCATGCTTGTCAGAGCACTGGGTAATGGGGGTATTGCATAGCTCAACACTGAAATATAACCGTTTAAAAATCTTTACCCCTCCATCTCATTATTCAACATATTACAGTAGGCCCCTAACCTGAGTGAATACAACTGAAGGATCCTCTTTCAACTGTAACTAGGTTTGGCAGAATGCTTGATAATCAGGCAAATGTGGGCAGGCACTGTGTAAACAATTTCATGGGACGATACCTGTGAAATAAACTCACTGTATTATGGCAGTGCCTGACTTAGGGTGCCCACTTGTTATAGTCTCATCCAGATAGTATGATCTGGCCACCCGATGGCCCAGCAGAAACACTACGTACTTCCATGTCAGTGACCCCAGTTCAGAAGGGGACTCAGGAGTTGGGACAGGCAGCCAGGAATTTGGGATGGCACCGCCACGCAACAGTGCTCCCATTCAGGGGTGGGACCATCCAGGTTATGCTGCCATAGTGTGACCCCTGTGGTGGGCCAAGGGAGCTCGTCACCCCTGCATGGGGTCACTACATGTGTGTGAGGGTACGTGTGTGGGGATACGCTGCTTTACCTAACACCAGAAAACGGGGAAAGAAAAGTGGGAGAAACCATGTCTCCCTACTGCTGAGAATGACAGCCACCAGTACTCTCAGGCCCTGCTCCGTGTGGATCCCCTCAGGCTTGAGAGGGAGGGAGGGAGTGGCACTCGGGGCTGGGAGTTTGCAGACTCAGTGCTCAAAGACAGGCACAGGTGTGGCAGGGGAGCAAAAAGCTGCATAAAAACAAATGAAATACAACACAAAAAAAAAGGACAATACTAGTTTGGTTGATTGCATCCTGAACAAAACATGGACAAATGGAAGATGTAGTGATCTAACAATTAAAGGGGAACATTTATAAATAGTGTCCATCATAGTTTGAAAGTCCATGGAAAGGTCTTTTGAATGAGGTATTGCGCTCCTCTGTAGCTGGCAGCAGTGCAGAGATATTGATGATTAAGTCTGTCCCATACTGATACTACATTTTCACCATTTTCAGAACCTTGTGATGTCACTGATGATCAAACTGTGCTCGATTACAGTGTGGTTAGCAAAAACTAGATTGTCAGCCACACAGTAAATTGCAAAAAAAATTTAAGAATCTTAGAAAATTCTCTGTGACATCAACTCATTTCGATAGCAACAGTTATGTCATAGGCTGAGGAGTATGACTTCAGGACAGGAATAGTAGCAGTAGTACATTTATTTCTTAGGCACCCAATCCGCAGGCTCTGGACTCCTCACACATCAATACAAACCAGTAACAGCAGCATAATAAATTACTATCAATAAATAACACGTTATAAGAAACATGTTAGGAATCAGTAGAGAAAGTGCTTATAAAGAGACAGTACCTCAGCCCCCCCGCTTAAAACTTTCAACTGGGGGGGCCTCCCAAAGCTCTTGTGCCAGCTGGTTCCAGAAAACTGAAACGATCACTGCAAAGGCATGATCCCCAGACAACTTTAGATCTGGGAACGTCAAGAGGCCCACCTAAGAAGAGCAGAGAGAGCAGTCAGGAACATATGGACACAGGAGCTCTTTTTGGTAGCCAAGACCCAGATCGTGTAGGGCTTTGTATGTTGACAAATCTGCCATCTCACAGGCAGCCAGCTCAACATCCACGAAGCCACAGAGATATGCTTGGAGCAAGGAACTCCAACAATCAATCTAGCTGCCATGTTCTGCACCAGCTGCAAGTGGCACATCAAATCTCCAGACTTTCCGAGATACACAGCATTACAATAGTCCAGTCTAGGTGTCTCCAAGGCAGGCACCAGAGACTTCATAACCTGAGGGCTGAAACAGGGCTTGATCGGGCAATGTTCCTAAGATGAAAGAAACCAGTACAAACCACAGAGGACACCTGATATTCCATAGTTAGCTTGCAGTCTAAAATAACACCCAGTTTCCTCATCCTATGTCTGGCTGTAATTTGAATGGGCCCAAGATGTAATCCAGCCACCTTCCTCTCAGTCCAGTCACCCTTTGGACGCCAGAGTCCACCAGTAGCACTTCAGTCTAGTCTGGGTTCATCCTGAACCAGCTGGAGGCCATCCAGTCACTGATCACAGATAGGCTATCATTAAGCACACACTGCAGTTTTCTCACTTGGGGCAAATGATAGATACAGCTGCGTATCATCTGTATAACAGTGAAACTGCAAACTGTGCCTCTGTATCACTTCTCCCAGCAGCAGCAGCATATACACCGCAAAACGCATGGGAGACAAGAACAAACCCTGAAGAACTTCACAGGTCACAGCAGCTGGCTAGCAGAGAAACTTTCCACATGCTGCCTGCTGCACCCTACTTGAAAGGAAGGACTTGAACCACCTTTCCACAACCCCACAGAATCTTACCAAGTCCCTCGGTCGAGCAGTTAAAATCCCACAATCTACAGTGTCAAACACGGATGAGAGATCGAGAAGAACCAGAAAGGAACATTCCCTGTTATCCCTCACCAGAAGAAGATCATTCTGCACTATAGTAAGCGCAGTCTCGTACTATGACACCCTCTGAATCTGGACTGGAAAGACTCATAGATACAAAAAACCTACAGGTATACCTCCA
The DNA here is from genome assembly GCA_016271365.2 of Neoceratodus forsteri. Taxonomy (NCBI): domain Eukaryota; kingdom Metazoa; phylum Chordata; order Ceratodontiformes; family Ceratodontidae; genus Neoceratodus; species Neoceratodus forsteri. The sequence continues at coordinate 1,410,962,239 of CM028131.1, read as the reverse complement.
GCTGCATCACCACCACCTTCTCAATAACTTTTCCCAAAAAGGGAAGATTAGAGACAGGCCTGAGTGTGCAAAGAATTTCTTGAGAAGGAGTCTCATGACAGCCCTTTTCATTTCCGTCGGAAGCACACCTTCCCCCAATGAACACCAGACAATGTCAGCAATCACTGGACCAATAGACTCCAGACAGTCTAACAAAAGCCAGGTCAGTCCAGTATACAGTAGATCAGATGCAGCTTCATGATCACCCAGAGAACCTCATCAGCCGGCAAGGGGTGAAATTTCTCCCAGACTGATGGAAAGCCTCCATCAGTCACAAACTGTACCATGCTGGGCCATAACAGCCCAAATGAGGAGACCATGGAATCAACAGAGGATACCTTATCAAGGAAAAAACTGGCCAAACCCCTCACATCGCTTGCATTCGAGAGAGAGATCGTGACGCCTTGCCCCAGCGGACGTAGATGATGTGAGTAGACACCTGTAGGAAATGCTCGCTGCAGGCGTGATACAAGAAACAAGGAGCCCATATGCCTCTCCCATTGCGGTTGTGCGTAAGAAGAATGGGTTAGTTAGGATGAGTGTTGATTATCGAACCCTGAACCGGCGGACGGTCCCAGATCAATACACCATGCCCTGTATACAAGATGCCCTGGATTGCTTGAATGGGAGCAAATGGTTCTCAGTATTGAATCTTCGCAGCGGATATTACCAGATTCTGATGGCCAGGGAGGACTGTGAGAAAACTGCCTTTATCTGTCCTTTGTGGTTCTAAGAATTCCTGAGAATGCCACAGGGGATTTCAGGTGCCACGGCTACCTTTCAGCGACTGATGGAATGTGCGGTGGGAGATATGAACTTGCTGAAATGCCTAGTGTACCTAGATGATGTCATTGTTTTTGGATGCTCATTAGAGGAGCATAAGACCCGACTGTTTAAAGTCCTATACCAATTGGAAGACTTCGGCCTCAAGCTGTCCATTGACAAGTGCGAGTAGCTAAGATCAGAGTAACAGTGTATTGTCTGTGTTCCCCCCTACAAGTATAGGACTCTGCTCCTTGGCTTTCAGCGAGATTTTATGTTTTTGGTGTGAACCCCCTGCAGTAACAAACAATGTTCTCAGCACTTCTGTGCTGTTTTTTCCAGGGATTTACTCTGTAAGCCTGCAGTAGATTGGCACCCTGCAGCTCACCAAACCATGATTTCAGAAGGTATGTAATGAATTTTACTGGGTTTTGGGCTTCCAGTTCTTCTGGAACACCAAAATATCAAATATTTGCATGTAAACAGAGTTCCTTATACTGTCCAACTGAAAAGGAAGGAGTTGGTTTTCCTTTATCAGCCAGTTAGCACTGTAAAGGTCTTGTTGGCGGATTCCGTGATTGCTTTATTGTCCATAGTCATTCTATCCATTTTAGTTTCTACACTTGTTACTTGAGGATTAAAATTGTCCACATTAGCAGATAGTTCCCTTACCACTCCAAGGACCACATCTTTCACTGCCTTCAGGGACAGTTCAGCCTTCACGATGCCCTCGACACTAGATCCACATCCTGCTGCAGTTCTCACCAGCTCGGGCTGCTTTCCTTTTCCGGTCTCTGATGTGAGCTGATTCCTCGGTCTCACCATGACTCCTGTGGCTAAATTTTATATCTACAGAAAGCTCTTGGAAAGATCTTTCAGGCAAAGTAGGTCGCTACATTGAAAAATGACTTTGAATGTTGACTTTTAATAGATTTGTTGTCTACGATGCAGAACACTTTCAAGAGTGTCTCTCTTTCTCTCCGTCAACTGCTGGCTTCACCCCCCACTTCAGTCTATTATTTAGGCTGAAAGGACGCAAGCTACCCAGCTTATAGATCCAGAAATGTTCCCTTCCCAGTAGCAGATTTTCCAGATCACCGCCCTGTGGTCCTACACGTACTTTTTGGATTTTTATCAATTAAAATTGGTGGGCCAGCCTGGTGGCACTGGAGGTTAAGGCGCTGGTCACTATACCTTGTGCCACACCAGTGACCTGGGATCGGGAACAAGCCTGGACTGCCAGGGGTCAGCAGGGGTGAGACAGAATCGAGCGTCCAGAGGACTGCTCTCCTCTCTTGGGGGGGGGGTTCTTGTCATCCTGCACGCTGACTGCCCCCTGGCTGGAGGGCAGTATGGGTCAGGAGGCATGTACCGGCATGATTACGGGGACGGGAGAAAAAGTAAAATGGGAGCTGGCAGGCTCCGTGGTGGCCTGTCGCATCTCCAGCAGCCGAACTTTAATGCAAGGTTCCATTCTGTGACTTTATTAAATTGAGACACTTGCAATAAAGCACCACTGTCAGTGTTATAAGCCTGAACACGAACATCTGTTGCCATCACTCTGGACCCACCCTCCCATATTCTTACAGCCAAATTCCTGAAATGAACCCTGCCTTTATACCAGTGCAAATAAACAGCCGAAAAGAACAAGTTCTGCATAGTGCGCAAGTCATTTTGATTAATCTCTTTCTCTGTTCCCCTGATCAATGGGGGATCACTGTGGCTGCACCAGTTGTGTGACTCCTCTGCGGGTGGGTAAACAGTTGTCTAAGCTGCTGTTGTCAATGCTGCCTCTTGGTCAGCTGGCAGGTGACGTTTGTGCATTGTGCAGGCAGTCTGTGCTCCCCCCACCGCCACCTCACACACATTCCAAGAGCCTCAGAGGCAAAATCCTTTCTTGATTCAGGGCCTCCCAAAGACTTTTTTTACAAGATAAATTAGTATAGTTCCTATAACAGGATTATACCAGGCATTTAAAAAGGGGCTGAAATGTTTATATTCACAAGCCTATGGACCTGAATGAACTATAACAACCGGTCTCTCAAAATAAACTGTTTTATTTTCATTTATTTAGAGTTCATTTTGAATGACATGTTTGCCACTACAATTTTATATAAAATAGCAACATTTAAAAGTACATAAAAAAGCAGGAAGAAAACATCAACTACAGTTACATTGTTACTAGTAAAGGGATCTGATATTTCCTAGTAAAGATTTCCTCAATTTTCTATGAAACAAGCAATTATGCGGGCCACGTCTTCTTTGCTAGCTCAGATCCCTTTACCATTAGCTATGATGTTTATATATATATATATATATATATATATATATATATTTTTTTTTTTTCATTCCTCCTCTGGTCCTGCCGGCCCGACACTTCAGGGCGCGCTATGAGTCATCCTCCTGCCTCCCGCTCTACCCGCACCTACCTCCAGGCCCCATGGAGCTTCAGTTTGCCCCCTGAGCAGGGACAAGATGGGGCACGACACCCCATGCTACTATCTTTTCGTCCGTCCGGAGGTGGCTGGGTGAGTGGGGACACATCGGAAGCATGCTCCAGGCAGTCCATCTTCCCAGAGCCGGCAGGCGTTTTTCCCGTTTTCTCCCTCATGCAGTGTTGCCCTGACATCATGATGTAATGCGCCGACATCCACTGCATGTTCTGCTTCCCCTTTCCACTGTGGGCTTGGTACTCGAGCTCCGGCCGGGGTCAGACAAGCTGGGCATCGCCTCACCTCCCCGGAGAAGGCTAGCTGTTGTGGGATCGCCTACTATTCTCCCACTGAAGGCCCTCCAGTGACCCGAGTCCACTTCCAAACCGGGGTTGCAAGCGGAAATCCAACCACTGCGCCGATGGGCCGCCTGATGTTTACAATATTAAATATCTTCCTTAAATGCGAAGATCTGCACATTATTTACAGAGTGGCTCAATTTGCACAAAAGGCATTACTAAAGAAAAACAAGCATTTGTCAATGCCGAATGTTTGCTTGCTGGCATTGGCAGTGGTAATGTGGAAGTTACAGAGCTCCGTAATAGGAATGGCAGTGAAGTATTGAACTGAAGCAACCCCACCACCACCCTGCAGAGAGTGACAGGCATTGGGGTGTGCCTTTGGGTCATCAGGCATAACGGCCATGCCATTTCACCACACCCCACCCTGCAGACACTGACAAGTGTCACAGTGTGCCTTGGGGTCTTTGGCCCTTATGTGCACCCCATTCCATCAGGAAGTATGGTGAGATGGTGCGGGGTATAGGAGAATGGGGTGAACTCTGGGGCGCAAGAGTCCAAGGCATACCTCGATGCCTCTCACTGGCTGCAGGGTGCGGAATGGTATGAGCATTACAGGCAAGAATCCCAAGTCACATCCCTGATGCCTGTCATTCTCTACAGGGTTGGGCGTTATGGTTGGAAACCCTAATACTTCAGGCATGCATTGGTATTTTCACTCCAAATTTTCAACATGTTTTTTTGTGACCCCACCTCATGAACAGTGGCAATGTCAGTTTGTTAGCCGAAAGCTGCTTATGCACAGCGACTATGGCATTTAGCACCACAGGTGTAAAAACATTCCGAACAGGATGTAAAAAATGACAACTGTACTGTTCATGGGAGGTGTAAAATGGCAATGTTGCAAATCTGCAGCAAAATATTAAAAAACTGGTGAAGTCACGAGCATGCATAGAAACTGTGCACACACTCGTGATGTAATTAGTTTAGGGATTTTTTACAGCAGATTGTCAACACAGGCATTTTGGGACCTCCGATCATGAACAGCGTCACTGTGATTTTCTTTATCTGTTCCGAACAATGATTTCCTACAGCGACCACGCATCTCTGTGCTGAAAGTGTGAAAACACATTTCGGCCATGTTGTGAAAAATGACAGCTGTACTGTTCATAAGGAAGTGTGGAAAAATGTCACTGGTGAAAATCTAGACTGAAAATATTACAAAGTCATGAACTTACGAGGGTGCGTGGAAACTACGAACATACGACCATATGAAATTTGCCAGCAGATAAAGGCCTCAAGGTCTATCAAGTCTGCTCGAATGTGCAGCTAGCACCCCTTATTCTGCAGCTGCCCCTCCCTTCCACCCTTCCCCTTCATTAACCCTCCCCCTTGTCCTGTCCCATCCTCGTTTGAAGCAGTCCACTGTTCTACTGCATACCACTTCAGGAGGTAACGCATTCCACCCAGCCACCACCCTCTCTGTAAAAAGTGTCTCTCATCTCCCTCCTGAACCTTCCTCGCTCAGTCTCATATCATGGACCCTGGTGTCCCTCCCTCCCTTACTTTGAACAGCCCTCTGTACTTGTCTTGTTTATTCCTTTCATGTATTTAAAGGTTTCAATCATGTCACCCTGTCTCTCCTCTCTCCAGTGAGTACATGTTCAACTCCTTCAACCTCCTCTCGTATGATAAGTCCCCCAGCCCCTTGATCATCTTTGTCGCTCTGCGCTGCACCCCCTCCAGTAACTTAATGTCCCTCTTCAGATACGGACGTCAGTACTGCACGCAGTACTCCAGGTGTGGTCTAACTAATTACCTATACAGTGGCAGAATCACCTCCTCCCTCCTCGAGGATATACCCCTTGCAATACAACCCAGCATTTTGTTGGCCTTTGCAGCTGCCTTCCTACATTGTGCCGAGTTGTTCATTGACCCTGTAATGAGCACACCCAGATCCTTCTCCTCCTCTGTCTGGGCTAGCTGCATCCCCTAGCTGGTAACTCCTCCTTGAGTTCTTCATCCCAAAATGCAGCACTTGCACTTTTGGCATTAAAGCCCAGTTGCCAGGTGTCTGACCAGGTTTCAAGCTTTGCCAGATCATCCTGCAACCTCTGCCATCCCCTAGGTCATCCACCACTGCGCCTACCTTTGGTATCATCAGCAAACAGACTGATCTTGCTCTTGATGTCCCATGATATGTCTGCAATGAATATCCCAAACAACACTGGTCCCAACACTGAGCCCTATGGAACACCACTCGTCACTGCCCTTGGGTGTGAGAGCTCCCCACCCACCAAAACCCTCTGTTGCCTTCCCTGCAGCCACTTTCCTACCCATCTCACCAGCTTTGCACCCGCCCCTGTGCCTACTAACTTCCTTCCCAGCCTTCCATGTGGCACTGAGTCGAATGCCTTACTGAAGTCCAGATACAGGACATCCACTGCATGGCCCCTGTCCAGTTGCCTAGTTACCCAGTCATAGAACCACCAATTGGTTGGTTTGGCAGGATCTTCTCCATATGAAGTCTTGCTGTCTGCTGTCCTGTAGTCCTTGGCCTCTAGGAGGGCCACCAGCCTCCTTCAGGATGGTCTCCATTAGCTTACCCACAATGGAGGTGAGGCTCACTGGTCTGTAGTTTCCGGTTCATCCTTGGGGCTACTCTTGTGGAGGGCACCACGTGAGCCATCCTCCAGTCCTGAGGTACACACCCGAATGTAGTGAGGCATTAATAGGTCTGCCAAGGTCCTGCAAGGACCTCTGCCAGCTCCTTCAGTACCTTGGGGTGGATGCCATCTGGGCCTGGCGCCTTGTCCACCCTCAGTGCCTTCAAACCCTCTCGAACTCTGCTCTCTATGATTTCCCCATCTGTCACCACTTCCCACCCTGCTTCTGCCATTTCTCCCACCTTGGGTGTCACCCCCTCTTCTCTTTAGTAAATATTGAGCAGAAGTACTCATTTAGTGCTTCCGCCTTATCGCACCCTGCTTCCACCCAACCCCCCTCCTTCCTAATCCTTACTATGTGGTCCTTACAGCTCCTTTTCTCCCTGATGTACTTAAAGAAGTCCTTCTCCCCCTTCTTAATGCCTTGTGCCAGCCTGAGTTCCGTAGATGCTTTGGCTCCCTTACTGCCCTTGTCACCTCCTTGATTCTGTCAAGTACTCCTCCCTGTCCTCCCCTCCCTGTTTTCTTGTACTTCCTAAAGGCAGCTCTCTTTCCTCCTTTCCTTTTCCATGACCTCCTTGCTCAACCAGATCGGTTTCTTAGCCCTAGCCTTCTTGCTCTGGGCTTTGCAGCAGGTTTGGTTGCCTCCACTATCCCCAGCTTTATGAGCTCCCACCTCTGGTTAGTGTCCATACTAGATTGAATTCTGGCCAGGTACCCTTTACCACTTCCCATCCTCCCAAAGTCGGCCCTCCTGAAGTCCAGCACTATTGTGCCAGATTCCACTCCTTCTTTGCTCATATCCAATGTGAGCCATACTGAGTGGTGGTCACTCCTGACAGCGGTTCCTCCACTATAAGTTCTCTCTCCAAAGTCCCCATTTGCCAGAACAAGGTCAAGGGTATTCCTAACCTGGTGGTTCACTGACCATTTGCAGCAGGAAGCTGTCCTGAAGGCATCCAGCAGTACCTGCTCCCTTCTGTTCCTGGTTGTTGGGGTGCTCCAGTCCACTCCTGGCATGCTGAAGTCCCCACAATCACCACACTACCCTTTTGCAGGTCCTCCTGATCTGTCCCGCTAGTTCCCTGTCTAACTCCTCCATCTGAGATGGTGACCTGTACACCACTCCCATTCTAAGAATCCTATTCTTGGAATCCTGGATTTGCATCCAAAGTGACTCTGCACTACCCTCCTCCCCTTCCTCCCTTACACACTTCAGTCCTTCCTTCACATATAGTGCCACCCCCCCCCTTCCCAATCACCCTGTCCCTACGAAATAACCTGTACCCTGGTACAGACAGGTCCCAGTCATTGTATTGGGTGGCTCTTGTTTCCGTGATGGCTGCAATGTCCACCTCTCCCTCTGCCATGAGAACCTGTAACTCTGCAGTTTTCCTCCCAAGGCTCCTAGCATTATGGGTAACCACCTTCCACCCTTCCCCCAATCCTGCCCTCCTTTCTTTCAGCATCACCAACAGTACTTGCCATTTGTCCTTTGTCACTGTTATGGGGGTAAGCTCACCGATTTCCCAACTTGTGGTCTCTACATATCTCTTCCCCAACTGCCACCCCCCCACTCCTAGTTTAAATTCCCAGCTTCTTCTATGTACTCCTCCATCCTCTGTTTCAACACTTTCTTTCCCTCCTCACTCAAGTGTAGTCTGTCCTTGGCATAGAGACTACTGTCCTCCCAGGTCCCTCCCCACCCCCAACAGCCCATACCCTTTAGCACAACACCAGGTTCTTAGCCATCCATTAAATTCCTCTATTCTCAGCTTCCTTGTTGTGCTTGCCTTTGGCACCGGAAATATCTCTGAAAAAGTTACTGATCTTCCTGCTCCCTCACATAATTGTGCTAGTTCCTCAAACCTCCTCTGGACTATATCTACTGTCTTGTCAGCCAGGTCGTTTGTCCCAAGATGTATAATTAAATGAGGCTTGTCCCTACCCTTCTAGCATATTTCAGAACAGACTGTCCCACCCTTTCCACTGTCATTCCTGGCATGGCCTCCACCCAAATGCGACTATCCTCTCCCTTGCTACCCCACCTAACTCCTCTTAGTATTGAGTCCCCTAGCACTAAGATTCCACCCTCTTACTCCCTGCTTGCTTCCATTCATCTCCCTCTCTTTTCCAGCTCCTCTTCTTCCTCCTGCACATTTTTCCACTTTACCCTGTTGCAATTCTCCCAGTAGAACTTCCCCCCGCCCAGTTTGGTCCAGGCATTTATCACATTACTCTCTAATTTCATCATTTCCTCCTCCACCTTCTTCCTCTCTAGCAGTGCAAAACTATTTTCTGAAGGCCTCTCACAAATGCCCGCCTCCTCTCTCTTCATAGTAACCTGTTCTCTCCTTTCCACTCCATGACTTTTGCCACTTCTTCCGCCTCCCCTCACAAGTCCCTATCTCCTCCTTCCATTTGTCTTTTGTCTCCTGACCTGGTTTCTCCGCAATTGTTCTTCCTGGCCTGGGCCCTTTGTCTCTGCTTCCTTCTTCTGACCTCTCTCACCACTGTTGGCTTAAATCGCCCTCCCTCATCTCCCCTTCTTCCTCCCTCCAGTATTGGGCTAAACCCACCCCCAATCTGCCTTGCCTGTCTTAGTTCCTCCTGCAGACCCTCAATCTCCTTTCTAAGTTTTTTCTATGTGGTTGCACACTAAACATCCTCCCACACTCCAGGCAATTTTTAGAAAGATTGGTGCACCGCAGTTGTTGCAGCCTACCACCCTACCCATTGCTGTCGTTGCCCACCAGCGACCCCCCACCCTTCCAGATGCAGGATACCAAACACTCCCCAAGTCTCCCTCTCCTCCTCTATCAGTGCAAACATTTTCTTTATTTCCTTCCTTTGTTGCACACGCTTAGATATATTGAGCAACTGCTTTTATATTCCTATCCTTCCTATCCACACTCAAAAACAGGCTTTAAGTAGCCATTGCACAACCTTCCTCAAACTCCTACTCCTCCTTTCCCAATGCAATATCAATGCGAAGAAGTAATAATGAAAGCTCCTAGATTTGCATTTACTTCCCTTCCACTGAGAGAGCAGTCACCTCTTCACTTGCTGCTGTTCCTTTCCTGGTATGCCCCTCCTACTCAACACTACTTACTATACCCAGTGTTTAGCTCCTAAATTGAAACCAAACAGCAGCAGCTATGTGATGTAATCCCAAGGACAGAGCAGCAGTCCACTCTCTGTAAAGAGAATCCTGAATTGAAACCAAACAGCAGCAGCTCTGTGATGTAATCCCAAGGTCAAAGCAGCAGCCCACTCTCTGTAAAGAGAATCCTGAATTGAAACCAAATAGCAGCAGCTCTGCGATGTAATCCCAAGGTCAGAGAAGCAGCCCACTCTCTGTAAAGAGAATCCTGAATTGAAACCAAACAGCAGCAGCAGCTCTGTGATGTAATCCCAAGGTCAGAGCAGCAGTCCACTCTCTGTAAAGAGAATCCTGAACTTGAAACCAAATAGCAGCAGCTCTGCGATGTAATCCCAAGGTCAGAGCAGCAGTCCACTCTCTGTAAAGAGAATTCTGAACTTGAAACCAAATAGCAGCAGCTCTGTGATGTAATCCCAAGGTCAGAGCAGCAGTCCACTTTCTGTAAAGAGAATCCTGAACTTGAAACCAAACAGCAGCAGCTCTGCGATGTAATCCCAAAGTCAGAGCAGCAGTCCACTTCTGTAAAGAGAATCCTGAATTGAAACCAAACAGCAGCAGCTCTGTGATGTAATCCCAAGGTCAGAGCAGCAGTCCACTCTCTGTAAAGAGAATCCTAAATTGAAACCAAACAGCAGCAGCTCTGTGATGTAATCCCAAAGTCAGAGCAGCAGTCCACTCTCTGTAAAGAGAATCCTGAATTGAAACCAAACAGCAGCAGCTCTGTGATGTAATCCCAAGGTCAGAGCAGCAGTCCACTCTCTGTAAAGAGAATCCTGAATTGAAACCAAACAGCAGCAGCTCTGTGATGTAATCCCAAGGTCAGAGCAGCAGCCCACTCTCTGTAAAGAGAATCCTGAATTGAAACCAAATAGCAGCAGCTCTGTGATGTAATCCCAAGGTCAGAGCAGCAGTCCACTCTCTGTAAAGAGAATCCTGAACTTGAAACCAAACAGCAACAGCTCTGTGATGTAATCCCAAGGTCAGAGCAGCAGTCCACTCTCTGTAAAGAGAATCCTGAATTGAAACCAAATAGCAGCAGCTCTGTGATGTAATCCCAAGGTCAGAGCAGCAGTCCACTCTCTGTAAAGAGAATCCTGAACTTGAAACCAAACAGCAGCAGCTCTGTGATGCAATCCCAAGGTCAGAGTGGCAGCCCACTCTCTATAAAGAGAATCCTGAATTGAAACCAAACAGCAGCAGCTCTGTGATGTAATCCCAAGGTCAGAGCAGCAGCCCACTCTCTGTAAAGAGAATCCTAAATGCGCAATGCTCACTCGTAACACAGTCATTTTATGGACTTTTGTCACCAAATTTTCAACATAGCCATTTTAAGACCTCTGCTCATGAACACTGTAACTGTGATTTTCTTAATCTGTCCCAAACATTGCTTTTGCACACCGACTGCACCATTGAGCGCTACATGTGCGAAAACACATTTTGGGCAAGATGTGACAAATGACAGCTGTACTGCTCATAAGGAAGTGTAATAAAATGGCAATGTTGAAAATCTGGATTGAAAATATTGAAAATTGCAAATTTGACGTGCATAGGAACTGCGAACACACGCTCATAAAACAGTCATTTTTAGTGTTTTTTCATCAATTTTCAACATAGCCATTTTAAGATCTCTGCTCATGAACAGTGTCACTGTGATTTTCTTAATTTGTCCCAGTACATTGATTTCGCAACACCGACTGCACCATTGTGCGCTACATGGGCGGAAACATGTTTTGGGTGAGATGTGAAAATGACAGCTATACTATTCATAAGAAGGTGTGGTAAAATTGCAATGTTGAAAATCTGGGTGAAAATATTGAAAATCATCAACTTACGAGCTCATGCGAGGAACCGCAGCAGCATGCCTAGAACAGTCATTTTTTGGAATTTTTCCACCAAATTTTCGAAATAGGCTTCTTGAGAGCCCACCTTATGAACATTGGCAGAGTCATTTCGTTAATCATTCCGGAAAAGTGATTTCACGCAGTGGCTGCGAAATCACCCTTCGGGCCCGAGTAACGCCATGACAGTGACAGCATTCATGAGAAGGGGTCCCAAAAACCCCATGTTGAAAATTTGGTGCAAAAATTCCAAAAAATGCCTGAGATATGCAATAAAGTTGAAAACCCCTATCTATCCCATTATACAGCTTACCGGCATTTCCTCAGTTCGCGGTCGGCTTTGAAGAGTGCAGACTTGTTCCGGTCCACCAAGATCGTCGCGCTGGACTCGGAGGTAAGTATGGGGTGAGGGGTGTGGGGAGGCAGGGTGCACAGTGGGTGGGTGCGGGTTGTGGGAGGGGGCCAGGAGAAGCGCCGAGGACAGTTTTTATTTACAGGTTTGTTTTTTTCAATGACGACGTGACGCTTTGCCATGCTGGGGTGGGCCTCAGCATGGCACAAGGACGGTGGTTGGGCTGTGGAGCCGATGGGGGATTGGGCATCCTCATCGGCCATATCATCAGTTGCCACACTGGGGTGGGCTCCCAGCATGGCACCCTGTACTCTGGGGAGGACAGTGGTGCCGACGGGGATGGGCACCCCCATCGGCTATACATCGAGTTGCCACGCTGGGGTGGCACCAGCGTGGCATGTGAGAAGGTTTTGGGGGGCAGCACGGCCGATGGGGATTGGGCACCCGTCGGCTATCACGGTGTGTGGGCGTAGCAGCACGCAGTATGCGTGCGTGTGTTTATGTGTGTGTAGGGGAGCTGGCGCATAAGCAGGCGATATCTTATCGCTGCTCAATGAAGCGTAGCTCCCCCTTTCAACTGTACGCCACTGCATTTTGGAGCTGTCATAGACAGCTCCAGCATGCATTGGCGGACTGGGGCCGCGCCTGCCAACACACTGAATTGGAAGAAGGGGTGACAACTCGGAAAACTCGGATGATGGCACTATGTTTCTTGCACATACGTGCAAGCAAACATAAAAATGCTGTGATGTCTGTATGTATCCATTTACAATTGGCACTGCCAGCCCTACTTAATGCACGCTTCTGTAAGAGTACCAATACCTGCTGTTGGGCATACGTCTGTACTTTATATGGTGTATGTATTTGATGTTTTCTCTTCCTGCAATTTTTATATTTTTAAATGTTGCTGTTTTATATAAATTGTAATGGCAAACATGTAGATCAAATAAACTAAAAAAAAAACAATTTCTATAATTGGGGTTTTGTAGTTCTATATGTATTTAAAAGCTGATTGTTTTTCGTAAATGTGAAGCGCCCTGAGCCTTTGAGATAAGACGCTCTACAAATAACATTGTGTTGCCTTACTAACGCCATAATAAGCAAATATGTTGATCCTTTGGGATTCCCTTTATTAATGATAGATGTTTTATACTGAGTAGGTTGTACATGGGCATCTGCCTGATTGGTGCATTATGGGAGGTCACTTGTGGAGGTTTTGATCCAGATTTTCCCCTGTAAACAAATGGTCCAAGTTGTTTTATTCATTATAACTAATGCACACGCTCTGCCGCCACAGACAGGAGAATGATCTGGGGGATATTACATCCTCCTGGAAATGGAATAGATGAAGAGGACCAGGGTGGAGTGTGGACTGACAGGTGTAAAGGACCAGGGTGGAATGTGGACTTATGGTCAGAGAGGACCAGGGTGTAGAGGGAACTGACAGGGTGGAAAAGACCATGGTAGAACATGAACCGACAGTTGTAGGAGAGAATCTGAGTGGAGAACGAATGAACCTACAGCATTGGATAAGTGGGGTTGAGGGGCTGCTTGGGTAGGACAGCCTTGATGGGATGGATGAAGGTATCGGGTATTTTGGTACCTCCCCTCATGAACAGTGGCGCTGTGATTTTGTTAATCTGTCCCAGAAGTTGATTTCCCACAGCGACCATGCCACTGTGTGCCACAGCTGCAGAAACACATTTTGGGCAGGCTGTGAAAAATGACAGCTGTACTACTGATAAGGAGGTGTGAAAAAATGTCAGTGTTGAAAATCTGGCATGAAAATATTGCAAATTTGCGGAGTTACAAGGGTGCGTGGAAACTGCGCAACGCATGCTTGCAACACAGTCATTTTACGGACTTTCGGCACCAAATTTTCAACATAGGCATTTTTGGACACCTGCTCATGAACAGTGTCACTGTTAGTTTCTCAAACTGTTCCGAAAACTGATTTCACACAGTGACTGCGCTATTCTGCTCCGGACGTGCGAAAACACATTTCGGCCAGGATATGTAAAATGACAGCTGTACTGTTCATCAGGACGTGTGGAAAAATGCCAGTTTTGAAATCTGGAGTGAAAATATTACAAATTCACAAAGTTACGAGCGTGTGTGGAAACAGCGCAACGTACGCTCGTAAAACAGCCATTTTGGGGATTTTTTCACCAAATTTGCAACATAAGCTTTTTGAGAGCCCCTGTCATGAACAGCGGCACTGTCATTTAGTTACTCGGTCCCGAAAGGTGATTCTGCACAGTGACCGCAAAATCACTTTTCGGGATTGAATAATGCCATGAAAGTGACTGAATTCATGAGGAGGAGTCCCAATAACCCCATGTTGAAAATTTTGTGCAAAAATTCCAAAAAATGCCCGAGATATGCATCAAAGTAGAAAAAACCCTATTTATGCCATTATACAGCTTACCGGCATTTCTTCAGTTTGCGGTCGACTTTAAAGAGTGCAGACGTGTTCCAGTCCACAGTTATCGCACAGGACTCTGTAGGTGATATGGGGGTAGAAGGGGGTGGGAGGCAGGGTCTGCGAGAGGGTGGGCGCGGGTTGTGGGAGGGACAGGGAGACTGCGAGGGACCATTTTCTTCTTTCACAGGGTTAAAAACATCGCAGAACGGTTTTTTATTTTTCAGGGATTTGGCACACTGGGGTGGGCTCCCAGCATGCCACCTAAGTGTTTTTGTGGGGATGCTATAGCCAAGGGATTGGGGCACCCCATCGGCACACAACCAAAGAGGGGGAAGAGCGGAGAGGGATAGGCACCCCTCAGCACACATAACAAATGGGGTGCATTATGCCGACAGGGAGTGGGATCCACTGTCGGCACATACATTGGGGCAGGACATGCAGACAGGGGGATTGTGCACCGCCGAAGTTGGCATTATGGCAGGCAGTGTGCCATCATGTTAAATTTTTTTTCACCAGGGAAAGCACGTCAGGAGGTCCTCTGCGTGTGACGAGCTTTGCTCGGATTGCAGCGGACCTTTTCTTAGATGTGCTCGCCACATTATGTATGAATGGTGTGGCGCTGGCATGCAGGCTGATTGGGGAATGAGGAAACACCTACTGATGCGTGCCCTGCATTCGCTCAACAGTGACCGCGCCTCCAAATCTGCTACTACCACAATATGTTGGTTGCGCATTAGCGAGCTAACATAAAAAGCACAAGTTCCCTCTCAGGAACAGCAGGCAGGCATGCAGTCCAAACTCAGGCCTTTCCACAGTTCTCCCATGTGAATCCACTATGGATTGCTGCTTGAACTATCTCAAGCTGTTACTTCTTCACTTCCCAACTCAGATCTAACTGAAACTGCAAGCAGTGTGGGACTTTCCCAAGATCCAAAATGTTCGGCTGGCTGATCTGTCTGTCAGTCACAGCAAGTGCTCCCCCTCCAGGTTATTTTAGGCACCAAAAGCCCAAAACTACAATTCCTACAAGTTTTGGCCCCATCAAGCCCCTGTAGGCAGGCTCCATTTTAGAGTCCCACATGTACTGATTGGCCCATTCTTCAGTCGAAGACCAAGATGATGGAAACAAACAGAACTGTCCATGCTGCAAAGAAGGCGGGATAGAACAAACTGCAATATTATTACTACTCTAACAAATGATCAGCAAACAAGTACATCTTCTAACAGAGCTCCCTCTCAGACTAATTATGACTGCAATACAGGAAGCTCTTAAAGAGACAGTACACAGAGGCTATACAGGCACTCTCTGGCAATACATTTAAACTGCTAAAACGCAGAACACCAGCCTGGCAGTGAACATTTAGGCAAGCTCAAGGAAGACTTTTTGGGAACCCCCATTTGTAGGGGGGTTACATACCCCTTACAGTCAAGTCTGAAGATACAAAAATAAGATCCAATGTGCTGCCAGGACTGGTTACACTTCCTTTCCTGGCGGGAGAGTGAATTTTTGCTTCTCTTATATTCAAGGCCACCTGTTCTCTGTAGCACCGTAGACCTAACTTCCATAGCAGGGACTCTGAACTTCTGTGGATTTCTTTGACCAAGTTACATAACAGACGTTAAAGTGCTGCAGCACATTAAACAGCTCCTGACGCTTCAAAGAAAACTTTAAAAAACATAATAATTAGGTACAATTCTGCCTGCATTCCATTTATATTTTATATATTTATCCTCCCCATTTTTTATTACAAAGGAAATTTGCATGAATATATGATCTTTATCCCTTACAGTTCCTTTAGAGTCCATCTGCCTCTATAGCTTACTCCCTACTTCAAGTCATAATTCTCTGTTGTGACATCACAATCTGTTGCCATGGGAGTAACTGTGATGTCACAAGCAGTGCTCTACGACTTCAAGAAGGGAGAAAGCAGCAGGAATAGCCAAACTCTTCAGGAGCAAAGATCCTGTTTTCATGCAGATTACATCAGTAATAAATGATGGAGAGGAGGAATACAGCACTAATGGCAATATAAGCTGGACCTTATCTAAATATTAGGTTTTGTTAAAGTTCTCCTGAACGTGTCACCAGCTCTTTACTAAATGAAGCTATGTATCTAAATTTATTTTACATCCATTATTCACAGTGGGACAGATGCTCAAGAGGTGTGCCATTTCTGGGTTATGCCTTTATGGCAAGACTTTTTTTCCGAAGGAGGAGATGAATCACTGTGTCAGTAGAAATTAATATCCGCCACTGTGGCTTCTCTCTTTCAGCCGATGTTGGCAGCATTCTCCATTTAACAGCCTTTGATGCGAGGCAGGGGCGAACTAAGGGGGGGGGGTCTGTTCAGTACTCTGTATGCACTGTGGCTAGCTGAGTTGGTTGGTCAGAGTGCCACTGAAGGCACCCTTCTCATGGTATGGTTTCTTGTCACAGGACAGGGACACAGGCAGTGGCCACTGTATGTATGCAGCTCTGGATCCCAAGACAACCACGGGTGCCATTCTGAGCCAGGAGCTAGCAGTGATTTTGAATAAGTGGCTGCTTGCCGCAGGACTGTGTCATAGGTGGGCACGATCATATGGATGTGACTATGAGTCAGGCACAGAACTGTATGTGCCATCTAGCACCTGTGGCTGCTGGTGATTAAAAAAAAAAGCAACTGACTGCTGCAGGACAGTTCTATGAGCAGGTACCATGGTATGGAAGTGCCTGTGTGATGCAGGATAGGGAAACATGTACGCCACCCTAAACCACTGGAAAATGATTTTAAAAGAACGCATCTGCTTGCCACAAGATAGGATTATGGAAGGGTGCCACTGTAAGAATGTGACTATGCCCTGCAAGACACAGAACTGTGGGTAGCATACTGAACTGGCAGACTGGCCAACAAGGCATAATTTTACTCCAGAATCTTTGTGTAGTGGTGACTGCTGAACAAAATGCATGCTGTTATACAAGTAGTAGTAGTGCCGAATTTGTCAAGTAATTTTGTGAGATTCCCTATTTATCCTTCACAAAATTTAGGGAAAAAATCCTCTAAAATTATTTTTGTTATACCTACAGAAAGAGGCCAGTTCCTATTACAGTAATTAAGTGCCATCTGGTAGAGTTTCAACTACACTATCAGATGAGACAACCCTCTCTGGGTAGCAGTGAACACACTAAGGCCCCGTCCACATTACACTGCTCAGGCCCGGTAATGGATGCAAACCGTTACGGCCGGGGAGCGGTGCAGTGTGTCCACACTGCGGTGGTGTCCATTAGGGGACCGGTACCACCAGTCCACACTGCGGGAGCCGGGCGACCGTTACGGCAGCACCCGATCCCATAATGCAGCTTGCGCTGCGCTAGGGGACCGGTGCCAAGCGTTCACACTACAGCCAGTAACGTTACCGAGGCGTAACTGGTTTCATAACCGTTGTCAAAACGAAAACGCCTTCTGTAACATTACAGGTGTAAACGCAAACCATTGCGGTAGCGGTTTGGGCCCTCTGTAACGATACAGAGGTGTAGTGTGGGACAGGGCCTAACAAACAAAACAAAATCCCCAACTAATGGTTTCACAATTCTCAATAGAGATTTTTAAAAATCCTTAAAAATCCTTTGACTAATTTGGTTCTACTATTTGGCGATCTTTGCACAGCACTATAGTTTGGGAAGGATCTTTCTTTTTAGCATTCACCCAACACATACTTACACTTCTACCTCTGATCTCTTCCCCTTACAATCGCAGTGTTCTCTCTATTGTTACTTTGTTGCTCATTTTGCATCTACTGTATGCACATTCTTTTCTTTCTACACATTCTGTTTCTCTTCTTCTTTCCTGTTCTTGCCCTTTACTTCTATCTTCCTCCTTTTACAGTTCTTTCCATTTTATTTATTTGTTTGAAATTACCTGAGCCGGGTAACCCCATGAGATGCAGCATCCCGTTTTCATTGAGGTCCCGGAGAGGACAGTAGTAGTCAGGGCCCCAGAAAGGACAGTAGTAGTCAGGGTCCCAGAAAGGACAATTGTAGTCAGGGTCCCAGAAAGGACAGTAGTAGTCAGGGACCCAGAAAGGACAGTAGTAGTCAGGGTCTCAGAAAGGACAGTAGTAGTCAACTGGTTAACACAGACAACAAGAATCGTTACACACGGGCTAAAACATCATAGGCAAAAACAAACTGTAAAGGTACAGTAAGTACATCCAAACAGTACTCAAAGGGGGTCACAGCAAATAAAGAGCATGAGAAATGGTATGGGTTCATGATCATGGTCAAGAAGAGAGAGATAACCGAACCAAAACAAACACGGGGTTCTAAGGTACTGTAGCTGAAAGGACGGACTTGAGCACTTGCAAACTAAAAGTGTTCCTCCACTGGAGAGGGAGTTTGTTCCAAGTGTCCAGTGCTGAAAATGCGAAGGCCTTTCTACCAAATTCACTCTTTGTTCTGGGAATTGATAAGGCAAGTACTGCTGTGAAAACAGTGCACATGCAGTGCTCAACTGTGTGAGGAGGGCTAGCAGATAATCAGGGGCTTGCCTTGTGCACAGCTGTGCAATTCAAGCCCCATTTACACCACCGTCTTTGCAGCGCATCAACTCATGCGCTCCAGTTGATGCACTGCAAAGACAGTGGCATGGACACTCACCGCATCATGCTAAGTGTGCTCCAACTCAGGTTTTTAATCCGATGGAAAACGGGGAACACATACTGGATCGAGCGCATTACCCTGCGGTGTGAACGATCGATGTGCTCGATCCACTGTGACCCCCTATTTCCTAGACACAAGTCACCAAGGATGTAATTTCCCCAGAAGCTTATTTCACTTATCTCAGCGTGATCTGTGGCGCATCAAGCTTGAGAGTGTAAATAGAACAGCACCACATTAAGTCAGCGCAGCGGGAAGGCAATGGATCAATGAGTAAACCGCTGCTGCTGTGTAAACAGCAGTAGTCACACCTGATTGAGGGACTTGGCCAGTTAAGCTGGTCATACAGCAGACAATATGGGTAGACCATCTGCAGGAGAGGATGAATCTGCACAACTTACTGTACAAACAATCCAGGGCAGCAGAGGGGTTTTGTTATCAGTGCAACCTTCATTCTGTTCATAAATATTTCTTTCGACAATTTATTTGTCTGCCTTGATTGTGTTCAGACTACAGCAAATGCATGCTATTTCACAATAGGCATGGTACCACTAATGAAATTAACTACAATAGCACTTTTTTCAGATTGTGGTTTTAGTATTCCTGCTACTTGTGTCTGGGCAAGGGTGGGTGGGGGTAATGTGAATCAAAATTCCTGATACTTCAGCATAGTAATCGGACCACAGCCACAGCATATCTTTTGTGATGTGGTACTAGGCAAAATGTTCGCTGTCAGTTAACGTTTTTTTTTAAAAGTGGCTGTATGCTGCAGGTCAATAGCACTCGTAAGTGCAACTGTATGGAAGTGGCTGTGTACTGCAGAACAGGGAACACTGGGTGCCACCCACAGTCATTTTCCAAATTTCAAGATCAGGTGTGGTAGATGGTGTGTAGCTAGGACTGTGAACATGCAGAGGTTTTCGCATGTGCAGAGAAGGCCTTCCGAGCACCACTGGCCCGCGTAGGAAGGTACCCCTCCGCAGATGGGGATTCATTCGTGGATCAAGCCCTAAGCAACTATGCCGATAAAAAAATGCTAACATGAATGGTCATATATTTGCTTCAAAAAAGCAGCTTCAAGCTACATTCTAAACCGATGGTGTTTAGCTGATGGCAGAACGCGTGGCTAGCAACCTGGAAGTAGTTCTTGATGACAGTCTGATACTGGCTGTCGTCAGGAGCTGCTTCTGTAATTTTATGAATATCATCAGGTTGTGCCCCTTTCTTAAACATGCAGATCTGAAACCAGTGCTAAAAGCATTCCTTGTAATCAGATCAGACACCTGCAGTTTGAGTGAAGCACTGAAGTTCACCTTCTGAGCTCCGTTAGATCAGACCATATCGACCCAGCACTGCACAAACTGCACTGGCTGCCTAGGCAGAGGATCGACTACAGGATTATTATTTTAACGTTTAATGCCCTGAACACTTTGGGGTCCTTCCTACCTACCTTCCTCCATGAACTCCTGACATCCCACTGCCCTCGTCAAGCACTTCAATCAAGATATCTGGGTTTGCTGCTGCGATTAAACCCTGCAAGGGGGGCATAGGGCTTTCGTTGGCAGACTAGTGTTACGGAACGCTCTCCCGCCATTCATCCAGAGACTGCAAACTTTGACCTGCTCCTAACTACCTATCATAATTATTTTATAACTGGTGAACCATTATTATAAATGGAAACCCATGATTGTCAATTTCCGTTATACACACCTGTGTATAATGAAGGTCGTGACTGACACTTGTCGATCCTGAACAGCTGTGTCTTGCTTTTAAAAACTCTCCTGCTCAGTCTACATATCAACAGTCTTGTGACTGCGCTAAAACTGCTGCTGTTCTGCTCTGGTTCTCCTGCCAGATGTCAGTCACCACAGCAACCTGATGTTTGACTACAGCACAATAATAAAGCAACACAATTTCTTTCTGTAAAAGTCCCTTCACTACAGTAATTATGTAAAATGGGAATGTAACTTGGAGATGTGTGTAACTAAAATGTTATTTTCCTGAAAATGTATTTATCGATACATATAGTATTTATGTGTCTGTAGTATACTGTTCATGTTTTACAGGCAAAGCATTTTGTCATATGCCTTTTTGGCAAAAATGTATTTGTAACATCCTTAGTATTATCTTCAGTGTATTTTTAATATTTTCAGGTATTTTTAAAACAGCTGTAATAACTAATTTTGTAATTAATCACTCGAGTCATTAAAGATGACCACCACTCTCAATTTTTCAAAATCTTTTACACTGAGGTTATTGTATTATTGTGACAGAGAGCTCCTGCCACTCTTGAGGACCGACCTTTTCTTAAATCTGTTGCAACAGTTCTTCTATTTCTTAGCCTAATCTAGCCTTTACAATTTCTAGTCTATAAGGTTGGCCACCTATGAGCACCCCCTTCCCTTCCTTGACTATGCTATAGTATCCTCTTTAATTTTCCTTTTCCCTCTCAGGTCCTCGTATAGGGAGGTTACTGTTGTGACCTCCAAGCTGATATAAACAACAAGCTGTGTTCCTCACTGTTGGATTTAGTATGCAATGGCACTATGTCATAAAAATACTTTAATGTAGGGGAAAGGAAGGAAAGGGAACATTGTTTAACCAGGAGTAGCACACTAAGCCAAAGCTTGTTTCCAGATGCGACCTAGGAGCACAAGGAAGTTAAGTGACTTGCTCAGGATCATAGTATGCACCTAGTATATACCTTATGTGTATAAAACCTGTAAATGTTGAAACTGTCATGGCACTAGGTGTTTTTCATAAAGGTAAAAAGTACTAGGTGACTGTATGTTATAGAAATTAAGTTAGTTGTGCTATTTAAAAATGCATGTAAATTGCTGTAAACTGAACCAGTCTGAAATTCCATGGTGATTTGCATATATCCCATGATGCTTTGCATTATTGAAGTATGTGTGATGTTGTGTTCCTTTGAAACTTGGCTTTGTTTTTGGTTTTTTTTTTATTTGAGCCCCACCACCCAAGCAAACCAGACCCGCATAGGAGAGGCTGAATCTCAACTGATAAGTTAGATCAATGATCAGTGAGTCAGTAGGTGCTGGCTAAGTGTAGAGGAAAGACTTGCATAGTCTGTTGCAAAAACTGATGCACTGAAGAAGGGATATGCCATCGCTGAAGGTTATCTCCTGCATTTTGAATAAACATCACACAGAGATTGTGTGTTGAACTTGAAGTTTGGTGTCTGGTCCACCTGTTATCCCACAACCCCTCCACAGTTATCTAAGCCAAGTAGGGTCTGCGACAACATTGTAGGTAGGAAAAATAGGGCAGACTAGGTGGGCCATCAGGTCCTTATCTGCCAACATAGTCTGTGTTTCTATGATTTATACTGTGGACGCATTAGAATGGGGCTACTATGTTTCTGATGATAAAAGCATAGAATCACACCAATAAGTTTATTTTTTTTCATGGTGGGCTTGGCAATAGAGCGAAAAGTTAAGGACTGAAAGAAAATAAAAATGGGTATTATACTGTTGCCCGAAAAACATTAAAAAAACCTGTAAACAAATACTACTGCTTTGAGAATGGTGCTTAAAAAATGATTATCCTTTCCTGTCCTCCTACTCTCTCCACTCCAGTGATTCCCACTCCCTCTCAGTCCCTCTTTGTAAAACCCAAGACGGGCAGTCTGCCTTCTCCTCTTGGCTTCTCTTCCTCTAAAGTAACACTCTACTCCAAATTGCTCCTTTCCTTCAAAGCTCATCTATTTTAGGTGGCCTCTTCTCACACACACTTCCTTCCACAGCTAGCCCTCACTTATGCCCCCTCCATACCTTTAGCTGCAATTCATACTTCCCTTGTACTTCGCCTCATCTTTGCTTTTAAGTGCAATTCCTCTCCCCCAAAACCATGACACTCCTCCCACCCACCCATGTCCCTTCTGAGCTACCGATGTGAATTACTGCAACTTGGATCTCACTTATTTCCATGCTACACTGTATAGTCTTATATTTTACCTCTACCTTCTGACTTTTTGTATAGGAGTAACTGGTTATTTTACTCAATGGTACTATTTTGTTACTAGAAAACAAAGTAATATAGAACATGTTTGTTTATTTAACGAGTTAGCACACTGAAACATAAGTACCATTTACAGGTACGACTCGCATAAAGAACACTACAGATTAATACAAAATTATAAGTCTTGGAACAACAAGCTCCACATCAGACAATATAATGCATCATTTAAAAACAGCCACAATCAGATAATCCAGTAAAATGCAATGATAACATTTGTGAAACATGTCGACAGGTAAAGGTCATCGTGAACATGTCGACAGATAAAGGCCACTGGTCCATTCAGTCTGCCCAGTTATATCCTATCCTTTCCTATGACTTACTGTCTAGTCAGGCTGTTTGCTCTCACTCCCCCCCCCCCCGGGCTCTACTGCTATCCCTCTGAGTAACTATAGAAACGTATAAAATATTTGCAGAAGAAAAACACTACACTTAAATTTAATGCCCCCTTCATGTCTCCGGCACTCATCTCCCTTACGAGCTCCCAGGGCACATGATCTTCCTGCACCTCCTACATGCGCATGCTGACTTCTGTAGAGCCTTGGTTACCCCCCTCCCTCCCAGGCATGGCTGTGGTTGGACTGGGTCAGATTTACCCCCAAAACATCTGACATGTCAGAAAGTGTCACTGCAGAGCCCAGATATGCTGGGATCCATCATCGAGGGTGCTGGGGCCATTTTCTTTGTTTTCTCCCTTCCCCTGGATGTTGGCATTCTAGAAGAACACTGCAGGGCATGCCGGTCGCACATCTGGCTAATATCCTCCCTTCTATTCTGCCTGTGACTGCACTGCCACCTGTGGTCAACAGATGGCAGCACTGCACCAAAGCCAGTGGCCCTTCCTCCCTGGAGGTGTGTGTCCTCTGGGATGTTTAATCCTCCTCCTCCCCCTGGCAGGCCCTCCACTGATCCAAGCTTGTTCCTGGACCTAGGTCACTGGCATTATGAGGATAAGCCCTACCACTGTACCAGCGGGCCAGCCGCTACTGTTCTATTGTATATTGCTGTATTCCTCTCCCCATCCCCCCGGGTGTGCATCTAACAGTGACCATCAGCTCAATGTGCCTTTCATGGCCAACAAATTCTAAATCAATCAATCAAATAAATAAATAAACATCCCTAACTGAAAGGTAGTTGGAAAAACAGGACAAAAAGTACTACTTACAAGTCAAATTTGCACTGGTTCATTTTAAAGTTTATTATTCTGGTTAACCCCAGTGAGCTGAGGCAGCTTGCTTTTAAATAGCATCCTGCTTCTGCTCATTCCTACAGTTGGAAAATACAGAAGTACAATGGGCTCATGTGACTTGCCCAAGGTCACATAGTGAGCCAGCGGTTCTGGGGTCCTCATTTGAAACTGGGATTCCCTCAGAAAGAGCAACTCTCTACTATAATACAAAGCATAAAACCACTAGATTTCAACAAGTATATTTTATATTTTTCTAATTATTTGTTATTTTTTTCTACTTCTCCCTGTTGTTGATCTACTAAATATGGCAAATCCTGCAGTACTTATTTTTCCTAAATCTTTCAGAGAGCATCTAACTCTCCCCTGCTGCCTCACAATTGCGGTTTGTGACATCACAGTCTGTTGCCATGGGGAGCACTATGATGTCATAAACAAAGGCACTGTGAGGTTAACTGCAGGAAGGCACATTTTTTTTTTTATATAGGAACTATCAAGATGTGCTGTATGCCTTTGAATGAACATTGAAAATGAAAAAAAATGTATTCTCAAGTAAATTGCAATAGCTGAAACACACTTGTTAAAGTACATGCTGAAGTGTGGAGTTGCTCTTTAAAATTCTTTAGTGCACTAACTACTGGACAGCACTGCCTTTCCTAAATACCAGCACACTCTTCTTCATGGGATGAAGATGAGCTGAAGTTCGCTCTTCTACTAGTGATTCAGCAGAAATACTTCCTTAGCAGGGTGCTGCAACCGTCAACGTTTCTCTTGGAGGGAATACTGGCCAGTCAACGTTGCTTCTGACACACTGCCTAATGCAGCTCAGAAAGGAGACAATGACTCAGAACACCCGATACTAGGGCTGCTCGCGTAAGGAAAACTGACCTGGCAATGCAAACCAGAAGCAGGTCAGGAGATACTGTACGTGATGCACGGGCTCAGTTTCCACAGGATAGGTGGTACACACTGTAGAACTGTTTATTAGTTATATTTAGCACATGGCACTATTCGGCTGCAATCGTGCAAATTTAATTTCACCCTCTGCAATTAGCGCCTAATTTATGCACATTGAAAATATGCAACTTTGGCCAATTATTGCCATTTTATTTTAGCACAATTATAACTTAAAGAGCTAGCGTACTGCGTGGACTTTCAGATGTAGTCAGCTATCACTTATATCCTAAATGTTTTTTTCTTTTCTGCTTGCCAATTAGAAGATATGCCACCTGGCAGTACTGGGGTGATGTGTGGAGCAGCACTCTGTCTGGAGGCTAAAAAAAGTCAGTTCTGTTCCTCCCACTACATCATGAGCACTGAGACCACACTGACTGTGACGTCACTATTAACCAAGGAGACCCATTTCTCACTGCCAGATTAGCTTCTTTCACATGAAACAGCAGGGAATGGGTCTTCTTGGTTATTCCCTGCATTCTGATCGATAACTTGTGAAAGTCGCCGGCCCAGTGGTGCTGAGGGTTGAGGCGCTGAACGCCACACCTCGCGCCACGCCGGTGACCTGGGTTCGGGAATGAGCTCGGGTTGTCGGGGGTCGTCAGGGGCAGGAGAGGATTGAGCATCTGGAGGACTGCTCTCCTCTCCTGGGGAGGGGAAGTTGCATCTCCCGCTGTTACAGTGGCTCCCCAGTGGAGACTGGGGCATCAGAACAAGCGGAGACACGCTACCTGGGGTATAGAGGCAGTGGACGGCTTATGGATCGGTGCAGGAGCGCCCGCCGCAGAATTGGCCATTACTGCACGCTCATGGCCTCCAGGAACGGAAAAGGAAATACCCTGACACTGGACAGATCGGCGGGGCCAGAGGACGTCCCCCACGCCCACTGCCAAGTCTAACCTGGCTGGTCTCTGTCTCTCTCCTCCACTCCCCGGCTGCCCTTCTAGATTATAGAGTGCCAGAGGAGTAAAGGCAGTCCCACTCCGGGGAACTCAGAGTCGGGGGGGGGCGGGGTGGTCGATGGAGATGGAGAAGAACTCCCAGGAGCAGTAGACCAGACCGAGAGGTCCTCAGGCCAGGCGGGAGATGGACGCTCCAATTGCCCCACTGGAGAGAAGGTCTATAGGACCAGAGAAGGAGGATGAAGGAGTTGGGGAAAAAAAAAAGAAAACTCGTGAAAGTCACTGCTCAGGCTGCAAAGACTGTTATACCTCTGTGTGTTTGGTCACATTTTTTAGCCCCCTGACAGAGTGCTAATCCTCACATCAGTCTAGTACTGCCAGATGGAAAATCTTCTAATTAGCAAACAGAAAAACAAACAGAAAAGAATATTTCAGATATAAGAAGTGATAGCTGACTGCATCTGAAAATTACTATTACTTCCAGGCAGTACATTAGCTCTTTAAGCAAATATAGCTATCATTTTTTTACGTTAAATATAACCTGCTCTACAGTATCTTTCCACCAGTTTTCAATGAAGGGACATAATCCCTCACTCTTCTGTGTTTCTTTAATATTTTGTTCAAGAAATGATTGCATGTATGTAACCCCCACCCCCATAAGATTTCCTTTTTGCTCTTTACCTAGATTTGCAAGGTCACTCCTTCATGTTCAGCACTCCCCAACTCCCACCAGTGGCACCTCATCCAAGACTACATCCCCTCAGGCTGGTCAGCACCACCGCAAGCTCTGGTTCCATATT
The DNA here is from genome assembly GCA_016271365.2 of Neoceratodus forsteri. Classification (NCBI taxonomy): domain Eukaryota; kingdom Metazoa; phylum Chordata; order Ceratodontiformes; family Ceratodontidae; genus Neoceratodus; species Neoceratodus forsteri. The sequence continues at coordinate 1,410,935,750 of CM028131.1, read as the reverse complement.
TCATGGGGTGGCTTCCTCCTTCCTGTCTGAGGCTACCCAGGGGAGTTAGCAAGCAGGCTTTACTGGCTAGGGGCAGTTTGGGACATCTGCAGAGGCGGCCCCGCTGGGTGTGGCGAGTGGGGAAAAGCTGCCATTATTCAACAGTTGGACCGACCTCGGTTTTCATCACATCCCCCATGACAAGCAGCTGTGGTGGCAACATGCTCCTCTAAGCACCAGACATCCCTCTGCATCCCTGTCCCCTTCAGGCATCACCGTGTGGTGCCAACTGCCTAACACTAGAAGGCAGATGCCTGACGCAATGCCCCCCTTCAGTGCTATGTTCTGTGTGGCATAAAAAAATCCCGTATAACAATGCCAAGGTTCCCGCTCGTTGTTCTCAGCTACCCAAGTCTCAGTTACCACCACAAGCTCAAGAATGGCCTCTGCTACCACTGCGTATAACTCAACTCTTTTGTTACCCAGGCTCCTGGCATTTAGGCTTATAGCCCTCAGCTGGCTTTTCCCATCCCCTCTCTTTTTCCCTGGGTTCGTCTCCTTTATACTGCTATCTCCTGCTATTTTCCCCTACCTGTCTCATAGCCTTCCCGATCCTTTTACAGTCTTCTGGCCTTCCTTTCTCACTTTCTCACCTCCCCTCTCCCCCACACCTTCTCTCCCCCAAACTCCACCCTGCTACACGCTCTACAATTACTGGCTCTTTCTGTTCCTGCTCTTCTGCTATGGGTTCCACTTTGTTTCCTCCTACTGCTCTCTTACAAGTTTTATTCCCACCCCTCTATGATAGTCAGTGGAGAGCCAGTACAACCTCCCTATCTTTATTTTTTAGTTCACAGCCTCCCCTTTTCGCTAGTTTGTTTGTCCATGAGCACAGAGTTTCTGTCCCAGTGCTGAGTTTCCACAACTAGTTGGGTGTCAGCACCTTTTCTGGATAACCTATGATCCCACTAGCCAGATCCCAGTCTCCTATGAATTCAAGGAGACCAAACAGAGAAAAAGTGCGCTCTTCGAATTCAAACCCTCTGTACTTCACCACTATTTTGGCCATCTGTTGAATGTGAACATTTTGACTTTTCTGCCTTCCCCCTTCAAATACACTGGTAGAACTTCTGAGAAGTCCGCCATATCTGCAAACCTCCTTGAAGGATTTCCCCCTGCCTGCAAAAGGTGTCTTTCATCTGATCTGTGACTCATTTGCCAGGTCGTTTGTAGGTGAACAATCACATCTGGTCTTTCCCCAGCTCCCAAACCAGCTCTGTCCCCTCTGATATAGTCCTCCTAGTTATTGCTCTCAGAAGACATTTCACGTTTCTATCCTCCCTCCCTCCTTCTCTCCCTCCCCCCAGCCGCTACTACCCCCTCTGTGTCCCTTACAGCAGTCCCCCATAGCCATGACCTTTCTGGCTAATTCCCTGTCATCCGAACCATCCCCCCAGGGGCAGCACCCCCCAGGAGCACCATAAGGCTTTACTGTATTTTTGCAGAAATCTGTCCCATCTGGTTCTGCCACACTTACATCACTCAAGTTCAAGTTTATTGTAGCAAAACTTCATTGAGCAAGCTCATTCACAAGGAGGTCCTTTAACACAGACAGGTAGTTACAGATTGCACTCAGTGAAGTGAAGCATCTAGGCAGTGCCTGGGGTGGTTCCCCTCTGCCTCTTTGGCAATTCTTCCTTGTCCCCTCCCCCTGCCCACCAACCTCCATTCACTGGTCCTCTGTGGGAATGGAGCCACCTGCAGTACCCGTAGTTCCCCCTCAGCTCTATCCCTCTGTCTCCAAGCCTCCTCCATTGGTGGCAACTAACTCAGCTGAGAGTGCCATCAGTCTCCAACATACAGGATAGCCTCCCCTCGCTAGCAGCACACCTCTGAGGACGGACACTCCACATCCCGCACAGATGACTATGTCCAACCTCACTCCCCTGGGAGTCTGCATTCTTTCTCCGTTTTTATTACCCTACAATATCCTAGCGGTAGGCCCTTTCAGTATACCCTAGTCAGGTATTCTTACTGCTGGCTTAAGACCTCCCTCCTCCATTCCAGTAAAATTACTCAACACTCACAGTTACATTAGTGTACCTATATATGGTTTTGCTACTGTAAGCCATAACCCCCTTACATGCAATGCATACTACTTCTGTCAGTAGGACTACTTACTGTAGACTAGTGAGTTCAGTTTGCGGCTCCACCATAGATAGAATTTTTGTGCAGCAGGCTTATTCTACCCTCTGTAATTTGCTCCCCGATATTATTCTCACTTTCTCTACTTGCTACACTGCCACCACTTCATCCACTGGCCCAGTGGGTAGTGTGTTGTACTTCCATGCCAGCAACCTAGGTTTGGAAGCAGTCTTGAGTGCTGGCATTGGCAGCTGGTGTGGCACTACCATGTAGCAACACTCCCAAATGAGGGAGAGACAGCATCAAGTTCCCCTGCCACAGAAACACCTGTGGTGGACCACAGAGCTTGCTCCCTCACAACAGGAATGCTATGCATCTACATGGCAACCAGCATTATTTGCCCACACTGTCCGCAGTGGTGTTGGGGGAGAAAATGGAAAAACATGTGCGCCAAACTGTCTGAGTGATGGCCACTGGCACTCACAAGCTCTGTCCTGTGTAGATCAAAACTGGCTCCAACAATGGGAAGGGGGGGCACACAGAGCTGGGAGATCATCAGCACCAGGGCCTGAATGGCTATGTAGAAACATAGATACTGTCAGTAGAAAAGAACCATTTGGCTCAGACATTACCTGCCTAATCTGTCTCCATACACCCTAAATAGTCTCCAGCGACCCTCCTCCTCCCTGCCTGTTTTCTGATACACCCATATGTATATCCCATGCATGCTTGAACCCCCATTTTTGCCTCCACCACTTCTGCTGGCTGTCTGTTCCAGAAATAAATATTTCCTCACATCTCTTAATCCCCTTCCCCCCAGCTTCATCGTATGCTCCCTGGTTCTGGTACACCTTCTCATTTGAAAGAGACTTCCCTCCTGCACCCAGTTCGCCCCTGTGATGTGCTTGTAGGGATCTATCATGTCACCTCTCACTCTCCTCTCTTCCACAGAGTACACGTTGAGTTCCCTCAGTTTCTCCTCGTAGGGATTCTCATGCAACCCTGGCACCATTTTAGTTGCCCTCCTCTGGACTGCCTCCACGCTATGTCCTTTCTGAGGTGTGGCCTCCAAAACTGGGCACAGTACTTCGGGGTGGGGGGTCTCACCAGTGAGTGATACAGTGGCAACACCACCTCCCTCCTCTTGCTGGATATATCCCTCTCTATGCACCCCAGCATCCAACTAGCCCAAGCCACTGCTTCAGCACACTGCCCTTCCACCCTGAGGTCATAAGATATGATAACCCCAAGGTCCCTTTCCTGGTTAGTGACTGTCAGTATCTCCCCCCTTTCTAGACTTAGTGCGTGGGTTCCCATGCCCTAAGTGCATGATCTTGCACTTCCCAACTGCCATGCTTTAGACTACTCCTTGAGCTTCCCCAGATCTCTTCTCATTCTCTCCACCCCTCCTGAGTGCCCACCCTGTAGCAAATCTCACTGCTCAGCTGGTTGCTGGACTGAATTACCTAGATGAAATGAGCCAGACATTGCCTGAAAGGACCAGCTGGTTCCTTTCAAGTATGCACAGTTTCCGCCCACCAAGCAGGGAGAAATGTCATGACCAGAGTGGCCATTGGTCTGTCACTGGTGAGCCTACTGCAGCTTGAGTTGCAATGGGCTTGGCAGTGACACACCTCTGAAATGCCATTCTTCGCAACAAAATGTTTGCTGCGCACACAAACATAAAAGATTTTTGGGGCTTACGCAGACACACCATTGGAATATAAAGATATGGAGCTCGATTGTGCCCACAAATCCAGGTCAGCGACCTGACCCAGGGGAAACCCCCCAAAGCAATTGTGGTAAAATTTGTAAAGAATGCTGATAAACAATTTCTCATGCAAGCAGCTTACAAGAAAAAAAAACTAAGCTGGAAGAGCAAATATTGTGATTTGCCATACAAAATTGTTCAAGAGTGGAAAAAGTACAATGTATTAAGGACTACGTTATGGAAGAACCACAAAAAAAAAATCTTCATTTCTTCATCCTGTCCAGCTAAAGGTTAATCTCAATGGCCAGACCTACATTTACAATCAAGTGGAAGATGCATGCAAGAATCTCAGAATGAGCCTTCCTCAGATCTTCTCTACCTGATACATATACGACAGAAAAATCTTAGACCTGAAAAATGACTTGATGATTCTAAGGAAGAGTGTTTCCTGAGCATGTGACCTCAGACTTCATATTCTGGGATGTGGATTTAGGTATTTCTTTCATTGCTCTGGCTACTTGTTATTGCAATATTTTTCTGACCTTTAACGCATTTTATCTCCTGACCCATTTTATATTATGGTGTAATGTAAAACCAAAATGTTAAATGTTTTTATTCTGCTTGTATGGCACTCAGAGGCCAGGACAGGCACCTAACAAATAAATTTGCCTTGCCTATATTAAGGTGTTTTTCTGAGAAAACATCAATGGTTAATTTATATAGAGCCAGCATTTACCCAGGATGCCAAACACCTTAACTTCCAATGCACATTTTTTGTCAATTTTTTTTTATTCCAGTTATTTCATTGAATAGGAGATTATTCTATAAAAAGAGTTAAACTAATAAAGTAGAGGGTAGTTCATAAAAAAAAGGAATTGTATTTATTTACCATTTTGCACACAGGATTAAGCCTTATTTAGGTGTGGTGGCTAGTTTCCAAGAGGGTCGCGGGGGGGGGGGGCATTACAACAACAGATTATTGCACATTAGGATATAGAGAATAATGATTATGCAACTGTGTGTTATGGAATTTTTTTACACTCCAAGGTGTGTGATGACCCATAAAACTCAAGAGCGAAGCTTGAGAGGTTTATGAGGTCAGCACACATCGAGGGGTGTTAAAAAATTCCATAACACAACAGGTACATAGATATTATTTTTTATAATTACTGGTGCAGGGAGTTTTTTTTTTCTTTCAACATTTGATACCAAACTTTGTGGTGCAGTGCTACGAGAGAGACAGACACAGATACAGTCACAGGCACAGACACATACGCACACATCGGCCATCTCTGTCTGTCTGTCTCTCTGTCCAGTACAGACATTTTCTTTTTCGTTTTTAATTTTTTTTTAAACTTGCTTTTTTTAAACTTGTACTGTGGAAACACCATAGGAATCAGAATAACTGACTATGACAGTAGTCAGTCACCAGAGTCCATCGTCGATCAGAAGTGCTGACTCCTGAGGTCACGATCAAGGCATTACAGCAGCACGATAAATCAGATAGATTTATTTTGTTGTAATGGCAGGATCAACCAGATAAATAGATAAAAAATTTAATAACTTACATATGTGGATGGCGAGAGGCAAACTTTCCGGTACAACCGATCAGTATGGGTACTCATAAAGCGGAAATGGAGCTGCCACATTTTTTTAGGTGTTCGTCCCACCCACTGATATACTAAGAGCCTATGGGGTGATGCCCTAGAAATGACTGACACTAAAAACTGTAATAACCGGTTCTACTGTTTATTATGGCATTTGAAACTCAGGCTGACTCCGTTCATTAAAGGGGGTCACCAGTAATTATATAGAGAATAATGGTTGGGTAGGGGGTTATAACGAGAATTTTACACATACCCCCAAGGAGTGGGATGCCACATAAACCCCGAGAGCGAAGCTCGAGGGGGTTATAAAGGCATCTCACACCAAGGGGGGGGTGTATGTGTAAAATTCAAGTTTTACACGTCTACCTAACCTTTATTGTATAAAATTGCTGGCCAACCCCAGCCAGAAGCCGCGGTCCGGTCAGGTTCAAGCAGCGGTGGAAACATAACTTTTTTTTTTGTTTAATATAAAGTGGTTTGTCCACAAAGTTTATTTCAAAGGGCTAAGTTCTTTTTCTGTTTTTCCTTAAATTTACTTATGATTGACCAGTGGTGGTCCCGGGTGATGAAGTATCCAACACCACAAAGGAAAGACGGACAGCTGGTGCATGCATGGAGCAAGGGGAAACTCAGCGTGTGTTCGCCATTATAACCAGCTGGTTATAATGGCAAATTACAACTGGGTTTCCCTAAGGGAAAAAAACACTTGCCAGTTATTATAAGGTCACATTCTACACAATCAAAGAACAGGATAAAGTGCCGATATATATACAATAAATTTGTAATTGCATACAATCAAAGGACAGACTAAAATACAGCTGTATATATATATATTATCAATACTATATGTATGGGTGTCAGGACAGTCAATGGTGAGCAGAAAGAAAGAGGTAATTAATGGGGGGGCAATATTGGGAGTGGACGACAAGACAGGAAGTGAGTGTATAATGATCAGCAATTGCAAGGGATGGTGAGGTAGCTGTGCAAGACCCTTTTAAAACTTCTGATGTTTCCAGAGGCTTTGATATTATCTGGAAAATGATTCCAGTTGGTGGAAGCAGCGATGGCCAAGGCTTTATCTCAAGTGGTTTTCCGTACTTTGGGGATATTGAGTAGGTACCTGAAAAAAAAAATTACCTATAAACTTTGCTTCCATATTCTAGTGTTCCATAAAAGTTAGAATAACTGTCATCACACTTGTCTGGCAATTAATTGCCACTGGCATCTGAACAACTTGTTTCAAAAGTTTCTATTCTCTGCGCTGTTGCATCTGTACATTACGCAGACATGCCTGAATACAGCTGTATGGATGGATCCCATATTAGGTCTATCCTGGCTAAGAGTCAAGATTGGGGCTACCTGACATAATCCTGTCATGAAAGAGACCCATAGCGGGAGATGTACAGTTGGAGTGACAGCATGCTTTCTGCACAGATAGAGGTAAAGTTCCCATGAAGGCACTTTATGTTTGTACAGGGAGCAGTGGTTTTCAGACTTAAAAGCAAGTCCTTGAAAAACACTAGCAGAAGCTGCGATTCTTCTGCTATGCACAGCAATATAAATGCATAAGTACAATCATAACAATGTGATGACTGATAAGTATTGCTTAGATTTGGACAGCCATACTAACCTAGGCATTCCTCTACTTGGCTTACTTACACACCGTACTGGTGTGCCAGCAAGTAAGGCCAGCTCTGCTGTGCTCGCTTTAAACCTCGGCTAGCTCACAGTGGCTACTTTTACTAGTTTAATCCCCTCTGTGGACTGGACAGGATCCAGCGATCCCCAGTGTTAGTGTGATGATGCCCTGTTACAGCACCTGCTCTTTTCTGAAGCAATTACTATGTCATTGTGCCAATAACTGAAACAGCTCTCTGGAGACCTAGCAGAATGCAGCCCATCGATCTCCATCCAAGCATGAATTATAAACGGCTTTACAATTAAATTTACTTGCTGTATGCGTCAATGCCTGGAGCAGTACGGCAGGCAACTAAGAGAAACGGGAGAAAAACTACATGGAATATATGGTATGAAGCATTAATATCACCTTCTGTGTTACTTAGAGTTACCACTCACAATGTATTACGATCAGACCCTGACCAGACCCTGTGTTAGCTGGTCTCATCATTACGTGTGCTGTGCCTGTATAAACTTCAACTGCTATATTCTTTATTGGCTGCAATATCATAAATACTAATTTCAAACTTTCAGGCTTAATTTTGTTCTTTTTTGGCCTCCCCATATTTCTTATAATAATAATAATTTATTCATGAGAAATGGATACACCACTGAGTCAGTGACTCATTTACAATGGTTTCCAACGGACCATTTCCAGGTGTGTTATGGCAGCACAAGGGTCACACAGTATGCAAGTGGAGGTTGTGGGAATCAAACCCAGGTCTGGTGGATGCATCACGCTCATTCAGAGCTCGTTACTCAAACCTCTAGGCTATACTGCCAGCCTTAATAATGCTGTAATATTCCTGGTACAAATGCCAAATAGCTGCTACTAGTAGAGCAAGGGCTGCAGCTCTAATGAGTAAAGATGCTCTTCCCTTCACCCCTCCCCCCTTTCCCAGAAATCAGGGGTTCTGCAGGCAGAAGCACTCTTAGCTTGCACCACCAAACCTAGAACCCCATGCAAAACTTTGTTAGTACTAATGATGATTGACCAACAGCATGGAGACTGGAACTCAGGACCCTTGGACCATTAGTAGAGGCTCAACTACTAATCCCCCCCTCAAACAAGAGGATAAGAAGCATAGCAGCATTCCCCATCCATATCTACTTACACTCTTGTCCTCTTTTGGTACAGATCTCTCTTTTTATTCTGCTGCCCCGGTCTTTAAAACCAGCCCTGAATATAGCCCCACGATTGTGGCAAGACAGATACTCTAACCAGTTTCAGTTAGTCAGGGACTTCTAATGCTGACACCACTACTTACATAGGATGTTACTTACATACTAACATACTAAAATGCCAGCAGAATAGGCCTAATGGCCTTTCGTGTCTGCTCGTTTGGTCAGCCCCCACCCTGGGAGCTGACCTTGTTGCCCCCCTCTCCCTCTCTGGCTTCTCCCTTCCCAGTCCCGGATATTCTCGCTGCACTGGTTTTTGCTTCCAGAACCCTTCCCCTATACTTGTCCCATCCCCTCTTGAACCCCTCCACCGTTTCTGCCTCCACCAGCCCCCTGGGAAGCGCATTCCATGGCTCCACCACCCTCTCAGTGAAGTAGCACCTTTTCCTTTCTCCCCTGAATCTCCTCCCCTCCAGCTTCCACCCATGCCCTCTAGTTGCCCTCCCCTTCCTTCGGAGTACACTGACTGCTCCTCCCCTATTTATTCCCTTCATGTACCTGAAGACTCTATCATGTCCCCGTCTCTCCTTCTCTTCCAATGTGTACATATTTATTTCGAGCCCTCCCCCTAGGTCCTATCCCCCAAGCCCCAAATCATTTTGGTTGCCCTCCTCTGGACCCTCTCCAGGAGTTCAATGTCCTCTTTAAATGTGGCCTCCAAAACTGCATGCAGTACTCGAGGTGCGGCCTCACCAAGCAGTTATACAGTGGGAGTATCACTTCCCTCCTTCTGGAGGTGAGCCCCCTAGCGATGCATCCCAGCATCCAGTTGGCCTTTGCTGCTGCCCTTCTACAAGTCTCCGAGTTGTTCATCTTGACATCCACCACCACCCCCAGGTCCCTCTCTGCCATCAAGACTTGTACCATTTCCCCCTCCAGGGTGTACACTTGGCCCGGTTTTCTGGCTCACAGGTGCAGTACCTTGCATTTCCCTGCACTGAACCTCAGCTTCCGCTTTCTAGACCACCTTTCCAGAGCCTCCAGGTCCTCCTGTAGGGCCACCCTCCCCTCCTCCCCATCCACCACAGCCCCCAGTTTTGAGTCATCCGCAAAGAGACTCATCTCACTCCTGATACCCTTCCTTATGTCAGAGACGTAGGCGTTGAACAGGAGGGGCCCAAGGACCGATCACTGAGGGACTCCACTAATGACCCTCCTTGGGGATGAGACTATCCCGCCAACCACGACCCTTTGGGTTCAGTTCTGGAGCCAATTGCCTATCCATCTGATCATCTGGTTCCCCATCCCCATTTCTCCCAGATTATCCAACAGGCCCCCGTGAGGAACAGAGTCAAATGCCTTGCTGAGGTCAAGAAAGAGGACGTCCACTGGTCTACCCAGGTCCAAGGCACTCATCACCCAGTCATAGAACTCCACAAGGTTTGTCTGACACAATTTCCCCGGGACGAATCCATGCTGTCTATCGTCCAGGCACCCCAACTTTTCCAGGTCCCCCCCAGTCTCTCCTTGACAATGCCTTCCATCATCTTGCCCACCACCGATGTCAGGCTGACGGGCTTGTAGTTCCCTGCCACCTCCCTTGATTCCCCCAAGCGGACAGGCACTATATGCGCCATCTTCCAGTCCTGGGGCACCCACCCTGTTCTCAGAGAGATGCTGAAGAGCTCCGCCAGGGGTTTTGCCAGGACATCCGCCAGTTCCTTCAGCACTCTAGGATGTAATTTATCTGGCCCTGGTGCTTCTCATCTTAAGGGACCTGAGGGCTTCCTTCACTCTCTCTCTCTCTGCCGTGATTTCCCATCCGCCACCTCGTCCCCTGCTTTGCCTTCCCCACCTGCCAGTGATGCCCCCAGACCCGCCGCGATCGGTAAGGGTTCCTCCCTCCTCAGTTTCACCGTCTCCTCCCATGTATGATGCAGCCCCCCCATTTTCCTTGGTGAAAACTGAGGCAAAGTACTTATTTAGTACCTCAGCCTGCTCCCCCGCGGTCTTGTGCCCATCGCTCCCCCTGTTTTAATCCTGCTAATCTGCCCCTTCACCCTTCGTTTTTCCCCAATGTATCTAATTCGATATATATGTTTTTTAATTATGATTTTTCCTCCTAATTTTGACCAGTGTCCCATCAGCCTGCATCCCCAGCCCCATCACCCCACCATAGAAACACAGAAACATAGAATTTGACGGCAGATAAGGACCGCTTGGCCCACCCAGTCTGCCCATTTCCCTACCTACTGGATAAGCTGCAGATCCTAGTAAACCAGCAGCCTACTTCTTCCTACCCCCACCCCCCAGAATTGCCTTATGACTATCCCATGCATGCTTGAATTCCCCCACTGATTTTGACTCCACAACCTCCTCCAGAAGGCCATTCCATGCATCCACAACCTCTCTGTGAAGAAATATTCTAAATTACCTCTGAGCTCCGCCCCACCTCTATCTTCAAATTGTGCCCTCTTGTTCTTGCACACCTCTTTTTGAAAGATGCTACCCTCTTGGACTTTGTTGATTCCCTTGAGGTACTTGAAAGTTTCTATCATGTCCCCTCTCCCTCCTTTCCTCGAGGCTATACAAATTAAGCTCCTTAAGTCTCTCTTCATATGACTTCCGGTGCAGACCCTGCACCATTTTAGTTGCCCTCCTCTGGACAGCTTCCATCCTGTCTATGTCTGTGCGGAGATTGAGTCTCCAGAACTGCACACAGTACTCCAGATGGGGTCTCGCCAGCTGTCTGTACAGAGGGATAAATACAGAGGGATAATAACTTCCTGTTTTCTACTGGTGATGCCTCTCCCTATGCATCCCAGTATCCCCCCAGCCCTCCTTGCTGCCCTCTCACATTGCTTGCCCATCTTTAGGTCATCTGATATGACTACCCCCAGGTCCCTTTCCATTCTTGTTGTTGTTAGTATCTCACCCCCCATTGTGTACTCTTCCCCTGGGTTTTTGTTTCCCAGGTGCATTACCTTGTACACTTCTTAGCATTGAATCTAAGCTGCCATACATTTGACATGTTCTCTAACCTTGCCAAGTCCCTGCTCATCCTTTCCACCCCACCCTGTGCATCAACTCTGTTGCAGATCTTAGTGTCATCTGCAAAGAGACTATACTTTTCCTTCCAGTCCTTCTGCAATGTCGCTTATAAAGACATTGAAGAGGACCAGTCCTAATACTGAACCCTGCGGTACCCCACTAGTAAACCTCCTTTCTTCTGAGTGGACCCCATTTACTATAACTCTCTGTGTCCTATTCTCCAGCCAATTCTTTACCCAGGCTGTCATCTTGGGACCCACTCCCAGGCTGGCTAACTTGTATATTAATCTTTTGTGTGGGGCTGTGTCAAATGCCTTGCTAAAGTCTAGGTAGGCCATGTCCACAGCCCCTCCCTGATCTACTACTTTGGTCACCCAGTCAAAGAAATCTATCAGATCTGCCTGGCATGACCTTCCCTGCCAGAATCCATGCTGCCTAGGGTCCTGTCCCTCTGGCCTCTAGATACTGAGACAGTTCTTTCCTTTAGAAGTGATTCCATCATTTTCCCTATCACTGAGGTTAAACTAACAGGTCTATAGTTTCCTGTTCTGCCTTGCTCCCACTTTTGTGAAGGGGAATCACATCTGCCCTCCTCCAGTCCTCGGTACCACCCCATCTCCCATGATTTGTTAAAAAGGGTAGTCAGTGGTGTCACTAGTTCTACCCTTAGTTCTTTTAGAATTTGTGATGAATCCCATCAGGCCCCTTGCTTTGTCCACCTTCAGTTTTAAGAGTTCTTCAGAACCCTTTCTTCTGTAAATGGGCCGTATCAACTTCTGTATCCAGAGTGTTACTACTGTTTGTTTTATGTATCTCCTCTTCCTTCTGAAATACTGAGCAAAAATATTTGTTTAGTATCTCTGCCTTTTCACAGTCTCCCTCTGCCCACCCTTCCTCCCTTTATTGAGCCTCACTATCCCTCCCTTGGTCTTTCTTCGCTCCTGATGTACCTATAAAAGGTTTTATCCCTTCTTAACTGAGTTGGCTATCTTTTCCTCGGTTTGGGCCTTTGCTGTTCTGACTGCCTTCCCAGCCTCCTTTTGCTTTAACTGATACAGTTCTCTGTCCTGCTCCTTCTGCGATTCCTTGTACTTCCTGAATGCTTTCTTTTCTTGAACCTTCACTGCCACTTCCTTTGAGAACCATAGTGGTTTTCATCGCCTTGTTTTGTTTATTTGCTCACACAAAGGCTTGTTACCTCTGTGATTGCAGTTTTTATTATTCCCCATTGTTCTTCCACCCCTCCTTCCTGCCCATTTGCTAGTGCATTCCTTAGGCACTCACCCATTATGGCAAAGTAAGCCCTCCTAAAGTCCAGTACTTTTGTCTTTGTATGGCTTGACTCTATTACTGTGTTTATTGTGAACCATACTGTTCGATGGTCACTAGTTCCCAGATGGCTACCCACTTCTACATCTGTAATCCTCTCTCCATCTCCATTTGAGAGTATCAAGTCTAATATTGCTCCTCTCGAGTGGGCTCCAGTACTAGTTGTCTCAGGCATGCCCTGTAGGGCATCTAGAATAACTGCACTCTTCAGTGGCAGCTGCAACTGCACTCCAGTTAACATCTGGCATATTCAGATCACCCATCAGCAGTATCTCCCTTTTTCTGCCATTCTAAGTATACTTTCTATCATTTCCTTGTCCATTTCCTCCCCTGAGAAGGGGTCTGATACAACCCCTCTGCGGATTGTGGTGCCATGCCTGTCTCCAAATTTCTACCCACAGTGCTTCTTTCTCCTCCCTGTTTACCCTTTTGTTCTGTTGCTTTTATTCCTTCCTTTATGTAAAGAACTACTCTCCTCCTCTTTACCCTCCCTGTCCCTCCTATAGATAGTGTATCCTGAGATGTTTACGTCCCAGTCATGGTTTTGTATGTACCATGTTTCTGTGACTGCCACGATATCCAGATGTTCCTCCTCCATCAAGGCCACTAATTCAGGAAGCTTTTACCTAGACTACGGGCATTGGTACTCATTGCTCTCCATTTTTTGATGGCTTTACCTTCTGTTGCAGCATCCCCCACTGACCGTTCTACCTTGGTCTTTTTCTCATTTAGTACCCTATTTTGTAGGGAGAGGATGGGATTTTTCTGCTGCTTGTCAGTGCCTCCCCCTTTGACTAGTTTAAAAGCTTGCCAATGAAGCATTTAAACCGATTGCTCAAAAGACTTGTTCCCTTCCTGGACAGATGCAGACCATCCTGCCAGTATAGGCTGTTGTCCCTCCATGTGGAACCCCAGTCCCCAATGAAGCCAAACCCCTGTGCTCCGCACCATTTTTTCAACCATTCATTAAGCTGCATGGTGCCAATGACCCTCGCCTCACCCATGCCTTTGACAGGCAGCACCTCTGAGAAGGATACTGTGGGTGCTACTTGTCTTAGGCACCTCCCCAACTCTGCACCATCCATACAGCTTATCTGCTCCAGTTGTTCTATGGTGTAACCACCATAGTGAGGCTGCAGGGGGAGGCCAGTTTCCCCCAGTGGTAGCCGAATGCGCAACTGGAGCAGAGCCTGGTCAGCAGGTGTTTAGAAACACAGAATCTGATGGCAGAAAAGGACCACTTAGCCCACCCAGTCTGCCCAGACAGGTGCAGGTGCTGGGTCTGCAGGATGCTGGAATCATACTGTGTCCTGGCCAGCTTTTTTCCCCGACGTGGTTTTAGTCCTCCCTAGAGTCAGAAGTATGAACGTACACATGCATGCACATAATGGGTGTGCGCAAGGGTAAGCGAGCTGACTCCCCCACCTGCTTGCTGGCTGCATGGACTGTGCTCCCTGTGCTATTGCAGAAGGTGCTTGTGCAGTGGCTCAAAAACCCTCCCCTGGAGAGGCCTCTCCCCTCACTGGCCCTCCAGCACCCCCAGCTCATTCCTGAACATGAGTCATTGGCCCTATGATGGGCTGGCTCAGTTCTTCTTCTTCTATGAAAACTGAGAACACTGAGGAGCTGCTCCGTTTTCATCAGTGTAGTAGTCTGTGCATGTAGTGGTATCAACACCTGGAGCCAGTGACTGGGTGCTGATGTCAATGGTTGGTGCACCTACTGTGTCACGGCACAACAGGGGGGCTACATACAGAGCTGGCCTGAAGACTTCCCTCTGTAGCAGCCATTGTGCATTTAGCTTGGACTTCCAAACATGCTGTTGGAGGAAATGGAAACCAAGTACACAGATACCAAGAGCGACATGTACAGAAAGAGAACAAGAGAAATGAAATCCAGCCACAAATGCTGCAATGCCTGCTGCCCCCTTAAAGAGCTAGTAGTGCCAAAAGCAGGAAGAAATGTTACTAATTTTAAATAGAAGCCCCTTATGACTTCTCATTTCTGAAGTGTTTTAATTTTTCTATGTCCCCATTGGATGATTTTCCACCTAATAGCATTCGGTGCGATGTGGAAACAGACATATTGGCCAGGATATCAGAAGCTCCTGGATTGGGCCCACTAAATGTTTGCTCCAGAAGCAAATCAGTGCCTGGGGCAAACCACAGGTGTACTGGAACATGCTTGGGCACTTTGTGAGCACTATTCTCATGATTCTATACACCGACTGCACCTGCAAACCCAGCCCCCTGTTGGCTAGAGGAGGTATGTGCCCAGTAGCATGCTATGCGGACTGCAGGCGCAATTGGGCCGTCAGGGCTCACTAATGGCAGTTGCTCCTCTCAGCCATATTCATACCCTTATATGCAAATTACCCCACAGCACTAGCAAGTTGCTGAGGTATCATTTGCATCCCATTAGAGCCTCACTACAGGTCAGGAACAAAAAATGTTTGTGATCCCGCCCCCCAGCACCATTCATGGCTGCCAACAGCCTGTTCCCGAACACCTGGCAATCCATACATAATGTTTTCCCAGCCCACCCATCTGTTCATGTATGGATCTTTCCCTGGTGTTCAGTGGTCCTCCCCACCTCATAAGATGGATGCCCGTCACCTGACCATCCCACACAGTCCCCACCAGCTACCCTGGCCTCCCACCTACCTTAATCGCACCCCCTAACCTGACAGTGATTGGCACAGACCCTTCACGGCCAGCTGCTGAATGAAAGACACTTTACAATCGCACATAGATACATAGACAGTGTCGGCAGATAAGGGCCTATGGCCCACCCAGTCTGCCCATTTGAGCTTGTAAGTTCAGTTTATGTTTTGCTAGAAGTCTGTTGCCCCTTACCCCTGACCTCCAGAATTCCTTTATGTCTATCCCATGCATTCTTAAATCACGTGATTGTTTCAGTTCCCACCACTTCCTCTGGCAGGGTGTTCCACTTGTCCACCACCCATTCTGTGAAGAAATTCTTCCTCACGTTTCCTCTAAATCATCCTCCCTCCAACTTCATCCCATGCCCTCTAGTCCTAGAACATATTTTTCGCTTAAAAATAGTGTATTCCTGCACCCTGTTCCTCCCTGTAAGATACTTGTATGTCTCTATCATATCCCCTCTCTCCCTCCTCTCCTCCAGGGAGTACATATTCAGTTCCTTCAACCTGTCCTCATAGGACTTGTGATGCAATCCATGTACCATCTTTTGTGCCTCCTCTGAACCTTATCTACCCTGTCTATGTCCTTACATAGGTAGGTCTCCAGAACTGTACACTGTACTCCCAGGTGGGGCCTCACTAGTGTCTTGTATAGTGAATTATGACCTCCTTTTCCTGCTGGTGATGCCCCTGCCTATGCATCCCAGCATCCTATTTGCTTTACCTGCTGCCTTGTCACACTGTTTCCACCTTGAGGTCATCAGAGATGATAACCTCAAGATCCCTTTCCTGCTTGGTGCATGCTATATCCTCACCCCAACTGATATATTGTGCCAGGTTTTTGTGCCCCATATGCATTATCTTACACTTTTTGCATTGAATTTCAACTGCCAAACCCCTGACCATTCTTCAAGTTTTTGCAGGTCCCTTCTCGTTCCGTCTACACCCTCTGGTGTGTCTACTCTGTTACAGAGATTTGTGTCATCAGCGAACAGTCCTGCGCAATGTCACTGATGAAGATGTTGAATAGGACTGGTCCCAGCACTGATCCCTGTGGTACCCCACTGGTCACTCTTCCCTCTGTGGAGTGAAAGCCATTTACCACCACCCTCTGTGTCCTGCTGCCCAGCCAGTTACCTACCCACCACACTACTGTCCTGCCCACACCCATATTCCCAGTTTGTGTAATAGTCTTCTATGTGGCACAGTGTCAAAGACCTGCTGAAGTCCAGATAGGCCATGTCCACTGCCCTCCCCTGATCCACCTCCCTAGTCACCCGGTCAAAAAATTCAATGAGGTTGGTCTGACATGACCTCCCCTGGTGAAACCATGCTGCCTTGGGTCCTGCAGTCCACTGACAACCAGATGTTCCACCATTCTCTCCTTCAGTAGTGCTTCCATGATCTTCCCCACTACCAAGGTGAGGCTGACTGGTCTGTAGTTCTCCGCTTCCTCTTTGTTCCCACTTTTGTATAAGAGGACTACATCTGCTGTCCTCCAGTCTTTGGGTACCTCCCCTGTTTCCAGTGATTGGCTAAACAGGATAGCCAAAGGTTCAGCCACCGCCTCTCTTAGTTCTTTAAGGACCCTGAGGTGCACCCCATCTGGCCCCATTGCTTTATCAACTCTTATTACTTCTAGTTCCTTCAGGACCCTTTCTTGTGTAAAGGGACTTGTGTCCATTTCTGCACCATTCTCACCCCTTGTACTCCCTTCAGACTCATTATCCTCCTCTTCCTCAGTAAAGACTGAGCAGAAATACCAGCTGTTCAATATGTCAGCTTTACTGTTGTCATCCTCCACGCGGCCCCCATCCTCCCCCTTCAGTCTCACTATCCCTCCCTTTGCCTTTCTTTTTTCACTTATGTACCTGTAAAAGGTTTTGTCCCCTCTACCCACTGATTTTGCAATGTGGTCTTCTGTCTGAGCTTTGGCTTCCCTTACTGACCTCCCTGCCTCCCTTTGCTTCTCCTGGTACTTCTCCCTATCCCCTTCTGCCTGTGTCTTTTTGTATTGCCTGAATGCAATCTTTTTGGCTTTTACTTTCTTTGCTACCTCTTTGGAAAACCATAATGGTCTCTTCCTTTTCCTCTTGCTAACCTGCTTATTGCACAATTCTGTTGCTCTTGTAATCCCCGTTTTAAATACTGACCACTGTTCCTCAACCCCTGATTCCTGCTCCATTCCCCCTTAATGCCTCTTTCAAGTATCTCCTCATTTTCCCGAAGTCTGCCCCCCCTAAAATCCAGGATACGTGTTTTTGTGTGGTTTGGTTCTGCTCTATCTGTGATTTCAAACCACAATGACTGGTGGTCACTGTTCCCCAGGTGCTCCCCCACTGTTACCCCCATCACACTGTCCCTGTTTGCGAGCACAAAGTCCAGTATTGCCTTGTGCCGAGTTGGTTCCATGACCAGTTGCTTGAGCCAGGAACCCTGAAGGGAGTCCAGGATAAATCTCCTCCTAGTTGATGCTGCTGCTGGGATGCTCCAGTCCACATCTGGAATATTGAAGTCTCCAACCAGTACTACCTCACCCTTGTCTGCCATCCATTGGATGGCTAGCATCAGCTCCCTATCTGTTTCTTCCTCCTGGGCTGGTGGTCTATAGACCACACCTGTACAGATGGCTGGCCCCATTTTCCTTTCCAGCTTAACCCACAGTATCTCTCCCCCCCATTTTGTTCCTCCTGGATCTCTGTGGCCCTTATGTCATTTTTCACATACAGTGCCACTCCTCCTCCCTTCCTACCTGCCCTGTCTCTCCTGAATATGTTGCAGCCAGGTATGGTCATCTCCCAGTCGTGGTTATCATTACACCAGGTTTCAGTGATGGCCACAATGTCCAGGTCTGACTGCACCATGACAGACTCCAGATCTTCCATCTTTTTGCTAAGGCTCCTGGCATTGGCACACATGGCTTTCCTTGATTTGATCTCCCTAGACTGTTTCGCTGTTCTACTCCAGCCCCTTCTTTGGTTGTCCTTTATCGCTGGTTCTCCTTGCTGTATGCCCTTCTGCTGAATTTTGCCCCCTTTTCTGCCTATCCACCTCTTGGGCGCTAATCTCCATCTTTTGCACACTGCTTTGTAGAAATAGCCACTCCTCCGGTTCACTGGTTCCACTGCTTGCTGTGGGGAGTGAGCAAGTAGGTACCCTCCTTGCTGGCCTGCCACCCACCTTTGCTAGTTTAAATGCTTGTCAATGTAGCATTTAAACTTATCATTGAGTGCTTGGATTCCCCTCCAGGATGGATGCAGGTCACAGGTTTGAAAAACTCCATCCTCCAGGTGGGTCCAGTCACCAATGAATCCAAACCCTTCCTCACAGCACAAGTTCTTCAACCATGAGTTAAAGTTCCTGATGCATGCACCCCATGCTCTCCCTTGCCACTCACAGGTAGTACTTCTGAAAAAGTGACAGAAGTAGCTACTTGCTTGAGACCCCCTCCCCAATTTCCTAAACTCTTCCTGAACTTCCTCTGGCTCCCCATTTGCCAGGTCATTAGTCTACTGTAGAAACAGCTGTTCGCTAATTACACTACTACAGTACCAAAACTGATGACTGGTTTTATGTACCCACATATGTGGTGCCTGCTGCAAAGAAAACCAGAATCTGGAGGGTAATGCTGAGCCAAATTTTAACATTGGCAAGTCAAAATCTGTATGAAGCAATACTGGTACAAAATTTCTCTTCGGAGCCAGGTTTTAAAGGATGTAGGCTAGATGAGATACAGGCGGTTCTGGCTCAATTGATTGATAATGCGAGCGCCAAAACAAATGTGGGATGTGCTCTGGTTATGCTGCCGTGGGAGGGTGGGTGTCAGGGGCCATCACAAACATAAAGCAATAGGAAAAATAATGTGCCCTAGACAAGAATGTTCTGCACAACCTGAGACAATACAGCATTTTCTGATTAAATATAGTTTTGTTAGGGGTTTCTGGGCTTTTGTGGCATGAAGGTGGTGAATGCCATGGTCAGAAAGACTTTTGGAGGGTGCTTTTGAGCGTGCTTGTTGTGAAGATGTGCTTCCTTACCGCTCCGCACATTAACATTATTCATTTTCATTTCACTTTTTATTTTATACTGAAAGATCTGTGAGCACAAGTGCCCATTTTCACAGATGTCCAGTTACAGTTACAAGTTACAAAAGACAAATACAAAATACAGACTGAACATTGAGAAAAAAATTTGACTTGCAAAAAATTAAACTGATAATCAAAAAAATACTAAAAAAATAATTTAAAACAACTACAAATAACCTCTGAAGATAATTTATAATCCAGTAAACCCTTAAAACCTGCAACTCTATGACAAATAGTAATCTTACTTGATAATTGATTGTACAATCGAGTAGTTTTAAACTGTATCGAATTTTGGCAAAAGTAGTTCTAAACTGAGATAATTTAAACAAATTTCTAGTACTGGATCTAGTTACAATAGGAGAAACATAAGTAGGGAACAAGCTGACAACACTTCTTGGGGCAAGACCTAATTGAATCTTGTGCAAAAAAGTCAATGCTCCAAGATTAAAAAAAGCACTAAGGGGCAAACAGCGAGATTTATCACAGAAAGTACAATGATGTACCATCCTAGGTAAGCGGGTAATAAAACTTAAAATACTATGATACGTGGTGGTTAGTTTATTCAACATTTTCTTAGAAGAAAATTAATAAACAACAAGAGCCATACATTAGTAAAGAAAACAAAAAAACTATTAGCCAACAGGGTCCGTGTCTCGGGAATAAGGTATTTCTTAATACGAAATAACATACCCAGACGTTGCTGCAATTTACCAATTAATGAAATAATATGCTGATCAAAAATTGGATGCTGATCAAACACACGACTCCAGTACTTAAAATTATAAACCCTTTCAACAGCATTACCAAAACTGTCATTTAACTGAAAAGCATAATCACTTTGGTTCCTGATACCTGAGAAGATCAGAAACTTCGTTTTGACAGAATTGAGTATTAATTTATGAGAAATGAACCATGAATGTAAAGCTTCAAAATCTCTCTGCAGTAGATCGACTTGGAGCTTCATTTCATCAGAACCAGTGCAAAATAATACGGCATCATCCGCAAATAAAATAATTTCAGTATTTGAACAAATGTCCGGTAATGAATCTATAAACAAAGAAAATAACAGGGGTCCTAGAATGGACCTCTGAGGAACCCCATAGTTTAGTGGATTTTCCTGAGAAAGAGAACCACTAATTAGGGTTCTCTGCGTTCTATCACTTAAGTAATGACCAAACCACCCAATA
Source organism: Neoceratodus forsteri (assembly GCA_016271365.2). Lineage (NCBI taxonomy): Eukaryota > Metazoa > Chordata > Ceratodontiformes > Ceratodontidae > Neoceratodus > Neoceratodus forsteri. The sequence continues at coordinate 1,410,915,195 of CM028131.1, read as the reverse complement.
ACCTCATCTGAGAAGTTACCCTTGGCCATCAATCTTCTAAGAACAACATGGTCAACTAAATCAAATGCCTTGGTGAGGTCCACAAAGGCCGCCGCCACAAGGCTGCCCCCGTCAAGGGCACCCAGGCGCAGCCCGTGAACCTCACCAAGGCACTTTCTGTATCATGACCCACCCTGAATCCATGCTGAGAAGAAGTCCAAAGATCATATTTACCCATGTGCTCGTTAATCTGATCACTAACAATTCTTTCCAAAATTTAAATATATAAAGTTGTTGAATCAGAGTAAAAGTGAAAGAAGCAGAACCTGCTTACCATCGGGAACAAGACAATACCAAAACTGTGATGGGATGCCAAAAACTGCAGGAGAAGGACCGAAGAACCCGCAACTGTCAAGTGTCCATCAGGCAGAAAACGCCATCGATCCAACTCACAGCATGGGAGCGGCCATGGAAATCCATGGTCATAACAATGCAGGCTATCGATGGAATGGTGGAAGCAGTCCTTAAAAGACTGGGGGAGCAGGACACTAAAATCAAAGTCACAACAAAGGTGGCGACTTTGGCAGAGGCAGCAGCTACACAGGCCCAGGAGAACACACAACTGTGTTACCACCAGGAGGCCCTGGAAAACTCTCACAGAGCATCGAATGTAAGACTTGCTGGTCTCCCCAAGGAGACCAAGGGGAAGTATGCCCTCCAATTTTTACAGCTCTGGTTGCCTGGTGCCATGGGACTTAAAGAAGGCTTTGTTTCCTCCAGATTTATTTATTTTTTTATACTTAAGCTTTATTGCAATAAATTCCATAGCATCAGATAACAGAAAAATACATTCCATATACCAAATAAGGAACAGTGTACAAAGTACACAGACAGAGGTTCTCCAATACAGACTATTTATTCATCAGGAAAACACAGAGGGCCCGATTCCAAAAGGCGTTACACCTGGTGCAAGGCGAGTTACGCCGAACCCAATGGCGCAACTCACAACTTATGCCAGGCATAATGCCAGTTGGTATTACAAAAGGTGCCTTGCGCCATGCCGAATGCAGGTTGTACCAGGCATGGGTTATGCCACCCACTACACCCACAACTCACGGCGACTGCCTTAACCCATGAACACCATTCCAAGAGCCGCATTGGCATTGCGGAGTTAGACCAGCAGGGAGATGGTCTAAGGGGCATCCGTCAGTGCCAATCGGTGGATGCCCATTCTGCTGCACCACGGCACGCATGTGGCCTGACTCCCTGTCTCCCCCGACACAGCCATGCCCCCAACCCCCCCGAATGATGGGGACTCCCGGGGTCCATAACTCATGGTGCCCCTGAATGCCAGTACCACCTGGCCGGCTCCCCCATGCCCCCTGGTGCATGTGGCGCTGTTTTGAGGTGAGGGGGCTTGGGGGGGCAGTTGTATGCGTGCTGTAACTTGCTGCACCCAGGCTCAGAGCGACATGCACGTGGCGCTAGCCTGCATCTGCTGCAAGTCGCGGGCATAAGTGCTGGGGACCCTGCCTGTTCTGTAATATGGCAAGGGTCCCCAGCATAGCACGGCATAGCGCAACTCACATACACCGTGAGTTGCACCGTGCCTCCTGGAATCGGCCCCAGAGTCTATATACCTGAACACAGTTGAGAATACAAAGACCTTGGCTAGTATGTGTAGGGAACAGACAATTCAATACAGATTACAACCTGGAACTCAAGAATATAATCAACAGTGAAAATTAATAATGATAATGCTAACGTGAACAATAATAGTAAGGGGGTCCATAGTTTCCCCTCCAGATTTATAAAAGCATACAGAATCCCCCCCCCCCACACGCACATACACTCACACTCAACAGATCAGCAGGGAGCAGACCTAGAACATTTTTATTGGTAACAGCATCCATTATCAGCAGACACTTTGCTGCAAGCCTTAAGAGCCTCACAGAACTTTAATTACGATGGGCAATTGTTACATCTGTTCCGAGACCTATCGTTTGCCACTCATGACCACAGACAAAGTTTGACATAATTCAGGCTCAGCTAAAAAGTTTATGTATCTCTCACTCTCTGCTTATGTGTGACCGACTTCGGATTTGCTATGGGGACATACAGTAAGTACCAATTTACAGGTGCCTCTAAAGCAGGTTACAGAGTGGAACTAATCCAAAAAGAGTTCATGTGGCTAGGACCAGGGAGGATGAAGAATCGGGACAGTGTATTTGAGCAGTAGCTGTGCTATTGCAGTAAATGTACTCGATACTATGAACAGGCACTCTGAGACTCAAATGTTATTTCAGGCTATTATGTGGGAAGGAAAGTTCTATATTTATGTTATGTTTACTAATGCTGCTGGTTCATACTGATAAAAGTTTATTTCAGTTTTCTGTAGTGGAGGTCACAGTATACTGCATGCACCATACAGTTTGATCTTGCTAAAAAATGGCGACCTCTACGTGGCGTTTCTTGGACTCACATCGGAGGGCAGTTTGTGGCTCTCAAGGACTGTGCTCATGGGAAGTAGTCGGCTTGTAAGGTAACAGAAGCAGATTGCAAAACAGCAGTAAACTTGATTGCATGAGCTTACTAGGCTTCGGAAAGCATTTGGGGATATGTGTGCGTGTGTTGGGGGGGTCTGTATTTCTACAGAGTGAAAGATGTTGTATCAGCTTGGACTTGTTAGTCACCCGTTGCCCTTGTTTAATCACCACATAATCACTGTAATGTATAAGATTGGTTTTAAAGGTACCCCCATAGACTGTAATGTAGCGCATCTCCGCACTCTCCCTGCCATCACGTCATAAACTTGGCTGAGAGCGGGGCGGCGTGGAGGCGGATCTAAAGTCCAGGAAGTGAAAGTATCCTGGTGAAGATAAGATTATGAGTGAAATTGCAGCAAAACTACATAACATTTTTGAGGCACGTAGGAATAGAATGCACTCTTAGGAAGTACGGCACCGATATATATGTGGTGCATATGCCTACCTAATTAACTTGGTGAATCGCTTTAAGTTACAGCGTGGAACTCCACTGACCCAAGTACTGTTTGCTTCCCATCAAATACCTATTTGGAATCTGTATTACAGGACACTCTGGTGTTTATCAGGTTGTTCTGTCCTATTGCTTTGGGCACAGGTGCTTATTGTGGTTGGGCATACTGCGCCACAGTGACAGAGTGGCTGCTTTCCACATCACAGCACTGTGCTTGGCTACTGACTTTCCATTCTATACACCTGAGCTGGTGGCAGCAGGTGAAGAGCCACGATTCTGACTCACTACTCCTTTCTGGTTGTATTTACCAGAAACAAACTTTTTAGTTTACTGCCTCACTGAATTCTTGGCACCACAAAACTTTTATTTGGACTCATGCAGCTTTTAACATTGGAGTGCTTGGGAAGTGTGAATGCTTAGGCTTAGGAATCTGTACTGCTTAGTTTAATACTGCTGTGCATGTCTGAATGAGTGTGGTATGTCTGAACTGCATGATGGTCTAGGGTAGTGGGGTTGTTATTGTGTTGTGGGAGGGAAAGCTTGTTCTGTTGTTGGGTGACGGGTTGAATTTGTTTGTGGGAGGTCAGTTACTTTTAAATTATTTTAGTATTTTATTGAGGCTAGAATGTGTATTGTGCCTGCCAGACAATGCTTGGTCTACTCTTCAAAGCAACTGCGGCAGCTCTGGCCCTTTGGGGGAACTCCCTTGCACCCTTTCAGCAGATGTCATTGATCGCTGCAGGGGGCTAGAGGCTTTCCAGACTGTAGCTTGCAACACACATTTGCTCCAGGAGTGGACCATGGGGTAAACAGGACTAGGAGCGTGAGACTGAGAAGGTGCCCAAGGAATGTAAGGTGTCAAGAGAGGGGTCCACCCTGCCTGGTTCCCATTCCTAGGGCTACTCCATTTTCGCACAGTAGGCAGCTAATGGGCCAGCCAACCTAGCCCCTCCACTTAAGGCAGTTCTTGGTAACACCAAGTCGCCGTGGAATAAAACTGTGATAATGGAGGCATTTATACCAGACTGCTCAGCTAATCTGGTATGCATCACGGAGACTTGGTTGGAGGATGACTGTGGACCGGTACTACAGGCCAGGTTATTCAATCAATCAATCAAAATCTTTATTTATCCAGGCAAGCATCATTGAGCAAGGCTCATTTGCAAGATGGACCTAGATTATTCCATGTTATTCTGTTATTCCGTGGTACACTGTCCTAGGCAGGAGCGCAGGGGAGGTGGGATGGCCGTCTGTTTTAGATCTGTATTGGGACTGATGGCACACTACCTGGGTATGACCAGGTCATTTGAATGTGTGGCTGTGAAGGGTGATGTGGGTACAGGTTGCAAGATCATTCTTGTATACCGACCTCAGGGACCCAGGAATGACTTCCTACAGGAAACTGAGGGTTTCATAGCCGACTTGATAGTGGACTTGCCCTGACTGCTTGTTCTGGCTGATTTCAATGCCTGGGTGGATGATGAAACAACTCTATTTAATGTAATTCTTCTAGTTGATGACACCACTGGGCTTAGTTCAGGTGGCTACCTCCAGTACTCAACAACAGAGTCATATCCTGGACCTCGTCTTCTCATTGGGTCTTGACTTTAGTGATTTCAAGGTTGATCTGGTTGTTTGGTTGGATCATCATGCCATACAGTTCCTCTGCAGGGCCTCCCAGTTTATGACCCCCTATGGAGATGTTCAAGTACTGTTCAGTTTGAAATTTGGAGACAGAAATGCTCTGGGCAGTTCTAAACACATCAGGCACACTGATGGCTTGTGCTGGGGGATCGGAGAAAGCTGTTGAGAGCTTTAATATGGCTTTTACAGCTGTCTTTGATTCCTTTGTACCATTCCATGCTGGTCCCTTGATTTCCAACCACAGGTCACCATGATGTAATGATGAGGCAGTTGAAGACTAAGGGACAGAGGTTGGGCTGCCACTGTTTCGATAACTTTCCTCAGAGAAGGAAAGTTCAAAACAGTCCTGTAGTATTCCAATTATTTATTATTCATACTTGTTACTATTTTTCAAGTTGTTTTGCACTGCTGCTGTAATTGTTCCCCCACAGATGACCCACTTGCAAATAAAATGTTGTCCACCACCTAGATGGAGCCCAGTATCACTGTTCCAGTCAGTGATTTCTTGCACTGCTGGGACCAATGTAATCCAATGGTAAGTAATTTGACATGCAGAAAACTGTCATTTCTAAATACAGAGTGCTTCATCCTGGTATTCAGACCTATAAATAAACATTGTCCAAGTTGGCCCTGAGTTTGGGACAGCTGAGCAGAGGTTGGCAGGGAGGGGAAGGCTATCCTCCCAGGATAGAAGAGGTTGGAGCACAACCCATGGAGCAACACCTGCAGAGTATGCTACTCGCAGAATAGTGACCAAACACCTTGCCTGGCATTCCGCTCACCCCAGGTGTCACAAGTGAGGACCTATAAGGGAGGGTGGTAATTGAGATTGACTTCAAACATCTCCTCTCTGGCATATCAGAAATGCTTTGCCACTTCCCTGTTCTCCTCCTTCCTCTGGATCTATGTTTGTTACCAAAGTATGCTAAGACACCCAGCTGGGGAGAGAGGGAGAGAGAGAGAGACAGACAGACAGACCACAAGACATTCTGTTGCTACCATGACTGCCCTTTACATGTTCTCTTTGTAGACTTCAGCAAGGCATTTGATTTGGTACCCCATGGTGGTCTGCTGGCTAAGCTGGGGGAAATGGGGGTGGAGATGCAGATGATCAGATGTTTAGGAAATTGGCTCTCAAGAGTGTACACAGAGGGTAGTGGTTGGGGGGCTAGTCTCCTCTCCAAGGAGGGTCATTAGTGGGGTTCCCCAGGGATCGGTACTAGGGCCCCTCCTGTTTAACGCATATGTCTCTGACATAAGGAAGGGTATCAGGAGTGAAATGAGTCTCTTTGCAGATGACTCAAAGCTGGGTGCGATGGTGGATGGGAAGGAGGGGACAGTGGCCCTGCAGGAGTAGCTGGAGACTCTGGATAGGTGGACAAGAAAATGGAACCTGAGGTTCAATGCAGGGAAGTGTAGGGTTCTGCACCTGGGAGGTCAGAAATCCAGGCCAAGGATATACCCTGGGGGGAGGACACACAACTCTCAGAGGGCGAGAGGGACCTGGGGGTGGTGGATGTCAGAATGAACAACTCTGAGACTTGTAGGAAGGCAGTGGCAAATGCCAATAGGATGCTGGGTTGCATCGTTAGGGGGATTACCTCTAGAAGGGCGGAAGCGATCCTTCCTCTGTATAACTGCTTGGTTAGGCCGCACCTCAAGTATTGTGTGCAGTTTTGGAGACTGCACTTAAGAAGGGACATTGCATTTCTGGAGAGGGTACAAAGGAGGGCAACCAAAATGATCTGGGGCCTGGGGGAGAGGCTCGAGGAGCTCAACATGTACACCCTGGAGGAGAGGAGGGACAGGAGGGACATGATAGAGGTCTTCAAGTACATGAAGGGGATCAATAACGGAGGCTCAGTCGAGGTGCTCCAAAGAAAGGGGGGGGACTAGAGGGCATGGGTGGAAGCTGGAGGGGGGGAGGCTCAGGAGGAAGAGGAGGAGGTGTTACTTGATGGAGAGGGTGGTGGAACCATGGAATGCACTGCCCAAAGTGCTGGTGGAGGCAGAGACTGTAGAGAAATTTAAGAGGGGCTGGGACAGGTATAGGGGAAGGGTGAAGCTGACAAAGTCCAGTACAAGGGGAACATCTTGGACTGGGGACAGAGAAAGTGGGGGGTGGGAATTAAAATCAGGACTATCGAGCAGACATGAAAGACCAATAGGCCTCCTCTGCTGGTATGTTAGTATGTATGTTAGTTCATGTTCATCTCCTATACCCATCTGAACTGTAAGCTCCTCCCAGCAGCAAATACACTAAAGCTTTTGTGTTTTTTTGCCTAGGAATGAGAATGAGACCCTCCTCTTCCCAGGATGCTTCAGCCTATCTCAGACTTCCCTAGCAGATGCAGCAGAAAGGTTTCCCTCTGCACCACAGGAATTCAATAAATGGAGCTGAGGTCTAGTCAATCCCCAGTTGCCTTGGAAAATGATAAGAAAGGAATTTACTTATTTAACCCTGCAGTGTCTGTCCACACATGCTAATCCATTTGACAAAAAAAGACATCCGTGAATGGCAAAGAACTCCCTACTGATTTCTTAGCACTGGCTGGGCAGCATGCAATCTCCTCCAGTGGAGCATCTGATTTTAAGATTGTTTTCCCTGTAAATCCAGTGACAACAGTGGAACCAGAAGAACAATAAATTGTGGTGGGCCTGATATCATTTTTTCTTTTACTTTGCATGACTATTTACAGGATTATCATTTCATGGGAAACAGGCATGGAGTCTTTGACCCCGGTATTGTCCTGTACTAAGATATAAGTAAGCAATAATGCATGAAGGGATGTATTTAAAACATATTTTACAGCATGGCCAGGGGTGTAGTAAGGCGAAGTAAGGTCGAAGGCCGAGTGACTTCAGCCACTGGACGTGCTGTAAAATATGTTTTACGCACATCCCTTCGTGCCTTATTGCGCTTATAAAATTGGCTCCTTTTTTTTTTACTTTTTACTGTTGGGAAAAGCATGTTTATATGTAGAAACAATAGAATTACTTGTGTGCATTTGTGATAAAATGGTCCTTCCACCTACTGCAGGTGATGTCTTTGATTATGTCACTGTATTATTGCCTACTTTCTTCTATTTTTTTTCTCTCTGTTTTTCTCCACATTCAAGATATGCAATGTTTATCATGGAATGTTTACCACAGAATACATGGATTCAAAATTCTGCTCAGTTTCACTGGCAGAATGTTTCTCTCCTAACATACTGTACACATAGACAACAAAGGCCTTTGTTACAGCCAGTTATCTCACTGTCAGGGCATGAAGAAGAGAATTCCCTGATTGATGAGCAGGTAAAGGTAGAAGGGGGATTTTTCACTGTCAGCAAAGAAACAGTTGTAGTGAAAACTATAAACAATACTTAATGTTTCCGATTTGCTTATGTATGAAAGGAGAGAGTGATAATCAGGGAAACAACATTTAATTAATTTGTTTTATTTTTTATTTAAGGTAGTTTTTTTAGGGACCAGCTGAAGTTTATTTACAATGTAAAGGTAGCAGTCATTTTTGTCGTGGAAGATCAGTGCTGGCTGTAGGGGGCTAACTGATATGCCTGTGTTCCAAGTGCCCATTGATCTGGGTTCCAGACTCTTCACTGCTGAGCAGTCCTTTTTTTAACCATGTGTAAACCATATTTTACACATATTTAAGAGCCAATCAGATGACTGGATTTTACCCTGCCATTTTATAAGTGGCTTTTGTCATTACAACTAACAAATTTAAGCATGGAGGTAGAACTTTTTTTTTTTTATTTTATTTTTATTTATATCTCGGATTACTAATACCTTTGAATCAGAGACTCATTACAAAGGCTCCACGTCAGCATGAACAAGTTACAAGTATAGAAAGACAAGTGAAAAAAAAGTGCTTGGTACCGAATTGCAGTAAAACAGCAGTAATAATGAGAATCAAATTTATTACATAGTCAAACACATTACAGAGTAAAAGCTTAGTACAATAATTTAAGTTACAACAACAGTAACACTGAGAGTTGAATACAATACCGAGTGAATGCTAGATAACAGCACAGATATGGAGTGTGGTACGACTGTAGGAAAATATGAAACAGGAAAAGCAAAATGCACATTAGTAAACACAACCAACCAGCCAACATTTAAAAAAGTTAGTCCTCCCTCTAGGAAAATTCTCAGAAAAATCTGATAATTGACATTTATTTTTTCAGATCTAATTTTCACATGTATCTGGTGTGGTTACAAGCAGTGGCCAGTTGCCTACCATGCATTCAGAGGCCAAACAATGACAACACTCCCCTTCAGACAGCATGGCTGATGAAGCAGTGACCAATCTCACACAGCGCAATCTGTTTAGAAGGAATCAATGAAACGACTACAAGGTTGGAGGCCAATCCTCACTCCCTCTGCTCTTTTTCATCTTGTATTTCAGCAGTCAATATATCTTTTGACTAGCGGGGTACGTAAGGGATGCGCATTAGTTGTACTGAGATAATGGAGTACCTTTGGATGCACTGGTCGAGTACCATTAGCAGCCAAAAAGTGCACATGTATCAAAGACCGCATATCCTGTAGTGTCTTATCCCACTTATAAAATGAATATATTTTGTAGTTAATTAAATCAGGAAAAAAGCACACTGGTAACTGTTTAAAGGAGAACTACACCCTCATATCTTGTAAAGTTTATTTGTTTCTATGTCAACAGACAACTCTTCTCCAGTAGCTGTTAGGGATATATGTGTTTGCTTTAGCTTGTTTTCATTGCTCATGCTAATTCGCTGTAACTGTCCTGGGGGTCTCCATTTCATGCTTGTGTAAATCTCATTGTCCATGAGAGCTTCATTAGCATATGAGAATATGATGTCACATTGCCCATTTCTACCATGCATCTCCAGAGACCTCTGTTGGTCAGTCTTGGTATTGCAGGCATCCTTCTTCTTTCACAAGTTTGGATTCATAGCAGAAGCTGGACACCAAAGAAAAGGAAAAAGTGGCCTGACCCATAATTACACTCTGTAACTACTTATAGTCATTCAGGCCCTATAAAATAAGCATAGAAAAGTATCATCATGCTCCCACATTCTGACAGTACCTGAGGAGCTGTGTCAGACCTATTACTTCATAATACATTTGGACACAAAGCACATTTTCTGGAGCTGGAAGGACACTACTTTCTTCAACTGAGCTGTGTGAGAAATTCTATATTGCACTTGATATCTGCAACAAACGTGCACTTTTGCTTAATTCTGTGGGAGGTGAAACTAACTACCCTTGGTAATTGCTTTTTATTCACATATTTATTTAGTGTTTAACCAAGAAGGGCTTGCAAACTCTGTTTATCTTGTTAGTAACTTCAGAAAGATTTAAATACTGCATTTGGGTAGGTCCTTGGAGGTAGCTAGATTGTCTACTAGATTTGCTGACAGTTAAACTATTTTTAAATGAATTAAAGGTAGCTGAGGAGTTGAAAAGAAACTTGCAAACTCTGCTTATCTTGAAGTAACCTCTAAGTGTTTGAATACTGCATTCTGGTTGTCCCTTGGGGGTAGCTGGATTGACTACTAGGATTTTGGGACAGAAACTATTTTAAATAATTTACTGGTGCGTGAGGAGTTTTTGATAGTTAAACTCTTTTAACAAAGTTACTGGGGTTAAGGAGTGGTCACAGAAAACCTGCAGTGTGAAACAGGAAAGACAGTCTTTCAAGCAACAGAGGGTGGTGGATCTAGGTTTACATTTGTTTGTTACAATTCTAAGATTTTCAGTGCAGGAAGAGTTTAAAGCACAGCTGACTTATTTTGGGGCTGACAGCTCTCAGAGCACAAACCACCAGGCCTGTTTTGGGGCTGGGGAGGTTTACCTGTGTCTGACTTGGATGTGTGGATTTTTCTCTGTCTGATTAGCAGGGTATTTCTATCAATTTGTTGTAGGACATCTTGCTGACAGGAAGGCATTCATTGCAGCAGTGGGTCAGAGTTTTTAGCTGACTGTTTTATGAGGGCACAGTTTAGGCCCAACCCTTTCCCACCCCTCACCCCACCCACCCTGGAAATAGTTCCTTTATACCTGGGGTTCTGACATCATTTCTCAAGAGTGCAAGTGCATGTCACTGTCATATCCTCTCTAGCACACTGCACTGACAATATAAGCATACACATTGTATAATATAAATATATATCTATTTCTATATTACAAACCAATCACACGACACACAAAAAACCAAAAAAAAATGGGAGAAAAGCAATGTAATGGTTGTGGGGCAGCAGTCTCTGGGAGTCTTTCTGAGGCTGAGATGCTGCCCTATTTGCAGACAACTCTCTGTCCTGAGGGAGGAAGTTGCCTGCCTTCAGGCCACACTGGACAGTAGTACGGGATCTTCCCCAGGCCACACTGGACAGTAGGAAGGAACCTCCCCATCCAGGGAGCACCAGAGCCACCACCACTCTCAGAGGTTGCAAAGAAAGCACAGCAGTTGGACCACAGTGGGCCTAGGGAGGGTGAGGATGGTGAACAGAGGCACACCCAGTCAGTTGTTCCACACCACAATCCATACACTCATTCTGGGGGAGCATAGCTCCCCATGGATACACCCACAGAGGAGACTAAGGAGGGTGCAGACAACTGTCACAAGGAGGCCCTCAGGAAGGAGGCAGAGGGCACCACAGGAAAGAAAGCAGCTCCTGGTGGGGGACCCAATTATTAGGGGGATAGGACTGGGGAAGCAGGGAAAACTGAAGTAAGGTGCCTGCCTGGTGCCACTTGAAGGACAGGAAGCGATCCTTAGATCACGAGAACAATTGCACGGAGTCTGAGCTGGACATCACTGTCCACCTAGGGACAAATGACTTAGCTCATCATGAGATTAGAGCAGTGCAGAAGGACTTTGTAGAGTTGGGAGGGCTTAAGACAAGTAGCACACACAGTATCCATCTCAGAGGTACTGCCTGTCAGTGGCATGGGTGAGGCGAGGTACTTTGCACCATGCAGTTTAACAAATGGTTGAAAATGGTGTGGAGCACAGGGTTTGGCTTCATTGGGGACTGGGGTTCCACCTGAGGGACACCAGCCTATACTGGCAGGATGGTCTGCATCTGTCCAGGAAGGAAACAAGTCTTTGGGCAATCGGTTTAAATGCTTCATTGGCAAGCCTTTAAACTAGTCAAGGGGAGGCACTGATAAGCAGCAGAAAAATCCCAGCCTCCCTACAAAACAGGGTACTAAATGAGAAAAGCCCAAGGTAGAAAGGCAGTGGGGATGCTCTACAGAAGGTAAAGCCATCAAAATGGAGAGCAATGAGTACCAATGCCCGTAGTCTGGGTAACAAGCTCCTGAATTAGTGGCCTTGATGGAGGAGGAAGATCTGATATCATGGCAGTCACAGAAACATGGTACACACAGAACCATGACTGGATGTAAACATACCAGGATACACTATCTATAGGAGGGACAGGGAGGGTAAAAGGGAGGAGGAGTAGCTCTTCACATAAGAGAAGAAATCAAAGCAACAGAACAAAAGGGTAAACAGGGAGGAGAAGAAGCACTGTGGCTCAATTTGAGGCAAGCAATGGCACCACAATCCACACAGGGGTTGTATACAGACCCCTCTCAGGGGGAGGAAATGGACAAGGAAATGATAGAAAGTATACTTAGAATGGCAGAAAAAGGGGAGATATTGCTGATGGGTGATCTGAATATGCCAGATGTTAACTGGAGTGCAGTTGCAGCAGCCACTTCTAAGAGTGGGGTTATTCTAGATGCCTTAGACAACTAGTATTGGAGCCCACTCGAGAGGGAGCAATCTTAGATCTGGTTCTCTCAAATGGAGATGAAGAGAGGATCACAGATGTAGAAGTGGGTAGCCATCTGGGAACTAGCAACCATCGAACAGTATGGTTCACAATAAACACAGCAATACAGTCAAGCCATACAAAGACAAAGGTACAGGATTTTAGGAGGGCTGACTTTGCCAAAATGGGTGAGTGCCTAAGGAATGCACTAGCAAATGGGCAGGAGGGGGTGGAAGAACAATGGGGAATAATAAAAACTGCCATCACAGAGGTAACAAGCCTTTGTGTAAAGCAAATAAACAAAATGAAACGAGGTAAGAAACCACTATGGTTCTCAAAGGAAGTGGCAGTGAAGGTTCAAGAGAAAAAGAAAGCATTCAGGAAGTACAAGGAATCACAGAAGGAACAGGACAGAGAACTGTATCAGTTAAAGCAAAAGGAAGCTGGAAAGGCAGTCAGAACAGCAAAGGCCCAAACCGAGGAAAAGATAGCCAACTCAGTTAAGAAGGGGGATAAAACCTTTTATAGGTACATCAGGGAGCGAAGGAAGACCAAGGGAGGGATAGTGAGGCTTAATAAAGGGAGGGAGGGTGGGCAGAGGGTGACTGTGAAAGGCAGAGATACTAAACAAATATTTTTGCTCAGTATTTACAAAGGAAGAGGGGGAGATACCTAAAACAAACAGTAGAAACATTCTGTATACAGAAGTTGATACCAGCCCATTTACAGAAGAAAGGGTTCTGAAAGAGCTCTTAAAACTGAAGGTGGACAAAGCAATGGGGCCTGATGGGACTCATCCCAGAATTCTAAAAGAACTAAGGGTAGAACTAGTGACACCACTGACTACCCTCTTTAACAAATCAAGGGAGGATGGGGTGGTACCTGAGGACTGGAGGAGGGCAGATGTGATTTCCTTCACAAAAGTGAGCAAGGCAGAAGCAGGAAACTACAGACCTGTTAGTTTAACCTCAGTTGTAGGGAAAATGATGGAATCACTTCTGAAGGAAAGAATTGTTGAGTATCTAGAGGCTAGAGGGGCACAGGACCCAAGGCAGCATGGATTCACAGAGGGAAGGTCATGCCAGACAAATCTGATAGATTTCTTTGACTGGTTGACCAAAGTAGTTGATCAGGGAGGGGCTGTGGACATGGCCTACCTAGACTTTAGCAAGGCATTTGACACAGTCCCACACAAAAGATTAATATACAAGTTAGCCAGCCTGGACATGGGTCCCAAGATGACAGCCTGGGTAAAGAATTGGCTGGAGAATAGGACACAAACAGTAATAGTAAATGGAGTCCACTCTAAAAAAGGGGGGTTAGTAGTGGGGACTGCACAGGGTTCAGTATTAGATCGTCCTCTTCAATGTCTTTATAAGCGACATTGCAGAGGGACTGAAGGAAAAGTATGTCTCTTTGCAGATGACACAAAGATCTGCAACAGAGTTGATGCACAAGGTGGGGTGGAAAGGATGAGAAGGGACTTGGCAAGGTTAGAGGAATGGTCAAATGTATGGCAGCTTAGATTCAATGCTAAGAAGTGCAAGGTAATGCACCTGGGAAACAAAAACCCAGGGGAAGAGTACACAATGGTGGTTGAGATACTAACAACAACAAAAATGGAAAGGGACTGGGGGTAGTCATATCAGATGACCTAAAGGTGGGCAAGCAATGTGAAAGGGCAGCAAGGAGGGCTGGGGGAATACTGGGATGCATAGGGAGAGGCATCACCAGTAGAAAACAAGAAGTTATTATCCCTCTGTACAGACAGCTGGTGAGATCACATCTGGAGTACTGCGTGCAGTTCTGGAGACCCAATCTCCGCAAAGACATAGACAGGATGGAAGCTGTCCAGAGGAGGGCAACTAAAATGGTGCAGGGTCTGCACCGGAAGACATATGAAGCGAGACTTAAGGAGCTTAATATGTATAGCCTCGAGGAAAGGAGGGAGGGGGGGACATGATAGAAACTTTCAAGTACCTCAAGGGAATCAACAAAGTCCAAGAGGGTAGCATCTTTCAAAAAAAGAGGTGTGCACGAACAAGGGGGCACAATTTGAAGATAGAAGGGGGCGGCTCAGAGGTAATTTAAGGAAGTATTTTTTCACAGAGAGGGTTGTGGATGTATGGAACGGCCTTCCAGAGGAGGTTGTGGAGTCAAAAACAGTGGTGGAATTCAAGCATGCATGGGACAGTCATAAGGCAATTCTAGGGGTTGGGGGTAGGAAGAAGTAGGCTGCTGGTTAACTAGGATCTGCAACTTATCCATCGGGTAGGGAAATGGGCAGACTGGGTGGGCCAAGCGGTCCTTATCTGCCGTCAAATTCTATGTTTCTATGTTTCATCACCAGGCAGTAAAAGGCAAACATCTACACAAACTGGCAAATTATCTTTGTGGCCTATCTGTATCACAAAAACAGTTTCCGAGAAACCTTTCTACAGACAGTACTGCTGTAAGCACTATCTACACAGAAGACTGCACTTTGATATGGGAGACTGAACAATCAGCTATGTACAATACCCACAATGCCTTGGTACATAAATATACATAGGATATACATAGCTACATAGATGTTGACAGCAGATAAGGGCCTACGGCCCACCTCGTCTACCCATGTGCACACGTACTTAGCTCCTTCAAGCATCTCCAGAACTAGGCTATATGTCTACACATTCGGTGCTTTGCTGCAGTCCCCACTACCAAATGAGGGACTGCACCTCTAAGTAATGAACATTTAAGTCAGCATTGTAATTTACCCAGAATTCCTTGTACTTTATGTAAAACATTGACAGATCCCTTGCATGACATCCTTCTGGGAGTGTGGCTGCACACAGAAAACAGAAGGGCAGGCAGAAACAGACACATATAAAAAATTACTATGACAATTTTTTTTACAAAACAAATTGCAGTTTCTACATCTAAAGCATGTGTGGCAATGGCATACTACATGAAACAAGCATTTGCAGAATGTGCCTAAATCACCTTACAACCAATAACAGCCCCACCCACATCTCAGGACTATCAAAAACCATAGTATTACAACTACATAAGACAGATACATAGGAAATCTGTTTCCTAACACTGTTTATGTGTAAGCTGGCATTTATTTATATTGTGGGGAACCACAATTGCCCATTTTGATTTGCAATATTCAAAATAAAAGTAAGCACAGTGAAAGCAATTCTTGTCTTTAATAAGGAATGACTGTAAAACAATCTGCTTTACCTGTTGTACACAACAGTATGGGGATGTATTTTATGAGTTAAAGCACTGCATCATGGGTATGTAACTAACATATTGCCTTACATAATCTGACACATATGAACCTACAGTTCAAAGCCAGCTGGTAGTTTGAGAATGGACAGTCCCTGCCCAGATTATTGTTTAGCAAAACATGTTGTGGCAAAGATGTAAAATACAACATTTACCTTCAGTTAACTTTGCAAACTGTCCGAATAGTATATGGTTAGGGCTTACTGTAGATTAAAATCGGTGGCTTTCTAAATCTTTTTGTAGGACAGTTCAAAGGTCAAAAAAGTTGTTGTACTATCATTCTGACATCACATCGATAGTACAACAACTTTTCATCCTTGTCCTACCTCCTGATTGGCTGACTTCACTGGCTGTAACGGTGAAAAAAAATTAAAACATGGCGGCGGGATTAGGCAGTCATGGAGAGGTGGATCTTCCTGGGGAATCTTTCTTCTACCACATGGCTTTGTGGTGCATAAGCATTTTTTTTTTATTTAAAAAAACAAACTGCTGCTGAAAGAGAGTGAGCTGGTGTGGGTAGAAGCAGCAAATGGCGGGAGTGCAGTGACGCCGAAACGAACTAGCGGGACGGGGTAAAGCCGAACTGAGAGCGGGATGAGTCAGAGCAGAAGCAGCACGTCATAACAAAGGTAACCATCAACTTGGGGGGAAAAAAAAGACAAAAGCCAGGAACCATGTACTATATAAAATAGTAGATGGTCACCATCCACAACCAAGACAGTTTTCCATCTCGGGAGCTGATAACATCAGGGAGACCTCTCAAGTTTCGCTCTCGAGGTCTCTAGTATGTCATCAGCTCCCTCGATGGAAAACAGCCTTGTTGTGGATGGTCACCCATCCACTATTCTGTATTTTGTAATGCACGTTTTCTTTCCTTTACATTGCATTCAGTGTATATGTTTCCAGAGAGTTTTTTTCAGGATATCTGGACTTTCAGCATTGAGATACATGGTATAAATGGTCAATGTGACATCATGTTCTCATATGCTAATGCAGCTCTCGTGGACAATGTGATTTACACAACCAAGAAATGGAGACCCCCAGGATAGTTACAGGGGACTAACATTGGCAATGAAAACAAGCTAAACCAAACACATATATCACTAACAGCTGCAGGAGAAAAGTTGTCTGTTGACATGGAAACAAATAAACTTTACAAGATATGAGAGTGCAGTTCTCCTTTAAACATAGTTTGTACTGTTCAATAACTCTACGGAGTCCTTATGAATACATCTGGTACATAATGTGGCTGCCTCCTGGAGGCCCAGATAGAACCTTCACTGCTCATTCCTATTTAATTACTGTTAAAAGGTTTCAGAATCAATGAGTCATTTAAAACAGTTATCACCGGGGGCCTATGGCCAGCAGCCATTGTGAATAGATCTGTTTCCTCGAGCTCCAGAGGGAACACTTTGATTTATTTAAACCTCTGCAATAGGGTCTTTAGTTTTTGTTTGACTGCGACTACAGTCCTATAAAAAAACGAGAGAAAGAAAGTGCACATAAGCTCTCCTCCCAAAGGTGCACCAGCCCAAACAAAACTTCTTTTATAATTTATTTAAACTTTTAAAGCATGACAATGAGCCAAAGACAGAACTCCTGCGTATCGACCCTGCAAACAGGGGTCTTCCTCATGGGGTGGAGACTACAGTCCAATATTTGCATCATACCAGTTGTATACATTTTGGCATTTTTGAAACAATGGGGAATCTGAAAAAGAACACCGAAGGTGGTGAAGGCAGCAAGAAACGAAACGCACCAGAGCCGAGTGGCGGGAAAGGCACAGTAGCAACATCCTGCATTGACACTGCAGAACCTATGATGTTGGATTTATTAACAGCTATTCAAGCCCTTGATAAAAGGGTGATCGTTCTGGACAATAAATTTCAGGACTTCAATGCTAGGATCCTAACCTATGAATCCCAATCAGCAGCAGCTCTGTCTGAAGCCAAAGATGCGGTGGCAGTAGCGCTCAAAGCGTCAACTGGAACTACTACACTTATAAAAGAAAACAAATCATTAAGATTTCAACTTAAAGCATTAGAAAATCAAACTCAAGCCTCAGACTTAAGACTGCTTGGCCTACCTCCTGGAAAAACACCTTCATCTTACTAGATGTGCCCAAATTACGCACAATTCACGGCAGAGCTGCAATCAGTTACATCATCCCAGCCACCTGGAATAAAATACAATCCACATTCAAGCTTACAGAATTAGTCTCTGTGCACATTTTTAAATCCCTGTCCAACAAGACACTTAAGGAAACCTGTCACTGCCATAATGGCTAGCACTTCCCCATTATGGTTATACTAAAACAATAAGCACCCCCCCAACTATCCCTCCTCCCTTCCCTGGCCTCTAGCTCCTATAGCATCCCTACACGTTTAGGCATAGCTATATTCCTACTGTCAATGTTTTTAAAAGATGTCTCCCTCCCCTTTTTTCATTGTGTTATGCAAATTTATTGCACTGTGTCTTGATGTTGCCTATCTCCTCATTGTCTGAACTGTGTTATGCCAATTGTATTGTACTGTGTTTTGATGTACCACATTGTCTTACCAGGACCTCCTTGTAAATAAGCATGCTCAATGGCACTTTCCTGCAATAAACTTGAACTTGAACTACCAGAGGGTATAGAGGGTGAAGACTTGGTGGCGTTCATCAACCGCTGGTTAAGCACAAATCTAAATATGGAGTCAATCCCTGGAGTGCACAAAGCATAACGAATCACTCCCAGGACAAGAACAGTCCCTAACACTCCATGGTCATTTCTTATACACTTCACGGGACCTCATGAAAGAGGGGACTTGGGCAGCGGCAAGGAAAAGTGGCCCACTGGAAACTATTGAAGGACATAAGTTGTCCATCTTTCTGGATCTGAGTTTTGCAACTCGGGACCGTCGGAAATCTTTTCATTCGCTACACTCTCTCAACTATGGTCCCTGGGGATCTCACACTCTGCTATACAAAGCTCGTTTACGGATTATTTATTCTTGCAAACGGTACTTATTCTCTGACCCCAAGAACGCCGGATCTCTCCTATAGAAAATGAACATCGACTTTGGAGCCCGAGGTGCTACTGAAGCACCTGATGATGTGGGGTGATTAACTGGACTTTCAATAATTTGTTGTGAATCAACTGGTGGGTTATGTGGGGATTAGAGGTGTCATGCTTAGTACAATACTTGGTTGTCAGACAGGAGAAGGCGAATGCCCACCTAGCCTGTCTCCCACCTTAGTGGGGCCACATTGATAGTTTTTTAGCCAGTAGGAATTTGTCTTGTTTGTTCTTAAATGTGTACAGGGACATTTCATTAACTGCTTCACTTGGTAGATTGTTCCACAAGGTTGCTACCTTGTAGGTAAAGTAACCTCTTCTACTATTTTTTTCAGGATGGTTCAATATAAAGCTGCTTTTTATGACTTCACAAGACTACTTCTCTAACAGTGAATCTCAAACCTAGGTCTCCCATTAAATCGTTATCCCTAGTTATTTTGAACATCATCACCATGTCGCCCCTCTCTCCTCTTCTTTCTAAGGTATAAAGTCCTAGTTCATCTAATTGCTGTTCATGTGGCTTGTCCCATAGAGAATTTATCTTCTTGGTTACTCTGTGCTGCACCCATTCTATGTTATTAATATCCTTCCTTGGATAAGGGCTCCACACTAGGGAACAATAGTCCAGATGTGGTCTAATACAGGGGCAAAATTCAGGTTTTATTTCTGGACACAAACTCTCTTCTTACGCACCCCAGGATCCTATTTGCTGTTCCTGCCGTTCTATTACAATGCCTGCTAAAGTTTAGGTCTCTTTGGATATACAGACCCAGGTCTTTTTCACACTTTACTTTTTGCAGTTTATGTCCATTTAGATAGTATTCCTGGCACCCGTTGTTCCCTCCGAAGTGCAAAGCCACATATTTCTCTTCATTAAAAACCATTTTGTGCACTTGCACCCACTTTTCTATTTTGCTAAGATTCTGTATTATTTTGGACTTAGGTTCGCTCATGACTCCAAATTAGGAGCCGCTGTACATACTGAAAAACATAATACACCAGTTCTCAACTGCTTCATTCATGTCCGAGATGAAGAAGCTAAGCAGTACAGAGCCCAACACCGAGCCCTGTGGTACACTGCTGGTCACTCTACCAGGGTTAGATAGATGTCCTCTAAACCTTACCCTCTGTGTTCTATCCTACAGCCATGATGCGATCCAGGTTATTAATTTACTGTCTATTCCCCTACTAAGCAATTTTTTGAGAAGAATGGCACGAGGGACTTTATTAAAAGCCTTTTGTAGGTCGAGATATATTACATCCACAGGTTGGTGTTTGCTAAGAAACTGACTTTTCCATAGAAGGTTAGTGTGTTAGTAGTGCACGATCTGTTTGGTTTGAATCCATCTTGGGTTCTGTCCGTTAGATTTTTGTTACTCATGTCTTCCTCAAATCTTTTCTTTACCACAGTTTTCATCACTTTTCCAAGTGTTGAGGTAAGATTAATTGGTTTACAATGGCTAGTCATGCTACAGCACTATTTCCATGGTGGTAACATTACTATTTCTCACTGTTATAACTTAAGATTTAGTTATGGTAAAAAATGATTTAATTAACAGTCCTCGTCACCATGGCGGAGACCGCATGTTTCTACTGCACCTCGTGGCGTTTCTTCCCTTCCCCCCCCAAAGAAGTGTCTTTGAAAAGTATCTTCGCTGCAGTCAACTGTGTTGTATGTCTCCATCTCCATTCAGGTTATGCAAGAGATGAGACACTAAAAGGTTTAACAAGTTTGTTGTGAAAGCATGTATAGGCTGCTACATTCTTATCCCTGGCACGCTGGTTCTTCAACCCAGCAAGTTTAACTTAATTCCTGGGGCTATATTTAGAGTTTTTTGTTGTTTATCAAGTTCTTTCACAGCTCCAAGCATGCCATGTGTAAGGAGCCCATTACAAAGTGTCTCTAGTACCCCTTGGACACTACTCTGTTGCCAGATTTAAATGTTATGGTAGAGGGGTTTCCTGCCTGTCTTCTCCTTTCCTCTTAGGAAGAGAGAGGGTAAACATGCCAATGCACTATGCTGGTAATCTTGATCAATATATGGATCACAAGGTTAAAAGTGTATCGAGCCTTACTGATAAAATTCTGGAAATCACTATTTTAATATGGTCCATCACAGGTGTGGCTATTTACTGGCTTATAAGGGTTTAATATGGTGAATTTTATTGTCTACTTGTGGCATTAAACAAATGTTGGCATTCTCTCCAATGTGATGGAAACCTGAGCATGTCATTCAACCATCCAATGTATTGATCGCTGTTCCTAGTATGTTGAATAATGTACAAGCTGTTGATTAATTGTGAGCTTGCACTCACTAAAAATAAAGAGATTTTACAAAAAAAAAACGTTTTCATCCACAGCTGGCTCAGGGGCGTGGAGGGCTAAAGCACTAGGTCCCTAACCCCCTGCCACGCTGTTGACACTGGTTCTGGAATGGAGCAGGGTTGCTTGGGGCACAGACAGGTGAGGGAGGATTATGCATCCTAAAGTGGGTCTCCTCCCTCAGGGAGCGGGGATTCTGAGTCCCGCCACTTGCCTGCTCCCGTGTGCTAATGTAGCATGCATGTGCGTCAATAAGCACATGCATGAGGCTGGCCCAGTGGCACTGAGGGTTGAGGCACTGAACGCTACACCTCTCGCTACACCAGCGACCCGTGTTCGGGAGCAGGCATGGATCACCGGGGTCGCCCGGAGAAGGAGGATTGAGTGTCCCAGGGACAGCTCGCCTTCTCTAGGGAGGGTGGGTGGGCACAACTGCCAAAGTGCCAGCTCCTGGCAGCAGCTGGGGCTGTGCAGCTTCTCACGAGGCCAACACAAGAGACAGCACTGGCGGTGTCTGATGTGCAAGGTACGGAAGCGTTCGTTGCAGCATCATTGACACCTCTGCACGCCAGCACTGGGGGGGCTACCTATACATAGAAAAATCCCTCAGCAGCATGACAGCTGCCACGATGGTGCCACCGCAGATGCGCCCAAGTCAACTCCCTCCTTGGCCCACCCTCCAGGTCTCCATAGTGGTGGGGTAAGTAACCCACTGTGATGCGGCCTGGAAAGGGCTGCAGCAGGAAGATGAGCTCTGCCTGTGACTGGGGCAGTGGACGTGAAAGCCGGCTGGAAAGGGGAATCAAAGGCACAACCCCCAACCCCCCAGCCAAGAAAATAAAGATAAAGAAAAAGCACATGCATGCACTTCAGATGCAGATGCCCTGGAAAGAAAACAGACGAAATAGCTCTGGCCCACTCAGCATTCCCTGCAGGCACTGCATGACTCTACCTGGCAGGCCACCCACCAAACAAGTTGGCTATAGGACTGGGGGGGATGTCACCAAGACCCGAGACCGTAGCCGGCAGAAACTCAATAAGAAAAAAAAGGTCATCACCCAGCCCCGTGGTACTGGGGGGAAGAAGGCTGTGCTACCAAGCGGGAGATACAGGTTTGTACTACCAGTCCAACTTCCATCCCAAAGACAGTGAAGTTGAGAGAACACTGTGGAGGCCCCTTTTTCTGATTCTAGTTGGCAGGAGGTTCAGTCTCCCTTGCCACCTCCCGCAGTGATTGAGGAGTGTGACTGGATGCTGTGGGTGGCTAGACGACATCCTTCCCTTCCCTCCGCAGGTCAGATGTAGCATGGTTGGGCTCTACATAAAGTGCTGGGCAGTCATGAAGAGGAAAAATGCACTGGGGGCTACAAGCAGGTTAATGCAGGTCCAGCCCCTCCCCCCACGCCCCACCACCTGACTGCTACCCACAGCAACTTCCATTGCCCCATGAGCACTGTATCCTTGTCAGGCTTGGTCTCATCACAGTGGGGAGGGGGGTGCAGGGGTGGCACTGGATCAGGATGGTAAACTGAGGGGAGGTTGACAGACTGCTCTCCAGTGTCTGAGCAAGTGAAGAACTCAGACAGTAGAACATATGCAGTGTGCCCTGAGGGAACAGTCGGAATGAGAAAAAAGTTTGTATCATGCAGAATTTTATTTATTTTTGTTTTATTTGGTTTTTGATAACCAGGTGGGTGCACTAGACATTAGATATGTCTATTTTCAGGCACGATCCTGGAAAGTACAAGTCAAAAAATAGATACAAACAAGACATCAGAACAGGATAACAATTAAAGCGACAATGCAGAGGTAAAGCCAGTAACATAATATAAGCACTGGAGAAATAGGGAATCTACAGATACAGGTGAAAACATATGCTAGAAAAGCCTAATTTTAATAAGGGATACTAGGAAAAAAATTAGTTCAAAGCAGGAAACATTCCTATGAGGAGCTACTGTACATATGCCCAAAAGAAGAAATGTTATTAAACCCTAATTTATTTTTCTGTTTGTTCCAGTGTTTTCAGTGGATTATTCATAACTGCCATTTATTTACAGATTATTTGTAACTGCTGATTAATTACAGTATGTGTCCTACTAGGGATACTGACTCAGTCACAAAACTGACATCATCACAAAATCCAGCCTGTAACAACACTCCACTGGGCAGTTACTAGCCCTTTGTATTGTTGCCCCACAGTCCAGGTATGTCATATAGAATAAATCATGGGGTAGCATGTGTAATGAGAATTTTACACACACCTGAGCAAAGCTCAAAGGGTTTATACATGCATCCAACACATGGATGTGTGTAAAATGTGAGTTTTACACACAACCCCTATGTTTATTTTATATAATTGCGGGGCATCATTTTTTCACCGCAGCAATTATATAAAATAAAAGATGTCCATGTGCAGACCAGCAGCAGTCCAGTTGAGTCAGCGCGGTCCAAGGGCAGGTGCCGAAAGAAACGTTAACCTTTTTTTATTTTTTTATTGTTCTAAAAGCAAGCTAATTTAAATAATTGTAGCCAAGTGATATATTTTTTTAAACTTACTGCAGAGTCAGAGTGGCAATGAATCCCCAGTAGTGAGGAAAGGTGGCTGGTGCATGCACGGATCCAGGGAAACCCGGTGCGTGTTCGTCATTATAACCAGCAGGTTATAAGGGGGAAATTAAAATCAGGTTTCCCTTAGGGAAAAACAAGGCCCAGTAATTATATACCATAAAATTAGATTTTAAGTTTAAAGTTTTATAAAGTCTATAGTTAGACTCAGATGTGGGGCAAAGTATCAGGTAGGGATGGGACAGGGACTTAGCTTGAGGAGTTAGCTTTTTTGTTTTCAGGTAGACTGTTCTCGAGTGCTATTTACTGTGACAAAGGAGCCGTCTTTGAGGTGTGGAGAAATGAGGAGTGAGCGGACAGCCTGGAGATCTGCTGAGGAGTGAAAGTCGGCAGTGGCTGTCGGTGCATCGTTGGTCTTCCGAGGGGTCTTATACCAAGTGAAGGAGCGCCCAAGGATCCTTCCTGGGCTCTAGCTGGTTAGAGGGACGGCCAACGTTTGCGGTCCAAGAGAAGCCGGGGGTAGTGACGTGGGCTTGGTCCTAGTCATTTGAAGAACTTCCTGAATTTCATCTTTGGAAAGAACTCCCAACATTTGCGGCTGCAAGAGGTGCGTGGCGATGTGGGCGTGGTCCTGGCCACATTTTCTCCTTCGGCCATGAGTCCTGTTTTCGGTGATCCGCTTTTTGGTGTAGAGACAAGACAACTGTGGTCCTGAACTATTGCCTCAGTGCCGCAAGTTTTATGGCGTGTTACAGTGCTGCAGGAAATTGTGTATGGGCTAGTGAGAAAAGCCCCATTCTAGGAACCAGGACATTGGGCGGGTGAGCTTACTGGCTGCATTTGACTGTTTTTCATATCATATCCTGATCTAGAACTTTGTTGTGAAACTTGGCCCTAGCATTGGTGAGAGCTTGCTAGGTGCAAGGTTGACCAACATCCAAGCCCTCCGTGAGATCTCCTCTATTTCATTTGGTTAACTCTGATCTGGCAGTGTCAGTGAGAACATGCTGCTGGACTGTGGACTTATAAGAGCGTTCATCATTAGGACTTAATAATACTAAGCCTGTTTTTGTAACTTTCTGCACTAAGCTCTGAAAAAGAGCATCATACATCTTTTTTATCAGCAGTCTCTCTCCTGGGAAACAAAAATTACCACTGAGTTTTGTTAATATAACTTGGGGGAGGGGGTTGAAACGGCTTTCAGAGGTTTTTAGGTGGGTGAACGTGTGAGTGTTGCGTGAGTGATTAGTTAGTTTAGTTGTATTAGTTAGGCTGTTTGTGGGGTGTGATTGTGTTCTATAGTAGTTTTATTAAAGGGTGGTGAAAACCAGTCTGTCTGGAATGTACTTAGATGGCAGTAGTGGAGTCGCGGAGCTAGTTTCTCGGGATGTGCCAAAGCCTTGAACCCTCGAGAACTTCAAACAATGCATCCCAGCTGCATGACCTTCAGCCCTTTGCTGACCTCCCTGTGTCAGCTATGACAGCGAGGTGCTGTCGGGAGGGTGGCATTATCAGGGTATATGGAGGTTTTGGTAATGGCTGGGTGCTGTGGGCTCAGCGGAGGTGAGAGGTATTGTGGTGATTAGGTGCAGGAGACGCCTGGGTTTTAGACGGAGGCCAGACATGTTTGGTCTCCGTCCCCAGGGTTCCCACCAGACCAAGTGGGCTGGTAGCCAGAGGGGCGACAATGTCTACCAGTCCCCTGCAAGCGGTGCTGTGCAATGCCAGATTGATGAAGAACAAGACTGCAATTATGGCGGACTTGGTTTCCTCTGTTGATTTGACTTGCATCACGGAGACCTGGCTGGGTGACGATGCTGGGCCAATTCTGGAGGCCTCTGTCCCCACTGAGAACTCTGTGGTGCACTCCCCATGGCGGGAATGGCCACCTGCTTTAGATCTGACCTAGGTTTCACTGTGCAACCGGTGGGGACAACCAGGTCTTGAATGTGTGGCTGTGCGAGGGGATCCGGGCTCAGGTTGCAGGATTCTCCTTATTTACTGCCCTCCTGTGTCAGGAGATAAATTCCTGCAGGAGGTTGCGGACTTCATTGTCAACGTGGTGTTGGAGTCCCCCAGATGTTTAGTACTGGGGGACTTCAACGCCTGGGTCGATGACAAATCTTCACAGTTGTGCTCTCACCTTTTCCAGCTGATGTCATCATTGAGCCTGTCACGGGTGATTACTTCCGTGACCCATCACCGCCGCCACAAATTCGACCTGGTGTTCTCACTGGGGCTTGAGGTAAGAAACCTCGAGATTGATCAGGTAGTGTGGTCAGATCACTGCACGGAGAAATTCACAGTCACAGCTCCCCCTGAGAGTCCCTGCCTGCTGAGATGGTCAGCTACCACACTTTAAAGGGACGATCTATCTACTGTAGATGTTGTTTGTGTGATAGGTATTGATGCAGCGGTGGCCGCATATAACAAGGTGGTTTCTGAGGCGCTCAATACTCTCTCACCAGCTTGTGTATGACCCAGATCCTCTCATTTGAGATCTCTGTGATTTGATGGGGATAGCACGGTGATGAAGATCAGGGGTTGGAAGTTGAAGTGTTGTTGGTGGAAGACCAGATCGGATGTTGACAAGCTGGCCCTGCGTGCACATTATTTGGAGTACCAGGGGGCAATCAATCGTAAGAAGGCAGAATTCCTGTCCAGGGAGATTGCTGCCAGGCAGAACAGACCATCTCAGCTTTTTCAGACTGTTGACAGACTCCTTCATCCAGTCACTCTGCAGCCGAAAAAAACTTTTTCAATCACTTTATGTGATGAGTTTGCTCAGTTCTTCTCGGACAGAGTGTCCTCCATCCGGCAGGGGATCCTGTCAAGAGTTGTACTGTGACTTGCAGTGATCGGCCTGGGTGGAACAGAGGTGCACCGCCTGTCTGGGATGAGTTTAAACTGCTGGAGGTGGCAGAGGTCATTGAGGCTGCCTCAAAGCTGAAGCACACATATTGTGAACTGGACCCAGCTCCAACTCGTTTCTTGATGAGATGTGTTGGTTCCATTGGCCTAGTGTTCACCAGGATTGTCCAGTGTTCATTGTCAGAGGGGGTTTTCTTGAAGACCTTGAAAGATGCTCTGGTGAGGCCTCTTCTGAAGAAACCATCTCGTGACCCGGATATTCTAGAGAATTACCGTCCGATCTCCAACCTTCCCTTTTTGGGTAAGATTGTTGACAAAATCGTAGCGAAGTAGCTTGAGGAGCACCTCGTGGCCTTTGACATCTATTAGCCACTCCAGTCAGGTTTCAGAGCTAGGCACAGCACTGAAACGGCATTAGTCAGGGTGCACAATGACCTCCTCAGACCTAGAGATCAAGGTGACAGGTCAATTCTTGTCCCTCTTGATCTCTCATCAGCCTTTGACACTGCAGATCACATTGTGTTTCTTGATCACCTTAGTGAGTACTGTGGACTCACTGGTACTGTCATCAGCTGGTTTGAGTCCTATCTCACTGGCAGTAAGCAGCGGGTGGTGATGGGGAATTTCTCCCCCCCCCCCCGAAGCTTCTGCTGTGTGGGGTACCTCAGGGGTCAATCTTGTCGCCAATGTTGTTTGCAGTGTATATGCTGCCCCGGGTGAGCTCATTAGGCAGTACAATGTGGGTTTTCACTGTTATGCAGATGATACCCAATTTTACATGTCCTTTGCCCTTGGAACATCAAATGCTGTTGAAGTGCTTAACAGCTGCCTAGCCGAGATCAATGACTGGATGTCCTCCAGCTGGTTGCTACTAAACTCGGACAAGATGGAGGTCCTAGTGATCGAGCTGGGATGAGAGCATGATGGGAATGTATCATTGATGGCTTCCTCTAGACTGCAAAATCTTGGCATGATCCTGGATGACAGACTGACACTGGAAGCACAGGTCTTGGCTGTTGTCCAAAGTGGTTTCTATCACCTGAGGAACATTGCCAGAATCAAACCCCTAGTTCAGCCTGAGGACCTGCCCACACTGGTACACACCTTTGTGACATCCAGGCTAGATTAGTGTAATGTTCTTTACTTTGGGGTCTCTGGAGGTACCCTTCGCTGACTGCAGT
Source organism: Neoceratodus forsteri (assembly GCA_016271365.2). Taxonomy (NCBI): domain Eukaryota; kingdom Metazoa; phylum Chordata; order Ceratodontiformes; family Ceratodontidae; genus Neoceratodus; species Neoceratodus forsteri. Next base: position 1,410,887,538 of record CM028131.1, on the reverse strand, counting down.
TGGTGCAGAATGCAGCCGCCAGATTACTGACTGGCCTTTCTTGGTCCAACCATGTGACCCCGTTGCTGCAAGCTCTGCACTAGCTGCTGGTCAGTGGTGGGTTATTTTCAAGGTGGGTTTACTCACTTATAAGGCCCTACACACACTTGGCTCAGGCTACCTAGCTGATCTCCTAACACCCGCCACCTCGGTCCACTCCCTCGGTTCCTCGACCAGGGGCCTTCTTGAAGTTCCTAGGACCAGACTTAGAACTTCCGGTGACAGGGCCTTTAGTGTCACCAGACCAGTCCTATGGAACTCTTTACCAACTGTTCTCATGGAGTCCCCATCAGTCGAGAGGTTTAAGAGTGGTTTGAAGGCCTACCTATTCTCTATGGCTTTCCCCGCTGAATCTATCTGACCAGCCTTAAGAAACTAGTAGGTTAAATGTTAACTGCTATATCTGAAGATTTCGTTGTTTTATCTGATTGTTTGTTTATGATGCATATTTTTATTTGACCAACCTGTTTGTTTTATGTAAGGCACCCAGAGCCTCCGGGATTGGGCGCCGTATAAATAAACGTCGCCTTTCCTTGCCTTGCCATTTAAGATTTACAATTCTTTAAAATCATAAAAAAGTGTTTCCTACATTGAATAAGTTCAACCATCAGTACAGCTTTCAATCGTTGTACCTTGCATAATATTTTTGTTCAATAAACTCCTACAAGCTCACTTCAGATGTGTGTTCTCCTCAGAAAAAGAATGTGCAGACTTTCAGTTCTGTAAACGGCACAGCAACTCAGCTCAACAGCATACAAGAAATACCTGTATGAACACAACAATGCCATAACTCGATGTTTTGTACCTAAAAACATTAAGCTTGCTAGAGAAACCGCACAACCTATCCAATTTCCATATTCTATAGGAATATTCTCCTAGACAGATAAACTCTCTGGTGGATCCTAGTGACAACACTGGAACTAACACAAACTAACAGAAAAATACATTTCATTCAGTATGATAACATTCAGCATAGAGTTTCTTGAATAAATGCAAGGCAAAAATATGCCTGCTTTGTACAGTACAGACACTAAAGTCCCTGCCTTTCCCACCCAGGAAGCTGTTAAAGCCTTGTGGAATACGTTCTGGACAGTGCTGGTGGTTCCAGTGGTTTTACTGCCTCTTAAGCCTTTGCTATGCATAAAAGGAACCACCGACACAAATCTGTCTTGGAAACATTCTGACTTTTTTTTGTTGTGCTATACAGAATGAATATGTTACCTGACTAACAAACCTCTAACGTTCAGTAGTACGCACATCGACCTCCCTGTGAACATGTCAGCTGCAAAGCTATACCACCATGAACTTAATGTGTTCTTGTGCAGACCAAGAAAACTGTAGGCACCTTTGGAAGAAAGGAAGGCATGGTTCATAAGATGACATTATCCAGATGAAAACAAAGAAAAGTAGGTTCTGTACATGAGAGAGCTACGGGCTCTCTAATCCTTTTTACTGAACAAATAGCTACTAGAAAGTACTGTAGGCCTGGATAAGAGGATAGCTTCTGAAACCTGTAATGGTTCAGAAAGGAGGGCCACACATACCTGGTGAACCCCACAGAGATCCTGTGGAGGTACTCAAGGTATAGAAGATGATCTGCACTTGATGCCTACTCAAAAAGCCCTGTTTACATCAACATAAAACTCCAGTAAAGAACTCTTTAGGAATCTCAGGATTTCCCTCATCAAGATGGCTTGAACTCACTGGCTGCTGGGCATAAGACCTCTGTCCACTCTCACTTGTAAAAAATGTACGGTTTTGTGCCAGTCAAACCTTGGTGGGTTGAACTATAATGGTCTAGTGCACCAGTCAAAGGTTATCCAAGTCCTGTCATTCGTTACAGATGTCAGCTGCTTCCTGGAAGACATGAGGGGGTCTCTCATCGTCTCTAATAGGAGGAGTCTCCTCTGATCATAAACTAAACTGAATAGCTGAGCTTGAGTTGGGAGAAACATGGGTTCCTGGCTCAGGAATCACCGCTGCGGCAGGAGCTGTATGACTCCCAGGTTGGTTGGATTTGAGAAACAATGCCTTCATGGCCACTCTGTAACTATCAGAAAATTTTGCAAAAGCGACTCAAATATTCTGACAGCCACAGGAATTAGAATAATCAGCATAAAGAAGTAGCAGAAGTCTCATGGCTCACACATTGATTCTAATGCATCTTCCATTGGACGCCTGTATGAGCTTTAAAAACCTTTGATCTGTGCATTGTCTCTGGGACAAAAGGACTATGTCAGAGGACCCAGACTGCTGACACACATGTTGCAATAACATGCTGCTTCAGGAATTATTCCACTGGTTGTACATGCAGTCAGGCGGGCCAGGCTTTTTGTCCTTAGCCAGAAGAATCACCGATGGGGCTCCAGAATCACTTCTACCCAATTTCTAACCTGTTCACCTTTGCCAGCTTAATTTTGCCTCATGTGCCACCTCCTTTACACATGTAAGCAGCCATCACTGCAGCAGGGTTTTAACTCTCCTTAAGCTGGTCTCAGTTAGGACCATCTCAACTTCAATAAATGGATCTCACTGTTTAGGACATATATCTGGGGATTTGGAGTCTCCTGGGACACAATCACTGCTCAGGTATCTGTTCTGTTAATGCACTCCATCCTGTTCCACATGCCCCAATTTCCAGGACCATCTCTCAAACAGAAACTAATTCCTCCAAATTACCATAGACTAACATGAGCTGCCAAAATTCAAATGTAAGCTTAGAAAAAAAACTGATCACACAATGCTGCTGGAGGGAGACTGTTCTGAAGAGGAAAAATGCACTAACTTACTTCAGTTACCCGGTTAGAAGGCAGACCACTGCTAAAGAAGTTTTTTTAGACTTATCTGATACCCTTCAATTATTTAGGCTGGCAGACTGACAGAATGCCCCGACCTCCACAGAGGAAGTCAATATGCGGACAATGAACAGGTATGTTTTGAATGTAAGAAGACTCTTTGCTTCATCAGCAGGCTATCCAGGAGGAAGGGCTAGACTCCCCGCTAGAACACTGCCACTTGACTGACCACAGCTGAAAGTGCAGTGGGTGAGTGATATAGGGACAGGGCACTGCGTGGCTCCAGTGCATGTCACACATAACCGTGTGCATGCCCATACTGAAGCCCACAACCGATAGCAGCCCTGGGGTGGAACCTAGCCAGAAAAACCCTGAAGTGCACAGGATGAAGCTTGGTGCTCTCTGGTCCTGCCCACCTAACTGGCCATTCTGTGTTCTCACACTTGAGAGGCAAAGAGCGGACAGCTGAACAGGATAACACCTGTGACACTTGATGGCAGAGGTAAGCACCAGAGAAATGTTGGGATGGAGTATGGAGTTGCAGTGAGTAGACGGGGGCAGAACAGGTGATGGGAAGAAATGTAATTATTAAGAAAAAAGGGTGTTTGCTGGAAACAAACAGAAGTCCTCTGTCGTAAGTTGCTTGAGTAAAGAAAAATAATAAAAGTTGCAAAGCACAGATCACAATGAAGAGCCTCGAGGACATTATTCATGCCCTTTCAGTTAACACGGAACAGCTGGCTACTAACTGCCTAGCGGAATATAACGCAGGCAAGATTTTATTTTACTGTCAACAGCTTTGTGAACTGCGTCAGTGCTCCTCTTAGGATGACATAATTACCCAACAGTTATGAATAACCAAGTGACCAGGTGGAATGACACTGAATTTTTTATTATGGTATACTATATAAAGGGGAAGGACGGCGTTTGTTCACTTTAAGCTGAATTAGGCTGTTTACATAGAGGTCCACTGTGGCTCACATTTTAAGAAGTATTACTGTAAGGGTCCCTTTTTTCACAATAGAGCTTTTTTCCTGCAACTCCACCCGCTCAGGGCTAAGGGCTTACCTCTGTGGCAGCACTCCTAGCCCGAACCTCCATTAACCCCACCGCTATCACCAGCGGGAGACCATGGAGCAGGGGCCCAAGAGTTTTGCAACTGTCATCTGGGCAGCATTTTGTTCTTTCACGCTGTTTTTCTTCTAAGGCCTTCCCACCTCTGATATAAAGAGGGTGGAGCATTTATCTATCACGTGTGTGCACGCACACACACACACACACACACACACACACACACACACACATATATATTGTGCCCCTGCATGGAAACAAGCTCTTTGGCCCTCTGCAGGGGTTGCTGTGGAGCCAGAACCTGGCACCTGCCCCCCCTCCCTGTGTTGAGGTCCAGTGCCACTGATCGATACCCCAGCCCAGACCTGTCCCAATGCAAGTGACCCACATCTGCTCACAAAGATGGGCGCCACAAAGCAGTGCAGAGCCATCAGAGCAGTGGCCCTTTTAAGTGTCCCATTTAGCTTTTTTTTTTCTATAAGCACTTTTAGCCACTGGAGCCCTGGCAGGCAGCTACGGCCCTCCGAACAGAGGGACTCTCTTTCCGGTCCTGCCGCTCCTGTGCTAGGCAGTTCCTGGTGATTCCCTCTTGGACTGCCCCCCATGGCAAGGCCAGGAGGAGGTTGCTGGCTTCTCCCCCCACCTAGAGACCCAATCCAGAATCTGGGGACCGCTCCCTGGAGCAGCAGACCATCATCCTGCCTGCCAAGCTTGTTTTTCCTTTTTCGCCCGCCCCTTCCAAGGTAAGGGATGTCGGATCAAGCCTCCCAACTTGTATTGCCCTCCAGCCACCACCAGAGGGTAGCCAGCGAGTGAGATGACTAGTCCTCCTCCCCCCAAGAGAGGAGAGCAGTCCTTCAGATGCTCAAACCTCTCTCCCCCTGCCAACCCCCGGCAGCTTGAGCTTGTTCCCAAATTCAGGTTGCTGGTGTGGCGCGACGTCTGGTGTCCAGTGCCTCAACCCTCTGCACCACCAGGCCGTCCCTTAACTTTTTGTTTTGCAAACTGATGGCATCAGACGTATTCGAAAAAGCACATGCACTGGGGAACTACACTATCCTCATCAAGGAGATGAGCTTTGACCATGATAACTAGCAGCTGATACTCTACAACAGAGATCTTGAAGAGGGTCCCAAAGGGCTCATTTCTGGTGGCTAAACTTAAAAGCCCCAGAAGCTCTCAAGAAGAATAAAGGCTAGGATTAAGCCCCGCAACCTCATTTGCATTATATCTATTTATACTGTCATCCTGCAACTGACTCACACAGCAAATGCAAGGAGAATGTGAAAAATTTGAGTAATGTCCTCCAAATCTTTTTACAACAACTGCAGCCTTCTATTATGGTCCCCATTTGTCACTCTCAGCACCACACACCCAAAGAAGATTAATTAGGAGTTGCAGTTCTCCCACACTACACTAAAACAGAGCAATGATGGGGCTGGCAGTATATCCAAGAGATTAGAGTAACGAGCTATTAATCAGTTTGGTACATTCAGCAGATCTGGGTTTGATTCCCACAACCTCCACTTGCATACAGTGCGACTCTGAGCAAGTCACTTAACCACCCCAAAGCTCCCAGGTTGCTCCTGAAAACAGGCACTTGTGCCTAGTGGGCCTTACCCGGTTACCAAAGAATAAAATAAATAGTGAAAGATGTGCGGTTCCAGTAGTTGCTGTAAAATTATTAATTAGTTTACTTCCAGGAACTAGTTACTGTAATATTATTACTGTGTTTGAATCCAGGAACTAGTTACTGTAATATTATTATTGTGTTTAAATCCAGTAACTAGTTACTGTAATGTTATTACTGTGTTTAAATCCAGTAACTAGCTACTGTAATATTATTACTGTGTTTAAATCCAGGAACTAGTTACTGTAATATCATTATTAAGCATTATAAAATGGGCTCAAGAAATCCTGTAACCTGATTGGCTATAACATCTTCTGAGCCGTGTCCTTATCAGAAGATATTGTAGTCAACCGGCACTACCCTCCACTCCTGAGCCCGATTACAAAAACAGATCACTGACCTGTGCCAACCCAAAACAAATACACAGGCTGGCACAGCTCGTAGCGAGGACACGCCACTTTCTGCCTGGCAGTGATGAACGCACATCTGTAAAACCCTACCACAAGCACAAACACCATGCCGTTAAAAAACACTAAAACATCTTCCCCATTTAAACTGTAATCTCTGCTTTTATTTTTATCTAAGAGAAATGCACGAGCTTCAAAATGCCTCCACCGATCCATCTGCAGTCCTCCCACATTCTCCTTCGTTAGTGATACACCAAACACTGAACAAAACAGCCTACTGCCTCCGTCTTCATAGTACTGTTCAGTGCGGCATAACAACCCAGAAAATTATACAAAACACTACAGCAGCATGTAAACTCGACAGACATTTATTTTATTTTCAAAACGTGAACCTGGAAATGACAGTCTACGGTGGCTGGTGATGGATACACTCGTTCCCGGTCAGCCAGCCCTATAATCCTAAAGAAAGAAAGTAAAGCTCTAAAATAATAAAACAGCCAACAAAACATCTTCTATATCTATCTCTGCGTGCGTGTGTGCATGAGAGTGTGTGTGTGTGTTTCTCAGGACGGGCAGGCCACGACGAGAAACAACACCTGAACATGCTCATTCCCACTGCCTCTAAGTCAAACAGAAAACAAAGGGAAAAAAACAGTTTTCACCGATTCTGCTGGTCGGTAGAGCAGACACACTCAGTGTGTCCTGAGTACAGACACGGACAGACAGACACAATCACTCTGTAGTGGCTTTTATTAAAGAGTTGCAGGCCAACACAAGGACTATTTTTTTCTTTTTCTACTGATAACATCATATTTTATACTTTTTTATGTGCCCTTTTTTGGTACTTTTTTTTTATTAACTTCTTTACCGCACAAAGCCCATTTTATAAGCACAATAACACACTCCGAGGTGTGGGTTATCTCCTGATAAGAGCACACCCAGGTGCATAAGGCAGTTGGCGTGAGCGCCTCGTGCCTAATAATGCACCTGGGCGTGCTCTTATCAGGAGATAACCCACAGCTCGTCGTGTGTTATTGCTTGCATGAGGCATGACAGGGTGTGCGTTACTATGTGATAATGGCATGCCTCAAGAAATGAAGCTCAAGTTGAAGCCAAGGGCTTTGCGTACCCAAGAAGTGCCACTGACCCTCAATTATGCACACCCTGGAATGCCTTACTGCGATTATAAAATGACTTCCCTGATTTTTTTTTATTTTAGGACCAAGTAACGAGGTTCAAAAAGTTCAGCATTTCTGACCTGTGCTGTTGTGCTGGGATATCAGCACAGTCATGTGTCTGGATTCCACCAATCACAGTACAGTACTTCTCTTACTTTAAAAAGATTATTTACAGCCAGTTTGTGGAATTTGTTTTCTAAGCAAGGTGCTTCTTCATGTTTTTTTTTTTTATTTTTCATACAAGTAATTTACTACTGTAAGACTCACCATTCCCTGTGAGTGACATATTTGTGATTCAGAATCTCCTGGTATCCTGTTTAATAGTGCTGTGCTTGAAACAGTATGCTACACTGACGTTCCTATGATCATTACTGAATGTACTGCTAAATTAAGGTTTTTATGGGGGTAGCAGTTAAAATTGTGTTCTTTTATGTCTGTCACATACGTCTCAGTCACACACTCAATTCTGCAGACTAGATAAGATCTCAATTTTCTCAAGCCCTACTTACAAACAATGGCTGTAAGAGCCTTTGCAGATACAATGAAAGCCTGGATCGGGCCCCAGTTTTGTCCTGTTCTGGCAGACTGTGATCGCATCAGCTTAATGACTGTAGAATAATTCATGGACGGTGAAGTCATTTGTTGTTTGTATTTAAGACCAGCATGTGGAAGTTCTGCTAGCGGAGCCAATCCTAGTGCCAAGATACAGACGCATCTTCATCACATTTCACGGAACAGAATGGCTGGACAGCCCTTAGTGTTTTTGTTTTTTAAAAAGGATATCCAGAAGCATGATGGAAACACATCTAAGAACACTGCTTTTGCAGCTTAATGTTCCGGAAAGTACAAGTCACATGTGGCAGGGCTGCCATCGCTTACCTCTGAGCTTATCCAGGCACAAAGACTCGAGTACAATCGGTAAATGCTGTCATTCTCAGGGGTTGAAGATTTTCAGAATTGATAACTAGTTCAAGCTCAGTCTCTGGAAAGATGTGGTCCACACAGGTAGTTAAAAAAAGTTTAATAATATTGGCATTAAAGGAAAACAGTGGAAAAGCCACAGCTTTTCCCAGCTGCTAGAAAAAAAACTACAGTTACATAAGAACTTACCATAACAGTAGATCTTCGAGGGAATCTCTTTCAGCAGGTCACACTTATGGAACTTAGCTGTCAGGCAGCAGGATCCCACAGATGCCTTTTTCTATAGCAGTTCACTAGGGGCAGCCCGCGCTGACGTCGGCGTACCAACATCATACACCATATAAAGGCATAAGCAGCCCTGCTCCCTCTTCGGTTAGTTCCTGCCACAGACCATCTGTGCCCGGCCTTCCTTGGGAGAACCCAGGAGAGAGAGAGAAAGGGTACCTAGGCCTGAGGAAAGGCAGAAGTACCAAAAGAAGAAAATAACCAGTCTGGAACAGAATTCTTCCAAAGGAGGAAGGTGGAAGGGACGGCATGACCTGCTGAAAGAAATTCCCTCAAAGATCTACTGTTATGGTAAGTTCTTATGTAACTGTACTATCTTCATTGGGAATATCTCTTTCAGCAGGTTACACCTATGGAACGAGTCCCAAGCAGTGATAGCTGAAAAGACTCCCAAAGGGCAGTAGGACACAGAAACCTCATGAGAAAAGACCCTGAAGAACAGCTAAGCCAAAACCTGCCCCCTGGTGAGAGGCGATGTCCAAACTATAATGCTTGGTAGAAGTGTGGACAGAACTCCAAGTGGCAGCAGCACAAATGTCAGCAGCAGACACATTCCTAAAACAAGCAACTAAAGTGGCCATGCCCATGGTGGAATGGCCTTTGACATCCCCAGGAAGTTCCTTATCATACTTCCTATAACAAAAAGTAATACAGTTGGTCAATCATTTGGACAAGCACTGTTTAGAAACTGGGGAACCTTCTGTCTCAGAGGTAAAAGAAACAAACAACTGTTTGGACTTTCTACAGTCCTTGGTACGATGTGTGTAGTAACACAAAATTCTATGCACATCCAAAGTATGGAGAAATGATTCCCCTGGATTGGCATGCTCTGGGTAATAAACAGGAAGGTGGATGGATTGGTTAAGGATAAACTCAGACACCACCTTTGGTAGAAAGCCTGAATTGGTATGCAAAGAAACCCTGTTTGCTCACACATGAGAGCCTGAAGCTTGAAAATTCTTCAAGCAAAAGTAATGGCAACCAAAAACAATGCTTTCCAAGACAGAAGGCACAGCTTGCAATATGTGGACAGTTTAAAAGGAGGCAGCGTCAAGCTTCTCCAAAACAAAATTCAGGTCCCAAGCTGGGACAGGGTTATGGACAGGGGGCTTCAAATGAAGAATGCCCCACAGAAACGTATGGGCCACTTTTAACTGCGCTACTGGATGACCGTCCACTGGCACATGGAAAGCAGAGATAGCAGACATGAGCATCTTAATGGAGGAACATTTAAGGCCCGAGTCAGACAGGGACAGGAGATACACCAGGACTTGGTTCACCAGACAGGTGAAGAGATTCAGGGCAAAGGGCAGACATCCAAATTTCAAAACATTTCCACTTCATGGAGTATGTGGCCATGGTGGAAGGCTTCCTAGCTGCCACCAACACATCAGCCATCCTCTGGGAAATGAAAAAGCGGGCTATGGCTATGTCCTCAGGAGCCATGCATGCAGACACAGGAACTTGAGATCTGGATGGACCAGGGTCCCTTAGACCTGCATGAGCAGGTCCCGACAAAGCGGGTGTGGAGCCAGGGGTTCCATTGCCAGTTGCTGCAACAATGGAAACCAGATCTGCCACGGCCAGAACAGTGCCACCAGAATGAGGGAGGCACCCTCCATCTGTAGCTTATGAAGGACCCACTGAATCAGTGGGAAAGGGGGTGTAAAGAGATTGCCCTCTCTAGGAGAGGGACAGCGCATCTTACCAGAAAACTCCAGGCCCAGGAGTAGCAAGCAGAAATGCATCAGTTTTGCATTGAGTGGGGATGCAGAAAGGTCCAACTCCAGCCACCCCACCTCTGAAAGAGCCTTCCGGCCACTGAAGGTAGCAGCGCCCACTTGTGTTGGCGAGACTGTGACCAACTTAACCCATCTGCTAAGATGTTTTGGTCCCCTGGCACATGGATGGCTGACAGCCCAAGCCTGTGGTCTAACGCCCAGTACCAGACCCTCATTGCCTCCCGACAGAGAGGGTACGAGTGACTCCCCCCCTTGCCTGTTGAGACAGTACACCATATTGATGTCGTCTGAGTGAATCAGCAGGTGACCCGGGGATAAGTGATTCTGAAAGGCCTGAAGGGCATAAAGGACCACCTACATCTCGAGTACACTGATGTGCAGACTTGTCTCCATCATGGACCAGGCTCCCTGGGTCTGGAAAGGACCAAGGTGGGCTCCCCAGCCAGATCCTGAGGCATCCGCTGTAAGGACCTGTTCGGAAGAGGAGATGAAGAAGGAGACCCCCATGAATAAGATGGCTGGGGTTCTGCCACCACTGGAGAACCCTGTGTACTGGGGTGCAGACCAGGACTAACTGATCCAGGTCATCGTGGCATTGATCCCACTGGACCTGGAGGGTCCATTGGGGAACCCGCATGTGGAGCCTGGCTAGTGGAATAGTAGTTATGGCGGCCACAATCAGCCCCAGCAGACACAGAAAGAACCTGGCTGGAACATACCATTCCCTGGCCACTAAGGAGGCCTGTGCCATCAGGCAGTATGCCCTGTCCTAGAGTAGAAAGGCTCTGCCCTGAGAGGTGTCTAGAATGGCTCCAATATATTGGCGGAGCTGAGAAGGAGTGAGACCCGACTTGGGCAGGTTCACTGTGACACCCAGAGAGTGGAACAGCTGTAGAGTCCTGTGTAAGGTGTCAGTAAGAGTTCCCTGTGCGGGGCTTTCAAGAGCCAATCATTCAAACGAGGGAACACATAAAGACCCTCCCGCCAAAGGGCTGCCATTACTGCAGCTAAGTACTTGGTGAAGACCCGTGATGCAGAGGACAAGCCAAAGGACAAGACTCTGAATTGGAAATGTTCTCCCTGAAATGAGAACCTGAGGTACTGCCGTTGGCCGGGATGTATCAGAATGTGGAGGTACACATCCATCCTGCATGTCCAGGGAACAAAGTCAGTTCCCCTGCTTGATGAAGGGCAACAGACCCTGCAGGGTGACCATATGGAATCTCTTGTACGGAATGAACTGATTTAGGCCCTTGAGATCCAAAATCGGGCAAAGTTCCCTTGTCCTGTTGTGAACCAGGAAAAATCAGTAGTAAAACTCCTTGTTCCACTGTGCAGAAGGGACAGGCTCTATGGTGCTTTTGCGCAACAAAGATGGGACCTCTTCCCTTAACACTAGCAGATGGTCTGAGGGACAAGACTCGGGCCCTGCGGGAATGGTGGGTGGCCTTTTCAGTTCTAAGGTGTGGCCTTTGTGGATCAGCTGCAGAATCCAGTCATCCAAGGCGACTTCCCTCCAATCTTGTAGGTGGAGGGAGAAACAATCCCTAACTACCTCCCCTGGGCTTGGAACCAGAGGAAGGGGGCCAGGGAAGGAGTCAGGCGGAGGCAGGCTGAGTGGCTGTTCTGCTTTTAGGGGATTTGGCAGCACTGGGGGTGGGTAAGAGAGCACTGGCCCAACGTTGTCCCTCCAGGTGGGATCCTTGCTCAGACTTCAGTGGGGCTTTCTGAAAGGAGGACCCCGGGTGGGCCCTGGGCTGTGTATGATAAAGGGAATGGACCGACTTAATGGCCCTCCCTGAGGCCTGCAGCTCATTAATTTGCCCTGTACATCTGGACCAAAAAGCTTGGTGCCGATAAAAGGAGCATCCCAAGACCTCCTGCTGCACATCAGCCACAACGCCAGAGGCCTGGAGCCAGGAATGCCTGTGGAGACAAATGCCAGAGGCAGCTGCCCATGCAGTAGTGTCAGACAAATCATACAGAGCCATAAGAAGGTGCTTACTAATATCCTCTGCCCCCTGCAGGATCCTGAGAAGCTCCTTCTTCTGTTCTCCATCTGGGTGGGCCTGAGCTGCAGCCTTGCCATTCCTCCAGAGGGTATTCTGGTACTTGACCATGTGGGAAAGGTAACTGGAGATCCATAGCCTCAAGATGGCAGAGGCAAAGGTCCTCTTGCATCACAGATCTAATCTCCTGGATTCCTTGTCTGGCGAGAGAGAGAGAGAGCTGAGGTGCTTCGGTGCATTGGAACAGTTAAAGCTGCTTTAATGACCACCAAGTCCATCTCTGGCTAGGCAGAATAAAAAGCTTACCCAAAGGGGCGTGATATAGACGGTCTGCTTTCCTGGGCATGGCTGGCACAGAATGGGGTCTGCATCAGACCACCTGTGCCGCATCCTCCAAGGCTGGCAACAAGGGAGAGATGACTTTAGGGGGAGAGTCAGGGATCTCCAAGAAGTCCACCATGTTCCTTCTGGTGGCATCATTCTCCTCAATTTGGAACACCATGTTAGACTGGAGCTGCTTCATGATGCCGTAGAAACTAGGGTTTCCAGGAGGGGACAGAGAGTAGGAACCTCACAGCCCCTACTTCTGGAGGAAGCCGTAGACCTGTCTGTGGAGTAGGCCTCTTCCTCCAGCCCCTCCTCCTCTTCCTCCTCTTCAGGAAGAAGAAGGTCAGGGTGACACTGCCTGGAGGACTTTGACGGAGTCCTGTTGGGGAGGTTCCAGGGCTGTCCTGGCTGGTAGAGGCAGAGGGGGAGCCCTCCAGCAGGATGGCATGATGCCCGTCCCGGATCCTCCTGGGTGCAGTTTGAGCTACTCTGCTCTCCAGGTGGGCGGAGCTGGCATCTGGATGTCCCAAGCCACAGTGTGCCACAGCAAGGAGGAATAAAATATGATAAAAAAAAAAAAAAAGAAGGTTACAACAGACTTTGATTACAACAAACCAATTTCAATAAAATAATACAGATTATAGTTTGGCTAAAAGCAGCTCATAGCCATGTAATTACTGACCCAGTCATCCAGATATGGGAAGATGATGATACCCTGTCTTATGAGGTAAGCCACCGCTACTGCAAGGCACTTTGTAAGCCCCCTTGGAGCTGATGTTAGGCCCCATGGCATGGCTCTGCATTGGTGGTGGCCCGACGGCAACACGAACCTGAGGTATTTTCTGTGGGAGCATCTGATAGGGATATGGAAATAGGCATCCTTGAGGTCCAGAGATGCTAACCAATCTCCCGGCCTTAGAGAGGGAAGGATTATTCCCAGAGTTACCATTTTGAATTTGGGCTTTGAAATGTGCTTGTTCAGATACCTTAGGTCTAGGATGGGTTGCCACTCCCCTGTTTTCTTCGGGATAAGGAAGTACCTGGAGTACAGCCCTTTTCCCTTGAGCAGAGTAGGAACCTTCTCTATAGCTCTGAGAGCTAGAAGAGAGGAGACCTCTGCCTCTAGGGCAAGGGTTTCTGAGATTGATGCAGGTGGAAAAGACTTGGCCCTCTTTTCTGGGAACTTTCTGAAGCTGAGGGCTAGTCCCTGGCTTACTACTTCCAGGACCCACTTGTCTGAGGTAACAGACTTCCAGGCCTGGAAGTAGTAAGCCAGCCTGCCTCCTACTGGAATTGAGGAGTCGACCCTGGCTGACATATCAGGGTGTCTGCTTGGCAGAAGCCTTAGACTTGAAGGAGGAGGAAGCAGCCCTGCTCATCCCCCTCCTGCCCCTCCCTCTGAAAACACCCTCTGTGGGAAGGGAGAGGAGGCCTGGGCTTGGTAAAAAGGCCTGTGAAAAGGCCTGCTCCTGCCCCTAGACTGCTGCTTTTGTGCAGTGGCTTGTCTTTCCATGGCCTGTGCACTCCTGTACGTGGCCCTGTATTCATCCATTTTCTTCATGTAAACCTCTGTTTGCTCCCCAAACAGAGAGTTACCCACTACAGGAAAATATATAGCCTTAGTCTGGGTATCATGTGAAAGGCTAGTACATCTGAGCCAAGCATGTCTCCTGAGAGACATAGATGTAGCCATGACTCTAGATGCCACATCATTGGAGTCCACAGCAGCATGAAACTGCATTTTCGATGCCTCAGTTCCATCAGCAGCCACCTCCTCCTCATCCAGCTCTTTGGCTAGCTGGGGAAGGCCCGTTTATCCAGTTCCAGAACCATATCCCATCTGGATTTCTGATACCTGGCTGTGTAGACCATATAATTAGCCTGCCTAAGTCCCAAAGAGGATGCCAAATACTGTTTTTTGGCCATGGCATCCACTTTCCTGGAGTCCTTATCCGGGGGGGGGTGAAGCCAAAGGAATGTTAGCCCTGTCACAGGCTGCGGCCTGCACTACCTCAACATGGCTGCTATGATTATAAAGGAACTCCGTAGCGGAGCCTGATAACATAAACCTCCTGTCCATTTTCTTGTCCACAGGAGGTACTGAATTAGGAGTTTGCAAAATTTTGTGTGTCTGTTTCCCCAAGGACTTGGGGTTGTATACAGACCCCCTTCTCAGGGGGAGGAAATGGACATGGAAATGATAGAAAGTATACTTAGAATAGCAGAAAAAGGGGAGATATTGCTGATGGGTGATCTGAATATGCCAGATGTTAACTGGAGTGCAGTTGCAGCTGCCACTCCGAAGAATGCAGTTATTCTAGATGCCCTACAGGGGGCATGCCTTAGATAACTAGTACTGGAGCCCACTCGAGAGGGAGCAATATTAGACTTGATTCTCTCAAATGGAGATGGAGAGAGGATTACAGATGTAGAAGTGGGTAGCCATCTGGGAACTAGCGACCATCGAACAGTATGGTTCACAATAAACACAGCAAAAGAGTCAAGCCATACAAAGACAAAAGTACTGGACTTTAAGAGGGCTGATTTTGCCAAAATGAGTGAGTGCCTAAGGAATGCACTAGCAATTGGGCAGGAAGGAGGGGTGGAAGAACAATGGGGAATAATAAAAACTGCCATCACAGAGGTAACAAGCCTTTGTGTGAAGCAAATAAACAAAACAAGACGATGTAAGAAACCACTATGGTTCTCAAAGGAAGTGGCAGTGAAGGTTCAAGAGAAAAGAAAGCATTCAGGAAGCACAAGGAATCAGAAGGAGCAGGACAGAGAACTGTATCAGTTAAAGCAAAAGGAGGCTGGAAGGCAGTCAGAACAGCAAAGGCCCAAACCAAGGAAAAGATAGCCAACTCAGTTAAGAAGGGGGATAAAACCTTTTATAGGTACATCAGGGAGCGAAGGAAGACCAAGGGAGGGATAGTGAGGCTTAATAAAGGGGAGAGAGGGTGGGCAGAGGGAGTCTGTGAAAAGGCAGAGATACTAAACAAATATTTTTGCTCAGTATTTACAAAGGAAGAGGCGGAGGTACATAAAACAAACAGTAGTAACACTCTGGATACAGAAGTTGATACCGGCCCATTTACAGAAGAAAGGGTTCTGAAATAACTCTTAAAACTGAAGGTGGACAAAGCAATGGGGCCTGATGGGATTCATCCCAGAATTCTAAAAGAACTATGGGTAGAACTAGTGACACCACTGACTACCCTTTTTAACAAATCATGGGAGGATGGGGTGGTACCCGAGGACTGCAGGAGGGCAGATGTGATTCCCCTTCACAAAAGTGCGAGCAAGGCAGAAGCAGGAAACTATAGACCTGTTAGTTTAACCTCAGTGATAGGGAAAATGATGGAATCACTTCTAAAGGAAAGAAGAGAGTAGCTCTCCGGCCCCCTCTAGCTGCTGGAGGTCTGCCTCTGAACAAGTAAGTGGTCTACTGAGAAATATAGGATATTCTTGTCTCAGAACAGGACAATCAGGAGCTTAAAGGGCGCACAGGCAGAAAGTAAGGAGAGAGAGAAAAAAAAAAAGCAGAGAAAAGAGTAAGGATTGCAAACAGTTAAGGGGCCAGAAATAAGATATGATTGGAGTGGTGCAGTGCAGTGGCTGTGGAGCAGCAGACTTCCGGGAGATGTTCTGGAGGATGCGGTGTTGTCCCATCTGCAGGCACCTCTCTGGGCTGAGGAAGGAGGTTGCTCATCTCCAGGCTGAGTTGGCCAGGATTTGTGGGACCTCCTCTTCCATCCAGGGACCACCAGTGCCACTGCCGCTGCTTCAGAGGTTGCCAAGAAAGAGGAGCGGTTGGACCACAGTGGGCCCAGGGAGGGTGAGGGTGGTGGAACAGAGGCACATCCCTCCAGTTGTACCTCTCCACAATTCCTATGCCATTCTGGCAAAGTGTGGTTCCTCTATGGAGGCACCTACAGTGGAGACCGAGGAGGATGCTGGGAACCTCCACAAAGGAGTCCCACAGGAGGGTGGCAAGGGACCCTGCAGGGGAAGGAAACAACTCCTGGTGGGGGACTCCATTGTTAGGAAAGTAGAACTGGGCAAGGAAGGGGAGAGGGAGGTAAGGTGCCTGCCTGGCACCATGGCTTGGAGGGACAGGGAGCGAATCCTCAGGATTGCCGGAGCAGCTGCACAGGGAGGGAGCTGGATGTCATTGTCCACCTAGGGACAAATGACCTGGCTAAGAAAGGGATTAGAGAAGTGCAGGAAGAGTTTGTGGAATTGGGAGGGGCCTTAGTCAAGTAGCATGCCGCGCAACCTTCTTGGAGGTGCTACCCATCTATGGCATAGGAGAGGCTATGGTGTTCCAGCACCATGGGATTCAATCAGTGGTTGAAAAACTGGTGTGGGCTCAGGGATTGGCTTCATTGGGGACTGGGGTCACCTGGAGTGATGCAAGCCTATACTGGCATGATGGGCTGCATCTGTCCGGAGGGGAACCAGAATCCTAGGTGATAGGTTTAAATGCTTCATTGGCAAGCTTTTAAACCAGCCAAGGGGAGGCACTGGAAAGGAGCAGGAAAATCCTAGCCCCCAAACAATCACGGTGATAAGTATGGCAAACACCAACATGGAGGTGTCGATAGGGAGAAGGGCAGGGGTAAATGGAGAAAGTGACAAAGGCAAGAAGGACAGGGATGGGGCAAAGGGTAAGCCATCAGGAAATGGAGGTAATGAGCACCAATGCCCGTAGTCTGGGCAACAAGCTCCCTGAGCTGGCGGCCTTAATGGAAGAGGGATGCCTGGATATCGTAGCAGTCACAGAAACATGGTACACAGAGAACCATGACTGGGATGTTAACATACCAGGGTACATAACCTACAGGAGAGACAGGCAGGGGAGAAGAGGGGGAGGAGTAGCTCTCTATGTAAAGGAAGGGATAAAAGCAACTGAACAAAAGAGTAAACAGGGAGGACAGGAGGCACTGTGGGTCACCTTGGAGACTGGAAAGGGCACCACAATCCGCACAGGGGTTGTGTACAGACCCCCATGTCAGGGGGAAGGAATGGACAAGGATATGATGGAAGGCATGCTTAGAATGGCAGAGAAAGGGGAGATACTGTTGATGGGAGACCTGAATATGCCAGATGTTAACTGGAGCACATTTGCTGCAGTCACATCCAAGAGCAGGGCCATTTTTGACACCCTACAGGTGGCAGGCATTAGACAGCTAGTTTCGGAACCCACTCGTGAGGGAGCAATCTTAGACCTCGTACTCTCAAACGGGGGCAGTGAGAGGATCTCAGATCTAGAAGTGGGTTGCCATCTGGGGACAAGTGACCATCAACAGTGTGGTTCACGTTAAACTCAGCTACAGAGTCAAGCCATACAAAAGTGAGGGTACTGGACTTTAGGAGGGCTGACTTTGGCAAGATGGGAGAGTGCCTCAGAAAGCACTAGCAAACAGGCTAGAAGGAGTGTGGCGCAACAATGGGGAATTATCAAAACTGCCATCACAGAGGCAACAAGCCTGTGAAGCAAATAAACAAATCAAAGCGAAAGAAAAAGCCACTATGGTTCTCAAGAGAGGTGGCTGTGAAAGTCAGGAAAAAAAGATAGCATTCGGAAGTATAAGGAAACACAGAAAAGAAGCAGGACAGAGAGCTGTACCAGTTAAGGCAGAAAGAAGCAGGGAGGGAAGTCAGAATAGCAAAAGGCCAAACTGAGGAAAAGATAGCCAACTCAGTTAAGAAGGGGATAAAACCTTTATAGGTACATCAGCTAATGAGAAAGACAAAGGGAGGGATAGTGAGGCTGAATAGAATGAACGTGGGTGGGCAGAGGGGACAGTGAAAAAGCAGGAATATTGAACAATATTTGCTCAGTATTCACAAAAGAGGAGGGGAAGTGCCTAATCCATTAACAGAAGCACTTTGATAGGGTTGATCCCAGTCCTTTCACAGAAGAAAGGGTTCTGCAAGAACTCCTAAAACTGAAGGTGGACAAAGCAATGGGTCCTGATGGAATTCACCCCAGAATTCTAAAAGAATTAAGGGAGGAACTAGTGAAACCACTGGCTACTCTTTTTAATAAATCATGGGAGGATGGTGTGGTACCCAAGGACTGGAGGAAGGCGGATGTGATTCCCCTTCACAAAAGTGGGACCAAGACGGAGGCAGGAAACTACAGACTTGTCAGTCTGACCTCTGTGGTAGGGAAAGTGATGGAGTCACTTCTGAAGGAAAGAATAGTTGAGTACCTAGAGGTCAGTGGAGCACAGGTAACAAGGCAGCATGGGTTCACAGCGGGAAGGTCACGTTAGACGAATCTAATAGATTTCTTTGACTGGGTGACCAAAGTAGTAGACCAGGGAGGGGCTGTGGACATGGCCTACCTACACTTTAGCAAAGCATTTGACACAGTCCCACACAAAAGATTATTAGTCAAATTAACCAGCCTGTGTAAAACATTGGCTGGACAACAGGTCACAGAAGGTAATTGTAAATGGAGTCCACTCTGAAGAAAGGGCGTTACTAGTGGGGTACCGAGGTTCAGTATTGGGTCCAGTCCTTTTTAATGTCTTCATCAGTGACATTGCAGAGGGACTGGAAGGAAAAGTATGCCTTTTGCAGATGACACAAAGATCTGCAACAGGGTTGATACACAAGGGCGTGGAAGGATGAAAAGGACTTGGCAAGGTTGGAGGAATGGTCAGGCGTATGGCAGCTAGGATTCAATGCAAAAAGTGCAAAATAATGCACCTGGAAACAAGAACCAGGGGAAGAATACACAATGGGTGGGAGGTAGTAACAACAACAAAACAGGAAAGGGACCTGGGGGTAATCATATCAGATGACCTTAAGGTTAGCAAGCAATGTGAGAAGGCAGTAGGGAGGGCCGGGGGTATACTGGGATGTATAGGGAGAGGCATCAGCAGCAGAAAACAGAAGTTGTTATCCCTCTGTACAGACAGTTGGTGAGACCCCATCTGAATACTGTGTCCAGTTCTGGAGACCCCATCTCCGCAAGGACATAGACAGGATAGAGTCAGTCCAGAGGAGGGCAACTAAATGGTGCACGGTCTGCAAGAGAAGCCGTATGAGGAGAGACTAAAGGAGCTTAATATATACCCTTGAGGAAAGAAGGAGAGGGGACATGCTAGAAACTTTCAAGTACCTCAAGGGAATCAACAAAGTCCAAGAGGGTAGCATCTTTCAGAAAAGAGACTTGCAAGAACAAGGTGACACAATTTAAAGATAGAAGGAGGCGGTTCAGGGCAATGTGAGGAAGTATTATTTCACAGAGAGGTAGTGGATGCATGGAACAGCCTTCATGAGGAAGTTGTGGGGTCTAAAACTGTGGGAGAATTCAAGAATGCATGGGACAGACATAAGGCAATTCTTGTGGGGGGCAGGAAGATATAGGTTGTTGGTTAACTAGGATCTGCGGCCTATCCTGTAGTTAGGGAAATGGGCAGACTAGATGAGCCTAGCGGTCCTTATCTGCCGTCAAAGTCTATGTTTCTATGTTCTATGTTTCTATGAATTGTTGAGTATCTAGAGGCCAGAGGAGCACAGGACCCTAGGCAGCATGGATTCACAGCGGGAAGGTCATGCCAGACGAATCTGATAGATTTCTTTGACTGGGTGACCAAAGTAGTAGATCAGGGAGGGGCTGTGGACGCGGCCTACCTAGACTTTAGCAAGGCATTTGACACAGTCCCACACAAAAGATTAATATACAAGTTAGCCAGCCTGGGAGTGGGTCCCAAGATGACAGCCTGGGTAAAGAACTGGCTGGAGAATAGGACACAGAGAGTAATAGTAAATGGAGTCCACTCAGAAGAAAGGAGGGTTACTAGTGGGTGCCATGAGGTTCAGTATTAGGACGGTCCTCTTCAATGTCTTTATAAGCGACATTGCAGAAGGACTGGAAGGAAAAGTATGTCTCTTTGCAGATGACACTAAGATCTGCAACAGAGTTGATGCACAGGTGGGGTGGAAAGGATGAGAAGGACTTGGCAAGGTTAGAGGAATGGTCAAATGTATGGCAGCTTAGATTCAATGCTAAGAAGTGCAAGGTAATGCACCTGGGAAACAAAAATCCAGGGAAGAGTACACAATGGGGGTGAGATACTAACAACAACAAAATGGAAAGGGACCTGAGGGTAGTCATATCAGATGACCTAAAGATGGGCAAGCAATGTGAGAGGGCAGCAAGGAGGGTTGGGGGGATACTGGGATGCATAGGGAGAGGCATCACCAGTAGAAAACAGGAAGTTATTATCCCTCTGTACAGACAGCTGGTGAGACCCAATCTGGAGTACTGTGTGCAGTTCTGGAAACCCAATCTCCGCAAAGACATAGACAGGATGGAAGCTGTCCAGAGGAGGGCAACTAAAATGGTTCAGGGTCTGCACCAGAAGACATATGAAGAGAGACTTAAGGAGCTTAATATGCATAGCCTCGAGGAAAGGAGGAAGAGGGGGGACATGATAGAAACTTTCAAGTACCTCAAGGGAATCAACAAAGTCCAAGAGGGTAGCATCTTTCAAAAAGAGGTGTGCAAGAACAAGAGGCACAATTTGAAGATAGAGGGGCGGCTCAGAGGTAATTTAAGGAGTATTTTTCACAGAGAGTTGTAGATGCATGGAGCGGCCTTCCGGAGGAGGTTGTGGAGTCAAAATCAGTGGTGGAATTCAAGCATGCATGGGATAGTCATAAGGCAGTTCTGGGGGGTGGGAGTAGGAAGAAGTAGGCTGCTGGTTAACTAGGATCTGCAGCTTATCCAGTAGGTAGGGAAATGGGCAGACTGGGTGGGCCAAGCGGTCCTTATCTGCCGTCAAATTCTATGTTTCTATGACTTATGAAGAGGGACAGACAGCCTTTTGGACAATGGGATGTCCATCATTTCCACAAAATCAGGCTCTTCCTCCTCCTCTGCAGCTTTGACCAAGGGAAGCTGAAGGTTTTCAGCCACCTTTTTGTAAAACAAAAAGTGTGAAGGGAACTCACGAGAGCCTAGGAGGAGAGACACCCAAGGGCCTGTCTGGGGAGATGTCTGGTTCAATAGGCACATCCAGACCCCCCTGGTCATCATCATCATCATCACCGGGATAATCTTCGTCTCCCTCCCACTCCTCATAATAAGTATCTGGATCATAATCCGAAGGAGACAAATCCGACCGAACCGACAGCCTAACTGGCGGTACCGGTTCGGACGGAACCAGTCTAAGCGATTGAACAATACTAATAGCTTTGGCTATTTCGTCCGTGGTTGGAGAATGCGGTACATGATCCGAACCGGTGGACTTACATTTTCATTTTGACTGAACCGGTCCCTCAGAATCAGTTCTCCTTTTGCCCGAGGAGGTATCGCCTAGGTCAGTAGGCACCTCCTTAGGTTCGTCCGCAACCAAACCGGGCTGGCCATCCGGATCCACAGACTTCTCGGCCTCCCTTTCCTTCAGCCTACTCGGTCTCTTATCTAGAGTGGATTTAGGAAAGCTTTTACAAATTTGGCAGTCCAGCTTGAGGTGGTCAAACCCCAGACAATAAACACAAGTGAGATGGGGGTTAGCCTTGGCAAAGGCCTCCCCACAATCAGTACAGTACTGAAACCCAGTGGGACCGGTTTTCTTTTTTGGGTTTGTCAGACATGGCCAACCTACTTAATTACCTTATAGAATCTTTCAAGCCAGGTTATGAAATAATCGATCAGTTACAAACCGTGTCACAGGTTTTGAAAAAGAACCAGAAAAGGCCCGGTTCTTTTGAAGTCGATCGATACCGGAACACCACTCTAATCCCAGGAAATTTTTCTCAGATAATAGAAATAATACAAGGTTGGTTCCTAACCAGACTGACTGGCAAGAAATCGAGGGAAAGAGTGATTTCCACACACACTTGAAAAATAAACACAGTCACTACCTATCTACAACACTACCTGTACCATAGACAGAGTCTGGAAATCCGAAAAAATAACAAATAGAATGGTTTAAACCGAACGCGTGAAGAATCTGACAGATAGTACCACTGACAGAGGTTTGAAAATCAAGCTCGAGCTCAATGTTCTATGCTCCTGCCCAGAATTTAACTCCTTACTCTCCAGGGAAGTTTGAGTGCTGGGGCTAACTGCATTAAGTCAGAATACAGCAAGACTTCACGTCATTTGAAGTTGGTAGTTGGGTTTTATTTTGTTGTTTCTTTATTTCTTGTATATGGGGGTATTCAAATCAAAACTTTTAGGACTTGCCCAGCCATAATTGTAGTGGGATTTTCATTTGCCCCTATTCAGTACAATGAAATTAGCTCTCTTTTTGTACTTGCCCTTCAAGGAGATTTACTTGCCCTGGACAGGGGGCAACAGGATTGGCACACCCCTGTTGTATATCCTTTTCCCTGTCCCTTTGGGCTAGGGTATTTCTCAAGCCCTGTCTCCTTTTTTCCCCACTTTTGTTTCTTTCTCCTGAAGAATACAATTGAAGTTGGTGAGGGAGCCAGCAATGGTTACTGGCTAGTGTGCGGCACCATGTGGGGGGGTGTCCAGGTGCTGTGCCCAGTAGCCATTGCTGATCCCCTGGCCAAAACTTTGCTCTCGCGGGATCCTAGTGCCTCTAACCCAGACCCATCAGTGATAATGAATGGTGAAGATATGCTGGAGGATCAATAGGAAAGTACGTAACTTTCATGTGTGTCACGACCCCACCACCCGACGGAGTTGGAGTTGTACAAAAAATAAATATATATATATATATTTATTGCAAAAAACTCCATTAATGCATCAGTTAGGGTTGATTTCACACCAACAAAAGTCTGGAAATTCAATATTAAGGGTTGATTTCACACCAACAAAAGTCTGGAAATTCAATATTAAGGTTACCAATCCTACCATCCCACCCTCCACACGCCAGCAGGCATCAGGGTGTACCTTGGGGTCCTCGGGCCTAACTCTCACCCCATTCCACGTAAAGAAGCTGAGATGGTACAGTATAGGAGAATGGGATGAGAGTTAGACCCAACAACCCCAAGGCACACTCCAATGCCTGTTAGTGTGTGGGAGGTGGGGGTGGGGTGGTAGGGTTGGTAACCATAACATCAAATTCCAGACTTTTGTTGGTGTCAAATCAACATTAACTGATGTACTAATGGAGTTTTTGCAATGCATTTCCCTTCTTTTTGAGTAACTGTAACATTACTCATATCCAGTACCTCATCCAACACCACGGACAGTGTTGTAAGGGACCCGGCATTATCCCTACGGTCATCCACCTCGTCATCACCATGAGAAGTGACAACAGTTTGGGAGACACCAGAGGATGATGTCAAGGTGTCCATTGGTGTAGACTGAGCGTATAGCTTTGGTCTTGCTACTGGGGACATCTGCTGCTTAGGACAGGCAGACTGTGGAGGGTTCGCAGCCAGCCACCCAGAAGGAGTCAGCTGTCTACCAGACCTATCAACTGGAGTCTCTGATGCTTTAGCACAGTGAGGTCAAGGAGAACTCTGTACTTCCACAGAATCAGAGGTCCTGAAAACAGGTCCAGGAGAAAGGCCTAAGAACCTTACTTTGGATGGGAAGTCCTACGATAGCCTGACATACATTTGCTTGACAGGCAACTACTCGACATTTTTTGCCTGACATGCAGCTGCTTGAAGGCGTACAATCCCAACAAGGGATTGCCCGACATTCCGAATGTCAGCGATCTGGAGTTAGTTATATAAAGTCCGGGGGTGCAGGGGGCAGAGCACCCCTCAAACAGATTGTGTCAAGATCCTGCAACACAGGACTTAAATAACTAACTCCAGATCACTGACTTTCCGAATGTCAGGCAATCCCTTGTCGGGATTGCACACCTATCAGGCAACTGCATTATGAGCAAAAAATGTCAGGTAGTTGCCTATCAAGCACGTATATATCAGGATCTCATAGTGGATCCCTTTGGATGCAACTGTGTGACACCTTCCTCTGAAGGTGGGGATCAGGCGACCCCACTTCCAACGTGTGGTTCTCCAACATATCATGGTCCATGGAGAAGCACACGTCATAGGCATCCATGTTGTGCTTTGGTCCCAGGCAGGCTGCACAGGTCAGATGCTGGTCCTTCGCAGTCACCTTCTTCCCACAGGGACAATAATGCATGATGGGTGGCTGTCAGACTTTCTTCTTCAACATGGCCCCTTCACACTTTCCTTTCGACACTGCACCATAAAAGAAATAAACGAAGACTGCACCCTTAAATGGTAAAAAATTACGAAGACACATGAATAAAGTTTTTCTGGGGCAACAAGGTAAATGGAGGAGTACTCCCACGGTGTGCTCTTCTGACAGCAGGAAGAACAGAGCTGAGGTTGGTGAGGGAGCCTGCAATGGTTATTGGCTAGTGCACGGCACCACGTGTATACTGCGCAAGCGCCATACCCAGTAGCCACGGCCGGCCCCCTGACCAAGGCTTTGCTCCTGCAGAGTCCTAGTGCCTCCAACCCAGACCTACAAGTTGGAATCAATGGTAAAAATTGAGTCTTGGAAAACAATAAGTGTTTTCCTTTAAACGAGAGATTGGGTTTAACTTGTGGCTGGATACATAGCTGACTAAATCTGCCATATAAATTGCTACTACAATGATACTACATTGTCGATATTAATTTGCTAATAGATTAGTTTTGACAAAGCTTGATGTACTGTATAACAAAACTGTACATTTTGTACTTGGCTGCAAACCAGCAGAACACTATTGTGTATTGTATGAAAAACTGGGCAGGCAATCTCTGACCATAAGAAGAGAAAGAAATCGGTTACCTATGAATTACAATGTTTTATGTTCTGTCCCAGTTCACCCCTAAATCCTCTTCTTGTCCCTAGTCTCAAGGTACCATCCAGATATACATGGAGAGGAAAATTTGAGAGAGACCTAATGGTTCCAAGGGCCGTCACAAGATTCAGTCCCAGGACTCTTCCGGCCACTTATGCTGGTTCCTGGAACCACATCTCAGTAGAAGCCCGAAATTCTGATTCATTTGAAATATTTAAACAAAGGATAGCTTTAGAACCAATTTACTCCTGTAACTGTTATTAATGGTCTGTCATACTGTGTTTTAGTCTTTTGCAATAGTATGTGTGACACGTTTTTGTATGCAACAGTGTCTTTTGATGTTACATTAGTATGCTACAGGCTTTATTTGAAAGTTGAGCTGGGTGCTCTACTAGCTACAGTCTTGTGTAAAAAAAATGTATGTCATCATCATAATTGCCACCATTTTATGGACTCTTGTGATGTAATGTTGGGACAATCTCTGTTTGCCTACATGCACTGTGGTTATGCACAGCTTGTTCCTCCATGACATCACAAGGTTCCGTAAAATAGGGGCAATGCTGTATCAATATATGGAAGATTTAGTCAGCTATATCTCTGGACTGCTTCCAGCTACAGGTAAGCCACCTGCTGTATTTAAAATAACTTTTCATGGGCTTTCAGATGATGGGGCAAATGTACATGGAAACAGCAGCACACGTGTGCTGTCGATGGGAGCAACTTACATGAAAACAGCAGCATACGTGTGCTGAACGATGGGGGCAACTGTACATGAAAACAGCAGCACACGTGTGTTGACGATGGGGGTAACTGTACATGAAAACAGCAGCACAAGTGTGCTGACAATGGGGCAAATGTACATGAAAACAGCAGCACACGTGTGCTGATGATGGGGCAAATGTACATGAAAACAGCAGCACAAGTGTGCTGACGATGGGGGCAACTGTACATGAAAACAGCAGCATACGTGTGCTGAATGAAAGGTTGATGCTCCGCTACAAGGAAATGTGTCACAGAACAACCACAAATATACTGAGTGCTCATTGAATACACAAACAAGGCAATGACGAGCCATACATTCTTTGCTTCTCTACGGGAGTCAGTCTGTAACACCAGTGGATTGTTTATTTGCTTCCTGTAACCAGTTTGGCTTTAAAAACAGTGAGTTCTCGGTATCTTTGTGGTTGTTCTGGGCCACTGAACATGAATGCTCCCCTTTAAGTTGTGGGAAGTCACATGACATCAGGCCCCCTCCCCACAAAGGCTAGGCATAGTGAGGGTGGCATCAGCAGAGGGAGGTGTGAGACATACAGGCAAAACCGACAGAAACAGCAGCTCGTTCACAACACAAATAATTTATTAAATTACTGGTTGCTTCTTTCTTTTTTTTTTTTTATTTAGTATGCTTTTCTCCCCCTATCGCTCAATCTTCAACCCCCCCACTCCGTACTCCTGTCTCACTCCGCAATGACCACCTACTACCCCACCGATACTCCCTGGCTTACTCCCCAGGGCGGGGCCACGGCACCACTTACCTGCCCATCTGCAATGGGGAAAGGTGTTGGCGAACTTGACACTATCTTCCAGGCTTCCCCCTCCAGGGTGGGGTTCAGGGCCTGCAGTGGTGTCCGTGGAACCATGACTGAGTTGGTGGATGGTGCAGCAGAGAGCTATGGAGGCCAGGCACCAGGAGCGGCGTCATTTAGAGCGATCGGCGTAATTTTCTGTGTTTTTCTGGAGGCAGGGACATGCAGTGACGTCCGGCGTCTGCCCCGCCTCCGTGCACACTCAGACGCTGGTCGCTGTGGTACCCCTGGCCTCTGCCAGGGGTCTGTCATGCACCGGATGTGCTCCCAGCCCTTCCCCCGGAGAAGGAAAGCAGTCCACAGGATGCTCCATCCTTCTCTCCCCCAGCCGAACCTCTCTGACGCACCCGGGCCCATTCCACGAACCCAGGTAGCTGGGCGCCATGTGTTAAAATCCAACCGTTGTACAAACGGGCTAGCTGCACTGGTTGCTTCTTAATTAAAAGGTTTAAAACTACAGTTCAGAATTGACAAACATTATGCTTTTACTTTAAAGTTTTCTTGCTTTTTCACTTTCTCCCCTTATTAATCAGCTAAATATTTCACATAATGCAGTACTTAACATCAGTGTGTCTTTCAAAAAAACTTTGACTAAGCTGGCCCAGTGGTGCTACAGGCTGAGGTGCTGGTCACTACACTTCGCGCCATGCCGGCAACCCAGGTTCGGGAATGAGCCCAGGTCACCGGGGGTCGGCAGAGGCAGTAAGGGATTGAGAGTCTGGAGGACTGCTCTCCTCTCTCGGGGGAGAGAGGTTTGCCATACCACTTGCTGACTGTCCTCCGGCGGTGGCTGGAGAGCAGTATGGGTCGGAAGGGCACGCGCTGGCGTCCTTACACCAGTGAGGAGGAGGAACAGGAGAAAAAGGAGCTGGCAGGTTCAATGATGGCCACACCAGCGCCCCAGCTGGCTCCCGACATCTGAATTTTGCTCCAGGGGTGGGAGGTAAAGCTGGCACCTCTTCACCCTGGCCCTGCCATGGGGGGGGGGGCCATGGGGAATTGGGGGTGTCGGGTTGGGGAATGGTGAGGCCAGAGACTGTGCCTCAAAGGGAGGGACTGGAGCCACCTGCTGGGCTCAGGGGTTGTAAAATCCTATACGAAAAGAAAAAAACAACTTTGACTTCCCCCCCAATGTACCTCATAATTTGTTTGTGACATCACAGTCTGGTGTTATGGTAAGCACAATTATGTCATAAACAAAGGCACGATGTGGTCAGGTGGGGGCAGACAAATGTGCTTTATACTGATGTTTTGGATAGGCTACCTAGATGGGTTATAAACCCTGGAATGAAAAACTGAAATTTAAAAAAAACATTTATTCGCTAGTGAACTGTAACTGCTGAAGCTAAAAACAATTCATTTGCAAAAATCCATAATGTCATGCAAATCTATTCTTTTTTTTTCCATCCATTGTTTATTCTCCTCAGCCAGGACAGGCTGGGCTCCATTTCAGCTCTACCCCGCCAAACACCCACCATCTTACACCTTCCTGAGACCCACTCGGAAACATGATACCACCCCATGGATTGCCCCCCCCCCGTGGCAGGGTCAGAAGGGGAGGTCTGTCCTCCACCACCCCACCCCCTGAAGTCACTTATCCAGTTGTTGGGGTCCAGTGGTGTGGCAGGTTGGGATTGGTGGGCAGGCACCATTTACGCCTGTCCTACCATAAATTTTCCTCCAGAATTTAGTCCTGTTCCCCATGCTGGGGCACACTCATGAGCATGTGCGCATGGAGGCATGCGCTCACCACGGAGTCCCGCAGTTCTCCCTTCTACTGCCTTCCTTGATCAGCACTACCATGTGGCCTCCACCAGGTGGCAGTCATTTGGTGGAGCATGCAGGTCCTCCCACTGGGAGAGGAGAGCAGCCATTGGGCGCATGATCCTCTCGCTCCCCAGCTGACCCCCAGCAATCCATGCTTGTAGCCGAACATGTGTCGTCGGCATGGTAGGAGGTAAGGCACTTGCAGTGCCTCAGCCCTCTATGCAACTGGGCTGATGAGGCACATCTATTCTTTAAGAATTTTTATTATGCCAGCTCAGTGGTGCTGAGGCACTGGATGCCTTACCTCACACCATGTCGGTGACCCGTGTTCGGGAATGAGCACAGGCCGCTGGGGAGGAGAAGGATCGAGCATCCGATGGACTGCTCTCCTTCTCAAGGGAGGGAGGTTGCCAGTGGTCAGCATTTGACCGATCCCTAGCGGCGGCTGGGGGACAGTGCACCAACACTGTAGAAAGGGGAGGAGATGGGGCAGATGCTAGGAGGGAGTGCATGCAGACGCGTGCACGCTCTCTTTGCAGGCATCACTGCACACCTCATCTCCTGGGGAGAAACCAAGAAAACAGATGCCACAGCAAATGATGGGAGGCGCCTCACAGGCTCTGCTCCTGGCCAGCCACGGTGCTGGCCACACTGGATCCAGTCTCCAGCGGGGGTTGGGGAACTCTGCCAGCCCCACCGGGGGGGGGGAGCCCTGGGGGTTTGGGCCAGCACCGGATGGTGGATGCCTCCCCCGGAGGTGTTCCACTGCATCAAGAAGAAGAAAGATAATAGCAAAAAAAAATAATTTTTATTATATTCCAATGCTTTTGCAACATGTTTCGATGCTATTTTTTTTACTTGAACAGTTGGTACTGCTGGGGAGATTGGCATGTTCTCCACACAATTTAAGGCATAAATAAATGTTTATGGGAATCATAGTTACATAGATACTAATTAAATTATGGGAACTAATACCAAAATTTAGAAAAAGTGCAAAAAAAAGTTTAAACTTTTTTTAAAAAAACTGTCATGAAGTTTTCCATGTCAATATCAAAAAGGTATATAAAAGGAAAGGATTGTGGGGCTTACAGAATCCGAGGCAACATGGATTCTCAACAGGGAGGCCATGTCAAACAAATCTGACAGATTTCTTTGACTGAGTGACTGATGTCTTAGATCAGGGTGGAGCCGTGGATGTGGCCTACCTAGATTTCAGTAAGACCTTCGACACCGTTCCACAAAGGTGACTCGTAAACAAGCTGGGCAGTCTGGGAGTGGGTCCAAAAGTAGCTAACTGGGTGAGAAATTGGTCAGTGGATATGAGACAGAGGGTGGTGGTAAATGAAGTTCACTCTGAGGAAGGAAGTGTGATCAGCAGGGTGCCACAAGGATCAGTACTGGGACCAGTCCTCTTTAATGTCTTTACTAGCAACACTGCAGAGGGGCTAGAAGGGAAGGTTTGCCTTTTTGCAGATGACACAACAGTCTGCAACAGGGTAGACACTCCGGGGTTGGGGGGAGGGATGAAACAAATGAAGAGAGACCTAACAAAGCTTAAGGAGTGGTCAAAAGTGTGGCAACTAAGATTCAATGCAAAGAAACGTAAATCATGCACTTGGGGCACAGAAACTCAGGGGCAGGGTACAAGATGGGGGGAATGATACTAATGACCACCAAGCAGGAAAGAGACCTGGGGGTAATCATTTCTGATTGCCTAAAGGTGGCCAAACAGTGTGATAAGGCAGTATGGAGACCTAGTGGGATGCTAGGATGCACAGGAAGGGGTATCACCAGCAGAAAGAGGGAGGTAGGTATATTGCTGTATAAAACATTAATGAGACCTCTCCTGAAGTACTGTGTTCAGTTCTGGAGACCACATCTCTGAAAGAACATAGACAGCATGGAGGTGGCCCTGAGGAGGGCAACTAAAATGGTGCTGGGCCGGCATAAAAATCCCTATGAAGAGAGGCTAAAGGACCTCAATATGTATACCTTGGAGGAAAGGAGGGAGAGAGGGGATATGATAAGAGATTTTCAAATATCTCACGTATATAAATAGGGCACAAAAGGAAAGCATTTTTCAGAAGAAAAGATGCTCAAGAACCAGGGGTCATGCTGTGAAGTTGGAGGGAGATAGATCTGGTGGAAGTGTGAGGAAGCACTTCTTCACAGGAAGAGTGGTGGATGCCTGGAACAGCCTCCCAGCAGAGGTGATTGGAGCAAAAACTGTAACGGGATTCAAGAACGTATGGGACAGGCATAAGGGAATCTTACTGGTCTGGAATGGGAGGGTAAAGCCGGACACCAAGTAGGGTCTGCGATATTACAGTAGATGAGGGCAATGGGAAGACTAGGTGGGCCAAGCGGTCCTCATCTGCCAACAGCTTCTATGTCACCTACTTTGTTGTTGTGGAAAAAGTATATGATAAGATTTATTTTATAAAAAAACTCTGTCATGATGTAAATATATATACAGTGCAGTCTCAATCTAATGAACCCCCATTATCCGGACATCCCTATCTAATGGACTGGTAGCATGTCTACCAAGTGAATACTCTCTGAACATTTTAATCCCAGTTTTACAGACTCCCTATTATCCAAAATAATTTCATGTCTCCCAAGCAGTCTGGATAATCGAGACTGTTCTGTATATCGATATAGCTTGAGAAAACTGGCTGTTTCTATATCGATAACATCATGATAATGATATAGTATCAACAGCATTTCTTAATGGCTGGACTCCAAGCTTTCATTTAAAAAAAACCTTAAGTTTCTAGCTCCAACAGTTCCAGAGTTAGACCTTTCAAAAGATATTTTCTTTAAAATGTCATAATTTTGGAACTGTTAGGACTAGAGACTTGAACTATTTTTTAAATGAAAGCTCCAAGTCAACTAAGTGGACATATCATTAAGAAACTGCTATAGTAACCATATTAAACAACGTAGAATGTTTCACGTTGAAAGTCCTGTAATGGTTCACTAAATATCTGAAGTCCTGTCATTTTTAACAGCGTATTATATCAACATGTACACGCATGTAGCAACACAGAAGAACTGTATCCTTAGGGTCCATACATGTTGATCGGACTCCACGCTTTCTTTTAAAAATAATTTGTTTTTACGATTAACAGTTCAAATGTTACAGCTTACAAAAGATAGTTTCAAGCATTATAAAAATATCACATAAGAGTATTTTTGGAAATGACTGGAAGATACTAGTGGTTGTTCTGTCTATGAATAAGCACACAGTTTTCTAATTCACTTCATCGCCCACTCCTTCCCAATGCTTTGCAACCCCTGATGATTCATCAAGGTGAAAGGGCATTTTAGTGTATAAATAACATATTCAGTGCTTATACAAATTAATTCTAACATACGGTCAAAACAGAACAGCTTTTAACACTCCTGAGTTTTAGCAGAGTGCCCATCGTCTTGGATAGAACAAAACAAATACCTACTTTATCTTAGTAATGTTACCCTGTCACAGAATCCAACAAGTAATTTTAGGCTGCGGATGGGGGATCGGTCCAGTGCCTCTACCACACTTCAGTTACCTGCACACAGCTACTGGCAATCAGCATAGCTTGGAGTCAAGGAGCAAACGGGGCAAAAGCCCAAAGAAGCTCCTCTTAAGATAATAGATAAAAAAATCATATTTTCCCCCCTCCATGACATAATTGTCTAGAGATTTTTTAAATTTGTCTGTCAGAGTTTACTATGATTTTTTTTACTGGTAGTCTATTCCAAATATTTGCTGTTCTTTGTGTAAAATAATATTTTCTATTTTTTTTTGTCATAAAGTGCCCTTGTTTAATCTGTAGTGGATGTCCCCTTACAATTAATTTATCAGACTTGTATTCTATATTCAGCTCTGACATCAGGATATCATAATTCATAATTGTGTGATAAAGAAGCATGTCACCTTGCTGCCTTCTTAGTTCAAGACTATACAGACCTAAGTTTAACAACCTTTTCTCGTAAGATCTATCTTGTATACTTTTGATATTTTTTGTGAATCTGCGTTGTACAGATTCTATTTTTAATAGGTCCTTTTGATTGTATGGGCTCCATAATTGACTGCCATAGTCTAATTGTGGTCTGACATGTGAGAGGTATAAGGGCTTAAGAACCTCCTGTGATTTACTTCTAAAATTTATTTTTATTGACCTCAATGTCCTATTGGCCCTCGCTACTATATTAGTGTGGAGCTCCTTAAAGTCTAAGTGTGTGTCTATCATTGCCAGCAGTTTTATGTTGCAATATTTGGTCACATACTGTCTAACTGTGAAGTAGATTTCTTTTTCCAAAATGTAATATACAGCATTTTTCTGTATTTAGCTTCATACCCCGTCTTTCCATCTGCAAGACTAAGGCATCGAGATCTTCCTGAATTGAGTCAATTTGTTCAGTAGTATTACATGGCCCTCCTAATTTTGCATCGTCAGCAAACTTTGTTATGTAATTTGCGATATTTTCATCTATGTCAGCGATGAATACCCGAAACAGTACTGGCCCCAGCACTGAACACTGGGGTACTCCTCTAGCAACATCCCCCATAGTGGACAAATGCCCTCTTATTGCAACGCTTTGGGTTCTATCTTTTAGCCAAGAGTCTATCCATCTTACAATAAATAGCTCAAATTTCTTTTTTTTCTTTTTTTATTTAGTATGCTTTTTCTGCACGCCACCTATTGTGGTAGCTCATCCCCCACTCACCCCAGACCCCCTCCTCATTCCACAGGACTTGCCTCCTTCTGGCGATACCCCTGGATTGCCCCCCAGGCAGGACCACCTCACCAGTGTGAACCTACACAACGATGGGAGAAGGATGCCAGCAGCAGGGGTTGAAACTGGCACCAGCCTGCTAGTCAAATGCTGGTAGATTTTGTGTTGGGCCAGTAAGATTTCCCTTAACTAGCCCTGTGGACTTGTACTGGACAAGGTAATGTTTCAGTAAGTACATTAGCTGGGCTAGTGAAAATGTCTGTGGGGCTAGTGGATTTTCCCTAGTCACTAGCCCTGCTAGCTAATGGATGCAAAACTACATTTCAACCCCTGCAGCATTGCCTCCCTGGCTTGCCCTCCAGGGTAGGGTGTGGTGCTGAGCCAGATATAGCGAAGACAGTATAGGTCAGCTTCAAGAGAGTCGCTGCAGGCGATCAGGGCTGGAGGAAGCAGGGCATCATATATGGCGGCCACTATTCTGGTTAGTTTAGACCCTAGGGGGCGTGGCATGCACTGATGTGAGAACGCACATCTGTTCCAACATCTGGCATGTCCCCCACAGCATCTCGGGCACTGGTCGCAGCTGGCCCCCCACTTCCGCCAGAGATCAGTCATGTGCCGGATACACAATTCCCCTCTCCCTCCGGAGAAAAGAGCAGTCCCTGGGATGTGCAGTCATTGTCGTCCGCTCCCCCCGCCAGCCAGCCCTCTGACTCCCAAATCCGTTCCTGATCCCAGATCATATGCGTCGCAAGCGGAAATCCAACCAATATGCCAGCAAGCCGACCTCCAATCCTAATTAGTGCCCATTGACTATCCTGCCCCTGCATCTGGGCAGTCATTCACAGGGCGATTGTGGAATCCCAGTTCAATACTGAAATCGACTATTCTGTTAGGGTACTCCGTGATACACTGCCCAAGAAAGGATCATAGGGGTGGGGGTGTAGCAATCTGTTTTAAGTTGGACCTGAACCTCATGATCTTCCTGACTGGAACTACGAAGTCTTTCGAATGTGTAGGGTGTGTAGGTGTGGGTTGCAGGATCCTTCTCATCTACTATCCACCGAGGGATGGGAGGGAATTCCTGCAGGAAGTTGCAGACTTCATCATTGGGCTAGTATTGGAATCCCCAAGATGGATTATTCTGGGAAAGTTTTCAATGTCTGGGTCAATGACAAACTCTCACAGTTTGGTCAAGACCTCCTCCAACTAATGTGTTCACTGGACTGTACACAGGTTGTGACATCTGCAACCTATATTCATGGTCATTCATTGGACGTCTTCCAGCTGGGAATGGAAGTCTCTGACCTTATGGTTGATCTGATCATTTGGTCTGACCACTATACTGTGAGGTTCTCATTCTGAGGCACCCAAATAGACTCTCCTCCATGGAGATGGTCCAGTACCGCCCTTTAGGGGGTGTGACCCCACAGGGTCTGACGGTGGTACTGGATCTATCAGGTTTGATGAGTGCATGCAAGGAACCGGGGGAGATGGTTTTGACCTATAATAAGGTAATTGCCGAGGCCCTCGACGCCATCACACCTGTCCATGTTTGACCCCTTACTTCAAGCCAGAGATCCCCCTGATTCGATGGGAGTCTCAGGGAGATGAGGATGAAGGGTTGAAGGCTGGAGTGGCACTGGCAGAGGACTGATTTGGAGGAGGACAAGCTTATATTAATGGCTCATTACAGTAGCTATCAAGCTATCAATCGGCAATCTCCTGTAAGAAGGCAGAGTTCATGTCCAAGGAGATTGCTGCAGTGACTAACAGACCATCTTAACTCTTCTATGCTGTGGATAGGCTGTGTAATCCAGCCTGTCTTCAGTTCAGAGAAGTTTTTTCACAGTTGAGGTGTGAAGAGTTCGGGTTGCCCCCATCAGATCAGAAATCCAATCAGCCCCCTCTAGTGGGCATTGCGGTGATGGGCCCGGGGTTGCTGACAGTCAAGCTGTCTGTTCTGATTTCGACCAGTTGGCTGTCACAGATGTGGTGAAGGTCGTCTGGGGGCTATGGCCAAACTGCTGTAGTTTGGATCTGGGACCAACACACCTCCTAGTGGAGTGTGTTGATGTCATCGGCCTGGTCCTAGCTGGGATACTTCGTTGTTCTCTAGTGACAGGGGTCTTTCCTGGGCCCCTGAAGGAGGCAGTTGTGAGGCTGCTCCTGAGAAAAACCTCATTAGATCTAGTCTGCCTAGTGAACTACAGACCCATCTCTAACCTACCTTTTCTAGATAAGGTTACTGAAAAGTTGGTGGCCCTGCAACTAGAGACCTATCTAACATCTTATGACATCTATGACCCTCTCCAGTTGGGTTTCAGGAAAAGGCACAGTACTGAGACTGCCCTGGTTCGGGTGCTGAATGATCTCCTGGTGGTGAGGGATCAGGGGAGATGTTCCATTCGGATTCTCCTCGAGCTCTCAGCAGCATTTGACACCATGGACCACGGGGTACTGATGGAGTGCCTGCGGGTTTGTTGTGGACTGGCTGGTACAGTCCTCAACTGGTTTAAATCTTTCCTCACTTGTAGGTTGCACTTGTAGGTTGTATGGTGTCAGGGAGTTTTTCCTCTGCACCTGTGCCCCTGCTATGTGGGATCCAAAAGGGCTCTGTTTTGTCCCCCATGTTGTTGGTGGTGTATATGTTACTGCTAAGGGACCATATAAGACAGTAGGGGCTGAGTTTTCACTGCTATGCAGATAATACTCAGCTGTACCTGTCTTTTGCACCCGAGCAGCAGGAGACGGTCTCAGTATTTAACAGCTGCCTCACCAAGATCCAGGACTGGACGAGGGCCAACTGGTTGAAGTTGAATCTGGACAAGACTAAAGTACTGGTGTTGGAACCTGGTCACTGGGGGGGGGGTGCAATCTGGACAAGGCTCAGGGCTTTGGCTTGGGGACTCCCAGTTGCTTACCTTTGACTGGGTGAGAAATATTGGTGTTGTTTTGGGCTGCGGCTTGACACTTAAGTCACAGGTATCAGCCGTGGTCCAGACCTCTTTTTACCATCTGAAAAACATTACCAGGATTAAGCATCTGGTACCCCCTGGTGATCTGCCGACACTGGTCCATGCCTTTGTGACCTCATACCTAGATTACTGCAATGCCCTGTACCTAGGGCTACCAGGGGTAGATCTTCACTGCCTGCATCTAGTACAGAATGCGGTGCCCAGGCTGCTGACTGGCCTGTCTAGGTCATGTCATATTACACCTGTGCTACGCTCTCTGCACTGGTTGCCGGTTAGGTGGCAGATCTCCTTCAAGGTCGGTTTGCTAACCTGTAAGGCCCTACATGGGTAGGGGCCCAGCTACCTGCAAGACCTCCTGTGTCTCTATTGCCCCCTCCACTCTTTTCACTCTGCAGATGAGAGACTGTTAGAAGTTTTGAGGTTTTCTTTAAAGACATCAGGTGCTCGTGCATTTTCTTGTGCAACACCAATCCTCTGAAACTCTCTTCCCCAGTATATCCAGGACAGTCCCACAGTAGACATTTTTAAATGGGAGCTAAAAAACTGATCTGTTTAGACAAGCTTTTCTGATGTGTATTACTGCTTTTATACTGATGAATTAATATGTTTTATTTATGTTTTGTCTTGTAGTTATAACTTTAGTGTAGTGTTATATTTTTTGTGAAGTGCATCGATTCATACTGAGATTTGCGCTATATTAAACAAAATCCTCTCCCTCCCCCTTCTCCTTCCATCTCTCACCCTCCCCTCCCCTCCTCCCTCCCCCGACCCTCACTATTCTGCTTCCTCACTCTCCCCTTATTCCTCCATTCTCTATCCCACCCTGCTCCCCTCTTCATGCCCCAATTTGCCCTTATCTTACTTCCCCTGTTCATATCTTTGACAAAGTCTGTCCTGACTGCATTTCTTCTCGTGTAACCTGCTTGTACCAAAATGTGTTATCAACTTAATTTGTATTCTGCCAGCCTACTGGCTGTTGTATGTATTAACTGTTAAATTGTATGACCTCTCTGACATATTTTACTTGTGTCTCATTGTCACTAGAACTGCCGGGTTCACCAGCCATTGTATATCAACATAGTTTCCTTGCTTATATACTCCTCTTGAATTTATCTTGATGCAGTACCTTTGCAAATGAACCTCTGGTTCAAAGGTTGCAATCCTAGTATTGAATGAATAAAATAAATAAAATAAAATAAAATAAATAAATAAAACCTGACTGATTGACTGATAGATTGATTGACTGAAGCAGCTTTGTTAACAATGTGAGGTCTGGGGGGTTGGCAACCATATTTTAATAAAAATAAAATAAGTAGACATATTTTTATTGCACTGAAAGTGCCAACAGTGGGCAATACATACAATCTCTGTGGTACTGGCTATGTGGACCTTCCCTTTAAAATAAAGCTATACTACAAAGTGCCTCCTGAATACTAAAGGTCTGTGAATATAGGCCACTGTACGTAAGGTGCAATGTAAACTAAAACTATACTGTACTGTCTGTTGTTACTTATTTCTCATATAAACCAGAGTGCTCAGCACACACACATATTTCAGAGGAGTCAGAGATCAAATAGCCTTGAAGGCACCTTCCACGTCAAAGGCGGATGCCCTGCAGCTGAGCAAAGAGTGAATCTTGATTATTTGATGCTGCTTTCAGTGCATTCAGCCTCTTCCTAACTCTTTCCATTGT
Organism: Neoceratodus forsteri; assembly: GCA_016271365.2. NCBI lineage: Eukaryota > Metazoa > Chordata > Ceratodontiformes > Ceratodontidae > Neoceratodus > Neoceratodus forsteri. The sequence continues at coordinate 1,410,849,612 of CM028131.1, read as the reverse complement.
TCCCAATATTCGTTTCTGATTATGCAACCAGTTCAGTGCACTAAGGTCTAGTTAGGTACATACAGCTGGATTACTGGAAACATCTTCTGCCATGTTAGAAAACAGAGCGGCCAGAGGCACACTTCTGAGGACGGAGTCATCTTCTTTGTTTTTCTGTACATCTCTTTAAACCACCCACATATGCTCTAAAGCCTTAAACCCAGTACAAGGCATCATATGTGAGGATGAAGCCATCTGTGATTCTAAAGTCGAAGGCTGAGAGACCCTGGCTTTACAATGATGATGAGGATGGTGGTGGTGGTGGTGGTAGGTTCTATATGATGCTCATTTGTAAAGCACTGTACACGGAGTATCTCACAACAAAACACACAGCCAGCAAACAAAATATACAATAAAAGCAATAAACAGCAACGTGAACATCAAGATGGCAAATAGCAACATGGTACAGTGATAAAAATTAACCAAATGTTTCTAGAAGGCCCCCCTTTTTCGCTCCAGTTGCCGGTTGCCAGGAACTCAGTCAGGCGAGACCCCACTTTCAATACTATGTAACACAGTAAAGTAGCTCTGTATCTAAGACAAACCATATTGAAAAACATGGCAAATGGAGGTCACAGCCTCCTTAATCTCAGGATAGGTACATCTTAAATATTTTTTTTTTTTCACAGTCTCTTTTTTGCTGCCTTGTCCTGGGCGGCGTTCTTTCTAGTGGTCCCCCAGCCCCATCTCCCGCTCGCAGCTTACCTCTGGCTTAGCTCCACAGCTTGCCCCCCTGGCATGGTGGGGAACCCCTCAACCCACCGCTACGGATCCAGTGCCAGGATTACTGCATATTCACGGAGCGGCACCTGCGAGGACCGGCTGTCATCTAGCTGTACCCAGAACACTTTCCTCCTCCATTTTTTTCTCCCTCAGGAGATGAGGTGTGCAGTGATGCCCACGGAGGGCGCGTGCATGCGTCCGCATGCGCTCCCTTCAGGCGTCTGCCTCCTCTCCTTCCCCATCTCTGGAGCATTGGTGTGCTGCCCCCCAGCCAATGCTAGGGGCCAGTCAAACTGACTGCTGGTGACACCCCCCCCCCTCAGAGAAGGAGAGCAGTCCATTGGATGCTCAATCCTTCTCCTCCTCCTCTGCCTACCCCCGGCAACCCGTGCTCATTCCCAAACATGGGTCACCGGTGTGGCACAAGGTAAGGCATCCGGCGCCTTAGCCCTCAGCACCACTGGGCCGATCTCATCTTAAATATTTTGATACCACATCTGGGGTAGATACAAACAAAGTATAACAAATATAATAATTGCTGCAGTAATGAGCCTAAGAGCAGAATGACTTGGTACATTTTGCTTAAGCCCTCAAGAACAAAAATCCAGCTTTCACACACCTCCATTAAGGCTAATGGCATTATACTTCAACCTGAAAAAAATTAAACTTACTTTTAATAATGCACCACAGTCTTGCATAAAGAGACTGTAACATTAACAGCTCCTATAATCAGAATAACAAATTCAATAAAAAAAGTACCTGTATTTGCCATCAGAAACATATAAGTAAACATTTCTTTTGTTAAGAGATAACTTCAGAAAACATTTAACACAACTGGAGTTAAGAATTGAGCCAAGAGTCCACATTAATTTGGAACACTACTTAAGAGGAGCTAAACAGAGCCCCAAACCATCCCTTCCTTGCCAAATCTCTCAGGAACAACAAAATGTCCCAATTTAACCATTAACAGTCTTAAACAAGGGACTCGATTATGAAACTCTTAATGAAGCAAAACAGTACTGTATAAGCAATATGTTTCTTATTTTATGTAACTAATTCTGGGTCACCCCTGAAAAAGGGACCTTCGGGGCCCAGTGGGCCTATCCAGTCACCAAAACTGAATAAATAAACAGGCTCACGCCACTCCAGTTCATTAGCCCATGTCGTCCTCCACTGCATGACTCACAGACCATCCTGCAGGACTCTGGGCCCAGTGCCTGGACTGAATACGGGAAGCCCACTTCCCTTTTCAGTAGGGTCAGGGAAAAGCCAAACTTTCCCCTCATAAACAACATGGAGCCTGGCCGGATCATAGCATGTAGAATGGAAACCTCTCTGAGTTTCTGCCGCACTCCATCGAATTTTTTACACCGCATGCGGGTAGCATAACTGACATCTGGGAAGAAAGAAATCATACAGACATCCTGCGTTATAGTCCCTGCTCATCTGGCCAGGTTCAGAATTTTATCTCTGGTCCCCACTCCATCGGTTACCAGCTGCAAGGTTCGTCAGTTAGCTGGGTCCTCTCTCTAGCCCCATGGAGTGATCTAGTATGCTTTCTGCAATGTAAATTGGATCGATTGCTCCTCAGGTGCAAGTTTCTCCTATGGCCAGTCCTGGAGAAATATAATGGGATGATCCCCCTTAATTCCTTCCGTCAATCCTGGAATAAGAATATGGAACGGGCCTGATTTTCATGTGTTTCCAGCCTGGCCGGAAAGTGCGCATTTTCTTTTATTAATGCTGTGGTTGCCACTGATGCAGATTCCACCTGCCATTTCACATTACTAGTCTCGATTTTCAGCTGATCTACTGTTATTTCAACCAGTCAGTCGGGTGCCAAACAAATCCATTTTTGTGATCAGATCAGAGACTGCAGAGATCAGCCTCTGTAACTTAAGCTCATTGGACAACATTGTCTCTTTGGATTCACTGGCAGCTGAGGCCTATGCGATCATGTCTGCCTTCACAGGCTGAGAAGGCCCTCCAGTTTTTCCTCCTGTCCCTCCTCCTTTATCTTTTTGAGGATTGCCCGTTTAATGTTTTCTGAGGTGCTCACTTCAAATCTGATGGAATTAGCACTCTATTCTAAGCCGAATAGGTAAAAATGCAACAGTTTAGAGCTGAATCAGAGGAGCTGTAAAAACTTGCTGCCACTCAGCTTGGCTCCACCCCAAAAAACCATCCAATATGATTTTGTTTTTGTTTTTAAACATGCCAAATTACAGGTTATTCACAAACACTGGAATACAACCATCCATGCTTACAGGTTCCAAGATATAAACAATATATATTTTTGCTTTTTCTACATCTAGAAAGTGTTTTGAGATGTTTTTGGAATGAAAGAATGCAACAGAAAAAAATAATTATAATACATGGTTTTCTTGTTTTGCTGGTAATCTTAAAAAGTCTTTCTTAACACCTAAGTGTAAAGAATGTCTTTGTGAACCAAAATCTGTCAATTCAGCAAAGTCATTCGGGACAAGATTGTCCCCATAAATCTGTCAAACAACTTTCATTATGGCGAGTGCTCACGGCACAACTGAAAATATTTTTACTTCAGTTGCTTTTCACTGCAATTTTCTCCAACGGGTGAAACAATATTTTCATTTACTCCCCAATTTACCGTATCTAGTGATGAGGAAATACTTGAATTTCTCACTGAACAAGAACACTTTTGCACAATGTGGGAACCCTTGTATTATACAAAATGACCCCAAGTGTTGAGTGACTGATTCTTTTTTTTTTTAATCAAGCTTTTTACCCTCTGGCGAGGCGGGCGGCACGCAGCCCCTGTCCCAGCTCCCCATGACAAGCACTCACCTCCCTTGATCTTGGTGGAGAAGTGCCCCATGGATTTCCCCTCTGGCAGGGCCAGGGGAAGGCCCATCCTCCCCCCACCCGGTCAACACATCCAGACTTCCCCCAAGTCGAGCAGCAGTGAGGAACATGGGGGAATGGGCAGGGCTTCATGTAGCCTGCCCTACCAATTTTTCCATTTTTTGGTTCCCACTGTCCCTTGCTGCAGTGCCAGTACATGTGCAAAGAGGCACACACAGTCTGCATAGCCACGGTCACGCCCCTTGGGTCGCTTGAACTTGTACTACTACCTGGTGGTAGTCAGAGGCTAAAATGGCTGGTCACCCCTCCCTAGGAGAGGAGAACAGTCAGTGGAATGCTCAATCCTCTCCCATACCTCCAACCCCCGGCAACCCATGCTCGTTCATGATAAGTGGTCACCAGCATGGGAGTAGGTAAGGCGTTGAACGCTTTAGCCCTCCACACCACTGGGCCAGCAAACGGCTGATTCTTAACATCTGGTGGGGTCTGCGACATTTATTTATATACTCATTCATTTATTTATTCATTCATTTATTATGTTTGCTTGCACGCATGCGCAAGAAACATTATGTGGCAACTTAGGAGAGAAGCGTGTTGTGGAGGTGTGGCACTGTGGCGGCCAATGCCGGCACTGCATTGTTGGGCTTGGCAGTGCTCAACCAATGCAGGCCCAGTGTCCTGATGACACTGGTTCAGCAGAGTGCCACCAACTTGTAAGGATTTCGCCACTGCAATCAGGGGCCACCTCGTTATTGCAGCATCAGCCGATACACTGCAATGAGGGAGTGACCCGTCATTGCAGGTGGGTACCTTGCCTGGTGTAATATTACCAGGCACATGGCGGCTCTATGCCGCCGGGTCAGAGCCCCATGAAAGCTGAAGGGGTGCCCAATCCCCCTGTCGGCATGCCCCCGACACACTTCATTTGCCGATCGGGGAGCTCACTCCCCATTGGCATAATGTCCCCACCCCCAATTTCAGTTGTGTGCCAAGGGAGTGCCCAATCCCCCTCAGCATCATGCACCCCCAACACACACAATTCTGTACCAACGGGGGGCCCAATCCCCGTTGGCTTTGATTCCCTTCCCCACAAATGCCAGTGGCACACTGGGAGCCTACCCCAGTGTACCAAAAATACACCTGCAAAAGTAAAAAACCAACCCGTGTTGTCTGTATTTTTTTTAAAACCTGGAAAACAAGAAAACGGTCCCTCGAAGTAACCGGTGCCCCTCACCCAACTCACGCCCACCCTCTGCGTACCCCACCTCCCCACACCCCTCTCACCCCATACTTACCTCCGGAGCCCAGCGCGATGATCTTCAGTGGACCGGGATCACATCTGCCTCTTCAAAGCCGACTGCGAACTGAAGAAATGCTGCTAAGCTGTATAATGGCATAAATAGACTTTTTTCAACGTTGGTGCATATCTCAGGCATTTTGGGTTATTTTGGCACCACATTTTCAACATGGGGTTATTGGGACCTCTCCTCATGAATTCAGTCAATGTCATGGCATTATTCAGTCCCGAAAGGTGATTTTGTGGTCACTGCACGGAATCATCTTTCGGGACCGAGTAATGAAATGACAGTGCCACTGTTCATGAGATGGGCTCTCAAAAAGCCTATGTTGCAAATTTGATGAAAAAAATCCAAAAAATGACTGTTTTAGGAGCATGCGTTGTGAAGTTTCCACGCACGCTCGTAACTTCGCGAATTGGTAATATTTTCACCATAGATTTTCAACATTGGCATTTTTCCACACCTCCTTATGAAAAGTATAGCTGTCATTTTACACATCCTGGCCGAAATGTGTTTTCGCACTTCCAGCACAGAATAGCGCGGTCGCTGTGGGAAATTAGTTTTTGGGACAGTTTAAGAAAATGACAGTGACACTGTTCATGAGCAGAGGTCCTAAAATGCCTATGTTGAAAATTTGGTGACAAAAGTCTATAAAATGACTGTGTTACAAGTGTGTGTTGCGAAGTTTCCATGCACCTTTGCAAATCTGTAATATTTTTACACCAGATTTTCAACATTGGCATTTTTTCACACTTCCTTATGTACAGTACGGCTGTCATTTTTCACATCCTGGGCAAAATGTGTTTTCGCACTTCCAGTGCAGAATAGCGTGGTCACTGTGGGAAATCAGTGTTCGGGACAGATTAAGATCGAGCGAGTGAGAGAGGGGGACTAAGCAAGCTCAGCAGACTCTGTCAGGACTGCTGCAGATTTCTTTGTGGGCAGAAAAAGGCACCAATGCAGGCGGAGTCCAGTACAAAAGGGCAGCCTGCAGTGCCGGGAGAAACAGAATGAGCGAGTGACAGAGGGGGAGTGAAACAGCTCAACAGAGCTCTGTCGGGACTGCTGGGGATTTCTTTGTGGGCAGAAAAAGGCACCAACACAGGCAGGGGCCCAGTACAAAAGGGCAGCCTACAGTGCCAGGAGAAACAGAACGAGCAAGTGAGAGAGGGGGGAGTGAGCTCAACGGAGCTCTGTCAGGACTGCTGCGGATTTCTTTATGGGCAAAAGGCACCAATGCAGGCAGGAGCCCAGTACAACAGGGCAGCCTGCAGCACCAGGAGAACAGAACGAAAGAGTGGGGGGGGGGGAGTGAGCGAGCTCAACGGAGCTCTGTTGGGACTGCTGCAGATTTCTTTGCAGGCAGAAAAAGCCACCAATGCAGGCAGGAGCCCAGTACAAAAGGGCAGCCTGCAACGCTGGGAGAAACAGAATGAGCGAGTGAGAGGGGAAGTGAGCGAGCTCAACGGATCTCTGTCAGGACAGCTGTGAACTTCTTTGTGGGCAGAAAAATGCCCAACGCAGGCAGGAGCCCAGTACAAAAGGGCAGCCTGCAGCGCCGGGACAAACAGAACGAGCGAGTGAGACAGGGGAAGTGAGCGAGCTCAACGGAGCTCTGCCGGGAATTTAGAGTTGCCCACCCTCCCGTCCAAGGTCCTCTGTGGTCCTATATTACAGCTGGGTCTCTGGGGTGTAGATAAAGCAATGATTGGATACTTTCAGGATTGCTGTAATAATACAGATTTAGTTGTTCTGCTTATTTCTCTAACTGAGCTAAGTACTGAGCTATACTGTTAGGATTGCTGTAATAATACTTATTTATTTGTTCTGTTTATTTCTCTAACTGAGCTAAGTACTGAGCTATACTGTTAGGATTGCTGTAATAATACATATTTATTTGTTCTGTTTATTTCTCTAACTGAGCTGAGTAATGCTTGGAGTGCAATATTATTTCTAACTGGGCTAAGTGAAACTATATGAGAGCGTAGAACAAAAAGTATAGTAGCTGAGGGGTAAAAAACGGACAAGGAGGCTTTAGGATTGCTACAGTAATATATCTAACAGATGAGATTTGAGACTGAATTAACCCGGTTGGCAAGGGGGCGATAGGGGACTAGTGTGGGGGGACAGGGATTTGAGTAAACAGGGACCTAACAGTTGTAGTAAGGTACAGAAACCAGGAGTAAGAGCCCGTAACATAAGATAGGGGCCAAAATGGGGCAGATGCCACATGTCAATAGGGCAGGCATCTTTGGAAGTGTGGTGGGGTGTACAGGGTGTGGGTCCACCATGATCCTGGACTGGGCTTGGAGGATGGGGGGGTATATGATCTGTAGACAACTGGCTAGTTTGAGGGAGGAACCGTGGAGGTTAGGGAGGAGTCTAAGTGGTATGGCAGAGAAGTATGGTAGGCATCCTGGCTGGGGGGGGGGCAGGGGATGGCAAGGGGGAGATGGAGGAAGAACAACTAGGGACTGAAACCGACCCCAGTATCAGAGGCACTAGCAGAAAAGATAGGAGAAGGGAGGGGGTGCCCGAGGCGAGGGGGAGGCCTCCTGATAGGTGAGGAAGAGACCATGAGGAGTACCAGGGGAGAGAACAGATGGCTGCGGGTAGGGAGTGACCAGGGTGGGACCAGGGGTGGTACAGAGGGGAACAAGTAGAAGGGGGGAACCGATAGGGGGAAGAGATGTAGGAGGGGTATCGACTAGGAATAGATTCCAGCCACTGCTATGGGAGAGAGGGGGAGCAAAAACATACTGAAGGGGGAGGACAAGCGGGGCATGAGAGGGATGGCAACAGGTTGGGGAAGAGATAGCGAGGACAAAAGGGTAGAAGGGGGGCTAGTAAGGAAGGAGGGGTGGTGACTGGAGGATAGAAGGCTATTGGAAGGAGGAAGAATAGAAGGGGCATCACTATTGGGGTAGAAGTGAATGGGGGCTCTAAATTGACAACAACGGGGATAGGAGAGGGGTTGGAAATCAGCAGGGGAGAAGGGGAGGTCGACATGGAAAGCCTAGTAGAAAGTAGTCAGGCTGGGAAGGGGTTCAAGGGGGATGGGAGGAATAAGGCAGAGAAAAGGGGCGAGGCAGAAGTAGGAGGTACAGATACAGAAGTCACAGAGGGTGCAGCTGGCGGAGGTAAGGGGCAGGGAAGAATGAATACTGGGGTGGTGGAAGGGGCATTAGAAGGGAAAGAGGGTTAGGGACGGGGGTACTCATCCTGGGGGATTCTATACTGAAAGGGGTGAGATCAGGCAGAAGGGGGGAAAGGCATAGTCATATTTGGGTTGAAGCTATCCCCAGGTTGACTGCAGGAGGGATAGGGCAGGCACTGCGCAAGTGTGCAGCGAGGGGGAGAAAGAAACCTCATTTAGTGTTGCATGTGGGTACAAATGACTTGGTGGGGGAGACTGTGGATGTAGTGAGGGAGAGGTTCGAGTAGTTGGGCAGGCAGTGTGAGGGGGTGGGGGAGTTGGTGGCATTCTTGGAGGTACTCCCGGTACCATGTACGAGCATGGGAAGGAAGGGTGGGATTGAGGAGTTCAACGAGTGGCTGAGGGATTGGTGCCACACCAAAAATTATAGGTTAGTGACTAACTGGGGTAGGGTCTGGGGGAATACTGACTTGTACATGGGGGACAGGCTACACTTGAGCAGGAAGAAGAGGGGAGTATTAAAGGCAGGATTAGTATATATCTCTACTAAGGTGGATTTAAACTAGTGGGTGGGGGCGGGGCAAAAAACTGAGGTTGGTAGAAAGGTCCGGACAGGGAAGCCTAATGAGCTCACACCCCTAGATATAGGTAAAGTCGGAGGCATAGTAACCCTGGGAGGGGGCGAGCAGAGTGGTCTGAGTGTAATACAGAAGGCACCACTACCCGGTAAGAATAAGGAGGAGAAAGGGTGCCGACTACCAGGAGGAGGGACGCAGGCCAAGGAGGAGAAGAGTGAGAAGAAGGAGGGGTACGGGTGGAAGGTGGTCTCTCTCAACGCAAGAAGCCTGGGGAACAAAACTGCAGAACTTCAAGGGCTCCTTTTAGAAGGGAAGGTGGACATTGCTGCAGTGACAGAGACTTGGCAATCCCGGGATACAGGATATACAGGAGGGACCGGCAGGTTGGAAGGGGAGGGTCTGCACTCTGTGTGAGGGAAGGGATTAAATGCGTAAGGGAAGAGGGAGAAGAGGAGAGGACAGAGGCATTTTGGGTGCAACTCCTGGACTCCAAGGGCAGAAAGCTGAGGCTGGGAGTGGTGTACAGACCATCAGCCCAATCCGGAGAACTGGATGGGGAGCTGGCAGAGCAGATAAGGAGGGTGTGTAGAAGGGGGCGTATGGTGATAGTGGGGGAGATTTTAACCTACCACAGGTTGACTGGAGTACCCCGGCCAGTAGCAGTACCAGGAAGCAGGTGCTCCTTGATGCATGCCAGGACGGCCTTCTCATGCATTTGGTACGTGGACCTACAAGGCTTGGTAGCACTCTGGACCTAGTACTGGCAAATGGGGAGGCGGTGACGGAGGTAAGGGTGGAGGACCCACTAGCAGCAAGCGATCACCAAACAGTGTGGCTCGTTCTCGCACTGGGCAGGGAGACAGGAGACATGGGCACTAAGGTAGTGGACTTTATTAAGGTGGACTTTGGGGGGATGGGAGCAATACTGCAAGGGAGACTCCATTATATAAGGCCGGGGATGGATGCAGAACAAGAGTGGGGAGTCATAAAGACTGGACTAATAGAGGTCACAGTAGCCTGCACCAGGGCCAGAAGTAAGAAGAGCAGAGCCAAGAAACCATGCTGGTTGAACAAGGAAGTGCTACAAGGGGTGAAGGCAAAGAGGGCTGCATACCGGAAGTACAGGAGAATAGGGAAGGGAGAGGATAAGTAGGCTTTCGTCAGTTGGTCAAGGGAGGTGGCCAGGAGAGAGAAAAAAGCTAAGGCCTCCAGGAAATTAAGGTCCACACAGGGCATAAAGGGAGGAGAAAAGGACTTTTTTAGGTATGTCAGGGAAAAGAGGAAGTGCAAGGAACATGTGAGGATAAAGCGGGAAGGGGATTGGGTGGAAAAGGAGGAGGAGCAAGTGGAAATTCTAAATGAGTACTTCTGCTCCGTTTTCACTAAGGAGATGGATGGTCCACTACCAGAATGGGCTGGGGTTGGGGAAAGGGGGGAGGTGACGGACAAAGTGATCACAGGGAGTAGGGTGCTAGAGGGGCTGAGGGCAGAAAGGGTGGACAAGGCAACAAGCCCCAATGGCCTCCACCCCAGGGTGCTGAGGGAGATGGCTGAGCTGTTGGCTGTGCCACTGGCAAATCTGTTCCAACACCTCCCTGGAAATGGGGTGTGTGCCCCAGTACTGGAGGGTGGCCCATGTGGTGCCCATACACAAGAGTGGGCCTAGGAAATTATCAGCCAGTAAGTCTCACATACATAGTGGGTAAGCTTATGGAGGCAATACTGCAGGAGAAGCTGGTGGCATTCCTAGAGAGTAATGGCCGCCAAGATGGGCAGCAACACAGGTTTGTCTCGGGGCGGTCGTGTCAAACCAACCTAACAGAGTATTATGACTGGGTGACAAGGGAGTTGGACAGGAGCCATGCAGTACCTGTCCTGTGCTTGGACTTCAGTAAGGCCTTTGATACAGTGCCTCATGGGAGACTGGGGGAGCTGACGGCAGTGGGGTGGGAAAAGCTGACTAAATGGACAGAGAACTGGTACAGGGGAGGGCATAGAGGGTGGTGGGGGGGGAGCTCTCGGCACCCATAGCAGTGACAAGCGGGGTGTGCTGCAGGGGTCAGTGCTGGGCCTGGTGCTATTTGGGCTCTTTATCTCTGATATAGCACATGGAGTGGGGAGCAGGGTTAGTCTGTTTGCAGATTATACCAAATTTAGGCTGGTGGTGGATGAAGAGGATGGATGGGAAAAACTGCAGGGGGACCTAACCAAACTAGAGACATGGTCGGTGGAGTGGCAGCTAGGATTCAATGCAAAGAAGTGTAAGGTGATGCACTTCGGGGCTCAGAACCAGAAGAGGGACTACTGGTTGGGGATCAGAGAGGAGGATAAGGACCTAGGGGTGTTGGTAACTGGGAGCATGAACAACTCAGCCCAGTGCAGGAGAGCAGCAGCGAAGGCAAACAGGATGCTGGGGTGCATCGCAAGGGGGTTCTCATTCAGACACAGGGATGTGATCCTACCTCTCTACAGATCATTGGTCAGACTGCACCTAGAGTACTGTGTGCAATACTGGAGGACATACCTGAGGAGAGATACAGTATAAAGTTACTGGAGGGGGTGCAAAGGAGGGCAACAAAAATGTTAAAGGGGATGGAAGGAAAGGAATATGAAGTTAGGCTGAAGGAGCTGAACACGTACACACTGGAGGAGAGGAGGGATGGGGGGATATGATTGAAGCATTTAAATACCTGAGGGGGTAAATAAACCTAGCACCGAGTGGGTGTTTAAACTGAGGCTTGGAAGAGAGGAGGGAGCTAAGGTTGGAAGGGGGACGTTTCAAGAGGGAAATGAGGAGGCACTACTTCACCGAGAGGGTGGTGTCTAGTTGGAATGCACTGCCAGAAAGGGTGGTAACATGTAGGACAGTCAATAGCTTTAAGAAGGAGTGGGATAAAGCAAGAGGAAGAGTCAGGGGGGCAGGGCTGGGACAAGCGGGGGAGTAACTGAGGAGGAGGAGGCTGGGGCAGCTGCAATCTAGGGTGCTAGCTGCACACTCGGGCAGACTTAGATTGACCGATTGGTGTGTTCTGCTGGCAGATTCATATGTAAAATCATAGTGACTCTATTCATGAGCAGAGGTCCTAAAATGCCTATGTTGCAAATTTGGTGACAAATGTCTATAAAATGACTGTGTTACAAGTGTGCATAGTGCAGTTTCCACGCACCCTCGTAACTTCGCAAATGTGTAGTATTTTCACTCCAGATTTTCAACACTGATATTTTTTCAGACCTCCTTATGAACAGTACAGCTGTCATTTTTCACATCCTGCCTGAAATATGCGTTTACACATCTGGCACAGAATAACGTGGTTGCTGTGGGAAATCAATGTTTGGGACAGATTAAGAAAATCGTAGTGACAGTGTTCATAAGCAGAGGTCACAAAATGCCTATGTTGAAAATTTGATGAAATAATTCCACTAAATGACTGTATTACACGCATGCATTGCGCAGTTTCCACGTACGCTCGGAAGTTTGAGCATTTTTAATATTTTCACTATAGATTTTCAACATTGCCATCTCTTTACACCTCCCTATGAATGGTACAGCTGTCATTCTTCATATCCTGCCCGATCTGTGTTTTCGTACATCTGGCGCACAATGACACGGTCGCTGTGGAAACTCAATGTTCGGGACACACTGACAAAATCAAGTGCCACTGTTCATGAGAAGCGGTCTCAAATGCTTTCATGAAGTGGGGGTCACAAAAAGGCCACGTTGAATATCTGTAGTGCAAATTCCAACAAATACTCAGAGCATTAGGGTTTCTAACCATAACGTCCCACCCTGTACAGACTGACAAGCATCAGGGGTGTGCCTTTAGATTGCCGACTGTAATGCTCATGCCATTCAACCCCCACACCCCTCCCTGCAGCCAGTGACAGGCATCGAGGTGTGCCTTGGACTCTTTGGCCCCAGAGTTCACTCCAGTCTCTTATATTGCACCCATTTCAGCGTATGTCCTTATGGAGTGGGGCGACTGTAAACCCAAACACCCCAAGGCACACCTCAATACTTGTCAGTGTCTGCAGGATAGGGTGAGGTGAAATGGCATGAACGTTATGGGCGACAACCCAAATGCATACCACAATGCCTGTCCGTCTCTGCAGGGTGGAGGTGGGGTTGACGTGAAGTTCAATACTTCACTGCCATTCCTACTCTGCATCTGTCTCACTTCTGCATTTCCAATGCTAATACCAGCACGCAAACATTCGGCATTGACAAATGCTTGTTTATTAGGTCTTTGATTACAAGTAAGTGCATCGATCCAATGGACCATTTTCAGGCACGACCCGGGCCACAAAATGGCACAGAAGTAATACAATACTGGTTGACACGGTGGGGCTGAGGCGCTTACCTTACCTCGCACTACGTTGGCGACCTGGGTTCAGGAATGACCTCAGGTTGTTGGGGTGCTGGCATGGGGGGGGGGATAGAGTGGGATCGAGCCGCCTAATGGCAGCTCTCCTCTCCTGGGGTGGCTGTCACCCCCGTAGTTCCACTGCCACAGGGTGGAGATCCTGTGGCGGCAAGCTGGAAGGGAATCTTGGAATGCGGCATGCGTATGCCTCCGCACATGTGCACCTGAGAAGGGGAAGGGCAAAAAACCAGGGGAGAAAAGTACTAAAAATGTAAATAAAAAAAGAAATAATACAATGCAATTTACTTAAAAATAGTGCAATACAATTTGCATAAGATACGCAACATAGTTACGAATGCAGTGAATAGAGTCAGGGTCAAAAGACACACCGTAAGGAATGTTACAATAAATTAGGGAGGTACAAACACAGCTTACAAATGCAATTATGGGTCAGTTACCAGCGTACAGCTGAGCAAGCGAGACAAAAAGCATTAGAAAGTAAGTTGCCAACTGGTAGGTCACAGAAAATTACAACATGAGAATAATACCTGGAGCAGACACGATTGATAGGCTCAAATACTACTCCAAGTAAGAGAAAGGAGCAGAGGTGAGGAGATAGTGTATGCAGGGCTTTTAGCAATGGGAGGGGAAGGGAGGGGAGACTAGGAAACGGGGGTGGGAGGTGGCAAGGGATTACCCTGGACAACAGGTGCTCTTGAGCTCAAATGATGTCACAGAATCCTCTCAATGTTAAGAATCAGCCCGTACTCAACACTTGGGGTTTAATTACACTATAGTAATTCACTATCTATATTTAATAACTTCATTATCCAGGCTAGCCCACCTGAGATGCAATAACTAATTTTCAGTTAGGGGTCCTGCTTTTACCTAATTTTTGCAACAGGGAAGTTATGGGTTACTTAGGTTTACACAGTGAGTCAGTGTGCCACCATTTTTGCAAGGAGACCCAGTTGCAGACAGATCTGGCATTGCTGCCCAAAAACTGACTTGCTAAAGTGTACAGAAAATTGCTGCAGAAGGCCACTGCCAGTACAGAATTTCTGAGGGCACTACTGTACTTCTTTTCGTTTGCTTCCGGGCAGAGATTTGGTGATGAGAACAACCAGAAGGAAGCAAGTTATGGTGGGCAATCAGCGACTCATATTTCCCCTGATTGTTCTTACGTAACATGGCAATGCTGCACGGGATCTGACGCAGTAAAGCAGGAGCTGCGACTGACCCAGGTCCTTTTTACACTTCTACCACTGGAGTAACTGCACATCACCATGGGCAACACATATTACATGTTTAGTGAGCCAAATGAGGTCAAAAAATGTTTGGCGAAATGTTGGAGTGAACAGCGGACACTCGAAAAGCAGGACAGGCAGAGGGCTTTGGGTCGAGATTCAGAAGAGGATACATGAAGGGATTTTGATTTGTATATCCTGTTTCCACAAGACTGCTGGCAGGAGGGCTACAAGGGAGGCACAGCAATGTTGCGGGCTGACTAAATTTGAAAGCATAGGAATGTTGAGGGTTTTAGTTTAACTTACATTGAGACTTACTACTTAAATAAATTAACTAATTACTTTGCTTTGAAGCAGTGTACTGGGTTAAAATGGTGCAGGGACTCTGAGACTCTTCCTGTTCTCTTCCTGCTCTGGCAGAAATTTGGGCACTTAAAGAGAACCTTTCCTGGTATTTTTTAAATCTAAAAAGAAATAAGAGGACGCTCCCTTACCTCCGTGGAAGCTCCCCTGTGCTATTAGTAGATTAATTTTTTACACCCCCGGCAGGAAGGGAAGGGATCATAATTGCCCAGAAGAGACTAACGTATGATTCCTTTCAGTTCCCAGTTGTTGGACATGCCTCCCACGCCACCAACATTTATGACATGACTATAGAGAGAGTGCAGGGCGTGCTCCATTCAAGTATATGGAGTGTGATTTTTAAACAGAGTTTTCGGCCATTTAAGTGGCCATTTGCTAAAATGGGAGCTAGGGTTTGACTAATAAGAGCCTTCTTATTTGAACTCTGGCTCCCATTTTAGCAAATGGCCATTTAAATGGCCAAAAACTCTGTTTAAAGATCACGCTCCATAGACTTGAATGGCATGCATCCCCGTGCTCTCCCAATAGTCATGTCATAAAACAGCAGAGTGCAGGGGTGTGTTCAACAACCGGGATCCCACTGCTAGCCCCTTGGGGGTAATTTACGATCCCTTCCCTTCCTACGGGGATGTAAAAAATTAATCTGCTGATAGCACAGAGGAGCTCCCACAGAAGTACGAGAGCTCCTCTTATTTGTCTGAAGCACCTAGAAAGGTGCTCTTTAATCAATCAATCAATATCTTTATTTATCCAGGCGGGCACCATTGAGCAAGCTCATTTACAAGGTGGACCTGCGGTCCTACAGCAATAATACAAAAAGACAAGTTACAATAGTACAAACAGTAAAAATAGCTGCTATTATAGTCAAAATACACATTTACAGGTAATATACATTGAACATAGAACTACAAGGAGTCGTGGATAATGAACTTGTGCTGGATCCAAGCCCCAAAACTCTGCATTTTGTAGTGGGAAATGTTAGGGAGAGGATAGGCATACCAGATAGAAGATATCAAGCACATAATGTAGGGAGAGGTGGGGAATATGGGCGCAAGCGAAAAGGACCCAATTGTTAGAGCAGAGTGAGGGATTGGGAGGGCGGAGAACTGTATGAAAGGCGACAAAGCGATTTTTGCCCCAAAATGCGGCGACATATGGAGGAGAAAAGCTGCCATTGTACCAAGTGCAAAAGGAGGAATATAGTAGCAGGGGCATAACTGGGAGGGTCCTGGAGGTTGGGGCAGAGGGAGGTGTTGGATGGATGAGGGACCAAATATTTTTGGGGGAGAAAGACGATAATTATCCCCAAGTGCGGTAGCATGTGCTAGAATCAGGCTGCAGCTGTTCAGAGCGTCAAAGAATAAGATATGGGAGCTCAGCAATAAATCCTGTGGATCTGTTGGTGGGCATGCTAGAGGCAGAGGCACACATTTCAGCTGGGGGGGCCGCCGCTTGAGTGAAGGAGGTTAGTTAGTGTCTAGTAAAGCAGTTGCAAATTTCCGTAATGCCATTACAGTAAAGCCTTTTGAACAAAAGGGAACTTACTGGGGTTTTCAGCTTAAGTATTTTTTGGGTTTTATTCCATATTGATGGGAGTGAGACTCCAAAGGCGGCTCTCCCGACTCGTGTGAGTGCCCTGGGTATATTTAGAGGAGTTGTGAGCAGCTTCTAAGGGAATCATTCCTGGGCACAATCGGAGACAGACAGTCAACGATGTATTGAGGGAGTTTGCCACTGAGGGCTCTTAATGTCTAGAGTGCTGCATTAAAATTGCACCTACAGTGAAGTGAGGTCCAGCCTGTGGCGGCATATAGTGTGCAATGATGGGTACAGAAGAGGAGGTCAGTGATGAAGCGTATAGCTCTGTGGTAGAGCGTATCCAATTTTCCAAGATAGGAAGCCACACAGCTACTGTACATGAAGTCTTGGTAGTCAATTAAGGACAGGAACGTGGCTTGGACTAGTCGTTTCTTTGCGTCTGCTGTAAGAAGTCTTCTTATCCTGTAAAAAAGGCCAAGTCTTTGCCTTAATTTTTTCAGCAAGTCTTCCAGGTGGACAGTGAAGGAGAGTTTACAGTCAATCCAGACCTCAAGATATCTGAATTTCGGAACGTACTCCAAGCACTCTCCCAGCATCGTGGTTATTGGGGGGAGGGAGTCAGTAGCGCTGGTGTAGTTTGCGGGGGAAAATAACATGGCTTTAGTTTTCTTAGCATTTAATAGCAGCTTTTTATTGATTAGTTGGAGTTGCAGGAGATTTAAATCTTTTTGTAGGTCAGTACAAGCTTCTTTTGGTGTGGGACGACTCAGGTACAGCACTGTGTCATCCGTGAATAAGTGAATACTTGCATCCTTGATTCCCTCATCAATGTTGTTGATATACACTGCGAAGAGGAGGGGACCCAATATGGATCCCTGAGGGACACCTCTTTGTAAGAGTTTTAGGGCAGATAGTTCGCCATCTGCTTTCACCTGCTGGTATCTGTCTGTCAGATATGTAGAGAACCAGTTTAGAGAAGTAGCATCCAGTCCTAGTGTTTTTAGCGAGGCGAAGAGCAGGTTGTGGTCAACTGTGTCGAATGCTTTGCTGAGGTCAAGAAACACTGCACATACTGACTTTTTATGCTCCAACTCCAGTTGCCAGTTGTTGGTTACTTTAGCTAATGCCAAGACTGTACTGTGGTTGGCTCTGAATCCGGGGGGTTTAGTAATTTTTCTCTGTCGATGAAGGATCTTAGTTGGCCATTTACTATTTTTTCCAGTAGCTTCAAGAGTGTGGGTAGGAGGGAAATTGGCCTATAGTTATTAAGGTCGCAAGGGTCTCCAGATTTAAATAGCGGGATAACATGTGCGATCTTCCATATTTGAGGGAGGATACCTTGTGTTAGGGACAGGTTGAATAAATGAGTAATAGGCACTGCCAATCGTATGCTATCCTTAGGAAGTATGGTTCAAGCATTACTTGGCACTTTTCTTAGTATCCAGGTAGAGAATCAAGTCTTCCACTTCCTTGAGGGAAACTGATGAGAATGAGAAATGTTGACTAATGGAGCCAACATTTGGTGGAGTCATGCCAAGTTGGGTGCGCAGGCTACATGCAGGCAAGTTATTGAAGGCTAAGCCTGTTGTGACGAAGTGCGTGTTGAATGCCTGCAGTATCTCTTTTTTGTCATTGATTACTGTATTGTCAGAGGTAATTTTTGTAGGGAGCATATTTTGTGACGTGGCTTCCACCAGTTCTTTGATTGTGGCCCAGAATTTGGAGGGACAATTGGCTGTAGAATCTAGTTCTGCTTGGTAATAGCAGGCTTTAGCTTCCCTAATCAGTTTGGTGCAGCGATTTCTGGCTATTCTAAAGAGGCACCAATCTTTCTTTTATTGGGGATTTGCAGGCAGTTTTCCAGAGTTTATCCCTGTACAGTAGTGCAGCCTTGAAATCTTGAGTGAACCAACGGCATTTTCTAGCCTTTATGTGTATTTTTGACAGAGGTGTTTGTAGATTCATGGCGTAGGTAATGATTTCATGTAGTATAGAATATGCAGTTTCCACTGTTTTAGCAAGGTAAAAACTCTGCCACAAGGGGGAGTTTTTTTTAGGTCAAGTAGGTATGCCTTTGGGTCGAATGACCTGGTTGACCTTTTGGTGGAGAATCTGGCCGTAGCTGGCACTTTGTTGACTGCCCAAACTCCAGCTATTAGGCAATGGTCACTAATATCCGCGTTAAAGGTTCCAACATGGGAGAAGGAATGGGGTTTATTCACAAGCAGCACATCCAGAAAGGTACTTTTGGCTGTATTCTTTTTGTTGATACGGGTGGGCTCTTCGTTGAGTAGGGTGAAACCAAGGGAGTGGCAGAAAGATTTAAGCAGGTGACCGGCTTCCAACAGCCAATCATAGTTTAGATCCCTGAGGATAATTGTTTCCAGGGGGCAAGTGTCCAAGATAGTTGTTAAGATAGGACAAGAGCTAAGTACTGGCAGATGGTGGTCTATAGCATCCTACGACTTGGAGTGCTAACGATGGGGATAGGTCGATTTTTATATCCAGGCACTCAAATCCTGCTACCAATGAGTTAGAATTAAGTGTTGATGCCACAAATCTATCTTTGATGTAGATGGCGACCCCACCTCCTCTGGATTGCCTATCGCATCTAAAGATCTGGTAGTTAGGTATATTAATCACGCTATTTGGAGTAGAGGGCCATAGTCAGGATTCTGAGATAACAAGCACATCTGGCATTGTATGGGTGGTCCAAGCCTGGACAAGGGTGAATTTTTTCAGCAGGCTGCACACGTTAATGCGATAAACTAATACCTTTAAGAGATAGTGACTCAGAAGGGGGAGGCAAGTCTATTTATGGGCCCTGGATTAAGCTTGACATTGCCAGAGCAGAGTAAGAGGAGGAGTAGCAATTTTTTCAGGGGTTCAAGTGAAAGGCAATGAGCTTGAGGCTTTTTCCGGCTTGGCATGGAGGAGGAACCGTGGTGCCAAGCTTTGTTTTTTAATTTATGCAAGCCTAAGGACACAGAGGCTAATACTCTGGCTGTGTAATGCCAGTGGGAGTAACTCGAATTAATTAGAGATAAGGAAGGAGCCGTAGACAAACCTGCAATAGTTGCTCTTCGAGGAAGGTAGTCCACCTGGATCAGTTGGCAAGCAGCCTTGGCATAACATGTGATGTGTAGAGTCAGTTTAAGTGCAGGACTGATGCCCATAACAAAACTGACTATGACTTTTCTTTTTAATGCTGTTGGATTTTATCTCTAGTTGCACATTTATTTGATACCCCAGTGAAATGAAGCATATCACGAGCGTTAACAGACTGCAAGGCATACCCTTAATGTACTGTCTTCTTATCAACGTTTCTTAATCTGCCTTAGAAGTTTGGTCTGACTGTTCAATGCCACCTGCTGAAATCCTAAGGCTACATGCTGCTGGTTCAAAAACCTGTATAGCTAGAGGTCTATTTGGTATCAAGCTAACCAACACCCAAACTTACTGCTGCGCAGCGCACTGATATCAGGTCTCACTCGGTCAAAGCACCATTTGCTTAACTATTCCTTACTGGATGCAAAGTAACAGGGCCACACGGTGCAGAGATTCAGACATTCACTGACCCCTTCCTGCCCCTGCAGGAATCTAAGCATTTCCTGGCCCTGGACCCTTGAAAAAACTGGCTGAGAGACATCAGCATTTCCTGTACTAATCTTATGTACCCTCTGACATCATATCCCACTGAGATGAAGTACACTGGAGGTTCTGACAGACCTGCTTTAGCCTGCCCCACAAACAAAGCTCTATGCACTCTCACAGGAGCTCCTCATAATTGTTTGGCTGTACCCGATATAATCTAAAAAGGCAAGATGCGTTTCACTGCAACAGGATTTGGATGCCCTACATGCAGGGGCTTTGCTTTCATTTTAGCAGGGTTACAGCTTAAGTTGACACAGGGTCCATTAGACTCATGTGAAGCCAATTAAACATTTTTGTGCTTCTTTTTTAACTGGAACCTAGTGTTGGCTGCACACAGCTCAGCTAATTAATATTGCATGTAGTTAACTTGATGGCTCCCTTAGTTTCTTGTGACACAAGACAGGAATGTGAACACCAACAGCATATAATACCAATGAAGTACAGTATACTGATCAGGATGCATATTCTATAAAGGCATTCATTTTTTGTATTGACTGTTTTTAGCATCCACAAAAAAAATATAACAAAAAAGTCATTACTTGAAATGCAGTATAGCCCAGGTGCTCTAGAATGAGCTAGTTCTATATTCTGTGCCAAGATCGATGTAAATGTTTGAAGACTTTAATTATACTGTGTATTTATGCTGCTGAGGCTGGCCTTCCCGGCTCACTGATTCCGATTTCTCTCCTGCAAGCATGGCATTCATGGCACTGTTATTTTAAACTGCTCAGGCTTGACTTTACTGTAGGTCTACCACCCCCCCATACAGGCATACAAATGCAAGGTGGTAGTTGCAGTAGCATTTTTTTTTGTTTAAAGGAATTTCAAATAGCTGTCGCAAATCCAGAATGAGCATATTTGCATACATACATTGAAAGAAACTTATCACAATTATGTGAATTCTCCTACAGGTGGGACCCAATGACCTGTCTACCCATGTGACCACACCACCGGACTTTCAAGACCTAATAATGACATAAACATCTGTTTGACTGAAGCTAGTGACGTTGTATGGCAACCCCTTGCTCCAGCTAACAGAACAGCATACCAAACAGCCTGAACCAAATACAGACTTCTGCGCCACGGAAAGCTTGAACCCCTATGTCCCTCGTAGTCATCAAATTCAGCATTTGCTGCCTTCAGCACCTGTACAAAGCTGTCATACCTTTCTTCCATCAAGCATACTAGGCTACAACCTGAATGTTTGAATTAACGGAGTAGCCTACAGTGGCTTGGTCCCTGAGTTCTGACATGGATGGTGGCAGTTCATGCACCACTGCCGTATTCTATCATGGGTAACTGGTGCTCAGCTTACAGCTACCCCCAGCACCTTTAAAGTTCATTACCTGAAGTTTTGGAAACAGAAAAATCTCACTGGGGAGTACCACCTTTGCTGTACAGAGGAACATCTCTGGCAGGGTCTCGGGACAGGTTTCAGCATCATATGTTGCATGCAGGGCTCGAAATAACCGGCTGTCCACCCGTCCCAGACAGCCGTTTTCCACCTGGGACAGCCGTTTTTTGAAGTCCGCCTGTCCCCGTAAATTTGCATTTGCAGCCAGCCAAAGTATTGAGCTGGGCACTAGGACCCAGCGGAGGCAGGAGGTTTCCAGGCCGGCGTCGGCGTCGCAGCCCTAGCTCCGCCCGAAAAGTGCAGCTCGCTCGCCCATTCCCACTGACTGAGGGTCAAGTGACTGCAGCTACTAGCGTCACCTGACCTCTCAGCGGCGGGAAAAAACGACTGGTGCTGACTCGCTCCTCCTCTCACTAGTCTGGCCATAGGGTGAGGAGGCGCAGAGTGAGGAGAGCGCGAGCGAAGCGAGTTGAAAAAATCAGCACTCTCTCAACAGCCCTTCTCAGGGCTCCAGCATTGGGGCTGCTGGTACTTGAGGAGAGGGAGGTGAACAAGGGATTTATTTAGAAAGTGAAAAAAGACTTCTGTATTCTGTAATTCTAAACAGCCTTCTCAGGGCTCTAGCATTTGGGGCTCAGTTTGTGTGAATCAGTCCTGCTGGTACTTGGAGGAGGGGAGGTGAACAAAGGATTTATTTAGTTAGTCTCAAAAGTGAAAAAAAAAAGACTTCTGCAAATTCTCAACAGCCCTTCTCAGGGCTCTAGCATTTGGGGGCTCAGTTTGTGTGAATCAGTCCTGCTGGTACTTGGAGAAGAGGGGAGGTGAACAAGGGGGATTTATTTAGTTAGTCTCAAAAGTGAAAAAAAAAGACTTCTGCAAATTCTCAACAGCCCTTCTCAGGGCTTTAGCATTTGGGGGCTCAGTTTGTGTGAATCAGTCCTGCTGGTACTTGGAGGAGTAGAAGGGAGGTGAACAAGGGGGATTTATTTAGTGTAAGTCAAGTCTCAAAGCAGTCAGACACTGTACCTGTACACCTAAAACCCTCTCAAAGCCAAAAGAGACCTTGTGATCTGCAAGTCTCATCATCTCTGACTCTGAATAAAAAAATATATCTTGAGTGTGCAGAGAGGTGAAGGCAAGGCTCTATTAAAACTTATTGTTCACTCAGCCCGTGTAAAGCCCTCCAGAGCTTGAACCTTGAAGACAGATACTGACAGACTTACTGTACTAGTACTACTACTAATTTAAACTAGCCCCTGTCAGCCTGCTGTTGTGCTCTGCCACTGGACTAACCGAATAAAAGTAAAATTGAGTGACACTGTGACAAGAAGGCACTGTCAAAGGGAGAGGAGGGGATTTAATTACAAAACAGGTTGACAGCAGGATACCCCTCATGTTTTAGTTGTGAAATCTGAGCGGGAGGAAAATATAAATATTAAACTCCTTTGTCCGGGGTTTTACAGGGAGGGAAAGAAAACTAAACAGACTGTTCACGTCTTCTAATATCTCTGATCATCACTTCACTGTAGTGTCCACTGTCTTCAGAGTGCTTACTATACTTTAAATTAGTACTAGCTAAGTAAACCAAAAGGGAAAAAATGTCTTTGTTAAAGTTTGGCTTTAAAAAATTACAGGAAAGCCTTCAGTTTCAAGCCAAGAGGAGGAGAAAGCTTGGGTTCTTCCATGTGTACTGCTTCTCCATTACTGATAGACTCAGGGCACCAACTACTCACCCCACCATTGTGGCCACAGATGTGACAACTTGTAGTGCCAGTGCTGATATGCCAGCAACTCTGACTACTGTTGAAAGTGGCGGGAGTCCTGGGGCAAAAGAAAAGGGGTTCAGGAGACCTGGAAGAAAATAGGAGTGGCTACTATATGAGCCTGATGTGGGCATGACCTGCTCATACTGCAAAAATACTTAAGGGAGACAAACACTTTCATGAGTGGCTGTAAGAGCATGAGACTTGAAAATGTACGAGCTCATGAACTCTCAAACCTCATAAATTAGCCAATGAAAAAATACTGTGTCTAACACAGACCCTTCCAACTTAGCAATAGAGCGAGGAATAATACAAATGGAAAAAATGAGGCGACACAAGTGGAACATTTGTTTAGAACAACTCTTTATTTGATTAATTCAGAACGCCCATTCACAGATTTCCCTGGCATCTTAGAATTACAACATGTAAATAGTGCAAATGTCGGAGTCAGTTACAGAAGTGACAAACAGGCAGCAACGTTCACACATTTTATTTCAGAATCAATAAGGATAAAAGATGCAAAACTGGTTAACAGTAACACTTTCATCTCTGTCCTATGTGACTCGAGCACTGATGCCTCAGTAATAGAAGAGGGGGCAGTCTATATTAGGACAATGGAAAATTTCCGTCCAGTTAACAAATTTCTCTATTCCAAATGGTGAAAGCATTTATAACTCAATAGGTGATGCCTTAGAATTCACCTTGGACTGTAAAGACTGGAAAGAAAAAATTGTTGCTTTTGGATCTGATGGGGCACCCGTCATGTTGGGTAAAGTGACTGGGGTGTTTGGCAGGATTTTGAAAGATGTACCTCATCTGTTAGGGATTCAGTGCAGTGCCCACAAGTTGGAGCTAGCTATAAAGCAATCAGCAACATCTATTCCACACATGAAAACAACAGATGAAGTCTTAATGGGTATCTATAAAATATACCATAAGTCTCCCAAAAACTGGGCGGTCTCAAAGAGTTAGCCAGTAATATAAGGTACCATTCACAAACCAGTTAACGTGTCAGGGACCGGTGGGTTGCACACAGAGAAAGGGCTCTGTCTGTTATTCTGTCCAGCTACAAGGCCTTAGTTGTACATTTACAGCACATTGCTTCCACACCAGGGCAAACAAAAGATCAGGCCAGTGGGTTGTTCAAAACAATAAGTACTGTGAGATTTGTCCTCTTTTCTCAGTTTCTGGCTGAATACCTTTCTGTCATGATGGCCTTCAGTCTAACTCTACAGAGAGAGACAGCTCAACAGTAGAAACAATAGTCAGCAAGGTTGAAAGCACGGTGCTCTGGCTAGAGAACTACCCTGCGCAGGATAAACTTGACAAAGTCTGTAACGAATTGCTGTTGCTCCCCTGACTTGACATAGCTGACAGTGACACTAGCAATAAGTCGACTGACAGGCTCAGCCACTACTCAGGTTCAGTCCGTGGATCTGATATCTTCCTTAACTTAGAAAGGATATTCTATAGATAGAACCAAACAGGCAGTGTTGCATGATGTTACAAGCCTTCTTTCATCTACAATTGAAAGTATTAACTCACGATTTTCCAATTTTAAAACAGACAAAGTCCTACGGTCATTCAGTATATTTAACCCATTACAGTTAACAGATAGTGACCAACTAGCCCTTTATGGCAATGAGGAAGTCAGAACCCTCACAGAGCACTACAGTGACCTACTGAAGAAACACAATAATAATATAAACTTGATTGAAGTGCAATGGTTAGAGCTTAAACCACTTATGAATATTCACTGAATGAGCCGTCTCCGAAATTTCACTATTTGGATTTCTGGCAAAAAATTCTCCATAATGATGCACATGAACAGCGATTCCCCGATATTCTGGTCTTAGTCACAATAGCTCTACTGATCCCAACCCAAACTGCAGTAGTTGAGAGAGGATTCAGCTTGATGGGCAGAGTGAAGTCTGACTGGCGGTCCTGTCTGTCTCCTATGACTACATCTGAACTAATGCGTGTCAAGCTGTCAGATGCTAGCGTTGCTACATTTGACCTGCAGGATGCCATAACACTATGGTTCAAATCTGGAAAACAAAAGAGAAGACCTCATGTGAGACCATATGGCTACAGACTTGATTCAAGTTCTGATTCAGAAATAGACTAGACTCAATCAGTGTTTTACCTTGAAAAAGAACCCCCCAAAAAGCAACAGTTTTCTCTCTTTCCACTTTACAGTCCATTTTATGTTCTAAGTTTAAAATTCACCTCACAAAAATGTGGACAGGCAACATTTACATTCCACCTGTCCCTCGGACAGGCATCTCAAAAAAATTATTTCTAGCCCTGGTTGCATGTTTACATATTTGGTGCACTTTTATATATTTAATGGGTATCTTTCACACAGCAGAAGTCCTTTCCATATAGATTTTTATCCCTCCCACTTCAACTGTCAACCTCTCAGCCCAACAACCACCAAGCAGCTGCACATGCAGAGGGGGGCTGAGAGTAACAGCAGCCACTGTTCAGACACTGTATGTGTGTGCATGCACGTGCAGGGGAGGATCTTACTTCTTTTCCCCCTCCATCTACGTGTTGCTTCATGTATGATACTTGTATCTGCAGTGGACCCCTGGGAGAAAAGCAGAGAATTATCTTCTTTGACCCACCACAAGAGTTGTAGCAGGAGTAAAACACTGATGCCTCCATCCCCTGGCCAGAAAGTGTGCCATCTGCAGCACCCTGTCATGGGACCACATGATCACTGTGACCCAGCCTCACTACATAACCCCGGTTATGCTGTGCCATTGGGCATCCCCTATGGTGTCACATTTTTAATGTCACTCCATGAAATACATACATGCTGGCCCCTACCTCCACCGCCACCAAAGTTCCCCAGTTCTAACACTTATCACAATTATTGTTCAGTGTGGCAGCTAGCCATATATAAGATGCCTAAAGTAGGGATCTTGAGGCTAAAGGAAATTCTGAAGTATGAATGGAGGCCTGAGGACAGTAAGAGAGCACCAGAGGAGCAGGGGAGGATGGAGTGACAAAGCAAACTAATGCAGAAAGGTCTGGGAAGGACTGTCTTTTATAGTCGATGGAGGGTGAAGTTAGCCAGCTGCCCAATTAAACAGCAGGCAAGCCTTTCCATTCAATGTGGCAGCTAAGATCCTGAAGCTAAGGGTAATTCTGAAGTATGACTGAATGCCAAAAGGGCCAGATATGGAAACAGAAACAAAGCACCTCCTCCAACTTGCAGGCTGAGCCAGGACTTAATTCTCTAGTCTCAGAACAGGAAAAAATCCTATGGGGACACCTCTGGGGAACCACAGTTTTGGGCCTGCTTGATGCAATTCTGTTACTAGCTCTGATGTATATTGTTTAGCAGATGGAAGATGGATGGACCAGGAGTTTAATGATATAACCTGGAATACTCAAATTCTTCTTGAAACTGTGGTGGCTGTTCCAACTGGAATGTGTGACCAGGGTACTATAACTGAGGGGTTCTAGACAGGAAGGGTCAGGAAATCCCTCAAATGAAATCAGAACCATTATGTTGCCATAATGGTCTTCTTTTCTGTTATGAGAGAATGGGTGCAACAAATGGGAAACTGACTAGCTACCAGTTGATGAGTGATTATAGGTATGGCACCAGAAAACAGAAACTCCATTTGTTTGGTTTCCTGTCTTTGAAGTCCAGAGCATTAGAGTACATGTATCAGAGGAAGTCTTGCTGAGTCTAGATACAAACAAATATGAATACCCAAGCAGAATGTTGACTAATGAGGCAGTAAATTCATCTGATCTTAAGAAACTGTAGAAAGCAATTGTCATAGCTGCTTGAAGTATTAGATTGAGGGATGTACTAAAGATGCCAGATCTGAGGAGATTGATGAGATTTTGAAATATTGGAAAGTCATTTGGGTACCTCTCTGTACCTCCTTGTAGGTTTAGTTCTTTTAGACTTTGAATATAAAACTGAATAGGAGAACATCAGAGGAATAACAGACAGAAAGAATTACCGATAGTTGAAACTGAATCCCAGGTATATAATTGCTTGATGGAAGAAAGGTATGACAGCTTTGTACAGGTGCTGAAGGCAGCAAATGCTGAATTTGATGACTGCGAGGGACATAGGGGTTCAAGCTTTCCATGGCACAGAAGTCTGTATTTGGTTCAGGCTGTTTGGTATGCTGTTCTGTTAGCTGGAGCAAGGGGTTGCTATACGACGTTTCTAGCTTCAGTCAAACAGACGTTTATGTCATTATTAGGTCTTGAAAGTCCGGTGGTGTGGTCATATGGGTATCTGCTGTAGGGGCCAGAAGTCTAAATGTCTGGAATTCAAATCAATCAGCTGCAGTGGTTGGCAGAGACAGGGATGAAGAGACAGTATATGAAGAACTGATGATGAAGGGGAAACCCAGGTTAATCTCTATAGGAAGTTCATGACTGCAGGAGGAGAGGAACAACCTTTGGTTGGTGATAGCTATGGTAGATTGATTATCAGAATACAGAGTGATGGAATGGTTAGTCCAAAGATGATCTCAAGTTACAGCTGCTGATACAATGGGATACATTTTGAACACAGACAGTGTAGTACTGAATTGAGGAATGTCATACATAGCTGCTGGCCACGGAGCAGCAAACCAGGTACCGTTGAAAACAGCAGCATAGCCAAAGGAGAGAGTGGCGTCAGTAGAAACATTGTAATACAAGAATAAGCAAGGATACAGGTAGACGAGAGAGATGCCATTCCACTACATCAAGAAATAGTGCCACATCGCTAAGTCTGATTTGGCAGACAATGTGATGGTAATGTGATAATCCAGGGAATGTACTGATGAGGCTTGAGTGAGCAAATATGAGATGAAGGGTCTGCCTTGTAGTATAACATGCATAGCAAAACTGAGGTAGACAAACAGTGACAGCAGCTCTTTCTTGGTGCAGGAAGATCACATCAAAGAGGAGGAGACAGGACAGGAAATGTGATCGAGTTTACCTTAACTCATTACATAAAACAGCTCTGTATGAAGTCCAAAAAATCCTTTGCTTAACCTGATACAAAATGGCCACCGAGGTGAAAAAGAGGGGGAATCGGAAAATATGACAAAAAGCTTAGGGATGCTCTTGCAGCCAAATGTTTGTCTGATTGAAAAGTAATATTAGTTATCACAGCAGGTGCCATAGGGGATAATATAGGAATGAATGAATCAGGAGCAGCTTCAAGGCATCTGAAATACCAGCTTTTGGTAGCTAGGCTACTGGGAATAATGGTGCACTGAGGAGCAGATAAGGCATCAATTCATCTTTTCTTCCTAGAAAATTTGTGAGTAATAATACCAATTCTGTACTAAGAAAAGGACAGAAAGATAAAGAGGCCAGTAAGGAACCCTTTTTTGAGCAATTTGGTGAGATGTGTCCATACAGAGTCAGGGTCTTGGAGCATAGACTGGAGATTCTTACAGATATTGGATGTAGTGGGTATGGTAAGTATGCTAATATCTTGGAAGCCATCTGTAACTAACGGAGTAGAAAGACTAGTCTTGGGGCAAAAGGGTGACTGAACAGGAGTTGACAGAGCTGATTTACATCAGCAGGTATTGATGAATCATGTACTAAATGTCATTTGCGAGTGCAAAGCAATGAATGTCAGGGGTGAGGCTTCTTGTGGCGGACTACTTTCAACTGTGCCTCGCCACAATAGGAGCAAATGTGAAGCAAATTGCAGGATGATATATTGCAACATAATCCATTAAAATTGCTGCGGATGGCTCTGCTAGCCAAAAACATTATCTGACGCCCTTTGCGATCCGTAACATTTTGGGGGCAAAGAAATAGAAGGAGTAGAGAATGATGATGACAGTAGTAGTATGCAAGGACTGAATTAAAGCAGCAATACAACAAAAAATGTTTCCCAAAAAGCTAAATTCAGCTACAATTAATAAAAGTATTAGCATACCTGTCAAATGTTCTTTTCTGGACCTCCTCTGCTGCAAAACACTTTTTTTTTCTTTTCTCAGTCCTAACCCTTGTCTGGTCTACAATGCTGTTTCTAAGCCAAATGTGTCAGCCATCTTTTTTTTTTCTTCAAAAAAAAAACTGAATTAAAACATTTATAAAATACTCAGATTGTGGTGGAACTAGACAAATTTACCGCCAAATAAAACTGAAATATGCCTGGAATCTTTTATAGTGAAAAAAAGCAGGGTCAAATTTGTTGCCCAATTTCGTTGTACTGCTGCTTTAATAGAAAAGCACAGAAAAAGAATACATTTAGACATACAGTTTACAATGCACATCACTCTTAAAATATAACCACAAAACACACAGTGTATTCAACACTGCATATAACAAGTAAGCATTAATCCACGACGAAGGTGGCATCTAATGGGGAGTTAATGCATGGTTGGGGCCATTGGGGCATGAGGCCGCAGGCCAAGTGCCTACAATGACCAACCATGCATTAACTCCCCATTAGATACCACCTTCGGAGTGGAGTAATGTGCTTGTAACAAGGCAAGTGCAACTGGGATATTTGTCAGATGCTCTTTTCTTTGCTATAGAACAGTAATCAGCAGAAACACTTATTTAGCCTTTACAATTATGGTGCACGTCTCTTACTTTTGCTCCATTCCTGTTGCTGGAACCATGCGCATGCACGTTGATCACCCGACATCGACAAATATAATGGCAACGACTTTTTCTCATCTTTGCACTCTGCTGTATGTATACATTTTCGCATAACGCTATGCTTGCAGCTGCAAACTTGCTACTTGTGCTGCCTACTCTATTTCTGTATCCTCGTTTGTATTTCAGATCCCTGCTCTGCTGCATTCTGGGGAACATGTCACCTGTGCATACCTTGATATCCTCCACAAATAACACTTCTATTCTCCGCTGGGTGTACATCGCGAACCTCACGATTAGCACCAATAGGTGGCACTTTGTTACATCTGCACCACTTCTCGTCTCGCTCACACTCATCTATTAGTCACCTGTGCTTCCCACTGCTCTTTTCCATTGCTCAGTGACTTGTATTATTTGAACTTACTCGCTCGGTGCCTCCAACATAGCATGGTTCCCCATTGTTTCCTCTCTCTGGTTTTCTACAGTGCCTGCGCCAACACACTACTTTCTGCAGTTCCTCTCTTGCCCTGCCACTTCACTTTTCTGCTCTCTTCGTCGCGCCACCTATTGGTCGACATATCTCTACTCCCTTCACTCCTTGCCTACTTCAATGAGCGCATTCATGCTCTCAACAGGGCATTATTGCTCTGAACGTTCTGAAGCAACACGGCATTATCGTGCCATAATGCCATGTTGCTATTTTACCACCTGACACAATTTAGCCAATTGGGATCCTTGTTTCTGATCCTCTGATTTTGCCCATGTTACAATAATTATTAATTCACATATACAATGAAAATACCACTAATGCTTCGATAACTAGCTAGCAGTTCACACAGTACCTTTACATTGCACTTACTGTATGTCAAGAACATACTTCCCAATTTAACTGAATAGTATACATACAGCATTACAATAAAATCACAAAGCCCAAATAACGTATATCTCATCCATTCAATAAAAAGCACTAACACACATGACATAGTCCAATACTGCACTTCGAAAACTAACCAGCAACCTGCACAATTATTTCATGTTGTACAAATAGCAGAAAGGTGTTTCCTAGTTCAGTTACGTTATATGCGGAACCTGCAAAGAGACAGAAATCATTAATCTGCCAAATCTGGCCATAGCCCATGGTATATACTGTAACTGGAAATGTATATTTTGGTTTTCTCTTTATGTTTATTTTTTATTTATTTATTGGAGATTCGGAAGTACCTTTGAGTCAAAGACTCCTATACAAAGGTTCCACATCACAAGTATTACATACGAGAAGAGAGGTTACAAAGCAGTACATAGTCAGGTAGTACAATAAGAGTTGTTACAGAGGCAATTTGTGGGCCTCGTAGAGGAGACCTAGGACAAGAAAAAGCAAACAAGCAACACAAAATGGTATAACAGTGCATAGCAAAACAAGAGGAATGGTGTTAGTGGCAGGGTTATGAGGAGGGGAGCCGGTCACAGCCTAAGCCAGTCGTTTGATGAAGGATTGGTCAAAGACAATCACAAAGGTTTGAGGCCTGTAGGTGGGCTCCAAGTGTGGTTTTGTATGATCCTAATCTGTTCTCATTTGCAAGTGAAGGGGGCAGACTGTTTATCCAGGATGGTGCTCTGTAGCTGAAGGACCTCTGGTATAGGGATGTGCAGCAGTGCGGAACAGTGAGAAGGTGCTTACCATAGCTACGAGTGTGCTTAAGCGATTGGGCCGGTCTTATTAGTGGGGCAAGACCTGATGGGCAGAGACCCAGGGCAATGTTTTTTGCCATGAGGCATGTGTGGAACTTGATCCTATTGTCAAGGCTCAGCCAGTTGGTAGCATTGTACAGTGTGCATGTATGAGCTAGCCGGTCACAGCCCAAGGTGAGGCGGCAGGCTTTATTTAGGGAGACACATAGTCTGCTGAGTGCCGAGGAGTTAGCTGCCCTATAGATGACTAGACCATAATCTAATAGGGAGAGGACTGAGGAGGAGACAGCTAGCCTTAATGCATTTGGGGTAAAGCAGTGTTTGAGGCGATACAGGAGCCCGAGCCGCATGTTGAGGGCAGTAGATAAGGAGGTGGATATGCTGGTGGAATGTGAGTGCAGGGTCAAGTGTTAGGATAAGATATCTGAAGGAGTCCACCTGGTCAAGGGTGGTATGGTTGGCAGTCCTCAGTTGTGGACAAAGTGCCTTTTTTGAGTTGGATGGGAGAAGTACATTACCTTAGTCTTGGAATAGTTCAAGACAAGATGATGGGAGGCTAGCCATATTTCTGTGGAGCTGAAGGAGGACTGGAGGGAAAGGTGGAGCTGTAAAGGGTCAGAGTTGGACGTATAGAGGACGGAATCATCCGCATAGAGGAGAAGGTTCTCGGGGCAGGTCTTGGGGAGGGAGTTAAGAAAGAGGCTGAAAAGTAGTGGACCCAGGACGGACCCTTGCGGGACACCCGAGAGGACAGGTAGCCTACTAGAGACTGTGTCTCCTGTCTTTACCTGCTGGGAGCGGTTTGACAGGTAGTCAGAGAACCAACCAAGGGCATCCGGAGAGAATCCCGTGCTGGTCAGAGTGAATAGCAAGAGCGGGTGGTTGACGGTGTCAAACGCCTTAGTAAGATCTATGAAGACAGCCCCTGTGATTTGTTCTTTATCTAGTGCAGAGTGGATGTGCGAGGTGAGTTCCAGAAGGGCAGTGGTGGTACCATGGCCTGTCTGGAAGCCATGTTGCTGCGGACTAAGCAGGTTGTATTTGTTTAGGTGGTCCATCAGCTGGCCAGAGACTATCTTCTCAAGGGCCTTGGATAGGGGAGGCAGAATGGAGATGGGTCAGTAGTCGTTAGTAAGGGCATGGTCCCCATTTTGGAAGATCAGAGTGATATGGGCAGATTTCCAGTGGGAGGGGAATTTCCTTTGGCATAAGGAGCTATTTACAATATGGGTGAGGGGGTCGAACACCTCGGTGAGTGTGAGTCGAAGTAACTTCAAGTCTAAGGTGTCACTGCTATACCGAGAGTAACTTAGAGCCCTCCTGAGGTAAGGCTCGGCACCCTTGGGAGAGATGACACGCAGGTGAAAGGGTGGGGTGGATGGGAGGGTGGGGGAGGTGTAAGGGGGAGGGTCAAAGAAGTAAGGGGAGAGAACCTGACTTAGATTGGAGAAGGCGTCGTTAAAGGCATTGGCCATTCGGGCTGGATCAGAGGTAAGGCACCCATCAACCCTGATCTGGCTAGGGGTGGTGTTGGTAGCTTTACCACACAGGTCCTTGATATTGTTCCAGAACTTTCGTCCGGAGCCCCAGGAGTTGGTGAATGAGGTCTGGTAGTACTCCACTTTTGCTTTGTGCAACGACCATGTACATTTGTTCCTTGCTTCTCTATTATTCTGCCTGCCTGCTGGCAGGCCAGTCTCGTTAGAGAGGTGCCATAGGGAGTCTCTATTCCACATGAGATCCAGGAGGTGCTCACTGACCCATGGTACCGGGTTTCCTTTGGCCACTCTTTTAGTGATCGGGGCGACTTTGTCACAAATGCTGTTAAAGACGAGGATGAAGTGATTTAGGGCTAGGTCAGTGTCAATGGTATTCGTGACAATGGACCAGTCCAACGACCTGAGATAGATTTTTAGTTGCGCAAGTTTTCCTGGGACAAGTTTGCGCTGATAGATTAGTCGGGGAGGTGGGGTTTGGGGGGTTTGCCCGTCCAACGGCAGAGTACCAGGGAGTGGTCACTAAGGGTATTTGGGAATACTGTTGCACTGGCGATTTTAGTAGGCGGTTGGCGAACACCAGATCCAGAATGGAGAAGGACCCGTCGCTGGTTCAATCTGGTGGGATGTACTAATTTATGTAAGGTCCTGGGCAGCGATCTACGAATGGTGTGGCAGCTTTGTCTAGCCAGTTAATAGTAAAGTCCCCTAGTATGATTTTCTTAGCTAGTGGCGGAAGTGTAGCCAGGTAGGACAGAACAGAATGGAAGGCCACATTCTGCTGCCTGGGAGGGATATAGACTGTGGAGATGAGGAGTGGGGGTTGGATTTCGTTGTACCCAGTGTGATTTTTATAGTGATGGCCTGTGGGCCAGGATGCAGTTGTGGGGTGCGGAGTAGCTGACCACGAAGGACCTCTTTAGTATATACAGCGCAGCCCTCCCTCATGTTTACCTTGCCGATCCGCCCGGTATAGATTGTACTCTGCGAGGTTTATAGGTGAAATAGGGGTCAATGGGGAGAGCCAGGTTTCAGTGAGCACAACAATATCCGGCTGGTGTTGGTAGACCCAGTCCTGGAAGGAGTTCCATTTTTTTAATAAGCTGCAGACATTAAGGGTGGCAATACATAGTCCGCTGGTTGGGGGGAGGGTAGGTATGTTAGCTGTGGCAGGGCCAGGGTTTGGGTGAACATTACCTGATGTGAGCAGGAGGAGGAAGATCCTATGAATGGGGTGCCATTAAGTTGTCTTGCGGGGACATAAGCTACCACCTAGAGGCCCTTTAGGAGAAGGGAATGAGGGGATAGGGAGGCTGAAAAGTGAGGGTGAGGCCAGTAATAGAGGACAAGGCAAGAGGACAGAAGGTAGAGGTTGGGGATGTGGGGAAGACTCAAGTGTTGAGTTGAGAGGTGACTGCCAGCCAGGCTGCCAAAGAGGGGGTATAAGTGGTATGGGGCCTTGGAGAGTGGTAGGTGTGTTTCACATTTCTTATTTATAGTTGTACAACTTCCTTTTTCCTTAGTCCAAAAAAGTCCCCGCACTATCTGGTGTCAGAATCAACTTTAAAACATGTTTGCATAACTCATTTCTTCTCTCTTCTAATGTTCCAAACCCCCAAATATGTCTCCTTTTTGTTCTTCTCTGGAGTGACTGAACCAACTCACTCTCTTTTTTAGTTAACCTCAAATGCCACACTGGACATGCGTACTTGGTTCTAGGTCTAACCAAGGTTTTACGGACCACAGAAAGTTCATGCTGACACAGCCTTGCTCTTTTAAAGCAGCAGTGCACGTAAAATGTGTTTTTCAAAATGCTAGTTTTAGTAGAAATTAATAAAATATATTAGCATAACTGTCAAATCTACTTTTATTTATCTCGTATGCTATGTACCATAAGTTTTTTTTTTATTTTCTTGATCATAGCCCTTACCAAATCTACAATGGTATATCTAAGTCAAATGTGATGGCCATCTTTTTTTCTTGAGGAACCTAAATTAAAACATTTATAAAATACTCAAATTCTGGGGGAAACTAGAACATTGTACCACCAAATAAAACTGGAAGATGTCTGGCTCTTTCATAGTGGAAAAAAGTAGGGTTACATTTTGTGTCCAATTTCATAAACTGCTGCTTTAAGTACCGTCAAAAAATAAATTCTTTCGTTAGTCTTTTTACATATTTCTTCAACATGGGGACCCATTTTAAATCATCTGAGATTAAGAGAAACTTATCCTTTTAAATTGTGTCCAAACCCTCATTATTCATTTGGAATTTTGCTTGCTCTATTTCCTTATCAGCTGATACTGACATCATCAGGGTTTTTTTTTTGTTTGTTTGTCATTATCCCTCCTTGTATTTTCAGAAGCCCAATTCTCCATATAATCCAAATCTTGCTGTACATTACTTAGGACATATTTACTGAGACTACTGTAAGATGCGGTATCGCCAATGTAAATGACATGTTGCTCAACTATTGGGGTGCTCAGATACCTCAGAATCTGACGTGAGTTAGACTAGTCAGGTTTTGGGATAATATTTATATGACACCTGATCCTAGTATCAGATGTCAGACATCCTAAAATCCGACTATTCTAATACCACCACCCCCGCTATCTGCAATAGCTGCCCCCAGAAAAACCCTGTCTCAAATCACAATCCCACCATGATTCAACAGAACCCCCCCAAACCCATCCATTAGCCCTCACCTCCCCCCCCAACAGCACCCAAAGTAGCAAGAGATTAAATTGGATTAATTTTATCCTTAGTGGCGGATCCCATAACGGAGAAGCTTGCACTGTTCTCCATTCTGTAAGTATGAATAAAAAGCTGTCCTTCTATAATAGTAACTCCTGATTGGCTGAATGTTGAGTGGTTGAGGTCCTGGAGCTGGAGTTGCAACAGGATTTGGAATGACAGGAGGCTGAGGAGAAGGCAAGAAGGTCCAGGGCTCAGTAGAGGGTTAGACGGCTGAGGTTGTCCTGGTCCCAGTGTAGGATTTAGAGGCCGAGAGGACCCCAGTAAGGAAGGATCCGAAGGCAGCCAAGATTCTATTGCTGCCATATTATTATTTGTTTTTGTTCACCAGGTAACCTCACGAAGCATAAAGATGCCTATTTTGGGGCACAAATTGGAGACAATATTGGACTCTAGCAGTACAGAGTAATGAATCTGAACAGTGAGGTCCCAAGTTCTAGAAATGAAGGTGCTGCATGACTAGGAGCAACTGGGTCTTTATCAGGAGAAAGAGCGGCAGAGGATGCAGCCGCAAAGAGAGTAAATAATTCCAGCTTTTCAGATGATGCAGAAAATGGGATGTTTATTTTCCCACTACCCAGAGAGTTTCAACTAATTTGGGCACAGACCATTTTTTTTTTCAATTATCTGTGTATTTTTCCCCATTTACTCTCACGCCTTCATGTCCTTGGCGGAGCATGCACGTGTGGAGGCACGCGCACGTCACACACTGCTGGATGCCCCACCCTACTAGTCACCCGTTGTTGCCTGCGCTGCCACCGGACCTCTACCCGGTGATGGCTGGACTTTGGACACTGCAACATTCCCTTCCGGGAGAGGAGAGCAGCCATGAGGCCACTCAATCCTGTTCCAACCCCATGCGGCACCCCGACAACTCGAGGTCATTCCCGAACCCAGGTCACCGGTGTAGCATGAGGTAAGGTATCCAGCACCTCAGTCCTCAGCACCACTGGCCTGGCCCACACAGACCATTTTTACAGGAATACTGGGACTATGAAGTGAACTTTCCAGGTTAACGGTGGGAAGCTTTAGATTGAAAAAAAACTCCAATTCTTCGTGGTCTAATGAATTTCCAGCAGGCAGGTCTGGAGATGCTAACATGGCTACATGCTACTCAGGATCTACAGGGAGACAAGGATGATGACTAAAAACTAAATAATGGACAGGTACTGCAGTGATCATAGCACATGGAGTGGTAAACAGCTGCCTCCTGGAAGACCCTGCTACAGTCAGAAGGCCCCTGGATTCCTGGGCATGGCTTGGGGGAAATGATCTTGTTCCAGGAGCCAGCAATGCTAGTGTCAGTTAAAACAGCATGGCTTGTTCTTGAGTAACAGCACCACTGCTATAGTACAAATGAACAGAAATCTCTTCGAATGAGACTGGAAAATGGCACCTGAACATGATGGATGATTTTTTTTTTCCAACTGTATTTATCCTCCTTGTGGCAAGTCACCCTTGTTGTCCGCCAACCCTACCGGTCTCGGGGGCCTTCGGAGTCTTGAGGCGCTATGCGCGCCCCGGGCAGATCCCCTGAGCCAGTCTGGAGGCATCATCCTTGGTGGCCCCAGTAGTTTCCTCTGTTAACGCCCCATGACGCTACACCCGAGATCCCAGAAGTGGTAACGCATGCGCGTGGAGGCGCACAGGTACACCACAGCTCCAGTGCCAGTCTCATCAACCCTCCCTTGGCCTAACGCCGGCAGTCCTTTGGAGCAACGCCGAAACACTGGGCTCCACCAGGGGGCGGCCAAGCTCTGAGAACACCTCTTGCACCCTCCCGAGGCTGAGGGCTGCCAGCCGGCAGTCACTCAAGTCCTCTCCCTTCCTCCCCGCTGGCCTCTGATGACCCAGGCTCATTCCCGAACCCGGGTCACTGACGCAGTGTGAGGTGTGGTGTCCAGCGCCTCAACCCTCTGCACCACTGGGCCAAACATGATGATGATGGTAATGATGCTGCTGCTGTTGAAGTATTAGATTAGGTCATGGCCAGTACAGGGGGTGGTCTGCTGAGCAGACAGTACAGAGCAAGTGATGCAGGACAGGAACTGGCATGGAGCAGGATGAAGCAGACTGCAGCTTGGTAGCAGGGAGATCTGCCAAGCTGGAGCCACTGCAGGAAGTAAGAGGTGGCAGTGGCAATTTGTAGTTAGTGCTGAGGTTGCCAGTAGAAGCTCTGTAGCCGGGAGTTGCAGATGGCTGAATGCACTATGTGCTGAGCCTTGTGTGCTGCGGTTTTCAGTGCCAGAGAGAGACAGAAGAAAAATGGAAAGAGGCCAGAGCCAGATCAGAAATGGAGCTGTGAGGTCAGTGAATGATGAAGGAGCAGCCGAAGTGGTGATAAGCTTTGGCTCAGCATGCCTATCCTAGTCACCAATTTTCAAAAAAATAACTTAACAGAAGTGGGGGCAATACAGTTTCACAAAAGAATATATTTTTAGGTCTTGCATTATATAGTATACTTTATACATGTTTGAGCACAGTACAGGACTCATTCTTCATACAATGTTAGCAGCCCTACGACAGTGCACAAAAACTCTTGTTAAAAGCCATAATCCCTGGCCCACTCCAGGAGTCTAGTGTGTGCCCGTCCTCCATGTGGAGGAACCCAGGTTCATGTCCCAAGTTCCAGATTCTAAGCAGGACAACCAGCAGGTGGGAACTCAGTCAAAGCAACACACACCACTTCCCGGAGAGGAAGGTAGCCTGACTTCTGGAAGTCATGCAAACGAAGCTCTCTTTGTGTCATATCCCCCCACGTACACACCATCAGTACTTCAACACGCACATCCTATATGGTCATGTGTTACGTGCACTCTCAGAGCGCTCCTCTCTTCCCCACTGGCCATGGGCAAATGTATCTTCTCTCCAGAGGTATGGGCAAACATTCTAGAGGGCCTACTGCATGCAGCTGTGTGACAAGAGGGATATGTGAACAGAAGGTCAGGGAGGGTGGAACCTGATATTGGCTGAGGGGGGGAAATAACAAGGAGCTGGGGTGGTGGAAGGGGACGACAGTGTTGGTGGGGCACTCAGAAAAGAACAAGGAACGGGATCACTGTTCATGTTTGTGCTGCACAGTGAAATCACAAGGGACTGCAGAGACTTGTTAAAAGGAAACTGTTTGAAAGAGGCAGTCCTGCTAAAACATACAGTGCCAAACTTCATAGGATAAGACCTTTCCATTACAGGATAAACTGTCTGGGGACAAACAGATCCCCATATTTATATTCAGTCTGAAATTAATGCAGTAGACTAAGTATGCCAAAAGTATCTGAGAAGAGAAACTACATACAGGATGATTGTATTTTCTCCAAAACACGGTCAATTTTTAACAGGAACTTCAATAAATTCAAAGTCTGCTGCAGTATCCCTTTACAAGAAAAGCACACCACTGAATAACTCTTCTCTATTTTTGTAAAGAGAAGAAAGTTAATAACGAGTGCACTGCATTAGAAGATGCTGTTTCCAATGTGCTACACTGCAGAAAGACTGCAGTCTCACAATTTACAAAGGACAGCAAAACTTACATCAGAGTATACTCAAATTTGAATGTTACTACGTCAGCCAACAGCATGTCTCCTATCACCGAAAACATGGGCTGGAGTCCCAGTTTGTTTGTTTTTTGCACATGTCGTAAGGTGTTTTTCAGATCAGTTTGATTATTTATTTACCTAGGATAAAAGAATCTGCGATGCACAACTCATTTGCAAGGGGGTACTGGCAAGATGGCCACAATGAGTGATAGGTTACAGACATTAAATACACTCAGAGGTACAGTGGTATCATTTCCTCTGGACTGCATAAGTAGCAAAGTTCCAAGCAGAATCAATCAATCAATCAATATTTAGCCAGGCGAAACACCGTTGAGAAGAACTCATTTACAAGATGGACCTGGTAATAATTACATACAAGATAGAATAACATTGGAGTATACAATAACACATCCTCATAGAGTAACTATACCAAACATTTACAACATACAATTGGGTGTTTATACAAAATGGTTAGGATATATACAGATGTATTGAAGCAAAGTACACAAAAGGAAAAAAAAAGGAATATGATAGACATTCTATTGGCTAGATTAAGATACACACAAATTGATTTAAAGAAAAACACAATTCACAAAATCCTCAAGAATTCTAATAGCATGCTGTACCAGCCTATACTGATAGTGTTAAAAGTGACTGACAGGATGTCAAGCCAGGGTCAGTAGGTCAAGGGTCTGCAAGGAGGAAAGGTCAACTCTAAATGACGAAAAACAGATCTAGATAAAGGAGTACGAGTCCAGGGCAATAGCTGTCTGAGGCACTGTAAATGTGTGGGCCAGAAGACGGAGGTATGCTTATATGGGGAGTAAGAGGCAGGGAGAAAACATAGTGGTGTGGACCTGAGATAGGGAATAAATGAAAGGTGATTACATAGGGGTTTGATGAAGCACACTTGTAAATTTCTGTAACAGTCTTGACCAATGGACGTTGTGAGAAGCACACTTATAATTTTCTGTATCAAGGGAGATGCAACGTTCCATTTCAGCAGAATCAACGGGATTGCAAATTTCCATTTTAGCAGAATCATATGGGTTGCAAAGTTCCATTCTGTAGAATTACAGGGGCTGCAAAGTCCCATGCCAGCAAAATCACTGAGGTTAAAGTCCTATTTCAGTAGAATCATAAAGGCTTCAGAGTCCCATTTCAGCAGCATTATAGGGGCTGCAAATTCCCATTTCAACAAAATCACAGATTTTGCAAACTATTTCAGTAGAATCATAGGGGCTGAAAAGGGGTTACAAAGTCCCGTTTCAGAAGAATCACAATGGTTGCAAAGTCCCATTTTGGCAGAATTACAGGAGTTGCAAAGCCCTGTTTCAGTAGCGTTACTGGAGTTGCAAATCCCCATTTCTGCAGAATCACAGGGGTTGCAGAGTTCCACGTCAGCAGAATCACATGGGCTGAAAAGCCCTGTCTCAGCAGAATCACAGGGGCTGAAAAGCCCCGTCTCAGCAGAATCACAGGGGCTGAGAAGCCCCATCTCAGCAGAATCACAGGGGCTGAGAAGCCCCATCTCAGCAGAATCACAGGGGCTGAAAAGCCCCATCTCAGCAGAATCGCAGGGGTTGCAAATCACTTTAGCGGAATCAATGGGTTGTACCGTAAGTCCCACTTCAACAGACTCACAGGGGCTGCTATTACCTGCAAAGCCCCATCTTAGCAGAATTATAGGGGCTGCAAAGCCCCATCTCAGCAAAATCGCAGGGACTGCAAAGCCCCATTTCAGCAGAATCATAGAAGTTGCAAAGCCCCTCTACCAGTCAATTTAAAACAAATATTATAATGCTAGGGAGACCCTGTTTTAGGGGCTACTAGGATTTGTAAAGAAATTATAGGATCCTCAACTGCAACCTCTGGCTACCCTAGGCCCTGTCCACACTATGCCTCTGTAATGTTACAGAGGGCGTAAAATGTTACCTCAACAGGTCGCGTTTACACTGGTAACGTTACAGAAGGCAAGTTCACAACCATTACAGAAACCTGTTGGGAGGTAGTTTCTAGAACGGTTCCTGTAACAGTTGCAGAACAGTAACGTACGTTACAGGTGTGCATGTAAACACTCCATCATGTAGCTGACGGTCATCTGGCAGACCAGCATGCAATGCGCAACATTGAGATAGCAGGGAAGGCGGGGGGCCGAGGAACTAGGAAGAAGACTGCACGTGTGGACAGAACACCCGCAGAGGGGCTGAAGTGTTATGGGAGCAGAGCCAGCACAACAGCAGTAACCCTAGCACCCAAACCAACGGAGGCACAGACAGGAAAGCGGAGTGGTGGGGAATCATTGGGAGCCCAGTGGGGGGCAGCCCACAGCCAAACAACAGGACATGCCAGTAAGACACTGATGGTCCCAGGACAGACAGTGGGATACAGCTGTAAGGCAAAAGACAGCAGGGGACAGGCAGCAGGCAAACAGACTGCAGCACAGACCCGTGTGCCACAGGTGGGACGTAGGCCCCCAATAGCCGCCAGGGCACAATCCCAGCCCCCACAGTACAACAGTGCCAGAACTCACCACCCCGGCACCACTGCAGAGCCACCCTGTCCCCCAAACACAGCCCGTGACCGTGGTTGACCAATACGCCCTGCAACCCAGTCGCTGTTGACCACAGCAGTATAGTACTGCCCGCCCAGCACTGTGGGCCAACTGGAACCATGACGGACCATGGTGCCACCTAGTCAGACGAGGCCACGTCTTTGCTGGTGGAGTTCTGATCACAGGAGATGGTGCAGGCGGAGCTAGCCAGTGCCAGGCACAACACAATGGTCTACCAGAAGATTTCAGACTATCTATTCGAGAATGGCATGGAGAGGACGGCAAAGCAATGCCACAACAAAATAAATCACATGAAGGTGCGTTACCACAAAACCAAGGACAGTAACAGATGCTCAGGGGGTGCATGTGTGGTATGCCCCTTTTATGATAAGCTGGACACCATACTAGGCACACGACCAACCACAGCACCAGCGTTCATCCTGGAGAGCTCACAGGTGGACAGCCCACAACCGGAGTCAGAGGATGTAGGGGACGCCACCGGGGACCCACAACCACACCAGGGGCCTGGAGGTGCGGTCAGTGTGCATCAGGAGACACCCGACACTGGTACGTACAATGTGCACTGCACCTGTATGGTGGCTGGGACATGGGGGCACAGCATCGCAAGCTGGTGAAGGTGCTGCCTGGGCAAGAGGCAGATGGTGATCACAGATGGGTGTAGCACAGCGATAGATGGTGGCACAGGTCCACCACCGATGACAGGTAAGCGGGCCGCAGGACACCGCCGGCCAGCACCAGTGTGCTGCCGTCAACCATGCCTGTGCCCCACAGACGTGCATCCCCTGTGCAGGGGGGGGTGTGTACACAGGCAACGCCACCGCCTGGGACACCCTGCCCACCACAGCCCAGGCACTGTCACATTGTGTTGGCAAGGCACAGCAGTGCCCTACAGGTGTCGTGACCGCCACAGCCAGTCTGCACACCGCTCCCTTACCCCTGACTCATGGTGTTGCTGACCAGCACAGTGCTGCTCCCACGGCACCCACTATGGGCATGCTGAGCTTCACGCAGGACCTGTACAGTGACAAGTTCCAGTGGACCACACTGTGATGGCATGAGCCCCCTGCAGAGGAGTGGCGTCCAGTGTGTCCCTCGGGCCATCACCCAGGTCACCCATTGTGTATTTCTCCCTGGTATGGTGGCAGCACTGGGGCTGGACCAGTGTTGCCGGTGCCTGGAGTGGTCTGGCATAGGGCTTTGTGCTCACGGTGGCACACCTGTATATAGTTTGCTCCCACTGGGGTGTTCTGCAGTGTTGCGTGGCGTATATGTCTCATGGTCTGCAGGGGTTCGGCCACATGAGATCCACACGGGTGGCTGGAGATTTGCCCATCCTGTGTTTGTTACCTTGTTTTGTTATATTGGGTCATGGGGACGTTGGGTTGGTTACTGTCTGGTTGTACACTGTTACGCATATTGTTGTCTTGCATAGTGTACTGCATGGCTGGGTCACATGTCTGGGTCTCGTGGGTGTCCTGCATCCACCGGACAATGCCTATCATCGTAGGGGGCCCTTGGAGGGTGGTGCTGTTTCAGTATTATGTTGTGTGTCCACTTGCAGGTTTGAAGTGGTCATGGGGCCATTACAGTGTTCCATATGTCATGGGTTCAGTCCTGCATGGGGTTGTGATGCTGGACAATGTATGTTATTTTCGATTCCTTTGTGTGCCGCAGCAATGCACAGGGTATGCTGCATGTTCATGCTGTTGCCTAATGTTGATTTCCATGTGTTACATCCACCAGAGGCCATGGCAGCATTGGAATAAAGATGGTCACGTGACACCATACTGTGTTGCTCCTTTGCTTGGGCAGGTTGCTTGCATGCCTACATTGCTATATGGGGCACTGTGGGGCTTCTGCTGCCATGGGTCATGGGTGTGGTGGGACTGGGTGTTCAGCCTGGCAGCACTGTGTGTGCTGGGCACAGGCAGCATGCGTCTGAAGGGTGGCTGCTGTGCATGGCATGCCTTGCCTAGGTGGTGCACCGCGTACCTGGCTGTGGCATGGATCGGCGTCACGGTTCCCAGCACCCGTGGGTGCATCCCGTCCCTCCTCCATGCCAGGCATCAGGGCCCTCCTCTGCTTTCGTTTCCACCCCTTCTGCTGCATCACACCATCGGTCCACCATGACTGCCACAGGGCACACATTGCTGTCGGCCTCCTTGCCATGTTCTGCCACACTCTGTGTACACTGTCTGCCAGATGGCCGTGTGGGTGGGTGTCTGTCATCGCAGCTGTCTTCACCAGGTGCACCCTGGGATACGGTTTCCATTCATGGGTTTGTGTCCACTCACTGTTCACAGCTCAATGTGGACGGGCTGTAACTGTTCTGGACCACTTTCACACCTGCTCTCTGGCAGCATGGACACACTGTACCATTTCCAGTCTGTAATGGTTCGGAACTGTTTCAGCATTTTCAGGTGTAGTGTGGAAGGGGCCTAAAAGGTACTTTGGGACCCCCATCTTCCAATGATTCCTCAGTACAGTTCTATCTCCACAGCAGGTGAGAACTCATCCTACAGTGCTGCAGGACTGTTTATTTAAATTTGAGGAGCTTGTTGCCAGCAATATTCAGCCCCTTTGGCAATAACTAAATGGTAGGGACCTACTGTTGGTTAGCCATTCTGGGTAAACCGCATGCTTCTTGCAGACCTATCCATGGTCAAAACTGTTGTACTACCCTGCGCATGTATGTGCACCATGGTATTCCGACAGGCCTACTCAAATGGTTGCTTCTTCTAGGGCACAACCTGGATTAAAAGCCTTCAGTGCCACCCTAATGACTATGGAGACCCACGGTTGATCTCTTGCAGACTGGTCTCCATGCCTACATTCCGCAGGAAATGGACAGAACAGATGCAGGAGGAGAGATGTAGTCACCTACAAAGAGGTGGATACACTGGTGCACTCCAACTCAGCCTCCCTGGCTCTTCTCTGGATCTCAGGTAAGTCATGTTATTCCTTTACCTTTGGAACAGCAAAAGTGCCAGGCACTGTCGATCACCTACACGTTTTGCAAAGGCAATACATGTTGAGGGTATCTGGCTCACCCAGACCTCTGGTGCCGATAACCTCAAGACATTTCTAAGCAGCTGTGGGTTT
The DNA here is from genome assembly GCA_016271365.2 of Neoceratodus forsteri. Lineage (NCBI taxonomy): Eukaryota > Metazoa > Chordata > Ceratodontiformes > Ceratodontidae > Neoceratodus > Neoceratodus forsteri. Next base: position 1,410,804,949 of record CM028131.1, on the reverse strand, counting down.
GCCCCTTGGAAGAGAAGTGTGAGTTGTTTTTATTTTATGGAGGCAGGGAAACAGTTCATGTCATTTTTTGTATTGTTAGTTTTGGTGGTGGCAATACAACACACCTTGGCCACCTGCCACCCCTCCCCCCCTTCACAGTATGACTCAGTATGAGCTCACAGGGGGGTGGTGGTCAACTATAGGCACACGACCCTTATACGACTCCTCGAGAGTTCATCATCTTTATTTGGGTTGCTTCTGCTACTACAGCACTGACATTGAAAGGCATAGGTTTATTTGGAGCCTTAACACAGCTAGTCAGGTGGCAAAGGACCTCAGAGGTGCTTGACGATCCATTAACTCCTTTTGTAACATAACAGAAATCACTATGCATCAATAACGGAAAGCCACTGGCTGAAATGCAACAGATGTAATGCCCCAAAGTTGGGGCATCCCAGAAATATAAATTAAATACAAAATTAGGGGTTTGCAGCTGCATAGGGTGCCAGCCTTAGATACAGACTGCAGGGTAAAGAGAAAAAAAAGGGTCCCTTAAATGTGAACTCCCCTCCCTATTGTGGGAAAAACTCTGTAAATAATAAAGAAAGTGCTCTGTGCATGCACGTAAACCCTGGTTAAAAAATAGATTTTGAAGCAGCTCAGTAACAATGGTCTGGATGGAATGCTGTGCTGAGCTGCTCATGCACAGTATTCCATTCCAGCCACTCTAGAACCCTGGTGGGTTCAAGTTTTAAAGTTTTTAACAGTTGGGGCAGTTGAGAGTTGGGGTTGATCCTGGGTAGAGGAGAGTGAGGATACAGTAAGACCAAGGGACAGTGTTTAGGGCTTACCTGTTGTTGAAGCCATCCCTGTGGGCTTAGCTGTGCTCCTGCTCTGCCTCCCCTGCCAGAAGACTCTCGTTTTGGCTGTTGTCGTGGTCGGTGGTGCCATCAGGGCACCACAAAGAAAAGTAAGCCTCCAGTTTGGTCGGGTTGGGCTGAAGACCCCCATCATTTCTGCATTTGTGTTAAAAAGTTTAAATTCGGTACCCTGTCGGCAGCAGAGAAGCGCTGCATCGCCACAGGTCCTGTCAGCTGTCTCAGGCCCCCCCCCCCCCGTCGCCTGCCGCAGTTCCTGCAACACTCCCTCCCACTGCCAGCATATCCTCACCTCCCAAGACCATGCAACAGCCCACCAGCAGCTCAAGGAGCGGTGAGTCAGCGGCAGTGCATGCTACGTGCTGACCGCCTGTTAAAAAAAAAAAAAAGAGAGACTTTTTCATTTAAAAGAGCGCAGAAGGTGCGAAGAAAGACAGCCGAGCGCTGCAGGGGCAATGGGTCGGTAGGACCCTGGATTTAAATATTTAGTAGGGAGGCGGGGTAGCAACGCCCTCAATGAGGGGCCAGCTCAGTGAGGCCAAGCAAGGGCCTATGAATATTAAGTGAAGCGGCGGGTTTAGAGGCGGCGACCTGCCAAAAGAGTGACAGCTCTCAGAGAGCTGTATAGATTTAAAGGGGCCCTGCCATTTCTGGCCAATTTCAAATATAAAAAGGGCACCAGGCCCATTTTGAAGGCCTATTAGACCCACAGTAAAGAGGGCACCAGGCCCATTTTGAAGGGCACCAGGCCCACCGTTAAGAGGGCACCAGGCCCTTAGCTGAGAGGGCACCAGCCCCATTTTGAAGGGCACCAGGCCCACCATTAGGAGGGCACCAGGCCCAGTTCAGAGGGAACCAGGCCCACAGTAAAGTAGGGCATAGGCCAGAGGTAAATGTAGGGAATTAGGCCCAAGGTAAAGCAGGGTTCCAGGGCAGCCCCGGTCAAGTGGATTAGAGCAAGCCAACCTAGTGGTAGTAAGGGCAGCCCCAGCCTAGTGCATTAGGGTAACACAGCCTAGTGGTGGTAAGGGCAGCCCCAGCCTAGTGCATTAGGGTAAGACAGCCTAGTGGTAGTAAGGGCAGCCCCGGCCTAGTGGATTAAGGCAAAACAGCCTAGTGGTAGTAAGGGCAGCCCGGCCTAGTGCATTAGGGTAAGACAGCCTAGTGGTGGTAAGGGCAGCCCCAGCCTAGTGCATTAGGGTAAGACAGCCTAGTGGTAGTAAGGGCAGCCCCGGCCTAGTGGATTAGGGCAAGCCAGCCTAGGGGTAGTAAGTGCAGCCCCAACCTAGTGGATTAGGGCAAGCCAACCTAGTGGTAGCAAGGGCAGCCCCAGCCTAGTGGATTAGGGCAAGCCCGCCTGGTAGCAGTTAGTAGGGCATACAGGCCCCATAGCAAATAAGGCATTTAGGCCTTTAGTGTTCCGGGCAATTAGCATAGGGCAAGTGGTACCCTCAGTATGGTGGTTAGGGCATCCTTAGCAAAATGTTCAGGGGTAGCCAGATCCTATTCAGGAAGGCCCTACAGTCAGGAAAAAAGGTCCATCCAAGGGTGCTCAGCTCACAAATACCTCAAAGTAACTGCAACAACTGTACTGTTCCTGCAACTGTTTATTGCTAACATACCTGAAAGGCTGTGAACTTGCTAAGAAGCACCAAGACTGTACTGTATATGGATTGTGGTTATTTGCCCCTGGTTGTCTGGACTATAGCTCTAAGCATCTGAACTATTGCCCTAAGCATCTGAACTATTGCTCCAAGCATCTGAACAACTGCCCCACCTGTAATAATTACCCGTAAATTTATAATTTGCCCTTCCCCTGGCAAATTATCTGATCATTCCACAGTTCTCTTGGCACTGCAGAAAAGTGCATCTTTTAGCTATATTGTTAGCAGCGTGTGGGGACAGTCTCAATCTTCTACCACACTGAAGTCCCATGGTGTGGTCTGTAATCCTACGTACTCAGAATCAGTCTCTACCCAGAAGGGGACATCTTTTTCATCATTCCTCACCCAAACATGGTTGACCATCAGATCATCTCCTCCGTCTGTATCGTTCACCAACACAGAGTCCGTCGCCATTCGTACAAGTCATACCCGCCGTTTCTTCTTTTTCACAGCTTGAAGTTACGTCCGCCGAAGTTCAAGTGCATCACGCCAGCCGTGCCAGTGTCATTTCGTATGGTTCCTGATCTGGACGTCCTGAAGTTGGTCGCCCTCCACAGAAGAGTGTGCACATCCTGGAGAACCTGGTCTGTGCCACTGGTCGTTCGCTGAAAGTCGAGTCTGTCGAAGCCCAGTTCGGGACCCGTCTGCCGTTTCTTTATTTTGTTCTAGTTTCTGGTGAGAAGACTGCAAAACCAACCATCCTCTCTACAGATTCTTCTGGTTCCTAGTCCTATTGGAGATCCATCTTCACCCCAGATCCTTCAGAGGCTAGCTGGCCCTTGGAGTGTTGCAGCATCGTTCAGGTCGTGGTAGTCCTCGAGTGGATTCGTCGCCATGCAGATCCTGGTTCCTCTTCATCCTTGGCGGCCCTGAAAGTGGGTTTTGGCCAAGGTATCCTTTATTTTCAGTTTGGAATCAGACACCCTGTAAGTGGGTTATTCCAGGAACCAGTTGCTCTGGTTCTTTCTTTCCAGCAGCCTTGAAGAGACAGGGCTTTTGCCAAAGAAACATGTGGTCTGTTTACCAAACCTTTCACCACCCAGTGGCCTTTACAAGGTCCCTGCTGGGAACTGTGTTTAGTATCGATCGTTCTGTTTGCTCCCCTTTGTAGCTACCATCTTAGAATGACAGTGTACACGAAGACATCAGACCTTTGGACTAATGTGGCATTTGGACTTCGGTAGAACTCTGTGGTCATAGCTAAACCAGATATTGTTATGGGTAGTACATAACATCTGATTCTCACCTAAGTTTAGTAATAAGTATAGAAACTGTTGAATAATTATAGAAGTATAGTGGCAGTAGGCATAAATACATATTCTAATATTGCTTGTGATTATTTTAGCAGTTAGATAATAGCAATCTGCACTCTTTACCACCCTGTTGTTTTGGGTGTTTTCTCCCTCTTGTGACTGTGTCTCCCTACCCACTGGTACTAAATAAACGCCCTGCGGGCACTGAATTTCTAGGTTGACTCCTGCCTCTCCTTCTCTGGGTAACAGTTATCTTATCCACTATAATTCAGACCTTGATGTTCCATCCTGTTTCATCTTGGGAGCACCACACAGGTGACCAAAGTTGGAGCAGGGCTTAATCAGTGGTAATGCTCGCTCCAACACGGCATTAATACCCAGAACAATATGCAGTACCACATCTCACCACAACAAATGCGCAATGTAGGACCTATATAAAGTAAGCATGTAAAAAGATTATTAAACGCAGTTTCACTACCCACCCACACACCCAATTGCCACTGACGCTATCGCAGAAATGCGACCTCTAATAAAAATCTCGATCAGTAAAACATAGATGAGAATGACAGTAGCAGTTTCCATATTAAACTGTCTGAAAGTAGTAGTTCGTAGCAGTGCTCCTAGCTTCCATGTGATGTCGGCTAACTGCAAAATATTCCCAGAATGCACAGGATTTCACAAATGCCGTTGATCTCATGAAGCAATCTGTCTCTCTCCATGGAATAAAAAGAATGTCCACAAGCAAATGGCAAAGAAAAGGACGATTTCTGTATTTGTGTACTACAACAACCGTTACCGTTTCAGACATTTTAACACATTACTGTTAGTAAATGTGTGAACCAGAGCTCGAATGACGAGCAGTCTATGTTGATATGTGTCTCTTTATTTAATAAAGTGTAAAAGATATGAAAGACCGAGTGGAATTTTTTTTTCTGTCATAATCACCAATTGTTCTGCCAAACTGTCATGTTACAAGTGCATTAAGCCACTTCAAAGTCGGCCTCTACTGGGGAATTAATGCATGGTTGGGTGGTTGTAGGCACTCGGACTTCGGCCTCGCGCCACAACCCCCACCCCCAAAACCGTGCATTAATTCCCCAGTAGAAGCCTCCTTCATCATGGCTTAATGCTTATGTGTCCAAAAAAGTATTATTTGGCTGGACAGAGATCTCTCATCTCAAGGCTCCTATACATCATTTCCTGAGAGTCACACACATGACAAGCATGAATCACTGGGCATATCCAATGTGTGTGGCTCTCAGGGAAATATGCACAGGAACCCTGTGCCTAGCAATGTCAGGCCCTTCAGACATGCATCTAATAGAAACAAATCCAGTACCATCTACCGTCAAATGCAAAATAAAGGTACTGAAACAGGGCTAAGCTGTCTCAAAACACTGCATTTTTATTTTATATAACAAGCAAAAAAAACAGCACCTAGGAGTCTCAGTCTCTCTCAGAGACACCAGTGGTAACACCACATATCTCTGACCGGTTTCGCATCTAGCATCATTAGGGGGTGTGTTCAAAAAACAGCATGTGTTTGGGGGGGGGAGGTAAGCCACAATACTCCCCTGAGTTTGCCAATGGCCTGGGCAAGATCAACAAGTGGAAGAAGCAGCCAGGGTTAAAGACGGAAGGAGGAACACACATATGCACTTGCATCTGATCCTTTTGAAAATCCAGCCCATTACCACTCGAGACAAGACCTAGAAAACTACTTGAAGCTGCATAAATTTGTCAGTCTAGGATTCAAACAATGAGGTACAAACAGTTTGCTTTTTATGTGCGTTCCAGTGCATTCCAGGTTTAAAAGAGCCCTTTTACTTGCATACATAAGTTAAGTCAGTATGAAGACTTACCTCCCCTAGAGTGGATCCATATGGAAAGTGTCATTTTTAGAGCCATGGTTTATGGAAGGGAAGGGATCGTATTTTGACTCTGTGGAGCAGAGCTACCGATCCCTTCCACTTTCTTGTCTTCAGCGCCGCACCCGCAGTAGCATGATTTTCGACACAGTTATACAGAGAGTGTGGGGGCACACTCCATAGACTACTACAGTGGCTGACTTTTATGTCTTTTTTTGTTTTAATAGTTCAGGGTTCTGATTCGGATATATCAAGGCCACCACTCAACTAACAAGAGCCTTGTTGGTTGAGCAGTGGCCTTGTTTTATCCAAATCGGCACCCTGAACTGTAAAACAAAAGGCGTAAAAGTCAGCCCCTAAAGTAATCTATGGAGCACATCCTCACACTCTCCATGTATTATATAGAGAATAATGGATGGGTAGCTTGGATTTTACACACCCTGAGGGGTGGGATGCCACGTAAACCCCGAGACCGAAGCTTGAGGGGTTTATTAAGGCATCCCACCCCGACGGTGTGCATAAATCCGAGTTTTAACTGGCTACCCATGTTTTATTTTGTATAATTTTTGCTTTCTGTTTTTTTGCCTGTGCAACTTACAGTTTTACTTAGAAAAGAGAGTGTTGTTATAACCAGCTGGTTATAATGACAGAATTATAACCAGCTTTTCCTGTGTTAAAAAATAGAAACCAGTTATTATATCATAATAGGTGATAGCATGGGGGCAATGCTGAAGACAAGGAAGTAGAAGGGACCAGTGGCTCGGCTCCATGAAGCCAAAATATGATTCTTCCCCTTCCATAAACCATGGCTCTATAAATTATAGTTTATGTCTAGATCAACTCCCGGGGAGATGAGGCTTCTTACCATGTTAATATGGGGTATAGATAAAAATGCCAGGAAAGGTGCTCTTTAAATGGGAGACACCCCAAAATGCAAAATATCTTGACAAGTGGGTTCAAAAATATCAGTTTTATTCTGTGGCATTTCCCTCCACATTTGTATGAAGAAAGAGATGCCATAGAATAGAACAGATACTTTCTGATCCACTTTGCAAGATATCATGATATTGTTTATTTTGGGGTATGTCATAATACATATTTAGCAAAGTCGGGTACATAACAATGGAATACTTAATCAATCGGAGAGCAGCTGTCAAATGCTATTGATATCACAATGGTCATGTGAAGCAGTGAAGCCAGCAGTTGAAATCAAAGAGAAATAGTTACATTCTCATCCAGACAGAAGGTTTTTATTGTTTTTTTTCTTTTAACTATTGATGTTTATCCCTCCGGGGAGCCTGGCAGGCAGCTCCGGATCCACCCTTGGAGGGAACTCGGTCCCAAGGCCCACCTTTCCCACCCCAAGTCTCCCAGTGATCCTCCACAGGTTGTTCTCTCATGACAGGGCTGGGGCGAGAAGAGACGGCTTTTCCTCCACCCCAGAACATAAATCCAGGTGTTGGGGTGGGCACTGCCGGGGTCATCATCGAGCCTGCCAGCTCCATTTTCCTGGTTTTCTCACTTCCCCCCTCCCCGCTGACTCATACGTCTGCTCAAGATTCCCAACACGTATCTCCCCCCAGCAGTTGCTAGAGGGCAATCAATGGGCAGGACAGCTGTCCCTCCCTCTCCAAGAGATGAGAGCAGTGCTCAATCCTCTCTCTTCGATGCCCACCCCCAGTGGTCCTGGCTCGCTCCCGAACCCGGGTCGCCGGCATGGCATGAGGTATGGCATCCAGCACCTCAACCTTCAGCACCACTAGGCCGGCTCCCAGACAAAAGTTTTAAAGAGCACCTTTCCTGCTCTTTTAAGAGTCACGAAACAAAGAGGAAGCTCCCTTACCTCCTCCTGTGTGGCAGATATGGAAACTATTTTAAAAAGGGAATGGATTGTAATTTTTTGAATTAACTGTATTTTTCACCCTCAGACACCAACTAGCCCCTTTCAGCCTTTCTGTCCTGCCCAGCCCATCAGCCGCCTTCTCTGGGACTTACCTCTCTCCTATGTTCCCCTGTGGAACACCCCACCATGGGCAGGGTCGCCTGGGGGCCACACCCTATGTTTGAGCGGAGTCAAAGTGTTGGTTGAGGAGAGACAGCCTCACTAGGCAGAATGGGACCTGCGGTGGAGCAGCAGGCAACATCCTGCGCAGTCGGGGATTTTCTATTTTTCTTTCCCTTCCCCTGAACAATCCAATGATCCTGTGCCTAATGCAGAGATGTCAGAACGCCAGTGCTCCCCTCCTTGTGCACTGGCTCTGCAGCACTGCCAGCTGTGGTCAATTAGGTATCAATGTTGCTGCAGCAACCAGAATCCCACCCACCCCAAGGAGGTGTGCGTCCATGAGACACTCAACCATCCTCCCCCTCCGGCCCTCTAGCAGCCCAGGCTTGTTCCTGAATGGAGGGCGCTGGCATCTCAGGCAGTAGTGCTACCACTGCACTGGTGGTCCAGCTCAGGGATCATAACTTGCCCCTGAGAGGCTAGCTGCATGACCCCTCCCACGTCCTTACTGCCAGCTCCACCCCCCATGCTCAGACGTTTTCTGATGTCTGTATAGGGAGAGTGTTGGGGCGCTCTCCATTTAACTCTATGGAGGTGCTTTTCCAACACTGTGTTCTGGCATCTAAGTGAACTTTTGGCAAAAATCTAAGTCAGCGTTCAATTAACAAGGCTCTTGTTAAATAAACCCTGGCTTCTATGATTACCAAAAGTCCACTTAAATGCCAGAACACAGCATTCAAAATGGTGCTCTTTAAAATCCATAACAATAAAACTGATGCTGTATAAATCAAACATGCAATAAGCTGACTCAAATTATGCAATTTATTATCACTTGGTTTGGGGTGGGGGCTTTTATAACTCACTCAGTGATCCCCATTCATTAAAAATGAGAGGCGGGCCGCCATGCTATCTTGAATGCGCGCCTCTCATTTTGTATTGCCGCCACTCTTTCCTGCTTTGTGCTGCCCTAGTAGCGCTTAGCGCTACTGTCCCTTTAAATGTTCGCGATCGCACACTAGGAATGTGCACGTTAGGAGCGTGCACACAGGCAGCAGATTCGAGCGGTCACGGAGGCACGCAACCGCAGTCAGGAACTTACACAGTCGGTGATCACGGGGTTGTTGGTCTAGCAGTCAGCAGACCATGCAAGGCGCCAAATTGTGGAACGAATCACGGAGGAAGCAGGAGAGTGACAGCTAAGACGCCCTATAGTGGAGCAGCTACAACACTTAGGGGTAAGTCCCATTAAAGTAGTCTACTGCCACTCGAGGGTTTTTGCCAGTGTGACAGTGTGTCTTCTAAGGAGACGATCGTTTCAGCATGTGGAAGTTGGGGCTATACTGATGTGACAGCAGGCAGCTAATCCCCCCCAGAACAAAACATAAATCTGTATTGAAGTCTAGCAGTGTTGATCACAGTGAAAACTATTAGTTTACTGCTTTGAAGTTGGCTGAGTGAGGTGGGCAGGGGAGGGAAAGATCATTGTGTGGACTCCACAAAGCAGCAGCTGATTTGATTGTAGCTGAAAAATAATTTGCAGTGACTGGAAAAAAAAAACATACAGATTGCCTGTGAGTCAATGACTGTTAGAGAAGTGTTGGCTGTGTTTAGTAACTGACTGAGTAGGCAATTTTACTTAAAAAGATCTGAAGGTTTGAGGGGGAACTACTGGGTTTGATTTGAGAGGGGAGCAGAATCACTGTGTGGTCTTCACAGTGGACCTGGGCAGCAGTTTTATTTGAACTACTGAAGGGTAGGAAAAAATACTGGCAGTAAGAAAACAAAAACCCCGTGACTGCACAGAAGATCAACGTTTTAGTGCACTTTACAGCCCTGACCACCAGAGATTTGTTTTGTAGCCAGCAAAAAAATATTTGTGTGGGGAAAAAAATTCTGGTCTCCTTAACTGTGCCAACAGAGGGTCTGCACCACTAGTCAGGTTGTGCACTTAGTCTAAGCTTCGTCAGTGGTCACTTGTCCCTGATTCAGGGAGCAAAAAAATATTTGTGTGGGGAAAAAAAATTCTGGTCTCCTTAACTGTGCCAACAGTGGGTCTGCACCACTAGTCAGGTTGTGCACTTTGTCTAAGCTTCGTCAGTGGTCACTTGTTCTGAACCCTGATTCAGGGAGCAAAAAAATATTTGTGTGGGGAAAAAAATTCTGGTCTCCTTAACTGTGCCAACAGGGGGTCTGCACCACTAGTCAGGTTGTGCACTTAGTCTTGCTTCGTCAGTGGTCACTTGTTCTGAACCCTGATTCGGGGAGCAAAAAAATATTTGTGTGGGGAAAAATTGGTCTCCTTAACTGTGCTAACAGGAGGTCTGCACCACTAGTCAGGTTGCACATAGTCTAAGCTTGTCAGTGGTCACTTGTCCCTGATTCAGGAGCAAAAAAATATTTGTGTGGGGAAAAATATTTGGGCTCAACCAGCATTACCAAACTCTCGTTCTGTATTGACAAATAAACACAGATAACACTAAGGAAAAAACTTATTGTACACAATGCAGAAACTAACTTTGGTTTCAAATTAACTCAAAAACGGAAACATCCTGATCAAGATGACAATTGTGAGTCGATTGGGACAATGCCAATTGGTCCAGTTGATATCGACGTCATTGTCCAAAATTCCCTGCACTTCTTCCTCCTGTAATACAGAAAAAAACACGTCTAAGCATAGAGCAACAGGATTTTATACTGGCTGGCTTAACAAATACTGTTGGTTACAGTACAAAGAAAATGATGGCATGTTTTGTGCATTTTGCATAAAACATAAACAGATGCCCAAATCAGGAACAGTTTAGGTACTCAGTGGGTGTAAGACATTCAGAGAAGATGCTATAAAAAGGCATCAGAACAGTTCAGTTCACGTTGTTGCTTCTGAACTGGAAGCTAACTGCAGAATTTCAGCTTCAAAAGGTGGAATAGAGCAGGCAATGCAGCAGGCCCTGACCCTGGAACAAGAAGCTTTTGTGGCATCCCTTCGTTGCATGTACTGGCTAATAAAAAATGAGCTGCCTCACACAACGAAATATGGCTCACTGCTAGATCTCGCCAAATCATTGGGATGCAAATACCTAGACAATATACATATTGCTGATGCTGTTAAATATCGTTCTGATCGAACTGTCAGAGAAATGGTTCTCTCTCTGGGTGAGGTGGTCAGATCAGTTCTTGCAGATTTGAAGGCTGCCAGATTTTTTTCATATTTGGTGGACGAAACAACTGATATTGCTGTTATGAAGCAGCTCATTTTGTATGGTATGTACTGCAAAGAAGGGAAACCCAGAGTTTCTTTCCTGGGACTTGAGGAACTAATTGATGGAAAGGCAGACACAATTGTTAAAAAAATGCTGGAGTTCTCTGATAACAATCAAATCTCGATTGATCACCTTGCAGGGTTAGGCAGTGATGGAGCAGCCGTTAAGCTGGGCAGGCAAAATGGGGTGGCTAAAAAGCTGAAAGAAGTCAGCCCAATTCTTGTTGAAAATCACTGTATGGCTCACCGGGAGGCCTTAGCTGTAAAGGCAGCAGCAAATGAAGTGAACGCCATTAAAAAGTTTAATCAAACACTAGATCACTTATACAGATATTATGAAAACTCTGCTGTTCGCATGGCTGCCCTGAAAGAACTTCAGCAGGCAATGGAGAACCCTGTTTTAAAGCCTAAACAGGCAAAAGCAGTTAGGTGGTTGTCCCATGATGCAGCATGTGACACACTAAGGAAGATTTTCCCATCCGTTGTTACGTCCCTTGCATAGAGAGGCCTCTGAAAGGCATGATCCCCAAGCTGTGGGCCTAGTAAAAATAGTGGAAAACTGGGAGTTTTTCTCTATTTTATGCATGATGTGTGACATACTTCCACACCATAGTATCTTATCTAAAAGCTTTCAAACATCAGCTCTGAATTTTATTGATATAAAGAGACATTTACATTCCACTTTAGAGATTCTTAGGGCACGCCTACTGGTACCTGGTCAGTACTTCTCCTCCGTTTCACCTGAACTAGTACTCCTGAATGATAATGGCCGGAACTTGCCATTTAGAGAACTACTGTTAAATCATTTCAGAACCTCTGTGCATGACAACTTTATTAGGGCCCTAATTGCTCAAATTGAGCAAAGGTTTCCAAGCACAGAACTTTTGGATGCGTTCAGTATCTTTGACCCCAGCATGATACCGGAAGGTGATATTGAAGAGTTGGAAGGGTATGGCAGATGATAGCCTTGAGATTATTCTTGGTCAGTATGCTACTGTTGTGGATGTAGGTGCTTCTGCACTGGAATGGGCTTCCTACGTAGTCTCATGTTCACAGAAAAGATGGCCTTTAAGACTATTTCTGATGTGCTGCGCTCTAACTACTAAGTATGTAGACCTGTATCCAAACATATCTACTTTGGCAGAACTGGCAATGATAATACCAATGTCAACTGCAGATTGTGAGAGGGGTTTTTCTGCACTGAATCGAATAAAAACGCAAGAACGAAATAGATTTAAGTGCCAGTGTGCTAAATGCACTTATGCTTACCTCATTTGAGGGCCCTGATATTGACAGTTTCCCTTATTTGGAAGCTGCAGCTCATTGGGCAGGACTGCAAAATCGAAGATTAGATCTTGGCCTTGCAGGCACTAGTAAAGAGATGTAGTATGGCTGCACCAAAATGTCAAGACTCTCACAAACTGTTGCCTGGCCTGCAACTAGAATGCAGAGGTTTTCCAGTATGTTTTATCACAATTTTATTTTGCTACTGCACACTACAGAGGCCTCCAGATCATCATATTACTCTTATTTCTTGTTTCTTATGCATTTATTGCATCCCGACTGACTCCGCCCACTGGTAGCTCCGCCCCCTGGTGACCCCGCCCCCTGTGGCTCCTCCCCATTACCACTGCTCTATATTTTCACGCAATGTGGAACACTGCTTGACTTAGCCACTTGTGAGTTATGGTCTTTCCTCCACACTCGTAAAGATAAATTAAATATTCTGAGTCAGGCTATTGCACATCCCTATACATCTGTTTACAGCAGTCTAATGAAATGTTTTCGATTTCTTCACAGATGTGAGTATAAGCTGTGTCTGGTACACTGCAAGGAGGGTGACCAAAATAAATCTGTACCTGCAGCCCTTTCATGACTGTACCTGACAGCCTTTACACAGTGGATGTTTTTATGTCTGAAGACTGTCTTATGTTGACTGAGTCACTGATTATTTAGTGCATTTGCAAACTTGCAGATTCTGGCACTCTAAATGTACAGTATGTGGCGCTCTGTCTTTATATCTAGAGCTAGAAAATGGTACCGGGTGAGACAGCCCATCGCCACAGAGGTAGGGCTACTACGTCCTCACGACGCCAGCAAACAGTGTTCAGGAATGAGCCTGGATCACTGTGGGCCAGCCGGTGGGGGGGACGACTAATCTCTGGGGAGGGAGGGTTCCTTTCTCCTCTGCAATATTGCCACCTGGGTGACCACAGGTGACAGTGTGGCTGGACTGCTGAGGGACAGTTTGGGTCACTGCAGTTGTTGGCTCACAGGCACACTCTGCGTACACACACCCATTACACTGTACACAACATTATGGGGTAGCGGGAGAAAAACAGAAAACTGTCCCAGCATCTGCTATGATTGACTCCAGTATATCTGGGCCCTACACCCCTACTACAGCACCTCATGACAACAAAAGAAGTTTGGGGATCAATTACTCCCACCTTGTCTTGCCTGTGCGGGGGGGGGGGGGCAAACTCAGGATACCTGGAGGTAGGAGGAGGCATGAGGTCGGGTGTGCCTTGGGAGCTCCAGAGGGAGACAGGAACTGGAGACAAGAAGGGGCATAAACAGAAAGTTTAAAAAACATAGTACCAGTAGAGGACCCTTGTTGTTACTCTTGACAAAGCATCTAGAGGGCAGTACAAAACGTTGAGGTTTGATGATAGCACAGTACAGCAAAGCACTCTCCATGTTTGGCTTTTTTGATACTGCACTTTACCTTTTGTAAATAAATTCCATATTAGCTGACAGCCTAAAGAGGGACGTCTTACTATAATATATGGTAGAATGTTGTTGACCCTCAAAAATCATCATTTCCCAGTGCTGTTAACCCATCGATGTGACGTTTCATCCTTGTTAACCCATCGATGGTACATCACATTGATGGGTTAACAACTGGGAACAGTTTGCGCATGTGCACACATTTTTCTCTCAGGAACCGAAGGATGCACACAGCGGTGATGGAATGACCGAACGACTGCGGCAGTGACTTATTTAAAAAGCTAGGAGCCCTCTTCAATCTTTCTTGGGACCATACACTATAAAAAACAATGTATGGTCCCTCTATCGGCAACCAGTTACTTTTAACCATCTTAAGGTTGCCATGGTGACATAAACCTCTCGAGCCATGGTCACCCTGGTGACCTCTCGATGGTTAATAGACCAGTTACCGATAGAGGACCATACATTATCTTCTATGTTATGCACTGTGCTCTTTTTTGTTTTCATTAAATCAGCAGTTATAAAGTACACTAAAGAGTCCCAAAAGGATATAACATGTGCCATTGGTTACTCTCAGTATCTATTGGGACAAATGTTTCAGCCTGTTACTGTTCAATTCAAAAAGCCCACAGCTTCTGATAGAACATTTTTTGAAGAGACTTGGACCACTCTAACAGATTTCCAAGTTCCCCACACAGATATTTAGGAGCACCATTCTGGGACTGTCATCAGCAGTGGCCCTGCCAGAACTTTCAGGCCCGGCTTTACTCCGGGCCTTAAGACATGCTCCAGTCAATCGGAAGCCTCCAAGAGAAGGTTCCAACCACTTCAGGCACAACAATCTCAAGATGCCAATTTTTAAAAGGCTGTGATGCTTGGCATTCCTCTTCAAAACCAACGCCTGCAGCAGGAGATCGTGAGGGGCTTTGTTCTGGTTAAGGCCCCCTCCATCGATCGCTGTCGGCAGCAGACTGACCAGAACTTTCAGGCCCAGTTTCACTCTGCCCCCAGGACCCATTCCAGTCAATCGGGAGCTTTCAAGAGAAAGATTCCAAATAATCCAGGCACAGCAAGCTGAAGGCTCCAATTTTAAAAAGGTGGCGAACACAGTTGGTGCTCCCCTTCCAAACCAGACTCCAGCACCTACAGCTGGGGGGGGGGTGTGAAGGGCTTTGTCCTGGTCAAGAACCCCCTCCCACTCCACTGACTGTTGTTGGCAGTGGCTCCACCAGAACTTTCAGACCCAGCTCCACTCCGGCCTCTGGGACCCGCTCCGGTCAATCAGAAGCCTTCAAGCGTCACCCCACTTCTTAACGGCTCCTGCTCTAGTGATCCTGTGTGCTGCAGTCCTGAGCACAAATGGCATCATCTCTGGCATCTACCGTGGGCATCAGCTGTAGAGGCAGCCAGCAGCAGGCCTCAATGCCCCAGCATGGTGGAACAAATCAGTTTGTCAGCTGGTACTGAGTTTGGCACTACTTTTCAAAATCTGGTAGCCAAATCAAGTTTTGCTGACCATCACTTTTAAGCGCTCAAAAATCACTTCATGGGCAGATACCCAGCTGGCTGGTAATTTTCAAAATCTAGTAGCCAAACCAACTGTTTTATAGGCCATTGTCCACCTGGCTACCTGATTTGTCTCACTCTGTGACCAAGTTGGACTTTTCAGTGCATACAGTCGCCTGTACCTGCTAATAGCTACATGTAGATTTATTGTATTGTTTATTGTTCCCTAAAGTTTGCTGGTTTCTTGAATTAATTCTAGCTATTATGTACATACCTCCTGGACTGTCTAACAAAGGTGGTGCCCAGATCTCCCTCAACTGTCTCCTAAGAAGCCACAGCATCTTATTCTTACTCAGCCCTGGTCTATGCAGCTGCTCCCTATCTGGATGATCCCTTCACTGGGTTCTGATTCAATTGTGGCTGCTTCCCTCTAGGTTGTCCCCTCACTGACCTTCTGCTGATATTTCAGCTGTTCCCTAACTGGGTGGCCCCTACATTGTGTACTGGTTACTGTAGCTGCACACTATCCGGGAGGCCCCAACATTGAGTTCTGGTTATTGCAGCTTCTCCCTATCTGGGTGGCCCAGTATTGCTTTCTGGTTACTGCAGTTGCTGTCTAACTGGGTGGGCCTACGTTGCGTCCTGTTTGCTAAAGTGACTCCATATCTGGATGACCCCTACATTTTATTCTGGCTGTTGTAGCTGCTTCCTATCAGGGTGGTCCCTACAGTGTGATCAAGTATTGCAGCTGCTCCCTAACTGGGTAGCCCCAACAGTGTGACCTGATTTCGCTGCTCCTCATCTGTGTGACCCTCCACAATGTGTTTCTGGTAACTCTGGCAGCTTCCTGTTTGAGTGGCCCTTACCTCAAGATTTGCAGGTGACCCGGGCCATTCTTGTCTGACGTTGCTCCTACTATAGCTTTACCTATCTGAAGGGCTACCATAGTTCCTTCCATCCCCCCTCCCCACCCCAAGCATTCCTTGACATGGCACTAAAAGGGTTATCTCCAGCAATCCTATATATTGCATTCTTTGTCTACACTGACTGGATTGCTGCTGCCTTACCTGCTCCCTGCTGGATTGCTGCTGCCTTGCCTGCCCCTTGCTATGTAGAAACATGGTGTGAGACCCTGATTCCCCTTCTTACCGGCTAGCCTTGATGCCACATCTTATATGAACACATCCCCTATGGACTGCACCAAAACAGCAACTGTTATAAGCTCTCCTTTTAAGCAGGGCAAGCTATGCTGTGCCCTTCGGTAATGACCTCTGGCACCTTATCCAGGCTGCTATTACTGCTGTTTACTCTCAGTGGGGGACACTGAACCTGACCCTGGGCCCGCCAATATCAATGTGTCTTCCCCCACTGGGTCACAATCGAAAGGTCTAAAACTGGAGCACATGAATATCAACAACCTAAAGCCTAAACTCCATCGGTTCGAAACCTGGGCTCTATGCTCCTGATGTCCTAGCTGTCACTGACACCTGGCTTAAATCTTTTGTCCTTTCACATGATGCTGAACAGCCTAGGTACAGTGCATTCAGGAAAGACCAGGTGGGCAAAAAGGGTGGCGGTGTCCTAGTTTATATAAAATTCTCCATAAATGCTAAAGAAATCAACCTACCATCTTTGGTAAACTCCCACTGTGAAAGCCTTTCTGAAAGATCTGCGGGGCAACACAAAGTCGCTATTTGTTGGCTGCGTTTACAGCCCTCCGCAGGCTGCCAGTCATGTTCTCACAGCACTCACTACTGGCCTAGCTGAAAAAACAGGTGAAATTATTTTGCTTGTTGACTTCAACCTAAACTTACAAAGAGAGAACAGTAATGTGCACAAATCTGCCCTGGAAGAGGTGCACCTAAAACAAATTATTGAAGGTCCCTCTCTGGACTAAATAAATAAGACTGGTAACCATTCACTCCTGGATTGGATTCTGGTCAACAATTCTGCCAGAATTAGAGCTGCTGGAATCCTGGCTGATTCCCCAAGTGACCACGCCTGAGTGTACTGCATATGGAAAAGCAACATCAAAAACCCTTCTCCTAAAGTTATTATGATCTGTGACTAAACAAAGCGGGACGAGTCTGCTTTCTTTGACAACCTTGCTGTGGAACGCTGGGGGGACATGGAGCAAAACTCAAGCATTGACCTCACCCTAGACTTCTTCACAAACAACTTCCTTAGTGTGCCCAACAAACTTGTCCCCTTAGCACAGAGAAGGGCAAATGGCCTATGCTCAAAGTGGCTAACTGGTGATTTGTATAATACAATGAAACTTATTTGAAAGTTATTTGGGATGGGACGCATTTCTGTGACCCTGCATCCTCTGCAGATGCGTTTAACCAATTTTTTGCAGATCTTGACAGATTTAAGACCTCCCTAAGAGGGTTGTCACCGGGCCCCCTCCTGTAAGCTCTGCATCCTCACAACCCGCCCCCCCCCCAAACTGTTCTCCACATTTTCTCTTTAAGCTTTTTTCTAGGAAAAAGGTGCTTGCCCAGCTGAAACTAGTACAGTCAGATAGCCCAGCTGGTTATGGCAATCTTGAGCATCATCTTTTCAAACTGGCTGCCCTGTAACTGCAAGTCCCTTCAGAACTCTGTTCAATATAGCCCTATTCCTGATAAATGGAAAACCGCCCTGGTGGTGCCAGTGACCAAAGGGGGGGGGGGACAAGAAGCCAGTGGATAACTACTGGCCAAATTCACTTCTCAGACCCTTGTCAAAAATACAGGAGAGGCTGGTTTCACAACCAACTCCAGGAATACTCTGAGTCACATGCTGTCCTCCTTACTGATGTCCAGTGGGGCTTCAGAAGAAACCTTGGCATTTAAACAGTCCTGGTGCCGCTTACCACAGATATCCTCAGTGCCGTGGACTCTGTGCCAGCAACCAGTACAGTATTCACTGACCTTACTAAAGCATTCAATCTGGTGAATCATGAGCCTCTACAGGATAAGTTGCAGCATAGAGGCCTCAATAGTCTTGCCTGCCTCTGGTTCAAGCATTGCCTTTTTGAATGAAAATAAATGGTCAAGTGGCAGGGCAGTGTATCCTCATTTAGATCCATAACAGATGGAGATCCTCATGGGTCCATTCTAGGCCCCTGCTTCTCTCTTTGCTAGTAAATGTGATGCCTAATAACTGTGGTGGTTACATAGAAACATAGAAGTTGATGGCAGATAAGGACCACAAGGCCCATCCAGTCTGCCCATTTTTTTCTACCTTATGAATGTGCCATAGGCCTGTACTCTGTCAATGGTTTATCTATTCATACTCATCTTTATTGCTCCCTTATGCCTATCCCATGCCTGTTTGAAGCCCTGCACTGTATTCATATCCACCACTTTCTGAGGTAGGCCATTCCATGCATCCACCACCCTTTCTGTGAAAAAGAACTTCCTCATATTCCCCCTTAATTGGCCTCCCTCTAATCTCATGCTGTGTCTTCTTGTCCTGCTATTTTTCTTATATTGAAACATGTTAGACTATTTCACCTTGTTAATGCCCTTAAGATGTTGGAATGTTTCGATCATATCACCTCTCTCCCGCCTTTGCTCTAGGGTATACATATTGAGCTCCGTTAATCTGTCCTCATATGTTTTCTGATGCAGTCCCTGCACCATTTTGGTTGCTCTTCTCTGGATTGCCTCCATTTTGTTAATGTCCTTGTGCAGGTGCGGCCTCCAGTACTGCAGGCAGTACTCCAGATGAGGCCTAACCAGTGTCTTGTAAAGAGAGATTATTACCTCCCTCTTACAACTTGCGATACCCCTACTAATACACAGCAACATCCCTCTAGCCTTAGCTACTGCTTTAGTGGTCTGCTTGGATGATTTCAGGTCACCTGAGATGATAATGCCCAAGTCACTTACTTTCCTTGTGATTGCCAGCAACTCCCCTCCCAACCTATAGGTGGCTTCAGGGTTTATCTTCCTTATGTGCATGATCTTGTACTTCTTTGCGTTAAACCCCATTTGCCACTCTTCCAACCATTTGGACAGTTTATCCAGATCTCTTCTCATTCTGCCCATCCCATCTGGATCATCTACTCTGTTGCAGATCTTGGTGTCATCTGCAGACAGACAAACCTTACCCTCCAGTCCATCTGCAATGTCACTGATGAAGATATTGAAGAGGACTGGCCCCAGGACTGATCCGAGGTACCCCACTTGTGACCTGCATCTCTTCTGACTGTATACTATTTACCACTACTCTCTGTTTTCTGCCCGCCAACCAGTTTGCCACCCAGTTGACCAACTTCTGATCCACCCAGAGCCTACCCAGCTTATTAATCAATTTTCTATGTGGAACAGTATCGAAAGCTTTGCTGAAGTCAAGGTTGGCAACATCAACTGCTCTCTCTTGGTCCACCACTCTGGTTACCCAGTCAAAGAAATCTATGAGATTAGTTTGACAGGACCTTCCTGTTGTAAACCCATGCTGTCTTGGATCCTGTGCTCCTATGGATTCCAGGTGTTGCACTATCCTTTCCTTATGAAGTGCCTCCATAATCCTGCCCATTACTGAGGTAAGACTGACTGGTCTGTAGTCCTCTGCCTCCTCCCTGCTACCAGTCTTGTGGAGCGGGATCACAAGAGCCCTTCTCCAGCCTTCTGGGACCTCTCCTGTGCTCAGACACTCACTAAACAGTTCTGATAATGGCTCTGCTAGTTCCACCCTTAGCTCCTTTAGTATCCTGGGATGTATGCTGTCAGGTCCCATTGCTTTGTCCACCCTGAGCTTAGCAAGATCTTGTAGGACCCTTTCTTTTGTGAAGGGACTATTGCACACCTCCTTCCCCCGTGTCCATGGTGCTGAGCCGTGGGCCCTGCCCTACCTTCTCCTCAGTAAATACTTAGCAGAAGTATCTATTTAGGATAGATGCTTTTCCTCGGTCCTCCTCACACTCCCCCTTATCCCCTCTGATCTTAGCAATACCCCCTCTGGACTTTCTCCTTTCACTAATGTATCTATAGAAAGTCTTGTCCCCTCCTTTTACTGTTCGTGCTAGTGTTTTCTCGGTTTGCACCTTTGCCTACCTTACTGCTTTCACTGCTTCCCTTAGCGAAGTTTGGTATGCCTCCCTATCTTCGTCCCACTGCGTTCCCTTATATTTCCTGAAGGCCAGCCGTTTGGCTCTGACCTTTTCTGCTACTGTTTTTGAGAACCAAAGTGCTTTCCTTCTTCTTTTGCTCTTGCTTTTCTCTCTAGCACAGTGGTTCTAAACTGCAACTGTATGCAGACACTCTTCTCTTCAGAAGTCACTCTGACATTACCCAGATTACTTCCTCCCTTGGAAACGATTTTCGGTAACCAGAAGCATGGTTCCTAATGAATAAGTTAACATTAAACACAAAGAAAACCAAAGCTATGCTATTTGGTAACACACACTGGGGCACCGAAAGGCAAAACCTTCTTAAGCTCAGTGCTCAGTATTGCTTCTGGTTCACAGCTTGAGGTTGTGGGTTCCATACAGTATTTAAGTATCCTACTGGACTAAGAGCTTCCCTGCAGCCTCAGACAGACCACAAAGAGAATTCCCTCTACCAGATGCTCGGTCTGCTATGATTCCTCTTGAATAAGCTAATGTTGAACACAAGGAAAACCAAAGCCATGCTGATTGGTAACAGGCACTTAGGCAATGAAAAGGCAAAACTTTCTTAAGCCGAGTACTGCTTCTGGTTCACAGCTTGAGGTTATGCATTCCATAATATCTAGGCATCCTATTGGACCAACAGCTTATTCTGTGGCCTCAGGTAGACTGCATACACAAATCCCTCTACCAGAAACTTGGCCTGCTATACATGCTTCAGGTCTTCCTCACTAAAGATGCCCTACTTGCTATCTCACGTATTAAGCTTCTTCCTGTACTACTCTTCAGTGACTTGGTCCTGAACTCCTTAAGAGAAACAGAGCTAAGCAGGCTCAGGGTCCTTTACAGCAGGACTGGTCATTCAGCTGCCAATGTCCACTCTAGTAAGCACCACTGCTATGTTTTTCCTCCCGTATCTGGCCTTCCTTTGATGGCAGACAGTTATCCAACATTCTGCCTGGCCAACAACCTAATTAAAGTCTTTCCCCTATTAGCCTACAGGACATCCTGGAGATAAAGTCTTAATGAGACACCTTTGCATTTCTGCTTCCACATTGCTAGCTGTCCCTAGGATCAAATCTGGCTCCGGTAGATGAGCCTTTGCCTACGCTGCCCCATACCTTTGGAACAGTCTCCCCGCTGCTATACAAGACAGTGGTGACACTACCACTTTAAAGACCACTCTCAAGGCCTAAATCACTGGGTGCAGCTGATGTCTTTGTTCTCGAACTGCTGAAAGTCAACCTAGTCGTGCACTTAACTGTACTGTTTCATTGATGATATCTGTATACTGTATATGTTTATGTCTCTCTGCCTCTGGCATTTTTGTAGTTAATTTCAGGATGCCCCTTATTATCTTTATTTTTTTTTAACTTGTTCTTTATGCCTCCTTCATTACTCCAGAACAAACCTCCCTCAGGAACTCCACCGGCACTGTCTAACTCTGGCACATTTTACCGGCTGGTGGCTATGCCCTCCAGGAGCAGAAGGGAAAGCCAACAAAGGAATCCTGCACAAAAATGAATAGAGCAGGAGGAATCTGTGCCGAGCAAGCCTATCTAGCAAGCACAAGGGTTAGGAAATACAGACCCCTCATCATTTTATTGTAAATTTGCATATATTTTATTGAACCACATGTTCAAGAAATAGAACAATTGCACCGCATACTGCTTATATAACAAGCCGACGTTTTGAGGAACAGCCTCGTCTTCTGGGCAAAAGCAGTTTAACTGTAAAACAAAAATTTTTATATTTTACAATAAACTGTTGACTAATTATCTCTTTACTAACAAGCTAATATTTCAAAAAAATACTTAGTAGTGCAATGCTATCAATCGCCATAAGATGTAACAGTTTGATACAGGGGTACAAGAGACCTTCCACCAATCAGAACACGCATCAGATAGTATACCAAAATGTATGGGCCCCTTAGGAGCACTATCATGCAAGCCGCCCAGCTAGTAATGATGAGGTATAATTAACATGACGTAAAAGCTGGGTACGGATTCTTTACTTTATTTATTTATTGAAATGTTTCACCAGAAGGGCACACTGAACATCAGGTTGCTTGTCTCATGGTGCGACCTGGGGAGAGGGGGTTACATAGGGTTGTGAAGGATGATCAGTTACAATAGTTTGTGGGTAGTACAAACAATACAACATTGTAAGATTGTGCAACAGTTGGAACACAAGGTATTGTACAATAAACGGTAGAGGAACATTGGGTAAATTACAATACATGGCAAAAATCATACAAAAGAACATATGAGCGTAAAAAACAGTAATAATGCTATAGAAGCATTTATAGTGCATGAGTGTACCAGGAGCAGGCTCGAGGTAGCACACAAGTGCTGTTGTAGTAACAAGGATGGGGTTAGGTTGTGCACACTGGTGACCCAGAAGGGCAGGTGGAGAAGAGAGGTGGGGGAGAGGCAAGAACTGAATATGAGGAGAAGGCGTAGCCATTTCCTGATTTCCTCCTTCAGGATGTTGAGAACCCTGCCAGGGAGGTTCATGGTAGGAAGGTAGAAACTGGGGACAGGTATTAAGGTGGGTTAAAGCTGGAACAACTGAGGGAAAGGTAAGGGCTGGCAGTATAGCCTAGAGGTTAGAGGAATGAGGTGTGAACAAGCTTGATACATCCAGCAGACCAGACCTGAGTTTGATTCTCTCAACCTCCACTTGCATACTGTGTGACTCTGAGCAAGTCACTTAACCGCCCAGTGCTCCCAGGTCGCCCCTGAAAACAGGCACTTGTGCCTAGTGGGCCTTACCCAGTTACCAAAAGACTAAAATAAATAAAAAAAAATTGTGTAGGGCAGAGGTATGGGGGTAGTTGGAGGAGGGAATTCCAGATTTTAGGAAAGTGGAGTGGACAGAAAGGATGAGAGATAGGAGGGGAGCCCCCCAAACCAGAAATTGGAGGTTAGTTTGGCACAGTGAGAGATGTGTCTGTGAGACAGTGGAAGGAAGGTTAGAGAGCGATAGAGTTCACAGTGGTGAGAAGGGAAGTCAATAGCAAAGCGGCAGAAGGAGTTAAAGAGAGTGTCCAATTTGGTCAGGGAAGATCTGGGAGCAGCACCATAGACTACATCGCAGTAGTCAAAGATGGTGAGTATCATCTTCTGGACAATTTTGCACCTCGCAGTCTGTGGGATGCAACTACAATTCCTGTACAGAGCACCAAGCTTGGGGCTCAGTTTCTTCAGGATAGCATCGATATATACAGAGAAGCTGAGGTGCTGGTCCAGCCAAACCCAGACATCGAAATGGGGAGGTGTCCTCCAAGATGGTTCCATCAAGGGTGTAGAAGGTGGGTGGGGCCGGGAGCCCAGAGCATCTCTGCCTGGTGCCAAAGGTCATTGAGACTGTCTTCTTGGCATTTAGAAAAAGCTGGTGAGAAGCAAACCAGAGCTGAACTTGGTTGAAGTCATGCAGTAAGCTGGTTTGCACAGCAGCAGGGTTTTTGCCGGAACTGCACAAAACAGTATCATCAGCATACATGTGGATAGAAGAGGATGAGCAGGTTGTGGGAAGATCATTAAGGAAGATGGAGAAAAGTAGGGGACCAAGCATTGAGCCCTGAGGGACACCAGTGTTGATGGGGAGTGGAGGGGAGAGGGAATCGAGGATTTTCACCAACTGGGCCCTGCCAATGAGGTAGGATTTAAACCAGTTGGTGGCTGATGGAGCAAGGCCAGCTGAGAAGAGTGAATCAAGAAGCAGGGGATGGGAAACAGTGTCAAAAGCTTTGGCTAGGTCGACAAAAATGGCTGAGGTGATCAGGCCATCGTCCATCCCTGAAAGGATAGAGTCAGTAAACCTGAGGAGGGAGGTGGTTGTTGAGCAGTTCCTCCAAAAATCAGATTGGAAGGGGGTGAAGAAGGAGGAATCAGAGAGGAATGGTGATAGCTGAGAGAGAACAAAATGTTCTTGAAGTTTGGCAAGGGTAGAAAGGAGGGAAATGGGGCGATAGTTGCCAGGAGTGGATGTCTCACCACCCTTGGGGAGAGGAAGGACTACAGCATGTTTCCAGGATGAGGGTACTTGGGCAGAAATAAAGGACAGGTTAAGGATTAGGGAGATAGGATAAGCAATTGCAGGAGCAGAAAGGTAGAGAAGTTTAGGATTGAGCTCATCTGGTGAGGAGCCTTTAGAAGGGTTGAGGGATAGGAGAGCATTAAGAGCTTCATCAGGGGAGATAATAGAAAAGGAAAACGGGGGAGGGGCAGGCACTGGCTGAGGCGAAGGGCTGAAGTTAGTAGGTGGCAATGGGGAGAAGGAATTTAGAAGAGACGTGGTGCGTGAGGTGTAGTAGGCATTAAATTCATTGGCCACGGAGCCAGGGTCAGAAACTAGAGAGTTATTTATTTTGAGAACTGGAGGGGGAGGGGGAGAGGGGGAGAGAACAGGGCATGAACTACCCTCCAGAATTTAGATGGAGAGTTAGTGTTAGTCACGAATGAGGAGTTGAAATAATCAGACTTAGCCAGTCTAGTAGCTTTAGGACATGAATTGCATAGCATTCTGTACTTGGCGTAGTCGTTTGGATGTTTAGTAGATTTGTGTTTTCTCCAGTCCCGATCATGCTCACCTGCAGCAGGC
Source organism: Neoceratodus forsteri (assembly GCA_016271365.2). Classification (NCBI taxonomy): domain Eukaryota; kingdom Metazoa; phylum Chordata; order Ceratodontiformes; family Ceratodontidae; genus Neoceratodus; species Neoceratodus forsteri. The sequence continues at coordinate 1,410,780,107 of CM028131.1, read as the reverse complement.
CAGTAGTTCATGGGTGATCCAGGGGAGGTGAAGCCCATGGGCTCTGGTCCATCTGAAAGGAGCAAAGACATTCCAGGTGGCAATGAATTTATCCTCAAAATAGTCAAGTGCTTGGTCAACAGAAATGGCAGTGGAGAGGGGGTTCCAGTCAGTGAAAGCAAGTGCACAGCTGATTGGGGTAAGGTCTAAGGAGTTAAAGGACCGGAGCCGTATGATTTTAGGGGGAGGTTTGGGGCAATGAACCTTACGTACAATGAAAATGGGGTTGTGGTCACTAAGGGCATCGGGAGGAGACCAGATTTAATGATGCAGTGCAGGTGGATTGTGAGTGCCCAGTCAAGCAGGGTACAGTTTTGTGTTTTGGGATTAGGGCGTGTGGGCTCAAGTATAAGTCGAGTGAGGTTTAGAGCAGCGACATCACTGCATAGCTCGTTTAACTTGGGAGACAACCAGTTTAGATTGACGTCACCCATTATGAAAAGTTCACTAGATTGTGAGAGGGAGGTGATATTGGCAAAGAGTTCAGTCATGACCAAGGGTTGAATGCTTGGGTGGTAATAGATGCCAGCCACAAAGATTGGGATTGAGAAAGGAAGGGTAATGCAGGTGACAGGGGCTTCATAGGTATCTGGGATGGATGTAGATAGGGTAGTAGTAAACTGCAGTGAGGACAGGATATACATGGCCACTCCCCCTCCACGTCCCGATCGATCTTGTCTGGAGATGGAATACCCAGGGATAGCAATGGCACTGTCAGGGGTGCTTTTCTGAGACATGTCTCAGTAATAATTAGGATGTCAGGGGTGTGTGAAATCATAAGAGCTTGTAGGAGGTCAATTTTAGGTAGCAGGCTACAGATGTTCAGGTGGATGAGCCACAACCCGTTAGGGAGGGTTATAGTGGGAGTGGGGTTTGGAAATATGTTATTTGGGTAAGGAGCCAGGGTAGAAGAAGAAGTAGGGCCATGGTTTGGGTGGATGTTCCCTGATGAAAGAAGGAGGAGGGCAAGGATGAAATAGTGAAGTTTAGGACTTTTGTAATCTGAATAGGAAATACGTGAGGGAAGGGAAGAGGGAGGGAGGGGTGGAGAGAAGGAGATAAGGAAACGAAGAACGGCAAAGTGACTAGGAAGGGAAAACAGAGATGCTGGAGGGTAGTAGGGAAAGTGGGGTCTGCTTACAAGGGGAGCTGTAGGGGTGATTGCCAGAATGAAGGAGGTTTCTTCCCATAGCACCTCTCCTCATTGCCTCTTTTTCCCCTACTAGGGATAGAAAAGAGTATGGAAAGAGTGTATTTCCCCCTCCCTTTGCCCCCCAGGACACATCTGGAAACAAGCAGCCCTGCTCAGTATGCCTTCCCGGTGAAACTTTTAAATAAATGAATTAAATATTTAATAGTTTCCACATTTGATTTTTCGGTTTGACAGGTATTTAAGTGGAATAGGATATGTCTGTGATTGTATTGTTGTTTAGTTAATGTCTGTTTTGATGTTTGTACTGTCGATAACCACAAATACTACCTTCTCTGTACCAGAGATGCTTTCCTACATGTACTTTCCTGACTGTTTGTAAGATATTTGTGCAAAAATTCAATAAAATGTATTTTAAAAATAGTATACCAAAATACTAATTAAATCTTATTATATTCTAGTATTTCACCAAGAGATGTGAAAACAAAACAACATTTTTTATAGACATCCTAATATGAAAATACATGTGGACACAAGGGTTTGAAGTCCAGCACCCCTCTATGTTTGATTTAATAAACTGTAAATAATAATATATTTTAGTATCAGAGGAAAAAAATTCCTACATTTAAAGTAAACTGTATAATTCTTGATGTTACAAATTTTCAATATTAATTTATACTTTTAAAAGTTTTTTTTAATAAAGAATTATTCAATGACTGAATTCACAATATGTATTCTCTTACAAAAGACACTGCATTCAAAAATACCTTTTTCTTTCATGATATCATATTCGGAAATTGTCTTGCAACTTCTTGTGGTTTAAGAGTATTCTGTCATTATAAAAGAATCTCTTTCAAACAAATGAAATAATATAAATAATAGTAGGTATCTTACTCTGTAGTTCTTTTTAAGCACCTCGTTTAAAAAGCATTCATCAAAATTAAGAAGTAAAGATGTCAATTCAGTCCCTGCATCACCCTTATTTTTTATAGATACTGTATTTAACACCTTCTACTTTTTTCTTTCCTTCAAGTAATAAAATTATTACTCTCAAAAGAGTTTTCTCAAAATGTTTTAAAAATGAGAACATTGGCTTCTCTTTAGTACAAGACAAATCTGAAGTGGTTACCGAGTCAATGAAAGAGCAGCACACCTTGCTGTCTGTGCAGGTTCACAGGTGAGTGTGCACTCAGAATCCTACTCTTTAAAATAGTGAAGGGAGCCTTGGCATACTGCCCAGGCAGGAATGAGAGTAGTGGGGTGGGGTACACCCCAAGCTTCCTGCATAGCTGGGGGATGCCGCCAGTGTCATGGAGGATCCAGATTTACCGGGATCCATCGTCCACCATACTGCGGCCTATTTTCCTTGTTCTGGTCCCTGGAAGGTCTGCATGCTATGAACTCAGTGTGGCTGCACACACATCAGCGCACCAATCGCAGGCCCAGCAGACGTCCCACCTCTCAGTGTGCCTCCACTGCACTTCCACCCGTGGTCACTTAGATGGCAGCACTTCAGTGGAGACAGGGACCCTCCCTCTCCAGAGGAGGAAAGCATCCTCTGGGACGCTCAATTCCCATTGCCCGTCGGGCCCCCAATGACCCCGGTTCATTCTTGAACCCGGATCGCTGGCAATGGAAGCAGGAGCTCTACTACTTCACTGATGGACTGGCCTGGACTTTCTCTTTATATGCCTCATCTGTGATCAGTCCAATCTATAGTTCCGCTCCTGCTACACTACGGTCCGCCCTGGGTGAGGCTAAATCAGGTGATGGCATTTTTTTCTCCCCTAGGCTTTAAGGCTAACAGAGTCTTGGTTTAACAAACAAATAATGAAGTATCTGTCTCCTTCATCACAAGAATGCATGCTTGGTAATGTCAGATTCCAGAACAGTATTAACTTTATGAGTGTGGTGACGCCAGTGACTTCACTTATCTCGGCCTCCTGTTAGCATCTGTGCTAAGAACCTGTAGCAGGGGTAGGGGCCTAAAAAAAGAAATAAATCTAAATTAAAAACAAGAGTGACATAAACAGATGGTGGCTAAGTGAGAACGAGTTCCCTATAAAATAATCAGCAGTTAGGCACATTAATGCAGCCTCAGGCAACTCCTTCAGCCCTTTAGGGAATTTGTGTCCACCATAGAAAATGTGAGGGGGGGATGAACAATTCCTCTCACATTCCCTCACTGCTAAAGAACAAGTAAAGTTACAAAATTCAGTTTTACCTCTCTCATGACTCTTACTGTAACATAATATGATCCATCTTATCTCTCCATATTTATACCCCACTCAGTGGTTTACACAGTCAGAAAACACCCTTTTCAGATGGTAGGCCTCAGAAGATTGAAAGTGTAAAGACCAAACCAAATGTAAAATGTACAGTGTCTGATAAGCCGAAATGCAAATCATTTACTGTAATACAGCACAACTTAAATAACTCTGCTTTGGCTGAAGTTACAAATTAAAGGAATTATTTTAAATAGCAGTGCTGCTCAGCCAAGTTGCTCTATCATGCAGAAGGACCAGGTTCCCTACTCAAGCCTAACTCCTCTCCACCAGTGCAGTGGAGTCACGGGGGTGCTGCAGAGGCAGGGTGCTTGGACCCCGGGGATAGGATATCTGGCTCCCACAGCAAAAGCACCTTCTGTGGCAAAGGACTGTGAGCGATGAAGTGGGTGACCACACAAAGTCACCCAAGCCCTACCTCCAAAGGAATGATGCCGAAAGAGGAGTTGACTCACAGGAAGGTAGGAGGGACCAGGGAGAACATGGAAACCACCAAGCCTGGCTTTGTAAATTATGGTGTCACACTCACCCCTGATGCACCACTGCCACCCCCTCAGCCACTGTCGGAGTCACCAGATGCTTCCTTCCCTGGTGCCAGTAGTAGCGGAGTCCCCTGTGATGGTATGGACTGGACCAATGATGAGGAGAACCTGAGGTACCTGGTGGGGAACTCTGGAGGTCAGCAGAGTGAGTCTGGCAGGCAATGAAGCCAAGGTGACCCAAACATGTGGGATGGTAAAGGACAGGAGGGTGCAAAAAAAAAAAAGGCAGTGCAACAAATATGGCCTAGTTTGACCCTGCACCCTTTACTGCTGCCTGATGTATCAAAATATGCAAAAGCAGTGCACTCTGGGTACTTTATACCAAAATATTGGGATAAATATGCAAACAGAAAGATAAAACCACACCGTGAAATTCCTGGCGCTTCTCGTACATACGCATTGTCAGGGGACGTGGACGTGGTTAGCAATGCCTCTGTTGCTTTTTCTGCTGTATTTACAAATTTAAAGGTGTAGGCTTTTGTTACACATGCAGTTAAAACTTACAGATTTCAAAAGTTCTGCAAACTCATTGTTGTGGCTCTCCTACTGTGATACAGCTGGAACCACAGGACTTGCCTCCTCCACACTGTCTAGTAGGGAATCCTCCCTGGAACTTAGGGAACTTGCTCCCTTGAAAGAACTACAGTAGCTGCAGGCTTTTTGATGGCCCTACTTACATAGAAACACAGAAACATAGAAATCGATGGCAGATGAAGACCAAAGATCCATCTAGTTTGCCCTGAGCTCTACCCCCTCTTTAGGATTTCTGTGAGACAATCCCCTTGTGTCTGTCCCAAGCTGCTTTGAATTCCCCTACTGATTTGGAGTCAATGACTCCAGCCGGTAGACCATTCCATGAGTCAGCCACCTTCTCTGTGAAGAAAAACCTTTGCATGCTGCCCCTGAATCTTCCTCACCTCAATTTCATCTCATGTCCTCTTGTCCTACTGATGCTATTGACCATAAAGAGCTCCAGAGAGGAGACTCTGTTTATACCCTTCAGAAACTTGAATGTCTCAATCATGTCCCCTCTTTCCCTCCATTGTTCCAGGGAGTACATGTTGAGTTCCTGTAAACTGCTTTCGTATGGCAACTTATGGAGACTGTGAATCATTTTTGTTGCCCTCCTCTGTACTGTCTCCAATCTGTGTCCTCCCTGAGATAAGGTCTCCAGAACTGGACACAGTACTCAAGGTGGGGTCTCACCAGGGACCTGTACAGCAGCAGGATCACCTCCTTTCTTCTACTTGTGATGCCCCTTCCTATGCATCCCAGCATCCTGCTGGCCGCCTTTGCTGCCTTTTCATATTGTCCACCTACCTTCAAACTGTATGATATGATAATCCCTAGATCCCTCTCCTGATGGGTGGTTGCTAGTTCCTCCCTTCCCAGGTAGAGGTCTGTCTCTGGGTTGCTTCTGCCCAGATGCATAACTGCACTTTTTCGCATTGAATTTTAACTGCCACAAGTTGGACCAATGTCCCAGCCTGATTCTGCTCCCCCCTTTCGAATCCCAACTCTTGGATCACACAGATCATGGTAATATTCCCCATGTCTTTTATGGACTCAGGGAGGGCATCACCATACAAACAGAAAACCATCAAAGGGGAGCCAGATTCATTGTCCCTGCGATGCCTGGTCAGTAAATCAGAGCCTCATCCGGACACTTCTCCTGCCCAAGAAGGCTGTGAAAACTGATCTGCTAGCCTGGGTAATAGCAGTTCAGACACGCATCCATCAGAAAGGCCTTGTCTGTAAATTGTGATAGTGCCTTCCTAACTGCCCTGCTGTCTCTTACCTTGAGCTTATCTTGGAACAGGTACAGTTTCTGGACCCAAACATCTGCTGCCCTGGGCATGTACACTGTATATGTATAGACAGCTATCCTATGGGACAAGGCCACCGTGGCACATACCTTATTGTGAAGACAGTCCAACTTTTTTGTCCTGCTGTGGTCTTTAGGAATAGAGTGACATTCCACCAGGAGGGCGGACCTTTGTACCAGCAATGCCAGGACCTGGTCTTTATTGAGGACTGTGAAGAAGGCATTTAAGTCATCCTGGTCAGATCTTTACTAGCACCCTTGGGACTGAGGATGTCTTTCTTAGGGAATCACATTCCTTTCTAATATGCTGGAGTAAGTCAGTGTGCACCCTTACTTTCTCTTAAAGAGAATAATTATTTTTTTGTCCTTGACTGGGCCTGGATGTCACAAGTCCAGGGTCATGGCCAAATGCTTGAGGAGGCTTGAAGCATTCAAGGATGGGAAAGTCTAGTCCCTGATGAAGACCTCTTCAGCATCAGTAAAGGATCTGACAGAGAGGAACTGTCTGAAGGATCTGAACTTGAGCTTCTGGACCACCTACTAAGCCTTTTCCTGCATGGTTTCTTGTAAGGTGTGGAGAAGTGAAATACTCAGACCAAGTTTTAAGCATGCTTTACTTTAGCTGGGTTCTGTTCTTGGGTTGAGACAGAATGCCCGAACCTTTAGGCACCACTAGCTGGGTTTCCACTACAGTCTGAGCTGTAAGAAAAGTGGAGTTTACAATTTCTATCATGCTAGTGAGAAGAAAGGGGACTGGCGTAGATGGGTATGACCCAGCCCCAGAGTTGGCCCCTTCACTCTCTGCCCTTAGTGCTGCTCTCCTGCTGCAGTTCTGCTCCTGAGATCCCAGCCATACCCTGGCTATCTGAATCTCCAGAATTAATGGGTCTGACATTTTAGTACCCTTCTTGGCACCTCTTTGCAGCGCTCACAGTATAAGCCTATACTCGATACCTTTATCATGGCTCTGCATTCGTCAGACTTGCATTCTCTGACTTCTGAGCCATTGCTTGACACCATCTGTGTTACACAATGTGCCTGGCTGAGAACAAATGGTGGCTGCACAGTGGCACCTCTCCCTTCTCCTGGTAAAGCAGGCACCAAATGGGGACGACCCCAGGGGGGAAAAATGCTGTTCTCATCAGCAGCAGTCCTGTAAGGAGACAAGGAAGTTCTCATCTTGGAGCTGTTACATTACGTACCTTTTTATTGATACATTCATCCCCGTCTCACTGTATAGTGCCTATGCCTGCATCTCCCCGTTTATACTTTTCATGGCTGTTTTAAAAGGGTAATATCTCACTATGGCACGCATCATGTAAGATAATATACTGTACTGAAATAAGCAAACATATAATGACAATCATAGAAATTCTGGTTTTAGAACTTATAACCATAGGCAGATACAGGAAAATCACCTATTCACCCAGGATATATGTTTTTTCACTCAAATGTGTTGGTACAGAGAGACATCACCACCTGATAGACCACCTACATTTCAGAGCGAAGATGCCCCTGTCTCATGGCAGACAGGTGTATCTCCGCTCTGTAAATCATTTCATTTGCCCTCATAAAGTCTCTTAACGTGTAAAGATCAACTTGTTTTCCCTTGTTTTTAGGTTGTGATGACCACTATTCGTACTGCTCACTGGCACTGCTCCTCTCAGTGCTCCAGACAACGATGGCATTCAAGTGTAATATACTCATAATTTTTGACATTAGGTGAGCAAAATATAATTTTAATGAGTAAAAGTGTTTCATACTTAGAAAAACGGCTCCTTTTGGAGTATCTATGGACCATTTCCAAGGGTTGGGATGAGTACTGGTAGTATTTCTTAAAAACTGAGGCATAAAACAGGCCAGTACTCTCCGTATCTGGAGCACTGGCTCTACTGATACCCTTCTCTGAAGTGACCGGCAGAGGAGTGACCTACTTCAATGATTTAGTGCGTTTACTCTGCAGAGCGTGGGACAGGGAGATTATTCGGGAGATTTACAGCTTCAAATACATGTTTTAAATACCTTTCATTAGACTAACTGAAGAATTTTCACACAAGATTACGGGCCATCTAAGGTCTCTTTATAAGAGGGGCACGTTATCTGGACATATGCAACATGATAAATACATAATGGATAGTGAAGGTCATATCATCATATTTTCAGACTCGCAGAGCACATCTTTATCCAGATATGCAGCAAGGGAATATTAATGAATAAAGAGGTAATGGAGTCTGTTAACCTGCATGTAATGTAAATTAACTTTTTTCTAATAAACTGGTGTGTGAAGTGGATTGTTACCTACCGTAGCAAATAGATTTCCAGTCACAGGACCACTGCTCATGACTAACTGGCAACCAGCTATGAAACGACCAGTGAAGGTGGCTGATTGGCAGTAGTCTTCTGACTAGGAAAAAAGGAACTGTTTACGAGAAGACAGGGTCACTTCATGTTTTGTGTACACTGGGAGTTTGTCATTTGAGCGAGAGGTGTCACCTGCAAAGACTTATTAACACATGGTCCCCACAAAAAAGACCAAGGTTCAGGCAGAATGTTTGAGTTATACACAGTACTGATCATCTACAAAGTACAGTTAAGGAAGAACTTATCGTAACAGTAGATCTTCAAGAAGAGCTCTTGCAGCTGGTAATAACCATTAGGACTATGCCGCCAGGCACTAGGATCCCACGGAAAAATTCTAGCTAGCAGTCCAAGGCAGGGGATCGCCCCCCTGACATTGGCCCTGCCCCCAATGCCACCAATGGTGTAAAGGGGGCAGTAACCCAGCACCACCTCAGTTTGCCTGCCGGAGACCCGGCTAGCATAAAGGATAGGGAACCAAGGAGGTTCTAACATCCCCCCTGAGAGAAGAAAAATTATATAATCATAAGGGAAGGAGGGAGGGAGGGAAAGCATACCTGCTGCAAGAGCTCTTCTCGAAGATCTACTGTTACGGTAAGTTCTTACATAACTGTACTATCTCACTTCGAGATAGAGCTCTTGCAGCAGGTAATAACCATTAGGACTGAGTCCAAAGCAGTACAAGGATACAATCCAGGTCAGAAGGGCGGTGGTCCTAGAAAAAAGTAAACCAACAGTGCTCTTGAGAGAACGGTCCCTGGAGGACGGCAAGGCCAAAGCTAGCCCTCCTTCTGGAGGCAATGTCCCGACTGCAGGGCCTAATGAAGGTATGTCCGGAACTCCAAGTGGCAGCCACACAGAGATCAGCTGCCAAGACATTTCGTAGGGATGCAAATGAAGTGGCAACACCCCTAGTGGAGTGACTTTTAACTGGTCCCAGTAAAGGCTCGTCATACATTTGATAGCAGAAAACTATATAATTAACCAACCATTTGGACAATTTCTGCTTAGTTTACTGGTGCCCCTAACATTCTCTGGGCGAACAAGACAAACAGCTGGTCTGACTTCCTGGAAGACTAAGTACGGTCTACATAAAAACGAAGAATCCTGTGAACATCCAGAGTATGCAACAAGGCTTTATCTTTATTTCAGTACTCTGGGTAATAAACTGGAAGTTGGATATCCTGGTTAAGAGTTAACTTGGACACCACCTTCGGGAGAAATTTAGGATTAGTATGTAGGGATACCCTGTCCCTGTGAAGAATCAAATACAGCTCTTTACACATCAGAGCCTGGAGCTCGGAAATTCTCCGGGCTGAAGTAATGGCAACCAAAAACAATGCTTTCCAAGATAGGAAGCGTAACTCTCAACTTGCGGCTGGCTCAAAAGGAGGCAACACAAGTTTTTCTAACATGAGTGAGAGATCCCATGGGGGAATAGATTCCCGCCTGTGTAGCTTAATGTGCATAATACCACACAGAAAAGTATGTGACAAGTCCATCTGCACCACTGGTACATGATAAGCTCACAGTGCAGAAAGGTGTACCTTTATGGACAAATAGCCGAGACCTGCATTAGACAGGAAAAGGAGATACTCCAGGATCGAATTCGCCAGACAGATGAATGGATCCAAGAGACGTGATGAAGCCCACAGGCAGAAATGTTTTCATTTCATGGCGTATGTGTCCCTGGTCGAGAGTTCCCTTGCGGCCACTAGGACCTCTGCTACCCTTGGGGATACCCCATACCTGTCCAAGACTAAGTCTGCAGGAGCCATGCATGCAGATGCAGAGACTGGATATTTGGCCCTGTTCCTGGGAGAGCAAGAGAGGAGACAGGGGTAGAGGAATTGGAGGTTCAGTTGCCAATTGTTGGAGCAACGGGAACCAAATCTGTTGAGGCCAAAATGGCGTTATGAGGATCATGATGGCTCGTTCTACCTGTAGCTGGAGTAGTACTCTCTGAAGCAGTGGGAAGGGAGGGAAGGCATAAAGGAACCTCCCTGCCCAAGAGAGGGACAACGCACCTCGCCAAAAAACACCAGGCCCTGGATCTAGAGAGCAGAAATTGGTCAGTCTAGCGCTGAGTGGGGACGCAAAGAGGTCCAGTTCTGGACATCCCCACCTTTCGAAAAAGGTTGTCTACTACGTCCTGTAGTAGCTCCCACTCATGAGCCTGAGACCGAGATTGGCTGAGGCTGTCGGCTAGGGTGTTTTGTACTCCTGGAACATGAACCGCTGTGAGTTCCTGGTTGTGCTCCACTGCCCAGTACCAGACTCTCATGGTTTCTCTGCAAAGGGGATAAAAGTGCATGCCCCCTTGCTTGTTGATGTAGAAGACCACTGGCATGTTGTCTGGCTTGATCAGTAAGGGGCCTGGAAGAAGGACTGTCTGAAATGTAAGGCATACAAAACGGCTCTCATCTCCAGCACACTGATGTGGAGATTGCACTCCAAAGGACTCCACGTCCCTCTTATCTCATGGTCTTTGAAATGTGCACCCCACCCTAGTCCCAAGGCATCCGTTTTCAGGATCTGCTGAGGACTGGGATTTTGAAAGAGAGTTCCGGACTTTAGCCGGGAGGGGTGAGCCGCCACTCCAAAGTTTGATTAACTGCCTTGGAGATCCGGACTAGCTTTTCGAGATAATCCGAACACTGGTCCTACTGTACCCTGAGGTTCCACTGGAGAATACTCATGTGCAGCTGAGCTAAAGGTACTGTCACAATGGTGGCTGCCATATGGCCTAGCAGTTGCAGGACCATTCTGGCTGGAATCTGGTCTATGAAAATGACCTTCCGAGCCAGCGCTCTTAGTTGATCTGCCCTGTCTGTGGGGAGAAAGACTCTCCCCTGGACAGTGTCCAAGATGGCTCCTATATATTGTAACCTCTGGGTGGGCCAGGGGGATGACTTCGGAAGATTCAAGGTGACCCCTAGGTCTTGGAATAGTTGGAAGGTGTTTTCCAATGTGCAATACAGCTGTTCCCTTGCAGGAGCTGTTAGGAGCCAGTCATCAAGGTAGGGATAGATGTAATGTCCCTGTCTCCTGAAAGCTGCTGCCACTACCACCAGGCACTTGGTGAACACCCGAGGTGCCGAGGAAAGGCCGAATGGCAGCACTCTGAACTGGCAGTGCTCTCCCTGGAAGGTAAAGTGGAGGTATTTCCCATGGGAATGACAGGATTTTGATGTGCATGGAGGCTTCCTGCATGTTCAGGGAGCAATGCCAGTCCCCTTGGTGAAGCATGGGCAGCAATCCCGGCAGTGTCACCATCCTGAATCCTTTGTATTCGATGAAATCATTCAGCTGACTGAAATCCAGGATAGGACGAAGGTCCTCTGTTTTTTGGGGGACTAGGAAGAAGTGGGAGTAATATCCCTTTCCCCTTCAACTTGGTGGCACTGCTTGGATCACTTTCTTGCTCAGAAGGGCCTGGATTTCTGCCCAGATGAGGCCCATATGGGATGGGGAGCAATGGGTGGGAATTGGTGGGTTGTCTGGAAGAATTTGGGTGAATTCCAGTGTGTAACCCTTTTCTATGATCTGGAGTACCCACTGATCCTCGGTGATACTGGACCAATCTCTGAGGTAAAGGGAGAATCACCCACCTACTGCCTCCTCCTGTAGCTCCATGGGCGGAGGGGGGCAGGCACGGAGTCATGCAGAGGTTGCTGGAGTGGGCAAGGGAGCGCTGGCACTTTTGGTATTCTTAGATCCCTGTGCCCCTGAAGACGGGGGGGGGGGTGCTTTTTCTTTTGTACTCCCTTCTTTGCTGTTGTCGCCCACCCTGTTGGCCTTGATGCCTGTGAAAGGAATGATGCCTGGAGGGTGCTGGCTCAGACTTATACATTTTGTGGCCCTCAGAAACTGCTTTTCCTGAGTCCTGTAAGCCAGTGATCACCTTTTTAGCTTTCTGGCTGAAAAGAACTGGCCCTTGGAAAGTGGTGTCCAAGATGGCATCCTGCAAATCCTGGCGCAAAGCCCGAGACCCTCAACCAGGAGTAGCGCCATAGGCATATCCCTGTGACAGCTGCTCTAACGGCAGTGTCTACTAAGTCGTATGAGCACCTGAGGATGTGCTTGCTGATGTCAGCACTGGACTGAAGAACTGCTAAGTGTTCTGTCTTATTAATGGAGTCCAGTGTGACCGAGCTAGGTCTATGGCCTTGTTCAGAGAAATTTCTAATACATCACCATGTGTGGCAGAAAATTTAATGACCGGACCATACAAGTGGCCGAAGAGCACACCTTCCAGCCAAGATGGTCCAGTTTCTTGGGACTCCTTATCCAGTGATTGGGAGTTCAGATGCTTTGGCTGTTGGGTTCTCCCATAAGCGGTCGTAAGCATCATAGAATCTGCTTTGGGTCACTCGCTCAAATGTGGTTCCCCCCAGGGGTCCTATATAAGCGGTCAGCTTTCTTAGGAACCATCGAGGTCAAAGAAGGGTATTTCCAGGCTACTTTCATAACATCCTGGAAGGGCTCCACTAATGATGGGACAACTAAGGGTTTTGGGTCAGTGGACTCTAGGAATTTTGCCAGGCGGCATCTCTCAGGGTCTAACTCTTCTGCCTCCCACTGGTTAAGGAACTGAATGTGTCTCATCACATCTAGGAAGAAGAGATTGTCCAGAGGAGACCTTGGGGAATCTCTCTGTGTGTCCGGGAATGGAAGAGACAAATCGTCTTCTGATGAATCGTAGGAGGAGGAGCTTCTGGTGGATTCCTCTGAAGAAGTGTACTGGCGTCCCTTAGAGCTGCTCCAGTGTCTAGAGGGGGATCTGGAAGATGGGAGGCAACCGTGCCACCATCATTCGGGTGATCCTTGTCCATCGCCCTCTGGAGTCGGGTGGACTGGTATCTGGGGTGGTGAAATCGATGTGCGTGGAAGAGTTGGTTGTCTAGGCAAAGCCTCCCTGCGGGGTTGGGGTTCAACTCCATCGGTCTAAGCAAAAGATCCTCCTTGATGATGTTCCACCAGCTTTTGAAGAGAACCCTGACCTCAGCCAAAGGGACCACATGGCCCAGCTGGGGTGCTGGAGTTGGGGTAGGGGCCGGGGGGCCTGGTATCGAGCCCTGTGGTTTGGTCCCCCCTGGTAGCAGGTCCGATGGTACCACTGTATTGGACATCGGTTCTGGTGGAACAGTGTCCCCTGGTGTCGGGTGCCCTGGTGTCTGGTCGTCGGGCTCCTGGGGTGGCAGAGGCGGAGAGATAAAATGCCTGATCCATGGTATCCTCGGAGGCAAGCATCAGGACCGCTGACATCAGTCTGTAGCCAGACCCTTGTTAGGGCCCTGTGGATCAGATGGTGGCTTAGAGGGTGGCGTCTAGTCCGGCTCCAAAATGGAGTCAGAGGGCATTGAGGCCTGATGTTGGTCCGGAACCCCAGCCAATGATGGTTTGGAAGGTGAGCATGGTTTCTTATGGTGCTCATGATCCTGACGTCTCTTGGTGTTGTCTGACTCTGAAATCCTGTCTGACAACCCAGAGGCCACAGCCTTGCGGATGGCAGGCTCTGACCTGCTGCCCAACAAAGAATGGGTCGATCCTGCTGGTTGAGACCCTAGCACAAGCTTGTGGGGCTGGATAGCCAGGGACATGGGGGCTTATGAAAGCCCTAGCCCAGAAGACTCCCCACTGTATGCCTGAAAGGAGGCGGGGAGGCTTCCTCGATGGGAACCCCAGGAGAGCCAGGGAAACTAGAGGGTCTGAGTCTGACCTTGCGCCGGAGGCAGAAGATTTGAAAGTCTTGTGTGGGGATCTAGGATGGGATACTGACCTGGACCTGTCCTTGTCCCGATGATGGTGCTTCCCACTCAATTTATTTTTCTCTGGGGGACAAATCCTTGGCAAAGGAAGAAAACGAGCTGTGCACCGAGTGGGTCTTCTGCATGGCGGCCACTTGTTATTCAAGCAGGTATGCTTTCAAGGTCTTCAGGCGGTGAATGCGAGTCTTCCTGTTGAAGCTGAGGCAATTCGGGCAGTCGTCCAGCTTATGGTCAGGGCCTAGGCAAAGCAAGCAGGCCAAATGGCTGTCTTTTGCCAGGATCTGCTTGCCGCACGTGCACTTTGATTTCCATCACTCTGTAGTAGACGATGGCTGTGTAGACATACATGACAAATTCGGTATTTCAATGAAAAAACGGAAAATGGCAGTCGACTGGAAGCAAGAGGCATCCGTGGAGATGATATTTATTTATTTATTAAAATCTAGGATTACAATACCTTTGAGCAGGAACTGCTCATTTACAAAGGTTCCACGTCTAAGATATGCATGGGTCGACAGCGGTGAAAAAACTGAGGTGGTGCGAGGGACCACCCCTTATACCACTGGTGGCGTCAGAAGTGAGCCAACGTCAGGGAGAACGGTCCCCGCCTAGGAACTGCTTAGCTAGAATTTTTTTGTGGGGTCCTAGTGCCTGGCGGCATAGTCCTAATGGTTGTTGCTTGCTGCAAGACCTCTATCTCAAAGTGAGCTACGTATGGTACCATAAACACCTTGTTGTACTGTATTACACTGCACCAAATATTTGTCTGCACTTCTGCCAATTTATTGCATTTATCGCACATTATTTATCCTACTATCTACTCTCCCACACTCCCCCTTCCTCCAGGATGCATGTCCCCCCCCCCCAACTCTTTTTTTATCATCTCTGTTACTCCCCTGAACTCCCTCTGGCTGCCCTAACTCACCGGTCCGTTCTACTGCCTACCATGGCCTCCTTATCTCATATATATTACTGCCCCCCTGCTCACCAGCCAGGGACTCCCCCCAACTCTGAGCCCCTTCGGGTGGGACCGCCTAACCACTTCTGGCACTCTATCTACAATTTGGAGCACCCAGCTGGCCTGGTGAGGGGCTGAAGAGCGGAGATGGAGGCCAGTGTTAGGCATGTGACGGCGGCACTGTGAGCCATCACCTATCAGAGGTGGAGGACTTTTCTTTGTATAGATTCTGTCCCCATAAGCGCGGCTGGCAAGGCAAGTCTATGCCGCCACTCTGCCCCTGGCAAGTGCCGCTGCCACGTTGGTGCCTCCGCGGCTGCCAGAGGCCACTCTGATCCCTCCACGGAAGAGAGCAGTCCCCCGGACGCTTGATCTCTTCCCTCCCCTGCCGACCTCCGACGACCCGAGCTCACTCCCAAACCCGGGTCATCGGCGTAGCGCAAGGTGTGGCATCCAGCGCCTCAACCCTCAGCACCACGGACCAGTACCAGGTTGCATGTTACCAGCTCAGTATTCTTTCCTGATAAAACTTTTTAAAAATAAATAAATATAATCACCTGAACTACTAAGTGCAAACCTTGGGGAAGAGAAAGACAGTATCTGGTATGATATTGTGCCTTTCATACAAACAGTATCCCAGAGCACTTTGCAATCCAGAAGGAAGAGAGGAGCATACGTTGGCTGTCATTATGGGTATTGGAAGATTCAAACCAGCAGCAGCAAGTGAAATAAGAGTCATTACAAAACTTTAGTGACTTGCACAAGGTCACGCAATAAGTTAGTGACAGTGCAAAGATTCAAACCTGGGTCTTCAGGTTCATTGCTCTGCTCCCTAACAACTAGACAAAACGGCCTCCCCAAAGTGCCTTTACAGTAAATACTGGTGGTTTACTTTTTAGAGGACTGATAACCAGTGACCACACCTGAAAAATCAGAGTTAGCCTAAAGCAAGTCAGGAAATCCCTCCCACCACACCCTCAACTAGCTCCCCTGAGAGATCCTGTGCCAGAGCTGGTTAGATGTGACTCAACTGTTTACAGTTTCTGAAGTCTAAAAATAAACTGTATTAAAAGACACATCTGTAGGTCTTTATTTCTCAAAAAAAGTACAAATAATTGGTCTGAATCAACTCATGCCAGGATTAAAGCTCTCCTATTAAATTTTACTAGCAAAGAGCGTATGGTTGGTATACTGGCTACTAAAAGATCAACTTGTATTTACATAGTCAAGTTTTGAACTTCAGTAACACTTTAATAACAAAAACAATAAAATAACATCTGTAACTGTTTTCCTCTGAGTTCTTGTCATTTTCTTTGTTTCTACTTTTCTCACTCTTGTGTCCTCTTTTTTTGGGGCTGATCCTCCCACCACCACCAGCAACTCCTCAGTACTACTTTAACCCAATCACCTGCTGCGTCCTTTTTTCATCCACTTTTTATTCCCTGGCATATCTGTCTGTCAGGCACTTAATCGACAACCTCCCAGCTCCATCAGCATTCCATCGACCATGGTTCCTCCACAACTTACTCCCAGCAGCTGGGCCACTCAGAGGTTACCACTTCCCTGTGCACAGCACAATCCAGTGTGGGTGCTGGGTGAGCCGCAGAGACCAAGAGTGCGGATGCCTTCAAAGGTGGTAGTAAATGTTTATTCCCGTAGTCTCCCCATACCACCCTACTCCTTGGTGCCAAGCATGGCACCCATCATCACATGCTTATGCAGACAACTCTGCTGCAGTAGAGCTAGTTCCCTGGTCCACTGCAGGAGAATGCCGTGTGCCAAGACTCAGTGCCAGCCTAACAAACCTGAGATAGGCAGCCAGCAACACAAACTCAACCTGGGCCTCTCCAGAGTTAGTTACTTGAGTTTTCTCGAACTCGTGTTGTCGGCTTTCTGGACAACTAGGTGGTCCCTGCTACGCATTTCTTAACCTCTTTCTCAGAAGACCTCATCTGTCTCACAATTATCTACTGTGAGAGACACAGTGGGCCCCCCGGAGGAACTGCCTCAGAGCTCTAGAAGGGCAAATACAGTTGACCAGGAGTGCTCATTCAGCTTGAGTATGTGCAGCACAACCTACAAGGCAAGCATACTGAGACCAGGAATTTCAGTGTGAGTCTGGCAGCTATAACATTAGGAAGGCTCTGGTAGGCCAGTCCACCTGCATAGCAGTAGTACTACTGCTTGTGAAGCCAGTGACCCTGGTTCAGGAATAAGCCCAGGTCGTCAGAAGCCAGCCAGTGGGGGAAGGTGATAGAAACCGCTGTGTGAGTGCCATCTGGGTGACCTGAGTTCTGCTGGGTATGGCAGACATTGGCTGGTGCCGTGCAAGCACTCTTGCATGCATGCACATATACACCCTTAGCCATTTACATCCGGTGGGAGCAGGACCAGAAAAAAATGGAAAAAGTGGACTGCACCAGGATGGCTGACGATCCCTCACAGGACTAGCACTGTCCACTCAGCACCCCTCTACGCCTGAATTCAACCTCTGGGTGCACCCCCATGGGCCAACCAGAGAGGACAACCCCTGGAGGAACCAAGGAGTGGGTAAGTCCAGGAGACCACAGGTGATGGGGCTGGGGGAATCACTGACAGAGGGTGCAGGTTGGAGACACAGGGGCAAAAAAAGAGTAAATAAAAAAAGGAAGGTTTAGGTTGTATAACTCCTATCTCCCTGGACCACCAGGGGGCAGTCATGTTGTCTCAGAAGCTATCTCCCTTCTGCAGAGGTTGGGCGCATCTGTTAGACCATACATTCACATTCTGCTGGCCCAACTTTGGGACCCAAACTCAGATCCCCTGCATATAGGGCAGATGTGCCCATCACTAGGAGGTGAGGCTACTCCCTTGTCTTCTTGAAATATTAAACAAATGCTTCTCCAAAATAGGGACAGGCACAACTGGCTTTAAAAAAAAAAAAACAACTTCACAGAACCTGTCTAGTCCTGAAATATAGACCCAAAAGGCGCCTCCCCTTAAGTTTGTGTAGTTCGAAATGCAAAACAGTAATTAGCATGTAACTGGAATATACCGTACAGTATGAAACAGAACTAGAAAGGGAGGACACAAGTAGGGGTAGAACTATAAATTATCTTCCCCTCACACAGTGCACAAGTTCAGTTGTACGTGGTAAGGAAGAGGCATTCAGTAACACAAGTATTTAGGGTGTCAGGTGGGGATCCATTTTTCCCCATATGTAGTATGGTTTATAATATCAGTAAGCCCCTTTGTTAGAGGAGGTGAGGCCTCATGCCAATATGATGCCTTTAGAGTGCAAATTCTACATATAGGTTTTCATCCTCCTGGCAGGTATGGGCGGCTGGCTCAGCCCTGTCCCATCATCCGCAGCCGTCCCGTGTCTCCTCCAGTCTCGAAAGACTTGCATCCTGCAATCCTAAGGAAGATATGTCAGTGGTAGCTGCCCTCAACCACGGTGGACTAAATGTAAAAGCCTGTTTCAGGTAATCTGACATGATGCTTTACACTACAGAATTCCTAGGCCAAACAACTGCTTCCTGTTCGCTCACTATTAGTGTATTACAGGTCCATTCTCCTAGAACACTCTCTTAGACATCATAAGCTGATGATTCATTCAAGCTTCCTATTGTGATAAGGAAAGAAATCACTTCCTTGCTTTAAAAAGAGCATACAGAATGTATCATTTTCAGAGCAACCTAAAAATAGCAAGGCACACGTAGACCAATAATTCCATTAAAGGGACTGTTTCAAGAGAGGTTAAGTTTGCAACTGGCTAAGTAACCATGGTGAAGGTGACCAAGTAACTACTGTGAATAATTTTAACATGTTTTGCTTGAATGAATTCTACAGTTATGTCTACCACAATACATCTTTCAGACTTTCATTTTGCCTGGTAAGGAAGACAAATTGTTTGGTCTCCCCAACTAAGAACAGAAGGATAGAATTAATTCATGTATTTTGCTTTACTATGGTGTATAATCTCCCTGACACAGTCAGATTTAAATCACATCAAGTATATACACATACCCAGCACTGAATACTGATTAAAGCTGGTTTAAACTGGATTTTAATCCACCTCTCACTTCCACACCACTCCCCAGGGTAGCTGTATTTTGAGATGGTGCCTGTAAGTAGCCAAGGGAACAAGGTTTTAAAGGGTCACAACTTAATGGCAAGTTTTGACTGGTAGCACGGATGTTTTTCTTGTGCATAGCTCAATTAACAAGGCCAGTTTTGTTTTTTTTCCAAGGCAGTCCAAATGCTCTGATCCCCCAAATGTTCCCCTGTCCTCCGCCCCAACACTGAGATTACTGTGGTGTAGTTTCACCCTGAAATCTGACCACCGTGGTGTAGTTTCACCCTGAAATCTGACCAGGAGGGCAGATGAACCGTCTCCTCTTCGTCTAACATTAATGCCACTTCATGCACAGTCAGTAGGTAGTGTCCATGTTCAGCTAGTAGGAGTGTCCATGATCAAACAGTAGGAATGTCCATGGTCAGCTGATAAGGGGTGTTAATGATCAGACAACAGTATTACTGGTAAGCAGATAGGGGGTGTTAATGATCAATCAGTAGCAGTGTCCATGGCCAGCCAGGAGTATCCATGGTCAATCAGTAGGGAGTGTCTATGTAGGTGGTGTCCATGCTCAGCCAGTAGGGGGAATCTATGGTCAGCCAGTAGGTGTTGTCTATGTTCAGCCAGTAGGGGGTGTCTATGGTCAGCCAGTAAGGGGTGTCCATGTTCAGTCAGTAAGGGGTGTCCGTGGTCAGTCAGTAGGGGTGTCCATGGTCAGCCAATAAGGATGTCCATGGTCAGCCAGTAGGAGTTACCATGGTCGGCTAGTATGGGGTGTCCATGGTCAGCCAGTGGGAGTGTCCATGGTCAGCCAGTGGGGGTGTCCATAGTCAGCCAGTGGGGGTGCCCATGATCATCCAGTAAGGGATGTCCATGGTCATCCAGTAAGGGGTGTCCATGGTCATCCAGTGGGGGTGTCCATGGTCAGCCAGTAAGGGGAGCCCATGGTCAGACAGTGGGGATGTCCATGGTCAGCCAGTAAGAGATGTCCATGGTCAACCAGTAGGATTGTCCATGGTCAGCTAGTAGGAGTGTCCATGGTCAGCCAGTAAGGATGTCCATGGCCAGCCGGTAGGATTTACCATGGTCAGCTAGTAAGGGGTGTCCATGGCCAGTCAGTAAGTGGTGTCCATAGTCAGCCAGTAAGGGGTGTCCGTGGTCAGCCAGTAAGGGGTGTCCGTGGTCAGCCAGTAAGGAGTGTGCATGGTCAGCCAGTAGTGGGTGGTCATGGTTAGCCAGTGAACTCCTAACATTAATGCACTCAGAATAACATGAAACATTAAATGTTTCCACATCGCAAGGCACAAAATAGATAAGAATGAGGAAACAGCTTCTCAGGAATAAATCCCATCACAACCAAAACTAACTGCTTCTCCTTCCAGCATCTTGGAAGAAACAGTGCCGAGACACGACTGCAATCGCTTTGCTCTGCTACAGCAGAGATCATATCTGGTGACAACAGGCACCTGGGTCTCCATGTTATATCCTTTAACTAATGTACAATTAAGGACAGATACAGGCATAAAAGCTAGTAGAAGACTGAAGTCTACTATAAAAATGCTTTTGTAAGAAAAGTCTTTTTTGATCCATGTTCTTAATGTAGAAACATAGAATTTGATGGTGGATAAGGACCGCTTGGCCTACCTAGTCTGCCCATTTCCCCACCTAATGGATAGGCTGAAGATCCTAGTTAACCAACACCCTAGCTGATGAGGGGTGTTAATGATCAGTCAGTAGTATTACTGGTAAGCAGATAGGAGGTGTTAATGATCAATCAGTAGTAGTGTCCTGTAGACATTGTCTCTGCTTTTAAAATAGAATGTTCTGAATTAGACCAGTTTGTCAATAAAAAATGTCAAAGATTCTTCATGCGACTTTATTGTAAGATCCAAGACCTGTAATTAATCATTTCAAGTCAGGACACAGTATGAAACCTTAATAATTTCTGCCTCCACTGTACTCCCTTTTCTATCTCTGGCATTGACAGCTACAATTTAATCTATCAGTAATATTTATTTATTTAAAAATCTTTAAATGGCATAGTCGGCTGCAAGTAGCTTTGTTCCAGATGTGCCTTGCGAGAAGGGGACTCAAGAGTAATACAGAATAAATAGGATATTAAAAACACAGTACAAAAATTATCAGACAACGTGA
The DNA here is from genome assembly GCA_016271365.2 of Neoceratodus forsteri. Classification (NCBI taxonomy): domain Eukaryota; kingdom Metazoa; phylum Chordata; order Ceratodontiformes; family Ceratodontidae; genus Neoceratodus; species Neoceratodus forsteri. Next base: position 1,410,758,968 of record CM028131.1, on the reverse strand, counting down.
AACTGCTTCGTTTGAATGGTCAGACGAGCCATCTTTCTGCTTGTACAACAAAACGGAAACTCTAAAACAAACAAGTCATTCAAAACATAAAAAAAACATAAGTTTACAGTGAGAACCTGCTCTTTAAAATACTCAGCTCCCCTACCTTAATACAGCAGGACCTAGAAGTCTCGATTAACGGTGACCTAACTGGCTCAGTGGCTGGAGGGGGTATGTGTCTGTACTTCTGGCAGTGGCGTAAGTGTGTGTGTGTTTGCGTGTGGGTGTGTGCACGCGTGTGCATGTGCGTGTTTGTGCGCATGCGTGTGTGTGTGTCTCTCTCTATATATGAGCTCATGTAAATCTTTTTAACTGGACAACCATCTTAAGCAGGGGGACTACGATTTTTAGGCCAGCCACTTGTCCACGGACAAGTACTTAATTTCAAGACTTGTCAATCCCTGCAAGAGCACTGGTGTACGATACCATAGGTGCAGCGGTTTCCACTGCATTAGCCTACCAGTGATATCCCTACTGCCCCACAGGCATTAGCACAGCAGCTGTCCCATTCCTCTTTCGTGAGTTTGTAGCTTAGTCGTGTTTCCCACCTCTTACGTAACCTCTCAGTCCCTGGCATATACTGTTCTAACAGCCCTTTATATACAGAGCCTACCCAGGGGGAGGGATCTTACAAATAGTTCCCATTCCTAGACAGGCCCAGAATGACCTTCCATGTGCTCTTCATAGGGAGTCTTAGCTGGGATCCAATAAAAGTTGAAAGCAGGTGTCGTAGTTTCAGGTATTTCCACATATGTGACTTAGGGAGGTTCCCCCAATTCCTGAGGTCACTAAATTGCCTGAAAACCATTCTGTATCATGTGAATAGATCTCCCACTTACCCTAAGCCTCCCTCTTCCCATTTTTTCCATCTAATACCCCCCCATATGTAATATGGGGGTTTGCCAGACTGACCAAAGATATCTTGGGATGTCCAGTGGGCCTTTAACCACCTTCCTTACCTTCCAGATGTGAAGCATATACTGCTGGAGTGGATCATTTGCTTTTGCTCTATTATGGCCCCATAATATGAGCTCAGGTTTGCTGACGGCCCCCCAAGCTGTGTCTCCAGATGCAGCCACCTAGCCTTCTGCTAATTTTCCCTGTGTGTAGTGACATCCAGAGATATCTGAGCTCCACCGCCAGGTAACACCACCGAAACTATGGGACTCTAAAGCCTCCCTTTGCCCAGGGGGCTAGCATTCTCATGGCTGATAGGAATGGCCTCCCTCCTGCCCACAGAAACCTTCCGACTAGGTCTGACAGCTGCTTTTATATGTTGTCTGGAAAACACAGGGGAGATGCCTCAGCAGGTACAAGAATTCTGGGAGCACAATCATTTGTAGCGACGAGACCTTGTCCCACAATGTTAACTTAAGGTGCTTCCTCCTTGCCAAGTCATACTTAAGTGCCTTTATCAGTAAGTCTGTGCTGCTTGTGGGCCACTTTTTCCAGTCAGAAGAGAGAAAAAAAAACAGAGATTTTATTTCTTTGTCCAGTGCAGCGTGGTCCCCCTGTAAAGACATCCCTTGCACTTAGCATTTATAGGGATCACCTCTGTCTTCCCACTGTTACTTCTTTGGCCCAAGAGGTTTGTGAAGGCATCTAGCAAGTTGACCAGCACATCTGGGATCAAGATGGCAGAGTTCTGAACCGTGATAAGGATGCCATGTCCAAACACAGTTACACACATCTTATGTGAAATCACAGTGGCTTAAGCTCTACCGAACGATATTAAGGAATGCAAGTTAGGCGCTTTCTAAAGAATCAAAAATACAGTATAGAACAAGGTAACAATTATATGGACATTGCTAATCAGCAAACCAGGCACCCCTCCCCAATCAGGGAACAGAGTGAGTGACTAAAATATGTAAGAAACAAAAGTCTCTTTAGCCCCACAAGTATTTCTGGCTGATGAAGCTGGAGGGCTTGTACTGTTCTGGAGGGCTTGTACTGTTCATAAACGAGTGTCAAATAAATCAATGCAGACAAGAGAAATTACCCTGTCTTCAAAGGAAGTTGAAGAACTTAGGTTATGATCACTGTTGGATGCCCAGCCAGCTCAGGTATCATCCTTGGCCCAACCTTTCTTAATACCACCACTAGAGAGGGCCACTCAACAGAGCTGAATGTATTCTCTCTGTCCAGTAGACAGCTGCCACGGGGTCAGGAAAAGATCCCGAGGCCCACATCATATTGCCCAGCCTTCTGATATGGTCCGCTCCATCCCTACCTGCCACAAATCTGGCCTGGTCCATATGGACTAGAAGTGACAGCACCTTATTTAGTCGAACTGCCAAAACCTTGGCCAGAATCTTGTAGCTCAGGTTTCCCAAGGAAATGGGGTGGTAGCTGGCATACTGGAAAAGGGTCCTTGCCCTTTTTTACAAGTACATTAATGGTAGCGTCATTCATGGTGCTGCCAGGCAGTTTGCAAAGTACTCACCAGCAGAGGGCTGACTAGGTCCACAATCATTCTGCAAACCTCTACTGGAAAGCAATCTTGCCCCGGTGCTTTCCCACCATGCATTTTGGTGATAACTCCCCATGCCTCCTGCACCAATAACAGTGTTTCCCCCAGTGTTGGAAGGTGTACTGACTGCAGACATTGCTGAACTGCTGAGGTTTTGGAGCCCTAATCCTATATTCTGGAAGAGTACTGCTGCTGCTGCTAATAGCCCAGAAAGCCCTATTAATCTCCACTGGGTCCACCACTCATCCTGCTTTCCCTTGTATCCCCAGAATTTGCCCCTCCACTGACATTTTCCTAGGCCTAGATGCCAAGAGGCGCCCAGCTCTCTCACCCCTCCCAGTATGCCCGTCATGTTCTGTATGGTCCACATTCAGCCTGCTGTGCTGTTAGGATGTTCCATTTGTATTTCAGCCCCCTCGTGTTCTGCTCTAGGGTTGGAAATGTATCTGCCTCCTTGTGCCTCTTGTTAAGCTCCTAGGGCTTGTTTGTTAATGTATCAAACTCAATGCCCTTCTCTTTTTTTCTGAGCTGCTGTGTAGGACATTACCCTCTCTCAGAGGTGCGATTTTAAGCCCACCCATACTCATGTGTCCTCCACCTCTCCTGTTCTGTTAGTATTTAAATATTCCTCGATCTGATCCTGGAGCCACATCTTCAATTTGCTGTCCCCTAACAGTGACATGTTGTATCTCTACCTCTTATCTTCCCTACATTGCCACCCCCCCCCCAGCTGGAAACAAAGGACACTGGCGAATGATGGGAGACAAGTAATCGTTCAATGTTTGTGCTCAGTGCATCCCTGATCAGTCCCTCAAATGTCAAAATGAGATCCCATCTGTTATATATGGAGTATGGTTGTGAATAATACAGATAGTTTCTGTCTGAGGGATGGCCTAGCCATCATGTGTCCCTCAGACCATGCTCTGTCATCAGAGAGACCAGCGCCTCAGGACAACCATCAGGGATCCCCATACACTCCTATCACAAAAGGAGTCTCGAATAACGTTCATGTGCCCTCCTAGTAGGATTTTGTTTTCTCCCCTGTCTATGAGAGTCTGAGACAAGCCTAAAAAGAATGATGGATTCATTGGGGCCATAGACTTATGACATCACCATTGATACCTCGTCCAGTTTCCCCGTCATCGACACCCACCTCCCCTTTTGATCCCTTTTCACTGATTATGACACCAAGTTTACCCGTTTTCCACACAGCATCACCACCTCAAATTTTTGGATGACACTAATGACTCAAAATTTGACCCCCTGGCTGGCCCAGTGGATGAGCGGTTGGTCTCACGTTAGCGACCCGGGTTCAGGAACAGACAAGGGTTGCTCGGGGGGCTGGTGAGGTGAAAAAGGATCGAGCACCCAACAGCAGCTCTCCTTCTTTGGGGAGGGAGGCATCAGTTCTGCTGTAGATACTGCTACTTGTGGAGGCTGGGTACCAGCACAGCAGGACAACACTCTGAGGGGGCGGGCTGGAGCATGATGTACTGGTGCACATGTCCCATGCTCCAGCTCAGGGGAGAAAACAAGGCAGAAAATGGCCAGGCTGCCCGATGCCGGTACCCTCACCCCCCAACAAGCTCTCGCACGTCTGACACCACTGGCCACTCACCAAATAAGGTTCTGTGCAAGTGGTGGATAACCAATAACCTAGTGAGAAGGAAGGTAACGGGTCTGGAGGGTGCTGTCCAGCAGACCGGGGGAAGCATAAAATACTGATTACAAAATAAAATTGCCCTCCCACATATTATCCTCCACTTTTCTACCTCCTTTTAATTAGATGTGTAATTTCTGCAAAAATAAAATTTGACCTCAGCTTCTGCAAGTGCATTACTATTCTCTTTCTTTTTACAGTGCATTCAAGCCTCATACATTCCAGGATATAGCTCTGTACAACATTCTGTTACATTTAAGTCAGTTCCTCCCCACACTAAACAGTGCTTCCAAAAAAACATGGTGAACTGTGTAACATGTAAGCTCCCAAAAATGGGCTTACATATATTGACCCCCGTGGTTCCGATGCTCCCCCGCAGTGCCGGCTGTCTGTGGCTATGGGTGGGTGTCGCACCATGAGAACCCAGGAGTGCGGCTTGCGACTGCGACCGTTCTTCCTTGCTGCTCAGCCGTTTCAGGTTCAGGCCAAGAAACAGGGTTGTTGTCCGTGCCTCTGGTGGGTGCAGGGGTAGTCTCGGGTCCCATCAGAGGCAGGCTGGACTTGGGACTGCCCAATTTTGTAAATAAATGATTAAATTCAACTAAGATAGTGAACCCGTGCAATGCGTATGTGCAGCCGCCGGGAATCAGAAATTTAAAGGAGCAGCAGCTCCTTTTTACAGCAGGTAGTTTCGATGCCATGTGGCACCTCGTGGGGCACATGTAAAATATGTGAATCGGGACTACAAGTCCCATGGGGCACCAGGCTGAACAATGAGTTTAGCGCCAGTGGGAATCAGTCCCTAACTGGACCTTGAGTTTAGGTGCTAAACCTTCTAGAGGAGATAAAAGGGTGTGCTGGGCTGAAACCAGAGGATTTGTGAGGGAGAGAGCCGAGGAGCAGGATGGAGTGGGGCATCCGCCCGCTCGGCCATGTGGCCATGTGGCTGAGTTTGTTTTTTTTAATTAGTGCCGCAGTTCGGGGACAAGTGAGCTGCTGGGAAGAAAAGAGAGTGGCGGCTGCTGAAGTTGTGGAGCCCTGTGCTTTGGGACTACAGGGTCAATGCAGGCTATGTGAGGGACTAAGGAAAATGCAGCTGCTAAAACCACAGACCTAAAGTGAGGGGAGTCCCTGGGGTAGTGCCTAATCCTTGGAGTGCAGCTTGGAGCCAGTGTGAAGCTTGTGACTGGTCCAGTTATGGCCGATGGGATCTGGGTGCGTAGTCTGGTGGTGGTAGCTGGTCCCAGGGTCACCTAGATGAGGAAGCCGCTGCATGCTGACGAGCTCAAGGAGGTGGGAGTCCAGAGGAGGCAGGAGGAGAACTATGGGTTGGTTGTTGGGGCAGGAGGCAGAGTGGCAGGCTGTATCTTGATTACTTGTGGCATTTCGACTGAGCCCCACAAATGAGGCCGTTCTGGACTGGGATCACTCCATGAGGGGATTTGCCCTGTGTCTCCAGGATCACCAGGGCTACAGACTCCCTGGGATGCTCAGAGAGGGCATGGCATCAGTGATTGGGTGTTGTACTGTGTTTGAAGGGTCTCACTCCTGCCCTTGTCATTTTGTGGCTTACCGCTCCGGTGGGAAAAAAGGGAAACCCCATTAGCTCAAGGAGGCTGTAACCTTAAGTAAAGCTGTGCAGGAGGAGTGGAAGGTGAGGGGGGCCGTAAGTGTGCTGGGCACCCCTTGTGAGGTCCAAGCTCCTGGTAAGAACGTATGAAGATGGGAGACAGATAATTAATGCTGCATGCTGTGTGGGGGTCTTATTCGGCCTCGAGCTTACTGACTGTGTTTGGACTGTCTGGCTGCTTGAATATCTTGTGCAAATGTGACCCCTTGGGTCCAGAGTACCATATAACTGTTTATTGGGACCCCTCGATCCAGAATTCCATTGAGCTTAATGTGACCACCCGGTCCTGAGCAACCCGTTGTGAATTTCTGCTCCATGGAGTGACTGTTCTCTTTCATTTTAACTGTTCATTAAATGGTTCCCTTGTTTTCTGCAGCATTGCTATTTGCCTCTTGTGTTTGAAGGAATGGTTTTGCTGCTGCTAAAAGAAGTTTCCTCCATAGCAATGTCTCCAATGTATTCCAGGGTGGCATCCTGAACAGCAGGTACCAGAGAACCACCGAGGAAGACGTTGACAGGCCTGCCTGGTGAAGTCTGTCTACAAAGGCCACTGGGCGAAGTTGGTAAGGCCAGGCAGGTGAAGAGTCAGTGCCTTTTGTCCCTCTTGTGTACCACCTCAACGCCCTGAAGGTCTGAGGGCACCCTAATGGAGCCAATCCATCACTGATACCACCTGCGGAGAATCAGGTGCTGTTTTTCCTGTTATTATTTCTGGACTGTGTTTACTGGGCTGTAGTGTGCTCCCTCTTCCCCATGAACTTTACCATCAATATGCCCCTATACAGGGGAGTGGGGGTGCTTACAAACACAGCATCACATTAACATATTACAATCTTTTGAGAACATAGCTCAGGCATGTCCTTAAACGTAGTGGAACCTGAAGCCAACAAGACCAGCGTAGAGATTGAACCCTGCCCCCATACAGGACAGATGTGAGTCCCCTTCCAATCTTCTGTTCTCTTCTCCCATGGTGAGACAGTTATACATGTGGTTTACAGTCACTGCCCCAAGCGTGTACATATCCGTGTTTCTCCTTACTTGGCTGTTCCAGTCTCCTGAAGCACTGTCCGCATTACAGTCTGGAGCTCCTCAAGATTTTCGTGAGGGCTCCCGCTCGATCATGTGCACATTCTTGCAGGACCTGGTTTCCCTGCCTTATGGCCTTGCAAGCTCATTGTCTCAGGGACGTGCATATTATCATCGTGACTAAGCCAGTTTCACTACATAGGCATTATCTGGCACATAAGCCAGAGCTACCCTTCATTTCTCTGTATAACAGGGCTAGATTACTAAAATGGATTTCCCACCTTAACATGCTGCCTTTGGCTGCAATTCAGAGTCCCAGAGCCACCTACCCTTTCAGCCATCCCCAGAACCCTTCTATTCCCCCAAAGTCTGATTGGGTTTAAGGCAGGGGCAACCCTTTTCTGACCCTTAAGGCTGTCTTCCTTCAGCTTGATGCATTGCTCCCTTTCACCATTTCCAGAGTCCATAGCCTATTATCTCCATCTCATTCCATGACCCACCACAACCCCTTCCCCTGTTTTCAGTGGGTCACAGGTGACAGTAATTCTGGATTGGATTTTTTTTCTCCCCACTGCTCTCGCCCTGACGAACATTATCTGTTTCAAACTCAGCATGGATTGCCATTTCATAATGGTGCAGTGCTTTACCATGATCCCTGTGATGCAGCATTCTCTCTGTGTATTTTTGTTCCCAGTGGGTATCACTTTATAAATTTTGGCATTGAATTTTACTTGCCAAAATCTGACTACTGCTCCAACTTTTCTACATCCTTTTCCATTTTGCTACCATTATCCCTTCATCACTATCCACTGGTTCACAGTGTTATGTTTACTGTTAGACTCGCTTTGCCTTGCAACCCTACCACTATATCCATACATCCACCCCAGCCAGGACAGATCCCTGTGCACGCTAGTTGTGACAGACTTGACATCTGACAGTCTGTCATTCAGGACCACTATCCAGTCATCTAGATAGCCCTAGACCTAAGGCTAAGTAAGTCCCCTACATTCCGTATAGGCATGCCTTGTTGCACCAAATGAAAGACCTTGCTGAAGTCCAGGTATAAAATGTCAGCTGCCTGGTTTATCTGCCACTAGTATCATGGAGCTGAAAAAAAATTCAAGTTCATTTGATACGACCTACCCCTCATAAACGTATGTTGATTCCAGCCCATAAGGTTTACTTTTTGTCTAGGAAATCCATGATTTGTTCCTTTTAATTGACTCTAGCTGCTAGCTCACTGTTGATGTTAGGCTTACTGGACTGTAATTATGCACCTGCAATATTGCATTACTTGGCTTCTCCTTCATCCCACCCTTGTGCAGGAGGACAATGTTCATTGCCCTCCAGTCCATGGTTGCCAGGTTCTCCTTAAATTGGGCTGCTAAGGGAACTCGAGGACAGACTTGTCCCCTTCAGGACCCGCTAGTGTAGCCCAGCTGGTTCTGGTGACTTGTTTTATGTTCAGGTCCTACAGACCCTGTGGCTGTCATTACTCCAGAGTCTATTCTTGTTGTCAGGAATTGGGCTTGAAGCCTCCACAGTGAACACAAAGCTGAAGTAACTACTTATGTTTGCTTTTCCTTAGTCTTCCTCAATCCTTGTTCCATCTTTCCTTATGCTTTCTATGCTATCTTTTGCCTGATATTTCTCTTATGTGTCTAAATAAACGTACCCAGCATAGCCCAACTGTGATGCATCGTCTTAATTGCAGTAGTGTCCCAGTTCTCTTCAGTGTTATTGTTGGGAGGACTGATGACCAAGATAAATTTATTTCTTTATTGAAAATATCAGAATAATGCCTTTGAGTCAGAGACTCCTTTACAAAGGTGCCACATCATACAGTACAGTAAAATACAGGGTAACAAAGTTTAAACATGGTGCAGGTAAATTACAATTTAACAACAGTACAACGGCAAGCTGTGGAAGTACTGGCAGTAACGGTTAAATACAACAGGCAGGACAAGTAGGGTCCATTGTCATGGTGCAGCGGGGAGGGGAGAGAAGGGGACCAGAAACAGTCACAGGCAGTCCTGTACTATATGGATCCATAGGAGGGATTTGAACTGGCCAAGTTTGACTTCTGAAAGGATGGTTTTAGGGAGTGAGTTGAGCCAGAGGGGAGCCTGGTACTGGAAAGGTTCTTTGCCCCATGGTGGTTTTGCGGGGGGGGGGGCCGGTAGAGGTAATTCTCAGATTGGCGGGTGTGCCTGGTTGTCAAGGGCAGTTGGAGCATAGGGGTAAGAGCAGGGGGCATGAGGCCAGCAGTGATTTTTTTTTTTTTTTTTTAAAGCAAGGAGACAGGTCTGATATTTTAGGCGACCATCAAAGTTTAGCCTGTTGGTGTCAGTATAGAGCAAGCAGGTGTGTGCGAGAGGGTCACAGCCGATGGCCAGTCTGCAGGCCTTATTGAGTGCAGTTCTGACTTTAAGGCATGTGTAAATGACTTGCTCATGTCCCCCATGTGTTGCCATTTGAACTAGTGATCTCCTGGTTCAGGTATGTGCTGTACAATCCAGCACACTGTGACCCCAGTGGTAACACACTCTGTAATAATATTCTTTTAATGGAACTTTCTAACTTTCAAACTTTATTGGATTTCAAATTGAGATAGAAATATCTCTTTTGGAATTGAATCCAACATTTAACATAACAGGGAGAGACAGGGAGGGCAGAAGAGGGGGGAGTAGCTCTCTATGTAAGGGAAGGGATAAAAGCAACTGAACAAAAGAGTAAACAGGGAGGAAAGGAGGCACTGTGGGTCACCTTAGAGACTGGAAATGGCACCACAATCTGCACAGGGGTTGAATATAGACCCCCATGTCAGGGGGAGGGAATGGACAAGGATATGATAGAAGGCATACTTAGGATGGCAGAGAAAGGGGAAATACTGTTGATGGGGGACCTCAACATGCCAGATGTTAACTGGAGCACCTTTTCGGCAGCCACATCCAAAAGCAGGGCAATTCTTGATGCCCTCCAGGTGGCATGCCTCAAACAGAGAGTTTTGGAACCCACTCGTGAGGGAGCAATCTTAGACCTCGTACTCTCAAATGGGGACAGTGAGAGGATCTCAGATCTAGAAGTGGGTAGCCATTTGGGAACAAGTGACCACCAAACAGTGTGGTTCACGATAAACTCTGCTACAGAGTCAAGCCATATAAAAGTGAGGGTTCTGAAGGGCTGACTTTGGCAAGATGGGAGAGTGCCTTAGAAAAGCACTGACAAACAGGCTAGAAGGAGGGGTGCAGCAACAATGGGCAAATATCAAAACTGCCATCACAGAGGCAACAAGCCTTTGTGTGAAGCAAATAAACAAATCAAAATGAAAGAAAAAGCCACCATGGTTCTCGAAAGAGGTGGCGGTGAAGGTTAGGGAGAAAAAGATAGCATTTAGGAAGTATAAGGAAATACAGAAGGAGCAGGACAGAGAACTGTACCAGTTAAGGCAGAAGGAAGCAGGGAGGGTAGTAAGAATAGCAAAGGCACAAACTGAGGAAAAGATAGCCAACTCAGTTAAGAAGGGGGATAAAACCTTTTATAGGTATATCAGGGAGTGTAGAAAGACAAAGGGCGGGATAGTGAGGCTGAATAGAATGGATGGAGGGTGGGCAGAGTGACAGTGATAAAGCAGGGATACTAAATGAATACTTCTGTCAGTATTCACAAAAGAGGAAGTGGGCGGTGCCTAATCCAATTAACAGAAGCACTCGGAGAGGGGTTGATCCCAGTCCTTTCACAGAAGAAGGTTCTGAAAGAACTCCTAAAACTGAAGGTGGACAAAGCAATGGGGCCAGATGGAATTCACCCCAGAATTCTAAAAGAATTAAGCAGAGAACTAGTGACACCACTGACTATGCTTTTTAACAAATCATGGGAGGATGGTGTGGTACCTGAGGACTGGAAGAAGGCGGATGTGATTCCCCTTCACAAAAGTGGGACCAAGACGGAGGCAGGAAACTACAGACCTGTCAGTTTGACCTCTGTGGTAGGGAAAGTGATGGAATCACTTCTGAAGGAAAGAACTGTTGAGTACCTAGAGGCCAGTGGGGCTGAGGACCCAAGGCAACATGGGTTCACAGCGGAAGATCATGTCAGACAATCTAATTGATTTCTTTGACTGGGTGACCAAAGTAGTAGACCAGGGAGGGGCTGTGGACATGGCCTACCTAGACTTCAGCAAGGCATTTGACACAGTCCCACACAAAAGATTAGTAGTCAAATTAACCAGCCTGGGAGTGGGTCCCAAGGTGGTAGCCTGGGTAAAACATTGGCTGAATAACAGGACACAGAAGGTAATTGTAAATGGAGTCCACTCTGAAGAAAGAGGGGTTACTAGTGGGGTACCGCAGGGTTCAGTACTGGGTCCAGTCCTTTTTAATGTCTTTGTAAGTGACATTGCAGAGGGACTGGAAGGAAAAGTATGCCTCTTTGCAGATGACACAAAGATCTGCAACAGGGTTGATACACAAGGAGGCGTGGAAAGGATGAGAAGGGGCTTGGCAAGGTTGGAGGAATGGTCAGAAGTATGGCAGCTTGGATTCAATGCAAAGAAGTGCAAAGTAATGCACCTGGGAAACAAAAACCCAGGGGAAGATTACACAATGGGGAAGGGGAGGTAGTAACAACAACAAAAATGGAAAGAGACCTAGGGGTAATCATATCAGATATTCAGGCTGGATAGGACCTCGAAAAGGGGTGGTGGGTGTGCAATCTACATAAAGGACTACCTCACCTGTCTCCCTGGTTCTTACCCCACCACAGAAACCTCAGTGCAACTCCTCCCTATCAAGATACTACTTGTGCCCAAAACAAAGTCCTCACGATTGCTGCTGTCTATATCCACCAAAAGATCCTGATTCCGGCCTACAAGCTGTCCTCGAGTTCGTAGTACACAACCTTCTGACATCGAACTCCTTCTCCTGGGGACTTTAATATAAATTGGCTTGCTCCTGATGCAGGGTCAAACAAAGATGCTATCCTAGCAGCAAATTTAACAAAAGTGGTAAACTCCCTACCAGGAAAACTACAAATCAGGGATCAGCACCCTCATTGACTGGATCCTTACCAGCCACCCTCCCCAGTATAACCAATGTAAGTGTTCTCCTGACTCGCTCAGTGATCACTCTCCAATAATATGTACCTGGACAAATAAGTTTCATAAGCCGCCTCCAAAACCATCTATAGCAGAGTCCTACCTTATGGCAACCTTACTCATCTCAAGACCTGTCTTAGGCAGATAGACTGGTCCTTGATTTACAAACTCAAGATGTTGACCTAGCCCTTGATTACTTTATTACTACTTTCAACACTGCCTGTGACACCTATGCACCAGTAAAAAGCGCAAAATCAAAGCACTCACAAATCACTGGCTCACGTGAGCTATTGGCACAACTCAAAAGTAGGGATCACCTCTGGGCCACTGCAAGAGCTACTGGCACTCTGTCGGACATCCAAAAATATAAACAGGCTCGCAACCACTGTACTAAACAGATCCGCTTAATGAAGAGCTCCTACTTCAAGAATGCCCTCTCCAACTCCTGGGGTGAAGGGAAATCCTTCTGGGACAACACAAGAAATATCATGGGTCAGCAGTCCAGATCCTCTCCTACAATAATGAATGTGGATGGAACCACTACATTAGACCCAGAGATCATTGCAAACACCCTAAATGATACCTTCACGGACCTTAGTGGTGTCCTGTCATCTGATTTCTTCACTGATGCTGACCCTCCAATTTCTACTTCTACTACTGCCTCTCCAACCAAACTACCCTTCCATTTCAAACTAGTAAAGGCACATGAAGTCTATAAATATGTAAAGAAGGCCATTTCTAAGTCCCGAACAAGCAGTGACACTATTGACCTTAAACTTCTGTCCCTCACTCTGGAGGAAGTACTGCTCCCTCACAAAATTTTCAGTCTCTCCTCTGCTACAGCCAATTCCCTAGGAAATGGAGGCTGCAGTTGTCACTCCAGTGCACAAAGGTGGTGATAAGTCACTGCCTGGTAACTATCGCCTGATATCAATACTACCACCTCTCTCTAAGGCCCTTAGGCGCTTGGTGGCAGACCAACTTTCAGACTACCTGAAAAGCACAACATCCTATGCACTCAGCAGCATGGATTTGGAAAAGGTACAGCACATCGACTGCCCTACTTGAATTCTCAGGAGCAATCCACAATGCCATGGACAAAGGAAACCTAACTGGAGCAGTCTACATTGACTTACAAGGCATTTGCAGTACACCATGGCCTACTTATCAAACAACTACTATCCCTAGGGCTCTCACAGGGTCCTGGTGACTGGTAAAAATTACCTTGCTCAGTACTCTCAATCTGTAAAAGTAGCTGGAGTTCTCTCAGACTCAAAACCGGTTCGCTCAGGAGTTTCCCAGGGATCCATCCTGGGCCCCTCCTTTCAGCCTTTTCCTAAACTCCCTCCCCAAATCCTGCCCTGAACAAATAATCCTCTATGCCGTGATCGTGATTCTTGCCACTCATAAAGATCCAGACCTCTACGCCTCAACCTTCAGCATGCTTTTCAAAGTTGAGATGTGGTTCCTTGAACATAAGCTGGTTCTAAACACAAAAAACTAAATCCATGCTCTTCTCTAACCGCTAAAACAAGAAACGGCAAGTCCCACTCACCATTAATACATACCTGAGAAATACCCTTGAACAAGTGCCAATTTTCAAATATCTTGGAATCAACTTTGATCAAGGCCTAACCTTTGCATGTCACATTGATAGTACAGCAAAAACTATTAATCAGCGAATTGGGATTCTGTATCGGAACCGACAGCTCTTTACCCATTCTGCACTGAGGATTGCCATCCAATCCTCTATCATCTCAGTCATTGACTATGGCTTAGTTATATACGGATCTGCCACTACTACAGCACTTAGTCGCATTACAACATCCCTAAATAAGGCCTGTCGGCTGCTCACTGGTGCACATCGACATACCCACACATGTGAACTCTATGCTGACTCAGGTTGGTTGCAGCTCTCAAACGGATAAAGTACCTTACCTGCCTGATGGCGAAAAAATCCACTCTGGGCCTCACTCCACCCTGTATCCAAGACCTGTTATGCCCAGCGCTAGCACCGTTTTACCAGAAGATCAGAACACCAGCCTTCCAAGTCCCCCGATGCGGACTCTCAGGACAAAGATCATTTGCCTATTGTGCCCCAGCTGGCTAAATGCCTCTCAGCAGTCATATTACTGCCTCCACCTCTCTAGGTATTTTCAAATCAAGGCTGTTCTCTCACCTTGCCACCTCCAGCTCCTGTGACTGCCCTGATTAAACCTCCTATTTTCTCACTACCCACCCTGTTCCGTTATTTAACAAAGACATGTTTGGGAAACCTTTTCTCCTGCTATTGTCTGCTCCCCACACCTTTCACTTACCCTCTCTGTTCTGGACTTTTTCCCTATTTGTTTCTCCTAATCTGGCATGACCTCTTTCTTGTAATAATAATGTGATTATTGATATCTCATGTCCTTTTGCACAAATGATTTGATATGTATTTGTAAATGTTTTCTTGCTCTTGACACAACACAAATTGTTGTGTTATCTATGTAACCTTTTGTACTGTACCTAATTGATGTGGAACCTTTGTAAAAGAGCCTCTGGCTCAAAGGTAGTAATTCCTAGAACAATAAACTAAACTAAACTAAACTAAAATATCTGATGACCTTAAGGTTGGCAAGCAATGCGAGAAGGCGGTAGGGAGGGCTGGGGGGATACTGGGATGTATAGGGAGAGGTATCACCAGCAAAAAACAGGAAGTTGTTATCCTCCTGTACAGACAGTTGGTGAGACCCCATCTGGAGTACTGCATCCAGTTCTGGAGACCCCATCTCCGCAAGGACATAGACAGGATGGAGGCAGTTCAGAGGAGGGCAACTAACATGGTGCAGGGTCTGCAAGAGAAGCCATACGAGGAGAGACTAAAGGAGTTTATTATGTATACCCTAGAGGAAAGGAGGGAGAGGAGGGACATGATAGAAACGTTTAAGTACCTCAGTGGAATCAACAAAGTCCAAGAGGGTAGCATCTTTCAGAAAAAGAGATGTGCAAGAACAAGGGGACACAATTTGAAGATAGAGGGGGGACAGCTCAGGGGCAATGTGAGGAAGTATTTTTTCACAGAGAGGGTGGTGGATGCATGGAACAGCCTTCCTGAGGAGGTTGTGGGGTCTAAAACTGTGGGAGAATTCAAGAATGCATGGGACAGACATAAGGCAATTTGTGTGGGGGGTAGGAAGAAATAGGCTGTTGGTTAAATAGGATCTGCAGCTTATCCTCTAGGTAGGGAAATGGGCAGACTAGGTGGGCCAAGCGGTCCTTATCTGCCGTCAAAGTCTATGTTTCTATATTTCTGCTATTTCCCTCTTCCTTTCTGAAACTGAATGGTACCATATTCCCCCACCTTCTCACTGCCAGGCATGTTTTAACAGGTTGAAATCCCCCTGCATAAAAGAACTTCTCTTTACCCAAGAACATTCCCAGCTAAAAACATGAACATTGAAAAAATCATACAACCTTATATAACAGTCAAACAGACCCCCCCAGTTTGGGGGTGCTGTGAAGCACACCTACTGACCAGACATGCTTAAGAAGAGCTCTGCAGAGAAAGCAGCATTAATGCTAAAAAATGCTGATTGTATTACCGAACTCTGAAAACTGAAGAACTTTGAAGGACTCTTCTCACTGAGCTGAACATTTGCATATAACTTTTACGGTGGGGCACACTGGTAAAACTACGGGAGGAGGCTCAAGAAATCAGCAGTCAGCAGGAATTCCACCATCAGCTGAGCCACAACTCCCCTCAGGGATGGACCCCCCCGGCAGGCCCTGCAAAAGTCTATGCAGGCCATTGACTCGAAGATTGAGTCAATACTTACCAGATTCTCCGAGCAAGATGCGAGGATCTAGCCTACCGCCAAAGCTGCATCATCAGCGGAATCTATGGCCTCTAAAGCGCTGGCGGGTACAAGCAGATTAGTGCAGGAGAACACCCACTTAAAATATCGCCTAGAGGCAATTAAAAATGCACAACAGGCCGCCAGCGTCAGGATAGTGGGCCTTCCGGAGAGTTGTGAAGGGGACAGTCTACTAGATTTCCTCAGTGGATGGCTACCTCAGAGTCTACATCTGGAAGAAACCCTATCGCTGGAGAATTTTTTGAAAGCTTACCGGATTTCTCCCAGGGGTGCAGCCAGTAAGAATGATCTTCCCCACACAATACTGCTGGTCACATCGGGAGCATCTATGAGGGACCTTATATTGCAAGCAGCAAAATGCTCAGGGCTCTTGAACTACCAGGGGAAAACAGTTAATTTATTCCCCGATCTCTCTTTTGGCACGCGGCCGAGAAGAAAAAAGTTTGACAGTGTACGAGACAAATTACAAAGACTAGGCATTGCTCACCCTTTGCTAATGCCTGCTAGGCTTCATATTCAATATGGAGGACACACATTTCAATTTTCAGATCCCGATGAAGCAGAGAAGAAGGTGGAGGCCATCGGGAGTGAATCTGAGTGCTCTCAACCTGCCGACTCCTCCAATTCAGATGATGCTACCTGAAGCGGACTGTATTCATTTGACTTTTTCGTTGCCCTTAACTCAGGTTTTGCTGTATTACTGCCTCACCGTTTGTAACATTAAGTGATGCCAGTAGTTACTTTAATATTCTATGCTATAAGTGTTTAAATAAGATGAGTCAAGGTTTTCATACTGGCCAGAGAAAATCTGTAGTACTATATATATATAGGGCACAAAACGTTTCATAAAACCAGTCTTTTATGGTTCCAGATTGACTGAGATGGTTAAAAATTGTTTGTACATGCAGTTTTGTTTAATGTTGTTCAGCATTTCTTGGAAATATAGCAGTGTCTCTTTCTTTAGTGCTAAACATGTTAAGGGTATATTATTATTGGGGTCACATCAACACAGGCTGTTGAATTAAGTACGTTTGGAAAAGTTATGATATTTGGACTTAACCACTCACCATCCTGTAGGGCGCAGCATTTCATGGACAATCTGTTGGGACTTATATCAATGATATACCTCCTATTCCTGATACAAGATTGTAAGACTTGTGAATTACTTATGCATTGGATGTATCATCTATCTTTTTTAGTGATCTCTTGCATGAGATCATTATATGCTATTGTTTTTATTTAAAAGCAATAAACTATAATTAAAAAAAAAAACAGACTCCCCAGTTTTAGTTTAGCTGTAAAGCAGATTGCTCCATAGAGTTCTACTATGATCTTGTGTCAGCAAAGCCAGTCACTCCACAGACAGTTCATCATGGGAGAATCAGAGTACTGTCCATGAATGGTTGTGAAAAAGTAACAGACAGCATAGTAACGTTAACATTAAATGTCCCTTCAGCCTGTCGGCCCGGTGGCGCTGGGCGTTGAGGTGCTGGTCGCTACACCTCGCGTCATACTGGCGACCCGGGTTCTGGAATGAGCCTGGGCCGCCGGGGTTGGGGGGGAGAGGATTGAGCATCTGGAGGACTGCTCTCCTCTCCCAGAGGGGAAGGAAGACTTGTTGTCCCGCTCATTGACTGCCCTCTGGTGGGGGCTGGAGGCAGGTATGGATCAGGAGGCACGGTCAGACGTCCTTGCGTTGGTAGGGAAGGGAGATAGGAGAAAAATGGCGGAAAAGAGCCTGGCAGGCTCCGTGATGGTCCGCCACTCCCAAGGGTCGTCCCCGGCTTCTGGATTGGGTCTCCCGGGCGGGGGGAAGCCAGCAACCTCCTTCCTGGCCCCACCACAGGTGGCAATCATGGGGAATTACAGAGAGAGAAAGTCCTCCATCAGGACTGCAGTAGCCGGCTGCCAGGGCTCGGAGAGGTAACAAATTTATATATATATATATATATATATATATATATAATCTATACAGATATATATATATATATATATATAAATAAAATGTCCCTTCATCCCTTCAGCCCTCTGGCCCTCTTCAGCAGTGGTTAAATTGGAAATGGGACACAAAACGCCATGCGCTCTAACAAGGGGGGGGTGCCAGCCAACCAAATTCCAATGAAATCACAATACAGGCTGCACTCTAGCAAGAAAACTTATGTAGTCAAACAGATGCTCTGAAGGAAAATTTTATTAACATGACTTCAAGCTTACAGCATACGAGAGCACAGCACTAAACCCAGTGCTCTGCCTCTAAGACGAGAGGCTTTGTCAAGGGCTGTGGCTAACAATGGTGTTTTTAGCGCTTAAATAATACAGCAATAAATTGAAGTTAATTATTAAATAAATACCCTACACAGCATGTCAGTGTAAACACCTGCTAAGACAACCAATTGAAATAAAGTGTCTGTTATCTGAGACCCTAATACCAAGTGAGAAAATTCAGATATAAAATACCTAAAAGGCAGCTAAACACATCACTCTGTATTGTCCTATTTAAATTGCATATACAGAAGTAAATAAATTATTTTACTTATCGAGTTTGTTCCTATAGTTATATGCACAGTTGTAACCAAACGATAAAGAAGCCCAGGCTAAAACACAATTCATGTACCCCAAAAGGAAGGGTGAGGGAGGGAGGGAGGGATGGAGGGAAGGTGAGGGAAAGGGGTTAGGGAAAAACGTGACAGATGGATATGTATAATAAGCTGTGCATATAAATAGCGTAGTGCATTAAATAAAAACTAGTGTAGAAAATAGAAAATCAAGGCACAGCTTAAGGAAAAAGTCACATGCCTCAAGGGCGGGGGTTGGGGTGGTGGAAGGAGGGGTGGAAAAAGGAGGCAACTGAAATATGTAATAACCAACACATACTGTATATGGCTACATGCAGTAAATGTAAAACAGCTCTCCAGAAAAATGTTTTCATGTGCCTCAGGATAAAGGGAAGGGAGGAGGGAGAAAAGGGGAAGGAGGGTGAGACAAAAAACAGTTTCAATAAAAAATAAATACATAGACAGTATATAGAGAACTGTCAAGTCTAGAGAAAGAAGATAAATGTTTAGGCAGGAGAACTCAAATCTAAATTTCTAGGTGGTGGAACTGTCATTGCTACGTTATGGAACTCCCCTTTTCTAGTCAATGGAGAAAAGATGAGAGAGGTGTTGGAACTGTCATAACAACTTTTCAAGAGGTGGTAGAACTGAGTTTCTGTGGGCTCCTGCCCAATTTAACCCCTGCTCTTGGCAGTTCCATCTGTTCCTCCTCATCTGGGTTTGTCGCCACTCGTCCTCTGTCTCCTGCTTTCCTGGCATCCATGGTTGTTCCGGTGCTCCTTCCCCTGTGCCTCTGGTTGTCAGGCTGTCACCTCAGCTTCGGGTCCTCAGGTGGCCACTCTTCCACTGCTGCCTTCTGTTCCTGCCCTCCAGTTCGCTGCAAATGTACTCTGTCCAATTTCGGGCAAGTAAAAGTCTCTGTGTTCCCTCCCCAGACAATTCTCAAAATAGCCAGGGGTCCCAAGAAACATCTGATGCTCTTCTGCTTTGGTAAGTCTCTAACCCACGTAAAGAACTTTCTCTTTTCTATGGCCTGTTTTGGAAAATTGGGTTGGAGAGATAATCTTGCTCCATTCCAGGTGAGCTCTTTCACACTCATGCCTTTTGCAGGATTTGTTCTCTGTCCCAGTAGCGTAGTAGATTAAAAATTACTGGCCGTGGTCTGCCGTTTGGCTTACTCAGTAGTGGGCCTGATAGTACGAGATGGGCACAGTCGAGTTCCACAGGGGCATCCCAGTAAAAATGTTTGCAAGCTGAGGTAATGTCCTTTGTAGGAAAAATAACATGTCTTGCCCTTCAGCTCATTTGGGCAGTCCAAACAGCCTCACATTGTTTCTTTGGTTCCTCGTCTCCTGGTCATCACTCTTGTCACAGAGGGACTGGATTTCTTTCACCACTGCTGTTAGTTGTCGCTCTGCTGGTGATGGCCAGTCCTCAAGCCTCCTGACTCTACCCTCTGCTTCCTCTACTTGGATACCGAGGCAATCCACTGATGTCCTCAGTGCTGCCAAGGAGTCCCCAGTCTTGCTAGCTTTGCAGTAATCATTCCCATGAAGCATTTCATTTTAAAAAGCTTGTGGCTGATTAGGCCCAATTCAGTTTTGAAGTGTGGCTCTGCCATCTTGAGGGCTACCACAAATGCACCTGTCATGGACACTGACAGTTTGTGCTTTTTGGGCAATATGATGCCTTCTGCTTCTTTTCCCTCTATGGTCCCTAGAGTCTGCTGCATCGAGTTTGTGGTGTTCTGTACCTGTCTGGCTGACAAAGTAAGAGGATTTCCATGGATTATGCTGGCTCAGTTGGAGCTCCTTTAATCAAGATGCTTTCAGCTTCATGTCATCACTTGCAGAATGACATCCTACTAAGGATAACTACCAGTATTTGAGCTTACAAAATAGCAAGAGAGGATCTAGGAAGCATATTGGTTAGAAGCCCTTATCTGACCATAGTTTAAAACCCTACTGATGCACAGTAGGATGTCGGATCTTCTAAGTGCAATCCAAAATTATCCTGCTACTCCCAACCTAATTACAGATCAGTACACCTCTCTGTATCTACATTAAGTCATTCTACACAGAACTGCAGTTTACACAGCTGAATTTTAGCCCTTTAATTAGCCCTAAGCCAGGGCCCCCCCCATCCCTCCTGTCTGTTTTCTCACTCCCTTAATCGAAGCCTTTTGCATAAAGATGACCTCACAAAGCTAAGTTTTAGCTTGCAATCAACAACTCTTAAGCACAATCTGTCACAGTTCTGCTAAAGGGGACTATTTAATGCATTCAGTTCCATAGAAATAAAATTACTTCCTTGACTGTATTCAAACAACCGCTTCTGTATTCTTACTTAAACTACAACCTTAAATGCTCTTTTGTAAGTGGAATAAGCTACTCCAGGCTATGGATTTTGATGCACCTCCCTGGGCCATGAAGCCTCTCGATCTTCGGCCTCATGTCCTTATGCTCCAGGGGTGCATATCAAAATCTTTCAAACCACAGGTTGTCATTATTTATTGTTTACTTACTTTCTATTTCATGAGGGAGTCCCAAACTCTGCTATTAGACACGTCCTTCCCCAGACATGAGTGATTTTCCTCACATCTCCTAATAGCTTTCCCTAGTCTCCTACAGTTTTCCTAAAGAGCTAGCAGAGCCAAAAACAGTAGGCAGAACACTTTTTTTTTTAACTTTCTGTTTATGCCCCCTTCCATCGCTCCTTCTAAGCCCCCAAGGTATTCCATGGATCTGCCCATCCCCCCAGAGGCCCATCCTCCATGCTGCCTCGGTTTACTCCCACCCTGGGCAGGGAAGGAGAGAATACTCCCATCTCTCCTCTACCTGCAAGCCTTCATCAGGCTGGTGGCCACGGGTCCTTGGGTTGGGTCTTTGCTGGGCATCAGGGGATCATCATCAGGCTTGACTGTGGGGCCATTTTCTTTGTTCTGTACTCCCTTAAGGATATCAGCATGCAAGAAGGTCCAAAAGAGGGTATACACACAATGGCATGCTTGACTGCTCCCAGGTGCTGGTTGACACCCCCCCCCTCCTTGGCGTCCCCAGCTGCACTGCCACCCATGGTCATCCAGATGGCAGTATAGAAGTGGGGAGGGCAATCCTCCCTCCCCGAAGGAGGAGTGTGTCCCCTGGGATGCTCAATCCTCCTCCTCCTGGCCAACCCGACAGTCTGAGTTCGTTTCCAAGCCCATTTCACCGGCGTCATGCGCAGCAGAGCTACCGCTGCGCCGATGGGACGGCTTAAATTTTTAGCAATTTTTAAAAGTAGTCCCTTATTACACTTCATTTCAGAAGAGTTTAACTATTTGCTAATTAGATGTTTTTTTGACCTACTAGTGTTTTGTGTGGATATGAAAGGAAGTGCTTTACCTGGAAGCCGACATATCTAGTTCCATTCCTCCCACTGCATCATCATCAGCATGTGACCTCACTCATTGTACATCACAAGCCCTGCTGCCTGGTTGATAACCTGCGTCACAAGTTGCCACTGAAGCAGCAGGAGATCGGCTCTCCTTTGTTGCTAGTGATGTCACACTGCTGATGATGTGTAGGGAGGAACAGAACTGACCATGTCAGCCTCCATACAGAATGCTGCTCCACATCATCACTCTTTGTACTGTCAGGTGGAACATCTTCTAATTAGCTAAGCAGAAAAGAATAAAATACTTCAGATATAAGAAGTGATAGCTATTTCTAAAAGTTACTTTTTTTTCATTCATTTTTATTGAGAGAAGCACAACACATATATATGTCACATTATTCTTAGCATCCATTATAGATATAGCACAATACATGTATACTTTTAAATCATACCAACACACTAAAAGCCAGCAGAATAGGCCTCATGGTCTGTCGTGTCTGCTTGGTAGCCAGCACCCCTACTGGGTGCTTGATTTGCTGTCCACCTCTCCCCCGAGAGGGAAATCAATTTAGGATGGAAAAAATAAAGAGGTTTCAAATAAAAGCAATGATCCTTACATCAAATAATAAATACTCCTGTCATCCTTATATATTAATAAGTATAAGCTGATTTCACAGAAGGTCAGTGTCTGTTATCAGTATGTAATCTTGTCTGGGGCAGATTCATCTCAGGACCCTTGAACTTAGGGTTAAGTGAAAATAATTATGATGCTCACTGCAGAGCCCCCCATCCCACAGTGTTTTAAGGGGCTCCCCTCTGTCTCCTACGGTACAAATTCTGGATCCAGCTTAGCCATGTAGTAGATCCACCTTTGCCATTTCTCGCTAAATACTGTTTGCTTATTGTGTATATCTGACGTTAGACCTTCTAATTTGTAGATCTCCAGAACAATCTGATGCCAATCTAAGACTGACGGTGTACAGGTAGTCAGCCATTTGTGGGTTATCGCTTTTTTGTACTGCTAGGAGATATAGTGGCAGTAAGGTACGGTGACCTGAGGGGCGTTCTGGGAAGATTGATAGTAACACCATTTCAGCTGTGAGCTCTTCTTGTTCCCCCAGACATTCCCGTAGCCCTGCCTGCAGGGCGCACCAGAATGGCATCAATCTGGGGAACAGCCAGAATACATGTCCTCTGAAAGTTACTTTTGATTCCGGGCAGTACACTAGCTCTTCAAGGCCCTGGTGCAGTTCCCACTGTTCTTCCCAACCACTGTCCCTCATGACGTCATTTGCCACACACCAGTTCTTCACTTGACTTCTCTCTATCCGACCGAAGTCTTCAGCGTTGTTTGTTTCTTTCACCCCTGAGAAAGAGGGTATTCCAGTTTCAAAGCAGTGCTCATCTAAATGGTAGGCCAACTGTATTACTTTTTGTTACAGAAAGTATTATAAGGAGCTTCCTGATCCTCTGTGTGGCCACTCAACTCAAGGCATGGCTGCTTCTGCTGCATGTTTCAGAAATGTTTCAGCTGCAGAGATTTGTGCAGCTGCTATCTGCAGTACTGTCCACACCTTCACTACACTACAGTCTGGACATTGCCTCTAGAAGAAGGGCAGGCTTCGGCCTAGCTGTGTTACAAGGCCTCCTTTCTTAGGCCTGTTGTTTCCAGCTATCCAGACTGTCTGTCAGTACTGCTTGGGACTCATCCCAAAGGTGTGGCTTGCTGCAAGAGATATCCTCAATGAAGACAGTACAGTTACATAAGAAAATAAGAGTAGATCTTCACGAGAATCTCTTGCAGCAAGCCATTCCATGCCTTCCTCCATCCCCCTTGATCCTCTGTCTCCTTTTCCAGGGTGTTTTGCCTGGGAACCTCTGCCCTACCTCAGTTTCTTCAGCGGACATCCTTTATGTTTGGTCTCCTGTGGGGGTACTGAGGAGGGTGCAGGGGCACCCACATAACTATAAACTACTGAGGCAAGACAGGCCCATAGCCAAGTGCGGTGGTGGTGTTGCCATCTTCTATAAATCTCATTTATCACTAACAAGGAATGTCTCCTCCCCCCTCACTCTCTGTGAATCAATTCATGCAATCCTCCAACTTGGCTCTAAGAAGCTGCACATAGTGTGCGCCTACAACCCACCTGGCGGTGGCATCACTGGTCTTAAGGAACTCCTCTCCCAAGTTGACACTATGATCGGATGTAATGAGGTCCTCATACTAGGGGATTTCAACCTGAACTGGCCCAGTAAAACTAACCAGCCCTTCCACACCATAGTACAGGGCCACAACCTTCACCAAATTATCACTGACCCAACAAGGGTCATGGCTTCCCCCCGGTCCAGCTCACTAATTGACTGGGTCCTTACAAACCGCCCTGACAGCATAGCTTCAACTGGTATCCTTACAGATGCAATAAGTGATCCCTCCCCTATCTTCGGCATCTGGCGCGCCCCTAGTCAGCCATCCCCCCTCCCAAAACTTATTACCTTCCACAATCTGGGTAATTTTAATCAGACACAGTTTATGTACGATCTCTCTATGACTGACTGGTCCCCAATTTTCACTTACTCTAATGCTCAGTCAGCCCTTGATTTCTTCCTAGCAAGATTTGGATTTCTCCAGGATATCCACGCTCCCAGAGTCACCCGCCGCATATGCGGAACTCAAACAAAATGACTAACCAAGGACCTTCTCTCCCAAATAAGAGCTAGAGACAAAAGTTGGAGGCATTTCAAGGCCTCTGGACTTCAATCTGATCACGGCTCTTATAGGTCGTTAAGAAATGCCTGCAAAAGATATATCTGCTTAGCTAAAAGGGCTTTTTGCAAAGTCTTATTAACAAAAGCTGCAGGTGATTCAAAAAACTTCTGGTCAATCATAAAATCCCTCCTGGGAACAGATCACAAGGCCACCTCAAATGACATGCTGCTAAATGGCACTCATTGCAATAACCCGGTGACCATCGCCAATTCCTTTAACCATCACTTCTCTGATCTATCAAGTCATGTGGCCTCCTTCCACCCCGGAAGCACTATGTCCTCCCCCACAGACACAAAATCCATGCCCACTTCTCAACCTTTTTGGTTCCAGGCTATCACAAGAACTGAAGTACTAAAGCTACTACTTGCTATCCCGGTTAGCACCAGCTCTGGGTCTGACGGGCTTGAACCCCGGCTTCTGAAAGTAGCTGCCCCTATCATTGCCTCCCCCTTAACCAAAGTCTTTAACTTGTCATTGTGCCATGGCACATTTCCTGATATCTGAAAAATTGCCAAAATAACACCAATTCCTAAAAAAGGTGATCCTAAAGAAATTGCCAATTATCGACCCATTGCCATTCTTTCGGTACTCAGCAAAATCATGGAAAAATTAGTGGCCACTCAAACCATAGCTTATCTTCAGAAATTTAACCTCCTCTCTGGCGCCCACCATGGCTTCTGTAAAGGCCACAGCACCTCCACTGCCCTCCTAAAACTAACAACTGACATTTGCCATGAATGCTGGCCTCTTGACAGGCGCAGTTTTCATTGACCTGACCAAGGCTTTTGACCTGGTCAACCATAGCCTTCTCCTATCAAAACTTCACTCCCTCGGTTTCTCTGCCAAAGTCGTGGCATGGTTTAAGAGCTACCTCTTAAAAAGGAAACAAGCAGTAGTTTTCAATTCTGCCATGTCGGATCTCTCCATCTGTCGCTACGCCTCTGTATCACCTAGATGTAACCCCCCTGCAAATGGGGGTTCCCAAAAGACTTCCAGGAGCTTGCTTGAATGCTCCAAGCCTGAATGGTGTTTGGCATTTAAGCCATTTATCAGTGAGTGTTTTTAGAACCTCTGGTACTGTCTCTTTAAGAGCTGTCTGCTTGCAAACATAATTAGTTTGTATGGGGGACTGTGTGTTTCTTTGATTGAGTACCACTCAAGCTGCCAATTCACTTCATTTTGCAGTCACTAGAGTGCAAAGGAACCTATCTGAAAGATGTAACTGTTTGCCAGAAATTATTTAGAGTAATAATGAAATTACAGTTTGTCTAACTGCTTTCTTTGCAGTCAGAACTGTGTCTGCTAGTTCCCCATTCTAGTTTTGAACTGCTGAACTGGACCAATCAGTGTGGGGTAAGCTAGCTCTAAAATGGTGCCTTGGACGAATCAGAACTTGGACTCATAATCTGAGCCAGCCACAAGAGGATTGTATGGGCAGTGACTCTGGGAGATGTAGTTTAGACTTCAGTGCCTTTTGGACCAACAGCAGCAGTCTATTGTGAGTGACAGCCAATCCAGTCAAGAACTGGGAGGAACTCAAAGGAAGTGCCGGTTTTGTCGGTTGGAGTTCAGTTGAGCTTTGGCAGTGAAGAAGGAAGGAGCCCTGTGCTTTTCAGTGTGCAGTTTAGTCAAAAGCGTGTAAGGCCCAGAGTTCCGGTCTGCAGCTTGTTAGGACTGAATCTGTCCTGTGAAAAGAATCAAAGGATCTCTGAAGAGTAGAAACCAGGCTCACCCTGTAGAAGACTGGAAGAATTGCTGAAAATTGCACTCGGTCTGTCAGGAACTGAATCTGCTGTGTTCTCCCGGTATTGTGCAGTAATTGGCGATCGGATACAGATGCAGCCTGCCTGGTATAGTGCTTTCTTTATATAAATGTGTGAAGAGGTTTGTGTACCTCAAGTGAGCCCTGCTGACATTGAAGGACCCTATCTTATTTGGAGGTCGTGAGTACTAATTCAGGTCGCTCCCTGTTGAATTGCCACATTAAATCCAAATGGAATTACTGTACTGCTGACTGTTTAATTCTCCTTTTCTCTGTGTGAAAGGGCCCCTACCAGCTGCCACGGTTTGGACTAGCCACTAGGGCTTGGGTACCCAGGGCCAGTAACTGATAGGGATAGGCCTGCACAGAGCCATAGGTAGATTATTAGAGTGATAAGCTAATTAACCTGATTTCCCCTGTCCTTGTTATATCCCCTAAATAAATCAGAGCTGCTTGTTTCAGCAAAGTTATACTGCCTGAGGTATTTGTCTATGTTAAAGTACTGTACTGTGATTGTTGCACTGTATCTCATTTCACAGGAGGTCCCAGTGCGGAACCAGACCTGGGGGTAAGTGTATACTGTGAAGGTAATTTGATATATTGTGTGGGCCACTAGTGGAAGAAAGGGGTTGCAGTGTCCCAGAGGGCTGTGACCAAGTTAGTTTAACTATTGCAAACCCTGACCTCTGGGTGGAGGCACCGCCATTGGATCCAGGCCCTCAACCTGTTAGTGGCAAATCAGGCAGGGGTAGTAGCCCTGGGATAGCGCCATCTGGGGGTTACATCTTGGAGGCACCGCTGGGATTGTGTGTCCTCTAGTGGCCATATTTACGAACCACTGTTAAGAAAAAAATGGGTACCCCGACAGAAGTGGCTGTGCACCGGCTGGTGGAGTGGTGTACTGGGAGGAGATCGACCCCCAAAATGCTATGCTTATCCTGACATCCCCTGGGTATCAATACGGACACTGTGCAGGAGTACTTTCCGAGGTGGAAGGTTTACAAAACCCTGTGGTGGTGGGTCGGCATGCTAATCTGCTCACCCACTTTCCTGGCCCTAGTAGAGTTTAAGGATCCCATAGATAGCTCCAAAGTGCCACAGACCATTACCCCAGAGGGAGCCCTCACTGCTTGGAGAGTGATAACTAAGACAGAAGACCCGGGGAATCAGCCCCACCACTATCTGAAACTTTGAGGAGAAATTTGCTGAATGGTTGCTGGAGAGGGGAAACTGTGGAGGACTTGAAGAAACTATTCTTGCCACCTGGGGTGTTCCTCCCAACACCCTCTCCTGCTCCAGTGCCCGTAATGGTGGCTGAACCAATGCAGACTCCTATTTCTGCACCTGCCATTAGTCACGACTCTACCAAGGTTGAGGATCTTCTCTGGCACCTCCCCACCCCCAAGGGAGGATGACTGGGAGACCTGGATAGACTATGTTGCCCCTCAGTGCTAGAATGGCAATGCTCGGAAGGCTAAAAGCTAAAGAGGTTAGTGAGAGCCTCCGAGGTCCTGCCCTGGCTACCATCCGTACTAACGGGCCAGCAACCCTGAAGCGACTGCACAGGCCTATCTTGAGGCCTTGGAGAATGTGTATGAGCCAGATTCTGATGAGGACCTATGGTGGAGAGTAAGAAATGCACAACAGTACCAAGGGAGTTGTTGTCTGTGTATGTCTCTCGGCTGGAAAAATTGTTGCAAGAATGCCTCAGAAAGGGTAGTTTGCCAGCATTGAACTGGACCGAACCAGACTGGACAGAATCCTTAAGTCTGCCCCTTCTCAGAACTGCTGTTGCTTCAGTTACGCCTGGCAATCGACTGGAATCCCACCTCCTATGATGAGTTAATGAGAGAAATCGAGGAGTTGAGAAAAGGCGACCTCGGGAGGTACCTGCACCAACAGCTGTGGCTACGACCGAGTGACTGAGGTGACCCATCAAGTGAAGTTCAGGGCAGAAGTTGACAGTCAATGAGTGCTCTGACAAGGAAAAGATATGCTACAATGGAGTAACTGTTGAGAGAGATCCGGGAATTCAAAAACAGTCCCTTTATGAAGGCCACGCCTGCAAGTACGGGCCCTGACCTATATCCGACTGCATCTGCTATGGGGTGGGGGTACCCACCCATGTATCTCCTGCTGATAACAGCTCCAAACTCAATCCTTGACCATGGAAGTGGAGAACTGACGAGATGTCTCCAAATGCTTATCACTCGCAGACAGAGATGGCACCCAGGTTTCCAGTTAGTAATACCCCCTGGCTCCCAGTGTGGCACCTCGGCCAGCTCAAACTCCAGAAAGTATGTTTTGCTATAATTGTGGGAAAGATGGGCACATGAAAAGGGAATGCCAGTCCCCAAAAGACACTGACAAAGTTGCATATAGGCTACAAGGAGAGCTTGAGAAGAAATCAGTGGTTAAGAGGTGCCGACATGATCCCAGTGAGGGCACCAAAATGCTAATTCACGCCCTTTGTGGCAAGGTCAGTTGCCCAGGCCCTACTACCGCCTCCTCCAGACTGGTCCAGAATAGTGGGTCCTCCATGGAGACCACTGTAAAGGTGAATGGAGGTTCATAAGAGCTGTATTAGACAGTGGCCCAAGTGACAATTATGTTCCAGGATTGGTATGAAGCATTTGTCAGACGCACTTACAACCATTAGAAGGACTGCATGTATGGGGGTTAAGTGAGAAGGCCTACCCTATTCCGGTATATCCGACTTGGCTGTCTTTCCCACCTCCGTGGCTGGAGTGGCGAACAAGTAGAGACCTAGCCTTAGTGTGTCCCCACTGGACTGTATGATGGTGTCCCTTTGTTGATTGGAACAAATGCTCATATGTTCGGAAGGCTGGCACAGTTGTGTTATGAAAACAGGGTCAAAGACTAGTAGAGCTTAAGAGTTCCTGCTTTAATTAAGAAGGCCTATGAGGCACAGAGAGATGCTGAAAAAACAGAACCAGAGGAACCGGCCTGAATTGTATGGAAGAAGGATCCTGAGTCTCTGATCCTGGCGCCAAATGCCCAGTGTACCTTACAGGAGAGGTCCGTATCAGAAAGGATGTTAAGAATAAAATATTAATGTTGGATGCACCAGGCGATGGAAAATTGCCAGAGGGACTGCTGGTCAAGCCTAGTATTTTGCCCGCTAGAGCCCATGCTTATGCCAGAAGGGTAATGGTCCAAGTTCATAATGTGTCTGAAAGAGACATTCGAGTAAACAGAGGTTGCATCCTGGCTAATGTGCATTGTGCAGACACTGCAGTGCTACCCAGCAGCAAGAGTTCAAGGAAGAATGACAGAGTAACGCCTGACTTGTTTGATTTCGCGACTCCCGCTACCAGCTGAATGGAAAGTGAGGATCAGTGAGAAGCTTGCCCAGAGAGACCAGGTGTTTTTTAAAGGAATGGGATGTAGGATGCTGCAAGGAGCTGAGCACAACATCCGCTGCATGACAAAGACCATTTCGTGAGAGGTCTCGACGCCTGGCACCTGCTGACATAGATGATGTGAGACGGCATCTGCAAGAGATGTTAGCTGCTGGTGTAATACAAGAATCCAGAAGCCCTTATGCTTCCCCCATTGTGGTAGTGAGGAAAAAGAATGGAACAGTAAGGATGTGTGGATTATCGCACCTTAAACCGCGGACTATCCCTGATCAGTACACAATGCCCGCATTCAGGATGCTTTGACTGCCTAAACGGGAGCAAGTGGTTCTCTGTGCTGGATCTCCGCAGTGGTACTACCAGATCCCGATGGCCCCAGAGGACCGTGAGAAGACTGCCTTTATCTGTCCGCTTGGCTTCTATGAATTCATGAGGATGCCTCAAGGGATTTCAGGTGCCCCAGCCACTTTTCAACGATTGATGGAGCGTGCAGTGGGGGACATGAACTTACTAGAGTGCCTGGTATACCTAGATGATGTTATTGTGTTTGGCAGCTCACTGGAGGAACATGAAAGCAGATTATTTAAGGTATTGGACCGACTGGAGGACTTTGGCCTTAAACTGTCCATTGATAAGTGTCAATTCTTTCAAACATCAGTAAAGTATGTGGGACACATAGTATCCACCGAGGGAATAGAGACCGACCCAAGTAAAGTTGAGGCCTTGACCACCTGGCCACAGCCCAAAAATCTAAAAGAACTGCAAAGATTCCTGGGATTCTGTGGTTATTATCGGGCTCATCAAGGACTATTCAAGAGTGATCCGCCTTTACTTAACCTTACTCAAGGGTATCCCCAACCCACAAAAATACCAAAAGTCAGCGTCCTCAAGACTGAAAGAGTGTATTTTCATCCAAGTGAAGTATTTGGGGCCGCTGACCCTGATTGTGAGACTGCTTTTCATGAGATCATATATCAACTTACCCATGCTCCAGTGCTGGCCTATGCCGATCCAAGAAAACCTTACGCCCTGCACACTGATGCTAGCTTGCAAGGGTTGGGGCTGTGTTGTACCAAGAGCACGAGAATGGCCTGAGACCAGTGGCCTTTGCCAGTAGAAGCCTGACCCCATCCGAAAGAACTATCCTGTACATAAGTTAGAGTTCCTAGCTTTGAAGTGGGCTATTGTTGACCAATCCCATGAGTACTTGTATGGGGCTAAAATACTAGTAAAACTGACAATAATCCTTTGACCTATGTGCAGACCTCAGCTGTTGGATGCCACTGGCCATAGGTGGCTTTCTGCATTATCTACATATGACTATGCTCTCGAATACCGAGCAGGTCTGAACCACATAGATGCTGATGCTCTCTCCCGGAGGCCTGTTCCCCAGAATGATTGGGTCCGATTGGCAGAACCTGACATTCGGCACTCTGCCGGAAGTTTGACAGGGAGGAACAAATGTCCACGGACGCAGTGGACTGCATGGTGATTGCTTGGGAGCCTCTGAGAATTGCATACCTGCTGCTTATTGCCACTTTTCTGCAATAGACATTGGTGCACTGCCTCAGCTGGACAATGACAGTATTCAGCGGGCTCAATCCCCGATCCCATGATCAAAGCAGCTTTAGAAGCCCTCTATGCAGGAAAAGATGTGTCCAAATTACGCCCACTGATTTGAGAACTGCACTGTTATACAAAGAAGGTCCTAAGTTGAAACTGATCAATAAACTGTTATACAGAGAAACAGTAGACAGAGGGGACAAGTAGACAAACAACAACTAGTGCTGCCCACTGCCTTCGAGACTCAGTACTGAGGTCCTTGCACAACCACATGGGGCACCTTGGTATAGACAGAACACTTGACTTGGTGAGATCCAGATTCTATTGGCCTAAGATGGGGCTGATGGAGCAACACATTCGAACTTGTAGTCGCTAGCTTACAGAGGAAAGCTTTGTCCCAGAGGGCTGCCCCTTGTTAACATCACCACCAGTGCACCCATGGAGCTGGTCTGTATTGATTTTCTGAGTTTGGAGTCAGATCAAAGAAATATCAGTAATGTGCTGGTGGTCACTGACCATTTCACAGATATGCCCAAGCTTCCCACCAAAGACCAGAAAGCATCCACTGTGGCCAAAGTACTTGTAGAAAACTTTTTGTTCACTATGGGCTCCACAAAGAATCCATTCTGATCAAGGGAGAGACTTTGAGAGTCGTCTGATCAAAGAGATGCTTTCTCTGTGGGGAGTGCGAAAGTCCAGAACCACCTCCCTCCCAGGGGACCCACAGCCTGAACGCTTCAACCAAGACTTTGCTAGATATGCTAGGCACCCTGCACCCAAAGGACAAGCCTAGATGGAGCCAACAAATTAGCACCCTGGTACATGCTTATAACTGCACCAAAGTGATGCCACTGGATTCTCCCCTACCGCCTGATGTTTGGAAGAGAAGCTCGACTACCAGTAGATGTGTGTTTTGGGGTCTCTCCTGATGGGGTTCAAGCTGACAACTATTTACAGTATGTGCAAAGTTAAAGGCCCAGCTAACTCATGCGTACTAACTGGCTCAAACCATGGCTGCCAAAGAAATCTGGCCAACAAAGAAAGGTATGATAAAGGTGAAAGCACAGGAACCCAGGAGGGAGATCGGGTATTGCTAAGAAATCTGGGACTGCATGGCAAGCACAAGATTGCTGACAGATGGCACCATCTCCCTCACATTGTAGTGGGCAAACTAGATGATCTGCCAGTGTACAAAGTAAGGCCTGAGAATAATTCAAAAGATGTAAAACAATGCATAGAAATCATTTACTGCCCATTGGACAAATCTTAATTGAGTCTGAGCCCTAGAAGATGCCCTCTGGACCAGTGACTAGAGCTGCTGCTAAGAAAAGATCAAGAAAGTCTGCACCTACAGAAGCAAAGTTAAAGTGTTCCTCCACAAGTCCCAGTTGAGCATGACTGTCAGTCCATATCGGAAGAAAGTGAGAGTGACTTTGAATACTATCCTTCTTACGAACTGAGTCAATTGTTTGGGGCAATCCCTAGTCAATACTGGAGATGAAGCTGGGCCTTCTGGACTGTCTAAGCCCTAGTTTCATCCCTGAGCCAATGCTCCCAGAAAGTGAAGTGCAAAGCATCAGATCAGATGAAATGGAATCATTGTGCATGGTTGAACTGTTTGAGCTTTAGGGAGGAAAATGATAGATTGGGGCAGACTGGGATACACCCACAAGAAGAGTATTTTGAGTGCCCTGACAGTCCACTGCCAGTGTCCAAAGCTCTCCATCGAGCCAAATGTTGTGGACTCAGAAACTGTAACTCCTGGAGCTGAAAGTGCCCCAAGTTCTAGCCTCTACCCCCAGGAGACTCCCTGACAAGTGAGGACAATGCTGAAAATGAGGCTCAGAGTGCAGAGACTGTAACAGTTCCCCCTAGAAAGACTGGTCGAGCTGTAAAGCCTGTGGTGCACCTCAGTTATGATTCCCTTGGGAGGCCTGTGGACTTGCCTCTCAATGTTGTCCATAAAGGAGTGTATGTGTCCCCGAGCTCATTGCCCAAACTGAGCATCAGTGCTAACTCCAAGTTACTTGTGTTCCCCTTTAAGTATGGTGCCCTTGCCCCATCCAGTCCCAAGGTAACTGATAGGGAAGGGCCCCCTCTCTTCAGGTTTCATGTACAAGAGGTAATAACTTGAGTTATGGTACAATGTGTATGTAATACTGTAAAGAGTGACGTACTGCAATGTTTCAGAAATGTGTTCTTGGTAAATGATATATTGACTGATGATTACATGTGCGAGCCTAATGCAAATGTATATGGTTGCAGTTGAAACTTATGGGTACTTGCTTGACGCGGACGCCAAGCTTTCCCAGGCCAGGAAGGTGTAACCTCTGCAAATGGGGGTTCCCAAAAGACTTCAGGAGCTTGCTTGAATGCTCCAAGCCTGAATGGTGTTTGGCATTTAAGCCATTTATCAGTGAGTGTTTTAGAACCTCTGGTACTGTCTCTTTAAGAGCTGTCTGCTTGCAAACATAATTAGTTTGTATGGGGACTGTGTGTTTCTTTGATTGAGTACCACTCAAGCTGCTGCCAATTCACTTCATTTTGCAGTCACTAGGAGTGCAAAGGGAACCTATCTGAAAGATGTAACTGTTTGCCAGAAATTATTTGAGTAATAATGAAATTACAGTTTGTCTAACCTGCTTTCTTTGCAGTCAGAACTGTGTCTGCTAGTTCCCCATTCTAGTTTTGAACTGCTGAACTGGACCAATCAGTGTGGGGTAAGCTAGCTCTAAAATGGTGCCTTGGACGAATCAGAACTTGGACTCATAATCTGAGCCAGCCACAAGAGGATTGTATGGGCAGTGACTCTGGGAGATGTAGTTTAGACTTCAGTGCCTTTTTGGACCAACAGCAGCAGTCTATTGTGAGTGACAGCCAATCCAGTCAAGAACTGGGAGGAACTCAAAGGAAGTGCCCGGTTTTGTCGGTTGGAGTTCAGTTGAGCTTTGGCAGTGAAGAAGGAAGGAGCCCTGTGCTTTTTCAGTGTGCAGTTTTAGTCAAAAAACGTGTGTAAGGCCCAGAGTTCCGTCTGCAGCTTGTTAGGACTGAACTGGCCCTGTGAAAAGAATCAAAGGATCTCTGAAGAGAGAAACCAGGCTCACCCTGTAGAAGACTGGAAGAATTGCTGAAAATTGCACTCGGTCTGTCAGGAACTGAATCTGCTGTGTGTTCTCCCGGTATTGTGCAGTAATTGCGATCGGGATACAGATGCAGCCTGCCTGGTATAGTGCTTTCTTTATATAAATGTGTGAAGAGGTTTGTACCTCAAGTGAGCCCTGCTGACATTGAAGGACCCTATCTTATTTGGAGGTCGTGAGTACTAATTCAGGGTCGCCTCCTGTTGAATTGCCACATTAAATCCAAATGGAATTACTGTACTGCTGACTGTTTAATTCTCCTTTCTCTCTGTGTGAAAGGGCCCTACCAGCTGCCACGGTTTGGACTAGCCACTAGGGCTTGGGTACCCAGGGCCAGTAACTGATAGGGATAGGCCGTGCACAGAGCCATAGGTAGATTATTAGAGTGATAAGCTAATTAACCTGATTTCCCTGTCCTTGTTATATCCCCAAATAAATCAGAGCTGCTTGTTTCAGCAAAGTTATACTGCCTGAGGTATTTGTCTATGTTAAAGTAATTGTACTGTGATTGTTGCACTGTATCTCATTTCACAGGAGGTCCCAGTGCCGGAACCAGACCTGGGGGTAAGTGTATACTGTGAAGGTAATTCTGATATATTGTGGGCCACTAGTGGGAAGAAAGGGGTTGCAGTGTCCCAGAGGGCTGTGACCAAGTTAGTTTAACTATTGCAAACCCTGACCTCTGGGTGGAGGCACCCGCCATTGGATCCAGGCCCTCAACCTGTTAGTGGCAAATCAGGCAGGGGTAGTAGCCTCTGGGATAGCGCCATCTAGGGGTTACATAGATTTAAACACCACTGCCGGCTCTATGCTGACTTAAACTGGCCCTCTCCCACTGCCCATCGATTTCAGTCCTATGGCTCCCTAATTGACGGAATAGTTAGATCAGGTCTCCCTCAATCCCTTGTGTAAATGCTTCACTCCCAGTCCCCCTCTTATGGGCTCCGCTCTACAGACCTAGCCCCTTTCTATATCCCCAGATGCAAAACCTCTATGGGCACACAAGCTTTCTCCCACTCAGCTCCGAAGTTCTGGAACTCCATACCTCAAGCTATCCGACTAGCTCCCACCCATGCCAGTCTCAGGAAATCCTACTAAGATCATCTATGTGCTTCTAACCCCTGCACTTGCTTCCACCCGCCATAGATCCTTCTTTCCTTCTCCTCACTACCCCGCATCTACTCCCCTCCAATCTACTTTATCACCTCTCTTTTGACCCTCCCCTTACACACTCTCCACCACCCCCACCCTTTCTCCCCCGCCTCTATCACATCCTCCTCTCCCTTCTCTCTAAAGCTTAACTACTACAAAGGAACTTATTGCACATTGTATATATCTTGTCTATCTCATCCACTTTTTCCTTTTTTGTACTCAGTATTTCAGTTGTTTTGCACTTGTTCATACCGTATTACCTTGTCTAATGTTATAATGCTTGTACCCTGACCTTGTTCTAAACTATATTTTCAGACAACCTCTTATGTCGACTGTTCTGGCATCCTCCCACTGTATTACTTATTTCATGTGCTGCGTCACATGATGTGCTTATGTATTGTCTACCTGTAATCTCCCGGGTCGTGCCTAAAAATAGGCGTTCCCATGCCTAGTGCACCTACCTGGTTACCAAAAGCAAATAAATAAAGTACTTCAGGAATCTGTTATTTTTTGTAGACCTTGGGTTTCATACAACTTACAAGGATGGTCAAAAGCAGCCCTAAGAAAAAAAAAAATCTAAATTTAAATACCTGTAAATTTTCTCAGCAGAGGATACTGGGATTTGTAGTTACAGAAAGTGTCAGCTTTCAAATCAGGTGAAATAGTCTGATATAATTTATTATACTGTAGAGAATAGTAAGCAAAAAAATGTTTTTGCACACGAAGTGCAAACTAGGACCAGCCCCACACTTGGGTGTGAGGCTCTTAATGCTGAATGTTCCCCTTTAACTGTTTGACTACCTTTTTGTATATGTTTTGCTCGTACCCAATGATGCACCCCTAGTAGAGCAGACTGGATGGTCTGCAGGGTCTTTTTCTGCCAACACCGTCTATAATTTATCTAGGTATGTATGTATGCAAATACTGAGGCGGTCTAATCAGAATCAACTCTAACAAGGGTCAGAAAATGATTGCCCCTACCTACTTTCCAAACTATATCACAGCTACACATCAGTAAACAACAGAGAACTGGAGTTCAGTGTGTCAGATATCCTTCCAGGGAATCCAGGCACAGTTCACAAACCTTGTTTTTAATTTTTACCTTTTTTAATGTAAAAAAAAAAATGATGCAACTCTATTTTATTTTTCCTTTGGTAATCGGGTAAGACCCACTAGGCACAAGTGCCTGTTTTTAGGGGTGACCTGGGAGCACTGGGGAGGTTAAGTGACTTGCTCAGAGTCACACAATATAAAAGTGGAGGTTCTGGGAATCAAACCCAGGTCCGCTGCATGTACCAAGCTTATTCACAGCTCATTACTCCAACCTCTAGGCTATACTGTGAAGTCTGTGTAATACTCCCAGTGTACTGTTTCACGTGGCGGCGGACCATCATCAAGCCTGCCAGGCTCGTTTTTCCTTTTTCGCCCAGCCCCCCTCTTCCAAAATAAGGATGTCAGCTTCAAGCCTCTCGACCCATACTGCCCTCCAGCCACCACCAGAAGGCAGTCAGCAAGTGGGATGACTAGTCCCCCTCCCCCCCCCGAGACTGGACAGCAGTCCTCCAGACGCTCAATCCTCTCTCCCCCCTGCTGACCCCCAGCAGCCCAGGCTCGTTCCCAAAGCCAGGTCACTGGCATGGCGCGAGGTGTGGTGTCTAGTGCCTCAACCCTCAGCACCCCCGGGCTGGCTAATATTCATTTTTAAATGACTTACGAGTTCTGTAACCTAGTGACATCAGTTGAGCTGAAACCCGAAGATTCGCATGCAGGACTACTGGTCAACTGATGTCACTGAGTTCCGGAACTGATAAATAATTGATGAATATCCAGCGCAGTGGTAGTGTCTCTGCTTGCAGCACTGCCAATCCAGAACGAACGCAGTGTGGCAGAGGGTCGTCCGGG
This sequence comes from Neoceratodus forsteri, assembly GCA_016271365.2. Taxonomy (NCBI): domain Eukaryota; kingdom Metazoa; phylum Chordata; order Ceratodontiformes; family Ceratodontidae; genus Neoceratodus; species Neoceratodus forsteri. The sequence goes on along the minus strand of CM028131.1, from coordinate 1,410,721,595 downwards.
GAGGGGGGCACAATGAGCATCCAATTGATTTCTCCTTCCTCCGGTGCAGGCTGTGGCTTCCTCAGATTAAGAGTGACACCAGCAGAGGCTGGGTGTACAGCAGCCAGGAACACACATTTATTTATTGAGATCTTTGATTAACACCTTGAGCAGAAAGCTCTTTCATAGGTTCCACGTCAAGTATGATACAAACAAGAATACACATATGTTCCACAGATACAGATACAGCAAGGAGCAATTGAAAACTGTCTCCAGGCATAAATCTGAACAATAGTTATGCAATCTAAGCATGTAGAGGGTGGAGAGTCAAAACAAAGGCTAACATTTCACTAGGTAACGGTAAAATAACATGAGGACACTTGTTTAAAAAGGAGAACTGTACAACTAACAACATAGGCAGATAATTGGATTACGATTGCGTCAAAGGAAGAAGGAAAGTTTCATACCAATAGAGGGGGACAAGGGAAGGAGGAGGAAAATGTGAGGCGTGAAGAGGCAAGTAGAGGTGGGGGGTAGGATGGGGATAGATAGGAGGGAAAGGGAAGAATAGCTATGTAGTCAAAGTGGAATGAGGGAGGAGGGTGGGGAAAGGAGGGTGGAGGAGAGTACGGAGGAAGAGGGTGTAGGTAGTGGGGTGATGATGAAGATGTATTAAGGTGGTAGGGAGGAAAGAGGTATGGAATGACGGAGGGACAAAAAAGAGAAGAGGAGGTGGAGGGAGGTGGGGGGAAAATAAATAATTTAGGTGGGGTAGAAAGGCCATGAAAGTGTTAGCTTAACCAGGGGCCCAAGAAATGGACATGAAGCATAACATTTTACCAATCAATAGAGATCACAGAGATTGCAAATGGTAGGAGCAAGGTAAACGCAAATCAGCGGTAGCAGTCACAGATTGCAAGTGAGATTAGATGCTGCCGAAGTTTTTCTTAAAGGAGCCCAGCAAAGTAGCATTGGTTCTGTAAGGGGGCAGGGAGTTGTACCACTGCGGAGCTCTGTATGCGAATGTAAGTTGTCCAAAGGCGGTGCGGCACCATGGGATTCTGAAAGCCTGTTTGCCAGAGCTTCTGGTACTGCGTGAGTCATGTGCAGGGGAAAGAAGGACCAGTACGCCGGGGGTAGCAGTCCCAAGGTGACTTTTTTTGCAAGAGGGCACGATTGGTATTTGAGCCTACTGTCAAATTGCAACCAGCTAACCTGGGCATAAAGATCGCGGGTGTGTGTCAAGCACGCAGCACCAGTAAGAAGGCAGCATGCTTTATTTAAGGCCATTTTGATATGTCAGAGGGCAGTGTCTGTAGCCGCACCGTAAATGACAATACCTTAGTCCGCGAGAGAGACCACAGAACTGTGGATGCCCGTGTTCAGTGCTTCAGGAGTGAGATTATGTTTGTTCCTGTATAGAACTCCTAAACGCTGGTTAATAGCTTTGGCTGTTCGGTCGATGTGCTGGGTGAAAGACAGGGTAGAGTCACTACTTATACCCAAGTACCTGAAATGGTGAACCAGTTCAAGAGGGGAGCCAGAGTCATTAATGATGGTAAGTGGGAAAGTTTTGTGTTTGCTTTGGGAGGTTGAAAATAACATTGTCTTAGTCTTGTTATTATTAAGGATGAGCTTATTATCCCGAAACCACTTCTCTGCAGATGTAAAGGACTGCTGAAGTTGGTCCTGGAGAAGGTGAGGGTCCATGTCGTTGGTAAAAAGTACAGTGACATCAGCATATAGAAGTATGTGGTCGCAGCAAGCCATAAGTAGAGAACTAAGAAAGATGATAAAAAGCAATGGACCCAAGATAGATCCCTGCGGGACTCCAGAGTATACAGGCCTACTATCGGACAAGGCGTTACCAATTTTTACCTGCTGCGTTCAGCTGCTTAAGTAGCTGCAGAACCAGCTTGTAGTGTTGGAGGAAAGACCAATGGAGTAAAGTTGTCTGATGAGGAGATCGTGGTTGACAGTGTCAAAGGCCTTGGTAAGGTCTATGAAAGTTGCCCCTACCAAGAGCCGTTGTTCCAGAGAGTTATTGATAAAGCCTGCAAACTCCAGAAGCGCAGTGATGGTACTATACCCACATCTGAGCCATGCTGTTGGGGACATTGGACTTGGCAGTTATCCAGATACTCTATGAGCTGGTCGGCCACATGTGCTCCATGGCCTTAGAGATTGGGGAAGAACAGAGATCGGCGTAATTTCCAGCAGTGCTCGTCGCCACTCTTGTGCACTGGGGTAACCACAGCTGATTTCCAAAGATATGGAAATTGTGACTGAGACAGTGACAGGTTGATTATTTTGTAAGAGGTGTGAGGATTTCCTCTCAAGGGCAACAAACTTTAAGTCCAAGGAGTCCCCACAGAATCTAGCTTCCCAATACCTTCTTAAGATAACGTCCTGGCTTCATTTATAGACACTGCTTTGAAGTAAAATGGTGGGTGGTCTCAGGGTGGGTTCTGGACTGCAGAGTTCATACCCGAGGTGGTAACCACGAAGTAGTCAGGGGGAAGAACATTGCTAAGGTCTGTAAATGCTTTGCTGAAAGTTTTTGTGATGGCTTTTGGGTCCACGGTAGGGGTGCCATCGATGTTCAGCATGTTCGAGGTAGTTTTGGGGTCTTTACCAGTGATGTCTTAGATGTTCTTCCAGAATGTCCTGCTATCGTTCCAGGAGGTGGAAAGGGTTTCTTTGAAATACTGGCTTTTAGCAGAATGGATAGCATGGGTACACTCATTTCTCACTGCTTTGTACTTCTGTAGGTTAGCTTATGTCCCCAGCGCTCGAGAGATGTGCCAAAGGTGATCCCTGTGTTTTAGTAGATCAAGAAGAGCAGGGGAGATCCCAGGGATTATGGGTTCCTTGATTTTTGTAGTTTTGAAGGGGGCATGCTTATCGCAGGTTGCATTAAAGAGGTCAATGAAGAGTTTCAATGCAGTGTCAATGTTGCTGGCTGTATATACATTAGAATTAGATCAATCGGTGATCCTCAGGTCAGCTTTCATTAGCTTGAGGTGTCCTGGAATGAGGACCCGGCTAGTGACAGTTCTGGCAGGGGGCTTGCAGTAGTTATTGGACCAGTAAAACTTGACAGGGGAGTGATCACTAATTCAGTCAGGTAGGACAGAGGTGCCCTTGATATTATCCGGTCAGTTAGATAGCACCCAATCCAGTAAGGTATTGGTCCCAGTTTTGTAGTTCCTCCTGGTTGGGGCTTCTACAAGCTGTGAAAGGTGGATAGCAGATAATGCGTCCTTGGCATCAGTGGCATTAGGGAGAGTCAGTATATATTTATATCCATTAGAAATTCTGAGTGAAGGCTCACCCTCTTAAGGCATTTATGAAGGATGCAAAGCCAGGTTTAGTGTGCCTTGGAGGATGTAAACAGAAAGCATGGTGAGTGTTTTGTTGTGTGCACCGAGAAGCAACTTAACGTCCAGCATTTGGATTAAATCACCACAACCAGAGGTGGTGATCCCCAGGCCCTGCAAAGTGTCCTTTACGTAGATCACATATCCACCACCACGCTGAGAAAGGCGATCACGCCTAAATACTGTATAGCCAGGAAGTAGAATTGCTGCATCAGGGACATTAGGAATGAGCCAGGTTTCTACTACCGAGAGTACGTCTGGATTATGTCTGGCAGTCCATACTTGTAGTCTGTTAAGTTTTGGAAGAAGGCTACAAATGTTTAGTGATGCCACTGTTAGACCACCAATATTTCTTGGTGAGTGGTTTGAGCAGTGAGGAGGTCCAGGATTAGGATGTGTATCGCCCAAGAGCAATAAGAGCAGCACTATTAGTTTTCAGGTATTCCTAAAATAGTTTTGGAGCCGTGTAAATCTGCAGTTAGCGTGTGTCACATGGAGGTTCCTGCTAAAGGAGATTTGATAGAAGATTGCCAAGGCATCATGCCAGTGGAGATGACAGAGCTAAGACCCATCAGCATAGAGTGAACCCCTATGTAGCTTATTGTGGAGGAGGTCAGATTTAGGGGGAGGTTATGGTACTATAGGTAATGGGTCATGGCACTGGTTGCTTCTGAGGGGGGCAGGTAGACACATGCCTGCAATTATGAGTCCTGAGAGGGTAAACAGGGCCAATATGGTGGTTCCACAAGGTATGAGAGTAGTTGAGTAAAACATATTTGACTGGCATAACAGGGAAGGAGAGGAGGTTAGGATGGCAGTTCCTTTGAGGTAGCTTCCCTGCTATCCTTTTGTCTGTATGTTTTCTTTGTTCTTCAAAGTCTACAAGTACAGCTCCTTTAGGAGTAGGTCAGATGAAAATGTTGATTCAGTTGCAGGACCCAGCATCACCAAGTTTGTCAGACTAGTTGCAAGACTTATTTTTCCTTGGGATGGCTTCCAAAGAGTTGATTTAAAATGAAAAAGCTGATACCTGGTGGTGACATTTTGCAGAAATTCAGTCCAGGAGACTTTCACAGATGTTGTGTGCAAGAATGACGTAGGTACTCCAAGCAGAAAAACATGTAAATCCACAAAAACTAACCTACAGACAGAGACAAGCACAAACAGCCACCTACATAGCCCCAGAAGGCGGGGCCCAATAACATAAGTTGGGCAGTGGTGTCGGCAGACGTCTACAGGACATGTGTGGAAGGGAACATGTCCTGTGCTGATGTCATTTCACATTCGTGCCTCCCGGGGGAACCTAAGCTAAATCCCTGGGTCCAGCAGCACTGTGACACCCCTGGACCTTCACCTGAATGATGCCTCAATATAAGCCTCGGCTGGGGCCTCAGGTGAATCTCTCTCTCTCCCTTTAGGAAGCACCGCTGCAGGGGGTAAGCTGCAGGCCTCCCAGTCTGGGCAGCCTGGGGGGGATGCTGGTTGGAAGGTCCAGGTGCTGAAAGGGGTTATATCCCTGCATGAGCCCTAGTAGCATAAGGAAAGTAAAATAAATAAATAATTGATGAATATTGGATTAGGTGAGGAAAAAGGCTGCATTAAGAAGAGACCCTAAATAAGGTAAAAAAAACAAGAGACAAAACAATCCACTGAGGATGGTAAGAAAACGTAACCCATGCCCAAATGTCCAATTACAGTATATTAAAAAATGTAAAGCGAAGGGTTATGTTCCATTCAAGCTTTCAGGAAATGATTTGCTGCTTTGAAAAACTGCATGACAGGGAACAGAACTCGAGGAAGGCTTTGAAATTAATTCTATAGATCAGATTCAGCAACAGAACTTGTTATTTTTAAAGTCAACCGATTCAATAGGAATTAATTTTATTTCAGATTGTGCTGCTTCTTCTGTAGTTAACGTCTTGCTCAAACCTACACTGCCTTGCAATGCACCATCTCACAACAGTAGGCTTACCAGATCCTAAACCAAGTCCCAAGCTCTACCCATAGCCCCAGTCCTTTTCACAACTGAGGTGTACACTGCACTCCTCCACTGCCCTTTGGTATATCAGGAGGAACATGCGTGGAGTTGTAAAAGACTGTGCTTAAGATGTAGAGTGTGAAATTGTTTAAACATTTTTCTTTTCACCTTTTTGCTGGTTTTGCAAGTAAATATGGTATGACAACAGGTTTTGCATTCAAAACAATGAATAATTTGGCAGCATCTGTTCAACGAACATGTAGCCAGTTGAGCACAGCTTAAAAACAGAAGTATCTCAATGGAAAAATAGATGACCAGATGAGCAGTGTTGGAAATGGAAAGACTGCACTGGGGGAACCCATCACCTATGATGTACTGTAGGTTGGCACATACCTGACTGTGGTCTGAGGACATGTTTTCTTACTAGATGTTGCATTTTTACACTTTATTCAGTCTTTTGCCTTTAGAGGGCCACATTTTTACACTGGAGCAATCCTTCTACATTTTTTTCTCCTGGAAATAAGACAGATATTTAATATCACCCTGGGAACTGAGTCGTCCCCCTTCACTGCAGATGAGAGCCCTAAAAATGAATGATCCTGTCAAAACTAGATAGGAGGGAGCAGTTGTCAATGACAGACAGGAGGTGGATGACACAGAACAGGCCATCACACAGCTACATCTCAACTCCGGCCCTGCAGGAACGGGCTAAAGATGTTGAATGTAGGAGTCGAAGAAACAATATTCGGCTGTCGGGTCTCCCAGAGGGTACGGAAAATACTGACTTTATTGCGTTCATGCAGAGCCTGCTGAAGGAAACCCTCCCCCTGTCTGAAAATCTTAACCTGGAGATTAAGTGGGTCCACCGTACTCTGGGGCCGAAACCACCGGCTGGGGCTCGGCCGCGTTCAATTCTAATTAAGTTCCTCCGACATCAGGAAAAAGAAACCATATTACACACTGCATGGATGCAGGGCAAAGTGCATTTTAGGAATCATCGGCTCTATTTTGAGAATGACTTTGCGCCCGAGGTCATGGCTCGACGAAAGCTATACTTCCTTGTTATGAGGGCTCTTAAAGGGGCAGGAACCCGTTTTCGTACCTTGTACCCAGCTAAATTACTGGTTCAATTCATGGAAGGGCCCATCCTTTTCAAATCTGCGGCCGCAGCAATAGAAGAGCTACGACCCAGGAAAATTACCTTCATCTAGCAGAACCCTACTGATACAGTCTCAATAGCAGCCAAAATAGCTCAGAAGGCCTGGACTGTCAAGCAGTGCGAGACCCGAAGATGGCAGGGTGCTGAAGCCCTCCAGAATATTGTTAGCTCCTTGAAGACTGGCTCCCAGGAACTTTCAGGGCATTGTGGTGATCCCCAGGGAGCTGCTACCTGACTGCTAAATTGCAAGTATTACCGGAGGTTTTGTGAGGGTTTGTGGGAGACTTCAATGGAACTGATGCTCGATATAGAAAAGCCTCCTGTAATTGTGTTACAGCTGTATTGAATTCAACTGCTGGGGAAAATAGCAAAAGTGGGACTAATTGATTGGTATGGGGGGGGGACCGGGCAGGTAATTCAGGGGCGGGGGAGGGAGTTTTATCTGTAAACTTGTACCTTGATGATCGTTTCCTACGCTGGATTCCCTTGCGGTTTGTGTCTCTCTCTGGGCACAGACCGAGAAACAATGATCACGACTGCATAATGGGCAATTGAATTCTGGCCCAGTCTGGTGAGTCCTGCGGAGTTTCTCTTGGCCTGGGCGCAGGGAGGGCGTGAAAGTGCATGGCAGTTACTGCATGGAGACCTGTGCCCCAGCTTAACTGAAGCTGCAGTCAAACAGACCGGAAGTGGGATCCGTATACTACTTAGCCATAGGAGAATGAAAATCTACTGAAAGCTGTTGTACATATTATGGGGTTAACTAATGTTTAATTTGTCAGCTAAACATCGAGAGGGTCTCCAAGGAATGGCCTGCGGGGAATGAGTGGCTGCCCTATGAGAGGATTTTCAGGATGTATGACAGTGGAGTGGGGGAGGACAAGCAACCCATAAGTCTGCTTCGCTGTTAGTAAATTAATGTTTCGTTAACTGTTTACCAGCCAAGGACATATAGGGATGAATGGGGCTGTGATGGGGCGGGGACCGAAACATGCCCTCAGTTATGACTCCCATATAAACTGCGAGGTCAACCTTAGGGTGCGGTGAGGGCTCGGCCCCCATGGAACTGCGAACAGTGGAGCAACTGGACTCTCATGCATTCGAGGGGAGAACGTAGACAGTTACCTAACGGCACAAATCACCCATTTTGTGATTGTAAGGGGAAGGGGGGGAATTAAGATGAGAAGTGGAGTCGATCGCTGAGAGGGGGTTCCCGCAGCTATCATTTCAAGGGGACCTTTTCTCTGTCCTCACAGCGGAGTAGAGGTTGGAGTTGGCTGGGTGGGGGAAGGTGGGGCCTCCCATTGCAGATGGGGCTAACAGCTATGCTGGACTGGATCGGCGCATCCTTGAGGCATGTTTACACACCCTTGCTGTCTGGTCGGCTCCCCATCGGGCTGCAGTTCCCTATTAGTAACTTGTGCCACCCCAGGAATGGTCTTGCACTTCAGGTTTATGGTGAGGACGAACTATCCCATTTGTTCCTTGAGGACAGGCCGTGGTGGGCACATAGAGACCCGCAACCCCCCAAGCCTCAATGAATGGTAACGCAAAATTTTAAGGTGCAACACTGCATGGTGTTTTCTCTCTAGTTACTGCCTCACTGCAGAAGTGTAAATAAATCCCAGGAGGAGTAAGGGGCTGAGAGACAGTGGATACATCATTGGGAAATGACACCAGTGGAATAAAATCTGATGTGGGAGGCGCCTTGGGGAGTGGGGAGATAGGACCAGGGAATGCAGTAAATATGCTGGAGTGACTGGTTCGTCCAGGAACTGGGTGACCCATGGTCCTCTGGGTGTAGGGCAATAACTGCTGGAATCTCGGGCTATGTGACTAGTCTACCACATATGGATAGGGTAAGAATAACAGTAATACCTAAAAAAAAAAAGCGGCCCATGACTCAGACGATACTGAAATTCCAGCCGTAAGGTGGTGCACTGTTGTGTTCACCAGGATGGATCCATCCGGGAGTGGTGGGAATCCTGTGACCGCAGCCATGTGGCTAGCAGGTCAGGTGATCACCTACCCCGGTTTTAGGGAATTAATTCTCAATGTATAGGGATGCACCAGGGGGAAACAACCTACCTCAGACGCCAGGAGGTGGTGACATCGAAACCTAGTCATTGACTACAACTAGGTACTGATGTGAACAAAGGGTTGAATTGCTGCCCTGGTTTCCTTACCACCCCACGAACAGGGAACCAGTAAATGAAAGCAAAAGGGCAATGAAGGAGTAACAAAAAGGTGAAGGGGAGAGGATCAGAAGATTGAATTAAAATAACAATGAATACAGTACTGATAAGTTTTACAGGGGAGAAGGGGCCCGGAATTCTGGGAGGGGGTAGTGGGAGGGATATTAGCAGTGAATTATCCAATCAGTGAGGTTTCTTTGTATATCTAGTCAGACTTGGCTAGAGAACTGAGGCATGACTGGAGATGCTGGCTCCATAAGCTTACTAGGGGAGCCTAGTCTGCGGTTCAGCTACGGCTGGAGGTTTCTCCAGCTTGGGATGTTGGCCACAATGAGGCTCAGGAGGTATAATGAGATGGGACCTGTGGCCTGCAGAGCTTTATTATACAACTTTGGAGCTAAAATGGGAATGTGACCCAGAACTGAGGAGGGGCCTCTACCACCCTGGTGGATTTATCAGGCCAAATACAGGGGGCCGGAGAGGGACTGCTGAAAATCATACCTATCTTAGAGATCTTATCCTTCAACATTCGAGGCATACCCTCTTACATAATTAGTCTCGGAGGAGTCAACGTCTCGTGGTTTGCGTCCACCAACTCGATTACCCTTTCCTCTTGACACCCCTGAGGTTCAAAGGCCCTCACGGAAAGGAGGGCCAAAAGGGTAGGAACTTGGTTCTACTAACAACCAGGGCTTTGCCCGTTTTCTTTTGAAGTACCAACTGTTCTATATATATGTTATTGCCATGTTGGCTTTTAGATTTTGTCTTAAGTTTAGAATGTGTGTTTATATGTTTCATGTTGTTGTTTCTGTAAACAGGTCATCGAATTGTCTCTGGTCTGTACAGTAGTTAAACATCTGGGTCTTGTGGGCTCCAGGGGGCACGGGTATCAATATACCAGCGCCCTGATCATAGGTGCTGATGCACTCACCAAAATTAAAATTGCTCTCCTAAACATAAATGGCCTGGCCTCCCTATAAACGGTCCAGAGTATTAGCGTATCTCCAAGAACTAAGTCAAATATCATCTACCTCCAGGAAACACATATGTCATCAATGGAACATGCCAAGCTAGCTAAATTAACTAAGGGACAGTCTTTTACACCTCTTACGGGAGGCAGAAGCAGAGGGGTTTCTATAATTATTCCACCATATACACCATATCAGTCAGAACAGACTTGGGCAGACCCTGAGGGCGGATGGTATTAACTTGAGGCTTCACAATGAGGAGGTTACCTTAGCCAATATATATCTCCCACCGGGTATCACTGTTTCACAACTGCAACCCCTACTGGATAAACTGGTGAATTTCACCAAAGGCACCCTTATGATGGCGGAGACCTGAATCTGACGGGACTCTAGCATGGACTCCTCTAGGAGGAGACCACAAAACTAACAGCTACTCAAAATGTTTTAATAAGTTTGTCACTGAAATGGGGTAGTGACAACTGGAGAAAATTACACCAGAGTCGAGGAATTACATACTACTCATCGTCCACCAAACATATTCTCGAATAGATTACGCGTACACTCAAGTTGAAAAATTATTTTCAGTAAGCGATGTGCAATTAGGAGATATCTCCATCTCTGACCGTGCACCTGTTATCACTCAGTGGGATCTGGAAATCCAACCTAGAAACACACAATGGAGGTTAAATCCCTACTATTTACGGTCCAAAGAATTCCAGGAATTTATCTCGGACAAGATACGAGACCGATAACCCGACCCCTGACACAACTCCCTCGGTGCACTGGGACACAGTTAAAGCGTAACTTAGGGGACACATTATCAAGTATGCAGTGCAAAAAAAAGAGACAACGCGGAGAATATAGAGCTAAACTTGAAGACACCCTCCATTTTTTACAGCAGGCACATCAACAAGGCGATGAATCCTCCCTCCTTCCCCAGATACAGCAAACCAAACAAGCACTAGATAAACTCGCGTTACAACAAACCGAAATAGCTCTTGCATTTCTAAAACAGAAATACTACAAGGTTGGGCCTCGGGCCACACGAATGCTGGCCTATCAAATCCGTAGACAGAGGAAGGGGGCAACGATAATGACTGTAAAGCACCCAGTTGGGGGCCACCCCCTCTCTAAGACGCATGACATTGCTGATGCCTTTCTAGCGTACTACAGGAACCTGTATACCCCAGGATCTATCCCCTCTGCAGATAACTTGAAGTCATACATTGGAATGCTTAACTACTCGACCCTTACGGAAGAAGGTAGAAACTCCTCCACAGCCACAGTACAGCTTAGATAGCCCAGGCTATAACCAACTCAATCTCAGAAAGCACCAGGACCTGATGGGTATGGGGCAGAGTTTTACAAAATAGGAAGGGCTCAGATCCTCCCTACCCTCCACCGGGTCTTTAACTCTACTTTGGAGGGCAATCCCCCTCCGGAGGCGATACCTAAACTAGGGAAAAACCCACAAGAGTGCGCATCATACCGGCCGATCTCGGTATTAAATCAGGATTATAAGCTCTTCATGAGTATACTGGCTCACCGTATGGATCAAGTCCTCCCTGCCCTAATACACAAAGATCAGACAGGTTTTGTAAGAGCACGTACTACCACGGACAATATTAGACGATCCCTCTACCTCGTAGACCAGATGAATTGCACAAATGCCCCAGCGGTACTAATTAGTCTGGATACAGAAAAAGCCTTTGACAGAGTTGCGTGGCCCTTTTTATACTCTGTTATGGACAAGTTTGGCTTTCCACAAGGTTTTATTCAAGTTCTGCAAAATATATATTCAACCCCCCGGGCAAATGTCAGGGTAAATGGGCATCATTCTGAGTATTTTCAGCTCGGAAGAGGTACACATCAGGGTTGTCCATTATCCCAGTTATTGTTCGCAGCAGTTATAGAACCCTTAGCACAACAAATCCAAAACTCACCCCAAATACAGGGAGTTCTTTTGGGGGTAATGGAGCATCGGGTTGCCTTATACGCAGATCTATATCCTTCTATATCTCCAAAACCCCAAACAATCTATACCAGCGATGCGCCAAATTCTGGATGACTATAGCAAAGTCTCAGGTTATAAACTGAACCTGACTAAAACTGAAATACTGACTTTTAATTATACCCTCACACAAAAAGGTGTGGAGCTCTTGCCAGGCAGATGGAATCTGGAAAAATTAAAATACCTGGGTATATATATACCTCGAGACCGGTTGAATTACTACAGCTATAACTACTCCCCCTTCATTACACAAATAAAGCAGGACCTGCAGGCGTGGTCTGTAATGCCTCTGAGCCTTGTGAGACGAATAGAATTAATCAGAATGATTACTCTTCCTAGAGCATTATATCTCTTCCAAAATGTTCCCTTATCGTTGCCCCCAAAGATCTTCAGAGAAATTTCCCATCTAATACGGAACTTTGTTTGGGCTGGGCATAGACCCCGGGTGCGACTTAAGATATTATCTCTCCCACGCAAAGTTGGAGGCCTCGCACTACCAGACTTAAAGCTCTACCAACAGGCAATAACCATGATGCACGTGATGGCCAGACAAAATAACACCTCCCACCCACATTGGATGGAAATGGAGAAGGCACTCATGACCGATGTAACATACTTTCGGGCACTGTACTGGCAGGGGATGGCGGATGCGCCCTGCCTGGCTACTAGTTCCTGGCTAATGGACCAATTCCGAAATTGGAATGCTCTAAAAAAGGAGCATGACTTACTGCCCTATTTGCCACTAGTATGCCCGATTCAGGCATTGCCAGCTTTCCTCCTAACACACTGGATTCTGGGTTGGTGCATGGACTTATTGGAGTTGAGATATCTAACACAAATAATGACACAAGAGAAAATATGGGCGATTGAACTCCAGGTGAAGTTTCATTTGCCACACAGAGATTTTTACCGATATTTAGAACTTCAACATTACCTGGAAGATCTGCTCCCCTTCAAAATCCAGAAAACTATCCACCACTAATCCAATGCCAAATTACACTGAATAAAAAGGAAGTAGGACCACTTGAGCTCCCTATACCATCAAGCTTTGAACACATGAGGTATCACCCTCACTGAAAACATTTGCACACAATGGCAACTGGAGTCAGATGTCCATTTATCCACCTCAGACTTGAAGATGGCATGCCGCTATGCTTCTAAAGTTACGAGCTCACATTCTTGGCGAGAGTTTGCCTGGAAAGCACTAGTACGTTATTTTAGATCTCCTAAGGTCTCTAAACACTACTCGTCAGGCAAGTCAGCGGCTTGCTGGAGAAAATGCAGTGAACAGGAGGCAAGCTTGACTCATATTATGTGGGCCTGTCCAGTGCTTTCCAGCTACCTAAAACAAATTGAGGTGCAGTTACAGGAACTCTTAGACCCACAGCTCCAGCTGACTCCAGAGCTGTATTTGTTCCTCATTGTACCAAAGCCATTTAAGGGACCGAATATCAGGTACCTTCTCACACTGCTTATCACCACCACCAAAAAAGCAGTCACCAGGCAATGGCTAACAACAAACTTTCTGACCATTCGGGAATGGTGGGAAATTACCAGGCAAATTTATAACATGGAAAAAAATAACACATAACCTGAATGAACGTGGACAGCTTTTCTCAGTTAGATGGACTAGTTGGCGACTATATTATATGTTAAGAGACCCCGCTTTTGTGCCATAGCTTGGACAGTTCGGGGGTTCTACTGGGATGGAGGTTTGGATCCTGTGGTCAGGTCCCTGCTTTCGTTAGATCATTGGTCTGGTCACCCCCGCTTCCCCCCCCCTTTTTTTTTTCTCTTTCCCCTTTCCCCGATTGAATGGGGTCATGACGACTAGTAGGCCTGGAGGTATTGGTCTACGAGTCTTGACTAGAAGGGATTGGAGCAAAGTAAACAGTTCGATGTCCTGATATTTGACGTCTGACCTATTGCTAAAACTAAAATAACTAATCTGCGTTTCTTAAGTCAAGATCGGACACAGCTAGATAATTACCCACATGGGAGCAGGAAAGTAACTGAAACTAGTGTTGTATTTACTGTTGATGAATTAGATGACCTCAAAAATTGTATGTATTAATTGACCAGATGTAAAGATACTATGTACAATTGAATACTGATGACCTATGTGTACATAAGTTAAAATCTGAATAATAAAAAGAAGATTTAAAAAAAAAAAAAAAACTAGATAGGAGGCAACCCAATAATGGCAGTGGACTGGTCAAGTTTAGTTTTTTTTTTCCTGGCTTCTCCTACTATGAGGCTTTTTTTTTTTTACTTTATTTAAAAGGTTCAAAGCACAGCAACTGCATACCATACAGATTCATCAAATAAATTAAAAGATATTAAAATACACAATACTGAAGATATATGTATCAGTGCAGTTATCAAGAGTTATACTATACTCAGAAAGTTTTTACCACTAAAGTCCATACTGAAAGTAAATAAAGATGAAAGCACGGAGCACGTAAGTACTAATCTCATACTGACGCGTTACAGCTAATACAACATTATATAAACATGACTCAAACAACCTGGTCAGCCCCATGGTCCTCTAACTCACCAGAGAGGTTTCTCGGCTCCAACTCCTCCCTTCCCAATTTCCCAATTCCCCAACAGTTCAAATTTTTATGGAACAAAAGTATCATCCTCCTGAGAAATATGAAATACCCAAGTTCTCCAAAGGAGCTCAAAACGGGCTCCTCTACCCCTGGACTATGCAATTAAGTGCTCTATGTAATAAACTTCACTCATAATTTCATGCCACTGGGTAATCGTTGGAGACATGGACTTGTGCCATAATCGGGTGATGGCTTTTTTAGTGGCCAACAAATACAAATACAGCATATTTCTAGCTGGGGGAGGCAGCCATTTGAAGCTATATATAGAAGAACCAGTTCTGGGGTTAGGGTCATGTCCGATACCATCAACTGTGACAGCCAGAACTCCAGTTCCTTTCAGAAAGAGTGGAGCATCGGATAGTACCAAAAAATATGTACTGCATTACCCAAAGATTCCCCACATCCTCTCCAACAGGCTCCACATGCACTAGGAAGATACATTGCAAGCTTGTCTGGGGTATTAAAATAATGACTACGGCATTTCCTTATAAACTCCTGCCAATATGGGGCCTGTGACATTCTCATTGAGGGTGGTATGGCCCCAACCATTTCTCAACCGTTACATTTGTATTGGGTTCCGTATTCTAGGCCAACAATATTGAGTGCGTTGACTCTCTCCAAGTATCCTGAGAGCCTTATATGCCAATCCAATTAAATGAGGATATGTCCGTCTCTTCTGAATCTACAATTAATTTCAAATGTTGGGGAGTGGGAAGGAGTATACATCATGGGGGCCCTTTGCCATAAAAAGATCCAAACTTGTAAGTAACGAAATGTTCCTGACTGGCCAGCCTATATGCAGCCTGTAGTTGGGCAAAGTGACCAAGCAGGTGTGTGTGTGTCTAGAAATTAGTATATTTATGATAATCCCTGCTAGTGCCATCTGCTGAAAGTCTGATCTTGGCGTGCCAGCAAAAAGTCCACTTCAGACAGCAACAGGCGTACATAATAAAAAACTGGTGCCAACGCAGGGAGTGCCCAAATTCTATACCAGCTCCGGAGTATGTCCCTTGTTCCAAACATGAAAACATTTATGTTTGGGGGAGGAAGTTAATGGTGCAAACACTATCTGACCAATGTTCAGCACAAACTCATTGTTTCCTGAGGTGACATAGGAGGGGATAAGCCACTACACCACCATTTTAACAGCAACCACATTGTAATATTCTTTAAAATTAGGGAGATTTAAGCCTCCTCTGTCGATCGGTCACTGAAGCAATGACCAACGAACTCGAGGACGGTGCTCCACAAGTACAAATCTCAATACGGTTTTGTTCCAAGAGATAAAAATAATAAAAAATTGGTGCCAACGCAGGGATTGCCCAAATTCTATACCAGCTCCAGAGTATGTCCCTCCTTCCAAACATGAACACATTTATGTTTGGAGAGGAAGTTAATGGTGCAAACACTATCTGATCAACACTGTGTAGATCGCTCAGCACAAACTCAGTATGTTTCCTGAGGTGACATACGAGGGGCTAAGCCACTGCACCACCACTTTAACCACCACAATGTAATATTCTTTAAAATTAGGGAGATTTAAGCCTCCTCTGTCAATCGGTAACTGAAGCAGTGACCAACGAACTTGAGGACGGCGCCCCGCCCATACAAATCTCAATAGGGTTTTGTTACAAGATATAAAAAATAAGAGGAAGGGGTCACTGAGAGTGTCTGGAACAGGTACAGAAATCTAGGCAAAAATGTCATACGGGTGGCCTCGATTCTAGACAGACAAGATAATTGGAGGTGAGTCCATTTACTCAAATCTACCTCCATCACCTGCGTCAGAGACTCATAATTTATCAGTTCCAAATGTAGCAACTTCTGAGGTAATTTAACTCCTAGGTGCTTCATTTTAGTACACCTCAATGGCACAGAAATTTCTGTTTTAGTGCCTACAGTGGAGAAGAAGCTGAGTGACAACACCACCATCTTTGTATATTTATCACATATCCCGAAAGCCTGCATACAACTGGAGAATCTGCAAAATTTCAGGGATGGATTTCTCAGGATCCAAGACTGTTAGTAAAATGCCATCTCCATATAGGGAAATTTTGAAGGTCTGCTCTCCCAGCCACTACGTGGCATTTTAAGGTTGTTCTTGTTGCTTTTCACCACCCACAGTGCTCCACCTCATAAATACTGTAGTTCCTGATTCCCAGGGTACCCTACGGATGCTAAAGATTTCAGGCCTCCTGCTCTAAATACTGTTGCCATTCTGTACATTGTTTCCTCATGTGGCAGAAAACAGGGATGTCACTCTGCAATATATACTGTAAATGCTGACCTGTATCAGCACCATGTCTGCTTCATGCATTTTGAATACTAGCGAAATAGAAATTTAAATACCTGTAAATTTTCTTTCTCCGACTGCTGGTCTCCGGGCTCATCACTTCTGGGAGGTCCTTCCTGGAACCACATGACAGGCAGAAGGTATGCAGACTTCTGCAGGAAGGGGGTATCCTCCCACTCATTTTCTCCAGCTGTCAATACTTCTATAGCCTTTGTTTTCTGATGAAACACATAACTTGGAATAAACAAAAGAAAGGTTAGTGTAACTTGCGGCCGGAGGCAGACTTTCAGCATTCTGGAAGGGACGGAGCCCGGAGACCAGCATTCAGAGAAAGAAAATTTACAGGTATTTAAATTTCTATTTCTCTCTCCTAAAGCTGGTCTCCGGGCTCATCACTTCTAGGATATACTAAAGCAGTACATCCCTCCACTTCCTGGGTGGGAAGAAAGTTCATAGTCCCTTATGGATCCACCACTGCCTGCAGGACCCTGTGGCCAAAGGATGCCTCTGCCGAGGCAGCGACATCCAACTTGTAGAATTTGCGAAAGTATGGATGGGTGACTATGTGGCCGCTCTGCATAAGTCTGCTGGGGAAGCTTCTCTGAAGTCCGCTCAGGACGTAGCTACCGCTTGGGTTGAGTGTGCTCGCACTGGTCCTAGCAGGTCAATCCCAGCCTTCTGGTAGGCCATGGCGATGGTGGAATGAATCCACCTAGCAACAGAGTCCTTTAAAGCCTTCTTACCCATGTTCAGGCCTGAGGTAAGGATGAATAGGTTTGAAGTCTTACTAAGTCAGATCTCTTGATGTAAATTCTGAGTGTCCTCAGTGGATGAAGCGTGAGAAATTCTCTCTCTTTCTCATTCTTGGGGTGAGGACAGAATGAGGGAATGTTCAAGACTTGGTTGCAGTGAAAATTAGACATCACCTTAGGTAAAAAGGCCGGATCTGTCCGCATTACTAGAGTCTTGATGAAATATGGTGTAAGGTTCTTTGGATGACAGGGCTCCTATCTCACTGATGCATCGAGCTGAGGTGATTGCAATGAGAAAAACGGCCTTCATAGTGAGATGAAGTAAGGGTGCCTCCTTTAAGGGCTCAAAAGGTGGTTTGGTAAGAATCACCTCTGCTTGATCTTGGGCAATCTTGTGCAGTACCCTTGATAAGATCGGAACTGGAGGAAAGGCATACAGGAGATCGAACTGACCCCAGTTGATGGAGAAGGCGTCCTGTGCTATGGCCTTCTCGTCCTTGATGAGAGAGCAGAACCTTCGAACTTTGCAATTTTTTCAGCAGCTGAAAAGATCTACCTGTGGGTGGCCCCATCGCTCCATGGTGAGCTGGAAGGTGCTGTTCTTGAGCTCCCACTCCCGTGGTAGGATGTCTTTTCGACTTAGCCAATCTGCTGTGACATTTTCCTGGCCTGGGATGTATGCCGCCCTTAGACTTCCCAGGTTGTCTTCCGCCCACTGGAAGAGAAGAAGAGCCTCTTGCAGCATCCAAGAGCTCTTTGTGCCACCTTGGCGGTTGATATATGCCATTGTCGTCTGATTGTCTGTGAGTATGAGGACATCCTGGTGAAAAAGTTGCATCTTGAACTGCTGCAGTGCCAGGTGGACTGCCCGCATCTCCAGTACATTGATGCTGTAGAGGGACTGCACCCAAGACCACTTGCCCTGTGTCGAGAGCTGTTCCAAATGTGCCCCCCAGCCCCAGAGACTGGCATTGGTGGTGACTCTGATCTGGTAAGGGTGTCCCAGACTGAGACCCTTCATGATGTTGTTCTGCTGAGTCCACCATATCAGGGATTCCTTCACCTGGTGGGATACTTCAATCCTCTGCTCCATTGTGCCCCTCGATTGGAACCATTGCTGGAGGAGACCTGACTGGAGAGGTCGCATGTGGACTAGTGCCCAGGGGACTGAGTCTGCCAGGAAGACCATCGTCCCTATGAGTTGCATGAAGGAGCGGGCTGGCAGGGATTGGGCTGCCTGGAATCTGAAGATGAGAGCCCTCAGTTCTTTGAATTTCGACTCTGTGGGGAAAACTTTGTTTTGGATCATGTTGATTTCACCCCCAGATGGCTCAGAGACTGAGACGGTCGCAGAGAGCTCTTCTTCAGGTTGATTACGAACCCCAGAGAGGAGAGGCATTGGGTGACCTCCGTCACTGCCCGAACTGCTTGATCGTACCCCGGGGCTTTGATGCGAATATCGTCCAGGTATAGGAAGAGCTGGATCCCTTGTATTCGAGGTGAGCTACCACTGTCACTAGGACTTTGAAGAAGACTCTGGGGCTGTGGACAGGCCAAGGGCAGCGCGCTGAACTGGAAAATGGTGACCTTCCACTTTGAATCTTAGATATTGACAGTGTGCTTTCCGGATGGGAATGTCTAGATAGGCATCTTGTAAATCTACTGAGGCCAACAAGTCTCCTGATGGACTTCTCGGATGACGGAGGACAGGGTCTCCATCTTGAATGTTCTGTGATGAACAAAGCCATTTAGAAACTTGAAATCTAATACTGGCCGGAAGCCCCCTGAGCATTTTGGTACTATAAAGAATAGAGAGTACACCCCTCTGTTCCTTTCTGGAGCGAGGACTTGTTCGATCGCTGCTGCCTGTATGAGATCTGTAATCACTTGCAGGGTTGCTGCTCATTTTACTGGGCTGCTTGAGAGTGGTGAGGGCACTATGTGGGGCAGGGGGCTAGGAATCAAACTCAATGAAGTAATCCTCGTGGATTACGTCTAATACCCACTTGTCCGTGGTGGTGCAGACCCATTCCTCGAAAAAGCTGGAAAGCCTGCCCCGACGCAAGGATGGGTCTGTGAGTCCTCATTGTGACTTTTTGGAGTTGCACTCGGCATCTCGGGTGCCTCCCCTGCCACCTCAGAAGCTACACTGGTTGCGTGAGGTGAACCAGGAGCGTCTGCCTGGGGCTGCCTTGTTCTGCCCCCTGGAATAATTTTGGGCACGAAAATTCTGTCTGGAGCTTGAGGACCAGGGCTTGTTCCTTCCCCAGGCTTGCGTCATTCACACTTTCACCATTTCTCCAGATTCCTTGACCGCCTCATTTACAGCTGAGCTGAAGAGAAGGCCTCCTTCATAAGGGGCATTGACCAAATGCATCTTCGAGGAGGCATCTGCCTGCCAAGTTCGCAGCCATAAATTGCGTCAAGCTGAGGTCTGGTAAAACATAGCCCTTGCTGCAAACCTGACTGCCGCCTCTGATGCATCAGCTGAATAGGCCGAAGCTAGTCCCATGAGCTGTAAATGCTGTAAAATGGGCTGATTCTTCTCTGGCTCATCAGCGAGCTGGAATGCCAGATCAGTGGCCCAGGAGAGCGAGCTCTAGCTGAGTAGAGGTTAGCCGTAGCTGCCTTGAGGGAGGTTGCGGTGGACTGAAAGGCTTTCTTTGAAGTGTCCCTTTTTCCTATCACCGGGTCCATGAGAAGGCTCCTCTGCTGGGATCACCATCTTTTCGTGAGTTGAGATAAGAGGTGTATCCAGCAGTTTCAGCCATTTCGAAGGCTTCTTGTCGCATTTCAGGAGTTTGGTTAGGCAGTGAGGGACGGGAACAAATGCTCGGTCCTTGCCATTCTTTCTTCAAGAGGTCCTCTATGGCTGGAGGGAGGAAAGCCATCACTGGCTTCAAAGCTGACACTAGACAGAATGCTGACTTCATTCGCTTGGGCTCTGGAGGAGAAGGAGAGCTCAGTGGATCTCCTCTGACACCTTTTAATGAAAACCTCTAGATCTTCCAAATTGAAGTTTCTGGGTGGTGAGGAGTCTGAATCAGAATCGAGTTTAGGAGTTCCCCTCTTCTAAGGATGTAAATTCAGACCCTGTGAGACCTAGCTCATCTGTGCTTCCCATGGGTTTGTCCCTGGGGTCTGGAGTACTCTGAATTGGTCTCTTCCTCCTCCTATTATGCTGTGAGGCGTGGGGGGTGTTCTCGTCCGAGGATGGGAAGGGGGTGCGCTTGGGTGTGGTTTTCCTATGGGTCCTGGGCTCCCGAGACTGCTGAAGGACGTTGAAACATGAGGGGTTGATGGCGGAGGCTCTATTCAGTTTCTCTATTAGATCTGGGGCTAGGGCCCCAGCCGAGTGGCAATGTCCTTCTAAGGTGGGGGACTGTCTCTGAACCCAGAGCTGGTCTCGCGGATCCTGAGATTCTGAGGCGAATGCCTCGTCCCGAGCTGGCGAGGTTGCACTGTCACATTTCACACACAGAGACCCTGCGAATGTGGCCAGCATGGGTGTTCCGCACTTGTGGCACTTTCTGCCCTTGGGGGGGTCTGTTCTTAGTGGAGGCCATGACACTTTGATATAAAGATTTGAAGGAACAATTTTATATTGCCTGGCAAACTGAGCTTAGTGCTATCCTTCCCCTTTAACGTTTTGGATATTGCTGCAAGGAACTGTGCTTGATGTAGTCCCCTTTAAGGCCTTGGTGCTTGTTGTGCTGTTTTTGACCTTGGTGCCCCAAATCAAGATCCATTGATGAGCTGAGCCACGATGCTCATCGACAAGTAAGAAGAACTGTCCTACTCCCCTTTTGCCCTCTAAATGGCCTGCCACTGTGGCGCTTCTGTTCCTGCATAATTTTCCTGCGTCAGAAAGCAATGAGATAATGCGGTATCCGACCTGCAGGCATTCGATGGCCTGAGTGTCCTGTGACTGTCGACAAGAGAGAGCTCATCGGGCGCATCGACAAGCTGAACTCTTCTTTGCTTGTCAACGCGGCGGCTGCTGCTTCTGGTGACGCTTGGGGACTAATTCTGCTCCGTGGTCCCAGGCACGCTGCAACTGCATCCATGATGCTCCGGAAGGGGGAGGTCTCAAGCGCGGGAAGATGCTGCGTGTGGTGAGGAAGAGCAGGGAGCCCATCTGTACAGCTTGCAAGGCTGAGACTCGGGTCCCTGCACCAGCGCTCCACAGCGCTAATCAGTAGTCTTGTATAAGAAAAAAGAGATAAACTCACTGATCTCTGGGTCCGTCACTCCTGTGACAGAGGTCCTGCAAAGCTCCTGCCACTAAACAGGCAGGAAGTAAACTGACGTCTGGAGGAAATGAGTGGGAGGATACCAACTTCCTGCAGAAGTCTGTATACCTCCTGCCTGTCACATGGTTCCTGGAAGGACCTCCCAGAAGTGATGAGCCCGGAGACCAGATTTAGGAGAGTGAAAACCTAGCCAAATCATAGCTTCTTCTTGGGTTTGAATCCAAACTGCCTGTAGTACCAGTTAGTATAATCAAATAAAGACGTAATTGGTGATTGACAGGCAGCATGGCTTCAGAAAAATACCATGGGGCTGACAATGCCCTTGTTAAACTGACTTCAGACATTCTTGGTGGCATGGATAAGAAGGGGCTTCTAACCGATGCGGTCTTCATTGACCTTACTAAAGCCTTTAACTTGGTTAACCACAATCTTCTCCTAGCAAAACTAAACCTGCTTGGCCTTGATAACCTATCTCTTCCAGTGATTCTCCCAATATTTGACTGACACGTTTCAGCTGGTGCGGTGGAAGGGTGCCCATACCTTGAAAAGACCCATCACTGAAGGTATGCCGTAGGACTCCATGCTGGCCCCAATGCTGTTCTCCCTTTTGTCAATGTCATGCCTGGGAACTGTGAAGGGACTAGCCTGCAGCTTTATGCTGACAATGCTGTGCTTTACAGATGCTCCCACAATTCCAACCTAATCAACACACAGCTTGCTAATGACCTCCTAGAGCTGGAAAACTAGTTTCTTGCAAACAAACTGGTCCTTAATCCCAAAAAGAAGGTGATCTCATTTGGCCCTAGAAACTTGGGTGTAACAAGGCAGCACCTGCCACCAGTGACAGGGCTG
The DNA here is from genome assembly GCA_016271365.2 of Neoceratodus forsteri. Lineage (NCBI taxonomy): Eukaryota > Metazoa > Chordata > Ceratodontiformes > Ceratodontidae > Neoceratodus > Neoceratodus forsteri. The sequence goes on along the minus strand of CM028131.1, from coordinate 1,410,699,160 downwards.
AATCAGACTCTGTCCCACTTGTTATGCAGAAAGAGTGTTAAATCAAAGATCTGTTCTAGCCTCTTCTTTTCTGTTTCTTATCTGTCTAATTGTGCAATCAAATGTTCTTGTGTGACATACGAACTGATCACTCTTGACAGTCTCATGATTTCCTCCCGGTCTGCTATCTCCCTCCCTTCACTTGCTGTTTCTATCTTTTCTTCCCCTTGCATGTCTGCAGTTATAAAAATATATATGGATCTTTGTGTGAAACTGGGATCCCTGGTTTGAAAATGTATATAGTTATATCATTGAAATGGTTACAAAAAGCTATTTGGAACTCAGAGGGTTAACTCAGAGATGCAGTTTGACCTCCACAAACTCATTTGCAGAGTTGTCAACAGGAGATTAGTTCTGGGACACCATATTCTGTTTTGTTCTTGTAATCTTGGGTCCTTCCTGTAAAGGATTCCTGAGTCTCAGTCTGCCTATCCAGTCAACAAAATAAACAAAGATTGGATACATAGATGGTGGAGGACAGATAAAGACAAGTCCATCCAGTCTGCCCTGATTTACCTACCTTAGGCTTCCTTGGCCAGTTTGAAGTTCCCTAGCTGTTCCTGTAGCTATCCATTGGGGTTTGAACCCAAGACTGCACTGGCATTGACTATGTCCTTGGGCAGTGTTTTATATGGTGGCGAAAATAAGTACCTTATACATATCAAGTTTTAAAGTTTCACCCCAAGAAAGTACAAAAGCAGCTTGAATAAGTATATCCTGTCGCTCAACATCTGCAGATTTTATGGCAGGATTAATTAATAACCACTGATCAAATTGTCTGGACCATGTATCCCAGTCTATTCCTGTAAAAATCTCAAAGCTGGCTGAAAATTCCATGATATAGCACAGTTCCAAATTGCTTACTTGCCTCCAATGCAGAAAGTCACAAAATGGTGTAATTCAGTGAGCTGGAGCTAGAAAATTTCTACACGTCCATCTTCACCAGTTTGTTGTATTTGATGGCGAAACTAAGAACCTTAAACACATCAGGGTCTTAATAGAAAGAAAAACATATGCACCACAGAAATTTAGGCCTTCTCTGTTTACTTCCATTCAGCTCAGACATAAGGGGGAACACTGAACTCAACACACACAGGAAGAGTTACAGGAAATGCATTCTCTTAAAGCTGTACTGTCTAACATTTCTTAAAGCTGCACTATACATAACAGGCAGCTTGTTCCATTTATCCACAACCCTTACTTTTTCCATAAAGGTTTTTATTCTTCTTAGGCAGAATGGCTGGCTTTTAGCCCTGTCCTTGTGCACTGTTGGCCATCTCTTACCTTCTCTCTGTTGGAGACTCCTATCTCTTGCGCCCTCCCCCGGTCACACACAGCCAAATCTGTTCCAGACTGGAGTGGCAGAGTGGGCAACAGTGCAATGGATGGGCTTCACAAAGCCCATCCTCTGTTTTTCTCCTCTCCTCTCTTCTCCCTGGACCCAGGGATGTACAACGAGCATGTTGTGTGTGCTCCGCCTCCGTGAAGATACCCCCCACTGCTCTATATGTGAGATCCCTTCCCACTATGTGACTCATTTGTACTGCCACCCAGATACCTCCAGAAGGCAGTCAACAGTGAGACACAGCACCCCCCCCCCCACTTTCCCTAGGGAGGAGTGCAGTCCTACAGATGCTTAATCTTCCCTCACCTGGCCAGCCCCCAAGCATTTACGTCTGTCTCCGAACCTGGCTTGCCAACATGGCAGGAGCTGAGGCGTGCAGCGTGTCAACCCTCCATGCCACTAGGCCAGCCCACAACCCTTTCTTTAAAGAAATACTTCCTTGTGTCTTTCTTGAAATTACCCCATAGAAACATAGAAACATAGAATTTGACGGGCAGATAAGGATGGCTTGGCCCACCCAGTCTGCCCATTTCCTTACTTCACTGATAAGCTGCAGATCCTAGTTAACCAGCAGCCTACTTTCTTCACCCCCACCCCCAGAATTGCCTTATGACTGTCCCATGCATGCTTGAATTCCACCACTGATTTTGACTCCACAACCTCCTCCGAAGGCCGCTCCATGCATCCACAACCTCTCTGTGAAAAATACTCTTAAATTACCTCTGAGCAGCCCCCCATCTTCAAATTGTGCCCTCTTGTTCTTGCACACCTCTTTTTGAAAGATGCTACCCTCTTGGACTTTGTTGATTCCTTGAGGTACTTGAAAGTTTCTATCATGTCCCCCCTCTCCCTCTTTTCCTCGAGGCTATACATATTAAGCTCCTTAAGTCTCTCTTCATATGTCTTCTGGTGCAGAACCTGCACCATTTTAGTTGCCCTCCTCTGGACAGCTTCCATCCTGTCTATGTCTTTGCGGAGATTGGGTCTCCAGAACTGCACACAGTACTCCAGATGGGGTCTCACCAGCTGTCTGTACAGAGGGATAATAACTTCCTGTTTTCTACTGGTGATGCCTCTCCCTATGCATCCCAGTAACCCCCCTTCTCATCCTTTCCACCCCACCCTGTGCATCAACTCTGTTGCATATCTTAGTGTCATCTGCAAAGAGAAATACTTTTCCTTCCAGTCCTTCTGCAATGTCGCTATAAAGACATTGAAGAGGACCGGATCCTAATACTAAACCCCTGCGTACCCCACTAGTAACCCTCCTTTTTCTGAGTGGACTCCATTTACTATTACTCTCTGTGTCCCATTCTCCAGCCAGTTCTTTACCCAGGCTGTCATCTTGGGACCCACTCCCAGGCTGGCTAACTTGTATATAAACTCTTTGTGTGGGACTGTGTCAAATGCCTTGCTAAAGTCTAGGTAAGCCATGTCACAGCCCCTCCTGATCTACTACTTTGGTCACCCAGTCAAAGAAATCTATCAGATTTGTCTGGCATGACCTTCCGCTGTGAATCCATGCTGCCTCAGGGTCCTGTGCCCTCTGGCCTCTAGATACCGACAATTCTTTCCTTCAGAAGTGATTCCATCATTTTCCTATCACTGAGGTTAAACTAATAGGTCTGTAGTTTCCTGCTTCTGCCTTGCTCCCACTTTTGTGAGGGAATCACATCTGCCCTCCTCCAGTCCTCGGTACCACCCCATCCTCCCATGATTTGTTAAAAGGGTAGTCAGTGGTGTCACTAGTTCTACCCTTAGCTCTTTTAGAATTCTGGGATGAATCCATCAGGCCCCATTGCTTTGTCCACCTTCAGTTTTAAGAGTTCTTTCAGAACCCTTTCTTCTGTAAATGGGCTGGTATCAACTTCTGTATCCAGAGTGTTACTACTGTTTGTTTTATGTACCTCCTCTTCATTTGTAAATACTGAGCAAAATATTTGTTTAGTATCTCTGCCTTTTCACAGTCTCCTCTGCCCACCCTCCCTCCTCTTATTAAGCCTCACTATCCCTCCCTTGGTCTTCTCTTCGCCTCCTGATGTACCCATAAAAGGTTTTATCCCCCTTCTTAACTGAGTTGGCTATCTTTTCCTCGGTTTGGGCCTTTGCTGTTCTGACTGCCTTCCCAGCCTCCTTTTGCTTTAACTGATACAGTTCTCTGTCCTGCTCCTTCTGAGATTCCTTGTACTTCCTGAATGCTTTCTTTGTCTCTTGAACCTTCACTGCCACTTCCTTTGAGAACCATAGTGGTTTCTTATATCGTCTTGTTTTGTTTATTTGCTTCACACAAAGGCTCGTTACCTCTGTGATGGCAGTTTTTATTATTCCCCATTGTTCTTCCACCCCTCCTTCCTGCCCATTTGCTAGTGCATTCCTTAGGCACTCACCCATTTTGGCAAAGTCAGCCCTCCTAAAGTCCAGTACTTTTGTCTTTGTATGGCTTGACTCTATTGCTGTGTTTATTGTGAACCATACTGTTCTATGGTCGCTAGTTCCCAGATGGCTACCCACTTCTACATCTGTGATCCTCTCTCCATCTCCATTTGAGAGAATCAAGTCTAATATTGCTCCCTCTCGAGTGGGCTCCAGTACTAGTTGTCTAAGGCATGCCCCCTGTAGGGCATCTAGAATAACTGCACTCTTCGAAGTGGCAGCTGCAACTGCACTCCAGTTAACATCTGGCATATTCAGATCACCCATCAGCAATATCTCCCCTTTTTCTGCCATTCTAAGTATACTTTCTATCATTTCCCGTCCATTTCCTCCCCTGAGAAGGGGTTCGTACACAACCCTCAGCGTGTACAGGTGCCATTGCCTGTCTCCAAATCTCTACCCACAGTGCTTCTTTTCTCCTCCCTGTTTACCCTTTTGTTTGTTGCTTTTATTCCTTCCCTTATGTAAAGAACTACTCCTCCTCCTCTTTTACCCTCCCTGTCCCTCCTGTAGACAGTGTATCCTGGTATGTTTATGTCCCAGTCATAGTTTTGTGTGTACCATGTTTCTGTGACTGCCACGATATCCAGATGTTCCTCCTCCATCAAGGCCACTAATTCAGGAAGCTTGGTACCCAGACTACGGGCATTAGTACTCATTGCCCTCCATTTTTTGATGGCTTTACCTTCTGTTGCAGCATCCCCCACTGACCGTTATACCTCAGTCTTTTTCTCATTTAGTACCCTGTTTTGTAGGGAGAGGCTGGGATTTTCCTGCTGCTTGTCAGTGCCTCCCTTTGACTAGTTTAAAAGCTTGCCAATGAAGCATTTAAACCGATTGCTCAAAAGACTTGTTCCTTCCTGGACAGATGCAGACCATCCTGCCAGTATAGGCTGGTGTCCCTCCAGGTGGAACCCCAGTCCCCAATGAAGCCAAACCCCTGTGCTCCACACCATTTTTTCAACCATTCATTAAACTGCATGGTGCCAATTACCCTCGCCTCCCCATGCTTTTGACAGGCAGCACCTCTGAGAAGGATACTGTGTGTGCTACTTGTCTTAGGTCCCTCCCCAACTCTGCAATGTCCTCCTGCACTGCTCTAATCTCATGATGAGCCAAGTCATTTGTCCCTAGGTGGACAATTCGTCCAGCTCAGAATCCCTTGCAGCTGTTCTCGTGATCCTGAGGGATCGCTTCCTGTCCCTCAAGCCATGGCACCAGGCAGGCACCTTACTTCATTTTCCCAGCTCCCCCAGTTCTATACCCCTAATAATTGGAGTCCCCACCAGGGCTGCTTCCTTTCCTGTGGTGTCCTCTGCCTCCTTCCTGTGGGCCTCCTTGTGACAGTTATCATCAGTCTTCTCTGTGGGTGCATCCATAGGGGAGCTATGCTCCCCAGAATGGTGTATGGATTGTGGAGTGGAACAATTGACTGGGTGTGCCTCTGTTCCACCCTCCTCACCTCCCTGAGCCCACTGTGGTCCAACTGCTGTGCTTTCTTCAAGAACCTCTGAGGTAGTGGTGGTATCTAGTTTGAGGCTGAGACCTTTTGTGGTCATCTGCCCCTTTATCTTACATAAGTATGTGCTATCTACCTTGTTATGCTATCATGCATATGAGGGTTCTAAAACTGTACACTTCTCTTTAGGTGTGGCCTGTGAATTTGCCATTTAGGACAACTCTCTGGATCCTGTCAGGCAACCAGTTACCTGTCTGCCTAGTTAAGTTTATTTACAAGTCCTAATTCCCTTTCTCTCTATTTGTCTTTTGTGATACACTGAATCAAAGTCTTTACTCAGTTCAAGGTATAGGATGTCTACTGCCTGGTTACTATCGACCATCTGCATCACTGTGCTGAAGAAGTCAATCAGATTGATTTGACAAAACCTACCCTTTGTACACCCTTGCCGATTTCTGTCCATCAGGCAACTCATTTTAAATATATTAATTATAAGGCATTGCAATGGGTGAGCCTTTCAAGTTTCTAACTGGCCACAGCAGGCCATGAAATGCTGTTACTACGGATGCTGTAACTAACCACATGAAGTCTATAACAAGCTCATAGGACAAACAAATTAAGCTCTGTGCTACTGTGGAACCAGGTGCACAGATGCGCCCGCGGCCCACTAACTACAATTCAAACAAAGAACTGTGTGCACTCATTCTGGGAGAGACCCACTACTGAATGGCTCTGTAGTGGAGAAAGCCTGTCAGACTGTGAGTGGAGTTCCAGACTGGAAAACATGTGGGTGCCTTTACTACCATAACAGAAGATTATCAGGTTCAAAGATAAGTATCCATCTACAAAGTCAGCGCGGCTTCAGTGCTCCTGTGAAAAACTCGATCACAGACACCTCTTTAGCACTTCGCTATGAGGAACTCCGAGGGGGGGCAGGGTCTGGATCGAAACAGCATGTTTAAATAGCACGAGGGTCCTTTCTGGTAAGCTGGCAACAAATTGCCCATTTTACATACCAGAGATAAACAGTACAATAAAAGGTGCAGTAATACAATAGATGTAAACAATATACCAACATAGTACAAGAACTAAAAGTTTGTAAAACATACAAAATGTTGTTTTCTGGCTACTAATATGTTGAGGATTTTATTTTATTTTAGATCCCACAAGTGACTGCTTGTTACTGGAGGGGCGGTTAGGGCATAGGTCACAACGGTAGAGGAGGTGGGTAAGGGCTGGGGTGTATGAGGGTCTAGTGTGGGGTGGGAGGGGGTATTATGAGAAGGGGAGGGAGAGAGGAGAGTGTGAGCAAAATAGTGGTGGGTATTGAGCCATAGAGCAGATAAAACAGGGATGTTTTGATCAAGTTTTTCACAGAAGCACTGATGCCACACTGGCTTTGTATATGGACCCTTGTCTTTGAACCCGATAATCTTCTCTTGTGGTAATAAAGGCACCCACTCGTTTTCCAGTCTGGAACTCCATTCACTGAGTCTAACAACAACAACTTGATAAACTTTCTCCACTACAATGTCATACAGTAGCAGGTCATCCCCAGGGTGAGTGCATAGCAAGTTCATATCCTGCATACTGATGCTGTAGAAGAAGAAGCTTAGGAGACATTCTCAGCATTTCCAGCTGTGGCCAATGGCACGATCATTTTACACTAAGCAACCCTAAATAAGAACCAACTGGATGATATCCAGCTGTCATAAAAACAGGAGTAGCCAAACCACAGCCATTTTGAGCACTGCAGTGATGCTATTTTTTTTTCATTTGCACTTTTTGACCAGAAAAGGCCCTCTGAGCATTGACAGCTGGTTTCCAGGTGCATCTTGGGAGGTGGCTTATGAGGACCTATTTTTATTGACCAAAGTGGGAGAGCCTGTCTTTAACTGTAACATTGTTCAATTACACTTCGCTACCCATCTGTACATTTAATTTGCACTGGGGAGCAACAGAAGGGCAGCATAGGAAGGAGGAGCCCAAACACGGACAGTTGGAGGACAAGGGCCCAGTGCACGTGCAGTGGAGCAGGCAGAGCCTGGAGTGGTGAAAGCGAAGCACAGGGGAATGCTGCAGAGGCAGGTGAAACAGCACTGCAGTAGGCATGACCGCTACAGAGCCAGGTAAGCCAACAGCACCTGGCTAGCAAAGAAAACAGGTATCTAAATAATGCTTGGCACATGTGCTATAAACAGCTCTCGGTGGGGGATAGAACACTAGTTGCTCACTGCCCCACCAAAGCTCGGGAAAAAGACTGCAACTGTTCAATACAATGAGGACTTTTCAACCACATGTGACAATGTTTTTCATGCTGCTGTATACACATGTGGAAGGTGGGCACTGGATAGGCTAAAAAATGACAGCTGATGCCCTAGATAATGGCTCTCAGGGCCCTCCCACACCACCCAACCTAGCAACACACTAGCTCTGTCCCCCTTGGCCTTCACTCCCAAAAAATGCAGAAGTCACTCCTCCACAGTGGCAGCAAGGAAGCCCCAGCAGGGTCAAATGGGACATTACAAGATGAAGGTACCAGAGATGGTGTCTGGTGCAGAATACCAGTAGAGGGCGATGAGTTTGACAGGCAGCAGGGGCCTTCATAGGGAAGGTCTAAAGGAGTGGCAAATCAACGGCAAGGTGGCACTTACAGAGACAAAGTAAAAAAAAAAAAATCTAACTTCATGACCACAAAAGCATCAATGTACTGAGCTTCCTTCTGTCTGATATGATGATGTGTAACACCTTTGTCCCCTTTTCCCACATTTTAAGGGACAAACAACTCCACTTGAGTGATAAAACCTTGAGAAGTGTTTTAACAATTGGGAGGGGTATGGATTAAAAATAAGTCCAACTGTGCAAGCAAGTGCATTAGCATTAGTTGCACACTGGGCTTCTTTGCTATATTTAGAAATAATTGCCTAATGGTAAGGAGAGTTCTCTGTCCATTGTGCTGTTACATAAATGAGTAAATCCAGATGTTCTGAGCACATGTCATAACTGCTAAAAAAAGGCACTTGCATTAACTTTTATAAGTCATTCACATGGAGTGCATTTTTTTATGATTTTCAAAGTGCAAAACCAACAGATGGCTCATGCTACTTCAAACATTGTAAAACAAGAAACTGCAAATGTAGTTTGTTCTCTTGTTTTGTCTACCTACTGAGCTGTCTTGTAGTGCCATGACAACTGTCTCCTTTCTGTAAGATCGTACACATTTTAAGAGCAGGCTATATACACTCCCAATCTGGGTAAAGGCTAGGGGAAGGTTCTAGCCACATACTGCTAACTGCCATATTTGTGATACAAAAATACAATGAACTGCAGATCTTTTATTAGCCACGTTGTATCTTTTTATTAGCTACATTTGATTTTCATTAGTTATTGGCTTCTGTGCATTTGAAAAAGGATCGTTCCAGGGATCTGAAACGCGTTAGGTGGTTTGAGAAGTCTTACCGGCATGTTTTTTTGCACTTCTTAAATAAAAATAAGCACTTTTGTGCATGAACAGTAGCTGAAATGGCAGTGTCATCTTTTAAACTGGAGGTGGTGAGTGCCCAATTCTGTTGTTTCCATAGGAGTATTGTGAGCACCGCTGTCCTTGTGTGTACTTTTCATAATGTTTTGTGACTACTGTGGCCATCCAGTCTCTTAGTGATCACCCAGCCAATTGTCTGCTACACCTTCTGTATCTGCATAAAGTAATGTGCATTACTGTATCTTGCATTTCTGCAATTTCCCTGAGATGAGACTCAAAATAAGATGCTAAAATAGGAAATATTTCCTAGCCTTCACTTCCCAGTCAATAAATAAATAAGGTAAGTTAGCTTTGTTGGCCACCCATCGGCCCAGTAGCAGTGCATCGCACTGCCATGCAGGCAAACAAGGTTAAGGAGCAAACCCATTCACCACATCGAAAAACAGACCAGACTGAAGCCAGATGCTGTTCCGCAGTGCGCTGCAGTCGGAATGGAAGGCATTGGGCATCTGGTGCAACACCAACTGCACTGTTGGACATGGGGAGCTAGCTCCTCCATAGACACTGCTGTGTGCATCTGAGGTCATTAGCTGGCTCTGCCCACACCAAGGAGGAGGCCGGACAGTGGAGAAATGGAATAAAATCCCTTGAACCATCTGAATGATGGTCAATGTTCCTGACTCATCCTGAATACTACTGCCCCCAGCACTGGCTCCTGTCCACCTGGTGGACTGCCTTGGGGGGGGAAGACGTTCCTTCACCTGTAGCCCCGATTCATGGAGAGAAAGCTGCAGGAGCCTTCAACTGGCAGCTGGAGTGGACAGGGGATCACCAGGTTTGACCACAGTATATCCCCGATGACACTGACTGAGGAAGAAAAGCACTATAAAAAAAAAAACTGGGCCTCTTTGCAGTTATCACTTATTTAAAATGGGAGAGAGAGGGTCAACTTCACACGGAGGAGGAAAAACTACTTGGGGATAACCCTCACCAGCAACCCAAAACAGGCTGCGCAGCATCAAAAGGAAGGCAGCAGCCAAGTCAAACAGAATACCGGGCTGTATTGTGAGGGGGGTTTTGGAGCAGAAGGGGGGAGGTTATACTGCCGCTAGACAGATCCTTGGTGCAACTGCACCTAGAGTATGGTGTGCAGTACTGGAGCCCCTACCTGAAAAAGGATATCAACCAGCACGAGCGACTTCAGAGAAGGATGACAAAGATGGTTCAGAGACAGCAGGGCAAGACAAAGGAGAAAAGGCTGAGAGGACTCAGCATGTCCTCACTTGAGAAGAGGAAGGAGAGATGGCACATGATTAAAATCTTCACGTACCTGAAAGGTATAAACAAGGTGGCTATCAGGGACCTCTTCTGTCTCAGTGGGAAAAGGACCACAAGGGGGCACTGTTAAAAGTTGTCGGGGTAAGGTTCAAGAAGGAGGTCAGGAGATACTTCTTTACAGAGCGAGTGGTGATGGGGTGGAATGAACTCCCATCTGTGATCGTCACTCAAAAGATGGCAGAGGGCCAGGTTTGGGAATGACCTTGGGTCATCGGGGTGCCGGCATGGAGCGGGTGGAAGCAGGATCGAGCAGTGGCTGTCCTCTTCCGGGGGGGGGGTCACCTTCCTGCAGTCCCACTATCACCAGGTGGAGGCCCTGTGGTGGCGCAGGCAGGTGTCAGGTGACCAGTAGGGTGGGGCATTCCGCAGTGCCCAGCGTAAGTGTGCCTCCACGTGCGTGCATTTGTGCGAAGGACATGAGGCCAGGGAACGGGAAACATAGGGAAAAAGCACCATAAATAAATAACAGAAGAGAAAAAAAAAGACGGCAGAGGGGTTCAAGAGATGGTGGGACAGGGTGAAGGAGAGGGTCAGAGTTAGTGGGAAGGGGGACAGCATCCACTGTAATCACTGGAGCCTTTTAACCTCAGTTTTAGTTATTTTTTCAGCTCGAGTAGATAATACTATTACCAGTGAGAGACTATTTGAAATCTGAGCCACCTCTGCAGTAGGGAATCTCAGAAAAATGCTCCGCAAGATACTGGTAAGGAAAAAGGCCGGCAAATTGCATGACATATCACCACAGAGTGAACAGCTGAACAGAGCAAGCAGCGCAGCAGAGCCTTCTTTTTTGTTTTCCATCTTACATTTTTGCCTCCTTCCTCCCCATCACGCACTTCACCCAAGACTTAACTCACCTCTTCTTACTGCCATTGGTAGGCAGGTGCCTTGGTAGGTGGTGTAGCGCCTGTGAGGTGCTTCAGTTATCGTGCCACTGTCGAGCTTTGTTCCTCCAAGTTTCCCCCTCCTCTGCCCGGACTGGCATGTGTGTAATGATGTGCATGCCCTGCGTTTAGATGTGGGGATGCCACAGTGCCAGCACAAGGCCAAGCAGGTGGGTGACCGCTATTGCACCACTTAGCCTCCGCGAGGTGGCAGCCATGCAGCGGTACAAGCTGTCCCCCACCCCAAAGGAGAAGAGTCGTTGTTAGATGCTTATTCCTCCTTCTCCCAGCTGGCCCCTGAACAACCTTAGTCTGTTTCCAAACCCAGGTCATCAGCATGGCAGAAGGTAAGGCATCCAGGGCCACAGCCCTCAACTCCACAGGCCAGCTGCAGCAGAGCCCTCTCAAGCCACGCTGCACAGGCCATATGTAACCTTGACAGAAAAGTGGAAGGAATCTGTAGAAAATCTGCAGCAACAGAATTAAAATGGATGTATCGTCCACAAAAGGAAAGAATACTACCACATCCACTGCCTCTACATCCACGGCTGTTGCCGGAGTCATTCGAGAAAAATCAACTCTTGAGAAGGGCTCGGCTCCAATGATATGACCTACCCCCTTTAATCCACTCCCTCAAACATATTAGGGTTAGTTTAAGATTCTCATCCTCTACTATACATACCTCAAATATTGATCCTACAGGCGATATACAGGAGCTTCTTTGTACAGAAGGCTCTATTATTGGATGTCCCAAATGCCTCATGTATGCTATTACCACTTCATATGAGATTTGTGACACATACATCTATGAAAAATGCTTAGCATACTCAACACTAAATAGGGACTCCCACCAAAAGTGCTACATCACAGAATTAGAATAACCATACCCCCAATAAATTTCATACTAAAAATTAGGTTTCTATGTTACTTCGTTTTAAAGTTATGAGCTGTTTTGTAACCCTGATTTCACTACCTATTCAAAAAAGCCAGTTTCAGTGAAGAGCCACTGATGATGTCGTCTCCAGAACGCACAGTCCAGTCCTCCCTGTCAGCAACCTAACAGGACCGGCTTCTCCAAAGTTTAAGAAACTGTAGCTATAGTAATCCTTTTAAAAAAAATTGACATAGGGTTGGCTGCAGTGCTTGCGTTTCCAGACTGTTCAAATGCATGGCGCTGTACTTTAGAACATGTCAAGAGGTGGTTCTGGAATGCAGCACTGAACCAAGGCTTAGAATGTCAAGGTGGTGCACAGTTTTAAAATGTGTTGGGGGGCATGTAACTGAAAGTAGCAGGATGTGCATCTCAAAATGTGGTGGGACAGTCAGTCTCGCATGTGACAGGGACATTGAGGAATTTGGTGAGGACTGGCAATTTCAGAATATAATGGGATGCATGCTATTGAATGTGACAGGACATACCATATTATTCTGAAATTGCCTGTACTGCTACATTCCAGAACTGTACACACCCACCATATTTCAGAATTGTGCATCACATCCCCGCTACATTCCAAAACTATACATCCCAGTCACATTCTAAAATTATGCATCCTGCCACATTCTGAAATGGTGCATCCCACCAAATTCCAAAATTGCACATCTCCGTCAAGTTGTGCTTCAGTGCCACATTCTAAAATTGTCATCACCACCACATTCCGAAATCGTGCATCAGCGCCGCATTCGAATCCTGTGCATCACTACCACATTCTGAACCTGTGCATCACTGCTGCATTCTGAGCCTGTACATCATCGCCACATTCTGAACCTGTGCGTCATCGCCACATTCCAAAATTGTGCGTCACCGCCACATTCTGAAACTACATAACAATGCCACATTCCAAAATCGTACGTCACCGCCACATTCTGAAACTGTGCATCACTGCCACATTCCACAACTGTGCATCACCACCACATTCCAAACCTGTGCGTCACTGCCAAATTTCAAAACTACGGCACTGCCGTATTCCGAAATTGTGCATAATCGCTGCATTCCGAACTTGTGCATCACTGCCGCATTCTGAACCTGTGCATCACCACCACATTCTGAGCCTGTGCATCACTGCCGTATTCTGAACCTGTGCATCATCACCGCATTCTGAAACTGAGCATCATCGCCACATTCCAAACCTGTACGTAACCACCACAGTCTGAAATTATGTGTCTCCGCTGCATTCCAAAATTGCACATCACACCGCATTCTGAAATTGTGCATCACCACCATGTTCCAAAATTGTGCATCACCATCACATTCTGAACCTATGCATCATGGCCACATTCTGAAATTGTGTGTCACCACCACATTTCGAAATTGTACATCACCGTCGCATTCCAAAATTGTGTATCACCACCGCATTCTGAAACTGCACATCACCACCACATTCTGAAACTGTGCCTCACCACCGCATTCTGAAATTGTGCATCACCACTGCATTCCGAACCTATGAGTCATCGCCACATTTTGAAATCGTGCATCAATGCCACATTCTAAAATTGTGCATCACCGCTACATTCCGAACCTGTGCATCACTGCCACATTCTGAACCTGTGAGTCACCACTGCAGTCTGAAATTGTGCATCACTGCCACATTCCGAAATTGTGCATCACCACTGCATACTGAACCTGTGTGTCACTGCCACATTCCGAACCTTGCGTCACCGCAGCGTTCCAAACCTGTGCAGCACCACCACATTCCAAAATTACCGCCACATTCTGAAATTGTGAATCACCACCACATTCCGAAATTGTGCATCACCACCACATTCCAAAATTGCACGTCACCACCGTGATTCCAAAATTGTGCCTCCCACTGTATTCAAATTATGCATCACCACTGCATTTCTAAAATTGTGTCACTGCTGCATTCTGAACCTGTGAGTCATTGCCACATTCTGAAATTGTGCATCACCGCTGCATTCCGAACCTATGCATCACTGTCACATTCTGAAACTGTGCATCACTGCCAAATTCTAAAACTATGCATCACCGCCACATTCCAAAACTGTACGTCACCACCACATTCTGAATTTGTGTATCACCGCCAAATTCCAAACCTGTGCGTCACTGCCACATTCCGAACCTGTGCGTCACTGCCACATTCAGAACCTGTGCATCACTTGCATTTCAAAATTGTGCATCACCACTGCATTCCAACCCTGTGCATCACTGCCACATTCCAAACCTTGCATCACTGCTGCATTCAAAATATGTGCCACCACCGGATTCCAAACCTGTGTCTCACCACCGCATTCCAAACCTGTGATCACTGTCAGATTCTGAAACTGTGCATCACCCACATCTGAATTGCATGTCACCACCATATCTCTGAAACTGTGCCTCACCACCGCATTCCAAAATTATGCCTCCCGCCAAGATTCGAAATTATGTGTCACCGTCAAGATTCTGAACCTGTGTGTCACTGCCACATTCTGAAATTGTGTATCACCGCCCATTCCAAACTGGTGCATCACTGCACATTCTGCACCTGTTCATCACCACTACATTCTGAACCTGTGCATCACTGGCATATTCCAAACTTGTGCATCACCACTGCATTCTGAAATTGTGCATCACCGCCCATTCTGAACTGCGCGGTCAATGCCACATTCTGCACCTGTGCATCACCACTGCATTCTAAACCTGTGCATCACTGGCATATTCCAAACCTGTGCATCACCAACGCATTCTGAAATTGTGCGTCACTACTGCCGAATTCTAAAACTATACATCATCATCACATTCCAAAACTGTATGTCACCATGACAACCTGAAATTGCGCATCACCACTGCATTCCAAACCTGTGCATCACCACCACATTCTGAAACTGTGCGCCACCACTGCATTCCAAACCTGCGTGTCACCACCGCATTCTGAACCTGTGCCACTGCTGCATTCTGAAATTGTGCATCACTGCCACATTCTGAAATTAAACGGCCACCACCTCATTCCTAACCTGTGCATCATCGCCACATTCCAAACTCCAGGCCACCACATTCCAAAACTGTGCATCACTGCTGTATTCTGAAATTGTGTGACACCTACATTTTCTGAAATTGTGTGTCACCACCACATTCTGAAATTATGCATCACCACCACATTCCAAAATTAAGTGTTCCAGTTACTTTCTGAGGTTGTGTCATTGCTGCATTCTACAGCTGCAACCTGGTGACATTTTGAAATCCCATACCTGCAGTATTCTAAACATTGGACACAACTTTGTCATTCTAAAGCCATGTTGGCCGCAGCATTCCACCCACCCACCGACCCCCGTCACATTCTGAAGTACTGTACCTTGCATCCACACATTATGGAAGTGCATATGCTGACCCACCCAGTATCAGTTTTCCTTTTTCAGATGTTTATTACACCTGCAGCTTTAAAGGGTAGTACACCCAGAATTTGCAAAAACATATGTTGTGCAGAGTGTTTTCATTTGTGCATGAAGTCCTAGTGTGTCCTTCCCTCTGTCTGCTATTAGGATTTTTTTCTAAATTTGCCTGCTAGCTTTGTGGTAGTTTTATGACCCTGGGGATCTCAATCTCAGCTACATTTATTGTTTTCTTGTTCCTACAATGTATCCCTCTCATGTGGTAGGGAGGCAG
This sequence comes from Neoceratodus forsteri, assembly GCA_016271365.2. Classification (NCBI taxonomy): domain Eukaryota; kingdom Metazoa; phylum Chordata; order Ceratodontiformes; family Ceratodontidae; genus Neoceratodus; species Neoceratodus forsteri. Next base: position 1,410,683,581 of record CM028131.1, on the reverse strand, counting down.
TAGCAGCAGTTGTTTAAGGCTCTGAGCTGCAAATCTGGAGACCTGGGTTTGAACCCACAGCCCCCACGCGCAAACTGTGTGACCCTGAGCAAGTCACTTAACTTCCTGTGTTCACAGGTCACATCTGTAAAGAAGCTTTCAGCTTAGTGTGCCACTCCTGGTTAAACAATTGCAAAAAAAAAAAAAAAATGTGACAGTAATGTAGCTGGAACTACAAGTTCAGCAACAAGCACTGCTTTACAATTAGTTCACAACAGTAGAGATGGCTATATTTTAAAAACTATACGGCAAACAGCTGATAATGACAAATGTATAATAATCACCAAAGAAATGAGAGACCTAGTAAACAAACTAACCGAATTCCTCACCTGGGCCAGATAAAATCCACTCTCCTGAAAATAACCTTTAAGTCCCAAGTGACTGGAGAACCATAGATGTTGTAGCATTCCATCAAAAGAGAGATAAAAGCAATTCTAATAACTATAGACCAATTAGTCTTTTATCAATAATAGGCAAAAGGTTAGAAACTACAGTTAAGAACAAACTATCACCTGAAATCACAAAAGTAGATCTGGAACAGAATCGGTTCACAAGAGAAAAATCCTGCATTTGTGCTTTTATGAAAAAATTAGGGAAACACTGGATAAAAAGTTACCATGTGATATTGCCTTCCTGGATTTCAGTAAGATATCACCTGATCTGGTCTCACACTGGGCAGTTACCAAAAAAATGAAAGCAACTAACATTGATACAAGACTAATAAATTGGACAATAATTTTATTAAACAGAACTCAGATGGTTATAATAAATGGACAATCAAAAATTGGAGATGTCATTAGTGGGGTCCCCCAAGAGTCGGTACTGGCTCCAACAATTTTGCAATCATTTAGCTCAGACCTAACAAAAAATCTTACCAACTGGTCATCAAATTATGCAGACTCACAAAAATAGGGAGCCCCAGTGCAAAAACTGAGCAAAGAGCTATGTTTCAAGCTGACTTGCATGAAATGTCTAACTGGGCAAAGTTGTATGAAATGAAATTCAGCATTGACAAAAGTAAAATCAAATACCTGGGAAAAATAATAATAGACAAACAGTATACACTGTGTGGAAAGCCTCTATCAACAACTACATACGAAAGAGATATTGAGGTAATAATCTCCAATGACCTTGAGTATCTGTGTCAGGGAAATGAGGCAAGAGCTAGAACTAACAGGGTTTTCTCAATAATTAAGAAAAGTATTAAATCGAGGGCCAAAATGTTATCTTTATCCGCCTATGTCAAGCCTCACCTTGACTACATCTCACACATATGTGCCTATACAAAAAGAAAGAAACAATACCATTGGAAAAGTACAGAAAGAGCCACAAAGACAACCACAGAATTAAAAGGAATACACTACAAAGAAGGATGCATACATTTAAACATCATGTCACTAGAAATACATTGAATCAGAGGGGACCTCCTTATGATGTCTGACGTTATGAATGATCCTTATCTATTAACCGAGATGAATTGTGACTTTAAACAATGCAATATAACCATAAGAGGACTCCCCCTACAACTACTAGGACATTCAACTCCATTAGACATACATTTTTCTATACAGAATTGTCAATCCTTGAAACAACTTACCTACTGAAATCATTATTAGTAAAATTAAAAAACATTTAAAGGCCAAGCTAGATCAGTATATCTCCCTTGGAAGACACCTGAGTTACTATTAGGCAGTAAGGAGCATTATGGACTAATGCCAACTGGCTCCTAATTACCTTAGTATGATACCACATGAGCATTGTTCATTAGAGGAGAGAAACTGGACAGCCATCCCTGAAACAGCTGTTTCTAAAGAAGTCTTTTTCTTCTCCTTAGAGTCCATTCTGAAACTCTGACATTTCTTTGGTGTTCGGCCCAAGCCTCCATGCACCTCCAAGGGTGGAACTGCTTCACAAGTAATGACTCCTTTGGTTGCTGAGTCGTGTCCTTTAGCACCTCCGCAATGGTGGAAATCTCATTTGAGACAGAAATGATGTTTTTTTTTTTTGTACCAGTCTATTTTATTCACTGTCACTCGGGAACCTCTCTCAGGCATCCACCTACCCCCAACTCTACCTCCTTACCTGAAACTCCTCCTTGTCCTGGCACCAGTCCGGCTATCCTCTCGGCTCTGAGTCCCCCCGAAGTAGGGCCGCCCTATCTGCCCAGGGCGCTCTATCTACAATTTCTGCCAGACTGGGCTCGGCCCAGGATGGGAGGAAGTCCGGCTGGTGGAGTGTGGTTGGTGGGCGGTGGTGCCATCGCCTATCCCTGATGGCAGTTTTTTTTCCTTTTTCTCCCCGAAGCTCGGACGTGCAATGACATCCAGCTCAGCAGGCACATGTTCCCGTGCACCCCTGAAAGACGTCTGCCGAGCTTCAATCCCCTGTATTCTGCGGCCATGCACTGTGAACCTCCAGTCTCCACTAGAGGTCAGCCATGCAGTGGCATGTGGATTCCTCCCTCCCCGGGGAAGGAGAGCAGTCCATAGGACGCTCAATCCTTCCCCATCCCTGCCGACCCTGACGGCGCAGGCTCGTTCCTGAACCCGGGTCACTGGCATGGCTCGAGGTGTGGCGTCCAGCGCCTCAACCCTCAGCGCCACTGGGCTGGCCGAAGAAGATGAGTTTTATTCCCACTAATTGAAGCAGCATATTGAGATTTGTCAAAGCTCTTCAGCCTCTTTAAGGTTTAGTAATAAAAACTAAGTGTTTTAAATAATTAATAAAGCCTGGAGGGAGGGTGACTTAGACTTTGGATCCCCAGAGGTTTCCTCCATAAGGGGTTTTTCCTCTCCCCTGTGTCGAAGGTCATAATATAATAAAATTATACATTCCACCGTGAATTGGCTCTGGATGGTGGTTTCGTTTATCTACATACATTCTTAATGTTGCAGTCTATTCATCTCCAGCTGCTGTTGGCTGCTCCATTTCAACTTATGGGGTCCAATTCACAAAAGACGGCACAAGCCGCACCAAAGACGGCCTGATTCTCGATTGGGTCGTGTCCTGGTGGCAAAGTCCCGCAGCTTACGGCACCCACAGCAGTGCGCCAAACAGAGGGCGACAGACAGGTCACTACAAGCCATGGGCATCCATGCAGCAATGTCCTTGATGTGTCCTGGTGATCTAGCGGACCGCCCCCACCCCAATTTCCCGTTATACAAACATAAAGTCACCTGTGGTCTAGTGGCCCACCCAGCCATGATCGCCCATCAGATTGTGGTCTAGTGGCCCACCCCAGCCCCATCGCCCATCAGATCGCCAAGGGCTGGATACTGAGCAGACATGAAAGACCGACAGGCCTTATTCTGCTGGCTTTTAGTATGTTAGTATGTTAGATTTATTAAAATAATCCTAGTAGGCTAGTGGCCCACCCCTATCCCTGCCCGATCACCCGTCATAGTTATTAAAATAATCATGGTGGTCTAGTGGCCCACCGCCCCATCTCAGCCTCGATCGCCCATCATATACAATAAATTAATCCTGGTAGTCTAGTGGCCCACCCCCAACCCAGCCCTGATCACCTGTCATATTTAATAAAGGCATACCGCTCCCACAGCGACAGGAACACAGTGAAGACCATCACAGCAGTGATGCTGCTGTCTCTGGGATGGCTGCCCCTCCCCAAACTAACACTGGCTCAGTTTTGCACAGTGATAGCACAATGCCAATTGGCGGTGTTGTGCCATCACTGTAGTGATGGTTGGCACAATTTGTGTCGCTGCAGCATAGTGGAACCTTAATAAAATACTCCTGGTGGTCTAGTGGACCCTGACCCTCCACCCCACAGTGTCCTACCAGCCCGCTCCCCACCCTACCCTGTAACTGAGCCGGTGACTGGCACAGCCCACCACTCACCACAACAGCCAGCTACCGACTGAGCTCTGAATGAGCATGTACTATATACAGTATGTGCTCAGTGACTAACAGCAGTTGTTTTAAAATGCAGTGCTGGATCACTCCGAAGTTTTATATAAAAACTATCACCAACCGACTGCCTGTTAATCTCTTCAATATACTGTTGTATAGATAATATGACGATACAGCCCCCTTGTCTGCTGGCTTAGAGGGGGATAGAGAAAGTAATTATGCACAATTGGAAAATTTTGAAAACTGAACCATTATTTAAAGAAGTTACAAAAATAAAACCAAGAATGGTTTATAGACGAGTCGGAATTTAAAGGACAGGTTAGTCCATAGCTATCAAGAACCTGATGTATTGAGTACCAGTGAGGGCAACTGGTTGCTACCACTACCAAATGGGATTTTACCTGTGGTAGATGCAAATGTTATGCCTCCATTTTCAAAACTGCACATTCACCACTTGTAATTGCAGCCAGGAATACAAAGTTAATAGTTGTTTTAACTGCAATACTGAAAATATTGTGTACCTGGCAAGTTGCGAATGTGCAGCATTTTATGTAGGTAAAAACTACAAGACAATTTAAGACAAGAATTGGTGAAGATTTGAGGTGCATCTTGGCAAATGACCCAGGTAATGCATTAGCTAACCATTGTATGGTGGCAGGTAGAAAAGGCCACTCTTTTTAACTTTTGTGGTATAGAAAAGGTCTCTTTGGGACCAAGAGGTGGAAACCTAAATGAGAAATTGAAGCAAAGAGAGTCTTTTTGGATCTATACTTCAGGTGCTCTGACCACACCTGGTCTGAATGACAAGACAGATTTATTGTCCTGCATTAAAAAATGATATTGCTTTCTGTTTATGTATATAATCCCTTGTTGCTTATTGTACACATATATATGCTTTCTTGTCCTTTATTATAACATTTTTTATACATATTTCCCTTCCAGATTTACACAGAGCTAGTGTTTACAGCCCAAAAGTATTACTGTCTACATTTAGAAATAAATTCACCTGTGAAAAAATGAATAATTACAATTAGAGATGTATGATTTTTCCAACAAATGTTATTATACCCTGGTGTTTGGAGCATTTTTAATGGTAGCTCATGTGTTTCTCATGTGTCTTTAAAGTATCTGTGCACTTTATATGTATGTTATTATTATCAAGCACTTTAATATAACAGACAATGGTGTTTGGCACTGTCCCTTTAAGGGGCTACTATTTAACTTAGACTGTTTACATTATGTGACCATCCCCCGATGACGCACTAGGTGCGAAACCGTTCTGGGTCATTGCGCGTCCTGCTTTGCGGAGCTTTGCCTTACTGGGTATGTTGCCTTTTTATATGTAATTGATTAAATAAAAGCCTTAATCACTGTCGATATTGGTGAGGTGCCAAGAAAAAAAGACAGGGAAAAAACCCAGCCTGCAAGATTATGTCAGCACCCTTGCAGGCCCTGTTTCACCAATCACAGCGCCCACCCACAAGAAGTTGGTCCTGAGTAAATGGTGCATGGGTAATTCCCAGATATGGAGCTGGACGGTGTTGCAGAAGGTAGCGGGCAGGGTGACCTAGAGCAATAACATCTATACAAAAAGAAAAAAATATGTAAACTGAGTTCATGTTCCCTTTAAGGAGGGAGATGCCAAAGTTCTGATAGAAAACAGATTCTCCACTATGACAACCCAGTGCTTGGATCATTACAAGCAGGGTTACAATAGGGCAGCAAAGACTACTAAAGAACATGAAACAATTTCAGAAAAATGTTTAATCACAAACTCTGGAACAAGCTCTTTTTATGGGGACACTCTATTGTTGTCTGACCCTCTTAAGGAAGCAGCCATACATAATTCTGACAGTAAGATAAACACCCCCAAACTAAATACAATGCTATCACTATGGTGTGGTATTTCTTTTGAAAAGTCTTCGAAGCAGATTTCTTGCTGCCCCTGACAAGTCACACATTAACATAACTCTGGGAAAGCACAGTACACATACAGAACTTAAGTATACCACTGTCTGGTCTACCATAAACAACAGGGTGTATAGGGTGTGTTAGTAGGGATAATACCCAACAGGGTGTATGCTATTGGAAATACCAGACTGCCCAGGGGCGTAATGAGGCCTAATGCTGCAGGCGGAGGGCCTTGTAGCCCTGGAAAGTCCAATATTTCCCAATGACGCCCACCCTGTCGGGTATTATTGCGCTTAGAAAATGGGCTACCTGTGGCATTTTTATATGGGACTTAATTAAAAAAATAATAGGGTAAAAAAGGAGTTGAAGTGTTTGTGTTGTAAAGTACAGTAGTCCATTTGTGCGGTTATATGTCCTGCCCCCCGACAAAGCCATCCTCTTCTACTAGCTCCTCCCCGCACCACCACGCAGAACAAGACATTAATTTTTTGTACAGGTTTTCTGAATCATAAAAATGACAAAGAAACAGTTTTCTGTCATTTTGCAGGTGCAGGAGTCCTTTTTTTTCTCTTACTCGAAGTTGCGATCTATGCTATTCCCGCCACTGCTGCCAGGTACAAGCTGAAGTGTACAGCAAGAACTTCCAGTGGCAGGGCAGCATACTAAATGTTTAACTTTTACACGGTGGTATTGCACTTTAGCATTTAAAAACCTGCCAATTTGTACTGAGCTTGCAAGTGGTGTTCTATTGTTCTGCTGAAGAAGCAGGTGTTTGGCAATTGAGGGTATGGAGAGCAGAGGGAGAAATGTGTCGGTGTCAGCAGATAAATGAAGTTACAGAGGAGGCAGGGCGATGATGAACTGACTCTGTGTGGAAAGCGCGTTGAACGTATTTTTCTTTTTTTGCTATTTACATGCAGTGAAGGACTGTGTGAAGAGGAAAGCTGGAGTAATTCAAGTGAATGGCAGGTTTTTACTGACTCGCATTTCGCTTCATGTTCAGAGGAGAAGCTGTTTCCTGAAGGGAGTGGGTGGCGGGCTGAAGGAGGGAGAAGCAAGAACGTGACCAGCTGTGCGAGAGTCACGCTATGGGCAATGTCGGGCAACACACAAGAGGGTACAGTAAAAAAAAAAAGGAAATGAAAGAATGGTTTGTGACAGAGTAAATAAATGGATTTGTTTTGGGCAGTTACTAGGTGGTGGTGTCTGGGGTCTCACTCTCTCGCTAAGTGGTAAAAAAAATGGCGGTAGTTTCAAATTGTGTGCCCAGTGCTTCAGCCAATGACGAAGTAGGCTGGGCACAAGGATACTTGGCTAGGCATGAGGCAGGTTAGGGCTGGGGCTTTTTATGTTGAAAGTTAATGTACCCCTGTGGAATGGGTACAAGCCAATCAGATGCCTCCAAATACAAAGCCCATTTTCTAAGCTGGGATAACAACATGCCTCGGTGCACTGTGAGGCACAAGGTGCCACCAAGGCTCTTTAACCACCCAAGAAGTAACGTTAACCAGCATAACACACATCCTGGAATGCCTTAATACATTTATAAAATGGATACTTTACAATAAAAAAAGGCTTTTACATAGATTTTCTTTAGATTAGTTTCAGACCCTTATGTTGTTCTGGGATAACCTCATGACTGGAACTACCTTTAGACCAATCAGCTTTTAGGATTTTTTTTCTATTTTATAATAAAGACTAATAGTCAGTTGGGTGAGGTTGGCATATGAGGCAAATAGTATCCACTCAAACACAGAGGAAAATGGAAAATTTCATATCAGGAAACTGAGTTTCCTGTTGTCTCCCATGTCCTTCCATTCTCCCAGCTGTTACACTAGAGGGAACAGCTTCTTCCGCAGAGGCATAAACTAGACAAAAAGCAGACTTCACAGGTAGTGCAGCTCCCTGAAAGCCTGCTGTTCCCGCCATTTGTGTCAGTTGCTTACTGCCGACTCTACAACCAACCAAAATACACACAACCTAATAAAACAAGAACCACAACACTAACCCATAGGTTCCAATCTCTGCACCTTAGGGCTAAAACTATACACAACAACCAGATGGTTCACATTCTATATTTGGATTTCAGCAAGGCCTTCAACTTGCTGTCACACAAGAGGTTGATCAGGGAGTTGGAGGACCTGGGGCAGGGAACAAATTAATCAGGTGGGGGGCAAATTGACTTAACAGTAAGACCTTGGGGGGACTCTCTGGTACAAGGGAAGTTACAAATGGTGTCTCTCCAGGTTCAGTGCTCAGCCCAGTGCTGTTTAATGTGTTCATTAGCTGATGCTGGGGACAACGTTAAAGGCAAAATCTGCCTCTTGTGGCCGAACCAAGCTCTGTGGGAGGGCAGCTATAGACAAAGGGTGCAGGACATAAAGGTGGACTGCTAAGGCTGGAGAGGTGGTCAGGCATCTGGCAGCCAGGGTTTAATGCAAAGAAGTGCAAGGTTATGCATATAGGAAGGAGAAGAACTCAGGGGCTGAGTACAATTGGGGTGTCATGTTACTGAACCAGAGGAGGAAAAACTTGGGATAGCCATCACCAGCGATTTTAAACAGGCTACACAGTGTAGGAAGGCAGTGGCCAAGACAAACATAATGTTGGGCTGCATTACTGGAGGGTTCACGACAGAAGGGAGGAGGTTATACTGCTGTACAGATCCTGGAGTATGGCAGGCAACTTTGGAGCCCCTACCTGAAAAAGGATATCAACCAACTTGAAGCAGATCAGAGGAGGCAACAAATATGGTTCTGGGACAGCAGGACAGGGCATATGAGAAGAGGCTGAGTAAACTCAACATGTATCCACTCAAGGAGAAGAGGGAGAGAGGGGACATGATTGAAGCCTTCAAGTACCTATAATAAGGTGGATAGCGGTGAATGTTTCTCAGTGCTAATAAAATCACAAGGCGGGCCCATACTACCAAAGAACAACTACTGCAGCTGGGGGGGGGGGCACCTGGTCCCCAGATGGGCTGAAATATCTGGGCATAAGTATCTCTCAGAGTCAAAGAACTCTCTTCACCAGTAACCTAGATCAGATCAAACAAGATCTCGTAAGATGGCTGGCCCTACCCTTAACACTGTGGGCGTGTACCAACACAGTTAAAATTAATATTCTGCTTCAGGTACTCTACCCTCTAAGCATGATGGGAGCTACTGTACCCTACAGCTGGTTTACTAAACTTAAATCTTTGCTGTCAGCTTTCTTATGGAGTAACAAGAAATCAAGAAGATCATATCAGAAGCTCACCTCTTTCAAGGATCAAGGTGGGGGGGGCTACAGCTACTTGACTTCTGGTTATACTATTTAGCTATGCATGCAATCCACTTCCTTTGGTGGTGGGGGGAGCAAACCCAAGAGGATGGAGATCTTTATTTTCCACAATGGAAACGGATGAAACTAAATTTGTGCCATAAAGCTAAAATATGAATTAATGGTCTGCTAAGTATTCCACTCCACAAACTGCCGAAGCTATTAAAGCCCACCCCTATAAGCACTTCCCTTCTAGCTAGTAAACAGTTACACAGATTACTAGGCACTAACCCACTTCTTGACCCGGAACAACCCATCTCAAATAACCCCCGTTTTTGTATACAGAAGCAGCTGATCCCACCCAATTTCCAAGGGCAGGCTAACATAAATTAATTATCCCTCATGCTAGATAAGGACAGGCTAATATCTTTTGAACACTTCACGGAAAAATAATGCCCACGCCTCAGTTCCAGTTTTCCCATTTCTCCAACTTCAGCACATGCTAGCTCGCTCACTCACTAGGCTCTTGACCCTGGAACGCAGACAAATTTTCTCACTGGGATGAGCTCCGAGCACTAGCAATTCAAGAGACATTCCACATCTTTGTTATATAAAAAGCTAGTACACCCTTCCACCCCTGGGGACAGGGATTTGTGCCATTACTGGTTACGTGAATTTCAAGAACTGTCAGATCCAGAGGTCAGAGCCAAAATGTGGGGAAACATTTACAAGTACATTAAATTTGATGGTTTAAAACTCATGCAGTACAGAACAGCCAACCATATGTACTATACGCCCACAAGGCTCCTCAAAATGGGACAATGAGAAACAGATAGCTGTACCAGATGTAACAGTAATATGGGTACTCATAAATACATTCTCTGAGATTGCCCAAAGGCTCGACCACTGTGGGATGATATTCCAAGGCTCAAGGATCCTTTATTGTGCCTGGATGCAGCTTTCGCTCCTCAAAGATGTCTTAGGTCTCAATTTGCATCAAGTCATGGGCCTAAGAAAATACTGTATTTCCTTAATCTCAGTGATAGCTAAAAAAAAAATCCGCAAACGCTGGCTGGATGATACTACTCCCACTTACCAGGAATGGCATAATTGTATCCTAGAGGCCCTACGTATTGAAAAAATGACCTGCTCACGTCACACTAATCACAAAGTATATATTAGAAGGTGGGCTGCTTTGGAATCTCTTCTGTTTACTGCATGAGGTGGGGTTGGTTTCTCTCTGGTGTATATACACCATAGTATAAATAAGTTCCATATGGTAACTTGTCTCCACTCTCTTTAGCATCGTCTCTGTATGGAATTGCATATGCACTGTTTGGTTTTCCGGTTCTTTGTCGTACCTGTTATAAAAGTTCAATAAAATGTATTATTTCCAAAAAAAATAAGATCACAAGGGAGCACTGTTTTAAACTGGTGGGGAGAAGATTTCCAGAAAGAGGTCCAGAGACACTTCTTTACAGACAGGATAGTGTCAGGATGAAATGAACTCCCATCTGAGGCAGTCACTTAGAAGACGGGAGTGGGGGAGGCTCAAGAGTGGATGGGACAGGGTGAAGGGGAGGGTCAGGGTTGGTGGGGAGAGGGAGGGGCTCATTGTAATTTCTGAATCTGGGGCATCGCAATGGAGCAGGCTCGACAGACCATAAGACATTCTTCAGCTGGCTCTTTCATACAGTATGTTCGTATGTAGCCATCTAAGAACCATCTGTGGCTCAAACCATAAGTTTGCTAGGCTCCCATCCCCTCTACTCTTCTCTACCCTTGATGGCACCCCTCTTGAAGTTCTTCCCCACTTCAAGTATCTTGGTATGTGGCTCGATTGATGAGTCAACTTCTTTACCCACATTGATGCCATTCAGAGAAGGCTCCGTCCCAAACTCGATGACCTCTGCAGCAATAAAGATTGCTTACCACTACCAGTCCACTGGGAAATTGTCTCCAAGATGGTTCTACCAGTGTCTGATTATGTGGATGTGGTATGTAGTACTGCCCCTACTTCCTCTCTCACCAGAATGGATACTCTCTTCCATGTTTTTTGCCGCTTTGCTTCTAACACCCTTCCCGTGTCCATCACTGCACCCTTTACATTAATCTCTCTCTCTCTCTCTCTCTCCCACCTCATTTCCCACTGCTTCACTCACTGCACCTCTTTCTTCTCTAAATATTGGTTCTCCCCACCTCTTAACTCTTTTCCCCTCCTCCTCACATTCGCTCCACTCTAGGGACTTGTCTACCTTCTCCATTCCCTATTCCAAATCTACTGCTGGGCAATCCACTTTCTTTTCCTGACTGGAACAACCTCTCCACCCTCTTCATCTTTCTTCCACCTATCATTCACTCAAGCATCAACTCAAACTCCTCTCTGCCTCCTCCTGCTCTTGCCCTGGTTAGTCTGTTTCAAGTCCTCACCTTATCTTGTTACATCTGCTCCCCTTTGTTTATTTATTCATTCCTGTTACCAGTTAGCCTGCTTCAGGTCAGGAATGCCTAAGTACTTTTCCTGCACCTGCACCTATCCCAGCCTGAATTTAATTCCAGGAAAACTTCATTGCACACATTGCCTGGATTTCTCCCACTGTATGTACTGCTACTGTTGTACATACTTTGAGTTCAACTTCTACTGTACGTGTTGTGTTTGGTTAAATCATAACTAGGTATGTAAGTTTGTCATGGCAGTCATACACGTCATTGATTCCATGAAGTTTGATCTTTATTCAGGACTTCCATGACTTTCACTAGTGTCATCAGAATGTAGCAATGATGACAGTGCCACAACATTTACTACTGTTTACTAATGATTTCATGAACAAACAATGAGTCATTAAAACCTCATCCATAACAAACTTACATCCCTAATCATAACGTACATACTGTTTGCAACTTATTACTAGTGTTGCTTGTATAGTGCTTTTGTGGATCCTAACACTATATGTCAGATAGTGCTGGTATCCTGACTTGATCCTACCAGATATCCTGCCAAAGACAGATGCAGGATCCAGGGTCAGATAATAATGGATCCTAGTTAGATCCAGGTATCCTGGTTAGGATCCACTGATCCTAGTGCAGATAGTTAGGATCCGGGGCCATATAGTGATGGATCCTGGTTAGGATCCAGGTATCCTAGTTAGGATCCATGGATCCTAGGGCAGATAGCTAGGATCCAGGGCCAGATAGTGATGGGTCCTGTTAGGATCCGATGGCCAGATCCACAAGCAGACAGTGGAAGTATCCGCAGATCAACTATCCTGCCGCAAGGGCAGGTATCTGTGATCCAGATTTGTCCAGATCCATCTGAGCAACACTACTTATTACTGTGAACTTTGTTTTTCCTGTAAACCCCCGGTCAAACCTGGAAACAAGCCTTAGTTCAGTGTGCCTTCCAGTTACCACTTTTGAATAAATAAATAAAAATAAGAAGGAGGAGTGAGGATTGAAGGACATGGGAGACTCAGGAAACTCAATTTCCAGGTAAGGAATTTTCAGTCCCCATTTCCTTCTATCCTCCCAGCTGCTGCAATAGGAATGTGACTAGTAGCCAACCACAGCTAAACTTCTTTGGTGGGATCCACATATCATAATCCACCACCGCTATGGTGCAGCAGTGGCACTACCACTTTGGCGGCACCGACTCACCCAGGTTTGGGAGCAAACACAGGGCATCAGAGGGTCGGTCGGGGAGGAGAATCGAGCATCTGTAGGACTTCTCTCCTCCTCCATCAAGGGTGGGTCATGGAACCTGGTGCACATCTGCCCCTGGGCGGAGCCTAGGGGTAGGGCAGTTCTGACTGCGAGTGTGGTGGGAGGAGTGGCAGATGTCACTGCATGTCTGCTCCCCCAACGGGAGAAAATGTGGAAAAATCCCAGCCAGCAGGATGACTCGGCCTGTTCATGCAGAACCGAATCCTGTTCACCAGTGAGGGGTTGTGGAAGCTCGTCGACCCTGCCATGGGGGGGGGGTTGTAAGCCCTGGTTGTGAGCCTCCTCACTCAAACTGCAATGGCAACCTAGACTGCAGGGTCACATGTACAGGATAGCCTCAATTTCATACAAGCTGTGCTCTACCTATGACCCAGTAGTCCAGGTGGCAGTTGCAATTTGGGTGAGGAGATTATTTTGGTAGTTTGGGGCACCCAGTGCAACAGATTCAATGTGGGACCATGACCGTGATCTAGATCATGAGACACCATCAAACACCAACTAAAGACTTGGATGATGTATGCTTTTCAGTCCTCAGGACCTGGGTTGCACTCGGGGTATGCCAGATGGGCAGTCGGCATGGAAGGGTGTGTGCAATCGCAAGCTGGTTGTTGCCAGGACAGAAGGACGGACTTCACCCACTGGGCCAGCAGGCACTGCTAAGGGGATCGATCGGCTGGAGTAAAGTCATGTCTGACTCATCGGATGACTCCTCGGGTGGCCAGCAGCCAGTAGGTACAGTTACAGTGGGGAGGTAGTCGGAATGGGGGGCTACTTAACCAAATGTCATGGGGTCGGCTCAGTTTTTTTGGGGGACAGACTACTTACTGGATCACCAGGTACCTGTGTTTTGATTTTGGGACATGGGGGGAGTTAGTTTAAATTAGAAAATGGGTAACGAAAAAGCTGAGTCCTGAGTGGCTGAAACCTTCTTGAACCCATACTGTTATTTTTTAACAATACCCGGTGAAAAACAAGTACTAATTCGGGGTGCCCCATTACTTAGGTGATCCTTAGGCCACCCCAAATTTCAAAACACACCAGCCACCATTTTCTCCGCACTCGCTTAGCAAAGACTCACTTCGGTAGACAGCATCTTACAACACAAACTCTCCCAGTAAACATCAACAGTAAGCTGCTATTCTTTTGTTTAAAAAATGCAACCCCGGAATCCAAAATCCTGCCTGGTATCTTTTTCCAAAAATGTGAAGATACTACTGGCAGTTTGCCACGGAGGCACGTTTATGAGGCTCGTGCTACTCCCCTGTCCGTCAACACTTTCCCTACAATGAAACAAAGTAAAAAAAAAACAAAAAACAAAAAAAAACTTAAAAACAACAGTAAACGTTCCTTTTTTTTTTTTTCTTCACGGAACGTAATTGAGCTCCCTGTTACGTCACCACTCACTTTTACAGTTAGCTGCAGACTCGCACCACACTTCTAACCCCATCTGAAATAAAAACAGAAGTACCTGATTGTAAGATCAGCAGGCTGCATTCTCCAGTTCTCACAGTGTGTTGATCAATGGATTTGTGTGTGTTTGTAAGAAGAAGCAGGAGGACAAGCTAATCAGAAACAAAATAAATAAAAACAGCAGCGCCCTCCAATGATGATTCTAGCACTTTACACTACAGGGACTACTTTACTACAAAGATTATTTTTATTTGTTTATTTTGTTATATATACATTTTGGTTCTTATATATTTTTTTCCAAAAAATGGCACCTATAGCTTATTTTCTAAGTGCAATAATACTCTCTAGGGTGGGCGTTATGGGATATAACGGATCGTCCTGGGGCTATATGGCCCTCTGCCTGTGGTGTTAGGCCTCATTATGCCCCAGGCCGGTCCATTATATCCCAATAATGCCCACCCTGTTAGGTATTATTGCTTATTGAATATTGTGTGTTGCTGCACAGCACAGTGCAGCTCTCAGGGCAGCTCTGATTATGTATGGTACTGCTAAAAACCCTGCATGTCCCCTTCCAAATCATTGCTTAACTTGTGTATTTGTGTAAATAATACATAAGTTAAGTAATGATTTGTATGGTTTGGCGTTAAAACAAACATATTTGTTTTAAACTTGTCTGTTTATACATCTGCAGAGCTGGGCATCTCTCTCTTTTCACTGACATCATCGGCAGCCATTTTAGGGTTTTTACAGAGCTGGATTTTTGAATCACGAGAGACTTTGTTTACAATTTTGAAATGCTATGAAACTGAATTCATCCTTCTTTAATAAATGCAGTTTCAGTATAAATGTAAACCACAGCCTCTCCTTTACAAGCCTATGGAGTCATTTAGAAAATGTGTAAAAAGAAGGTTTCGGTATCCTTTAAAGTATAAACACATACATTTTAAAAATCTAAAAACATTTTAGTTTGAAAATACCATAAATGCATTCCAAGTGATATGAGTGCTACAGATAGCCACAGTAGCCAATGGCTAATGAACATCAAGCATTAGCTAGCAAAAATACAATGTTCATGAAATATACTGCATTTAACTGTATTATAACAAATACTACAATGTACCGCGATGTAAGTGGCTAAACCATTCTTTCCCCAAGTGCTCACTCTGCCAGAGGTCTGATTCCTCTTTAATCTAATCCTAGGGGCACAAGGCACTCTAGTTTTGGCTCATGACCCATGAGGGTTAACTCAAAGTAACCCAACCCCATGAGCTGCTGTGTCAAAATACTAACCAATCTGAATGGGAATTATAACATGCAATCCCTTTCTAGCTTTACCTACTTTGCTATGAAACAAGATTGAAAATGAGTCCGTGCAAGAAGCATTATGTCTGTTTCAATATACCTTAATCCTGTGTGTGACAGGGAGCTGCTGCCACTCTTGAGGACCGACCTTTTCTTAAATCTGTTGAAACAGTTCTGCTGTTTCTTAGCCTAATCTATCCTTTACAATTTCTAGTCCATAAGGTTGGCCACCTATGGGCATCCCCTTCCCTTTCTTGACTATGCTATAGTGTCCTCTTTAATGTTCCTTTTCCCTCTCAGGTCCTCGTACAGGGAGGTTATTGTGGTGACCTCCAAGCGTATGTAAAACAACAGATTTTGTTTATCGTTGTTGGATTTAGTATGTAATAGCACTACGTCATAAAATACCTTGATGTATATACCTTGTTTATGAAACCTGTAAATGTTGAAAATACCATGGCACTAGGTGTTTTTGATAGTGGTAAAAAGTACTAGCTGACTGTATTATAGAAATTAAGTTAGTTGTGCTATTTAAAATGCATGTAAATTGCTGTAAAATGAACAAGTCTGAAATGCCGTGATCTGCATATATCCCAAGATGCTTTGCATTATAGAAGTATGTGTGATGATGTGTTTCTTTGAAATGTGGCTTACTGTCAATTCCTTTTGGGGTAACCTTTGTTTCAGAGGTTTTTTGTCTTATCTTGCTTTGTGTTTTTATTTGAGCCCCCACCACCCAAGCAAACAGGGCCAGCACAGGGGAGGCTAAATCTCAACAGATAAGTTAGATCAGAGATCACTGAGTCAATAGGTGTTGGCTAAGTGCAGAGGAAGGACATACAGAATCTGTTGCTGCAAACTGATGTACTGAAGAAGGGATATGATATTGCTGAAGGTTATCTCCTGTATTTTGAATAAACTTCACACACAGATTGCGTGTTGAACCTGAAGTCCGGTGTCTGGTCCATCTGTTATCCCATAACCCCTCTAAACTGTGTTAAAGTATTCGCTAAAAAAGTACAACTAAGGGGTCAGCCCGGTGGCACCGTGGTAGTGCTATCACCTGCCACACCTGGGACTCGGATTTGGGAGCGAACTCAAGTCATATGAGGTCAGCCTGGGGAGGGGGGTTGAGCATCAGGAGGACTGCTCCTCTCCTATGGTGGGTGGGCTGCTGACACCTAGTGCAGGCTAGGTTGCAGGCAGATGCCAGAGGATTTAAAGGGTAGAAATGTTGACAGATACAGCGCATCACTGCACATCGACGTCCCTAGGAACCACACCAAGACAAAGGAAAAAGAACCCTGTTGAAGCACAATGGCAAGCACCCCTCTTACAGGATTGCATTACCAACTGGGCTCCACTAGATGGGGGCATGGGCAAGTCCTCCTCCCTGCCACGAGGGGCAACTCGTGGGGTGTACCAGTAAGTCCCAGGTATGGTGGATGACTGAGTTGGGGAGGACCCCTTAGAAAGGGGTCAGCAGGCAGTACTTGGGGAGGAATCTAAGTGAAACACAAAAAAAACACAACTATTAGAGTGCAGTACTGACAGCAATCATGAGTAGCTAAACACGTAATATGCAGGTCTGTCACAATAGACTAGAATACCAAGGAATTTCCAAAATAATATGCAGATTAGAATGGAAGTTCAGGAAAGCCACTGTATAAAAACGTTGATAGCTCAGTTTCAGATGCATCCTAGGTGTGGGTTACAAGGACTTGTTTTACTGATTCTTACAATAAGTGCCATGGGATCTTTATATTTCAACCTAGTCAACTAGAGAATGGCAGAAGAGACTTTGCTTTAAAGTCTCACCCATATGCAACCCTCAGCAATGCAGCATCCACCTGGTGCCACATTACCGGTCAGTACTGGGTATTAAACCAAGAGCCTGATGTGGGACTAGAGCCCTAGAGCTTTGATCTTCCAGCCCCAGAGACAGTTATGCAACCTAGGCTACTGAGCCACTGACAACGCTATACTGTAGAGATCGTATTGATCTCCTTCTAGTTTATTTGTTTTTGGTACCAGGTAAGATACACAGACATACATATATATATATATATATATATATATAGGATATGACATGGTCTGACTGAAGATATCATATTTATCTTCACGAGAGGCCAGTGATATCATGATATCTCATGAGTGGCGAAGCCACGAGTGAGATATCTTGATGTCACTGGCCTCGAGTGAAGATAAATATGATATCTTCAGTCATGCCATGTCATGTTCTGTTTATACAATGTATGTTTTGCCCCCCCAACACAACCCACCACATACTCCTCTCCATGCAATGGCCACATAAAGGTGATGGCCCTAGCAATACAACTCCTCTTACAGGAATGCTGGCAAAACAACAGATGTCATTTGTTGTTTAAAAGCATTTCTGATGGAGCTTGCTATTTATGGTTATTTTTAAAAAGAGTTATCTGGTTTATCCTGCCACGCCCCCCCAACACAGCCCCCCATCCCCCAAGACAACAAATGACATAAGGTATTCAAATATCTGGTTGATCCTGTCGGTTTAAAGTTATTTAAAAAAAATTATCTGGTTGATCCTGCCATTATCTTAGAAAAGAAATGCATATTTTAAATGCTCATCTGGTTGATCCTGCCACTCGAGCACTTCCACTTTAAATTATAAATGTATGGTCGGCGCTGTTCTCCTGATAGACACTATATTCTCTGCGGTTTTCTAGTAGTTGAAAAAGTCAGAAAAGCGCTGTGCTTTATGCACAGCTTAGTGTTGTTCTTCACTGAACAAAAGCTGCCGACTGCACACAGACTGGAAGCAGTGAATTCGCGCTTTGGAACAGTAGAGGAAGCGGGTGTCTGTTGCCTAGAAACAACACTAAGCTGTGCATAAAGCATAGCGTTTTCGACTTTTCAACTACTAGAAAACCTCACAGAATATAGTGCTCATCGGTGAGAATAACCCCTTCGACCTAACCTTATTCCCTGAAAATGAAAGTGCTTTCACAGTGTGAGATCAACAGATAACATTTAAATATGCATTCTTTCTAAAATAATGGCAGGATCAACCAGATAATTTCACAGATGATTGACAGCTGCCTGGGAGAGGGGTGTGCTGCATGCAGGGGGTGTTGGGGTAGACAGACAGTCACAAGGTAGACAGCAACAGGAAATTATTTCACTTTCATTGTGATGACGTATAGAACGTGAGGATAAATGTATGACGATAGGAACATGAAGATAATAGTGTTATCTTCACTGGCCAGCTCAGATATAATTTTTTACACTCTTATTTATCCCAAAACATACATTGTATAAATATATATATATATATATATATACACACACAGTATACATCTATTTTCAGGTACAACCTGGGAGAATTACAGACTAACAGCAGGAACAGTAACATCAGCTTAGAGCAATGTCCTCAAAGGGTTACAAATAATAGACATCACGAATAGACAGTGCTACAACAAAAAATAGAGTAGTCAGCTAAGATCTATGCTTGCTAAAAAGGAGAATCTATGGTACAGGGCTTGGAGGAAAACAGTGATATCAAATATGCAGGTACAGGTACAAAAACTATAGTGCGCAGCAATATTCAGTAAAATACACATCAGAGAACTGATCAGAAAGTGCAACAGTGCTAGACCAGCCAGTCTTGAGGTTATTTGCACAAACAAGGGCCGGAAGACACAACGAGTCCTTCAGAGCCTTACAGAAAATCATGTGGCTGGGAGAGAGTGTAGTTTTGGGGTAAGGGAGTTTCAGTAAAAAAGGGCACGGGCTGCAAAAGCCAGTTTCCCTAGGGCAGTGGAGCCCAGACGTTCAATGAGAGGCTGAGAATCCATGGATCTTAGCGAGTATGTGGGGGACGGGTGCTGCAGACAACTTGCAAGGGAAGATAGAGAGCCTGTTAAAAGGAGTTTGTCCACAAATCGGTCCAGAGCAAGAGATCGTTGGTCAGCAGGGGAAGGCCAACCCAGCCCAGTACAGAGAAGGCAGAGATGCATGAGCTTTAGAGAGGCCAGGGCAAAGCGTCACACATTATTGTATACTGTATCCCATCTAGAGAGGACAGTATTGTTTGCACCCAGGTATGCCAAAAGGCCATACGTCAGGCCTAGCAGAAGTACACCTCGTGCTATGGACTGTCAGGGGGATAGGCAGTATTTGACCCTAAAAGCCATGGCCAGTTTGGTGTTTACAGATTTGCAGCCTAAGGAAACATGGAGGGAGGAGTCAAGCAAGGGCTCAAGCCACATACCTAAGTATTTGAAACTGCTGACAGCGTTGAGTAGGGATCCATCTTTACATGTGATGGAGAGTTTTGAAGGGGTAGCACAGAGTTTCGACTTGATACCAAATAGCATGGACTTTGTCTTTTTACTGTTTAGGATTAGCTTGTTTGCAGATTGCCAAGACTGAGTGACTGCAGCTTCATCAGAGAGGGTATTTTTGGAATGCAGGAACAGTCTGGGCACTGTAGTACAGGATGACATCGTCGGCATACAACAGTGAGTGGCAGCCAAAGGCAATACCAGGGTCACTGATGTAAACAGAGAAAAGGAGTGGACCTAGGATTGAGCCCTGCGGGACCCCGACTGTAATGTCAGCAAGGCTGGAGGTGGCGGAGTGGAGGCAAACTTGCTGTTTCCTGCCAGACAGGTAGTTTGAGAACCAGGGGTGTGAAGGTGGGGAGACACCAAGAGAGGCGAGTTTTATTTTGAGGTGTGAGTGAGTGACTTGACCAGTTCAAATGCCTCAGTGAGGTCAATGAACATTGCTCTGTTCGAAGTCCAGAGTCCATAGCTAAACTGTTGTCATCTGTCAGTGTATTCAGGGCTGTAGAGGTGCTATATTTTTTCCTAAAACCATGTTGGGCTGGGGACTGGGGATTGTATTTGGATATAAGGTTACTAACTGTGCTGCTACAATCCTTTCCAGGACTTTGGAGAGAACTGAGATTATAGCAATGGGGCAATAGTTGTCCATAAGTCTGGGATCACCTACTTTAAACACAGGGGTGAGTTTGATGACTTTCCAGCCATCCGGGACAACTCCTGAGGAGAGGGAGGGATTCAATATTTTTGAGATAGGGAGCGCAACCCAGAGTGCTGTGAGCTTCAGCAGCTTTGGCTCAAGGCCGTCAGACTCAGAGTTGTTGGCTGGTATGCTGGCAATCAGTTATCAGGTACACACCCTTTTCAACTGACTCACTATATCATTGCAAGGGGTGTTGCTAATTTGTAAGCCAATTTTAATGGACCACTTGGATAAAACATGTTTGTTTATTGTTCTAGGAATTAATACCTTTGAGCCAAGGCTCTTTTACAAAGGTTCCACATCATTAAGTACAAAAACATAGTAGACAGTGTTACAAACAATTAGTAAGCCGTTTAACAAGGCCACAACTTAAACAGTAACATTTATGTACAGAAAAGAAAAAGGAACTCAGAGGCAGTGTCAAGGGCAAGGAATAAGGATTGGAGAGCTTGAGAGGGAAGACAGGGAGAAATAAGAAGTCTAGGAGCAGACAGAACTAGGTTAGAGGTACTCAGGTTGTACTTGTCTGCTCTAGAAGCCTTCCAACATTAACTACCTGGAGTAATTTTTCCAATTCTGTTTTGTTTTGAGTAAGTTATGTAACATCAACACTATCTCCTAGGACTGGAATAGTTACATCACTAATTTGCACATCTGTTTCTTTAGTAATTTCTAATACAAGCAGACATTTAGATACTCTGCTATTTTCCATCCTCATCAATTACTGGTATCCTTCACTTAGAGTCCCTATTGGTCCAAAAGATTTCTGCAGATTTTATTTTGCTTATCTACATAAAACTTTTTTTAATTATTCTTTTCTCTCCAAATTGGCGACTGTCAGCCAAGCTACTGCCCAGTCTCATCGCTAACCTGTCCCCCAGAGAACCTGTACATGCCCCACAGGAGGAGCCTCCCAGTGTACAGTCAGTGGGGTAGAGACAGTCCCCACCCCGTTAATCTGAATTCAGTGGCAGCAGATTCCTTCAAGCTAGGCAGGCAGCATGACACTTGAACATACTGGCATCATCCTGCAGCATGCTAGGTTATTTTCTCCTGTTCTTGGCACTGCCACCCCAGAGATGCTGGGCTGTGAAGGTGCAGCATCACACAAAAAACGTGTGCATAACACAAGGCTTTTGCGCCTCCGCTCCCTCTACCATCCTTATGTGATCTACGCCAGCACATGTGCTAAAGTTCTTTGTCTTTTAGATTACTTTCTTATTTTGGACCCACAATGACCCCAGCCACTAAGACCATCATAGGGCAGGTTCCTCCTTTCTTGGACTGAGATACAGAAGAAGCAAACCGATGAGTCCTGAGAGCTTGTGTCAGTGTCTTCTGTTTTCAGCCTTTGGAATACCCTAAAGAGAGGCCAACTGGCACCAAACACTCCCGCTTAAAACAAAATCAGTCTCAATTATTTAATGGCGATTGACATATACGTCCCATGATGTTTTACATTACTGGGGTATGTGTAATTATGTATTTCTTTGAACTTTGGCTTTATTGTTAATGCCCTTTCATGGTACCCCTTGCCTCAATGCTTTTGTGCTGAGGTTCTTCATCTTTTAGATTACAATACTATGTTACAATGTTACTAGATAGATAAGCACAGTCCCCAGCCCTGCAGCAAAGCTTCCATGTTCAGCTGGATGAGTCAAAGATTGCTCTCCCCAGAATATGTAGCGCATCGCAAACCCAGTCTAGCAGGGGTAAATGTGGCCAGCCTGGTGGCTCGGCAGGCACTCCCACCTGCTAGCCAGTGAGTGACCCCAGGTTCGGAAGTGAATTTGGTTCAAATTAGGGTCGACTGGGGAAATCACATCCCAAGAAATGCTTTCTCTCCCTGGGTCTGACCGCACTTACTCTTCCGACTGCCACCAAGGGGAGGATTGTTGGGAGGCGAGAGTGACACAAAGGGAGGGCCATATCAAACACGAAGCGAGTGCACACCTCCACACAGGCATACAAAGTATTCAAAAATTAAACTAGCTTCAAAAATGCATTCTTTAGCACTCAGTTTATTACACCCACTATTTTACTCTTGTTATTAAACACATATTAAAGCTAAGAGTCTGTAAGGTACAGTATGTATACAATTTTAGCAAAGAAAGAAGACCATTAGTCAGCCACCAGCTGGTGGGAAACCTACTTCAGTCATGTGAGTAACTTGAACAGAGGGGTCATGCAGGAGGCATATACAGCAACAAGTGGGCAACAGAAAAAATCAGTATGTAAGTTTACTTAAACTGCACATAGGTATAGTTCAGCAGAGAAATGTGCAGCTTTTAATTAACAGTCACATTTTAAATGGTAATATGAAGAGACTTCTAAAATTCTCCAATATCTGATTCTCAAAGTAATTTTTTTTTTTTGCATTCAGTGCCTTTTCGCACTAAGTTTACCTAAAGCAAGTTTTACCTGCCCTAAATCCATCATTCGACTTTCTTAGCATCGTGGTCTCAGGCTGTCTTCTCTGAAACAAAGGTGGTTCAAGCATACAGCACACAGCAGTGACAGCATCCCGCCCACTCCCCCGCCTCACCACCATGGACAGTACACATTCAGGGACACCATGGCTTGCAATGCTTGAAAAGTTAATTGGGGTTTGGGTATTATTTTACAGCTGGAGTCTATATTTCAAATTATTATGGGGAGTCAGAGTTTGTATGTGATCCTCATAATCTCGCACTTCAGACAGCAGTGAAGTGCAAGGCTGTCTGCATGCATACACAAGTATATACCCCATGTTCCCTAAATTATTATACCCCAACTCCGCATTTAAACTGAAAAGAGAAAGTATTTTACACCCAACAGGTAACTGGCTTGTGGAACAGTCCCTGTGTTGAACTGATAGTAAAAATAAATCTGAATTCAAAAGAAGACTGGATAAATACATGAATGGGAACTCTAGAATCAGTTACTACCAATGAAATAGTGGGGAGCGTATCTATGGGCTACCCACCTTCTCCTGCTCTTAAAGATATTAGCAGGTACCTTAGTAGGTATCCAGTGATGATAGTGACTGTAAATGAGCAACTGTCAAAAAGAGTGACTCATTTACAGCCTTGTAAGTGTAGCACGGAACACCTAAAGCGAGAGTACAGATGAGCGAGGCAGGGCGACCGGAAGGGGAGGGATAGGGAAGAGGGTTAGTGTGGGATAGTGTGCCATGCTGCCACTGAGCTAGCCATGTGGTATGGTGGTGAGGGTGGCTAGCTTTGGTGAAGCAGGTACTGGGTTTGGGGCTAGGGACCGGGGAATATTTTATTGCTGCTGTAATGTTGTTTTTTTTTCCAGACCGTCTCCCCCTCCCCGACATGCACCCCCCTGGAGTTGGTTATATTAAATTAGGGGGGTGCGCATATATACTATTTTAACTTGCCGGATGTGTTGTCACCCACAAGTGTACATCGCCGTTGTGCTTTTCAGTGATGTATACTCGCTCTAACGGCGATCGCTCTTTTGCAACAGCCATTATGACATGGAACCATCTTAGTAGTACGAATTGCTAAGGGCTGCTTGACAGGCAGGGTAGTGAAGCATAGTGTTTAAAAATTGCTTCTATCCATAGGTGCTCACTGACAGCACACTGTGTTGGGGCAGGAGGGAAGGGGCAACTGAGGACTGTGTTTTGTATCACTGCATGTGTGCTGCATCAGAACTGTTTGACACAACACTGACGACACCATTTTTACATCTAACACTCCTTTGAACAACACTAAGCGCACCACAGCCCACATCAAATGGATGTCAGCAACTGACCTCAGCAAGGATAGTAATCAGATGGAGGTATGGAGCAGCGC
Organism: Neoceratodus forsteri; assembly: GCA_016271365.2. Classification (NCBI taxonomy): domain Eukaryota; kingdom Metazoa; phylum Chordata; order Ceratodontiformes; family Ceratodontidae; genus Neoceratodus; species Neoceratodus forsteri. The sequence continues at coordinate 1,410,659,231 of CM028131.1, read as the reverse complement.
AAGCTAGATGAGGTCAGATCATGGGCAGAGTTTGTGTGTTGGGAAAAAGATCATTGTGGTTTGTAGCTGTACCCACCACCTCCAAAGGAAGGCCTGGCCACCACCAGATGAAAAACATTTGAGACAGGTGAGCTGCGGGTCTTCTTGCACTATGCCTCAAGCCAAAGATTTGTAGGCCTCTCCAAGGCCTGTGACTGGTGGCTGACAGCTGCAGCTTGTACCGCGTTCATCTACAGACCAATGGAAGAATCTTGTACCTGTCCAGATCACCACTGACCAGCTGCCCTCTAGCCCCACTGTTTAGAAGAACAACATAGACAAGATACACTCAGGAAAATGAAGTCAGAGTGAGTATGTGGAAGCGAGGTGAATGTGTTGAGGGAACCGTGAATGTAACAGTTTATTTTATTATTTGCTATAATTGTAGGCTGAGGGTGGTCAACAGGCAGCCATAAAATAATAAACGTTTGTTCATTGCTTGGTGGTGTGAATCTTCCCACAACCCTGCTGGGCTAGACACATAACTCTCAGTGGGTTCCTGCTATTACAGTGAGAGGGTTGAAGTAATGACTTGCTGAGAGACACACAACAAGTTTAAAGTATGTGGCTACAGAGCCGGCCCAGTGGCATGGAGGGCTGAGGTGCTGGTGCTCTCTCCTGCCACACTGGCGACCCGTGGTTTGGGAATGGACGCTGGGTTGCTTGGGAGCTGGCTGGGGAGGGAAGATCGAGCATCCAGAGAACAGCTCACCTCCCTGGGGGAGGGGAATCAATGCAACCCACTCAGTGGTCCAGATAATTTTTAGGACTGGGAAGTATCTACTACTACCGTCTTACACCTGGTAGTATTTTCATCCAAACGGTAGTACTGTCATCCACTGACCCATCTTCCGCCCCCCACATCTAAAACAAGTTTCAATCCCACTAGACGCCTGCAGTCACTGTCTAATACTGCTGTAGAGTCATACTGTGACCTTATTTTTAACATTGTCATGTTGCAACAGTCCTCCTAACCAGCCAATGAACAACTCCTGTCCCCACTCCTACAGGTTCCAGTGTAGTGCTATGGCTGCTAGTATTTCATGGTACTGCCAACTTTGTACATTTGTACCACATGTTGTAAATTTGCAGGGTGGGAAACAAATTCCTAAAATCAGAAAGTGGGATTATTTCAGTCAAAAATGGTAGTAAAATACTCCTTTACTCCCCTTAGCTGTTCCCCTGAACACACTGCTGAACTTGCCACCTGGAGATATCCAGGTGGGAATGCAGGCCAGGGGCGTTAGTAGGCAGGGTCAGGTGTTCCTAGGACATCTCCATGGAGGCAGAGCTTGTCCATTATGCCACTGCTCAATTGGGCCCAGGGGGAAACAAACACCAGGAAGAAAAACCCATCTGGTGGCAGGATAAGGTCCAGGCCCCGCACCAGTGACCAGGCACCCCCACCACTGTCCAGGACAGCCAGCACGTTAGCGTGAAGGTAAGTCCCAGAGAAACAGGGAGACAGGGCTGGGGGGACCAGAAAGAAGAGGGCAAGCCAGGAGCAATAAGGGGATAAAATGTATATAGGAAAAAGTAAGTGGCTATGGTGGGATTTGAACCCATTTCCAGGATTCCAAGCCACCAGATGCATGCTGCTGAGCTGTCCACAAGCAGTGGGGATAACTTTTTAATGCACATGCTGTAAAATGCAGCAGCTTGAGACACAGTCTGGATACTACCACAACTTATGATTATGAGGAAGCTGTGTGGTCAAGTGGTTAGACTGGCTTTTTATGTTGGGACCATCCTAGGTGTAATGACTGGTTGCACTGCTGCCAGAGCAGATGCAGTTTCAAAAATCTCTGAATCATTTTTAGAGATCTGTGGGGCAGCCCTGGCGAGGTGCTCTGTTTCTGGGGAGAAAAAGAATGGCCTACTAGGCACACATACTTCCCTACCTGCCGACCACAGGGCAGCACTGTTTTTTGTCTGTGAAGGCAGCCACCTGCACACCCTCCTGGCTTGATGAAGGCTGCACATATGAAGGCCCCCAAGCAACATGATAAGAGATAGGGAGAACCACCAGGGTTAAAAAAGTGATAAAAGAAAGACTATATACCCCCAATTGATTTCTATGAGCAATTTGTTTCTCCCACTTGCCCTGACTCCTGCAGACTTGTCTAAGGCTCAACTCCTGATTAAATATTCTGCTGTCCTCTGGGAATTTCCTTCATGATACCTGAGACACCCACCCCACCGTCAGTGACCTGGGGTCTATACCAGCCATACTTCGAACAGAATTTGCACTCCGGAAACTGAATAACACCTCTGACTCAAATATTGAAGTATTTTAGCAGCTTTCTTGCTGAAATGAAAGTCAGTGCATTTTGGACGATACTGCACCCCACTCACCTCGGCACTTCAGGTGGAAACCCTTCGTCAGAGGGCATGGTGGGAGTACTCATGTGTGTCCCTTTTAAACAGTGAATTTTGTACGTATACATGAGTGCTCATTAATATTTAGACGACAAATAAGGCATCGATTCTTCAAAGTAACTCTATAAAATAAACTTACAAACAAACAAAATATTAACAAAAAAATTGTTTTATCCCTCTCTCACTGTTTTAAGACTAGATATGTAAATGTTTTAATACATTCAAATGGCCTGTAATTTGCTTGATTGTAAATGTAGTTTCTAGCCTAAAAAAACTATGCAACTCCTAGCCGGTGGCGCTACCCCAAGGGCTACTACCCCTGCCTACTTGGCTAGTTGCATGTTAAGGGGCCTGGGTACTGAAATGGGTGCTTCCACGCAGAGGTCAGGGTTGTTAGTGGTCAAGCTAACCGGTACACACTGGACACTGTAATCCCCTCTTTCTCTCTAGTGGCCTGAACAATATACAGTAATCACTTTTACAATAACCCTTATACACGATGCAGTTACCCACACTGTTTGCACTTACCACCAGGGCTGGTTCCACCAGTTCAACGCTGGAGACTCCCTGTAAAACAAGGTTAGGCACAGCAAATGACAACAGTACAGTGCTTTTGGTACAAACTAGAACCACAGTCACATTAAATGCAAAAAAGAATTAGATCTTATTTATTAAGGTGGCTTGAACAAGGGAGGGGCGTAATCAGGTTGATTGGCTTAATGGCTAGATTAATCAGACAGTCATGCATGCACTTGAGTCCCTATCCAGTCACACGCTCTGGGTACCCAGGTGGGAGTAAGGTGGGTTAGCCTGGAACGTTGCCCGGGGTAGCCGGCATTGCAGTTGGTTGGGGCCCTGTGATGGAAGAAAGAAACATGCACAACACATACTATTTGTAATCCGGAGCCAGAGGGCTCAGTTCATAGGGAAAAGACAACAAAGCAATCAGATGACAACACTTTAGATTTAGCCGATGTTGCAGGGAGCTACCCTGGTGTTTACTCACGATACCCCATACAGGACACAGGTGGGATGAAATTGAGGTTGCAGGTTGATGAGCTGGAGTGCCAGAAAAGCAGGGCCCACACTAATCACTAAGGCATTGTTCCTGTTCAAAGCGTTGAGCAGGGACTGATCCCCAGGAAGGTCCCTCGCCAGTTTTCTCTGTATGGAGTAATCTGGCTGGGCCAGTTTAGCAAGGGCCCCAACCAAGTGGAGATGAATGCGATTCAGTCTGGTGTTGCTGAATGCAGCCTCCAACAAACAGAACACAGTTTAGCAAACAATGGGGAACCAAATCGCACCCACTAGCAGCACACAGTACATTTATATTAAAGTAATCACTACTGTACTAGGCAGATGGCAGTCCGTGTCAGAATTACAGAGTCTTTGCACCAAACCGACTCCAGCAGCAACTGAAAGTCCTGACAGGCTGATCGCTGCTCAGCACATCTTCGGTCTTCTTCAGGTAGTGAACCTGGTCACAATTCAGTGGCTTTATTTCCTTTCTAGTTTGGATTCAGTCTGAAATGTTCACAAATTCCCTCTCAGGTACAACAGGCCGGCAGGCGGGCCAATACTCAGCCCTTCCACGGCTCTCCCGCACAAACTACGCAGAAGCTACTGCTCGACTATACCAAGCTGTTGACTATCACTTCCCAACTCAGACTGACTGTAGTTGCAAGCAGCCTGGGACTCTCCCAGGATCCAAAAGGTTCGGTTGGTTGATCTGTCTGTCAGTCAGTTCAAGGGCCCTCCAAGTCCATTTGGGCACCAAAGCCCAGAACTACAATTCCTACAGAGTTTTGCTCCCACAAGACCCATGGGAACAGGCTTCATTTTTGAGTCCCCAAAGGTACCGATTGGCCCATTCTGGCAGTCCAGGACCAAGATGGTGGTGGTGATAAACAGAACTGTCCATGCTGCAAAGAAGGCAGGTAAGACAAACTACAATATCATTACTATTCTAATAGATAATCAGCAAATAAGTACAGCTTCTAACAGAGCTCCCTCTGCGCAACTAGTGATGGCAGAACAGAGCGATTATCTGGCAGTCTGGGCGGGACTCGAGCTTAGAAACACTCAGCACCCTCTTAGATTAAATACGCACCATGTTATTGGCAGTTCTTAAAGGGACAGAGCACAGAGGCATTAAGGCACTCTCACACAAACACTTTCAAACCACTAAGACACAGGATACCAGCCTGGCGGTGGGCATTTAGGCACACCCAAGGAAGACTTTTCAGGAACCCCCATTTTTAGGGGGGTTACACCTAGGTAAATCCAAAAGATAGAAGTGGAGGTTTCAGCGATCAGCTTCCATATGCGATCTGCCCTTGGTCTCCTAGGTGTACAGAAAAAAAGAAAAAGTGCCCTGGAAAAGGAAAGAATAGAAAAGCGCCGGGGCAAGTGGGGTGCAGTGTCATCTAAAACGCACTGACTTTCAATTTAGCAATAAAGCTGCTAAAATACTTTAATATTTGAGTCAGTGGTGTTATTCAGTTTCCGGAGTGCAAATTCTGTTCAGTGTATGATTGTTTCTGTTGGGTTGGCTGCCCCTTGAATTTGCACCCAACGACGGTTTGATTGCAGTCCTACTTTTTGGATTTTGACGGTTTATACCAGCAATTGTGGCCACCTGCTACCACCAGAGGAAGCAGAGTGTTTAGTCTGGCACCAGACTGGAAGGAGTGGTGATACCAGAATGTCAGAGGTCTACTTGCATGGGGGGGGGGTATGGTGGCTGTCATGCCAGCTGATTTTCCCTGTTTTGCATCAAAATCCCTATCCTTCTTCGCTTACAGGAGGTGCATCCAAGCACTCCATTCAGTAGGCAGGGCCCCAGACAATGGAACAACATCAACCATGCCATCAATGTGTCGCCAGCAGTCCTTCCCCCTCCCAGCAATGGATGTGCACGCTACCCAAATATCCACCAGCCCAGTGTGAGAGTCAGGCTCATCTCAAACCCAGGTCTTCTACATGACAGTGTAATGCACTACCCCCAAGTTGTCCAGCCTATAAGCATTTCTGACGTATGTCTCACAGAAACATAGAAATTGTCGGCAGATAAGGACCACCAGGCCCATCTAGTCTGCCTGTAAACCCTCTCACCATTTGGTCATTAAAAAATACATTTGTCAGGGTGTGATCTACTTCTTACAGCAGCTCAGAGTCCAATGAATTTATTACTCTAGGGTGGGAGGGGCTTGGGTCCCAAACCCTTTCCTCCCATCCCCCACTGACATCATCACAGTCACCATGGCCCGTTCCTATGACCAGAAAGACAAGCAAACAGCTACAAACTTCCATAGCTAATACCAGCAGTACCCCTAATTGGCAAGAGGTGTTGGATATAGGCTGACCTTATCTCCTCCCTGAGAACCTAGCACACATCATCCCCATAATGCTTCTGGCATCCAAGGTATAAATTATTTTTTGAAGAATGATTAGCTGTGCTTGCTGAATAAACAATCTTTTCATTTTGGCTAGTAATTTGTAAATACCTAGTTTTGTTTCTTTCTTATAATCTTAACTTTCTTTGAAATTGCAGCTCTCTGCTTGTGGGCCACCCCTGTTTCAAGTCTCTTTTCTCTCTTGCTCCTGTTACTTTCATGAACCTGCTCTTTTCCCTCTTTTGTGAAACTGCCCCTTCACTTTCATTAGTCCCTGCTCTTCTATTTCTTGTATGAGACTGCTCTTTTACTTTCTTCTTTTATGAGATTGTGCTCTTTTACTTTTCTTTATAAGACTGCACTGCTGTCACTTTCTCCTGAGACTGCTCTTTACATTCTTTCAAGACTCTCAGTGGGTGGCCAACTACACTGACTCTCTCTCTGTAGTTTTTTTTTATTTCAGGCATAAACTTCAGCACCAGCCCACTGTAACGAATAGATTGTCAACAAGTCAGTTGGCAAAATACGAGTCCCAGTACAGAGGACCTTCTTACCAGAGGCACAGGAGAAACCCCAATACATCTCCTCTGCTCCTGGTACGAGGGTCCTCTGCACACTTTGGAATAAAATTATTTTGCTATTTTGATAACTGATTTGATGTTGGTCTGTTTCTTTATGGCGGGATGGTGCTGGAGTTTACGCCCGAATGGCTTCTTTGTTCTCCACAGCACACCCAGCTTTTGGGGCAGTTTTGCCTGCTAATTAGTTTTTCCATCATGCCTAGTCCTCTTACAGTCTGCCTCTTTTCTTTTCTTTTGTATATCTCTCTCTGGCAACTTTTCAGTTTTTCTTACTCTTCCTCTCTTTCCACTTCCAGGATTGTTGTCTCCTCTCCAATATTTGCTTATCCTTAAATGAGAACTACACACTCTCATAAACTTGTAAATTTTTTCTCCATGTCAACAGACAACTCTTTTCACGTAGCTGTTAGAGATGTATGCAACTGCTTTACTTCGCTTTCACACTTCATACTAGTCCCTGTAACTCTCCTGGGAGTCTCCATTTGCTGGCTGTTGAAATCTCAGTGTCCCTGAGAGCTGCATTAGCATATGAGAACATGATGTGTAATCACCCTTTAGACTCCACAGTGTGCCTGTCTGCTTAATTAGACTTCAAAGAAACAAGCTTCAGGAAAGTGTGAAATACCACATTTATCTTCAGTTGGCTTGCAAACTGTCTGAGTTGTAATACAGAGTGTTTCTTTAAACTGCATTCAATTTATGAGTTTCCAGAGTTGTTTTTTAAGAGGTACTTGCTCTTTCGGCATAGAGATACATGCTATATATGAGTGATAGGACATCATGTTCTAATATGCTAATGAGGCTCTCATGGACAATGAGATTTCAACAACCATAAAAATGGAGACCCCTAGGGTAGTCACAGGGGACTTCCATGAACAGTGAAAACAAACTAAAACAAAAAGTATAGCCCTAACAGCTACAGGAAAAGAGTTGTCTGTTGACATGGAAACAAATAAAATTTACGTGATATGAGGGTGTCATTTTCTTTTAAAACTCCAATGATGGATTGGATTGTCCTACTGCCACCAGAAAAAAAAAAACACTCCAAAGTGCTTCAAAATTCTGGAGAGTGTTACTGGTTATTTACATTCTAGTAGTAGCATGTTCTTGGCTGCATGGAAAGGTTGGACGGGCTTCTTAGTGAGGCTCAGGCTCCAGGAATTTAAAGCTCCTGGGATTTTTAGGGTTGTTCAGAGGTCCACTCTCATGAATAGCACTGAATGTGACTACTGTAAGATTAGGTTTTCAGTCCCATTTGGCTAAATTTGTATCACAAATTGCAATGCATTTCCTCCATTATGGCAAAACGAATTGAACATTACCTCCCCCAACTCATACAATTAGACCAGAACGGGTCTGTCCCGGGCAGACAGGCACAAGACAGTTTAAGAAGGACCACCCACCTCATTGACCATATCAATCATTTTTGTATCCTGGCTCTATTAATGAGTCTCGACGCTGAAAAAGCATTTGACAGAGCTGACTGGAATTTTTTGGGAGCTGTCCTTTCCCTGTTTGGGTTCCCAAGAGAATTTACTCAACTTATAAGTAAACTGTATGACTCCCTGACTGCCTATGTTAGAGCAAATGGCCATATTTCCTGACCTCTGAAACTTGGTAGAGGCACGAGACAGGGGTGTCCATTATCACCGCTGCTTTTCACTTTATATATAGAGCCTCTTGCTCAGTCTATCAGAGAGAAAGGGAATATAAGGAGAATACGAATAGATGGGTTCGAGCATAAGTTGGCCTTATACGCTGATGACGTGCTCATGTATCTCACAGAGCCGAACTTCTCCCTCCCTGCCCTGTTCAGGCAGCTGGAGGAATATTCTGCCCTTTCTGGCTATAAGCTGAACTGCAGTAAAACGAAGGTACTTTGTTGTAATTATACCCCCACCCCGGGTTTGCGGAGTAGATACCCTATGAGATGGGACCTAGATCAGATGAGTTATTTAGGGAGCAGGATTGGTATCAGCAATCAGCAGTTGTGGGATCTTAACTACCCCCCTTTGATTACGTAGTTAAGGAAGGAGGTTCAGAGATGGACCCTCTTGCCATTGTCTGTATAGTCTAAGACCCAAGCACTGAAGATGAATGCCTTACCTAGGCTACTTTACTTATTTCAATGTGTACCTTGTCTGGTTTCACAGAAAGATTTAAATATTTGGCAGAACATGTTTTTTAAATTTCTGTGGGCTGGAGACTGACCTAGCTCTTTTCTACGCCCCTAAGGCCCAAGGAGGTTTGGCCTTTCCTAACTTGCAGAGTTATTGGTGGCAGCCCAAATGCGGGTGACATTCTTAAGGGGTAGTCCTGGCTTTGACGCCCATTGGAAGAGGATGGACTTGGCAGTTAGGACCAAACCACCCCTCTAGGTCATCCTGTTCCAGAGTGGTGCCGGATTTCCAGAGGCATGCTACACAGCGACGAGGGCCGTCCTGGAGGGATGGAGGCGAGGTGTAAGTCGGGGTCCCATTAGACACCAAATGCGGATGTTTCGGTGGTGGGCTTATGACCCTTTGGTTCCCGGCAGCCACTCTAGACCCCTGGTTTAAGAAATGGGCCAAGAAAGGATTCCACTCCCCTTACCAGGTCTTAATAACAGACAATCCTATTTCCTTTGAGGCAGCCAGACAGACATTTGGCCTACATTTAGGGATAACTTGAGATTTTACCAAATCAGAGAGATTATGTCCAAACCCTTCAGAGAACTTCTGCTCAGGTGAGGGAGGACATGTGCACCCCCTTCGAGGTATTTGGTCATCGGGGAGGCTAAGGCGATATCCCTATTATATCCAAGATTCTTATTGGATATGTCCCTGTCCATAGAACAACTCAAACTCAAGTGGGAATCTGACTTGAAGATTACTCTCATGGAGAAACAATGGGCTGGCATATGGTGCATTACAAGGCAGATGACAGGGACCCGCTTAAGGGAATATGGCTGGAAGGTGAGGTCCGTACTTCGAGTCCCAACACAGGTGGTGCATTATGCTCCAGCAGCTGGTTCAGCCTGTTGAGGGGTGTGGCCATGATCCAGCCTCCCAGGCCCATATTTTCTGGACATGCCAAGTCATCGGGGATATTGGATGGAGATAGAGCTTCATCTTGGTGAGATTTTCCAATTTCAGTCCCCTCTGGGACTGGAGCATCTTGTTTTGGGTTTATGGCCTAGGGAGGTGAGGGGGAAAAGAAGCAATATATTTATAGTCAGTTTTGACGATAGCTGTCCTTAAGGCCAATACTAGGAAATGGGCACAAAGAACGCCCCCCCCCACACACACCCGTTGGAGGACTGGAGGGCTATTATAGAGAGTATTCAGTTAATGGACAGAATTACTTTTGGCCTCCGTCAGCAAACCCCTTTATACCAGAACAGGTGGGCCAGGTGGTTCTTTTATGAGACCAATTCAGATGGAGATGCTTAGACTCTCACTCTTGAGTCCCCCTTCCCCTCCCCTCCTCCCCCACTACCTCAACCGATGTGGTGCATATTTTAAAGTTTCTCCATAGAGTTTGAGTAGCTAGAAAGACATTTAGAGTTACCTGATAGAGCTTTTAGGATTGGTCAGCTCTGTTTAATTTGATCATCATATGCTTTATTCAGTAGAAAGCTATTCTGTAGATACACACTGTGTTGTCATCAAGATTTATCTTTCGTACCTATGTATGAGATGTATGATCAATACGTTTGGACATGATGTAATAAGCCCTTTGGGGCCTACCATAATAAAGGAAGTATTAAAAAAAATTGCAATGCGAATTCACCTTTTATGCATCGTGTTCTCCGAGCAGGACAACCAAGTGCCCATGGGAACCTGGGTTTCCAAGGTAGCAGCAGGATAGTGTTCCTAAACTAGAATATCCAATGCGAGGCCTATTTAAATATTAACACACCCACCTCCTTCCCAGGGGTTTTAGCTGTGGACTCTAGTATTCTGGTCCAGCTCCTGTGCAGACTCACTGAGAGCCCTAGATGGCAAAGGAACCATGGATCTGGGGATCTTGAAGGCAGCATATCTAACCATTCAGTTAAAGCAGCAGCATGTGTTGGCCGATAAATAATTTCACCATACAATTTTTAGCAAAAATGTATTTCTGGTGTCTTTACATTCATCATCAATTTGTTTTTAATTTTTTTTTTTTTTTTTTAGATATTTTTAAAACAGCTTCTGTAACCAATTTTGTAATTAATGACTCAAGTTATTAAAGCAGCTGTATTTGTTAGTCGGCAAAAGAAAATCTCATCGATAGTTTTATTTTAGCATTAATATATACTGGACATAATTAGATTAATTGTCAGTACATTTTATTTCTCTCTGAAGTTTTAAAACAGCTTTTATTTCTTAACATCATAAAGATGGCCATCACTAGCAATTTACAAAATCCCTTTCTCGAGGTTACTTTTTGACTTTAAACACTAGATTCATAATCTAAATGTAACAGGAGGGTGCTGGCACACATTTCTAACAGTAAAGAGCACAGTACCACACCATAATGTTTCAGTTATTCACCGTGGGCGCTGGCAGAGGACAGACACTTTTGCAATCTGAGAAACCCAGTATCTCAGTTCAGGAGTGGAATACAATAAAATGAAAAACTGATATATTGATGTTTTTGACAGAAATACATTATTTCAATGGCCGTCCCACTGGTGCAGAAGTTGGATTTTTGTCTGTTACGCTGACGCCCCAGGTTTGGATACAGACTTGGAGCATCGGAGGGCCAGCCGGAGGACAAGGATTGAGCATCCTAGGGACTGCTCTCCTCCTCCTCCTCCTCCTCTGGGGGGGAGTGACCGGTGCATGACTGACCCCTGGCAGAGGTCAGGGGGAATACAGCTGCCGGAGCCAAGCTGTCAGGGAGGTGTGCCAGACGTTACGTGTAGCGCATTATGTCATTGATGTCATTGCACGCCACACCTCCCAGGGAGCCCACCATTATCTAAAATTGTTGCTGGCTTCATCCATGACGCCCTGCCCCTTCAGCACTGCGCCACCACCATGACACTTGGCCAGCAACTGAGTGAGAGTTTTCGTCGGTGCAGTGCGGTCCTGCAGACCCACCCTGGGAGGTAAGCCAGCGAGGCCTGCATGGTGGTGTTCCTGACGGGATCCTTGTTCAGTTATCCATGGAGGCCATGTCCACCTGATGGCACCACCCAAAGGGGTAAGCCAGGGTGGACCAATGCATCAGGTAAGTCTCGGGTGGTGGGCGGAGGTCGGAGAAGTCAGGGTGCTGAGCTTCTGTAGGTCTGGTAACCCTCCCTGAAAAAATAAATACATTATTTCTTTAAAAAAAAAAAACTATCTGATTAAAGTTTTTCCCACATTGCTGCTTCAGAGATGACCACCAATCACAATTTTTAAAAAAATCGCCTGAGGTTATCTGTTGAATGTGAAACTAGATTCATACTGCAGTGCTCCCAGATTTACAGGGATTTCCATATTTAACTGGCTTTCTGGTGCTAAAACGTGGATGAAAATATGTAGTAAGGCATTTCCACGGGGATTTGGATCCACTACAGTTTCAATTCTGAAAGGTCACCGCCGAGATTCTCGCACTGGACTGAGACAGTCTCAGTCCAGTGTGAGAATCTTGGTGGTGATTTCAAACTTGAAGCTCAAGTCTTCATTGGCCCACATCACCTTGATATGCTATACATTTCAACGGGAGATATAGTGGCAGTATAAATCATGTGCCAGTTCTTTATTCTCACAGCTTGGCTCCTCTCAACTGGCTTGCAGCATTCTGGGTTCCGTCGGTTCATCCCACTTGACACATGCAGTTGGGACACATCTGATCCACCAGCCTGAGAAACCTTCGGTACACTCCGGTCCATTTACCAAGTCCACACTATCTGCAAGAATCTGTAATACTGCTGCTGACACAGAGTTAAAGACAGAGGTATGGCCCGAGTTTTTGTACTAATTGTTCAGATCTTTTTTTTTTTAACGGGGGGTGCTAAGTTAAACTGAAACTACTAGGAAACAGTACTTAGTTCAAAAAATCCTTTGGGTCAGGTCATGGTGAATCACTTATTACCTCTAAGAGGCAGAGTTATGTGACATGCAGATATACTGACTCAGTAAGGCTGAAAAGTTTGATTTGTGCAATCTGCTGGTTATCTGTCATCATAAACTGCACTGTTCTGTGATCTACCCTGTAGCTCAACTCTGAACAAGGTTGGAACAAAGCCAGCCCGGTGGTGCTGAGGATTGAGGCGCTGGATGCCACACTCACGCCACGCCGCAACCTGGGTTCGAAGCGGACTTGGGTCATCGGAGGTTGCCAGGGAGGGAGGGACTGAGCATTTAGAAGACTGCCTCCCTCCCGTGTGGGTAGCTGGGGATGCCTCGGCCTCAGCGCCCCTTGATGGAGATCAGGGGCCCCTGCGAAGCAATGCCACAGAGTTGGAGGTGGATGTCTGCATGCAAAGTGCACTGACGCCACTGCATGTCTGCGCCCGCAAGGCAGCAACACAAAGCCGAAAACCCTGGAGGACCAGGAAGGTGACGGAGACCCCGGGAACTGGCGCCCACATACCACCACCGGACCAACCCTCCACCAGCCCTGACACAGGACCACTACTCTAATCTCAGATGGGCCACCAAGTAGGTGGGGCGGTCACTCCCCCGGGGGGGGGTGCTGAGCGAGTCCGTGGATTCAGGACAGGGTCTCCAGGGAGGGTGGTTTCAGGACAGGAGTAGAGGTGTCAGTTGAGAGGGTACTCCCAAGAGATGCCCTGGTCCACTGGAGCAGAAAAATAGTGTACAAAAAAAAAAAGAAGGTTGGAAAGGGATTATCTGCTCTGAACAGCTGTTAAGTTCCAAGAAGTTTAAGCACAGAGAAAGGGGGCTCCCTTACACCTTAAAGCAGCAGTGCAAGGAGCTGTGATTTACATTTTACCAGGTATCTCTTTTGTTAAATTCGATCTTCGCAGTTTGAGTGCAGGCAGCATGTCTATATGTTCTATAATACTGGACTTTTTTTGAGATCCAGGCAACTCACAAGAAGTTCTACTGCAGCCCATTGTCCAGCTTGAGACTCTTATCTGGGATTCAGTTCAGGGCTATGCCATATAAGTCCTGCATGGAAACAGTAAAGATTCATTTCTAGCTTCAAAGAACCTTAACCACAACAGATCTGTTTGATTTATGAATTTGCAGATGGCCTGCAAAATGATTCAGCTATAATAATTGGCCATCATACTGTTCAACCTTTTATCCCTGGAATGAGGACAGGACACTCAAAATGAGGAATAATGAAGGGCAGTGGCCCTCACAATGATGGACGTATCCTCAAACATGGGTAACAAGCCATTGTGTTTAGCAGTACAAAGCTTATTTTTGATCTAGCACTGTAAGATATTATGAATTTCTATTTTAACTCATTCAGCCCCAGGCGGCCATTTTGAATAAGGTTAAGCATAGAACATTTCGACTCACATGTGAGTTCTGGGGCTAAGTGAGTTAAAGTCTAAATTTACAGCACAGCCTCTGTGGGGCAGCACCTTTTCCATGAGAGATGGATGAGGGACGGAAATTTTGAAGGGTAAAATGAGGGAAGTCCCTCCTAATTAGGGACGGTCAAGAGATACACTGACCATCAGTTTACTACTATGTTTACAGTTGGCTTTCCTGCTATGTTTTTGTATTATACTGGTGGTTTGTTGGGCCAGAGCCAGCAGCATGTAAAATTAGCCTTTTACAAGTAAATTCAAATCATTCCAAGGCCATCTTGAGATATAATATTAATACCTAACAGGAAATCACAGCTCTTTTTCTTATAAAAGGCTGCAGACATGTTAAATAGAGAACAAAGTCATAAATAAGGAACCAGTGGCTTACTTGGAAAATCTACAGGATTTATACAGGATTCGATTCTGCCGCCACGGGAAAATACAGGAAAAATGAGGGCTTGTTACAGAGAAATGGTTATTTGGATCTGGAAGCAGTGATACTGTAGAGGTATTAGGATGGTGCTACCACATGTTTTTGATTGTAAGCAGTACAGCACTGTACTGGGATATTTAGTTAGTTTTATGGTGGGCATGGTGCAGGAGCGGGAGCCTTTAAAAACTTCACAATCCCATATCTACTTCAATAATGAAAGAAATTAAAAGTAAACATGCATATTTATGTTTTTGCCATAAAACTACATGGTGACTAACAAATACTGCTGCTTTAAAGGAAAATATCCCCCACAGTTGGTAGTTAGACCTGAGCTTTTATCCTTCCCCTTTGGTTCAGTCTCTCACGTGTAGTGGGCACATCTATTATAACTTCCTAATGACTAGAGGACTCTTCAATTGCAGCTTTTCACATTCAGATGAAGCTTCTCACGGTCACCCTTTTTTATATATACAGTAACATGTCCCAATCATGTTTAGCTATGCACAGACCCCTTTCAGTAACACAACCAAATACTGATGCATCTGCATTTGGCTGCCCTATGTGAAAGCAAAAGTTTATTTTAAATCTCGGGGGCCTGTCTCTTTAAGCAAAATGCAAGTTTCAAGTCTGATCTGCTAATACCAAAACTTTATTGTCAAGTCTACAAGCAACATTCTATAAAAAGAACACACAGGCTGGAAAGACAAAGAAAGCCAATTCTGTCCTTAAGCGTGGAACACATTACGACTTTACAGTCTTCGAAGCTGCTGGCTGGAAGCCCAAGTCTGTTTCATCTGTGTGAAGGAGGACAGGAAGTAAGGTCACTGCCAGCCTCTAATTGAAACCACCTTGGGACCACAGAACTGACTATAATTATGCAAAATTGTTGATGCAAGGGTCTTTATATCATAAGTAAAAAAAAACTTAGCTTTGTTCTCCAGCCCAGCCTAAAAACACTGGGTGCTATGTGCACAGATTAACACAGTCATCCCCCACAAAAAACAGTACCTTATCTTACTGTTAGAATTACCATACCATTTTCTGTAACATCTTTTTAGTCATAAAATGATTCACAGCAACATCAACGGAAAAATTATGGCAAAATATACATTAAAAAGTGTGTAATTTAGTCTGCTAATGGTGAAGTGGACATGGGCTGCAATTCCTGAAATCCAGGTTCGAGGCGGACTTGGGGCCCTTTCTTGTGCTCGTGGAGTTCAAATAGCATTGCAGAAATGACACACTCAGGCTCTCCAGTGGGTAGGCTTGAACCACCCACAATTCAAGCACACCCTGCCTGCGCCCATCCACCGAAGCCAATTCATAGTTGGGATTTACTTAACTCATGTGTTTGTGCCATATTATTGAAACTGTTTACAAATGTTTTACATTGATTTTTTTTTTTATACTTTCAGTTGCTCTTGAAAATGTGTTTCCCAGCTGGTTTGTAACCTTGTATCTATAGTTGCCATCCTTTTCTTTGCCTTACTAGTCCCAGGCCATTCCTGAAAAAAAGGTCCTGTGCACCAGTATACTAACCTGATTAAATAAATGAATGAATAAAATGTATAAGTAAAGGTTGAGGGGCATGGGATTTCTGTGTATCACCCCTGAGCTGATTGGATGGTATGCATGGGAGGCAGGCAGCACACATCTTGTGAAGGCAGACAAGATAATTTAAGTGAAAAAAATGGGCCATTTGAAAGGAACAACCAAGCCCCCTCATTGAATCCCCTTCCCCCGATCTGTAGTCACTGCTTTAGGGTCCCCCCCTAGCATACATACATACACCTTTACTAGGAACTGCATGGGGGTTGAGAGAAAACAATTTTGAATTCAGGGTGTCTGCCAAGAAAAAAGAATGAAATAAAGCTTTTAATTTTAAGTACAGTCATTCAATACATGTGAAAGTAGCCTAAGTTGTTGAGGTGATGGGGGTTTTCTCTGTGGTCCGGTAGGAGATGCGAGCTGGGAAGGGATCTCTGGGGAAAGCAAATTCTCGTCAAACCATCAGTGGCAGAAGCACTCATGTTGGGCGTGCTCACTGTTTCTATGGTAACAACCCAATTCGGGGCAAAGGAAAACAGTTCACCACTGTTCCTGATTTGTTCTCAAAGCCAGGTAAAAAGCTTTTTGTTGATATTCTGCTGCTTCAACTTGCTTTTTGATATGATGGTTATACTGTACTTGCTGTTCAAACAAACAAAAAAAATATATTCTCTTTGGTAAGAATCCTGCTTGTATTATTCTGGAATGTTTTGATTCATTATTTTTGAACTTGATATAACCATCTGTCCATTCCCTAAGCTCTCCATCCAGCAGAATTCTCCTTTATTATTTACATCACACAAGGTTCATTTTGGGTGGGGACTGGAACAATTGCTATACAGTTTTTAATTTTGACCCACCTTTTCTCTACACTGGGGACAACCTGCTCACTGTTACAGAGGTTTTAAAGTGGTGTTTTATGAATCTGGGCTCGGCTGAACAACATGAGCCATTGTTTTTCATTTGACCTTGTTGTTTATACCCAGTGGGTCAGTGTCCCACATAGATAAATCTCTGAAATTAACCCTGCATCCAATAGTGTCGTGATTTCCAGAACCTGGCTTTTCAAGGAGCTCAGTCAGCCACAATCCAGCTTGCTTTTCAGAACATTCATTCTGCACTGGCACAGTCACTAAAGCATCAAAGATGGAAGTCCCAGTCTTCATTAATAAACTCCGGCAGGTGGTCGTCAGAGTCTTATAAATGTAAAATTCATGCTTCTTTTAACTAAATCCTGCCTCGCTTTTCAGTGTGTATGTCACCCTAGCCCAGAGAGAGGAAGACCCTGGCCTCGGATCCCTAGATATTTATTGGGGCATTCTTCCATGCCTTAGGTCATTATTTATCCCTCCATCAGTGACTCTAAATCCTTCCTTACCTTTTACTGACTCACCCTAGCTATTCAGAGGTTACGCTAGCCTTCCTGATTTTCTCCCTTGTGGACACCACTGCATTGCATCCCATCTTTGGCTATCTATGCCACAAACCAGTCTTCACTTCAGTAATGAAGCTGGATTCCGTGACCCAGACAAAGAAGGATCAGGCTACAGATTTTCAGTAAATTAACCAATTTGATTTATCCATATAATAAATGTAATTATGTCTCCAAATACTCTTAAAGAATTCTTGAATTAATGATGAGCATATCTAATGATCATAAAAGAATGGACCACTGGTAGCATAATATAAATATTGAATGTCTTCTTTATTGCTGCAGGAGCTACATTATAAGAAACAAAAATAAGGGATTCTACAATGATACTGTAATTTAGAATCAGTCTTACATTTCAGAACTAGGAATAACATGACAGACTTTATCATTATTATCAATTACAGGGTTTTAAATAATTGATTAGCAGTTTTTTTCTTGGGACAATACTAACTGTATAGAAAGCATTTATATAGGTTTTCTAGAAGTGACATGTTTGTTAAACACAGTGAGGCAAGTGATATACATTTTCACAATGTTTTAGAACATTTATGAGCAAAACGCTAATCAATTTTTAGAGTTATTTAAAACCCTGAATTATAGTTCTGGGACAATACTGTGAATTTCAAATACAGTACAAAGTTTAACACAGCATCTTTCACACGCACTAACTACATACATATGGGGGTTGAGAGTTTTTACATAAAACAACAGTAAAATGAACAGTACACAAGCATTCCTACATAGCAAATATATGATTTTAGGAAAGAAGGAAAACCATGGAGTTCTTCCTCCCAAGAGTTTAGTGGGAACACCCCAGCACTCCATTTTCTTTAACGTAGTGATCCAAGTTCCAGTTTAAAGGTAGCTACGGTATGGGTTGATACTACCTGCTCTGGGGAGTCTGTTCCACATACTCACTTGTTCTGTGAAGTGGTTGATAATTTCATTGAATGCAATAAGATTCGTCTGGGTGCTATGTGCACAGATTAACCTTTGCCAAATCCATATGGAGCCACTTGATTCCAAACTGTCGCCAGTAACTTCCCTGGTACTGATGTCAAGCTTACTAGCCTATAATTTACTGGTTCACCATTGGAGCCCTTTTTTGAATATTGGCACTGTGTGAGCCATCCTTCAATCCTCAGGGACCTAGGAAAATCCTACCGATTCATTTAATATCATTGCCATTGGGATGGACAGTCCTTTGGTAAACTCCTTTAGGATTACTGGGTGCATTCCACTTTGGGCCCACTTCATGACTGTGTTACCCATCAAGAACATTCTTTTTCACTCATCTGACTGTTATGGACATGTCCTGTAGTGTGTCTTCTGGTATTCTCTTTAAATAACATCTCACTATCAGTTACTGTACCATTCTGCTCCTTTGTGAATACCGATGTAAAATGCAATCCACCATCTATTTATCTTTTGTTACTGTGACACCCTTTTCATGATCCAGTAGAGGACCAAACGCCTTCTGTGTTTTTTGCTTCTCCCAGACAAATCTGAAAAATCTTTTAATTATTGGACTTGACTTCCATTACTATGTGGTCTTCTGCTGTTTGCTTTGCTCATCAGATTTTATGTCTGCTCCCGCTGTCCATCAGAGTTTTCTGTTTGCACAGGTGTTACAGTGCCTTCAGAAAGTATTCACCCCCCCCTTGGATTTTGTCACATTTTGTTGTGTTACTACCAGAATTTTTAATGCATTGAAATGATTTATTTCCCTCTTGATTCACACAGCATACTCAACAATTTAAAGGGGCAAAAATATTTGTATTGTGTAACAAAAATGTATGAAACATTAAAAACTGAAATATCTTGTTTACTTAAGTATTCACCCCCAAGTCAATACTTTGTAGAAGCGCCTTTGGCAGCAATTACAGCTTTGAGTCTTTTTGGGTATGTCTGTATCAGCTTTTCACATCTGGATTTGGGGATTTCCGACCATTCTTCCTTGCAGATTTTCTCAAGCTCTGTCAAGTTGGATGGGGAGCGTCAGTGAACCGCAATCTTTAAGTCTTTCCACAGATTCTAAGCCACTCTAGTGTTGCTTTGGCTGTATGCTTGGGGTCGTTGTCCTATTGAAACGTAAATCTTCGCCCCAGTCCAAAGTCTACTGCAGACTGATGCAGGTTCTCCTCAAGGATGTGCCTGTATTTGGCTCCATTCATTGTTCCCTCTATCCTGACCAGTGCCCCAGTCCCTGCCACTGAAAAGCATCCCCATAACATGATGCTGTCACCACCATGCTTCATGGTAGGGATGGTGTTACACAGGCTTCACGGTAGGGATGGTGTTACACGGGTGATGAGCTGTGTTCGGTTTGCGCCAGGCATAGCGCTTTGCATTCAGGCCAAAGAGTTCAATTTTGTTTCATCAGACCAGAGAATCTTTTGCCACATGGTCTCAGAGTCTGCCATGTGCCTTCTTGCAACTCCAGGCATGCTATTATGTGGCTTTTCTATGGAGTGGCTTCCGTCCCAGCCACTCTCCCCAGAGGCTACATCTGTGAAGTGCTGCAGAGATTGTTGTCCTCTGGAGGGTTCTCCCATCTCAGCCATGGAACTCTGTAGTTCTGTCAGGGTGGTCATTGTTCTTGGTCACTTCTGACCAAGGTCCTTCTTGCCCGTTGCTCAGTTTGGGAGGACGGCCTGCTCTTTGAAGAGTCTGGGTGGTTCCGTAATCTTTCCATTTCTAATGATGGACTTGACTGTGCTCCTGGGAACTTTCAACACCCTTGAAATGTTTTATACCCCTCCCCAGATCTATGCCTCCTCACAATTTTATCACGGAGTTCTAGGGACAGCTCCTTGGTCTTCATGGTAGAGTTTCTGCTCTGACATGCACTGTCAACAGTGGGACCTTATATAGACAGGTGTATTTCCTCTGAAATCATGTCAACCATTTGAAAAGACCACAGGTGGACTCCATTCAAGTTTTAGAGTGATCTCACAAGGAAATTGGATGCACCTGAGCTCAATTTGGAGTGTCATAGCAAAGGGGGTGAATACTTACCAACTCAAGACATTTCAGGTTTTTATTTTAAATTACATGTACAAAAAATTCCAGAAGTTTCATTCCACTTTGACATTAGAGTAATTTGTGTAGATACGTGACAAATAAATCCCATGTAAATGTATTTTAATTTGAGTTTGCAACATCACAAAATGTGACAAAATCCAAGGGGAGTGAACACTTTCTGAAGGCACTGTATGTTATCTACATTGTAGACTTCTTTTCCTCCTTAAAGTAAAGGCGTAAGTTCACCTTACTAGGCCTTTTGTTACAGCTCGGCATTCTGGGCAGGATAGCTTCTGAGTCAAGAGTGTGGTTTTACAGGTTTCAGCAGTTTGAAGGATCGAGGTTCAGGCTGAGTTGCCAGCCAGCTGTCTCTCTCCCAATTTCCCAGTCTGCCCGCTTGTTCTCGCGTTCGGGAGAAGACGCGCAACAGGAGAGCGCAGGGACGGCGCCATACTATATGGGGTTACTTTTTTCCATTGCATTATCTAAATCAGATATTAAGGGTTAGAAGCCACTGACTACGCGTTCCTCGCTAGCCGGTGGTCATCTTTTCCTACATGCAGTTTAAAGTATGCAAAATCATTCAAAAGTAGCCTCTACACATCAGTATGGCATACATGCTCCCACACCTCCCTGGCTAAACGTCACGACACGGAGGAGCGCAGTGGCGAAGCAGGCAGACTAGGAAGTGGGAAAGGATCGGCTGGCTGGCAGCTCAGCCACAGTTATGATCCCTTCCAAAACTTTACAGAGCCTATTAAAATTTTTACTCTTGGCACAGAAGGGCTATCGCTGCCCCAGGGTACCGGGCTGTGAAGCCCAGTATGTAATCTTGCAGCTTTACTTTAATTTTGTTTTAGTATTTTCTATTTTTTTTTTTATTTTGATCTACTAATAATTGTGATCTACTAATAATATACTTAAATTAATGCAGTGCTTATCCCACTGTGCCTTTCAAAAAGACTCTGACTGTTCCCAACTGACTTCACAATTGCTGTTTATGATGTAAGTATGTCATCATGGTGAGCACTATGATACCACAAACATAGGCATTATGAGGTCAGTTGAGGACAGAAACACACTTTTTATACAGATCTCTATGGGACAGACTACTACGGTGTGTTATAAGCCCTAATAAAGAACAAATGAAAATTAAAAAAGTTTTCTAGTAATCTGTAATAGCTAAAACATTATCTGTATGAAAGTACATGCTGAAGTGCAGGGCTGCTCTCTGACCTTGATTTCCTGTTCACTTCTGCTGCAGGTGGACCCATTCATTCAAAAGTCCACCTTGTGTAGAAGCATGGTATGTTGCATCCTTAATTTTCTTTATGTTAATCTGATGATATTATGGTCACTGTAGGCCAATGCTTCTCCGATTTCTACCTCTCTGACCCAGTCACCCTTGTTTCTAACTGGATCTAATGTGGCTTGATTTCTAGTGTTTCACTTGACACACTGTATCAGGTCACACCTCAAGCTGCATAAATTGCAAAACGACACTTGAGGCCTGTTTACACTGGCTGGCCTGTATCACAGCAAATGGTGCAGAAGAGTTATACCACTGCAGATCTGGCAGTATGAACGGCTTGCAGAGTGATGTAACTCGCTCCACTGCAGCGCAAAGCTTTAGTGTTTTGCTGGGTTTCGTGCACCAGTACAAGCATTTTCTGCTATGTGTAAATCGCTGCTCCACTTGCACCAGTGCAGCCCCGCAACACTTCACACTAACGTCAGAAGATATTTGTTTAAAGTGTGAGATCACTGCAGGTTTCTGAAGTGTGAAAAAACTGCGTCATCCAGGTTATAAAGAAATGGTAATTTGTAGTGTTCACAAGTAAGCAAAAAGCAAACAAATATATTTCCAATTGTAAGAAAATACAAAATCACACATGCCCCCACAATGCAAAGCACCATGGGCTGCATATGCAAATCACCACAGAATGTTATGCTGGTCCAACTTTAAGCAAAATTGCATGGTGCCAAAAGGCCTCTCACACAGTTTGCAAAGCGTGCTAACAGAAAACATAGACACGTGTTTCATCCTACCAGGACTCATCAGTATGCCTTGTCTGTTTGACACCCCAGTGTAATGGACCAGCTACCCCTAAGGTAGTGTACCTGGGATATATTGTGGTGAACCCATTAAAATAAAAAACTATTTAAAAGACAAAGAACCTCTGTGCATAAACACTGAGGCAAGGGTTACCCAAAGGGCATTTGGCTGGGAAGCCATTTCCAAGAAAATAAAAATCACACATGCCCCACAATGCAAAGCACCATGGGCTACATATGCAAATCACTACAGAATGTTATGCTGGTCCAACTTTAAGCAGAATTGCATGGTGCCAAAAGGCCTCTCACACAGTTTGCAAAGGGTGCTAACAGAAGACATAGACACGCGTTTGGCCTACCAGGACTCATCAGTATGCCTCGCCTGTTTGACACCCCAGTGGAATGGACCAGCTACCCCAAGGCAGTGTGCCTGGGATATATTGTGGTGAACCCATTAAAATAAAAAACTATTTAAAGGACAAAGAATCTCTGTGCATAAACACTGAGGCAAGGGTTACCCCAAAGGGCATTTGGCTGGGAAGCCAATTGTGGTGTAATAACTCTAAATACAATAAATAAATGTTATAAAAGATGCACATTTTTTGGTCTGCCTAGAACCCAGAGAACGATTTTGTGCATCTTACTTGCAAAACTTGTTATGGCCAGCGAGGGCTGTGGCACTAGCGTCCACTCCCCCTCGGTCGAAGAGATATGCTGCTAAAATGCCAAAACTAAGAATGCACTGATGCAGAGCACTGCAAACCACCACCGAGTAAGTGTGCGGTGGTGCACACAGAGGAAAGGACGTGTGGTGCAAAGTAATGTGCACCAGTCCCCCTCACACAAGCGTGCCTTTGGACTTGGCTGTTCTCTTCTCTCTCTTCTCCCATCTATATCTGGGTAGTTGAAGTTGCCTATCAACACCGTGTTTCCCTTTACTTAAGCTTTCCTAATCTCTTCACATAATTTTAGATTGTGATATTTCTTCTGCTTAGGTGGTCTGTAGCATAACCCGATTACACCTGTGTCTTCCTTTTCATTTGATTCCCTTAGCCAGAGTGTTTCAATTCTTTTGTGAGTTGAGGTCATTTATTTTAAGTATCCGTACTTGGCTTCTGACGTATAATGCTATCCCTCATCCTTTCTTCCTGGTCTGTCTCTCCTGAATACTTTGCAGTTGTCCAGCTTCATTCCTCACAGGTCCACTGCATCCCAACACGTCTGAATTATGTCCAGTCCTTAAAAGATGATCAGTATCTCTAATTCACCCATCTATTTCCTTAGACTGGTTCCATTTGTGTATAAGCACATGTGAGTAAACATGAAATATGCACCAGGGATCGGTACTCACTGAAAGCTTTGAAAAGGGTAGGCAGTATAGCGTAATGGTTTAAGGCTCTGAGCTGCAAATCTGTGACATCCAGCAGACCAGACCTGGGTTTGAATCCCACAGTTTCCACTTGCATACTGTGTGACTCTGAGCAAGTCACTTAACTTCCCTGCGCTCCCAGGTCACTCCTGTAAAAAGCTTTCAGCTTAGTGTGCTACCCCTGGTTAAATAACTGAAAAAAAATGTAGGTCATACTTAACCAAGTGGTTTACCATAAAGCACTAATGCTGACTGACAAAGCCACCTGAAAAATTTGCAGTCTTTCTTTAGAGTAATCCAGGTTGTGCAAAAACTTTTAAAAGATAAAAATACAGAGACCCCCACCAGCACTGCCTAACAGGTTGCATGTAGGGACGTTTTATCAAAAGCATTCATGTCTACAAGCACATCCAGTTTAGTCCTGTCCCAATCTTTCCAGTTGCATCGATTGTTTTGCCCATCTCCTTGCTTGCCTTGGAACTAGTTTCATATTTGTAACTTTACTACACTCCTCCAGTGTCCCTCCCTCCCTTTACTAGTTTAAAGTCTTCCCAAATGGTTGTATTGATCATATTCCCCAGAATTTTCACACCTTGATTGTTCAGATGCAGTCTATCTTTTCTAAAAAGTGCTCCCCTTTTTCAAATGTTGCCCAGTTTGTAAGGAATACAAAACCCTCTTCCCTGCATCAACACTGGATCCAAGCATTTATCCTGAATCCTTGCTTTTACTCTGTCATCCCCAAAGCGGATTGATAAATGTAGGTTATATCTCGAGTGCCTTTTGGCTTCTCCAATATAACTTCACTTCTTTTTGCTCAGTCTCATGTACCGCGGCTTTCACGAGACCTTCGAGAGACTGGCAGTTTTCAAGTTGTCAACTAATTGGGCTGGGTTAGGGATGACGACATAGGCAGTTGGAAGAGTGACCTCTATGTTATGGTCTATACCACCTGCCACAATTAACTCATGTGACACTTGACTGACCAAGACTATGTGATCTCAGTTCAGGAAGGCTGCTGTGTTCATTAAAATCTAAAGTTTCCTTAAGAACATGTTTACTTGTCAGTGGACAACGAGTTCTTTTTGTTCTACTGAATATTATTATATTTATTTTAAGTTCATCTGCCTGTGCCTGGGACAGTCACGTATCTTACACCACTGTCTTTATTACAATTGTTAATACACCAGCCCAAATATTTATGTAGTCATTCTGGGCATAAGAAATGTACACATTTAATTATATGAATATAACCTGAACTGTTATCTTAAAGTCACTGACTTACTTCTTAGGTTGTCATTTTCCAAACTAAATGCTCTACGTTTCATACTATTAAATTAAAAAACATTACTCAAGTTAGGACTCATGATTTAAAGTATTTACTTTTGATTTTGTTGTTTTTAAAAGTTTACAAAGTAGTTTTGACAACAAAATGAATAAACAGTCATGTTTTTAAAATTTCCGTCACAATTCTGAACTGTTTCACCAGTATAATAGCAGCTTTTTGGCATTGTATATGTAGGCAAACACAGTTTTCAAATGTCAAAACTCTTTAAATGCATTTACAATTGTTCTGAACAGCAGTACAAACAGAAAATAATATCTCCTGTGTTGACTAAGGTAGTCACGGACAGGAATAAAATAGAAGCCAGATTTATCAGTCCTAGTTCCGATGCCTAGGATTTAGGTAACTAGACTCACCAGACCAGCAACAGATGTTCCCATGAAGTCCTAAGAGTAGAGGTGATCCTTGCTTCTCCCTCTAGTGCTCTCCTACCTTGCCTGGTGAGATTGAAGATTTGTATATAGTTTGCCGAAGTGCAGTATAGGCTCTCAAAGTTAGAAGTGCCTTCTCTGATTACTCAGGTACATCAGATATGGCTTGTTAATTGGGTGCTGAATGTAGTCAACAACCCCATACACCTGATTAATATAGGGTGTTTGTGTGAGCTGTGACATTTAACTTCACATCACAGTATTTTGGATAAGAGACTGTTAGGGAAGGGAAAAGGGCCCCTAATTGCTAAAATGTACCACTTGGCTTAAAGGTGACTTAAGCGGTCTAAAGCTGCACATATACTGGGCAAACAAAGCCCCTGAGCACTCTTTCGTGGTCAATTTGTCTAGCAGATGTCATGGTACCTCTGTCTCAGGCAAGGCAAGGTTGACTGTTCGGTGCACTCATGCGGTTAGTCAAACCACAAGTGTGATGGGGTTGACCGATTATTGACCCTGTATGGCCTAAACTGATTGGTAAATAATATAATGGCTATGGCTGCTGGTGGAAAGTCCCTCACAGGTGTTTGAGGTGGGAGGAGGTCACGCTCCAGAACTCATGAAGACACAGCTTGTCTGGAAGTCTACTAATTTGCTCTCAATAATACTTAAAGTTATCAAAAACAAAAGCTGAATACAGAGGTTTCAGAACTTTGCAAAAATACAATCTGTTGTGTTACAAGTTATTTATCAGCCAAGTAAAGATATCAAAATCCATTTGTCGTTATCTCATTATGAAATATTAGTCAATCAATTAGTACAGTGTTAAGCATACAAGAGTTTACTGCTTATTTTTGATCTGAAAAATAGAGAACAAAAACCTAAACCTTACTGGTTTATTTTGGGTATTTAGGCTGAATACATGCATTTATCATGTCTTCAACCTCTGGTTCTAGTTCCTCAGTTACTGAGGGCAAGGGGGCATGAAAGGCCCACGGGGCAGATAGCCTCGGGTGGCTTTTCATCCATGGGTCATAATAATTTGGTGGCATAGGGAAATTTAGTGGCCTGAATGTGCCAGGCCTGCTTTCCCAAGGGGCATGAAATGGTGGAGGAGGTAATGGTGGTAAACTTAGGAGGTGAGGCCTCACTGCTGTTGGCAATAAAGCAGGAAGTGTGGGCACAAGGCTGGCCTGGTATGGTCCAGTGGTGGAGTAGGCTTGTCGGGTGGGGCAACCTCCTTAGGTAGGACAGATGGATTTAGGATTGAAAGGACGGGTCCGAGATGGGTCGGGTCCCATCCGATGGTAAAGGCAGACCTGGTGGGTCTGTGAAGTAGGGCTGCATGTAGCGAGAGGATAGACAGCGTTGCTGGGAAGATGGCTACCACTTTGCTTTAATCTTCCTCCCTTGTCGGCCATGTGGTTTGTAATAAACTTTGTGTAATATCAAAAAGCCTACAGTACATAATAAAGAGCCTGTGACATCTTTGGAAAAACTTTAAGAAACGTGTATTTAAAAAAACATTCTGCTTGTAAGTCACATGTGGTCTGATAGTCTTCCTCTCCGTCTTCATTACCAAGGGCAGCTGCTTGCAAACTGGATCCATGTACCTCAGACTTCATCTCTTTCTACAGCTTGTCTATGCATGATAGCACACTCCTCTGTTTGTTAATCACAACTGGTTGCTGTGCAACTTATGATGTCACAAGTAGTATTATAACATTATGTGTAGAGAGGCAGCAGAAACAGATAAAGTCCAAAGAAAAGGGATCCTGTTTCCATGAAAATTTCCCTAGCAATAGAAAATAAGGAAAAGATAAAAAAAACAGGAAATATAGGAACAACGTTTTCCAAGTGGTGTCACAAGCACATTAATAATGCTCAGTAACCCGTACATAACTTAATAAAATAAACAGTCATTAGATCAACGCAGAGTTTTGTCTGCACTGTATGATGAGGTAATTTAAGATACAGATTAGAAATGACTGATGATGGAGAAACAACAGATTTTAGACTGGTCTTGTAAATAGAGAGAGCTGATGAAGCAGACAGAGACAGGATGTCTGTTCTAATCCAGATACAGTAGCTTCAAAGGGGACAGCTCAACCACCAGTACTAGGCATGTTATGAGATGGAACAAAGACAAGGCAGAAACTATTAACGCAGAAACTCAGTCAGTGAAGTAGGAAAGGCCAAGTGCTACAAATGAATTAATAGAGAAGAAATGATACTTACGTAAAAATCAATCCTGAAAGAAATGGAAGACCAAGGAGTGTGGCATTCTGAATGTACTGAATTGTCAAACTTGGACTTTGAAGGCCACAGAACAGGGATGCAACAGCCTATGAGAGAGGATGGTCTTGACAGGGATTTTGGCAAAAGAGGGATCAAGGAAATAGTAAAGATAAACAACACTATAGAGGAGAATTTAGTGGGTTAAGGAGAACACCGAGGTTATGGAGCCAGAGAGAAGGAAACTGTTAAGTCAGCAAGTAAGACAGTGTTACATCCTTTGCCCAATTAAGGGCAGGCTTACAGTTCCTTTGGATTCAGCAATTTTACCTACAGAGCTGATGCTCACTCTCCTCCCCATC
This sequence comes from Neoceratodus forsteri, assembly GCA_016271365.2. Taxonomy (NCBI): domain Eukaryota; kingdom Metazoa; phylum Chordata; order Ceratodontiformes; family Ceratodontidae; genus Neoceratodus; species Neoceratodus forsteri. The sequence goes on along the minus strand of CM028131.1, from coordinate 1,410,631,198 downwards.
CTCAATGCAGACCATGCTCCATTCCCAGAACTGTTCCAGGTGCTCGATTTCTCATGTACACAGCATAAATGGCACATATGAATGACTCAGGGCATCTCCTTAGGCTTTGGTGCAGACCTATTGTAGCACAGGAATGGGTGTAGATCTTTAGGAGGGTCCCAATGGCCTCATGCAATGCCAAATGCGATTACTCAAACTTTCTTTCTGCACAGAGCACAGTTCATCCAAGACAGGATGCTCAGAATAAATATGGTGTTCAGTAGTAAAGGTCTCTCTGCTGACTTTCCAAATAAACTAAGCTATACTGGCAAATTATTTATTTACTTTCATTTTTCTTTTTTGATACTTTTATTTATTGTAAACTTCAGAGGTTACTTTTGAGCACAAGTGCTCATTTACAAATGTTCCATGTCAAATACAAAGTCACAAAAACATTACAAGTACAATAAGCTGTTCCAGTGGAAATGTAGTTGAGTCAGGCTCCAAGCACTTAAGGCAGAACAATTACATACAGTTTTGAAAAAAATCAATACAGATCGTTGTATAAAAAGTCACAGGTTATGTACAGTGAAAAATCAAATAAAACTGTTTAATGGTTACAATTGTATTGGACTGCAAAGGCACTTTATGCTCCCCCTCCAGCTGGCGCCAGTCTGTCTCAGGGCTTCCAGGTATCCCCAACCTGTCTCCCCTGCCATCTCCCAGGGCTCACCTGTCTCCATGGATGCTGCCCCATGGTATCCCCTACCCACAGTGGAGGACTTCAGACTGGACCAGGTCCCTCAGTAACATACTCTGTGCCTACAGAGTGTGCCTAGTTTGGCAGTGCAGCATCTGCAGGCCGCCCAGGAGCCGTCACAGGGCTCAGCTGCTTTTCTCCTTTTTCCTGTTATGAAGCACTTGGTCAATGGACATGATCACGCAATGCTCACATCCATCTAGCCAATCAGTGGCCCCAGGCCCAAAATGCACTCCTGCCTGCACCGCCACTCGTGGTCACCCAGCTGGCAGTTGCACGGTGGCAGTAATCCCCCTCCCTCCTGGAGGAGGACAGCATACTGTGGGACACTCAATCCTCCTCCCCAGCCATCTCTCGGATGACCCCAGGCTCGTTTTCAACCTGGGTCACCAACGCCGCAAAGGTAGCGTTGGCTGCTGCACCAGCAAGCCAGCTTCATTTATTTTAAAAGTTTTACCATGAAAGACATACTGAGCTTGTAACAGCTTGTTTCCAGTTGTGTTGGTAGGGGAAGGGAGAGCTTAACAACCAAAACTATAAAAATGAAAAATTAAAAATGAACAGACCTGCAAAGGCAAGGTTTCTGTGCAAGTAAACATATGATGCAATAAAGCACAGAAGGAGAACTGTTTGCAGTATGCAAAAAGGCAATACTGGGTATGAATGGGAAGTATGGTCAAAAATTGGGGGGGGGCGCGTAGCCAAAGCCATTACCAGGCGATGGCTACAAACGTCTCCCACACAGAAGGGTCATTGGGTAGAGACTGTTGCACAGATCTCCGAAATGAAGAGAATCACCTTGCAGGTGCAGGATAGAACTCAAGGTTATCTGTCTTGTTGGGCCTTGTGGGAGCTCACACAAGAATAGGGAGTATTGGGGGCGTGGCCAAGCCGGCATCCAGAATGGCTGCTTAGTTCTGGAGCTCTGTGCCTAAACCGTCAGGAATCTCCCTTTCCGCTACCCCGGATGCACTGAGGAAAAACATCGTGGGATGTGGTGGGGAAAACAGTTATGCCACCAAAAATGTCGAAAAAACAGGGACAACTTCAATTTAAAAGTGCAAATAACGGGCTTAAAGATCTGGGCCTGGAGGCTCTGCCACCACGAGGAGAGAATGTTGGCAACGGAGCTGCAACAACCTCAGCAGGGACTGTGGAAGACAACGTGTATAGCCCTCAATTTTTGGTACTGGAAAAGTTATTTAATGACTTAAAATATGACCTGACTAGTAAAATGAACGCTGGATTCGAAAATGTATCTGCACAGTTGGCCCTCCTGCAAACAACAGTAAACAACCTGGGGGAGACAGTGGAACAACACTCGGCTCGGTTAATGGAGGTGGAAGAAAGGGTTAGTATGCAAGAAGACCGTTATAATCAGTGGAGCCCCCAATTGCAAGCAGCAATGACTGAAATAGAGAAATTAAAAGCAACATTAGACGACCATGAAAATAGGGAGAGGCGAGCAAATGTACGAATAGTGGGCATGGCTGAAGGGGTGGAAGGCAGAGACTGTGTAACTTTTTGCCAAACATGGTTAAGAGCAAAGTTAGATCTACCAGCGGAATGCTCTTTGGAGATACGGCGGGCACACAGAACTCCCGGTCGACGACCACCCCCAAATGAAAGGCCTCGTCACATTATTGTAAAATTTCTGAGATATCAGGACAGAATGGTGGTACTGAATGCAGCATGAAAGGTGGCGCCATTAGAGAAGGCTCTCAATCTGTCAGTATATTCCAAGACTTCTCACGGTCGGTACAAACAGATCAGAATGCATTTATGCCTGTGAAGAGGAGTTTACATCAACTGGAGTGGTCTTTCGCACTTGTCTACCCTGCTCGACTGATCATTAGGAGAAAAGACGCTACACCGAAGGTGTTTACAAACCCGGACGCGGCAATGCAGTATAATGAACTTGACTCAAAGCAACAAGAAGATGCAGATGAGTGAACTTTACTTTGGAACTGGGCTAACTCATTAGTACTTTTACCCTTGTCGCCCAATATTATACAGGATGCGTATAGAAGGAGTGGGGTTGGGGAAGTGGAGTTTATTTCTCGGTCTGCTCCGTAACTCCTAGGAGGCCTATCAAGGCTGGAGCGAGCGGCCTTCCCCGTTTCCCCTCATGCTCTAGCTCCGGACAGGACCTTTTTGTTTCTTTTCCTCTAAGGAGGTGAACCAGAGTGACATTACAGAGACCTAAATGATGCCTAATGACTCTTTGTCAAATGCTGGGACAAATCTTTATTTCATTTATCTATACTTTTACAGCACCACGCTGCATTAACGGCCTGATTAGCAGAATGTGGGCAATGGAAGGCTGAAAAACTGTCTTGCCTGTCTCTGCACATTAATTGCGCAGTGGGTTGATCTACGTCTGTCTGGGGCAACATCAAGGTGGGACAAGGGTACAGGGGGGCGAGAAGCTCTGTCCGGTCTGTTTTGAAACTCTTATGAGGCCTATAATGGCTGGAGCGGCCGGCTTTCCCCACCTCCCCTGACGTTAGCCCTGAGACCTAGAGGGGCTCTACAGTGCTGCACCTGTAGTTATCGAATTTTGCTTTGGTTATTATACTGGGGTCCCAGAGGCTGTCATATGCTCTGTCTTATTTACATTAGATTGCAGAACCAAGGGCAAGGTTAATCAAATTAATAAGGAGAAGCAAACCTATCCTCTTGTTTCATTTTTGTCTGCCGGGGGATGATGTGGGTAGGGAATGTGTGTCGGATTTTAACTAGTGAATTGGTTTTCCTTGAATATATGGACACAACATATGTCCCGGGGGAAGGAGGGGATTCAGTTGTTTTTATTTTTGTATGTGTTCCGGGCGGGGTGGGCGCGGGCCGGTGCAGGAGACCAGTTCTAATGAAGCGGGGGGTATTTTCACACTACCCAGGGATTAAAAATGAAATGGAACACTTGGAGAATGACAGGGCGTATGAGCAATAAAAAGACTGTATGCTAAATTATATGTGGGGGCCTGCCCACCTCTGTTGGGCTCCTCATTCCGGAGGTTCCCTGTGGAGGGACGGGCCCCTAAGTGTTCTCGATTAACCCAGACTTATATATCTATTTTATCTAGACAATGGGGTTGTGGGAGGTTATATTTTATGCTCTGCAGTTGGGGAAGGGGCCCCGGGCGAGGGCCTCGGCCTGCCACACCTGGCCTTATTGAGAAGAAAAGGACGGTTTGGCCAGCAGGCTATTCCACGAGAGTAAAGGGGGTTTTAATTAGAGGTATACCTGGGGGGAAGGGGGAAGCTAGGTGGTGAATTAAAATTTGATACTACCTGGCTAGATTCCTGACACTAGGGGTTTCGTTTTTCTAGTAGGTTAAGCAAGCGCCGTTGCACAGGTCTTTATCTTTCTCTTTCTCTTTTCTTTTTTTCTTTTTTTTTTGTTTCCTTCTTTTGTCTTTCTGTGTCTTTTCTGTGGGAGACCTCTCTGAAATGTGGCAGATGAGAGGGGCAGGGGAGGGAGATCTGTTAATTGGGGAGAAAATAAAAGGACAAGAGTCGGGTGATGCAAGGGGCTGGGTAGTTGCACTGATGTGCTTGGGAGATCCTAGATCTAGAATATATCTGATGTCACCTTATGGCTAGTTTAAAATGTTATCCTGGAATGTAAATGGCTTAAAAACTGCAGTGAAACAGAAACGTGTATGGGCATATATTAAGAAAAGAATGCAGATATTGTGATGCTACAAGAATTCCATTTAACATGTGATGAGATTAAGCGAATAAAAAAAAGAACGGGGGGGGGTACGATGATAGCATCTTATTTTACATCCAAGGCCAGAGGAACATGTGTGTGGTTCAGACTGGGGGTCAGGGTTCAAATTCATGCAACCCAAAGAGACAGTCAGGGAAGGTATGTTATAGTGAAGGCTACGGTAGAGGAGGAATTACTGGTCCTGGGGTCTTTGTATGGGCCTACATTTGATTGTCCAGAATTTTTTGAGCACTTGGCTATCATGCTAGCAGTGTTCCCAGATAAACTGATCATAAGGGGTGATTATAATACCTATTGGGACCTGCTTCTTGACCATTCTAAACCCAGATTCAGGCGTTCCCCCAGGAGTGTGGGAGCTCTCCAGAGATTAGCAGAGGAAAGGGCCTTGCAGGAATTGTGGAGATTTAAACACCCAGATACAAAGGAATTTTCTTTCTACTCCTGTGCTCATAAGGTCTATACAAGATTAGACTATTTTCTGGCTTCTCCTGCCTTTCTGGGGCATATAAGGGAGATAGACTATGGTCCTATCATAATATCAGACCATGCTCCATTATACTTAGAGATGGAGAAAGAGACAGATGAGGGAGGGATGCAACAATGGAGAATGGATCCCACATTACTGTTAGATCCTCAATACGTGCAACAAATGTCCAAGAAGGGTGCATTGTTCATTGACTTATCAAAAGCCTTTGATACTGTCTCCCACCCCCTCCTGCTAGCTACCCTTAGTCACTTAGCCTTTGCCACTGGGCCTGTTTCCTGGTGCTCCAGCTACTTGTCGGCCCACTCACAATGTGTGAAAATCAACGGGAAACTTTCCAGCACCTGCCCTATCCGCTCCGGAGTCCCTCAGGGCTCCATTCTTGGGCCCTTGCTCTTTTCCCTTTTTCTCAACTCCCTGCCCAGTGTATGTACTGGTAAAATCTTTCTTTACGCAGATGATGCTGTACTCTTTGCCTCCGACCATAATCTCATCTCACTTCAGGATTCTCTGCAGGAATCCTACAATGACGCAGAAGCCTGGTTTACTGAGCACAGACTCGTAATTAATCTAAAGAAAACCAAAACCATGCTCTTTGCCCACCCCCAAAATAAATCCAGTAAAATCCTCTCGCAGTCCACTCCACCTCTAAACTCTCTATTGAGCTAGTTCACGCTTATAAATACCTAGGTATAACCTTTGACCCTGCCCTCTCTTTTCATGCCCACATCTCTGCCCTTGCCTCAGCCTATAACACTCGGCTGGGTATCCTTTATCGTCATAAAAACTGCCTCCCCACGGATGCCCTCCGACTTGCAGTCACATCCTCTGTTCTATCTCTGGTAGACTATGGCCTACCTGTGTATGGTGCAGCAGACCAGACTGCCCTGCACAAGATCCGCCTCACCTTAAACAAGGCCTGCAGGCTCATAACTGGGGCTCCTAGTCTAACCCACACTTGCCTTCTTTACACCATGGCTAATCTACTCAACCTAGATGAGTGCCTCAAATACCAAACCTGCATCCTAACAAAAAATCACTCCTTGGGCTATCCCCACGGTCTGTCAACCACTATCCACCGAGCAAACCCTACAGTGCATACCCGTATATCCCATAAAACTGCACTGGTTATACGGCGAGAACCCCATGAGTCAAAGGCTTACCTACAGAGCCCCTGTTGGTATAACGCCCTCACGCCGAATCACTGATGCCGCCTCGTTATCTTATTTTAGAACTAGCCTTAGAAATCACCTGCTCTCAACACGCAGCTATACCTGCCTCTAAGCCTCCTCCTATCCTTCCAGACAAAGCTCGCTGAGCCGCTCTCTAACCTTCTGTCCAGCTCTACCTTTACTTGCTACTGTCTTCCCCACACTCCTCTTCTGATGTCTTCCACCCAGCCTTACCTTTATCTGCCCACTGAATCAATCTCCATGTAACTACTGTATATTGTCTACTCTGTAAAGCGCATATAAGCCTGTTGTATACTGTGTTTGACATATGCCTGTATTTTTGGCTGATTCCTAAATGTACTCTGATTTTTTTGTCTGCCTTGATGTTTGTTTCTTGCACTGTTTTGTCCTCACTGTAACGAGGTACCTTTGTAAATGAGCCTCTGGCTTAAAGGTTGTTAAACTGATGTTCTAATAAATAAATAAATAAAGAAGCTAAAGGAGTTCCTTGAAAATAATAAGGTGGAAGACACCTCAGCAAGAACTACCTGGGAGGCCCTAAAAGCTTTTGTAAGGGGGGAGACTATCTCATATGCAGCCTTTAAAGGCAAAAAAGAAAAGTGAAGAGAGAATGAACTAGAAGCTAAAATACTGAGGTTGGAAAGGCAGGTTATGGGTAGCCAGTCACCTGAGGATCTGGTGAAATTGAAGAGTATGAAGGGGGAATACAACCAACTGTGTTGTAAACGTATAGAAAGGGATATCTTAATGTCAAAAGCGGGACAGTATTTCGAGGGGGACAAGTCGGGGAGATGGATGGCCTGGCTAATCAAAAAACAAAGAGCAGAAAGAACAATCTTAACAATAGAAAATGAGAATGAGGAAGGCACTTCTGCTCGAGAAATAAATACAATATTCAAATCCTTTTGTGAAAAGTTGTATTCATCTGAATTCCCACAACGGACAAATTTAGATAGTTTCCTAGAAAATATACCCCTTCCTGAAATACCCGTTCAGATAAATGAAATGCTGGGACAAGAACTTAAAGTGCAGGAGATTAAGGAGGCAATCTGGGCCTCTAGGTCGGGGGAACGCTCCGGGGCCTGATGGTCTGCCCATGGAATTCTACAAGAAATTTTGGAATGATTTGGGCCAGCTTTTCCAGTATATGGTGAGGGGAGTACTGGGGGAAGGGGGGTTGATGCCGTCTCAGCACTTAGCTATTATAACAATTTTACCCAAACCGGACAAGGACCCCAAAAAATGTGGCTCATATCGTCCAATCTCTTTACTAAACGCTGACTATAAAATCATAGCGAAAATATTGGCAAGGAGATTGGAGGAGGTTTTACCACAGATCATCCACCATGACCAGGGGGGCTTTGTTAAGGGGAGGCAAGCAAGGCATAACTTAAGACGAGTAATGAACATAATTTGGCAAGGGTCCAGAGGAAGGAAAATGCGCGGAGGCCTCCTTGCATTAGATGCAGAAAAGACCTTTGATAGGGTCGAATGGCCGTTTATGTTTGCAGTACTAAGAAAGTTTGGTCTGCACCCAGTCTTCAAACAGTGGGTGGAGTGCTTGTATCAATCCCCGTGGGCTCAAATTCTTACAAATAGTACCTTATCACCCCTCTTTCGACTCCATAGAGGGACGAGACAGGGGTGCCCCCTTTCGCCATTGACATATGTGTTGACCATTGAGGTCTTGGCATCAGCCATTAGACATCACCGGGATATAGAAGGTTATAGAGTGACTGGAGAGGATCATGTTATCTCTCTTTTTGCGGATGATGTGCTTTTATGCTTAGCTGATCTAGTGAGAGCAATGCCTGCCTTGACTTCCCTTTTCAGGGAATATGGTCCTATTTCAGGTCATAAGATCAACTGGAACAAGAGCGAATGGCTCCCTCTGGTGAACAATGAAGAATCCATACAGATAAGTGGCATAGATATTACTCCTAGAACAGTAATTAAATATCTGGGAATACTGCTACCGCGTAGAATAGTGGATGTGGGGTACATAAATTACAGTCCATTAGCAACTAAAATTAAGGAACAATGTAGTAGATGAAAGTCGCTCCCCTTGTCTTTGTTGGGAAGGGTAAACTTCGTAAAAATGCAAATTCTACCACAGTGCCTTTACCTTTTTCAGACCCTTCTTATTATGCATCCACCGGGCTGTCTCAAGTCCCTTGAGGGATCTATTACTTCCTTAATTTGGGCAAATCGAAGGCCTAGGATCAGGAAGGAGGTGTTGTGGCAGCCAATGCACAGAGGAGGTCTGGCACTCCCCAATTTGAAGCTATATGCTTTAGCGGCCCAACTAACATTTATCATGGATTGCCACGAAATAGGAGGAAGAGTGAGGGCTTGGGTCACTATGGAGTCACAATCTAGGGTGTGCTCCCCCTATGCCTTATGTCTCCTCCCATCAGGACTGAGGGAAGGAGATGGAGAGAAGCCCAAGAATCCATTCACCAAATGTATGCTTAAAGCCTGGAGGAGGGCTTCACTGCTGATGAGGGACAAGGGAGGTTTGTCACCAGAAGGGTCCATTTTGTTTAGTTTGTGAAGGAATGGAGAGGCTCCCCCCTCGACAAAACAGGCTTTGAGGCAGTGGAAGGGGAAGGATCTCTTTCTCCTGTCCCACCTATTCAGTGGTGGGACCTTATCTAGCTTCTCTGAGCTGAGACAAACATTTAATATCGATCCATCACACTACCTCACTTATGTGGTAATAAGATCCAGAATGTTTAAGTTAACGAGGATAAAGGGGGTTGAATCTTCCTTGAGTAGAAGATCTTTGGAGGAAATCTTTCAACATTGTAAAAAACACGTGGGTGTAAAAACACTGTCCATGCTATACAAAGCTTTGTTGGGAGCACAGCCAGATAAGCTGCAAAAGTTAAAAGGCAGCTGGGAAAGGGACTTGGGTGTGGACAAGTTAACAGGAGGAGACTGGGATTTGGCCCTGCGGAGTAGCAAGGCTGTCTCTGTAAACAACAGATTGCGAATAATTAATTATAACATTGTGCATAGAATCTATCATACTCCTGCTCTGGCACACAAGATCAACCCCCAAATCTCAGACCAATGCCCTAAATGCTGTGCTCAGAGATGTACCTTTTATCACATGGTTTGGGCGTGCCCAAAAGTGGGAACATACTGGAATGAGATAAATCATATCTTAAATAGGGTCTTGGAGAGTAAGATTCATTTAGACCCTGTAGATGTTCTACTCGGAGTACCAAGAAATGGAGGGGGTCAGTCAATAGCTTCACATCCTTTGAGAAGACTGGCAATAGTAGTGGGCAAGCAGATTTTAGCGCAAAATTGGATGGCTCAGGCCATGCCTACTATCGCTCAGTGGGTAAATGCCCTCCTAAGCAGCATGAAGCTAGAACATATTCAATATAAAGTTCTGGGACAACTGGACAAATATGATAAGATCTGGTCCCCCTTGGAAAGGGCCCTGGGGAAAAGAATGGTTTCCACTTTTTAAGGTAACCACATGTTCTGAGGGCACGGTCTATAGAAGGTGGAAGGGAGTTCCTCTGGCACTGGACTGAACAGGGGCCTATAATAAAAGGAGGGGCTGCATCAGTATCCTCATACAAAAATGGGGGAATTCCAGGAATTTAAGTAAATGGTAAAATCACAATGACTACAGTTGGCTTGTTTCACTGTATAAAATGGTGTTTTCATTAATTGGATCATGGATTGTACCCAAGCTATATGTACATGTATTATACTGTAATTGAACGAGATGTCAATGATTATCTGACTATAGAGAGCTCTCCTCGCTCCGGTGGCTCTTTTATAAATAAAGTTTAAAAAAAAAAAAAGAATAGGGAGTACTATAAGAAAAGGACCTTTGTAAGAGAATGATCGTTACAGTCATGACTTTCATGGGTGTTGTCTTGCCTCAAAGATACTCATTTTATTTTAGTTCTAATACATTGTTATTTAAAAAAGGGGGGATTCAATGATTTTTTTCAGTGTAAAGTCTCTCTTACGATGCCCCCATCTACCTTTTTCCTTTTTCCTGTCACTCTGAGGTAGAAGAGCAATTAAGAAGAGAATTATACTTTAAATGCTCTAGAAATTAGACATACAGTTTTAACTGTGATTAGTTCCAGTTATTCATAATTTTTTTTAATCTAGTTTTATGAAAAATTATAGAGAGAAGTCAATAGAGTATATACATTCAAAAAAAGAAAATTGGGGGTGTGGGGGAGCTGTGTTAGTGCAGGTGAAGAGGGAGCAGGAGATGGAAGGCAAAGGGCAACAGCCCACAGCCCAGAATCAATGGTAACTGCAGGACTGAGTAGTGAAGTCATGGATGAGTGATTTGAGTGAGTGAAGGGAAAAAGCAGAATAGATGGTCGGAGGAAGAGAAAATCTCAGAGTTTGAGAAACAAGAAGAAGAAGGCAGCTTGACCAACAGAGGAGTTCACAGTGGGAGAGTGAGGGTTGCGGAGGGAGTAAGAGGTAGCGGAGGGGGAGTGAGGAGGGAGGCAAGGTAAGTGGGGATGGAGTCAAGCCAGAATTTGCACTTTAAGGAAGCATAATGGGCAAGGTGTCTGGGTTCAAGAGAAGGGAAAGAGAGGGACGAGTACAATAAACAGTGGTGGATGCGAGGGGGACTGTCCAGGGCAAAGTGGCAGAAGGAGTGAAAGCATGGGTCCAGTCTGGCAAAGGTGAACTAGGGAGCAGCGCTGTACACAATGTCACCATAGACGAAGATGGGGAGAATCATTTTCCAGATGATCTCTCTGCTGGCAGGAAAAAGAATACTCCCTTTATTCCTGTAAAGTGTACCATGTTTAGGGTAGAGCTTTTGATGGATGGCGTCCACGTGCACTAAGAAATCGAGGTGATGACCTAGCCAGACCCCTAGGTACTTAAAGGAGGAGATGTCCTCAATCACTGCACCATTGAGGGTATGGAGGAAGGGGACAGGGGATAGCTTGGCAAGCCTCTGCCTAGTGCCAAAAGTCATAGAGACCATTTTCATGGCATTGTGGGACAGCTTATTAGTAGCCTTTTTGTAACTGGCATTTCTTTTGAGCTACGGAAAAACATGCTGCTTTGTTTCTGTCTGCATCACATTTCATCCTAGAAAGACAGCACAAAATAAATTTGGTGATCCTGGACCAGTGTCATCGATGTCAGGTGGTCAGTGCTTACTTTATCTACACAGTCGGGAACTGCCTGAAGCTCCTTCCATTCTGAACTGCACCTCATGAAAACCCTGCATTATGGTTGCCACACAATATGAAACTCACCTCTTATATACATAATACTCCTAGGGGAGAGTCAGAAGGGCTGATATTATTGGTCTTGCAGTAGAGAATTCCTGTTTTGACACTGAGGTTGTCAAAGAATTATATTATGCTCAGTTCACAACTGGAAGCATCTCCAGGGCTTGGCCAATTATTGTTACTGTCTCTTCTCTCCTTGAAGCAGATTAGGTTCAGCCGAATGACAAGTCCAGAGAAATACCAAACTATATGGAGACCTGTATTGAAGGGCTCTGTCACTTCTCCAAAACTCACAACAATAACCTCCTGGGGAGACCAAATGGATCCCTTTTCCCACCATTGCAGTAACAATGAATGTTGAATGGTTATGCCTCTGGCTGACAGGAGCAGAGGACTGAACTGGGCTGTTGGCAGTGTGCTGAGAGAAGGGGTGGTTGGTGCCTCTCCCAGAGACAGCATGGGGTCAGGTTCTTTTATTTTTTATTTATTTAGTTTTTGTTGACCGGGTAAGTGCACTAGACAAATCCTGCCTATTTTCAGGCACGACCTGGGGGAGGGGGATACAGATGAATGCCAACTGATCTTGAACTAGATTAAGCTGTTGGTGGTATTTTTAGTGAATGAGGGAAATTTGGCCAGGACACCGGGGAAATTCCCCTACCCTTTTCGATAAGTGCCATGGGATCTTTAACATCCACCTGAACTACCACCAATCCAGGCAGATGGGACCTCGGTTTAACGTCTCATCCGAAAGACGGCACCTCAGAAGTGCAGCACCCCTCTTATGCTGCACTACAGTGTCAGTATTGGGATATAACCCAAGTGCCAGATGTGGGAAATGAACCCACAGCCCTCTGATCTCCCGGCCTCAGAGCTTCTTATTAGCCTTTCCACATTGATTGTCTTTTTTTTTATTATTTATTTTTATTATTTTCATGTATAGCCATACATTCAAATACCTTACACAGGGTAGTAGGATAATAAACAGACAAAGTTGATATTCACACAACGACCCACTCCCTGTAGGCTGTTACAATTGGGGAGTCCCATAGATGCCAGCCATCTCAACAGCTTTGAAGTGCCCATGAATAGTAGAATTTATGAAAGTATTTAGATGCAGTCCACACAACTGCTATTAATCCTAGCAACGTGAAATGCTGAAAAAGGAAATATCTTCTTTTTCTCACATAACTCCACAATCAGCTGTAAATTAAGGACAGTTATAGCTTTCAAACGACTAGATTCAATGCATTTAACTTAATGCCTGAACAATAATACAGGAATGCAGCTTATTAAACGCATAGAGCTACCCACACACAAATTGTAGAAGCTGAAATCTATATAGCCCCGGTACATCTGGGGATATAAAGAAATTGCAGAGGGTGGATTACTCCACCATCGGAAGTAAAATGACTCACATCAAACTCCCATCCCAAAAAATACTGTAGAAATCTCCCCGATTAACCCAACAGTCATGAGTCCCAGTCCAGAAAGTTCTCGGATAGTATTTCAAGTAGCCCTCATAACGTTACCCATAACTGAATATAACAATATGTGCTTAAACTTGCCGCAAATACATTCAGTCCTTCCAATATACAAGAGGACTCTCCTGGTTGTCCACCATCTTCGGTTGGTCGTAAACCAAACAGCCAAACTGCAAAGCACTGGGTCACGGCATTCGCCATTGGGACCTCCAGAGATTGAGCCAGAAAAGGTATCCAACCAAGTGCAGCTAAAATTGTAATGCTCCCAAAGTAAAAGCAAGGGACTCCAAGTCCACAACATCAGTCGAATTAGCTTGCCCTTGTGATAGAGCTTTGGTGTGAGCCCCATTTCTGAACACGGCAACATGGCCATGGCGTTGCATCCCATCTCTACTCGGTCCCGTAGCAGTCCCTTGCGGATCCGGAGCTCGCAGATCGTGGAATTGCACCGCTACCTTTTGAGCCATAGGTGCTTCACCAGATGTTTCCAGCCTCGATAGTGTAGTCACCAATTTAAAGTCCATGCCGTTCAGTATTAAGAGGAGTTGCTCCCAGGGGGGAATCAATGAGGAGGTCATCCTGAGTAGGCGCCGAAATTGTAGGCTCCATGGCCTTTTGAGTACTCTCACCGTCAAAGTTAAGAGCTGCAAAATCAAGATTCCCTCGACGTACCCTCAAATGCTTGGTAGCAATCGAGCGCTTGGAAGTTCACAAAATCAAATCTAGGTATATTTCAGATGTACAGTCAGTGTAAAATGGCAGTTTTAATAAAATTTAACAGTCGAAAAGTGGAGCTTGTGGAGAAAGCTTCCTGCCTGGAGATCGGCTCTCTGGTGTCCCCCCCACATTGATTGTCTTTAATTAGAAATAAACTCCTGCAATACACTTTTATAGCTGAACTATGATGTTATTAGAGAGTCTACTGTGTTTGTAGCTGGCACTTCAATCACTGTGCTATGGTGTACCTGAACCCTGTCTTGTTGGAATTTGGTAGCTGACGATGGTAATTACTAATGTTTAATAAACTATTCAATAAACGGGAACAATAAAAGAGAAGGGCGATATAGTGGATGATCTTTTGTTTGAGGGTGCTCCCTGTGCCCAAGACCATTTCCATCTTTGAAATATTAAGTTGCAGGAAGTCATGGTAGAGTGTCATCCACAAAGACATGAGAACTAACATAACTAAAAATGAGGTCTCCCAAGAGGAAAGGTAGATGAAAAAAAGCAGAGGATTAAGAATAGTCTTGAGGTACTCTACACAGAAGGGGTTTTTGCATTAATGAGAAGCCATTACCAATTAAGAAAAAATGGCAGTTGAAAATACAGAAGCATAAACAAGAAAGGAGAAAGACAGACACCCCAACACAGTGTTAGAGCAAGATCAGGAGGGTAGAGTGGTCAGCAATCATGAGGGCAGTACTGTGGTTCAAAGAACAACAAGGGAGAAGGATCAACCATCATCAGAAACTAAGGAGATCATTCAGCACACGAAATACTTGGGTTTATAAAATGGGCAGAACATTTCGTAAATGTTAATTGGCTGAAAGCCTTTTTCAGCCGTGTCCTTATAGAGCTGTAACTCTGCAACCGGCACTAATTCTGCTAGGCTAGCACTCTAACAGCAGTGTATCAGTGCCATCCTGAAGACAATTTGTGCCTGCCTCCCCTAACTAGTAACTCATGGTATAGCTGCTGCGCGAGAGAATTCCAGCCGACCACGATCATGTAACAAAGTTGAAAGTCACTCACTCTGCCCACCCAGCTGCCCATTTACCAGGAAAAGCACCCCAATGTCATGATGTAGAGTTTTTAATCAATCAATCAATCTTTATTTAGCCAGGTGAAACTCCATTGAGCAAGTTCATTTTCAAGGAGGGCCTGGTAGGTACAGAATAAATAATACAGTAGCACAATAGAACATATAGCACAAATGGGCATAGTGATACAATACATAGCAATAAAAACAAGGTACAAGGATAATCAATGAGGCCCAGTCGTAAGGTGAAGCCTCATCCCAGTAAACAGTACAGCAGAGAGGTGGAAGCAAGTCAGCACCAATGTACCGAACCAGTGATTTTAGACACTGATAGCTCTAGTAGAGCAGAGTTAATGCTAGTGACAGTGCAAGCTGGGGACACAGCAGCAAGAAGAAAGCAAGGATGAATCCAGGAACATGGCATAGGGTAATTCTAACGAGAGGATAGAAAGTGTAGAGGGTTGACTGTAAGAACAGCAATGTATGGCTATAGTTCAGCGACAGGGAGGGCATTGGCAAGGCTCCGAGAAGTATCTTGAATAGAGTGACTTGAATTCCGCAAAACCAAAAGGATGCACCAATTTTATGGATTTCTGGATGTTGTTCCTCAGCCTGGGCAGCACATAGCTGAAGGAGGCTCTGCCAAAATGGGAAAAGACTTTAGGCACAGCTAGTGAGATGTACGAATGGCTTCTCAAAGCATAGTTTCATTAGGTACAGGAGGGCAGACAGTCAGATATGTAGGAGTGTAGCATCTTGGATATACCTTGTAGTCCTCCCACACCCCCAACCCCTCCCACACCCCCTCTCTCCTCCACCCCCCCTCTTTTAAAGCTCCTTCCTATTCTTCTATCATTCATCTGGTCCTTTCCCCATCAAACCTCATACATATATGCCCACCCATGTACCATTATCCATGCCTTATCCCTACTAGACTGTTTGTTTTTCTCTCCTTTATTAGGTTTTAGGTTTATTGTCCTTTGCCTTGTATATATGTAAATATTTGTACATCTATCTCACTCATAAATGGTTGTATTTGTGCTTATTCAATATCATGCTTTTGTATACAATCTGTAACCTTTTTGTTATGACCACTCAGGTCCATCTTGTAAATGAGCTATGCTCAATGATGTTCGCCTGAATAAATAAAGATTTTGATTGATTGATTGATTGATTGATATAGATCTATAGGTCCATAGTATAGTGTTCCTTTGCCTCCTGAATGTAAGTGAGGTCCATCCTACCGTTGAATACAGTACACAGTAATGGGTATTATATGCTGCACCTGAGTGAAATGTAAGGCCCTATGATAAAGGGTGTCAAGCTTAGATAGGGCGGTTTTTGGGACTTGGCCATACAGGAAGTCTGCATAGTCCAAGATAGCTAGGAACGTGGTTTGTACTAAGCTTTTTCTGGCCTACTGGGTAAGCAAATGTTTGATTCTAAAAAAAAAGTCCAAGCCTCTGTCTAAGTTTTTTTGAGAGCTCGTCTATATGATCAACAAAAGAAAGTCTGTTGTCAATCCACATACCTAGGTACTTGAACTTGGTCACATAGTCAAGTGACTCGCCAAGCATGGTGGTGATAGTGGGAATATTGTCGTGCTTAAGGGAGTTTATGGACTTGGCCATTGGGGATAACAGCATAGCCTTGGTCATTTTGGCATTCAATAGGAGCTTTTGACTCATAATGAAAATGAAAATCTGATCTTTATTTTCTTTAGGCAACAGGTCATTCTCCAGAAGTCATCCACGGCTGTCCCGCTAATCCTGGTTTCTGCAGCTCCACAACATGCCCACCAGTGCTGCTCGTTACATCGCTGAGCAGTCTCCGCTCCTAGCTCTCTTCCTCAGTCCCCCACCACACTGCCCCATATGTTGCCTTGCCCCCCCACCCCCGTTTTAAAAAATGCAGTCTACTCCCTCGGACTTGGTATTTCCGAGTCAGTTGTATTAAAGACAGCCCAATCCATATATCGGACCATGCGATGGTCACACTGACACTGAGGTGGGGAGGAGAGAGACATACTCCATCGACATGGAGATTTCCCAACTATTTGCTAGCTAACACGGATTTTAAAGAATACATGCAAGAACAATGGAAATTATACGTACAAACTAATTCAGGGATGGCTACATCTCGGGCCCTTTTTTGGGATGCAGGAAAAGCATTTATGAGAGAGGCTATTATTAGTTTTGTCTCCCATCATAAACATAAAGTTCAGGAGCGGAGGATAAATTTGGAGCAGAGGCTTAAAGTATTAGAGGGGGAAAGCTGCTCGAAATGAGGGGAGGAGTAAATGTACAACACCTCTTGACCGGGACCAGGAAGGCACTTAACAATTTGCTGTTGGGAGAGGCAAGGAAGACTTGTCTCTTTGTCAGGAAACATTTCTATGAATGGGGAAACAGGCCAGGCACTATGCTGGCCAATTTAGTAAGAGGGAAAAGAGGAACACACCTGATACATGCTGTTAGGGGGAAGATGGATCACAGCAGAAGGATATGAATTCTATTGGAGATCAGTTTAGGAGATTTTATCAGAAACTTTACCACTCTCAAACTGCGGGAGGAGATAGGGAAATGGTGGACTTTCTGAACAGAATCACTTTGCCACTGCTTACAGAAGTGCAGTGAGAGTGGCTAAACTCAGCTATAACAAAAGATGAAATTCTCAAAGCCATTACGGCCCTCAAGAGAGGAAGAACTAGCGGCCCGGATGGCTTTTCAGCCGAATACTATAAAGTCATGCAGACTTAATTAGTAGAGCATCTAGAGGCTGTGTTTAAGGAAGCTAGGGAAGAGAGAGGGGTGTTGCCACACTCTTGGGGAGAAGCAACAATAGGCCCGATTCCAAAAGCAGGGAAGGACCTGCTCGAATGTTCCTCCTTTAGACCGATATCCCTCTTAAACTGTGATTCTAAGATACTGGCCAAAATTCTGGCTAATAGATTGGATGTAGTGCTACTGGGACTTGTTCACCCAGACCAAACCGGGTTTATACGGGACAGATATTCTTATCATAATATGAAAACTCTTAAATGTGGTGTGGGGGGCACATTGTAAACAGGAGGTGGTACATATCCTGTCGATGGACGCAGAAAAAGCATTTGACAGAGCTGAATGGCCATACTTGATGGAAGTCCTGACCCGGTTTGGTCTGGCTGATGATTTCAAAGGAATGGTGCAACGGATGTACACAAATCCTAGAGCCAGAGTTCTTGTTAACGGCAAGCTTTCTGTAGCTTTGATTTGAGTAGAGGGACTAGACAAGGGTGCCCTCTGTCTCCACTCTTGTTTGCATTGGTACTTTAACCCCTGGCTATAGCCATCCGAACACATCCCGGAATTGCAGGGGTTCGGGAGAAGACAGGCAGAGAAAGTAAGCTGTCGATGTATGCAGATGACATGTTGTTATATGTTGTTGAACCAGATCAGTCTATGCCAGTATTATTAGACTTAATTGAGCAATTCTCTAGGTTTTTGGGATACAAGTTAAACTTAGATAAGTCGGAGGAAATGAGAATTGGGGGGGGCAGAGCATAGGGAATGGTTTGCAGAGTTCAAAATGGGGTTTTAAGACTGTCCAAGAGGCATTCACATACCTGGGTATCAGGGTTGGAAGAAATATTGGAGCCCTATATAATCTTAATTATGGCCTGCTCTTGCACACAATAATTGCAGATTTGACTAGATGGCAGGATCTCCCTATTACATGGATGGGCAGAATCAATTTGATCAAGATGAATGTCCTACCAAGGATACTCTACAGCTTGCAGATGCTTTGTATAGGGCTTAGACAGACTGCTATTAAGAGATTAGAAAAGGCTTTTTCTGAATTTATATGGCATGGTAAACGGCCGAGGGTGGGTGTGGCTCGTTTAAAAGCACCAACAGAAAAGGGGGGACTTCAATTTCCAGACTTAGGAGTTTACCATACGGCCATTCAATGTCAATATGTGCAAGATTGGGTGGGAAGACCTGCAGAGGCTGGCTGCCTAGACCTGGAGGAGAGGGGATGCCCTGGCAAGATTTCCACCTACTTATCTATTAGAGGGTGGAAGGTTTATCTTAACTTACCTGACCCCAATCCCCTAGTTAAGGCTGTTTTAGAGAGCTGGAGGGGAATGGTTAAACATAGGAGAGTAGGACAGGAGGATACCTTACTCCTGCCTCTGAGAGGGAACCCCTTTTTCCTTCCAGGTACTGAAGATATGGGATACTGGGAATGGGAGGCAAGAGGTGTCTTTCGCCTTAAACATTTGTTTACCCGGAGTGGATTAGATTCATTTGAGAATATACAGGCTAGGACTGGTTTGGGACGTCAACATTGTTTTCATTATCTACAACGTAGGGCCTATATCAGATCCATTAGTAGAGTACAGAGACCAGATTCTATGTGAGAACAACTTGAACAGTTAATACTAGCAGGACAAAAAAATCCTAAGGGTACTATTCAGAGAATAGCCAAAGTGGGTAAAACCTGGTTCCCAGATAAAACACAGAGCACTAAATTGCTCTGGGAGAGAGACCTAGGGATTCGTATCTCAGAAGAGAACTGGATATTACTAATTCAACTTCACCAGAGTATATTGTTGTGTAACAAATATAAGGAATCTTACTATAAATTCTGTCATAGATTATATTGCCCACCACTGGTTGCCCACAAATATAACCCTGCGGTATCCCCTGTATGTCCTAGATGTAATAATAATTCAGCTTCATACTATCACTACTTTTGGGCTTGCCCTGTTTTACAAGACTTTTGGGAAAGGTAGTGGCAGAAATACAAAACATAACTGGGCAGCAATATGTTAAGTCTCCACTGCTGTTATTGTTTGGTATAGAAGTATTAGGGAATGGAGAATGGGCTCCTGTCAAGAGATGGCTCAGAGTGGTACTCTGCATGGCCAGACATTGCATCCTTAATACCTGGGTGAATGCAGTGGAACCTACCATATCTCAGTGGAAGGCCCTAACGTTGCAAGCCCTTACGGTGGAGCGCTTGACATACAGTGCCTTCAGAAAGTATTCACCCACCCTTGGATTTTGTCACATTTGTTGTGTTACTACCAGAATTTTTAATGCATTGAAATGACTTATTTTCCCCCTTGATTCACACAGCATACTCAACAATTTAAACGGCCAAAAATATTTTTATTGTGTAACAAACATTTATGAAACATTAAAAACTGAAATATCTTGTTTACTTAAGTATTCACCCCCCTGAGTCAATACTTTGTAGAAGCGCCTTTGGCAGCAATCACAGCTTTGAGTCTTCTTGGGTATGTCTGTACCAGCTTCGCACATCTGGATTTAGGGATTTTCGCCCATTCTTCCCTGCAGATTTGCTCAAGCTCTGTCAAGTTGGATGGGGAGCGTCAGTGAACCGCAATCTTTAAGTCTTTCCACAGATTCTTAATGGGATTCGAGTCTGGGCTTTGGCTGGGCCACTCAAGGACATTCACCTTCTTGTTCTGAAGTCACTCCAATGTTGCTTTGGCTGTATGCTTGTGGTCGTTGTCCTGTTGGAACGTAAATCTTCGCCTCAGTCTAAGGTCTATTGTAGACTGATGCAGGTTTTCCTCAAGGATGCGCCTGTATTTGGCTCCATTCATTGTTCCCTCTATCCTGACAAGTGCCCCAGTCCCTGCCGCTGAAAAGCATCCCCATAACATGATGCTGCCACCACCATGCTTCATGATAGGGATGGTGTTACACGGGTGATGAGCTGAGTTCGGTTTGCACCAGGCATAGCGCTTTGCATTCAGGCCAAAGAGTTCAATTTTCGTTTCATCAGACCAGAGAATCTTTTGCCACATGGTCTCAGAGTTGGCCACGTGCCTTCTTGCAAACCCAGGCATGCTATTATGTGGCCTTTCTCAGGAGTGGCTTCCGTCTAGCCAATCTCCCATAGAGGCTACATCTGTGAAGTACTGCAGAGATTGTTGTCCTCTGGACAGGTTCTCCCATCTCAGCCATGGAACTCAGTAGTTCTGTCAGGGTGGTCATTGGGTTCTTGGGCACTTCCCTGACCAAGGTCCTTCTTGCCCAGTTGCTCAGTTTGGGAGGACGGCCTGCTCTAGGAAGAGTCTGGGTGGTTCCGTAATCTTTCCATTTCCTAATGATGGACTTGACTATGCTCCTGGGAACTTTCAACACCCTAGAAATGTTTTTATACCCCTCCCCAGATCAATGCCTCCTCACACTTCTATCACGGAGTTCTATGGACAGCTCCTTGGTCTTCATGGTAGAGTTTCTGCTCTGACATGCACTGCAAACAGTGGGACCTTATATAGACAGGTGTATTTCCTCTGAAAACATGTCAACCATTTGAATTGACCACAGGTGGACTCCATTCAAGTTTTAGAGTGATCTCACAAGGAAATTGGATGCACCTGAGCTCAATTTGAAGTGTCATAGCAAAGGGGTGAATACTTATCAAATCAAGACATTTCAGGTTTTTATTTCAAATTACATGTACAAAAAATTCCAGAAGTTTCATTCCACTTTGACATTATAGAGTAATTTGTATAGATACGTGACAAAAAAATCCAATATAAATGTATTTTAATTTGAGTTTGCAACATCACAAAATGTGACAAAATCCAAGGGGGGGGGGGTGAATACTTTCTGAAGGCACTGTATGTTATTAAAGATAAGGAGGAACTCTTTCAAAGGGTATGGCAGCCATACTTAGCCTCTCTTCCAGTCACAGATAACCTTATGCTGAGAGAAGGATTGATTTAACATCAAAGGTTATGGAGATCTTGTAGCCATAGAAGGGTTCTTGAATGCAAATGGGTGACCCGGGCTCTCCCTCCTATTACACCCATGCTGGAATAATAAAATAGTAACTTGCTGATTGTTTTTTTTAGATTATGGTTAATTAAGGAACTGGATCTTTTGTATATAAGTTATGTATTTAGATCAATGTATAATGTATTTGTCTAAGTGTTTGTATGTATGTCTATTAAAACAAAATTCAATAAACAAATAATGCAAAAAAAAAACGTGGTCATTGTGACAGACACGGTAAAACAGAAAGACGCTCTGAGTTACGGTGGCTGCAAAGGGACATGTTCGCAAACAGCCTCATTCCCTCTAACAGCATGACAGCCACAGAAGAATGAAAAAAAAATGACAGTAAAATTTAAATACTGTGTGTGACATAGACAGCCAGCTCTGAGTGCTCTGAGTGCTGTATTAATTTTTTTTTATTAAATATAAAATATGTGATGGGAAGGTCACTTTGAAGAAACACAGTTTTACTGGAACTAACACATCAAAACCCCCAAGGGATAAGTTCAAAGGACAGCGGGTATTTTAAACTGCAGAGATCTGGGGTACAATTACCTTGTCAATTTGCTTTCATCCCAGGAAATAAGATTAGCCATTCATAATGCCCTCAGGGAGATCCTTTGACTTGCATAGTTGCCAGGAAGGACTTGTGGGGAGGGGTGTCAGAGAGAAGCCAGAATGGACTTTGAAGAGGTATGATGTCTGAGCCAGGGAGGACCCAGACAAATTTGGAAGGTCCAATATACATTTCCCGGGGAACCCTTGAATTATATCAGAGAGATCTTTGAGGTGTGGATTCCAAGGTCCAGACAGGATTAAAGAGGCAAATACACTTTTGCTTTGAATACAGTGACTTAGATCAAATAAACTTTTGAGATGTATGTGTAGCAGAGCAAAAAACAGTTCTGACCAGTTAACCTGTGAAGAGGAAAGTCAGTGAGATCACCTCATATGTTTTTTTAAATATTTTATTTGGAGACCCTGTATTGTAAAATATAAATTTTGATACACCAAGGCAGAGTTAGTGACCTCATGAGAAGGCCGGCTCAGAACTGTGTTTTAATTGTTGAAAGAACCTTGACAGACACACACAAGACAAAATTTTCTTACTGAGAGAAGGGAGACCATCAAAGCACTGAAGTAAGGACCTTAGACAAGATTAGTCTGAAATTATAAATTGTAGGAACTGCACTTTTACTTATTTCTTTTAAGGCTATATGTGTTGGTATATATATTTGTTCTGTAATTATTGGTCTATTTTGATATTTTTAAAGTAAAGATTTTTTTTTTTACAAACAAAACTGCTGGAGTGCCTTGACATTTCTTTTTAAGTGGAGCTTTTAAAGGTTATAAGTACACTGTGTATGGGCTTATTGTATACCAAACTGGGAAATGGACAGAGTTCTCAAAAAGTCTTGCATAGAGTTCTAAGGGTTCATTTGAAAGACCTGGTTGGGTGCCTGTAGGCAAAGAGATGTGGCCCCCCAAAGACAGAATTATCTGAGTCTGATAATTGGGTACGCTAACAAGAGGTTATCAGTTTGAATCCTTCCAGAGCTTGAGACTAAGGTGACTTGAACCCACAAAACAGACAAGAGGGTTACCTTGTCTGTTCACTGTACACAAATCATACACTCAGAGGTTGGCACTTTGGGAGTAGAGGGCTGACCGGCTGAGCGAGTTTATGACAGACTGGTTGGCAGCAGTGGCATAAAAAGTTTGGTGGCATAAGCTTCATTGTTCAGTTTGTTCAGTGTGTTAGCTTGAAACCATTTAGCTCACTTGAAAAAAAAAAAAGAAAGGCAGTGTTTATTTCGAAAAGGAAACAGAACTATATCCCTTGACTTACAGTTAAGTTCCTACCCATTTTTTTTTCTAACGTGCCAGTCAGATTGGAGTAGTGAGGGAAGAAGAAAATGGCTTCCGACTACAGCAGGCACACTGTAGATTTCTTAAAGCAGTTGTGCGGGGACAGGGAAGCCAGTTTGGGGTGAAAACCAATAAGCAGAACCTCATAGAGGCCCTGATGGTAGCAGATACCCAGAGCAGCGAGTCACCAACCGTGACTGAAAGGGACCAGACCTCGAGTGTGGCAGAATTAGTGGCCAGTGAGGGATCCCGAGCCAATTAGGCGGACAGCAGGGCCACTGTCAATGAAGGGCCACAGCAGCAGGGGAAGATCACCAGTATCCTGAATCCAGAGGTACTCAAGCTGCAAACTGAGTTGCGGAGGATAGAACTGGAGGCAGAGCGACAACAGAGGGAGGCGGACCGTGAGGCAGAGCGACAACAGAGGGAGGCGGACTGTGAGGAACGTAAGCGCCAGTGAGAGGCAGAGGAGAAGAGAGAGCGATAATGCAGAGCTGCAGAGGAGAGGAGAGAGGAGCGCCAGTGGCAACACGAACTGGAGAATCTACGACTCCAACCAGCGGCACCAGGGTGGGTAAGTCGCTTGGGTTTAACTGCGACTGCAGGACTGGGTTACAAATTGAACTCTAAATTAATAGCTGAGTTTAAAGACGGTGAGGACATAGATGCCTTTTTAAATTCTTTTGAAAAAGTTTGTATTCAGGCTAAAATTCCTAGAGAGTCCTGGAGCTCCAGCTATCCCCGCTACTTACCGGAAAAGCTCGGGATGCATTGGGTCACATGGACAATAAAGACAGTGATGATTACAGCAAATTAAAAGCAGCACTACTAAAAAAGTTTGAATTACCTGCTGAATCATACAGAGCTAAATTTCGTAAGCTCAGGAGAAGCCCTGATATGAGTTAAGAGGAGCTAGCCATGAAACAACATCAGTTTTTGGTGGGAAGGAATTGAGGCAAACACTGTTGATAAAATTGAAAATGTGATTTTATTAGAACAGTTTTATTGGCCATGCCCAGCAGAGTTAAAAACCTGGCTAGAGGACCGAGATCCAAAAAACAGTGCAAGAGTCTGCTGAACTCTCAGACCCCTATGCCAAGAGCAGACCTACTCTGAGAGTGAATGGGGCGAGTATGGCAGCGCAGAAAGGGAAAAGCGCGCCTTCAGGGCAGCTAAAACCCTCACTGCCTCCACCAAAACCAGTTAGCCCCAGGTTTCAAAGAAAAGATTTCTCTGAAGTAAGAAATGTTTGTTGGTTATGTAAAGAAACTGGGCACCTTGCCAGACAGTGTCCAAGAAGTGCAAGCAATAATACGCAAAGTAGTACCAGAAAGGAAGTGTGTTGTTTTTGTGCCCCTGGAAGCATGCCAGTGAACATGAGGGAACACATGCACCCAGTCATGGTAAATGGCGTACAGACGCAGGGGTTAAGGGACACAGGGGCATCCCTGACATTGGTAAAAGGGGATCTGGTACAGCCTGGTCAGCTTATACCCAATAAATACGTGACTGTACAGGACTATGTGGGTGAAGAGAAAACATTGCCACTGGCCAGTGTTCTCCTGGACTGGGGTGAAACAGGGGGAACTGTGCAACAGGTGGCTGTAGCTAACACATTAGCAGTGGATGTGATCCTGGGTAACAATCTCCAGCAGGGGGTGGTATGTGTAGTTACCCGTAGCCAAGTGGCCAGGGAAAATTGTAGTTCCCTGAGCCCCCCAGAAGCCATTGGGGAAGATACTGAGAGGCTGGTTCCCCAGCCTGTGTCTCCAGAGGGGGAGACTGATGAAAAGAGGGTAGAAATTTCCCCAGTAGCAAATAACCACCCAGCTACAGAGGGTTACTCCAAAGAGAGAGGGGTGACCCCTTGTCAGAGGGTAGGGATTGACAGTGATCCTGAGGGCCCTGACGCTAGTGCTAGGGACCCTACTTTAGCGACTGAATGGGGCCTGTCCCATGCCTTGGGAAGGTGTGAGGGGTTCGCAGCTGCTCAGAGAAATGACCCTAGTTTAGCGAAGCTGAGGGCTTGGGCAGACTCGGACGGTGCACAGGGAGGTGACGGCAGACATAGGGTTTATTGGGAAAATGGACTTATGTATACACAGGCAGTACAGACAGAGTGAGGGATGCTAGGTAGGCAGCTTGTCGTTCCCCAGGGATATCGTGAGCAGTTGCTCAAGGTTGCCGATGATATTCCCTTGTCTGGTCATCTGGGAATCACGCGCACAACGCAGCAGTTGGCCCAGAATTTCTACTGGCCTAACTTCACCCAGCAGGTGAAGAAGTATTACAGGTCTTGTCACCGGTGCCAAGAAATAGGGAAGGCGGGCAAGAAAACCCAAGCCGCGCTGATCCCCTTGCCCATAGTGGAGGAGCCATTCCAGAGAGTGGGAATGGATATTGTGGGGCCTTTAAATACCCCCAGCTCCTCAGGGAAAAGGTTTATCCTGACTGTGGTGGATTATGCCACCTGGTACCCAGAGGCAGTCGCCCTATCCTCACTGAGGACAGACAAAGTGGCAGATGCTTTGCTTGGGATTTTCTCACATGTTGGGTTTCCGCAGGAGGTAATCACCGATCGAGGGGGTTCCTTCATGTCGGACCTAATGAAATGTCCATGGAAGAAGTGTGAGGTGGTGCAGAGGTGCATGACACCATATCACCCACAAGCCAATGGGCTTGTGGAATGCTTCAATGGTACCCTAAAGTCAATGCTCCGGGCGTTTGTTGAACAGCATGGGAGGGACTGGGAGAAATACCTTCCCCACCTGTTGTTCGCATACAGGGAGGTGCCCCAAGAGTTGACAGGATTTTCCCCCTTCCAACTCTTGTATGGATGCCGGCTACGTTGGCCCCTAGACTTGACCCAGGAGGACTGGGAAGGCAAGCACACCACCCAGGGAACACCCATTGTGGATTACGTCCTAAGGTTTAGGGAAAGGCTGAAGGGGCTTATGGGGACAGCCCAGAGCAACCTGGCAGCTGCCCAACAGAAACAAAAAATATGGTATGACCGCAAAGCCAGAGCTCGCTCGTACATGGTAGGTCAGGAAGTCATGATCCTTATTCCAGTCTAGAAAGACAAGTTGCAAGCTGAGTGGGCAGGACCGTACAAAGTGGTTAGGAAGGTAAATGACGTAAACTACATTGTGGAGTTACCTGACTGTAGACAGACAGAAAGGATGTACCATGTCAACATGATGAAGCCATATGCAAACAGGGCTGACATGGTGTTCGCAGTGTGTAGTCATGGGGAGGGGACGGACGAAGGAGACCACCTTCTGGATTTGCTGGAAGACAGTAACCGGGAGTCCTCTGTGGAGGCAGTAAAACTGCCTCCCCAGCTGACCCCGGGCCAGATCCAGAAAGTGAGGGAGGTTTTAGCAGACTTTGCCCCCTTGCTTAGCGCCAAGCCTGGACTAACCCCCTTAGCAACACACGATGTGGAGACAGGGACGCAGACACCCATACGGCGGACAGCATATCGGGTGTCAGAGGCTGTCCAACAGGACATTAGGAGGGAAGTGGAGGAGATGCTGGATTTAGGGGTAATCCAGAGATCCCACAGTCCCTGGGCCTCACCCGTAGTCCTTGTACCCAAGCCAGATGGCGTAACTCGTTTCTGTGTAGACTATCGTGGACTGAATGCAGTCACGAAGTCAGACGCCCACTCGATGCCCCGGACGGACGAACTCCTGGAAAAGTTGGGGGGGGCGACCTACCCTACGACCACTGATCTGACAAAGGGGTATTGGCAGGTAGAGTTGATGGACAGAGCTAGGGAGAGGTCGGCCTTCATCACTCTGATAGGCTCATTTGAGTTCAAAGTAATGCCTTTCGGAATGAAGAATGCCCCGGCCGCTTTCCAAAGGTTGGTGAACCAGGTGTTAAATGGTGCTGAGGAGTACGCGGTGGCATACCTGGATGACACTGCCATCTTCAGTACCAGCTGGGAGGAACACCTGTCACACCTTAGGGAAGTGCTGGGCAGAATACAGAGGGCCGGGCTCACTGTCAAAGCCGAGAAGTGCCAGGTGGCCATGGGAGAAGTGGCATACTTCGGGCATGTGGTAGGCCGGGGACAGCTCCATCCTAACCAGATAAAAATAGAGGTAATACAGGCATGGCCCAGACCAGAAACTCAGAAGCAGGTCAGGAGTTTTCTCGGGACAGCAGGGTACTATCGAAAATTTCTACCAAATTACAGTGCCCTGGCTGCTCCCCTATCTGACCTGACAAAGAAAAAAATGCCAAGGAAAATCACCTGGGGTCCAGCCTGTGAGGAAGCCTTTACCAAACTGAAGGAGGCACTGTGCAGTGCTCCTGTTTTGACAAGTCCGGACTATAGCAAAACTTTTGTAGTTCAGACAGACGCCTCAGGTGTGGGTATTGGGGCAGTACTAAGTCAGACATCCAGCGAAGGGAGGGACCACCCGACAGCCTACCTGAGCGGAAAGCTGCTCCCCAGGGAACAAGCATACTCCACAGTGGAAAAGGAGTGTCTTGCCCTAGTGTGGGCCCTAAAGAAATTGGAGCCATACTTGTATGGGCAGCCTTTTGTGGTGCAGACTGATCACAACCCCCTGGTTTGGTTGTCACAGATGGTTAAAAACAATGGCAGACTGCTCAGATGGAGTCTTGCTTTACAAGGGTATGATTTGAAAATCATACATAGAGCTGGAGCCAAAAATAAGAACTCAGACGGACTGTCTAGGGTCTATGAGGAGTGAACTGATTTGGGAAGCTCATCCCATGTATGGGCTAGAGCCCCCAAATTCAGTTTAGGTGGGGAGGAGTGTGACGTAGACAGCCAGCTCTGAGTGCTCTGAGTGCTGTATTAATTTTTTTTAATTACGTATAAAATATGTGATGGGAAGGTCAGTTTGAAGAAACACAGTTTTACTGGAACTAACGTATCAACACCCCCAAGGGATAAGTTCAAAGGACAGGAGGTATTTTAAACTGCACAGATCGAGGGTGCAATTACCTTGTCAATTTGCTTTCATCCCAGGGAATAAGATTAGCCATTCATAATGCCCTCAGGGAGATCCTTTGACTAGCATAGTTGCCAGGAAGGACTTGTGGGGAGGGGTGTTGGAGAGAAGCCAGAATGGACATTGAAGAGGTTTGATGTCTGAGCCAGGGAGGACCCAGACGAATTTGGAAGGTCCAATATACATTTCCCGGGGAACCCTTGAATTATATCAGAGAGATCTTTGAGGTGTAGATTCCAAGGTCCAGACGGGATTAAAGAGGCAAATACACTTTTGCTTTGAATACAGTGACTTAGATCAAATAAACTTTTGAGATGTATGTGTAGCAGAGCAAAAACCAGTTCTGACCAGTTAACCTGTGGAGAGGAAAGTCAGTGAGATCACCTCATATGTTTTTTTTAATATTTTATTTGGAGACCCTGTATTGTAAAATATAGATTTTGATACACCATTCGGAGTTAGTGACCTCATGAGAAGGCCGGCTCAGAACTGTGTTTTAATTGCTGAAAGAACCTTGACAGACACACACAAGACAAAACTTTCTGACTGAGAGAAGGGAGACCATCAAAGCACTAAAGTAAGGACCTTAGACAAGATTAGTCTGAAGCTATAAATTGTAGGAACTGCACTTTTACTTATTTGTTTTAAGGCTATATGTGTTGGGATATATATTTGCTCTGTAGTTATTGTTCTGTTTTGATATTTTTAAAGTAAAGATATTTTTTTACAAACGAAACTGCTGGAGTGCCTTGATATTTCTTTTTATTTTAAGTGAAGCTTTTAAAGGTTATAAGTACACTGTGTATGGGCTTATTGTATACCAAACTGGGAAATGGATAGAGTTCTCTAAAAGTCTTGCAGAGAGTTCTAAGGGTTCATTTGAAAGACCTGGTTGGGTGCCCGTAGGCAAATAGATCTGGCCCCCCGAAGACAGAATTATCTGAGCCTGATAACTGGGTATGCTAACAAGAGGTTATCAGTTTGAATCCTTCCAGAGCTTGAGACTAAGATGACTTGAACCCACAAAACAAACAAGAGGGTTACCTTGTCTGTTCACTGTACACAAATCATATGCCCAGAGGTTGGCACTTTGGGAGTAGAGGTCTGACCAGCTGAGTGAGTTTGTGACACTGTGTACCTCTCTGAAGGGCGCTAACCTGAGCACTACATCTCTTTTTGAAGGGGGGGGGCTCTAATTCACAAACAGTCTTGATCCCTCTAACAGCATGACATCCACAGGGGGGAGAAAAATGACAGTAAAATGTAAATACTATGTACATCTCTGGAGGCACCTAACCTCACCACTATGTCTTTTGTTGGGTGGGAGGAGCCCTCTGCTGTCCAGCTAGCCAATGTGAATTACACATTAGTACAGTAATAAGGGAACTATTTTTCCAATTACCATTATTAAAAAGCTCTTTTTTTTTTTTTTTTTTAAATGTTGGATATTTCCTTTCCTTTTTTTTTTTCATATTTACAGAGGAGGGCATTTTATAAGCTTAATAAGACACTCTGAGGTGTGAGTTATGGCCTGATAAGAGCACCTCCCAGGTGCTAAAGGCACTCATAATGCACCTGGGGCGTGCTCTTATCAGGCCATAACCCACACCACGTTGTGTCTTATTGCTTGCTTATCAAATATGAGTATCCCAAATATGCATTCTGGATACTGCAACTACATGAACAGGAATGTATCTGCTGATAGAATTCTTTTGCTATTCTGTCTGCAACCCCCGGGCCACTTTTAACTAGTTAGCACACCCCCCATTAAATCTGGACACTGGTATCCACATATTGGCATACCATTTACTTTACGAAAGTTGGTACCACCCTTGGCGTTAGGATGTTTACCTGGCTCATTTCTAGAGGAAGAGAGGGGTGGGGGTACAAGAACAAAACACATGAGCCTTGTGTAAAAATTACAACCCAGGTCCAGGGTGGAGGGTGCTAGGCATCTGCTAGATCTAAACTGCTGAGGGGGCCCCAGTAAATCCAACAACCAGAAGCAAGAATCAGAATGTCCAGAACAGGAACTGGGATTGTGCAGTATGGCTTTATTTAACAGTTGGAAAACTAAAGCAGTAGTGGACCCCCATGGGTCGGTCAAAGCAGGACAGGTACATTTCACGAACTCTCCTTGCATGCAGTACAGTTTGACAACAAACAAAAGAACATCTTTTTCCCATTTCCCAATAGTGCATATAATGGGCACCTGGCCACGCACCCAAACATTTTTCTCCCATGAGTGCACATATTGTGACACTAAGCCACACACTCAGAACTCTTCTTTGAAAAATAGGTGCAATTATGTGAAACTCAGCCACACACCTAAGCCTGCGGCACTGGCCTTTGCTCAAGTAAAAACTGATGCCCTTTATGAAGCAGTAAGCCCTGCCTTGTAAGCATCCAGATGGCGTCCCTCCCACCCTTTGCCCCAACCAACAGTCTCTGCCATTCCTTCAGGGTTATATCATTGAAACCCCCATTCCCCACTGAAATGCTAGAGGTCCCATACTTTCCATTCCTATCACTCACTCACTGGGGTGACCACAGTACACTTCACTCTCCTGGGTGAAACATGTCGCAGAAATTCACTCTCCTGGGTGAACAAGGGGCACTGACAAGTGCGTTCTATCCTTATCTATGGGCACACACACCCCAGAAACAATTCCCCTAAATATGTGGAGAACTTGCCTCCTTAAAACAGTACTCACGAACTAGTTGTCCCATTCACTGGGCATGGAACAACAAAAAGGCACCTCTCCTGGGTAGCAGGTCAAAACAGTCTCAAGTTCTTTTCCAAGGCAGCTGAAACATACAAAGGATCCTCAGGGGATTGCCCCTTGAACCCACTGAGAAAAAGCAGTTCTCTCTCCTAAGCTGGGCTCCGGGCTTCCTTACTCCTAGGCTGTACCTCCTGATACCGATAGGCAGGCAGGAATCAGACCACTGCAGCAGGGGACATCCAGCCCTCCACTTCATCTCTCCCTCAGTTTACTTCCTGCCTGCCATAAGGCAGATTCAGTGGCAGAGCTGAAGACACCAAACTGTAAATGCAGTCTATTTTTATTTAAGAAGAGGACTGACAAGGGGAACTTACATACAGCATTGCCTCATAGTTTCTGGAGAGTCCCCAGTCTCAGCCATGCATGCTGCACAGACTGGACCCTCTTACTCTTTCCCGCTTTGAGGCGCACCCCAACAGTCTCGGTGGGAGGGAATTCTCTTGACAGGATTACTACTGCTTGGCCATCATGCCTCCTCCAACACTGCAACACGGAACATTCTGGCTCCTTTTTCCTGCTTCATATTCCTACCGCCAACACCCAAGTCTGGCAGGTAGCAGACAGCAGGGCCCCTCATGCTGCACTTTTATTTTCAGCTCCGGAGAGCCGCGCTTCACTTCCTCACCTATTGCTCAGGCTGCCAATGCAGCAGGCTCGTCACAACGCAGGAGAGAAGCCACCAGGAGTGATCTCGTCCCACCACAGTAGCAGGGGCTTAATTTGCAGCAGGAGCTTAATTTCGGCTCAAGAAGAGCTGTGCCACAGCCCCCAAATAGCAAGCAGGAGCTTCTACTTGGCTCAGGAGGAGCCACTCAGGCAGAAGCAATTGGCCCCGTGGCAGTAGGAGCTTAATTTCAGCTCAGGATGAGCTGTGCTACAGCCCTTAAACAATGGGCAGGAGCTTTAAGTCAGCTCAGGAGGAAGCATTCTCAGCCCTTCGGTAGGCACCGGCAGTAGCAGTTTTCAGGCTCGCCAATGACTAGCACAGGAATTATCTCGGAAGTGGTCGCGCTTCTCAACAGCAGGTGCCTCATTCTGGCTCAGAGAGAGCCACGCTACTGCTCCTCTTCGTCAGCACCTAGAGCGGGAATGCTCCACAGTAGCAGGGGCTTCACTAGCGGGAGCACGGGAACACTCCACAGTAGCAGGGGATTCACTAGCAGGAGTGTTTCTTCCTCCACGTAGGGGCTTCATTTCCGGCAACGCTCTGCAGTAGCAGGGGTTCACTTCAGCTCAGGAACAGCCATGCTACAGCCCCTCATCACTAGCACTCCCGGAGCGGTCCACTCCACAGTAGCAGTGGCTTAATTTCAGCACACGAAGAGACTCATCAGGGGCACTCTCGGAGCTCAGGAGGAGCCTCATCGGGGGCACTCTCGGAGCAGTAGTGCTCCACAGTAGCAGGAGCTTCATTTTGGCTCAGGAACAGCCACGCTACAGTCCCTCCGATGGCCAGGACAGCTCAGGCAGTCAACTCTATAGCTGAGCTGGCTGTGTGGTGTAGTGGCTTGAACCATTGCTTCTGGAGTCTGTGGTGCTGGGTTTAGATCCTGGTGTAGGCAATAGTTTTACATTTCAAAGTCTCTTACCCATCAGGCCCCAGGATGCACGACAAGGGGAACCAACCAGAGCGATTGCACCCCCACCTTACTATCCAGCTTGTTGGGGTACCTTAAATAGGAGCTCATGCCATCCTCCCATTCAAAGGTGTGAAGGGCTATTGGGAGCAAAGCACAAATTCTTACGGGGCAGACACTGCCACAGATGTCGCCCCCCCCCCCAGGTCCCCTTCTCTGGCTTGCTATGCCTAAGTGAGACAGCTGCAAGGGCGGAGGAGGTCTGGAGACATCCACCCTACTATCACAGGAACCATTCCCGGGCAGCGCAGACCCATCAGCCCTTCTCCTCCAAGGGACAGCGGGGTTTACCAGCAGGCTTAGCCTTCAAGCCTAACAGGACCTTCACCCTCAACTCATCGTGCCCTGGCCATCATGCCTCAATCTCCTTAATAGATCGGAGGGTCCACGGGATGCCCACCCCTATGCCTATTCCCAATCGTCTCACCGGAAGGACATTGCTACTCTGGACATACTAGTAGCACAAGTCTGCCAGAGGTCAGTTAGTCCCCCCAGAGGCAGAGGGGCTACTGAGTGGTGTTTCTGTCTCGGACAGCTATCCACCCAGAAACTTAGCCTTGGATGATCTAGATTACTTCATGGGTGAGTGAGGAATCTCACTCGAGGTCTCCCTCAGCAACTCCTAAACTTCCAACCAGCACTCAGACTGGCATCGACTACCAAGCAACAGGGAGAACTTATATATTTACCTCAGGGGGTGGGGCTTCTCTATGGGACCCAGGGGACACGAAGGTGGAGGCATCCCTCGAAGAGACGCTTTTAGTCCTCCACTCCTCCCTTAAAGCAGCTGCGAACAACCTGTTCTTAACACCACTGATGTGGCATTCCAGCGTGCTGATGAGCTACACATAAGCAAGCCCAGCCATCCTGTTTTCCGCATGAGCTGCAATACCATGGGCCACTATCCTGGCATTCCAGCATGCTGACGAGCCAGGTGTAGATAAGCCCACCCCGCAACAGCTTCAGAGCGGGACTGTTCTAGGCATTATCAGCAGATATCTCAAAGGAGGCTGCCAGTTGCAAAGCATGGGCCATGCTTTAACTCACCTTGCCTCGACATACCTAAGGCTGCAGGAATGGCAGGCGGACAGGTCGCCAAGGCTCACTTGGCGAATGCCCCCCGACAAAGGAGAGCTCCCGTATGGATAGTCTTTAAAGGGGGTAGTAAAAGATTCCAGAGAAGTGACGAAAACCTAACTACCACAATTCAGGAGCATGTACAGACCCTGGACGTAGGGATCCAGTCAGAGTATTCAAGCCCATGCATACTCGGAGGACAAATTAAATCTGCCTTGGCAGATGATACTGGGTCATCTCTATCACCCAGCAGATGCAAAAAGGTTTTTTTCTGGCATCCATAGATCTGCAGGATGCCTATTTACCCTTCCCACTCAGTAACGTCACGTGCACAATCTCAGGTTCAGAGTGGCAGAGCAATACTTCAATTCAGACTATCATTGGGGTCTTCCTCAAACCCAAGGACAAAATTGAAGGTGCCAGTACTGGTCATAATCCACATAAAGGCCCCACAGCTCAACCAAACATTACAAGCAGTGGCAGAGGTGGTCTGGTACATGCCGGCACATGGTTTTCTCATCAACTGGAGAAAGAGTTCCCTAATTTCAAACCAGACCTTGATCCTTCTGGGGGCAGACATTATGACACAAGGATTTCCCCCCCAAAAACGAAATTTCAGATTCTCCTAAAGCTCATCAAGGAGATTAACTCCTCATTTATTTATTTTTTTCATATAGCTCATTCAGACAGAGTGAACCCTCCCTCCAGTGATGTCTCGGAGGACAGAGGTCATGAAGGGTCGCAAGTTAGACCATCCTCACCAAATCCGAATCGCAACC
Organism: Neoceratodus forsteri; assembly: GCA_016271365.2. Taxonomy (NCBI): domain Eukaryota; kingdom Metazoa; phylum Chordata; order Ceratodontiformes; family Ceratodontidae; genus Neoceratodus; species Neoceratodus forsteri. Next base: position 1,410,596,615 of record CM028131.1, on the reverse strand, counting down.
GATGCAAGCCTCATGAGCTGGGGATGGCTCACCTGCTTCAGCTGTTGGCACTGGGCAGGTGGTCGCTGTTAGAGGCACAAGGTACAGCATAAACGTTCCCGATGTGAACAGTAGGCCATGCCCTGAGGCACTCTGAACAGCAATTCCTCAATCAGGATAGTCTGTTTCCAACCGACAATATGTCAACGTTGGCATATACCAACCATCAAGGTGGCACAAGAAGCTTAAAATGCTAAGGGAATCCCTTCTCTTTCAGTGGGTCTCGCACCACTGAGCGAGGTATTTACCAGGGCAGGTAAACGACATGGCAGACTAGCTTAGTCACAAGGCTGGCCGACCATGGGAATGGGAGCTGAAGGATAGTGCCTCCTACATCTTGACAAATCAGTGGGGCAATCCTCAGACAGATCTTTTCGCCTGCTGGTGGAACTCCAAGGTAAGCAATTCTGCTCCCTGGCCAAGGATGAACCAGCGGTGGCTCAGGACACCTTTTTCCCCTAAACTGGGATGAGTTTGGTCTCCTGTATGCCTTTCCTCCAATACCTCCTCTATCAAGAGTCCTTCACAAAGTGGTTCGGGACAGGACAGTCATGATTCTAGTCTGCCCCTTATGACTTTTCCGCACATAGTTCCCGATTATTTTTATTTAGCTTTTGTTGACCGGGTAAGTGCACTAGACAAATCCTGCCTATTTTCAGGCACGACCCGGGGGAGGGGGAAACAGATGAATGCCAACTGACCTTGAACCAGATTAAGCTGTTGGTGGTATTTTTTTAGTGAATGAGGGAAATTTGGCCAGGACACCGGGGAAATTCCCTTACTCTTTTCGATAAGTGCCATGGGATCTTTAACATCCACCTGAACTACCACCAATCCAGGCAGATGGGACCTCGGTTTAACGTCTCATCCGAAAGACGGCACCTCAGAAAATGCAGCACCCCTCTCATGCTGCATTACAGTGTCAGTACTGGGATATTAACCCAAGTGCCAGATGTGGGAACTGAACCCACAGCCCTCTGATCTCCCGGCCTCAGAGGCGAGTGTGCTACCTACTGAGCCACTGACACTGCATTATCATTTGTCTGTCAAGGCGTTCACGTCTAACATTCACGTTCAGCCTGGGCATTCTCCATCAAGGTCTGGCCCGGCATCCCATTTAAAGAACTTATCTCTCTAGGCCTGGAGATTGAGAGGGAAAAACTTTTAAGGCGCTCAACTACACAGCTCCTGTTATTGACATGATGGGGAACTTATGTCTCTCTTCTTCCTCCAAAGTGTATTATTGAGTCTGGAGAAAATTTTGGTTCTGGCTTCATTCAAAACACACATAGAACTATACAATATAACTGTCTGTTCTACTGCAGTTCCTTTCAGATGGATGGACAAAGGACTGCAACCAGTCACCTTACAAGTTCAGGTTTTTGCACTGGGGGCACTCTTGTGGATGAATTCAGGGGAATCGTTAGATGCATATACTCATGTCTGTAGGTTTCTAAAGACAGCAGCATTAGGTTGCCTTCCAACCCACCAAAGTTACCACCTTGGAGTCTTAATTTGGTTCTCAAGGCTGTGGCCAAGGCCCCCCTTAGAGCCTATCAAGAACATATCCATCATGCATTTCAACTTAAAGGTCACCTTTTTTCTCATAGCTATTGCTTCAGCCAGGAGAATCAGCAAACTAAAAGCATTGCTTACCCAAGTGCTATACACTGTTTTTCATCAGGCTCAAACAGTTCAAGGTTTTTTGCCAAAGTTATGCTTCCCCTCCAATACAATCAAGGGTTCCTGCTTCCTTCCTTCTGCCTACTATCCAAAAGCAATAAGAAAGAGGAATTGCATTCTCTAGATGTGGGAGGTGTTATAGCAACATAGAGACATGGAGGTTGAGGGCAGATGGGGACCTCGTAGCCCATCTAGTCTGCCCCTGATGAAAATGTATATTAAGAGAGAGGAAGCTATTTGCAAAACTTTAAATTTGTTCATGCCAGCTATGGGCCAAAATTATGTTTAACAAGGATTCAAAAGGCTCTACAGCCAGATGGATTCTATCAACCACTTCCATGTCCTGTGATCAGGCCGGAGTAACTTGCCTGGTCCAGGGAGAGACCATTCCAACAGAGCTATGGCCTCTTCATGGGCATATTTCAGAGAAGCTTCGACAGCACACTTATGCAGAGCGGCCACTTCATAATTCATTCACACATCTTCAAAATTTTAATTGCTGGAAGTGCTGCCCTCAGATGAGGCATCCTTGGCTGCAGAGTGCTTCAAGCGGTGGTGGATCCTTAAGGGTTCCTGACATTCTTCCCACCCAGGACATCTGGGGATGTACTCCTTTTGTATATCCCAGGAGTAAGGAAGCCTGGAGACCAGCTTAGGAGACAGAAATCGAACTTTAAATACCTGTAAATTTTCTTTCTCCAATGGCTGGTCTCCGGACTTCGGATTCCCTCCCAGAATGTATATAGTTGGCTGGCCTCTAGGCCATATATGCCTTAAAATTCATATTCTTGTTTTCTGTCTCCAAGTTCTAGTAGTATTGCCACATTGGACTGCTTTAGGAAGAACAGAGGGAGACAGGAAGTGGAGAGCTGGATGTCCCCTGCTGCAGAGGTCTGATTCCTGCCTGCTTATCGGTATCAGGAGGTAAAGCCCAGGAGTAAGGAAGCCCGGAGACCAGCCGTTGGAGAAAGAAAATTTGCAGGTATTTAAATTTCGATTTCCTTCCACTTCACTGGAAGTAAAAATCAGGACATCCTGCTATAGAAAGGTCTCCACCACTTCACTGGAAGCTGGAAATTGTACTCTACACTAGGGTGAGAAGTTCTGGGCCCTCAACTCAGAGCCCCACTGGCAGTCTTCTGCCACTCTCACCTCCACACTCAGACTCTAACTCAGACTGAACATTCTAAGCTCCCCAGAGCAGCTGTACACAGGAAAGGGTTCTGCTGCTGTGAGAGTTCCAAATGACATAATCATTCTTCTCTCAGGCTAGCTGAGTAAACAATGACGTCATTGTGTAAGAAATTCCTAATGAGCTCCCTACCAGCTGTCTGCCACCTTTCTAATACTAATACTGATAGGATTCTAGTAACCCCAAGGGACTGGGTAGTTACATATCTATGTGTATTTCTAATAGTGTATAAATACTGAGGTATGTATTGAAATGTGTGCACATAATCCTATGCAGTAAACACTGAACTGTGCGTAGCAAGCCAGCTGTCCTGTGGGAGTACTCCACCAGCATTTAGAATCCTCTAAAAGGGCAACTTCATATCTTGATTGTTGGTATAATATGCTATCCTGCATTCATCTTATAGAAGAGAACCTTTCATTGCTGACTGATCAAATGGTTGTGACTCAACAACGTGTTGGAAAACTTTAGTGTTTTCTCCACCACTACTAACCTTCTTGTGTGAGATTGCTACATAAATTACATACTTGCAATCCGCAGCTACAAAAAGAACATTGAAGGTTTGGCTTAAAATAAACAGGCTGATCAAAACAAGATACTCCAGACTTTGCCTGGAGGAAATGTACAGCTACGTCACAAAAGGCTATAAACTACCGTGGCCAACAATGATACAGGGCTTTCTCGCTAGATTAGGTTTTGGCTATATGTGGGATTTCCCACACTAGAACCTTACCAGTTTATGAAAAATACTTCAGCATATACACCTTCATGAAACACAACAAACCATAGCTGACATCAGAAATCAGAAGGTATGACAATGGCGTTCCAAAAACAAAAGATTCAGTTCGAACCATATCTTTTGGCACTTAACAAATCCTGCTGACAGGAAATTATTTACCTTTTTTAGAATGGAAATTTATGAAAGTAACATGAAAAAAAGATTCCACATTTTAAAAATGTATAAACCCTATAGGTAGTCGCTTCTTTGGATTCCCAGAAACAGTATCCCACATGTTATTCATTTGCTCAAAGTTCAAAAAAGACAGAGGGCTGGATATTCAAACTGCGCCATTCATAGGTGCAAGCCCTTGAGCTGCGCAAAATAGTTGCACAGGGGTGTGTCCTGGGCGATATTCAAAGGAGTTGCGCTATTGAGCAACTCCTTTGAATATCACCCCCCAGCCACAGCCACTGTGCATGGCGCAGTTGAACTTGTACCACCGCAAGTTGACAGAGTGGAGCATTCAACTTGCGGTGGCTATGCTATACATTACCATGCTAAAATCACAATATTCAAGGGCAGACATGTAAATGGGGCTATAATTCATGCAAGGCGAGGGGGGCCATTTGCATGTGATTATATCCCCATTTGCATGCCATTGGCATGTAGGTGCGCCCGATCCTCAAGGACTTGCGCCTGGCGCCCTGCCGAAGCGGCAGCCGTCGGGACCGGCGCCCCCTGCAGCGATCGCGGGCATAGTACTCCCCACCAGCCCGATCGCGGGCATCAGTGTGCTCCCCACCCTCCTCCCGTACATATCCCTGGTGGTCCAGTGGACGAAATGCCCGATGGCGGGCAGTATGTGTGATAAAACCACCCCCCAACATAGCCCTGGTGGCTAGTGTCCCCCACCCTACCCACCACGAAGCCCCAACTCCCCTCCCCTTGCGGCAATAGCAGCATCACCGCCTGCCACCCGACATCCGCCGACTGACTGCCGACATTCCACAAATCTGGACTGTCATGTACGGTATGGGCTGCCGCCCATTGGCTCTTGCTCTGCACCAATGGGCGTGCAGCCCTGCAGTCAGTCGGCGGGCGGGCGGGCGGCAGGCGGGTGGGATGCTGCCGCCCGCCAGCTGCCAGGGGAGCGGTGGTGGTAGGTGGGGGGACACTCAGCCACCAGGGCTATGTTCGGGGTGGTTTTATCACATACTGCCCGGCGATCGGGCATTTCGTCCACTGACCACCAGGGATGTGTACGGAGGGGTGGGAATTATTATATATACCGCTCGTGATCGGGCATTTTGGTCCACTGACCACCAGGATGAACGGAGGGGTGGGAATTATTATACATACCACCTCAATCGGGCATTTCGGTCCACTGGACCACCAGGGATAGAACGGGAGGAGGGAGGAGCTACTGATGCCCGCGATCGGGCTGGTGGGGAGTACATCGCCCGCGATCGGGCCGCGGGGGCACAGGGACTGGTTAGGCCAGCCACAGGTGGCAGCTGCTGTGTTGCGCCCTGCAATACAGCAGCTCACCTGTGGGTGGCCCTCGACTTAAGCCTTTTTTGGCTCAAAGTCCTGCAGGCGCAGGTTGGGGGTTGCGCCTGCACAACTCTGCACAGCCCGGCTGAATATCGGGCTGTGCAGTTTATGCATGGTTCCTCCCCCTCCAGTTCAGTTATGTGCCACAAGATCAATAGGTTTAAGGATCTCGGGTAACTTTTCTATTGAACGATGTGTGCAACTGTTTACAGTTTTTCTATGAATTTATGAAGCCCTTTTCTCAAGCCAACCCCTTGGGATATAATTTTTTAAGTCCATTACTGGAAGTTTTTTCTTATAGAGATTTATGGTCATTTCTTTAGTAAGCCTGTTTACATTCACCAGAAAATGTTTATAAGGCCTCTACCTACACCTTCCTCTCTTGTGCAATATGATGTACTGATTTATTTTAAATCCCAATTTTATTTGATTGTACATTGAAAATAATGCACTGGAGATATACAATGCTCCCTCAATTATCCACCCCCCATTATCTACCACCCTCTATTATCTGTCTACTTTTGTCTCATACTAATTTCTCATTTTGCCATTGCCCCCCATTATTTACCAAGTAAGCATTAATCCACGACGAAGGTAGCATCTAATGAGGATGTTAATGCATGGTTGGGGTCGTTGTGGCATGAGGCCACAGGCCGAGTGCGTACAACGACCAACCACGCATTAACTCCTCATTAGATGCCACCTTCAGAGTGGATTAATGCGCTTGTAACATGGCTTGTGCAACAAACATTTAGTGTCACTGTTATTTTCATCCTGTCAATAACAGAAGACAGAGACATTTTCCACTGTGTACATTTCTACCTTGCACTTTGTGAACACTGGAGACACACTAATTTATTTACTTGTGTTGTGAACAGTTCATCAAACATAACTATGACTACACTATGTGTTTACATATCTTTCATAAAATTTGTCGGATCTGGGCGGCATTTATTTCACTTGTGACGCTAGGAGGTCTGTTATATGTTTCTTTCTCCTTCTCGCTATCTGGCCCTCAATCTGTTCTGCAAAATTTCTCACTTAGTGTATGTGTGTGTCTCTCTGTGGCTCCGCTGTCGCTGCACTCCCCATTTTCTACCTGCCGTTCTCTGCCTTGCTCGCGGATTTCCTGCATCGGTTCCACATGTCTGCAATGCCCTACCTGCGTTTCGCACAGCTACAACTCCAATTCTCTCTCTCCTGCACTATGCACGGCTCAACATTTGCCGTCCTGAACATTTCCTCTTCTGATGCCTCTCACGGTGCGTTGCGCTCCGGATATTCCTTCCCGGTTCCTCCACTGTCCTCGTCCACGTCACTCCTGCCTCCCTGTCTACATTTCTACATATTATGACTGCCTGCTGTGGGCTGTGTGTACTTTTGTATACTGCTACTGTGTCCTCCGTGGCTGTATCAGGTAGTTCACAAGCAACACGCCATTACTGTCTCATAATGCCGTATTGCTCTTGTACCACCTGACGCCCTTCACCCTATCACCTTTCTGTCTCAGACTCCTCGTATTTTTGCCATGATACAACCTCGATTATTCACCACCCTCGATTGTCTGCCAAGTTTTGTCTTGTACCAGAGTGGGCGGGTAATAGAGGGTGCACTGTATTTATGAGTCTGCTGTTTTATGTATGTTAAGTTGTAATAATGTGAATGTTGAATAATAAAAACATTACTACTACTACATACATGCCAACTAAACAAAAGAAACTTAACAATATTTCAGTGTTATTTGATTGAAATGCAGTGTGTCTCTCTTTCCTGTAGGAAACAGACATTTAACCTGCTTAAAATTTAGGCATCAATAGTATGCTTTGTTCCAAAATGAGTGTGATTTGACAGACTAACAACTATCTATCAAATAAAGGCAATATCTTCCTTTTTAGTACAGACAGTTTTGACAGCCACTGTTTTTAGATCTGAGCAGTATGTTCTCACCTTCTTTCTTTTCTTTCAAAACAAGCCACTTTCTAGTGTAGGTAACATACTGCAGAGCGCTGGAAGACAAGGAGAAAGGGAGTTGAGGCAGTGGTGGAGCATAATGGATAGATATTTTTTTGCCTGCCCAGGAGTTTACCAGCAGTGGACACGCAAAAAGCCACTTGGAATTTTGCGGCATTCACTTTTTTATTTCTAGTCAAATGAGCACTGAAGTGTTGTAAAATTAAATGCCCTACAGGGAAAGTCTGGTTGATAACATGCATTTCTTCATTTTTGCACGCAATTCATGACACTGACTGTATTATAGTAGCCATATACTTGAAGAAAACACAGTGGGTTTTTTGTTTTCCTTGTGGACTACAGTATTTGATGTACAAATCCAATATGGAATTGAAAGCTGCATGACACTGTTAAAACTAAAAAGAATAATTTCCTATTTCATATTTGAGTGGCTTATTTTCTGGCCAAGATCCTCAAAAGGTCATAACAAACTTTATTTAATTTTACTTGTTTCCTATTCAGATGTAATTGCAGTTTTCCAGATTTCATCACATATACAGACAGGAAAGCGTTGAGGTGGACATGTTTCCAAAGGGCCTTTGGATGAGCTCACTGCTCAGTACTCTGAAAACTAATACTGTTCAGGTGAAAAGGCTGCATAAACAAGGAATCATAAATACGGATAATGTAAGACTATTTCAAAATTAACACACAGAACAATACATTAGGGTAATAAACAGATTTCACACATGCCCAAATGTCTGATTTTTATTGAAAAATGAAAACAAAAGGTTTATGTTCCCCAACCACACTCTCACAAGCAGCCATTTCCAGATAATTAACTTGTGGCTGGGAAGCACTGATCACCCAAGGCAAATTAAGCCCCTGTAAATGCCACAAATGTGAGGGAGTTACAGTGGTTGTAATCCAATCACTTTTTTTGTGAGAAAAAAACAATATTTTAAAAAAGGAAGATGTGGGTTACACAATTGTGCACCACAATACTGCCGCATCCTGCATTTCTAAGAGCAAGGCATAACATAAGTTGGTTCACATCGCAATTTGCGATCATAAAATGTCATTTACAGATCAACTGAAGATTTGATTGGAGGCAAATGTTAATCAGTTTTTTGGCCAGTATTGTGTGTTTGTTTCCTCTCACCATGCCTAATGCCCAATCCCCTCTCCTCCATGTGCAGCTACAAACCGGTTTGATCACCCCCCCCACCCTCGAACATGCATAGGGAGTGCTGAAATGCGAGAATGTGGGATTAGAGGGGTGAGTAGCATTCAAAGAAGGCAGAATAAGAGGAGTGGGTGGAGTTCATGGCGCAACTACGAAAACAGCAGCCAAGTGTTCCAGAGCGATTGGTAAGCCCAGCTGTAAAGGGAAGTAGGACAATCATGACCGCTGCAACCTGGGTAAAGAAAAACCCGGCCTGCTGCTGCCCCAACAAAATGCACATACAATCACCTGTAGCTGAAAACTGTCAGGCCCCAAGATAAATGCTCGTAGGAGGGGGTAATGCACAAGATTCTGTTTGAATAGAGAGATTAAGCCGGTGGGTCAGCTACTGGGGTCACTAGTAAGTTTGAGAGGTCCAGGAGTGGTAAGGGTGCTACATCAGTCTTGGGAGATGAGGGGAAAGTATCTATGTCTAGAACGAGCATGTAGTTAAAGTATGGTAATTTTATTTGCACATCTATCTAAAAAAATGTTTAATGCTTAATTCTATATTGTGTAAGCCCAAAACTAAGCACTCCAATGTGATCTCACAGTTGCTTGATTTGTGGCTGACTACTGACTGAAGTACTGCTTATTTGCTGTTGTAACATGGCTAAAACAAGAAGATCACAAATAAGGAAGATAACTGGTTTAATAGCGTCAGGTGGTACAGGAGCAACACGGCATTATGGCACGATAATGCCGTGTTGCTTGTGTAATACAGAAACTAGGCACAGGGGAGAAAGAAGCAGTAGAGATAACGCAGGGCAGCGCACAACTTACCAGAATAGAGCAGGAATGTAGACGGGGAACGAGCATGGACGTGGACCAGCACAGAGGAGCAACCAGCAACATAGGGTCATATGGAAACACAGCCCCACAGGTAGCGCAAGAAGAAATGCCAGCAGGAGATGATTTGGAATGTGTAGGAGCAGGGGCGACACCGAATGTGAATTAATGCTGGTCAAAATGTAAGGCGGAGAGGTGTAACACTGGGAATCAAGTGAGGAAAGAAAGGAGAATGGGACAGAAACGCAATTGTGAAACAGTGCAGTGAGTGATGTCAGAGCAACGTGGCAGAGATACACAGAAGGGGACAAAATATGCAAAACATATTGATGGGGAAATAGCGAAATGCAGAAATGACAGTATCAGAGACCTCCAAACGGACCGATTAAAATAACAGCCAAACAGAGCTTGTGAATTGTCACAAGCAAGTGTTGATAGATACTTTAACACATATGTTAAATATAGTTTTGACAACATGAGCATATAAATGGAACTCTGCTAAATGCTGAAAAAGTGCAGCAGAGAAATCAAAAGAGAGCAAAATCTCTTTCTATTATTTCATGCACAGCATCAGAAAAAGACGTAGAATAACCACACAATCCTAGAAGCCATGTTACAAGCACATTAATCCACTCTGAAGGTGGCATCTAATGGGGAGTTAATGCATGGTTATTCTGTTGTAGGCACTCGGTCTGCGGCCTCGGGCCCCAACGGCCCCAACCATGCATTAACTCCCCATTAGGTGCCACCTTCATCATGGATTAATGCTTACTTATACTCCTGAGTGACCTGTTTGTTTTGGGGAGTGAACTAAGGCTACAGACCACAGTACTCAATTTTTAAACTGATACCCTTTGAGAATAAAATTCTGTTGAGCAATATATGTTAGCAAACATTGTCTCCTGGGCTTTTTTTATTGACAGAAAAACAAGCCACTTTCTAGTGTAGGTAACATACTGCAGGGCGAAGATAAAGAAAACATTCAGTTATTATTATGCAACAATAAAAATAAGCATTTTTAGATACTGCTCTTCGAACCCAAGTGATTGCAACTCAAACTGATTTTGATTAGCAATCACTGTCTGCTAATCAAGTTTCCGTAACTAATTTATGCCTTGAAAAGATTAATGCCCTGTAGAGCAGTCAATCACAAAGTGTACTGGCCAACTGGTACACTCAAAGGTTGCATACTGAAGAGGCAGTCTGCAGGAAGAGCAGTGCAGAGTATCCATAAATGGGAGCTAGGAGAGAAGAAATATATATCCAAATTGTGAGATTTCTGTGCGTCTCTCCAAATCACATACTTTAAAGCTTCAATCACAGCACAAGGCATCATGGTTATACAAACACTTGTGCAAGGTAGGGTGCCAAGGCTTCACCAGAACATCATGTGTCATCATGTAAACAGGCATGTGCATCTGATCTAGTAGTACAAGCTGAGAATGACAAACTGTGCACAGGTTTCCTCCTACTGAGATGCCTCGGTATAATGCAGTCGCTGTCTCAGCCAAGTATCCTGTCAGCCCCAAGGCATGGCTCATTTAGCATACTTAAGGCAGCATAATGAAAAAGTAATTTGCAGGAAGAGTCGTGTGCTGTATCCATGAAAGGATGCTAGAAGAGAAGACAAATCCAACTTGTCTAGCTTCTGTGCCTCTCTACAAACCACAGACACACACTCTAAAGCCTCAATCCCTGTGCAAGGCATCATGGGTATGCAACTCCTTATGCAAGGCAGGCCAACAAGGCTTCACCAGAACATGTATTTTCCTTTCAACAGCCTTGTACAGCTTATCACGTGTAGAGTAGGGGCCTATGACTGCTCATCCTGCAAACTGCCTTTTCATTATGCCGTACCTCCGAGTGTACTAAATGCCCTGTTTCCTTAGGGCTGACTCAGTATTTGGCTGAGACAGTGATTGTACTATACTGAGGAGTCCCAAAGGCCGAAACACTTGTCTGTAGTTTGACGTTCTGAGCCTACACTGGATCTAATGTACAAGTGTGTTTAAAAGGGGATATCTGTTCTAGTGAAACCTTGTCAGCTCTCCCTGCTCAAGGATTTGCATACCCTGCACTGGGACTGAGGCTTAGAAGTGTATGTGTCTGTGGTTTGGAGAGATGGACAGAAACCAAAAACATTCTGCCTTATGAAAAATGATTAGACTTAAAATATTCCTTAAGGCATACTATTCTTTGTTTAACATGCATGCACATCGGTGAAAACTACACTGCCCATACACACAGAAGTATGGTTTTCAATGGCCAAGCATCTTATCTCTAACCATGAGGCAGTTTAATAAACTAGAATTCAACTAGTAAATATAGCAATAGCAGTATAGTGGTGGGAGGTCACCACTTAATACCCATATCTAGAACTACATAAAATCTAAGGCTACAGGCCAAGGTGCTTACAACGTCTCAAATACAGCTTTTACAAGGTTTACAAAAACAACATCTCTATTAAAGTGAATACAGTGAAAAATTATAATTAGAAAAAATTAAATTTAAAAAATTGTTTAGGGAAGTTCAAATTAGATTCCTGATGGCATTTTGTCTATGGAGGTTAGTGAAAAAATGTTGAGAGTGAAGAGTGGATTGGGAGTATCAGCCAATCAGAATGCAGAAATTACATACAATCCTCTTGTTAGGACTTTTGCAGTACAAAACAGAATAACTTTTATAATATGACTACCTTATATTGACAGTGGAGTGCATTTTACATTGAGGGTGTCGTGCATGTCTGAACGTCTCACATGTTCATACAGTATCTTCTACTTCCCCTAACAAAACTGATTAGTGTCTTTTACATGAAGACACTACTGCATGAAAGATTTGGGAACACTTGCCTTGAAATGCCTATATTATTTCTTAAAGGTAACATACGTTTTCTCTTCTTTAACGGGAAATGTATGTGTAGACTGTTGAAAGTTCTTATTGTACTGCTTCTTTTTTCATTTGTTTTTAAACAGTCTTGTTTTAACGGTACCATGCTGATCCTTTTTCATGCCTGTTCAGAACCATTATCAGTTGAGTGAAAGCCTTTTTTCATAATTTAAGTTCTTTATTTACGTTGAGTGGAAAGTCTTCAGTGAAAATTTCATGAAAGGCTTCAACTCAACTGATGTTACAAGATTCTGAAATGGATCAATAACATCAGATGCGAACAACGGCGGTATCGACAGACTACATGATGGCGAATGTGAAAACTGACAACTCTAGTTCAGTTCCAACACTTCAGCAAAAGACACCTTGGGCTCAATTCTCAAAGGGGACTTTGATTGTTGCAAGTTGTGACAAACAGCAGCTTGCGCTGAAGCCACCCTACACCAGACTCTGGTAAGAGAGGTGTCTCTGCACCAAAGTCCCCACACTTGCGGCAATCTCTCCCATATGGCAAACACACAGCGCACAGGAGGGGTTTGCTGCAGGCTCCTGGAGCACACATAAGCTGTCCCCAACCCCCGATCCCCTCGTCACATAAAGAATATCCTTCCTTGGTGGTCTAGTGGGCCCCTACCTGATCCCAGAGTTCTTCCCTTTGTAAATAATGTATATTGCCCCCTCCTTGATCCCAATGTCTGCCCATTTGTTAGTAAGTATTCCCCCTCCCAAGGTCTACCATTATATGTGTAATTAAATATTTCCCCTCCCCGATCGCGATGTCTGCCCTTTGCTAATGATGTATATTGCCCCCTGCTTGATCCCGATATCTGCCCATTTGAAAGTACCTAGTTACTCCCCGATCCCCGATGTCCCCCGTTACCTTACAAAATAATAATGACCACTACCCTGGTGGTTGAGTGGTTCCCCAGCCCCCTACTCTAGCAGGTAATGCTCACCGCCCCACTCCCCCCATCCCATCCTGTAACAGAGCTGGTACTGGCACAGCCCTCCTCTCACTTCCACAGCCGGTGCTGAGTGAACTGTCATTGAGCGCTGTATATACAGTACACCACTCAATGACAGTTCAGTCAGTACCAGCCGAGGAGGTGAGAGGAGGGCTGTGCTGGTGCTGGCTCTGTTACGGGATGGGATGGAGGGGGGAGCGGGGTGGTGGGCACCACCTGCTGGAGTGGGGGGCCACGCGATCACCAGGGTAGTGGGCATTATTATTTCATAAGGGATCCCCGGACAGCACCCTTTGGGGGATCGTCTTAGTACGTCACCCCTTGGGGTCATCAACTGGGCCCCAGCATAATGGATGTCGCCAGCCACTCATGGCTTCATTACAGTGTACCAGGATCCTGCTTCATGCTGCCCCCAAGGTCCCCATTTTTCCCCTGTAGGTTTTTTCCCACTCCCTGAGGGTACCAACACAAAGGACAAAAGTCCAAATGCACAGCATTTGGAAGCACGCTGCCACCAAGCACCTAACAGTACCCTCTCCTCTCGGTGCTCATATGAGAAAGTGCCTCTCTGCCTGTGCTTCCACCAGCAGCTGGTAAACAGGGAGTGCGAACACCACCTACCAGTATCCCTCCTGTCCCCCATGATGGGATGAGTGTCCATCATGATTATCCACCCACTTCCCCCTGCTGGCCCCTAACAACCCCAGGGGCATTCCTGAACTTGGGTTGCCAGGGTCGGGAGAGGTAGCGCTACCGCTGAGCTGATGGGCCTGCAAAAAATTATTTAGTTGTAAAATTCCATATAATCCCTTATTTCCGCGGATTCAGTGTCCGCTGACATTTTAGCGCAAACATATTTTTGCACTACGACGGTACTGCATTCAGTTTCCCAGATTCACAACTGCGTCTCCTCCCACCTGCATCTCCTCCTGCCCACATCTCCTCCTGCCCAGGTCCTGGGAGCTGAGCAAATGTGTCCACTTTGGGAAGAGGTGCTGTGTTTACAGAGAGTTTTGGAGCCAAGGGATAAGTAAGTAAAGGCAGTGAACGAGTAAACGAGTGCTATGACAGACACTGGCCATCAGCCTTCTAAATGTGATGAGCATTGCAAAGCCTATTCTTTGTGCTGGTTCCGAGTATTAGACTTACTGTCAGATGAAAGGAAGTTGACAGACAAGGCAATGGGGCATCAAGGGTCTGAAATGCTGAGGTACTGAGAAAAAAGGAGATTCATTAAAGATAAATTATTCTACTGGTTTTAAAAGAAATCTGTGGGGGCATTAACTCAGCATGGGGTCCAAGGATGTACTACAACCTACCTAGACTCCATTCACAACCACATCTCCTCCTGCCCATGTCTCTTCTTGCCCATGACCCAGGAGCCAAATGAGTGCTACAAGAGAGTCTTATGATGCCACTTTACTTGATCCTGTATGCCACCTCACGCGCCAGTCCTGCTCTGCTCCCCTTGAGTCCCATAACTTGAAAGCCTCTCTCTTCTCTTAGCCTCCCCCATACACAGTACTTCTTTTAAATCCACAGCAATCCACTGTAATCCCATCAACAAAAAACAACTGAAGCAAGCTGTGCTCAACACACCGATGACCACTATTTGACAATGTGTTTTTTTGGCAATTTTTGTCATTTATATTCTGCGGTAAATTTATTTCTGCGGTACTTACTTGGTCCATGTATGTAATGGAAATACATTTACTGTGAAAATCAGGGGTTATACAATATTTAATTTTCTTACAGAAGCCAGCCCAGTGGCGTGGAAGGCTGAGGCACTGGTGCTTCACCTGCTGCCACATCAGTGACCCTGTTTGGGAACAGACCTGAGTTGCCCATGGATCAGCTGGGGAAGGAGGACTTAGCATCCTACAGAACGCTCTCCTTCTCCAGGGAGGGAGGTCAGCTGGCTCCGTTGCGATACTACCACCTTGGTGACCACAGATGGTAGCACAAGTGGAGCAGTAGAGGAGGGAGGGTGCCTCATGACTGTGTCCCCTTCAGTCCTTGCCTGCCAACACCCAAGGGGAGGGGATAAAACTGGCAGAAAAAGGCTAGCCATGTGGGATAGAGCCACACTCCCTCGCTGGCCCTGCACTGTCTACTGGGCTGCCCACTGCCACATTACTTACCTAGCCACTGGGGTCCCTGGGAAGCCCTGTCACCGGGGGGGGGGTGCACTGTACAGCAGTGGAATGGTAAGCCCCAGAGATGACAGGTGACAGGGCTGGGGGGAGTAGCAAGGCAGATGACAGCCAGCTGAAGAACAGGGGAAGGGAAAAAAAATCTTTTCTTACAGAAATTAGTTGGAGCTGGTGAATTTTAAGAGAAATGCAAGTCTGGCATAGTTTAAACCATGGGACCTCCTAATAAAACAAACCAGGGAGGTGGCGGATGGTGAGGACAGCAGGCCATGACAGTGAACCTGCAGCAAGACGCATCAAGTGAGCAGGGAGAAGCCAAAACTACACTTTTGTAGTTCTACACGCTATCAAAGCTCTTGATAAGCATGTTGAACTGCTCAATAAAAAAGCTGTGGATTTTCAGTCCTGCACTGCATCCTGAAAGATGCAATCAACAAGAGCCTTGACAGAGGATGAGACTGTATGTGTTGCAGCGGCTACAGGTAGCCTAATCAAGGAAAACTGTCTATTATGGTATAGACTTGAAAAGATGGAGAATCAAGTCAAGGTTCAGAATATCGACATGTTGGGTCTCTCTGAATCCTCAGAAGGAGGCAACCCTGTTTTCTTCCTGATGCAGTAGTTGAAAGAAACCCCACAGCTGAAACAAACACCAGACATTATAAAAGTATACGCAGTTACTCCATGCCACATGGTAGAGCAAAATGAACTGCTCAGAACTCTTCTTATTATCATGGCATCAGGACTTGTGCAAGATTGTATTCTGGACGCAGCTCAAAGGATGGGGCCAGTTTCACTCCCAGATGGACAACAGATTTCTCTATTTCCTAACCTAAGCTTTGCAACCCGGGCTCAATGTAAATCAGTTAACTCCTGGACTAAAATCAAGCAAGACTCTAGGGACAAGGAGATTGTGGAAGAAGACTGATGAGGCTTTTAAATTCATCTATGGAATTTCAGTGAAGCCATAATGCGGTAGGGGGCATGGGGAAGGGCTTGAGTGCATGAAGGGGTATGGTGGCACCAGTTTGTTATACAGTAAGCTCGTATAAACTGCAGGCCAGTTCTTGTTGTTTTAGATGGTTATACCATCTTAAAATGGTACCAACCGCATAACTGCACTCACCCTGGTCTCCTTCCCCCCTCACTATAACAGCAGTTCTGTGATGTTTTAAATGTTTTTAGTGCACAGTCTCGATACCCAGCCATAAGTACCCTACTCTAATTTGGATTTTAAAGTCGTCAACAGTTAATAATACAAGGGCTGCTATAATTTTGTACATTGCAGTACAGTTTAGTACAGGCAACTTAAACTCACTGTTTAAACACATATTGGGCCTAATCTTGGTCTATTGCCACTACCTCTCTTGGGAAGAAGAGTACAGTACCTTTACTTATATCTAATTTTTCAGTAATATGGTTGTAACTGGTTTTAAATTCATGCAGGTTATCCAGTATAGATGGGATGGTTCCCGTGAGGTGATATACAGTAAATCACAAAACTCATATTTAGATATACTGGACTTTCTGGATCTAATATGCCTATTAAAGGTTTTATAAATGAACAGAGGATACTTGTACCCTGTTGTGTTCAGGCTTGGTAGCAATTCAGGCTATTTATTAGCAGTACTTAGAATTTCCATATTTCTTTGGGTTAGACCGTTCCCAGTGCTGTACTAACCAGGGTGGTTCTGCAACATTAATACGAATGTAATATATTATATGTACTAGTGCTATAGTATATGTCTACTATTGCTACTGCATGCGCACTGTGGATCACATATGTATAGTTTTTATTTTTAAAACTAATAATACAAAGTTTTAAAAAAAAACCAGATAGTTAATAAATAATATAATAAATATGACAAAAATTAACTAAAAAATATACTGTAACTGTCTAGCCCAGTGATGCAGAGGGCTGAGGCTTTGAGCGCCTTACCTCCTGCCATGCCAGCAACCTGTGTTCAGGAATAAACATGGGCTGCAGGGGATCAGCCAGGGTGGGAGAGGATTGAGCATCCCAGAGACTGCTCTTCTCTCCTGGGGAGGGATGGACAGCCATCTCTGCCTATGGCGGCCACCAGGTGAAGGCCCGGTGGTAGCACTGGCCATAAGCAATTCAATAGGTGGAGCCACGGTCCTGCAGGGGGTACATGCCTCCACACTCATGTTCTGATGTGTTGCTGCGACAAGGGAACTAAAGAACAAGGAAAATTAGGGAAAGTGGGCTTCACAAAGCCCCGCCTGTTCCCCCACAGCTGGTGCCACTTGACTAGGAGGGGACAGTCCTCCCTCCCCCCGACCCCATCATGGAGGTAATCCATGGGGGACTCAGCTCTTATATGTCGGGAGTGGCGTGCAGCAGTTGCGGGGAGTGAGGATGGGACCGAAAGCCTATTTGCCTCCCCATGGGAACCTGGTTCAATAAGCAGCACCTTCACCTCCCCTTGGTTAAGCCTCAGCCTATTGGAGGCCATCCAGTCATTGACTTATTAAAGACAGCGACTCAGCCCAGAAGCCACATTGTCCCTATTAGGTGCACAAAACAAGTATAACTGGGGGTCATATGCATTGCAACAAAACTCCAGGCCATACTGTTTTATGTTCTCATCCAGCGATATCATGTACATGATGAAAAACTGGGGGGCAAGGGTTGAACCTTGGGGCACTCCACAGTCAAATACAGCGGATCAAGAGATGGAATTACCCAGAACAGCCTGCTGTACTTTACCAGTGAGGTAAGACTCAAACTATCACAGCACTGCACCAGTGAGTCTAACACATGGTCCACCACATCAAATGCCAACAAGAGATCAAGAAAGACCAAGATGGACCGGTACCTTCTGTCCCTTGCACAGGGCTGTGCAAATTCTATTGCCCCTCGTCTGGGGCAAGTAAATTTCCTTGAAGGGCAAGTACAAAAAGAGAGCTAATTTCATTGTAATGAATAGGGACAAGAGAAAATTCAGCTACAGTCATGACTGGTCAAATCCTAAAAGTTTTGATTCGAACACCCTGTTCTTGCAGTGAGGACATCACTGAACACCTTGATGAGGTGATCTCCTTGCTGTAGTGAGGTCTAAACCCTGACTGCAGAGGCTAAAGTATGGGGACTAGCCCTGCCCTGGTGTCCTGGCCAACATTCCCTGTCAATAAAACAGGTGCATGTAAAAGTAACCCACCTCCCACTATGCTCACCTAGAAATGTGCAATCAGCACTGTGAGCCTTTGTGGTCAAAAACTGCAACTAAAGAAATAGCCCCATATTTGTGACATCATAACTTGTTGCTCTGGTAATGACTGTAGAGCCAACTGAGAATTTTAACTTCACTGCATGTGTCATGCGTGTAAGTGGGTTGTGAGAGAGAAAGCTTTTGTTTAGATACAAATATTGCTGCATGTGTGAAATTGGAGCTTGCTTGCAATCTCGGGAATCCCACAATAATGCAGGCTGGGGTTGGGCACATCAGGAAGTTGAGAAGCTCAGCTCCCGGAGAGGGAAGGAGGACAATGATCACTTCTTACTTGTGCACCTCCTACTGGCATATTACAGAGTGGCATTAATGTTAGCTGGAAAGACAACAACTTGCCTGCCCTCCCAGCATGTGGAAGGGTTCAGCCGTAGTGGTCCCAAGCATGGGGTGGAGGAATAAAGCAACCATAGAAAAAATAGGCAAAAATGGAAAGGGGAAAACAGAAAAATTAAACGGAATGAACCTAGATTTTTATTTATATAGTATCAGGTTGGTTCTTTTTTGTCTCCTACCCAGCCCCATCGGTGCTCCACTCCTTTGGGACCCTTAAGTATCACTGCCTGCCCACCAGACACCCCCACCGCCAGAATCCACCTCTATGCTCTCTGATGTATCCGCAGCCCCTTCTGTTCTGGGTCATCCCTGCCAAGGAGGAAGCGCTTTAGACATCTAAGCTGTAGTGGGGGGGGGGCAGGGTAGGGGCCATGCACTGAGGGATCCAGAGGCACGGAGGAAACATAGAGACCATAATCCGGTGCACTGTAGGCTGGTATTTCCTATGTTTTCCCCCCTGCCCCAACAAACATCTACATCAGGGTGCTCACATTGCGACATTCTGGGAGGGGGGGTGCACATGGCCGTGTGTGGTCACCCTTGTGGCCAAGACTGTCTCTATTGTACCAACATCAGGAGCCACTCTAGGGGTAGTGCACACTTGTCGCTCTCTCCAAAGGAGACGCGTGATCGCAGAGACGCTCCTCACCCTTCCTGCCAGTCTCAACTTTGGCTGTCTTGAGTATGGGGTATGAACCCAGATCACCAAGTGCTGAACAAGATCCTCACCGCTAAGTACTTAAGAGGTGGCATTATCACATTTTAAAGCTTGCGTAGTATGAGAGTCCCTCTTCAAGATCTTTATAGTGCAGTTGCCTAAGGATAAAGACAACAGGTTAGTGCAAGGTGGTCATCAATGCACAGCTATAACCACATCTATGCATCACAAACTCCACTTAGTGATTATGTGGGTGCTACTCTACAGACTCAATCTATGGTGAAGGCAGCCACAATACAATGCAGTAACCAGATAAAACTTTTTAAAATGTAAAAGTAGAACCAACCAGGTAAATATTAAAACAAAACAAAAAAAATAGAAGGATAAACTTAAGAGTCATGTACTAGCGACTTGTTGCTAAGCGACAAATGGAGCC
Source organism: Neoceratodus forsteri (assembly GCA_016271365.2). Classification (NCBI taxonomy): domain Eukaryota; kingdom Metazoa; phylum Chordata; order Ceratodontiformes; family Ceratodontidae; genus Neoceratodus; species Neoceratodus forsteri. The sequence goes on along the minus strand of CM028131.1, from coordinate 1,410,576,777 downwards.
ACCATGTTTGTGGAACTGTTCAGCCCACCCACACACAGAATAAGAGCCAATGAGGTAGCGGGCAGAGTGCAACTGACAGGAGAGTTAAAACAAAACACCATAATAACAAGGTAACTCAGTTATAACGGTGTTTAGAAACATGCCTCTGCATTGTTCATTAAAGGGAAGGGGGGGGTCACCAATAATTACAGCGCAATAACTTGCAGCAAATGACATGTCATAATATACTCAGTAAAAAAAGGGCTTAAAGGGGCACTGTCAGCTTTGCCCCTCTTTGTATTGCCAGATAACATCAGTGTGCCTCTGTGTACACAGTGATCACATATGGTGCACAGAATACCCATATATATGCCATAATCGAGAATTCTTACTAATTCTGCAGTTTTTATGATCTGCTACTTTCCCTCGGGCCTCCCATAAGTACACTACCCACCGGAAGCATAAACAAGATGAGAGCGCGCATCTGACACTGTGCACCGGCACGAACATCGATTTTGCACATGGCCATACTGAAAAGCTAAATGCAGTGTGTATTTTCCAACGCTGCACTAGATTTGCCGTTTTTTTTTTTTAACTGAAACCGAGCACTGGGAAAGACATAAAATGCTTTTGAAAGGAGGCCCCAAAACCTCACACATGCGCAAAAGCAGGACGCTCCAGCGCATGTGTGAGGATTTGTGCGTCATCCCACTTTTGTGCACGCGTGAGATTTTGGCGCCTCCTTTCAAAAGCACAGTGTCTCAACTATGGCATATATAGGGGTATTCTGTGCACTATATGTGATCACTGTGTACACAGAGGCACACTGATGTTATCTGGCAATAAAACAAGGGGCAAAGCTGACAGTGCCCCTTTAACTGCCAATGAATTACACTGTTCTCTGCAGCATACTGCAGCATTTTGTAATATACTGCAACACTACTGTACTTCTAAAAATACATTCAGAATGGATAGTCAGCACATACAAACATATGCTTTTCATTATTATTATTATTGTTATTACTAGGTTTATTATCTCCCTTATTGTCCCTGTGCCAACCCCTATTACTACTAGCTGCATTATGGCAACCAAAATCAGTCATTAGGGGAAATGGCATGAAAAACAGCCTCAGGTGACCCCCAGCCAAGTCCAGCTTGCGACTGCCACTGGGGATGCTGACAAGTGACACAGTCCAGCTCACTGTCAGTGTACAGCAAGTCCTATCATCACCTTTGCGATGCACCTGCAATCAGCCAGACTAGTTAGACCAAGACCTTGAAGTCATTCTCAAACCCAGGTCTCCTGTGTGGCAGTGTAGTGCTCTACTGTACAGCCTCTACAATACCCATACCATTTGCATTTTAAAGGACATTGTCAACCTCCCTTAGGCCTCAAACTGTCTTTTGTTTAACCCATAGGCTGCCGCCCACAAGTATACTTGTCCTAAAAATCTATACATTTTAAATCTTCTGGCAGCCTAAGGTTAAAATACACATTTTATGATACATTCACATTCTGTAGAATGTGCTGATGCAGCTAGTACTTTGATTCTGCTCTCTTTTTCCTTTTTAAAAACAAACTGCCCACTGTACTGGTATTACCACACCAACATATGTTTGTTTACAGTCCTTGATCAACTCCCACTGCACAAACTCCCACTGCACGTTTCCTGGACTTGGGAACCCCAACCCATTCTAGCCACTCAAGATGCAGTGGAAGGAGAGGAAGCTACTGCATCCTGAGTGACTGCTCTGTTTGTGGGTGCTCCTCGTGTCCAGGATGTATGAAATAAAAGTAGATCAAGGATTTGAAACAAAACAAGGTTGAGTATAATTACACCATTACCATACATTTCATTGACAATGCAAATTAAACAACCAGTGACACCAATGAATTTTAGAGAATGCAGGCAATCATAAAATGTGGGTTTTCAACTAGAAATAGTATTGATGTAAAAATGGCTGACAGTGTCCCTTTAACTGCTGTTTATCGCCTGGATAAATAAAGATTTGATTGATTGATTGAACTGCTGTTTATGATTTACTGCTACAACTTCCATTAAACAATCATTACAACTATTTCTCATAACACTGAATGCTGCAGTCGCCTGTGTGGCAGGAGATGGTTCCATGTGATAATAGCGAAAAAAAAAGGTGATGGTCAAAATAACGAATGCATTTTAGCGATTGACAAAGTAGTGACTGTACAAATCACCGCTGCTGTCAATACAGCAAAAATTGGTGGCATAAAGAAATTCACCTACTCTCTGCCCATTCTACCACATGTTCTGCCAATCAGAGTCAAGTTATTGGCTGCGTAACCATGAATGACGGATGTCACCACACAGTGCCAGAGTTCAACTCACCCCGCAGATCGCCCGCAACTGAGCAGACAGAACCAGAGTACAAGTCACCCTCCAACCCCGTGGATATCACACAACCGAACACACAGTAAGGGACAACAGCGATAGTGCGTCCCATGCAATGTACTAGTGATCCCAGCAGTGCTGTTAACCGCAAAGTGTCACCAATGGTTCCCAGCTATGTCCCGAGCAATACTGTTGCTCACGGTAGTGAACACAGACACCCAGCAGTTCGCCTACATTCCTCCTGCTGTGCGGTGACATCCGTCATTCGTGGTTACCCGGCCAATAACTTTGTGACAGTACTACACAGTCAGACGCTGTAATGTACAGTTCCCCATACAGTGCTGCCAGCTGTTTCCAGCGGCGCTGTTTACAGATTTCTAGTGATCCCAGTGGTGCTGTTAACCGCACAGTCCTGGCAGAGACAGAGCAGTTGTGTCATGGCTATGCACCTCTGTGTGGCTCACTCCTGGTACTTCCTGTACCTGTGCAGTTCCCATTGAGAAATATAGTACAGCAGACCATCGATGATTACCCACCCATCTGGCCCGCATGTGTATCAGGTGGGGGACAGAGAGAGAGTGCAAGGGAGGGAGAGACAGACGGCAAGTGAGCTGTGGAAGTATCTGTCCCACAAGTCCATGTCCCTTGACAGAATTTAGAGTATTTTTCGCTATTATTACATTTCAGCGAAATGTACATGCGTTATTATTGTCGTTCGCTTACACTGCGGCACTGTTATTATGGTCACTGTTTTTTAGTTGCGATTATCACAGGATACCGCAGGAGATGAGCATGATGGAGCCTTGTTTCTTGTTGTCTGTCATTTCCTACATTCTTAAGAAGTATTTCCAAAAAATGTTTTTAAACAAAAATAAACTACATTTTAGTCAGCTCTGAGAAAATCAAAGCTATGTTGGAAAATTAACACAAACCACTTTACTGCCATGTAAGCGCGTTTGTATTTTCAGACTAATCACTAATTTAGGAACTACAGATACACAAGACTGCCAGGACCCAAGTGTATGTATGTATGTATTTTTTTTTAGATATTGTACATATATATGTATAACAACATGTTTGGGCTCTCATCCCCATAAAATAAAAAAAAGCCATTGTATATTTCCACATATATGATGGTAGCCAATCAGCATATATACTAGATGTCTCTCTCCCTCTCTAAATATGTATATATACTATATACTATATAATACACACACACACACACACACACACACACACACACACACACACACACACACGTACATATAGGCTACCACTGTATTAAATAATTATCAACACCTTATTAACACATTAGTACCTAATGAGCACTATATATTATATATACTGTGTAGATATATTAGCTATTTATTTACTTTCATTTGTAATTTTGTTTGCCGGGAAAGACACACTCAGCTGTGACAGTTTGTTTCCTGGTGCGTCCGGGGGGGGGGGGTGCATGAACTGTTTTTTATTGATGGGAGAGTGTTGGCCATGATACTGGGGATACCCCTTACTCTTTGGTAAGTGCCATGGGATCTTTTACTTCTACCTGGACAGTGACCAGAGATGGGCAGAAGGGACCTCGTTTTAATGACTCATCTGAAAGATGGCAACTCAACAGTGCAGCACGTCCCTCATGATGCAGTACAGTGTCAGTTTTGGGTATTACCCCAAGTGTCTGGTATGGGGCTAGAACCCAAGACCTTCTGATCTTCCAGCCCCAGAGCCAAGTGTGCTACCTTCTGAGCTAATGATAATAAAATAAATGTACAACCGATATATACATATATATGTATATCACTATATTAAAGTGCTGTGTCACTCTTACTAACACACTGAACACAGTGATCACGCCACTATTTATTGTCTTTGGCATACTAGTACTGCTTGCAACACAGTCTAAAAGATATTTTATACCGCAGCTGCAAAAGGTTCGATTTCCAAGCATTCTTTTTTTTTTTTTTATTATTTGTACCACCTCCGCGGACTCGGCAGTGGCTACGACCCCTCCCTCGGAGGGATACGTCCTCCGGCCCATCAGGGCCATCATGAGTCCTACTGGGTCCTGGTATTTTCTTCGGTTTTCTTCCCCACGCCCTCATCCGTGCAATGGGTGCACCAGCTGTCTCCATCTCTGCGGAGGCAACCAAGCACCCTGGGTGTGGGCCGAACCCCTCTTTTTGTGCTGACGCAAGCAGCACAAACCCCCCACCCCAAGGAAGGACAGCAGTCCTCCGGATGCTCAATCCTTACCTCCCCGGCTGACTACCGAATGACCCGAGTCCGTTCCTGAACCTGGGTCGCCGGCATGGCACAAGGTGTGGTGGCCAGCACCTCAACCCCCAGTGCCACCGGACTGGTGAGATTCCCTAGCATTCTTAATTGATCTCTTGCTACTGACTGTTCCTTTCTGGACGCAATAGATATTTTTTTTAATTTTAGTCTTTGGTAACCGGGTAAGGCCCACTAGGCACAAGTGCCTGTTTTCAGGGGTGACATGGGAGCACTGGGCAGTTAAGTGACTTGCTCAGACTCGCACAGTATGCAAGTGGAGGTTGTGAGACTCAAACTCAGGTCTGGTCTGCTGGATGTATCAAGCTTGTTCACACCTCGTTCCTCTAGGCTATACTGCCAGCCCACCTCTATACTTGACGTTAACTGTGCCCTAGACGTTTTATTACAGAGTTTATAAAATTACTTGAGCTCCATACCCCTTTGTCTAGACGCAGATAAAAATGTAAACTCAAATTGGCTATCTAAAGACCTTTTCAAATTAATGAAGGCCTGAGACACTGCCTGGGATGCTTACAAAATAAATCTAAATTGCAGTCTAACTGGGAAGTCTACAGGCACCCATGGAACAAGTGCAGACATAAACTTAATTTAGCCAAAATTACGTATTTCAAAGCCCAACAAAACAGCTAACTTTAGTGACCCCAAAAACTTTTGGACCTGTATTAACTCATTAGTCAACCCCAGAACCACTGACACCCTTCCGACCCTTGAAGTCAATGGTAACAAGCACACAGATCTAAAACAGTAAGCAGACTTGTTTAAAGGACCATTTTTAGAGCCAATGATTTTCTGTTTTCAAAATGGGCAGTTCCTTTTGGCAAAAACTTAAAATCCATTTTTTGTTTCTTTTATTTTCTTTCCAAAACTGATGCAAAATTAGTATATATATATATATATATATATATATATATATATTTTTTTTTTTTTTTTTTTTTTTTACACAAATTGTTTGAAAATGGAGGGTTTGTCCAAAATGCTGGTGCAAAGTGGGGACTGTCATGAAATATTGTCTCTCAAGTGCTGGTTTAAAAAATTAGTTTGTTCACCAGTGTTTTCCGTTGAAAATGGAAAATCACTGGCCCTACATTTTGCAATCTAGAAAATTCATATATCCTGCTTTCAAAGGAAGCACCCTACAGAAGAACCCAAGTCAAATACAGAGCCATGTCATCCCCTTTACTAGTTCAAAAGAAAATCACAATTAAGGAAATCCATAAACTGTTAAATCGCTTAAAAACAGACAAATCATAGGGTTGCTAATATGTAATAAATACAAGGAAGCACAGTATAAATTTATAGAGCGACTATATTACCCCCCCAATATGGTACATAGATTTTCCCCTGAAATGTCCCCACTGCGTAGCAAATGTAACAGCGCAGGGAACATACATGCATTACTACTGGGAGTGTGGGGTGACTGGAAAATACTGGAAAGGGGTTGTGCAGGAGTTATCAGTAATGAAAGGGCAGCCCATCGAATTCTCTCAAAAGTCACTGCTTTTAGGAATAGAAGGTACAGAAGATGGTGACTGGATCTTGTATCCTAGGTGGATTCGAGTGCTGCTGGTGGTTGCAAAGCAGGGAATACAGAATGTATGGACTACAAACTTAGCACCTACAATGGAAGAGACTCACTATGAAGGTACTAGCAGTAGATAAACTTACATATAGTCTGAAGGGAAAGGAGGAGAGATTTGAACAGGAATGGGCTGGATACCAAGGTACTTTGGGTGGAGGGGAAAGGGCTATACTGGAAGGAACGGGGATCTATGAAATAGTAAAATAAAGACCATTTTAGGGGTGAAATAAATTAAGGGACAAGTAAACATAGAGATTACAGTATACAATGGAATAATTCAGACATAGACACAGCTTATTTAGTTGCTGTCGTTTACCAGCATTTATTGTACTGTTTGTAGTGTTTATGTGCTTTTGTTTCTTTGGTAAGAAACCTAAACTCTGACCATAACTACTAAAGAAATATCCCGATTGGATAACATCTGCATAGTAATAATACTAGATTTGTATAAAATATACAACTATATGGTATGTTGGAAGCAAAGATGGATTTACTCTATGAGATATGACTGTGATATGGAATCTGTCAACAATAAACATATTATACAAAAGAAAAAACAGACAAATCTGCCAGCAGCAATGGATTAAAATCCCCAAATAATTTAAAATAGCTGCACCTCAGATTGCTCTACCTATTACCAAAATATTTGTCCATCACTTGAGACTACAATAATTCCTAATGTCTGGAAACTAGCTTCAATGTTACCCCTATGCAAAAAAAGCAAACACACTGCTATGGATAACTACAGGCCCATATCCATCCTCTTGGCCTTAGCTAAGGTCCAAGAGAGGATCAGCCACAATCATTTCACCTCCTATGTAGATCAGTACAAGCTGCTCTGTCAGGAACAATATATTTTCAGAAAAGACCACGGAACTTGTACTGCTCTGGTCAGTTCACAGACATTGTGCATGAGGCCATGGACAAAGGCTCAATGACTGGTTCCATGTTTATGGACCTGACCAAAGCTTTTGATCTGGTAGATCATGGTCTACTCCTACAAAAACTTACTGAACTGGGCTTAGGCCCCTCAACAATCAGTGGTTCTCAAACTACTTGCAAAGTATGTCCCAAATAGCTACATTAAGTAAAGTTGCTCACAGGGCTAATACCCTCACCCATGATGTCCACAGGATCCATTCTAGGACCCCTTTAATTTATGATTTTCATTAAAAACTTACCAAGAACTTGCAAAACTCCTAAAGCTCTACTTTATGCAGATGAAGCAGTTATTTATGGAGGAGCACGAGCCAGCGCTTGGACAAGATGGACGCGCTAGTGTGAGCTCTGTACTATCCTTCCCTATTAAACTATTATTTTTGCACAAAATGTATTTTTTTGGCAATCAGAATACTTGGCAGTGAACATCCTTGAACCTTTATCTTAGAAATTCGGTCGGAATGGACAACGGACTGATAAATAACTCACTTCAAATAAAGTGCCATAAGCTGGTTAAAATGTCGACCGGGAAGTCCTGTTCACAGAGATCGCCCATCATGCAGCATCAATTCAATGCGGGCTATAATATCTCATTTGAAAAATTTTGCAAATAAAAATTATATTTTAGAGCTGAAAGAAATGCTGTCTGAAATAAAAATTAGGCTAACTGACGTAAATGCCTCGACCGCATCCTTGTCTAAGTAGAATGAGGAAACGGGTATTCATATTGGATACAACAGTAAAATGACTGAGGAGCTTACAAATTCTGTGGCCTACCTTGAACAACTGACGAGTAAGCAGTCTGAACAAAAATCTACTTTATTACAGAAGGTGGATAACTTAGAAAACAGAGGTAGGAGAAATAACTTTCACATCCTAGGGGTGCCGGAGGGTGCTGAAGGACCGAACATAACAGTTTTCTTACAGAATTTCATTCCTGATCTTTTAGCATACAAATGGCCTTGGCCCACTGAAGTTGAGAGGGCCCACAGATCCTTAGGACTTAAGCTGTCAAATCAAAAGCCCAGACTTATAATTGCTTATATCGTGAGGTTTTCTGTAAAGGAAGAAATTATGAAAGTGGCCAGGGAGAGGAAAGTGTTAAACTGGAGGGGGAACCGCATGTCTATATTTCAAGATTTTTCAGCTGAGGTAGTGACAAGGAGAAAAGATTTCTTTGAGGTAAAGCAACATCTGAGAGAACTAGGACTGCTGTGTTATTTTTAAATATCTGGCCACACTAAAGTTTAAAGATGCTGGGGACTAATTCACGAAATGTGGTACAGTTAATGAAGTGTGGCAATTTCTGCAAAGGTATAGAGATACTCAATTTAATGATTCCCCACAAACTAGGCCAAACCGCCAATTTTCAAACAGTTCAAGAGGTCACAGTGGCTTAGAATGTTGTTGTGCTGACCATCGCACAGATCGTAGCTACTGTCAATCTAAATACCAAAATTCTGCTCGAGCTGGTGATCAGTCGGTAGCCCCTTCTCCTCTTCAGGCCAGATCCACAACTCTTCACCAGTACTCAGAATCTTTCAAGTCCAGCAAGCACTCATGGGACAAGGAAATCCAGTGGAAAAACAGGCAGACAACCCATCTCTCGAACATCCCTTGTTTAGCACAGGCTCCTAAAAATCCAAAGAAAAGAGAGCGGAGTAGAGAAAGTGGCGGCATGCTCTCAAGAAGAAGCTCGCCTGACTTAACTGGCAGGCAGGAAATGGACATATCAGTTCCAGTTCCGGATGTGCCCAAGTTAAGCAGTCCCCAAGGATCTGTACACTCCCAGGGAAGTAAGCCCAAAAAACAACATATTGCACCTACAGCACTTCCTTCTCTGGTACAGGACTCTTGTCGAAATGTACTTCTGGTTTGATGAAGAACAAATTAACTTAAAAATGCACAGTTTCTCTCTGGCAGGATGTCTAGTCACTGGAATAACAGGTCTGCAAGCTGTTTTTACCAATTTCGATTGTGTTAATGGTGCAATGGTAAGCCGAATTTATTAACTGTGAATGAATACAGATGTAGATGATTCCTTTTATCTGCGATATTTAGTATATCGCAGGTAAAGAAAGATATATTGTTCAGACAGTAACGGAGAGATAATTGGGATGCAGTGAACTCTTAGATATCTTTATTGGCAGAATAATGAATTATAAATGAATGCAGGGATGTTTTATGGGCTCAAGATGCTTGCTGTTCTTTAAACTGTTATTTCTAATTCTATACTGTTGTGTAGCTCTACAAAGTCTCTTTAGGCTTTACATAGGTCTAATATCACCTCAAACTATGGTTATCTTACAAGGGGGTAAGAAGGGTCACTGAGGTATTATATTTTACTCTAAGTACAATTTAAAATGATCACCTGATGGCAAAGGGATGCCCATGATCAAAGGAGCACAGCATATCAGTTTAAAATCTGAAAATGGCTTGATTTGCTCATTGTTAGCACAGGCAAGCCGGACAGATGCGGTGGTTAGCACAATGTGGTGCAGACTCAGGGGGTATGAATAACTAAGCAGTGTACCCTAAGAAGTGTGCAGACCCTTTCACTCTTTTCCTAAACTCTTTTCTTCATATCTTGCCTATGCACACTGATTTCTACAAGTATAGAGCCTGTTTCACATGTTTGCATTATTTCACTTTACACTCTAGTTAAAGAATATAGTTCATGCATATTAATTGTCTGCAAGTGTTGGCTGAGTAAGTATTTGTTGTGCAGAAGGTATATTTGAATTTTTAGGGAAAGGAAGCATCTCACTGCTGTCTATCACAGTCACTCTAGAGCTTTGAGTCAGTGCTACCTTGGTCTTGTGTCCGGTAGACTTTTCTGACTACACAGTAGATACCAGCCATTGGTGCCTGTTGGGCCAATATTACGTCCCTTTGAATTTGTATCCTGCAGAATATTTGCATGTTTATTTTGCTATATAAACAGTGAACTGATTTCTGGTACATTTAAGTAAATAACTGTATTTTGAAAGTTATATTATTTTCTCTCATATATTCTCTGTATCTGTGAGTAATTAGACTTATATGCAGTGACATTTGTGCCTGTATACGAACAAAAAAACAACAACCTTATAGCCAGTCAGAGGTTATTTTGTGTTAATTGTTAAACTGACAGATAGATTTTTGTAATTATATATATATATATATATATATATATATATATATAGAGAGAGAGAGAGAGGGTTTTCTAGTTTAGAAACTAGTAAGAGTAAGGATTTATTGTTATAAACTGTATTTAGAGTGCTAGTTATGACATAGTTTCTTGAATTAAGGACATTACCTACTCTACTTTATTTATAAAGCATAACTTACTTTTTTATTTAGTTAATCCTGTGCCCTAATCAACAAGATTTAATCCAATATCTGAGGGGGTTTAAAGAGCTGCTAGTTGACAATACAAAATGAATAAATAAAAAATCACATCCTGGAATGTTAAAGGTTTAGGTTCCCCTATAAAAAGGAACAAAATATTAACCTTTCTCAACAAAGAAAAATCAGATACTGCATTCCTACAGGAGACTCACTTGGTTCAGTTAGAAGCAGATAAATTACAGAGATCTTGGGTAGGTCAGGTACAGAGTTGTTGTTATTCCTCTAAAAAAAAGGGGCACATCTATTCTTATTCACAAGGGAATTCATTTTTGCAAGCACTCACACTCAGCTGACCTAAATGGAAGATACCAAGTATTAGCTGGAACTATTGATGGCTATAAAATAGTTTTATGTAATGTATATGCCCCCAGTGAAAGCCGTGATACCTTTTTTAATGCCCTAACATTGGTTCTGAATAGACTCTCCAAATACGAATTAATTGTTGTGGGAGACTTTAATGAAATATTAGATTCAATTTTAGATAGATCTTCCATTACACCAATCCAAGTAGTCACCAAAGCTAGACTAGCTTTTAAGAAATTACTGGGGGATAGGTCTCACTGACTCATGGAGAACTGTACACCCAACTGATGGAGATTATTCTTTTTTCTCATACAGGGATACTTCATGTAATAGAATAGACTATATTTTGGTTTCTAAAATGGATGGTTTCCTCTATGCTAGGGGCGAGAATCAACACTATTACAGTATTAGATCACGCTCTTATAAGGATAGAATTAATGATCTGTATGCATGGGGAAAAGAGTCACAGGTGGAGAATGAATTACAGTTCACTTAAAGACAAAGACTTCACTGAGTGGGTTAAGGCCCAATCAGTGGAGTTTTTTCAAAACAATGATAATGGTGAGGTATCTCAGTTGCCTTTGAGAGGCGTATAAAGCATACATACAGGGGAGAATTATTAGCTATTCTTCTAAAAGGAAAAAAGAAAGGAAAAAATGCTTGTGGTTAACGAAAAGGAGTTGGAGGTTTTTGAGAAAGCTTCCAAATCTGCTAAAACTCATGAAACAGAACTTTTGCATTAGATTATAATTAAAAGAAGTGAAATAAATACTATTCTGTCACAAAGAGCTGAATACACCCTATTTAGAACGCGACAACAGTACTGGGAGGCAGAAGACAAGACAGATAAACTACTAGCAATGAGATAGAAAAAAATGCAACAGCAGAATTTAATACCAGCAATTAAATCTATCGGGGGTCAGATCTTCATGAGCAATACATAGATTAATATGGTTTTCTACAAATTTTATAGCAACATTTATACTAGTAAGGAAATTGATTCCGTAGCTATAGGTAATTTTTTTTTAGAAATATTGAGCTTCCAGTTTTGACACCTGATGACAGAAATATGCTTGAAGGAAAGATCACACTGACTGAAGTCCAACAGGCCATTCAGGAATTACCATCAGGTGAAACACCTGGTCCAGATGGTTTGCCAGGAGAATTGTATATCAAAGTCTCTGATACCCTATCTCCCCAACTGTACTATGCCTTGTTAGAAGCTAAAGCCCAAAGTTCCTTGCCTAATACTATGAAACAAGCCTTTCTTACCTTAATACAGAAAAAAGGGAAGGACCCATTGGATTGTTCCAATTACAGGCCAATTTCTCTTATGAATACAGACTATAAAATACTAACAAACATTTTAGCTAAAAGAATTCAAAATGTAATCACAAAACTTCTATGCCGAGAGCAAGTTGGCTTTATTAAAAATAGATCTGGTGCTGACTATATCCAAAGATTAATAAACATGATATGGCGGGCTAAGCAAAAAAGAACCTTTCCTGGTACTATCTTTAGATATCCTTAAGACCTTTGATTCGATCAGTTAAAATTATATGTTCAGGACTCTCTCTGAATTTGGGTTCGGGGAGAATTTCTCCTCATGGATATCCATGATGTATGATAAACCCTCAACCCAGGTAATAACCAGTAGGATGGTATCCTCACAGATAGATCTGGCCTGTGGTACGAGGTAAGGATGCCCCATTTTGCCTTATTTGTTTATTCTAGCCTTTGAACCCCTTATAAGGAAACTGGAATCACATTCAGGTATTAAAGCTGTGAAGACTGGACGAGAAGAACATAAATCATTTGCTTTTGCAGATGATTTATTACTCACTCTTAGCTCCCCTGTCCAGTCATGTTTTAATATTCAGATGGTCCTTCAAGAATTTGAGACTATCTCAGGGCTTAAGGTTAACTGGAATAAAACTCAAAATCTGCAAAATAAGCTAAATGAAATCACTAGAAGACAACTTAATAACATCTTAGACCCAGACTGGTTTGCATCCAGCATCTAATATTTGGGTCTACAAATCACAGTTGACCTCAACAAAATACTAGAGGCAAACTATAACTCTCTACTGACTGACATAGAAATAGATCTAGATAGATGGAGCAAATTAAATCTTTCCCTATGGGGAAAGGTCAATGCCATCAAAATGAGTGCAGCACCCCGAATATTTTATTTCAAAATGTATCTATTTTACTTAGCCCTAAGCTTGTCAAATGCATAGAAGGAATCATTAGAAAGTTTCTATGGGGTTCTAAACCTCTAAGATTAAGTATTATCAAAATGAGAGCTCCCAAGAATATAACAGGTTTTAGCCTGCCTTGGTGGGAAAGATACCAGTTAGCGTTCATATTTAAGCAAACATTTAAGCACTTTGGGGTTTCTGAAAATAATTCTCATCCAAGACCTTTGCGGGTGCAAGCAGAGGAACATATGATTAAACCACATGTGATCACGGACCTCGTGTTTCTTCCTATGCCTTCAAAGGCTAAAGATAATCCATGTATAAAGGGTTCAATATTAGCCCTTAAAAGGATTAATAAAATTATTAATAAAGAAAAAATGTCCCTCCCATTTCTACCTATATGGGAAAACCCTATACTTACGCAAGGAGGAAAAAAACTCTTGAACCCACATTGGCTTAAAGCAGGAATATCCAGAGTTAGCCAAATAGTTAACCGTTCTACAGGAATCCTACTTTCCTTTCAGGAAATAAGGGAGAAATCTGGTATCCCCAAATTCCACTTTCAGTATTACATGTGTCTAAGAAAAAAACTCAAAGAACGATCTTCTAGATAATTATATTTTGCCCAAAATTAAAGACCGGCATCAGTTAGTTAAATATGGTTCCATGAAAAGAGGGGCCAGCTACCCTTATACACTACAAACCCATAATATTGGAGCTCTCTGTCTAACAAGCAAGGCCAAGGAAGCTTGGGAAACAGAGATGTCACTGGATTTTTCCCTACCAGAATGGGTCTACATGGGACTTAGCCAATCGAAGCTTTAAAGAACTTCAAGGTAGGCTAATTCAGTACAAAATTTTACATAGATTTTACTAAAGTCCTAAGAGACTGGAAGCAACTGAATATATGCAATGCTCAAAATGTTGCAAATGTAAAGCTGAAAATGTTGATCTCACTCATATGTTATGGCTCTGCCCAGAAGTATCTGGGTTATGGAACGAGGTATGTAAGTTATGTGTGAAGATGTTAGGTATACTAATTCCTTTCTCTCCACTAATATTTATACTTGGGATATTCCCAGATAACCTGAATCTGAGCATGCACCAAAAAATTTGGATTGGTCATACCTCCCTAAGTGCGAAACATTCTAAATTGAGTCATTGGAAAGAAACAGAATCAGACCGGCCCCCCGCCCCGAGTGGTGCTCTCGGACAAGGCGGCGCTTTTTGGCCGTTTTCCTGGCCGCTGCCACTACCACTGAAACCCAGGACCTCAAGCCGCCCTCCTGGTCCTGCTCCTGCTCCGTGGACCCTGACCCAAGATTCAGACCAGCACCATGCCCCAAGCGGGGATCTCGAACAAGGCAATGCTTTTCAGCCATTTTCCTGGCCGCCGCCACTACCGTCAAAACCCAGGACCTCAAGCCGCCCTCCTGGTCCTGCTCAGTGGACCCTGACCCAAGGTACTACCGCTGACACTTTCTTATCTAGCTAAGTGGCTGCATCACCTTGGATTGGCGCCTTTTTTCTGGTGACTGCTGATTGGTCCTCAGAGCAGCGCACAGCTTCCAATTGGTGTGCCTCTTTGCCCTGTCTTTCCCGGGCTAAAACCTGGGCTCCTGGACTTACTTTACCTCTGGTTTTAGTTCTAACAATAATTTTACCACTACTGTACTCTATTTTTTGCAGTCTTTTACTGTAATTGCTAGCCACTTTGTATATCTCAATTATTTGTAATTAAGTTCTGTCCAGCACTGTATCTGTGTGAATGCCCAGTGCGGCACATTGTGTTAGCTTTGTTTCCCTAAGTACTGCTGACTGCTTTTGTAATTAAGTTCTGTCCAGAATAGTTTCTCGCTATTTCTCATACTCTTTTCCTTTCTGCTCTACCTCTGCTCCCCCACCCCAGCACTGAAATTGCTGCTAATCTCTTTGCTCTCTCCTGACTAATCTGATCCTACCCACCCCCTTCGTCTATCCAGCCTGTTACCTATTTCTGTCCCACAGTCATTTCCATCTTCTTTGTCCCCTTAACCCCACCCTACCTTTTATCACTAATCGTTGTCTTATTGTTTCAATCCTAGTACCCCAACCCCCACTGTCGGTCTGCCGCCAGCCTCCTGCCCATTGCGGTCCCTATATCTAACTCGATTTTCTCTCTCTCTCTCTGTCAGATTCAGACTGGCGCCACCCCAGCGGCGCCTCTGATGAGGTGGCACTTTTGGCCATTTTCGAGCCGCCACTACTGCCAAAACCCAGGACCTCAAGCCACCCTCCTGGTCCTGCTCCGTGGACCCTGACCCAAGGTACTACCGCTGACACTTTCTTCTCTAGCTGAGTGGCTGCATCACCTCAGATTGGAGCACCTTTTTTCTGGTGACTGCCGATTGGTCCTCAGAGCAGCGCACGGCTTCCGATTGGTGTGCTTCTCTGCCCCGTCTTTCCCAGGCTAAAACCTCGGGCTCCTGGACTTACTTTACCTCTGTTTTTTCTTCCCCCCCCCATCCTCACCCAGGCCTCCTATTAAATACTCTGCTTGTACCCGCCTACCTCTTCTCAACTACACCCCACTGATTTTCTCACTCCTCTCTCCCCTACAAGTCACTCCGTGGCTTGCTCTGTACTTTATAGTCATCCTACTCTCCTTCCAGTTTAACCCTGATTCGCTCCAGTGCTGCCCATTCCATTTGTCTGTTCCTGTACTCCACTAGCCCTACTACTTCTAATCGAGCCACAATATTAAACTCTAATATCGAAGCATTTCAGTAATTCTTTGTCCTCTGTCACTGGAAGTTGCCTTACCACTACCAAACTTAACCACCGGTTGGTATTTTATCCATACCCTCTATAGCTACATAAGCTACCCTCTATCACCCTTCTTATCGACCTAGCAGTCCTCCCCCATCCCCTAAAAACTCTTCCTACTCCTTTGCTAGTAACAGTCTGGTGACTGTTATCAATTTTGCTTCCATACTGCCCACAGCTCCATTCTCCTCCCTTTCGAGCTCATAGGTCTCCATCCTCTGCCTTCTGCGGACAACCTCTCTCTAATCTGCTCTGCCAAACCCTGTAAACTAGTGACCACTCTTTTGTATCCCCTCCCTCTTTGTCTGCCCTCACTGTCTTCTACTTTCCTACCTCCGTTTCCTGCCCCACTGCCCTCTACTCTGCCACTCCACCTGGCCTGCTAGTTTTGGGGATAAAATGAATAAACTGTGGATGACATTCTTCCTCACAGTTACTCTGCCTCTGCTACATCTGTCCATCAAAAAGGCCCCTCCTTTAGTATCCATTCTCCACCACTGTAAACAAAATGACTGTTTTCTCAAATCTTCTTGTGGTGCCTGCCTTACGTTGTGATCCCCCCGTTACTCCCTAATAAGACATGGGTCCACCTGGTCACCTATGCTCGCAACCTTAGCTTCCGACAAGCTCGTGCCTTGTCATTTTTCTCTAATAGCAAGCTCTGGTACCTCCTCTTGCTAGCCATTCTGCTGTCTGGAGATATACAACCAAATCCAGGGCCTATTACTCCAGTAGCTGCCTCTATTCCAGATGCCAAAGGTCTCCTCTTTACACACCATAACTTTAGGAGCCTTGTGCGAAACTTCGCTGAACTAGAATCGTGGACCACCTTCTATAAGCCAGACATAATATGCCTCACTGAAACGTGGCTTAAGCCATCTGCCCCTGACTCTTTATACTCACTTCCTTCATATAATTTCCGGAGAAAAGACAGGCCCTCTTCAAAACGGGGTGGCGGAACAGCTTTATATTACAAGTCTCACCTCCAGCTCTCCTTAATTAACTCATCTCCCTTGCATCACTGTGAGGACCTTCATGCCCTCCTCACCCTTGGCACAATGAAACTACATATTGACTGTGCCTACAATCCCCCTACACATGGCCTAAAAAGACTCGATGAGCTCCTTGACCAAACCGCCTTTCTCTCTCTCTTTCTCTCTCTCTCTCTGGAAATAGTGAAGTTCTTTTGCTAGGGGATATTAACATTAACTGGCTGGGAGGCTCACAGGTGACAGCCCAATCTAAACTTCAAAGTTTCAACCTCCACCAGCTTATTTCCTCACCTACTAGAACTGCTCTTCAATCTAATACCAGCACCCTACTGGACTGTATTGTGACGAACATCGTGGATGTAGGCGTCCTTCCTGATGCCATCTCTGACCACTCCCCCACTTTCTGCATATGGGGTAAAGGTAGGCCTGAACCCATGAAGCCCCATTTCATTACCTTCCGAAATTATGCTAATTTTGACCTCCAGGCCTTCCTGACTGACGTTGCTGGCACTGACTGGACCGCTCTCTATAGCTCCTCGGATGTACAGTCTGCCCTAGATATCTTCCTGTCCACCTTTTTGACACTACAAGAAGCCCACAGTCATCTAGTAACCAGAAGAGTCAGAAATAGACAGTCCCGCTGGCTGAAACCTGATTGTCTCTCTAAATTATGTCTGAGGGACAAAAGTTGGTTTCAGTTTAAGAAATCTGGTCTACCAGAAGATTTACTTACCTATAGGGAACTTAGAAATGCCTGTAAAAAAGACATTAAGCAAGCAAAGAGCTCCTACTGTAAGGCTCTGCTAACTGACTCCCAGGGTGACCCCAAAAATTCTGGGTCCATATTAAGCAATTCCTAGGCTCAAGTCAGTCCACTACGCCTAATAACATGACTCTAAATGGCATCCACTGTAACAATCCCCTCACTATTGCAAACTTCTTTAACATGCAATTTGCTGACCTCACTCAATACACCTCCACTTTCCCCCCACTCTCAGATCCGGTCCCTCAAGCAAACCCTGCTAGGCCCACTTTTCCATACAGGCATGAGGTTCTCAGACTTCCTTGAAACATCTCTGAGTACACAGCTGTGGGGTCTGATAACTTGGAGCCAAAGCTCCTAAAATTAGCTGCCCCATACATAGCAGCCCCCCTTGCAAGGATTTTCACCCTCTCTTTGTGTCAGGGCTCCAGCCTTGACATCTGGGAAATAGCCAGAGTTACCCCTGTACTCAAAAAGGGTGATCCGCTTAACCCCTCTAACTACAGACCTATTGCCATACTATCCGCACTCAGCAAAATTCTAGAGAAACTGGTTGCCCTCCAAACTACTGACTTTCTTCTGAAAAATTACCTCCTAACTGATGCTCAACATGGCTTCCGGAAGGGACACAGTACTACTACTGCCCTGCTCAAACTCACGTCTGACACCCTAGCGGCCATGGATTCTGGCTGGCTCACGGGTGCCATTTTCATAGACATGACCAAGGCATTTGATCTCGTAGACCACTCCATTCTCATTGCCACTCTCATCTCTCTAGGTTTCTCATCAAATGTTGTGAACTGGTTTAATTGCTACCTGACGAATAGGTCTCAATATGTGAAATTCAACTCCGCCCTCTCTGACAAGGTCACCATCAATATCGGTGTACCTCAAGGGTCCATCTTGGGTCCACTGCTTTTCTCAGTTTTTGTAAACAATATCACCTCCAATCTCCTAAAGACCTCTTCTCTACTGTATGCAGATGACATCGTACTGTATACCAGTTCACACAGTATAGAGGACATAAACTCTTGACTCTCCACTGATTTTCAGTTTATACAACAGTGGCTTGCTAATCACAAACTTATCCTAAACAACACCAAGACCCAAGCTATGCTATTTGGGTCCAAGATCAAACTCAAACACTCCCAAGATCACTTCAATGTCTCCTCTTTGGATGGCTCTTCAATTGGGGTGGTTAACTCCTTCAAATATTTAGGGGTCACCCTTGACCCGTCACTGAGTTTTGACCTCCATATTCAATCTACCTGTAAGCTGGTCAACTCTAAACAAGGCATCGCCTACCGTATGAGCTATGCACTCACCCCCACAGCCAGGCTGGCTATTGCCCGTGGGATATTACTCCCCTCACTTACCTATGGGGTTGCTGCTTATGTCTCTGCCTGCAACTCAAGTCTACAAAAGTGGGATGTTACCTATAATAATATCTGTCGCTTCGCTTCCTTCTCCCCCCTGGCTGAAACATCATTGTCTCCTCTACTCAGATCTGGTCTGGCTTCCCCCACCCCCCCAAGAGCTTAGGTACTATGCTCTCGGATCCATTACCGATAACATCATCAGATCCGTACACCTAAACCCCTCGCTAGTCTCTTTCTACCAGAAAACCAACTATGCCTTAACGCTCTGCTGACCAGGACCCTGTTCTAATCCCTAGACACCGCACTTCCAAAGGTGGTCACGCCTTTGCCTGCCATGCTCCCCGTTTCTGGAACACACTCCTACTAACCCTATGTCAATCCGCTTCCCATATCTCCTTCAAAAGAGAACTACGCCACTATCTCTTCTCCTATGTCTGCTCCTGCTTTAAACCACTCGAGCCCTCATTTTCCCTCTTCCGGCCCCTCTCCTCTGTTTGTCCTTTGACCCTGGGTTCCACTCCAACAGGGAGCACTTTTCCTTTTTTTTCCTCTGCCCACTACCAACCTGTCTCCTACTTTATTACTACCTGCTCTCTTTGCGCTCTATTCCTCATCCCTTGTACACTGCTCAGTCACTCTAAAAATTGACCTGATTGTATTTTTGATACATGCTTAACCTAAATGATGCATTGTTCTTGTCAGCTTTTCCGCTGTTAATTCACTCAAACACTTACTTGTCATTTGTAGTATTGTACTAAATGTTTTCAGTAAGTTTGTCTCTGTACCCTCCCGGGTTGTGCCTGAAAATAGTCTTGTTGGCTAGTGCACCTATCCGGTTAACAAAAACTAAATAAAATAAAAAAAATTAAAAGCACAATGCCCCTCAGTTAAGGAATGGTACACTCAAATGGAATTTGTGTCTAATGAGAGAATTTACTATCTTTTACAATACAAATGAAATATATATGTTAAAATTTGGTATCCCTTTTCAGAACTATAATAACAGTTGTAAGATACAATGTCTGAGTAGGTAAGAAGGAAATATTAGATAGTATAAAGGCTTAGATATTGTTTTTAAGTAATAAGCTAGAGTTTATTTGGTTAATTTGCACTTTTTTGTTTTTAAACCCTGTTTAATACAAAATAGTAGTGATGGTGAATCTATTTGTAGAAATTTGTACTTGATATGCTGATTCTTTTGTTCATAGTTTAAGTGGAATCTTATTATGTAACAGTATTTGTGTTTATTTTGAAATTGTACAATAAAAAAATTACATGATGGAAAAAAAAAAGCAGTTATTTATGTACAAGGGAGGGATAATGCCACAATAAACAAATCTCTTGGGAACAATTTCCACTCTTTATAAAGGTGGTTCATAACAACAACAAACAACAACAACAACAAAAAATGGTTTTCAATGTCCCCAAAACAAAAGCTTTCTTGCCTGGATCAGCCCCGAAAGTAAAAAAAAAAAACAAAAAAAAACTGCTTTTACATAATTTTAGTATCTTCCCTTGGACAGTGCCCAACTCAAAGCGGTTAATGAGTTCAAATATCTGGGCGTAATTATCGACCCATGTTTTGCTTTTCATAGGCATGTAAAAAGTAAAACGAAGTATGTGCATCAAAAATTGGGGTTACTATACCGCATTCAAAAGTATTTAACACCGGCAACCCAGGTTTGGAAATGAGCCCGGATCGCTAGGGGTCGGCAGGGGTAAGAGAGGATTGAGGGTCTGGAGGACTGCTCTTCTCTCTCTGGGGAGGAAGGTCTTGTCGTCCTGTTCATTGACTGCCCTCTGGTGGTGGCAGGAGGGCAGTATGGGTCAGGAGGCATGTACTGGCGTCCTCACATCTGGGGGGGGTGGGAGAAAACATGAAAAGGGAACTGCCAGGTTCCGTGATGGCCCATCGCATCCCTGGCCACCCCAGCTTCTGGATAATATTGTGGGGAAGGGGAGCCGGCACTCTCTTCCCTGGCCCCGCCATGGGGGTGTAAGCCATGGAGGAATTACCAGGGGTCAGTCTGAGCGGGGGCGCACAGGCTGGAGGATGAGTCCTTCTGAGAGAGGGCCATAACCGCCTGCCAGGCTCCAGGAAGCAAAAATAGATAACAGAAAAAAAAAAAAAAATTTCAACAGCTGATGCTAGAGTGAGAACTGCACAAAGCAGGCTACTCCCAGTGATTGATTATGGATCCACTGTGACAGATGCCGCCCCAAACACTGACTGGGGGAAAAAAAGCTCTGCATTGCAAAGAAGCCAAATTTCCTTCCTCTTAAGGCCCCAGGTCACACCACTGCAGTAACACTGAATGTCTTCGCTGGCTGCAACCAGAATACAGAGCCCAGTTAACATAAGCCAACTTTGTTTTCAAGATCCTGCTCAGCAATATGCCTCAATGCCTATTTGAAATGCTCATGTTTGTCAATAACCCACTCCCCCCACTCTACAGTGAACAACTTCCTAAAATACAGTTCATGCGTACGGGCATGGAGCAGAAATCATTCAGCTACCCAGACGCTTCTCTCTAGAACACCACTCCATCTTCTTTCAGACTGTCTTCTTCACATAAAGTTTTCCCTCTAAAAATTAAAGACCACCTGCAATAGCTTAATGTCTGCTCCTGTTTTGTGTAGCCTTTGTTTTCTTGTACAAAACTTCTGCCAGTTCACATGCCCACATTCATTTTATTGTACAAAATGTTTTCTAGTTAACTTTCTCATGTTCTAGTACCATATGTTATATACTGTGTATACCATACCGTGTATTATGTACATTGTGCACCATCATATCACGTTACCGTATTATGTAACGTACCTTTTAGAATGCAGGTCATGTCAGAAAAAGGCACCTGGCACCAGTACACCCAGCCGCTCAAAAAATAAATAAATAACTATTAATACTGAGCAAACACAGTACTATCCTTGATATTAAACCCTTAAAAACATATAACAGCTACCTTAATAATACGTGTAATAAGTACCTTAATAGCACCAGTAATAGCCACTATAACAGTACATGTAACAACCACCCTTAATAACACCCTAACTACATCAGATCCCTAACACCCACTAACACAACAGACTCTACAACACAGCTCACACATTTGCACATCTCCCTACATATGGAAAAACACCACACTACAGAAAAACACTAAACACTGCAGCAAGACACACAAAAACTGGAAAAAAAAAAAACACAAAAAGCAGACAAGGTAACCAAATGAATGCATTACATAGAGAATAAAGGCTATACAACTGTGTGTTATGGATTTTATCTATACACCCAAGGTGTGTGATGACTCATAAACCTTGAGAGCGAAGCTCAAGAGGTTTATGAGGTCATCACACACCGAGGATGTGTAAAAAAATCCTTAACGACACAGCTGCATAGCCTTTATTTTTTATAATTACTGGTGCAGGGAGATTTTTTTCCTACAACACTTCAGTGATGCCAAAATTGTGAAGCACTGTTGTCAGAAAGACACACACAGTCACTCTCTCCCTCCCTCTTTCTCTCTCTCTCTCCCTCTCCAGTGTGAACATTCAGTTTTTGGGTTTTTTTACTTACAGTGTGGAATCCCGATCGCGCGTACCTAACGCTACAGGCAGTCAAGCACGGCTCCGTTCCTGCTCTCTCTCACTGAGTTCCTGCTTGTACTCCTGAAGCTGATGAACACCAGGATCAACCAGACAAATAGTTTTAAAATGTAAACGTAGAAGCAACCAGATAAATATTAAAAAACAAAATAATATCAAAAATAAGAGACTTAAGAGTCTCGTACTAGTGGCTCATTGCTAAGTGACAATAGAAACCGCCATGTATGTGGAACTGTTCAGCCTGCCCACACGTGGAATAAGAGCCAATGAGGTAGCTCGATGAGTGCAACTGACAGAAGAACTAAAACAAAACGCCGTAATGACCGGGTAACCCATTATTATAGCCTCTGAAACATGCCTCTACATTGTGCATTAAAGGGGGTCACCAGTAATTATGTAAGCATTAATCACCGGCAGAGAAGGCCTCTACCGGGGATTAATGCCCGCTGGGGGGCGTTGTTGCACGAGGGCAAAGCCCGAGGGTTGAACCCCTCAACGGGCATTAATCACCGGTAGAGGCCGAGGCTGCCGGTGATTAATGCTCTTGTAACACGGACAAGCGCGATGTCTACTAGGACGAGCACAGTGCAGAGTCATTAAGAAAAAAGGCGCTGGAGACTGAGGCAATCTTCATAGACTTTAGTCTTACTTCACAACACGGCATTATTGAAAGCTCTACGAGGGCGCCCCGCGATAGGTGCAACGCCGTCACGTGGTGCAGGAGCAACACGGCATTGTGAGCCGATAATGCCGTGTTGCTGTCTGCTGGAAGTGCGTTCCACGACTCCAACATGCATTATCTCTCATAATGCCGTGTTGGACTTGCGCTTGTTCGAGCCCAACACGGCATTATTTCATAATGTCAGTAGTTTTGCGCTGCTTCCGAGCTCAACACGGCATTATGGAGAAATAATGCCGTGTTGGACTCGTGAACGCGCTTCCCAGGACAGCAACACGGCATTATAGGCTCACAATGCTGTGTTGGTCCTGCACCACGTGATGGCGTTGAGCCTATCGCGGGACGCCCTCCTAGACTTCTGAATAATGCCATGTTACAAATAAAATTAATAACGGCAAGTCTGGCATACTTATGAAATAATACCATTGATGAGTTGAACGAGCTCATGAAAGGCCCCTTGCCCTTCGAGCTTGTGGCATTCTGGCTTGTTCAACCCATCAATGGTATTATTTCCTTCTGTACCCCACACTTTGCCATTTTATACTCTCTATATATAAACACAAAGAAACCAAGCTACACTGAAAGCTGAAGTTAATCTTTTTGATACATTCATGGCCATTAAGACTACCATGCATCATTAGGTGTGAAATTAATATTCTGATGTGAATGAAAGAATGCCTCCTAGCTGAAGATATATTACACACTGAGGAAAATGTAAAACTGTAGTCTGGTAACAAGAAGCTGATTATGCATTGTGCCACTGATGTAAAATAACATTCAGAAGCAGAGTTTGCATGATGCTGATACCTGTCATAAGAAAATGACAACGGGACTCTGCTCAAGAAGAATACACTGCAGAAAAACGACTCTGCACTTATTTATCGTCCATATGGATGTATTGCAAATTATAGCATTTATTTAAAAATATAGTTTATAGCTGATCATGACAATTATTTTCCACAGCTTCATCGTCTGCCAGTATCACAAAAAAATGATATCCCTGTGACATCACTGGTTTAATATTTAAAAGTCCTAAAGTTTTCTTACTGTGCTATTCAGTCTAGGATCACTTAAAGAGCAGCTGACGTCTATAGGAGAACTTTACCAAAACATAATATTTAGACACTGCCCAGCTTGTATTTCACTTTAGTTCTGTATTCCTCCTCCCCATTATTAATTACTGAGGTCATCTACATGAAAACAGGACCTTTGCTTTTGAAGGGTTTATCTATTCCCGTTGCTGTCTCCCTACCTGAGGTCATAATGCACTGCTTGTGACATCACAGTTAGTCCCATGGCAACAGACTGTGATGTCACAGCAGAGGATTATGACTTGGAGTAGGCAGTCAGCTATAGAGGCAGATGAACCTTGAGGGATAAAGATCACATATTCTTGCAAATGTTCTTAGTAATAAATACTGGGGAAGAGGAAAATTTAGAATCTATATGTAATGGAAGCTGAATTGTACCTAATTATTGTTTTTTCAAAGTTATTTTTAAGGTGTCAGCAGTTCTTTAAAAAACGAGTATCATTCTTGACAACAAACTAATGCAGTAATTTTAGATTGAAGTTTTCAAGAATTCATCTTTTTTCTGTGACTTGACATGAATGCTGTCTGATGTTACCTAATACTAACATTATCATGTCACCCATCACAATTGTACTGAATAGCAGAGGCTTTCATTCATATTCTAACATATATTTATTTGTAATATATGGATTCTTAAAATAATACCCCCAAAAAGCATATAAAAAAATCCTTGTAACAGATTAGTTAGTCCCGGAAATTCCGGTCCTCGTAGTACTATACTTCCGGCCCAATAATACTATACTTCCGGTCCCCGTAATATTATCGTTGGGACTACCAGACGCGACCACTTGATGAACCATGTTTTTTTTTTTTTCTCTCTCTCTGAAAGAAGCGGGAACAGATCGGGAGCTGGGGTGTGTGTGCAAATGAGGAGCGAGGAACACTCTGAGTCTGATGAACTCTGCAGAACGCAGCAGCATAAGAACTTGGAAATTCCTCGCATCCATATATTACAAAAAATAACAAATATGTTCTGGTGTTTCAAGGCAGAAATTCCATCCCGAGGTTCTGGGGACACAAGAAACCTCTCAGGCTCGCTCTCGGGGTTTCTTGTGTCCCCAGAACTCTCAATGAATTACTGCCTTATATACACCAGAACCTATCTATTATTCTATTTATAATAACTGGGTTAGGCTTTTTCCATAGGAAACCGTGGCGAACTTGCCGCTTATAAAGGAGCGCTATAACGGCAAACACGCCGCACGGTTTCCTTGCTGGCGCGATGCCCAACCTACAGCTCTTCCAGGTTTTCACCGCCCACCACCAGATTTCTCTCTGCCGGCTCGCAACCGCACCGCCACCACTATCTCTAGGCAGTAAGTAACTATTTAAAAAAAAAAATTCCTAACAAAAATCACACTGTAAAAAGGACAACAAATCAAGAAAAAGTAAACTGCTGCTAAGAGGCCGAGGACTCGGCTAAACATCATCCAGACCGCAGCCGCACCAGACCATTTATTTTATATAACTGACTGTGGCAAAAAAGCCTAACCCAGAAATTATATAAATTAAAATATGGGGTGGTGTGTGTAAACTCGAATTTTACACACACCCTTGGGGTTGGATGCCTGGATAAACCCCTTGAGCTTCATTCTCGGGGTTTATATGCCCTCCAACCCCTCGGGTGTGTGTAAAATCTCGTTACACACACCACCCCATACTTTATTCTCTATATTTAAGCTCAGCAACAAACAGAACTGGTCCTTAGCTCATGAAAACACCCATGCCACAGCCAGTGTAAGAACTGCTTTTTTTTTTTCACCTCATACTGAGATAGTAAGCTTTTTGCTGCAATAAGGGATACCTCCCACAGTCTGATCTTGTTTTTACAATGTTTGTCCTCTACACAATTCATTTACTGTTTTATAACACCGCCCTCCAGAAAGAAGTAAGAGTCAATGAATGGTAGAAAGGCAATGTTCATGGAGATGCATAGCTGCATTGTGCAGTACTGCATCTCGGGTTGGGAAATGAAGAACTGAGTGGCTTCCCTTACCTGATACATTTGAGCTGAAGGAGTCCTGCACAGGGAACAATATAAGTAATCCCAAGAGGAAGGTGTAACGGATTCTGAGGACACAGGAGGGCGTGGGGGCCATCAAAACATCAGCCAAGTATGTCATCCTATCCATTGCACGCGAATCATGTCATTTTTTCTTGTAAATCCAATAAATTACTAAGGTCCTGATGACTTGATTATATCTCAAACTGAAACATGCTAGTGTAGCTTCCCATTGATGTTAGGCTGAACTAAACGGTCCTTCTGTGTCGAAATAGCGGACCCGGAACCACGACCAGTACCATGTACAATTCCATACAGGTTGCCTTAGAAATACCTCTTCTGGCACAGAGTTTTTAGTTGTCCGTATCGAACAAAAACAATGCACTTAAGATCGTTCAGGATTCCGGCTGGAAGATCTCTGGTATCATGGGAGCCTCCTTCGCCAGTCGTCTCCGGGGTGAGGCTGGGAGTCGGGACTCCCAAACGCTTCCTATAGCATCTTGAACACAACAGCCTCAAATGCCATGCGTTCTTAATCCCATCCCTGGACAAGAGTAGGGCTGGGCATCGAGCCGGGTCAAACATTCGGGCCGTTCGGATTTGGCAGTGATCGGGGGGAAAAAAATAAACTGGGTTTCATTGCCAAAACCCAAAAATGCACTGACCCGAAACTGGTAAGCCTGACGTGCCTACAAGTGCTGCATGCAGAAGCAGCAGCAGAAACAGTGGTTCGGGGATGGGGGAGCTCACTCCAGTCACACACTGTCACTCAGAAGAGGGGGAGGAGCTGAAGGACGTACCTACAAGCAGCGGGAGCACTTGTGTTCGGCTGTCTCTCCCCCTCTCCCTTTGCTCTGCTCTCCTCCTCCGCTCTTCTTGCCTCCGCCCTGTTCCCGCTCCCGGGTCTTCTCCTCCTCTCGCGATGAAGCACAGGTACGCGGGACACAGTTACCCGACTGCACTCGGGGCACTCCAATCAAGGAATCGTCTCCCGGCTCGCTCTGACACAGCTGCTGGAACGTCTGCAGTGATTAGAGCAGGCAGAATGACGTTGAGGGGCTTTGTAAACCCCTCACACAGCAGTGTAGGGTAAGAGGCAAGAAGCGTGGGGGAGTGAGTAGTCGTATTGTTCAGAATTAAAAAATGCTCTCAGGATAGGCAGGCGGGCTTAGCGGCAAAGCAAATAAATAAATTCTTCTGGGAGGGAGAGAGCATAAAAAATAAGCCAACAGAACGATGTGGTGCTGAATGTATTTATTTGAAGAGTTTCACCAGGAAAGGCGCATACTGAGCTGAAATACGGAGCCTTCCCGTCTAAAGGGCTGAGTGTCAGTGGCTCAGCAGGTTGCACACTCTCAGCTGAGGCTGGGAAAATCAGAAGGCTGTGGGTTTTATCCCCAGATCAGGCACTTGCGTTAAATCCTAATATTGACACTGCAGTGCAATATGAGGGGGGTGCTGCACTCTTGAGGTGCCATCTTTCGGATGAGACGTTAAACCGAGGTCCCTTGTGCCTGTTCAGGTGGACGTTAAAAATCCCATGGCACTTCTCAAAAAGAATAGGGGAGTTTTTATTGAAATAAACATCAAAAACAACAGGGATACATTCAATATAAAAAAAACATAATTCGAACAGCAAAGCAATAAACTCACAAAAATTAGAACATAACGTGCACAAGAGTGATTACAAGCAGACCCCATTCCTTTTGTTTGTGCTTCATTTAAACTTACATAGACTTTGACGGCAGACAAGGACCACTTGGCCCACCTAGTCTGCCCATTTCCCTACCTATTGGATAAGCGGCAGATTCTAGTTAACCAACAGCCTACTTCCTGCAACCCCCCACTATAATTGCCTTATGTCTGTCCCATGCATGTTTGAATTCCCCCACTGTTTTAGACCCCACAACCTCTCCAGGAAGGCAGTTCCATGCATCCACCACTCCCTCTCCGTGAAAGATAATTTCCTCACATTACCCCTGAGCCGTCCCCCCTCTAACTTTAAATTGTGCCCCCTTGTTCTTACATATCTTTTTCTGAAAGATGCTACCCTCCTGGACTTTGTTGATTCCTTGAGGTACTTAAAAGTTTCTATCATGACCCCTGTCCCTCCTTTTATCAAGGGTATACATATTAAGCTCTCTCAGTCTCTCTTCATATGGTTTCTGATGTAGACCCTGCACCATTTTAGTTGCCCTCCTCTGGACTGCTTCCATCCTATGTCCTTGCTAGATGAGGTCTCCAAACTGCACGAGTACTCCAGATGGGGTCTCACCAACTGTCTGTACAGAGGGATAACCACTTCCCTTTTCTACTTGTGATGCCCCTCCCTGCATCCCAGTATCCCCTGGCTCTCCTTACTGACTTCTCACATTGCTTACCCACCTTTAGGTCATCTGGTATGACTACACCCAGATCTCTTTCCATTATTGTTGTTAATAAACATAAAAAAAAACACCACCTAAACACTTCTGTGACATTTGTAATTCCAGATCTTTCATATACACTTTGCCCATGGCTTGTTGAATTAAAATGCTTACAGTTTCTTATAAAATGGGCAAAAAATTTTACGTTCGATTTGCTCAGCACCACTTTTGCCCGTGTCCTTATAGAGCCATATCATTGCAACCTGCACTACAACTAAAGAAACTGATGCTGCAGAGCTCTATGTTAAGGTTCCCATGCTGCCACAATTCAAAATTCAGTTCTCAGCCGAGGTGTCTCAAGTATTCGCATACTCGCAGAGCGACCACGGCGACAAAGTGAGACTCGCCTCACCACACAGACTCACTTAGCATGACAATATAAACATAAAGAAATAAAACTCTAACCTGTACAGTGCAAACCAGATGAAATACTGCACACCAGAAAGCTATTCCTTTCCAATGAATGAACCGTAGCGGGTGCCGTGCAGCCACCAAAAGTGCTGAACCATACAGGAGACCTGATCGCCCCTTGTGTTCTATATCACAATGCAGTAAGTGAAAAAAAAGAAACCCACACATCATTTTTCCTTTCATAAGTGCGCTGACTTAGCGAGATAATGCTGCAATGGAAACACACTTTTAAAAGACGCTGTACTGTATGGCGGCTGAAAAGGGACACACTTACCCCCTAACCGCTGCTATCAATTTAAGAAACACTGAATTTCAAACTGCAGAAAAGAAACAAAAAAAATCAGTGTGTTCCTGAAGGACTGCAGACACATAACCTGAGCAGTAGGTGGGGACTGTGGGGACACTGGGCAGCACTGCTGGGCAAGTCAAATACAGACTAGTACACAGGACAGTACATAGAGGACTATTTTTCTTTGTTTTACAGCAGCAACTAAAAATTTTTTTTTTCATTTTCTTCTATTTTAACAGCTTTGTTGTAATTTCTACTTGGGGCCCCTTTTATAAAGCGCAATAAGACTTCCCAGGTGCTAAAGGTACTCAGGCAAGCACCTCGTGCCTCATAATGCACCTGGGGCATGCTCTACCAGGCCATAACCCACACCTCGTCGTGTCTTATTGCTGGCATAAGACATTATCCTTTGATATAGCACCCATTGACATCTAGCCTGCCATGTACCACACTCACCTCTGAGGCTGGGAGATCATGGGGCTGTGGGTTCAGTTCCCACATCTGGGACTTGGGTTAATATCCCAATACTCACACTGTAGTGCAGCATGAGGGGGGATGCTGCACTTCTGAGGTGCCGTCTTTCGGATGAGATGTTAAACCAAGGTCCCATCTGCCTGGAATGGTGTTAGTTCAGGTGGATGCTAAAGATCTCATGGCACTTATCAAAAAAGAGTAGGGGCATTTCTCCAGTGTCCTAGCCAAATTCCTCCCATTCACTAAAAATACCACCAACAGTTTAAACTGGTTCAATTTCAGTTGCTTACCATCTGTATCCCCCTTCCCCCCCAGTCGCCCCTGAAAAAGGGACTTCTAGGCTCAGTGGGCTTACCGGGTCAACAAAATCCAATAAATAAAAAAACAACTAGTGTATCCTTATGATAATTTGTCCCCAACTGGGAATACTGTCCCAAAATAAAGGAGTCATAGGTTAACCTCCTCAGCCAACCCATATTCCACTTAACTGCAAGGAATTCCCATAGGGTTTAGATATGAACAAGAACATAAAATGTTCCATAGTTTCCTCACATTTATACAAGAGTTATATGGGCAATATCTTTCTTCTATGGCTTTGTGCTTGCAGTTCCATCGGATGTTTAGTCTCCATCTACAGATAACCATAACATTTCCCACATATGTGAAGGGGTTCTGTTATTTTTTAACAGGCTTAATACTATATTGTTCAAATATCGCATTTTTAAAAACAGGTTCCTCAGCCTATACTGTAGCTAAGACTTAGTTATATAGCTTTAGCCTAGTTCCTGTCTTATTTGTTGTTTTGATAGTCCCTATTTATACATTTTCTGAGCAGATGATTTAAAATAATCTGGAATGTGAAGATGACCGGATACTTTTGGAAGGACTATTGTCCATGCCTTGACATATCTAGCAAGATTGTTTGGTACCCACTTCTGCTGAAATGAGTCTGAAATTATTAGTCTGCATTTTACAGTTTGGGAGATAAAAAGGGTGTGAAAAAATACCACTGGCTCAATCATCTCTAGGCCCCCCCTTTTCTTTTGTAAGATATGTATAGCATCTTTTGAGAGGATTGAGCCTACTGCCCCATAACATCTGGAAGAAGATGCTGTATAATTTTGTTTCAAGCTGAATGGAGGAGGGGGGGGGATCATGGCTGTATATAGGATGCACGGAACAATAAACTCTTTTATGGTATGAATTATTTTTAATTTGGACATTTTCCATTGTTTCCATCTTTGAACTTTCAGTTCTACCTTCTGTAAAGTGGTCTCCCAATTAACCAGAGGTATATTCTGAGGACCAAAGGAAATTCCTAACATTTTTAAGGGCTCCGAAGCGATCTATGCCCTCTATCTGTATGGGGGTAGAAGGGCCTGAACCCACAAATAGACCATCACATTTATTTATGTTTAATTATGAGTTGGAAAGTTTTGAGTAAGCCGCCATTTCTTGTAAAAAAAAAAACCTAACTGGTAACACTTTGCAAAGAATAAACAGATGTCATCTGCATAGGCCTGGAGCTGTAAACCCACACGAATTCCTTCTGAGATCCCTTGCCATTTTAGGTTGTCATTTAGTTTCCTGATGAATGGGTCTAAGGAAATGTATATAGAAGGGGCTTAAGGGGCACCCTTGCCACACTTCTGTCCCTATCTTTAAACCTTTTGTAACTTGATTTTTGATTACTGGAAGAACTATGGCTGAAGCATATAATAGCTGTAATCAGTTTATGAATTCTGGGGGTATTCCATAAGCCTCTAATGTTGCAAATAAAAAAGGTGATAGACTGTGTCAAATACTGGCTACTGAAACTATGCAACCTTGTTTACCATGAAGCGACAAATGATCAATCAGATCTCTGATGATCATCAGGGCATGCTGAATTTCCTATTTGCCACCCCACATAATTGTTGTGGAGAGATGACTAGACTAGCATAGTGTTTTAACCTATTATTTAGAATTTGGGAGAGTATTTTGAAGTCTGAATTCAAAATGGTGATGGGTCTCCAATTTTGTATTTGTTTCCTGTCACCAGATTTGAAAAGAAAAATTAATAATCCTTCTGAGAAGGAAGGGAGGATAGCTTTTACAAAGAAATAATACAGAAAAATTGTTTTTAGACATGCTGACAACTCTTTGTAAAGGATTTGTAAAATTTGTACGGCAATCCAACAGACCCAGGTGAAGTCCCAGATTTTAGTGACTTAATCACTTGTTTAATTTCTGTTGGACTAATGGGACTAGTCATCTCCTGCGTTTCTTCTGGATGCTTAAGGATATTAATTTCCTCTAGAAAAGAATGAATAGCCAACATCTGTTGGGAATGGGGATGGAGCACGTGATTTAAGGAAATCACTTATTATTTTGTGGAGTCCTTCAGTAGTCTCCGTACTGACCCCTTCCGGATTTACTAGAATGTGCATTGATGAGGAATCTTTTACTTTTTTGCAAGCTTCAAATGGGTCCTAATTGGATATTTTTGGGTCCCATATTGCAACATCACCCTGATGGTGTTGGCTGTATCGTACTGACATAATTTCATATCTTCTTTTATTGTTTTGATTTGTGCTGTATAATCGTGTCTGGAGATATACGGAGGAGTATAATTTTTGTAGTGTTGCCTAAGTTGCAAGTATTTTAGAAATTTTCCATTCTCTTTATGTTTACCAAATTTTTGGAACCATGTTTTGAAATCAGCCAAAGATTAATTCACAAGATAGCCAGCCTAGGAGTGGGTCCCAAGGTTGTAGCCTGGATAAAAATTGGCTGAACAACAGGGCTAAAGGTAGTAGTAAATGGAATACACAGTGAAGAAAGGAGGTTACAAGTGGGTACCAGAGGTTCAGTACTAGGACGGTCCTTTTAATATTTTATAATTGACATTGCAGGGAACTGGAAGGAAAAGTATGTCTCTTTGCAGATGACACAAAGATCTGCAACAGGGTTGATACACAAGATGGAGTGGAAAGGATGAGAAGGGACTTGGCAAGGTTGGAGGAATGGTCAAATGTATGGCAGCTCAGATTCAGTGCAAAGAAGTGCAAGGTAATGCACATGGGAAACAAAAACCCAGGGGAAGTGTACACAATGGGGGGTGAGATACTGACAACAGTAAAAATAGAAAGGGACCTGGGGGTAATTATATCAGATGACCTAAAGGTGGGCAAGCAATGTGAGAAGGCAGTAAGAAAGGCTGGGGGGATACTGGAAATGCATAGGAAGAGGCATCAATAGTAGAAAACAGGAAGTTGTTATCCCTTTGTACAGACAGTTGGTGAGACCCCATCTGGAGTACTGTGTGCAGTTCTGGAGACCCCATCTCCGCAAAGACATAGACAGAGTGGAGGCTGTCCAGAGGAGGCAACAAAATGGTGCAGGGTCTGCACAGAAGACATACAAAGAAAGACTAAAGGAGCTTAATATGTATACCCTAGAGGAAAGGAGGGAGAGAGGACATGATAGAAACTTTCAAGTACCTCAAGGAATTAACAAAGTCCAAGAGGTAGCATCTTCCAGAAAAGAGATGTGCAAGAACAAGGGGCTCAATTTGAAGATAGAGGGATGGCTCAGAGGTAATGTGAGGAAGTATTTTTCACTGAGAGGGTTGTGGATGCATGGAACAGCCTCCCTGAGAGAGGTCGTGGAGTCAAGAACAGTGGGGGACTTCAAGAATGCATGGGACAGGCATAAGGCAGTCCTAGTGGGGGGTAGGAGGAAGTAAGCTGTTGGTTAACTAGGATTTGCAGCTCATCTGTTAGGTAGGAAAATGGGCAGACTAGGTGGACCAAGCGGTCCTTATCTGCCATCAAATTCTATGTTTCTATGTTTCTATGAATCTGCCCACCATTACCCTAGGTCAGTATATAAAAAACTAACAGAAGATCGGGCCCACAGCATTTCTAAACCCCTGCTCTCACCAAGGGTCTGTCAGTATAGAAATTCAATTTCCATATATTTTTCTTCTTTGCTTCCTTAGGGGCCTCTTGAAATGAAATTTCTAACAATAAATGGTCAGAAAATTCCACCAGTATTGTCCTAAATTTGACAGCAGGTAAATTCCTAGAAATAAACATGTAGTCGATGTTGGATGTGAATTTGTTTCTCTTAAAAAGTGTTCTTGGGCCCTTGTGTGTGAAATTTGCTACAATCTAATAAATCAGCTGTTTTATCACTTTTAATAGGGCATTCAAATCACAGTAGATTTTTTATTGCTCCTTGGGGCTTGGAAATCCTAGATTTAATGTCTCAGTTAAAGTCCACACTGAAATTTTTTTAGAAGGTAACTAAAAGGTTGCACAGCAGTTAGTAAAACTTACTCTATCTGCTTTTGACTGTGGACCATAAATGTTTGTAAATCTATAATCTACCTTTCCATAACCCTTCCAAAATCAAAACCCTACCTGGGATAAGGTCTACCAGTTTGGTTAGAATAAAACTGCAGGAATTGAAAATGATGCCAACCCCATCTACACTATCTGGACTGAAGGACCAGTAGGAAGGTCCCCACAGCCATTCCCCCTGAAAAAATCTTGTCTGGTCACTAGAGAACATCCATGTTTCTTGCAAGAAACAAATATCGATTTTGGCTTTGTGAACATAATTAAAAACAGCTTGTTTTTTTGTTATATTCAATAAACTGTACATTTAGAGACCCCACATTTATGATAGACATCGACAGATATTACAAGTTAGGATGTTTTTTTCTTCTTTTTTCCTTTTTCCCTTTATAACCCACCAACTCCTGATTTTGGGCAGGGTTATCTTTCTCAGGTGGTTGTGGGTCTGAATTCCCCTGCTCCATTTCTGAATCCTCCCAGTCGATGGATAATGCAACATAGGAGTTTTCTGATTCAATGTCCGTGGTAGCTTAGGGGATCTAGGTTTTATATTCTTGGAGGAGCTTCTCCTCAGCAGTGGGGGTACTATGGCTTTTCCTGACCCATCCTTTGGGTCCTTGTGGCGAACAGGGACTAGGGATGTTGCAGGGTTGAAAGGTTGTGGGGTGGAGTTCTTGCTGTACAGGTGCTTCATTTATCTCAAGTATTTCAGTGGGTCCTCCCTAGAATCATATGGGGGGGTGGAGAGGGAGAGGGTTGGGGCCTTTCGGGGTATGTTTCATTAACAGTAGCCAAATTTTGTGCTTGTTGAATCAATAACTCTGGACTGATGCAAATGGCTTTATTTTTGGCAGCCCAGGGACATTCTGCAAAAAGATGGCTGATCTCTTCACAGAGATCACATTTTGTGTGATTGGTGCACTGGTGGGTTATCTGTAAAGAAAAAAAAAAACACTGTCCTCCTCCACTTTTCCATCTCATCCAAACCTGATCCCCTAGTTAGTAGTACCCCCATGGCAGTGTTGATGATGGTGTTTTTGGCAAGGAATTTTCTGACTTTTTATGATAGTATAATTGTATCCTTATTTGCCAGTGGGAGTGCAGGGTCATCCCTCCATAATTGTTTTCCTTATTTGAGTGTGGGAGCACAGGACAATCTGGGCCCTGTGCTCCCATCTATCCATCCATCCATAATTTTTGGGCTCTGCACTCACATCACTCCTTAGATGCGTATGTGTATGTCAGATGCGCATAAGTGCCATTTTTACATATTTTGACCCCAAATTTTCAACATACCCTTCTTATGACCTCACCTCATAAACAAGTGTGGTGACAATTTTCAATTCCCGACTAAAAGGTCATTTCGCCAACTGGCCACAAAATAGTCTTTCGGGCTAGATTTGTGTAATTCCACTGACATTGTTCATGAGGTGGGGTCTCAAAAAGGCCATATTGAAAATGTGGTATAAAAATATGCAAAAATTGAAATGTTATGCATCAAAGTTAAAAAACCCATTGAGATACATTGAAACTCACTTACTCCAAATGAAACCTGTAAAGAAAACTAAGTAGTGTACACCATTGTGTCTCAGTCCCAAAATACTTTTAGCCGTGAAGGATATGACGTCTGGAAACAAATCTGGTGGGCCTTCAAAATATGTAGAATCCCTGCATAAGCCAGTCTCTTTTGTAAAATTTCAGGTGGATAATCCTGGTAAAAAAAAGTCTGGTGCCATTATGTTTCACATGTTTGCAGCTCAGACCAAATGAAGGATGTGAACTCAGACCCACAACCACCTGAGAAAGATAACCCTGCCCAAAATCAGGAGTTGGTGGGTTATAAAGGGAAAAGGAAAAAAGAAGAAAAAACATCCTAACTGTAATAAAATAATTTTTGCAAGTAGAAATCCTTTTCATGAGAATGACAAAAGCTCACGAAAAAGGATCTGAGGATCTACTCTCGTGAAAAAGAATCAGAAAAAATGTAGCCCCAAATCCTTTTTCACAAGCAGAAATCTTTTTCGTGACTTCGGTGACATTGCTGCCAGAATGGTAGGCTGATTTTCAGCTCTGCTCTAACCTGCCATCAGACTCCCTCATTTCACAAATTTCCATGTTAAAATTAGAAATATTCCTGCAAGAAATACAGGGAGACAGATTCACGAGATCCTAGCCAGTTCTGGTTTAATTCAGCGGACGATACGATTTAGTCTGACCAACTCACAAGGTAGTGGAGGTACATCACCACTCAGTGAAACAGGACTTGCTATGGACACTGACACAGAAATGGAGAGTCTGTCACAGTTGCGATTTGAGACTCTCTTGAAAGAAATTAAAACCTTCAAATCGGAGACAAAACAAGAATTTTGCAGCCTTAATGACAAGCTATCGGCGTGGAAACACGGATCCAGGACACCAAAGAATGAATCTCCAAATCAGAGAATACGGTATCACAACTACATATCACCATTGATTTTTATTTTTGGACCTGAAGGTGTTTTTACAAAACAAATGTCAGGACCTAAAGGCTCATTCTCGGAGGGATAATACAAGAATATACGGCCTCCCTGAGGGTACAGAGACAGAGCCAGATCTAGGAGTTTATGGAAGATCTTTTGCAACACACTCTTAATATCCCTCCAACTCTCACATTTTCAGATTGAGCATGCTCATCGCTTTTAACACCTCGTCCACGGACCCTAAAGCCAAACCAAGGTCTGTAGTGATCAAATTTTCAAGCTTCAGAGATAAAGAACACATCCTTCATTTGGCCTGGAGCTGCAAACATGTGAAACATAATGGCACCAGACTTTTTACCAGGATTATCCACCTGAAATTTTACAAAAGAGACTGGCTTATGTAGGGGATTCTACATATTTTGAAGGCCCACAGATTTGTTTCCAGGCGTCATATCCTTCACGGCTAAAAGTATTTTGGGACTGAGACACAGTGGTGTACACTACCCCAGAGGAGGCTAAACAGGCACTAAGGACCAAGGACTTTGCACACAACAGATCCTACATCTGAATCCGCTCCAGAACTGCAGCGATCAGTATGGAAACCGGGCAGTCTACACCATCATCAGACATCAGAAAGCTACTTTTCCACTTTATTCCTCAGGTCTCCCATCCATATAAGACAAGATTAAATGAGACTTTTATATAGAACATTATTCATTGATGGATATGGAAACTCTTTCTAGACCCCCAGGTTTGGGGTAACTCCCTAGCGACCACAGTCTGAGCTTATGCTTTACTGGGGTACTAACCTTATACTTGCATGGTAATGGGGGTGTCTCAATCTGATCTGCAGTCTGTTTTCTTTTATAGCCATCGGAAGGAATAGCGGACTGGGAGACAGGAGCATCAGGCACTTGATTGATTTATATAACTGACTTGTATCCCTTGCTCTTCTAGTGGGAATCAGACATCATAGTTTCTTGTTTGATTACATATTAACCAATTTTTTCAGTTCTTTGGACTCTTTGCTAATAGATCTTGATATTTGTGGAGCCCCTGTCTTTGGAGTAATACTTTTGTTATAAGCATGGGATTGGAGAAAAGGGACTATCTTGAACTTCAGGTATTGGAACGGCTATCAGATCTGGTTCCAGGATATTAGTTTTAAATCACTTGGGGGGGGCATCTTGGAGCGGGAGTGGAGTAAATGTTTTTTTAATTATGTTTTCCACTCACCTATTAAGGCAACTGTTTATGATGATCCAAGCCTTTTTAGGCTTGCCGTGGATGGATAGAGACCACGGCATGGGTTGTCTAACAGTATTTACTGTTTCAAACTCTCCTGACTGAATCCCATGGAATTCCTGGGTTCAGCAGCAGTCAAAGAAAGGGCATACATGTTTGCCCTCTTTCTTTGAAAGCCCAGTAACTTTCTTTGTTCCTGTTATGGTTCTGTGTTTGTTGTGTACCGGTGTTTTTGATGGTTACTGTTTTAAATGTTATTGTTTTGGGTTATGTTATAGAGGTGCATAATGAAACAACATCATGGAGCTGGGTGGGGTTGCTCTGGGATTGGAGGGGTTGCTGAGTGGGGAGGCAGGCCCTATCAGGGATCCTTTATGATTAGTCAATGGCCTGAAGGGACTGACATTTGGGTTTATATAACATTAGGCTATCCCCTTGGATTATTATGGAGGCATTTGGGTTTAGTAGAAGATATAGTTACTGTACTTTATTATGGCCCCATCTCGTAAAGTACTAGTATATTCCTGACATGTCAATGGCCTAAACAACCCATTGAAAACACATAAAGTCCTTTCCATGATAAAAAAAAAAAAAATTGTCCTGCCTTCATATTACTGCAAGAAATGCAAATTTCTAAAGAGGAACATTTAAAACTTCACAAATGTGGCTTTAATCAAGTAGTCACATCCTCTTACCTGGAGGGGAAAAGACATAGGATGGCCATTTTGATTCCTAGATCCACCCCCTGCAGGTGACCAATACTTACACTGACCCGGAAGGCTGCTTAGCTCTATCAGTAGGCTCCTATGAAGGTCTTCTTTTAACATTAGCCAGTTTATATTTACCTGCTGGCACAGATGCCAAAACAATATGAACCTTGCTTCAAAAGATTACTGAATTGCAGGCTGGGGTGCTTGTGGGAGGAGATCATAATTTAAGATATGATTTTAGGGACATTACCAACACTAATCCTCCAAAGAAAACTGGGGCCCAAAGGACGACCCAGGCATACTTTAAAGAAATGCACTGGATAGATGCATGGTGGCTGATGCATCCCACAGCAAGGGGGTATACCCATTATTCCTCGCCTCATAACATATACACAAGAATTGATTACTTTCATATCACTAGTGAACATCAACATTTGATCTCTGATTGTGAGATCTTTCCTTTCTCACCCTTGGACCACTTACATTGACTTGGAGCAGTAGTCGAAGAAAGACCTTGTGGTGATTCAATAATTATTTATTAATTTAAAATTAAAAAAAAACATTTTCCTGAGAGCGACAAATGCTCACAAAAGGATCCATCCTCATGAAAAAGAATTGGAAAAAGCTAAGTCCCAAATCCTTTTCATGGTGAAAACTCTTTTCATGAGCATGACAAAAGCTCATGAAAAGGATCTGTTCTTAATGAAAAAAAATCAGAAAAAACTAAGTCCTAAATCCTTTTTTGCAAGTAGAAATCCTTTTTTGTGAGAGTGAAAAAGGACTCACGAAAAAATAATTAGCGAGTCACAAAAAAGGAATTAAAATGTTAAAATAGAAAGCCTTGTAGGGTCATTTTTCCACCAGATCAATGCAGAATCCATGTAATGGAGTCCTGATGACCAAGATACATGTGTTGGTGTCTCTGGAGGAGTTCATGTTTGTGGGTTTTCAAGGTTTAAAAAAAATGGAAAACAAGATGGTGGCTCATGAAAAGGAGTTTTTCCTCATTAGAAAGGATTGGCCCATCACAAAAGAATCCTTTTTCGTGAGGAACAAATTCTTTTCGTTCAGGAATCTATACAAAGACTGTACTGATCAAGCTCATAACCTGAAACTTTAAAATTAAATAACTTTTGAATTAGATTAATATTTTTCACCAAACCAGTGAAAGGCACTTCTGTAGTGCAAGCCCTTTCTACCCTGAAAATTTCAGACAAACATTCTGAACTGTCTGAAACATGGCCTTGATGAAAAAGCACAAAAACAGTGATTTTAAAAATTGTTTCACAATGCACAGCTTGGAATCCACAAATCCTACCAGAACGAAACTTGGTATGTCAAGATATCTACCTCACAAGAAGGCGCATGCAAAATTCTGTGCAAATTCATTGAATGGTTGCAAAGCTATTAAAGTGCAAAATTGGTGGTTTAACATAGAAACCACAGCTCAGACCTAATATATATATATTTTTCTTTGCAAAATACTTTGTTAATCCACCAGTTAGGGTAACTTAATGCCACAAAAGTAGAGACTGAGGCGTTTGGGTTTCCAACCCAAACTCCCAACCCCCAAAGCAGCAGAAGGAAAAAAACTTTAGGGTTTTGGGTCTCTGGAGTCTTTGTGAATCAGTGGTGAGATCTTTCTTGGGGTTGTCAACCCTAATGCCCACCCATTCCATGAGCAAACAACATCACACATGATCTTCTTTCTTCACATGAGGGCACACAGGCGCTGTATGAAGAATGGCACAACAAACTGTGTTGGCAACCTGTGGCGAGACAT
Organism: Neoceratodus forsteri; assembly: GCA_016271365.2. NCBI lineage: Eukaryota > Metazoa > Chordata > Ceratodontiformes > Ceratodontidae > Neoceratodus > Neoceratodus forsteri. Next base: position 1,410,536,268 of record CM028131.1, on the reverse strand, counting down.
ACTTCTCTACCTTTGAAGAGTGCATCAGTATGAGGCAGTGGCTTTGAGCTCTACCTTGTGCTTTGGGTGGAGCTACAGGCTGGGGGAAGAGTGAGCATTATGGTTGACAACCCCAAGAAAGACCCCTCCACTGATTTGTCAAGACTCTGGAGACCCAAAACCCTAATGTTTGTTCTTTTTGCTACTTGGGGTGGGTGGGGAGTTCGCTGCTTGGGGGTGGAGAGTGGGGAGCTGGGGTTGAAACCCTAATGCCACATTCCCCTACTTTTGTGTCGTTAAGTTACCCTAATTGGACATTAAAGTTTTTTGCAAAGAATTTTCTTTTTTTTGAGACAGTGGAATTGTATCCTCATACATGCATGGAGCGGTAGAACAGGATAAGGTGGAGCAGTAGCAGAGCTAAAGGGGGATCGGGGGGGCATTCGCCCCTCCTGGCTGCCCCAGTATGGGTAGTGGTGCCCCTCCACCATCTTTAATCACTGTTTAGTGCCCATTGTGGAGCCCATGATTGACTGAATGCCCCCCCCCCAGCTCCGAAACCTGACTCCTCCACCAAGGTGGAGAAACGGTGATAGAAGAAGTGGAGAAAATAATTTTTGCCCATTTCAAGAAGGGTCTTATCTAGGGCATGTGTTGACCAGTTGCGTTATCCAAGTATCTGTAGTAGTATCTTAAGAAATTATTTATAGTAGATGTAATGCCAATACTGGAACCTAATCAGTTTTACAAAATCATTTATGAAGCTCCATCAACAGTGTCATAATATTCATTTCTAAAAAAAATTATTTTGCTGACTATGCATTAGACTATTATGATGATCATAATATATGCTGCTATTTTTTTAAAACACTTTGAACCATAACATGTGAAAAGCGTAATTAAAGATTACCTACTTTATCACGCATGCAAATATTCTTCATGAGTTCTCTCAAGTAACAATTATGAACCCATTTTCTATGCAAAATCTTTGTTCATTAATGGACTGTGTGCAATATACATGCCAAAACATAACATTGGGAAAGAGATGCAGAAAGTAATAACCTGTTGCTGAATAAAGTCTTATTTTGAGAAGAAACAATCATGTGAAATAAAGCCTTACAATCTCATGTAATCTTAAGTGGTTGCCTAATGCACTACTCACAAAGTGTTATGCTATTTAAATATACATTTAAATGTAAATGTGCAATGAATATTGCTAGAAATGATGTAAACATTGTTTACGCTACCAAACAACACATCATGACAGATGGTTGGGTCTTTTTTCGCCATATACAATCATAGGGCACATAGTGCATATAGCATTTGCTCAATAGAGCCCTACTACATCCAGATGAAGGCTAGGACTCAGTTCAGCAGAAAGCCATACAAAGTCCTATCCAGCAATGCATTATACTCACTGCACATATCCCTTCTCCTTTCATTTGATGTTTAGTTTTTATATTATAATACAGTATTTTATTCATAAATGCCAAACTGTGATGCAACATTTAATTTGCATTGATCCTGCCTTCACCCAGTTATACAGCTAAGAGGAATGAAGCCCAGAGTAGCCATGTGACTTGCTCAAGATTAGAGACAGGGTCTACCTGGAATGAGTTCAGAGAGGAGTAACCAAGATGATCCAGAGCCAGCAGGGGAGGCATGACTAGAGAGACTGGAGAAATGTAAGCATATACTAATCAGAGACTAGAAGGGGAAGGGGGTATGATAGAATTCTTTAAGTACCTGAAGGATATATGAGCAATAAGACACGATGGGGTGTGCATTAGACAGTTCTAATGCATGGCTAGGGGGACATAGTGAGGCACGAGGCCACAGGCCGAGTGCGTCCAGTCCCCTAGCTGTGCATTAGAACTGTCTAATGCACATCCCCAGAGTGGCTTATTGTGCTTATAAATTGGGCCTATGTATTCTAAATGGGGGTTCTAGTTTTAGCTGTGCATTAGACACATCTAATGCATGATTAACAACCAATCAGATTGCTTGAAATCCTTTGCCCATTTTATAATAATAATTATGGACAGTCAGACTGTTCAGGTTTTTTGAAGCAACATCACATAGGGTACACAGCCTGAAGCTGGTGGGTGGTAAGTTCAGGAAGGACACAATGCAGTATTTCTTTAAGGAGAGGGTGGTGGACAAATGGAACAACATACCACAAGGGCTTGTTAACATTCAGACAGTCAGTGTATTTAAATGTGGGAGAGACATATCCATGACACTTGGGAGGTCGACAGCTAAGGAGCACAGCAGGGTAACATGGGGACAGTCTCAGAGGAAATGGGCATTGTCTAGGCAGACTGCAGTCTGGCCAGTGCTAGACTGGCACCTTGACTGACATAGGGACCAGACAGCCTGGACTGACCTATTGTCTTTGTCTGCCCATAAAATATTATGTTTCTAAGGTGAGTCTGTGGGTGTGGTGGAGCACAAGCCTGTTCTCTCCCATGTTACTGCTCAGTACTCTAACCTCTAGTCTACACTGATTTCCCCAATTGGAAAAACAAGACCGGTCTCATAACATGCATGACAATTTTTAATTTGACATTCGGTAACACTACTGTAATTGCATGATTATGAAATGGACCTTGGAAAGATAATTTACAGTCTTATATATAGTCTGAGACTAAAAAGAAAGGTAGATTTCTCTAGCAGTGCAGTGGTGATCATTAGCTGTTCACCACTTATTCTGCTCTGTCCCAAATTTTAGGCATCTGATTAAAGGAACACTATAGACCGTCACACATTGTACATTTAAAATTTTTCCATGTATTCAGTTAAATCAACACTATAGACCCTCACACATTGTGCATTTTACATTTTTCCATGTATTCAGTTAAATCAGCTTCTGTATCTTCTAGGTGTATACATAATGGTTTTAGTTTATTTGCGTTGTTAAAAGTAGTCATATGTAAATATCCTGAGTGCCTCCATTCTCTGATTGTTGACATCTCATTTATTTAGTTTTTGTTGACCAGGTAAGTGCACTAGACAAATCCTGCCTATTTTCAGGCACGACCCAGGGGAAGGGGGATACAGATGAATGCTAACTGACCTTGAAACCAGATTAAGCTGTTGGTGGTATTTTAGTGAATGAGGGAAATTTGGCCAGGACACCAGGGACATTCCCCACGCTTTCGATAAGTGCCATGGGATGCTTAACATCCACCTGAACTACCACCAATCCAGGCAGATGGGGCCTCAGTTTAACATCTCATCTGAAAGCGGCACCTCAGAAGAGCAGCACCCTCTCATGCTGCACTACAGTGTCAGTGTGTCAGTACTGGGATATTAACTCAAGTGCAGATGTAGGGAGTGAACCACAGCCCTCTGATCTCCCGGCCTCAGAGAGTGTGCTACCTACTGAGCCACTGACACTAGGAGCTGTGTTGGTGAAAATAGAATTGATCAGTGACAAGAAAACAGATCAAATTTGCAATGTGACAGTGTTGTGCTCTATAAACTGTAACACTTGGGGTTCCATATTTACAACATTTTTCAACTCTGTAAAGGGATATAGAGCCCCTGAGCTTTCAAGTGTATCAAGATATACAGTGGAATGGTGATACTGTCCATTTTATGAAGTGTCAGTGGGTCCCTGTCTTCAATGTTGTCAGCATTAAATTTAAATTGGGGGGTGGGTGCATTGTGGAGGTCCCCTATACTTGGACAAATGCGCTTTGTAAAACCGCCTGTGAATGGTGAGGGTGTAATCAATCCAGACTTTCAATGATCAGGTTGCCTGGCTGGACCAGTATTCAGAAGAAAAATAATTTCATAGACAAGGATTTGTGTACAGGGAAACTAAACAGAATAAAACTTTCATAGATATTGCTTATTGGAAACTGGAAAAATTCATGTGCCTTGGGGGGCAAAACTAATTTACAGCATAATTAGATAAGGAAAAATGTCAAACTGATCTAGGAATTCTGTATTTCTATATGTCGGACAATGAACACCCCTTAAGAATGTGGCAGTAAGTTTACTATCAAATGCTGAACATTCCTTCCTGCTGATTTAACTTTTAAGTGGTGACTAGGAACATAGACATGTCCCTATTCATGCTAATATTATATTACACACATTTGCGATGCATGTGCTGTTGAAAGGTTACTGTATATAAATGCATGCATGCTCATAACTTCAGAATATTTATTCCAGCCAATGCCTTTTTGAGCCTAAAGTTAGCAGAATTAATTTTAATAGTGTGCAAGACAGCCCATAAGCAAGCAAGGCTTTTTATTAATTTTAACTTAATTAACTGCTTAGGGATTAGATCTCATACTTCACGTTCTTATTTAGTGGGCACACATGGCATAAAACCGTGTTTCTCTTATTTATCAATCAGTTTTATTGCACCCATTATTATTTGCAAGCAAGTTTCTATATAGCACAAATCCAAATCCCTTTGCATAACCCCCCCCCCCCCCAATTGTAAATGCCAGTGGTATGGCTAATTGGGCTTGGACCAAGGGAAATATTTTTTTAGAATGTATGGCTGAGAAAGGTGCACTGAACTGAAGTTCATTTCCAGGGAACATAAGGAGATTGACTTGCTCAAGGTCAAGCAGTATTCAAGTGGTGGCTGTGGGTTTCAAACCCAGGTCTGTTGGGTCCTCAGGTTCACATGTTTTAACCCTTTAGACTTAGACTATACTGCTTGTACAATATCTATAAACCAGCAGATTCTAACCACTGCAGAATCATCCTTCAAAAGAGCATCATACAGTTCCCAGGAGACATTGGTTTGTACAGAAGTGAGATAACAGGTGGGGCTGCTGCTGTATGCAGTCTGCGAGTGGTCACCTCCATCCCTCCTGGTGTAGTAAATTGAACCACCTCTGTTGCTGGTATTCTCTGGTGGCACACACTGCAAGTGCAGTACTGTATACAGCATATGGAGACCTGCACACAGTGTCCCCTGCAGTTGCTACTTGTAATGTCAGAGTTCTCTTTCTCATACACACACACACACACACACACATATAGAGTAACACACACACCATACATTTCTCAAACTCACACATAGGGTAACTGCTCACACCATACATTTCGCACTCACACATGAGGAAACACACTCACCATACAGTACACTCTCGATCGTCACAAGGTGTGATGGGCAACTTGCAGCTGTCACCGTTCACCTCAGCATAACCCCAGTGGTGGCCAGACATGCTTGGGGCTGGCTGCTGCTGTCACTTGGAGATGGCTCAGGTATCAGTTAACTGGCTCTGATCTGCACAGTGCAGGCACTTATTGACACTCCAGCTGACTTTTATTCAGAGGTTTATATAGGCTTCCTGAAACTTCAAGCAGCAGATACTTTGCTGTCAAGTGGGTTTGGCCATATGATCTCAGAGTGCTGAGGAGGACCCAGGAGGAGCCACGGGCAGAGAGACCGATTGCAAAGTTCTAGTTGATGCATTTTATGTGAATGACAATGCATCTGAGGTAATTGTAACATCTCTGACCACTCCAATGCCTGAAGATTGTTTGCCTCTCACTGTAGTACCAGTATTAAGTGTCAGAGATCGTGATTCTGGAGATAACAGGATGACTGCTTGTTCCATTCGAGAAAATATCCCCTTCAAATCAAAACCCTCTTTCAAGAACTATTATGAGCTGGTAACAGATGTCATACTTGATTGAGAGAACACCAGAATACAGCGTTATCATAGTGGCCACAGACTCAGGATCTCCCCCCTATTTATTGTGGCTTTCATAAATTTGTTGATTTCGGATATTAATGACAGTCCACCCAGTATTTAACCAAACCTCCTATACCATGTACACAATGGTGAACAACAGTCCTGTGTCACTTGTTGGGTCAGTCAAAGCATTTGATAGTGATTCAGAATGCAATGCTCATATAGTCTATTCTATTATTGTAAAGAGGTATAGCGTGCCCCACTATCCTCCTTCATTTCCATGAATCTTGATAATGGTGCTATTCAAGCAACTAGGGCCCATGATTACGAGCAATCCAGAAATTTCCAATTTTCAGTTAAGGTGCAAGATAGTGGAACCCCATCACTTTACAGTAATGTTACTGTGAAAATATTTATACTAGATCAAAACAACAATGTCCACTAGATACATTATCCTTCTTTGAACAGTAATTATTTGTCTGCAGACTTTGTGCTCATGGCTGCAGAACCAGGGTATCTGTTAGCAAAGTAATAGCTGTTGATGCTGATTCTGGCCAGAATGCTTGGCTTTCCTTTCAGCTACAGCGGCAACTAATCCAGTTGTTTTTACTGTGGGGTTCACACAGGAGAAATAAGAACCTCCCAACAAATAAAGGAAAAGATACAATTAATTATTATTTTGAGTAGACCAAAGATTCCCTTGCAGGCTTGATGTTGTGTATGGTTGTTTGTACTGAATGGTCCATTTTGTACAAAGACTCATGCTTGAGAACTATTTCTTATAAATTGATCCAAGAGCACATAGATTCTTGCCTTTGCACTGACTAGTCTGTATAGTTATATGATCAAGTGGCATCCGTTTGTATGACTTGAATTTCTACAGGTGGCGGCACCCCATAATTCTTGTTTTTTATGGGGGGAGGGCAGCTCTTTTTATGATTTTGATTTATTATTGTCATTTATAAAAGGTGCATTGCAAAGTGAATAAAAAATGGGCAAGAAATAACTTTTTAGAATTGTTGTTTCATTTTACCCTGTAAAATTCTGGTGGTGGGGGTGCCCTTGGGTGGCAGATAAAAACAAATTTTTTTTTTCTGGTGTTGCTGTTGCTCAGAGCTGCCTATCCGTAAGGCACACTGAGAATAGAAAGATGGTTTGCTCATGTCCATGGTTTGGTGCTCTTATCTTTTAACATGCCTGACTACATCCACTGAAAAACAGATACTTATTCCTGTTTGTGGGGTGCCACCTTATTGTTTCTAAGTATTTTAAATAATTCATTTTAAAATTGAAGCTCACCAACCAAATGAATGAAGGATGTGTGTGTGGGGTGGGTGGGGGGCATTATCCATGTCAATACTGGTGGTAAATAATTACCATTTAAACTGTCACCCAGTCAGAGTCTTCATAAACATCTGAAAACAGAAGAAAAATATTTGACAGGATGAATCAATGACCTTCTCTTCTAATGTTCACTTCAATTCCAAGGTGTAGGGTGTCAGTTTTGGTCTATTATTTTTCCTGGGTGTGTCTGCTTTATTTCTTGAGTAAACATGTTTAATAATTACATTACCTAGATATTACTGTATATTATTTCGAATAGACCTAAGATTCCCTTGCACGCTTTATGATATTTTTGTATGATTTGTTTGTACTGAATGGTCCATTTTTTGTACAAAAGACTCATGCTTGAGAACTATTTTGTATAAATTGATCCGAGAGCACATAGGGCCCCATATTCAGAGCCAGCTGGCTGCACATGCAAACAGGTGCCCCGCATGAGAAAATAGGTCCGGAATGCTCTGGCACCATATTCAAACAGATAGCATGATCCAAACTGACTGCACAATCTGTTTTAATCATCGGACCCTGGTAGTGTGGCCCACAGCAAGTAGTCCCCATGTTTGGCACGGCAATACCAGAAGATGGGGCTGAAGACTGCCTATAGGGGTAAAGCATGGCACACACTGGTGTGCACCGCAGCCCCCATGGGCGATATTCAGCCCAAACATGCAAATGAGCCCATTGTGCATGCACAGTGCTAAGGGGCCATTTGCATGCCTATTATGGGCTTATCTGCATGTGAGCGCCCGGTCTGAGTGTGCAGAGCCAGCCCCCTCCAAGCCCTGATCCATGTAAGAATAAAAAAAAAATGTAATTTCCCTGGTAGTCTAGTGGTCCCCCCTCCCTGAGCCCTGATCTGTGTAAGAATAAAACACATCCTCATTTCCCTGGTAGTCTAGTGGTCCCTCCTCCCCAAGCCCTGATCCCATTCAGCATAAATAAAATCCCCACATCCCTGGTAGTCTAGTGCCCCACCAGCCCTGATCCATTCATAAAAATCTCCATAAACCTAGTAATGCAGCAGTCCCCCAACCCGACCTGCCCCTAGCCATCTGTCCAGAATGTCCCTGCTGGTCTAGTGGCCCTCACCCCTCCCCCGGCAGGCACTTTCCCACCACCCCACTCCCCCCTGTCACAACCTTGAGAGCTGGTGACTGGCACAGCCCTCCACTTGCCACCATGACTGGTCACTGACTGAGATCTCTGGGGCACGTACTGCACTCCCAGAGACCTCAGTCTGCGACCAACCATGGTGGTATACACGAGACTGTTCCACTCACTGGCCTCAAGGGTTGGGATGGAGGGGTGGTGGCACAGTACCTGCCAGGCAGTGGGGCCACTAGACCACCAGGGATGGGTCTGACAGACAGATAGGGCAGGTCAGAGTTAGGGAGAGGGACCGCTGCACTACCAGGTTTATGGAGATTTTTATAGATAGATCAGACCTGGGAGGGCACTAGACCTGAGATGTAGGGACTTTATTTATATGAATATACAAAGAAGCCAGCAGAAGAAGGCCATTTGGTTCATCAAGTCTGCTTGTATTGCAGAGTCCACAGCTTGAGCTGATGTCTCTGCCCTCCTTCCCCTCCTCCCATCCTCCCTACCCATGCCCTTACCTCCCTATGCCTGTCCCAGCCTCTTAAAGCTGCCCACTGTCTTCAATGAGATTATCTCTTCTGGCAGCGCATTCCAAGTGTCCACCACCTCTCTGTGAAGAAGTGCTTCCTGACCTCCCTTTAAACCTCCCACCCTCCAGCTTAAGACTGTGCCCCTCATGTTATGGTTGCCACTCAGCTTAAAGAGACTCCTTATCAACCTTATTTATCTCTTTCAAGTATATGAAGGTCCCAATTATGTCCCCTCTCTCTCTCTCTCTCCTGTCTTCCAGGGTGTACATGTTCAGTGCCCTCAACCTCTCCTCATATGCCTTACCCTGCTGACTGGCTATCATCTTTGCAACCCTCCTCTGGACCTTCTTCAGCAGGTTAATGTCCTTTTTGAGGTGTGTGCCCCAGTACTGAACTCCATACTCTAGATGCGGCCTTACCAGTGACCTGTACAAGGCCAGTATAACCTCCTCTCTCCTACTACTAATCCCGTGAGATATACATCCCAGCATCTTGTTTGCCTTGCTGCTTTCTTGCACTGCATGGAGTGCTTTAGGTCACTAGTGATCATCCTCCCAGGTCCTTCTCCTTCCTGATGCAGATACTGAGACTCCATCCAGGTAGAACTCTGTCCTAGGATTCTTGGCTCCAATATGCATAACTTTGCATTTCTTGGCATTGAAGCCAAGCTGCCATATCCTGGACCACCTCCCTAGCTTTTCCAGATCTTCCTGTAGGTCCTGTATCCCTTCAGCTGTGTCCACTCTCCCACAGAGTTTGGTGTCATCCACAAATAGGCACATTTTGCCCTTAATGCCATCTCCAGTGTCATTGATGAAGACATTGAACAACACCAGCCCCAGCACTGAGCCCGGCGGGACCCCACTGGTTACCTGTCTGGTGCCAGATAAATCACCACCCTCTGGGTTATGCCCTTCAGCCAGTTTTCAACCCATCTGGCCATCTTTTCCCCAAACCTGAGATCCACCAACCTGATCAACCTTTTGTGGGACACAGAGTCAAAGGCCTTGCTGAAATCAAGATAGAGACATCTGCAGCTGGCCCTGTCTACTGTCTTAGTGACACAGTCAAAAAGTCAATCAGATCGGTTTGACATGATCTCCCCACTCCATGAACCCATGCTGCCTCGCATCCTAGAGACCATGCTCCTCTAGATATTCCACCAACCTCTCCTTTAGTATGGTCTCCATGAGCTTGCCCACAATGGAGGTCAGACTGACTGGTCTGTAATTCCCTGGGTCATCCTTGGGACTGCTTTTGTGGAGCAGCACCATGTGCTGTTCTCCAGTCGTGTGGTACTATGCCTGTCTCTAGTGAACTATAAATAGGTCTGTCAGTGGCCCTGCCAGCTCCTCAGCCAGTTCCTTTATTACCCTTGGATGTACTCCATCTGGGCCTGGTGATTTGACCACCTTCAATGCCAGCAGCCCCTCCCTCACTCTGTCCTCCTCTATCACTACATCTGTGTTCCCCTACGCCCCGTTCCTCTTTTCCCTCCTGAAGGCACTGTTCCGTCCTTCTCCCTAGTGAAGACGGAACAGAAGTATTCATTTAGTATCTCTGCTTTTCCCGCGTTATCCTCCGCCCACTCCACCCCTTTCCTAAGCCTAACAATCCCTTCCTTCTTGTCCCCTTTCTCACTTATATAGCGAAAGAAAGTCTTCTCCCCCTTTTTAATTCCTTCAGCTATCTGCAGCTCCTTCTGTGCTTTTGCTCACCTGACTTTCTTACTTGCCTCACTAGCCAACCTTAGGTAATTTTCTGTATCCACCTCTCTTTCTTGGTCTTCCTACATTTTCTATAGGCCAACCTCTTTTCCCTTACTGCCTGGGCAACCCCAGAACTGAACCAGCTGGGTGCTTTGGCCCTTGTGTTCTTCCTCCTGAGCCTAACGCACTCATCTGTGGCAACTAGTATTCCTTCCTTAATGATGGACCACTTTTGTTCTGCCCCCATATCTGCTCTGATGCCTGCCAGATGGCTCATAGCACTTCTCCCATTTTCCTGAAGTTCACTGTCCTGAATCCAAGATTTTGGTCCTAGTTGGGATGCTTTCCTGCCCATATCCAACTGGAACCACACTGTGCAATGGTCACTTCCACCCAGTGACTCCTGACCATTATCAAAGTCAAGGTCTTAACATCATGATTTGTTACTGCTTTAAATTCTGGACTTAAACCTCAACCATAGACTGAGGTGTCATTGAGTCCTCCTTCTATCATTTGTAAATCAAGGCCCCAACATCACGATCTGTCTTGCTTTCAAATAATGGACTTAAACCCCAACCATTGCCTGTGGCATCTGTCGTTTTCTCCCTCAAACAGTCCATCCTCCTTAGGCCATCATGTCCAACCCTCTCCTATCTCGCTGACCTTCCCTCCCACTCCCTATACCTCCCTCCCTCCCCTCCCCACCCCACTTGCCAGGCCATGCCTATAGTACTTATCAAAGGTCTCTTCGTCTCAATCTTCTTCACACTGGCGCTAGAGGAACTGCCACTCCTGTTCACTATGACTCCTCCAATGATGTTTACTGTATAAACTTTAGCTCATTACCTTCGTCCATATATCTATATCCATGCAACTGTATTTAAATGGTACTACCTCCTGTTGAACCTATTGCTATGTTCTGGTGCAAGTATCTTGTCACATGCATGGTTGTATGTTATTATGTTGTTATTATTAGTATGTAATTGTTATGTACGCTCACTCAACCTGTGATGTCTTAACCCTGTTGGCAATTGTTTTGCCCCAGGTCCATCTTGTAAATGAGCTTTTCTCAATGATGTTCCGCCTGGCAAAATAAAGATTTTGATTGATTGATTATTTCTGTACATGCTCCCCATTTGTGAGCACCAGATCAAAACTGCCTCAGCTCTTGTTGAATCAGTGATACCCTGAGTCAGGAACCTCTCTGCAGTCCTTCCAGGATCAGCTGACTCCAAGCACATGTTGTGGATGGTATGCTGCAGTCCACCTTGGGCAGGTTGAAGTCTCCCACAATTACCACCTCTCCTTTCCCCGCAGCTTCCGATATTTGTGAGCTTAATTCCCTGTCCCTGTCCTCATCCTGATTGGGTGATCTGTAAACCACCCCCAACCTCACCTTTCTCCTTCTATTGGAGCTTAACTGAACCCATAATGCCCCTATCTCCCCTTCCTCTGACTCCTCCCTCGTGCAAGTTATTCCCTCCCTGATATAAACTGCCACCCCTTCCCAACTACCCTGACCCTCTTGTATAGTTTATATCCAGGGATCGCAAGGTCTCAGTCATGGTGTGATGTTGCCCAAGTCTCGGTTACTGCTGCTATGTCCACCCTCCTGTCCGCTAATAGTGCCTGCAGATCTTCCATCTTGTTTCCAAGACTCCGTGCATTCAGAGACAGCACCCTCCAACTAGAATCTGACCTTCCTTCTCTTCCTCTAATCTTCTATTCACATTTATCCCTCTGTGTGCACCCCTCCACGTTTCCTTGTTATGTGTTCCTAACCCCCTCCACCCTTTGCTAACTGTGTTCTCGCCCCTTCCACCTCCTTCCTCCAGACCTCTTCCATCACTGTGGGGGGGGTTCACTGACCACCTCCACTCGGAGTCTGTGGGCCTGCACATCCACTGTCCCCCCTCAGTAGTTTAAATTAAGTGTAGTGGTTATGTATTGCCCCAGTTTATTTTATGCTGAATGGGATCGGGCTCGGGAGGGGGGACCACTAAACTACCAGGGAAATGAGGATTTGTTTTATTGTTACACAGATCAAGGCTCAGGGAGGGGGGACCACTAGACTACCAGGGAAATTATTTTTTTTATTCTGACACAGACTGGGGCTCAGGGACCACTAGACTACCAGGGATAAGGGTTTTTTTATTATGCTGAATGGGACTGGGGCTCAGGAAGGGATGGCTAGACCACCAGGGACCCTGCCCTGGATGGTACATAAATGGGGTGCATGGGGCTCACCCCATCTGCGCACCGTTAAGGGCAGGGGTTTAGAAACATTATACTGCACCGCAGTGAGTGGCCATTTAGGGCTTCTGAAACTTTTGTAAATTGCACTGCGCCGCCTATGCATGAGGGAGCTCATTTGCATTTGCATAGGTACACTGCACTATTGTGCGCCACGGTGCTGTCGGGGGGGGGATATTATGCATATCTGACCATTGAATATGGCCACACCTCCCACTGCCAGCGCTATTCCAGCTTTGCACGGCACAAACCCAGTTTGTGCCATGCAAACCTTTTGAAAATGGGAGCCATAGATGCTTGCCTTTGCACTGACTGGTCTGTATAGTTATATGATCAAGTGGCATGCATTTTTATGACTTGAATTTCTACAGGTGGCAGCATCCCATAATTCTTGTTTTTTATGGGGGGGAGGGGAGAGCACTTTTTATGATTTTGATTTATTATTGTCATTTATAAAAGATGCATTGCAAAGTGAATGAAAATTGGGGAAGAAATAACTTTTTAGAATTTTTGTTTCATATTAACCTGTAAAATTCAGGTGGTGGGGGTGCCCTTGGGAGACAGATAAAAACAAAAAAAAGTTTTTTTTTTCTGGTGTTACTGTTGTTCAGCGCTGCCTATCTGTAAGACGCACTGAGAATGGGAAGATGGTGTGCTGATCTCCATGGATTGGTGCACTTGTCTTTTAACATGCCTGACTACATCCACAGAAAAATAGATCATTATCCCTATTTGTGGGGTGCCACCTCAGGGGTGCCACTAGACACAAGTGAAACGGCAGCTCACTGCAGCCTGCAGCATGAGTTCCAGCTGCTGCTGCAGAAGTCAAGAAAGTCCTGCTGTTCTCATACAAAGAATGTGGATGATGGGCTCCTCTCGCTAAGCTGGGCACCCGGGATTTTGGGTGCCCAGAAAAGGTATTTCTAAATACTTTTTACAAAAATAAACAGCAGAATATAGCTAAACAGGTTCTGTTTAGCTAGCTTCAGGTGTTTGTTTTTTTAAAAAGAGATTATTTTTTTATAAATTTTCATGTTGGTGACTGTAAAATGACGGAAGAAAATGATGGCCAACATGATCAGTATTTCTGTCAACACAAGAGGTAAATCCTGAAAATAAGCAGTCGCAATTGTTTTTTCTTTACTGTTCGCAAGTAAATAATGAAAATAACCAAATGCGATCTTTCTTTTTTATCGATTAAACTTGAACTTTATCCAATCATTATATTTAAAAAATGGTAAGGTATTTTTTTCACAAAGCATCCAAAGGCACACCCTTGACATATGCCCATCATCGCTGAAAAATTCATAGAGAAATTCCATACAGTCCAGGCTGTAGACGAGAGCAAAAATACCCAATGTTAAGTATAGGGAACAATTTTGTTTTACATTTTTGACCCTCTGTATCTCGAAAACCATACAAGATGCAGTCACAAAACTGCTTGCATCTTGAGACTTTGACAGCCTGACTGCACATGCCAAATTTTGTGCTATTTCATCAAATGATGGCAGCGATATTAAGGTGCAAAAAATTGGGTTTAACATTGAACTGCTGACCCAACCCTAACTATAGGGGCACTACTGCACCCTTATAATATATAGATGCATATTTATACAATACCTGTGAAGATAGAAACGGCAAATATCTGTGATATTTTAGCTTCTCTGGGACCTAGAAGATCAGGATTAGTCAGTCGGCAGCACGAGCACCATACTTTTACTTGTAAAATGCCCTGCTGACTCTTGCCCCAACTCTGACTTTTCAGTGTGAAACTCTCAGGCTGTAACTCACCTCGCCTAAGTCACCTCCTTTAATCAGTACTTTATCTTTTCTCAAACATGTGCAACATACAGTTCTCCACCAAATGATTGCCACATAATGCAATCCTTGTAACAATCACAGAGCACCTCTTCTTCCCAACTGCCAGAGTGCCATCAGAACAATCGCTGTCCTCCTGCTAATGCTGCCAGCAACTTGCCTGCAGCAAACCAACAAGTTTCACAGCTCCACTTCTTCTGTAGGTCACACCGCTTCACTTCCAGAGCTGCTCACTCTCCCTTCTGAACCACGCACATGCAAAAAGACATAAAGAAATACTAAGGCATGTACAAGCATCACCATCCACTCAGTCATCCTGAAACTGCAATGGCCAGACTAAAACCACAATTCTTTTTAATACATATAAGCAAAATAAAAAGCAAACAAGAAGCAATGGGCATTGCATAAGCTGAATATGCCAGAAATATATATATATAACACACACACACACACACCATGGGGGTCTCAGTAGGATATCCTGTGTTATTTCCACTGCAGTGAGGATAAATCCTGATGACATCAGCAGAGTGAGGATATCGACATTTATCCATACTCTGCTGATGTCACCAGAGTGAGGATAACTGCACTGCAGCTTGCACTCTAAAGGAAACTGCTTCAGAAAACAGTTTATCTTTTACCAGGACAGAAACACACTAAGCTGAAAGCTTGTTTACAGGTGCAACCTGGGAGCACAAGAAAGTTAAGTGACTTGCTCAGGATCACACAGTATGCAAGTGGGGACTGTGGGATTCAAACCCAGGTCTCCAGGTTTGCAGCTCAGAGCTTTAAACAACTGCACTATACTGCCTCCTTAATCTTTCTCTTATCTCTTTCCCACTGAAGCTGTAACTTACTCAATTAGCTTTGCAAATGACTCTCACCTGTGTCCCATTGTGTTTCTAAATGTCCTAGCCCATTACTGTGCTGATCTCAGCTTCAAAATAACCTGAATTCTAAATGAAACTCTTTTACAAAGCAGTTTCTGTTTCTCAGTGCTACCTGCAGCAATTTGTCTTTCTCAGTGAGCCTCTGACACACTCAATTAGTTTTGCAAAACACTGTCAGATGTGTTTCTCACTCCCAGTCCATTCAGAACACACACACACATTGACAGCACACACAGAAGGAGCAGGAAGCACACAGAATCAGAAAAAATGTTCCTAAAGCTCTCACCCCTGTGGTATAAATCGTACACATGATGGGCAGCTCATGGGATATGGAAAATATTCTCACTACTGCAGAGTGAGGTGTGTATTTTCAATCATGCCTTTGGCACTCTGCAGGAGTGAGAATATTTTCCAGATCCCACTCCTGCCCATCGTGTATCCCCTATATATATGTGTGTATATATATATATATATATATATATATTTATAAAATGGGTCAGTAGTATTCTGTGTTCTGATTGGCTGAGAGGCACCAGAGGCCGTGTCCTTATCAGTACATATTGTGCCAACTGGCACCTCTTCAGCCAGTTGGGACACAGCACCTCTGTAAATCCGTGCATGGCAGAAAGGTTTAACAAAATGTTGTGACCACTGTCCCGATGATAGTCACAGCCTGCCTGCCTGACAGCCCGCCCCCCCCACCGCTGCCATGCAATCTGTTTGCTGATTTACTGAATGAATCCTCCTTCCCCGAGAAACACATAAAAAATCTGACCTTTTATATTTTTGTTGAAAAGTTTGTAGCAGCTCCGGATCCACGGCTCTCCAGGATCTGTTTTTTTCAATCAGCTGCCCGCGATCTACCGAGTGTTCCTGTGTGCTATCGAGAAACGGCTTTGAAATCAAAGCTGAGACCCACGCCTGCACCAGCCTTCCTGCCATAACCTAAAGTCATTTAAAAATACCGCAATCATCACAAGCGGTAAATCCACTTCGGGACAAGCGTGACCGCTGCCTCTTACAGAAAACCATGTACAGCTGCTGTGAACTAAACAAATAACTACGGGGGACCATAAAGAACACGCTCGCTCCCAATCACAGTAAAACATTGAAACGGTCCCATTGCTGTGACCTGACAGAATTTCACTCAAAGAAAAGTCAAAATCTTTTTAGAGGTGTGTTGAGGGGCATAGAGGCCACACCCACCATCTGGTGGCTTTCTGGTGACACAGAAAATGCTCCTAGAGAAGCAGTGACTATGGCCAGTAAGGGACACACTTGCTCCCATCAAAACTGTCTCACATTGAGGAAAAAAATCTAAATTTAAAAACAAAAGTAGTTTGGAATGTGCTTGTGTGGGGCTTGTGTGTGTGTGTGTGTGTGTGTGTGTCTGTGTTGGGGAGGGGCATACAATGGACAGCACACAATACCTTAATGGAAGGACTATTTTACTACTTCAGGTAATAAAAACTGAAATTATTAAAATGCTTTCCCTCTTTTTTTTTTCTTAAATACTTACTTCTGTAACCCATTTTATAAGTGCAGTAAGACACTCCGGTGTGGTTTATCGCCTGATAAGAGCATGCCCAATGGCATAAGGCACTTTTCGGCATGGCGCTGTGTGCTACTACACCCCTGGGCGTGCTCATCAGGCGATAAACCACACTCGGAGTGTCTTATTGCTTGCATATATATTTTTTATTATTATTTATCTATTTAAACATTTGATAACTGGGAAAGCACACAGAGCCGAGGTTCATTTCCACCTGACCGGGGTGAGGGGAGAGTTACAACAGTATATATACATAGAATAGATACATGAGAATATTACATACAATCACATAATTTTGTACAAAGGAGTTATTTACATTCAGTTGCATATATACAGTTATTTACAATCAGTTTCATGAATATAATAATATACAGTACAGAGGTTTTGAAGTTTGAACCGTGTTCATTTGGCTAAAGAGCAGACTATTTGCGGTTACAGGTGGGAAGGAGTTGATGAAGTTGAGATTTAATGGAGTTGTGTGAGGTGAGATTCTGAGGGGCTGAGGAAACTGGTTCCATAGGTAGGTGAGAAGGTAGGAGAAGGCAGATTTGCCAGCTGATGAGGATGGCTTGAGGAGGCAGAAGGAGCGGTGTCCCTAGAGTGCAGTGAGTAAGGAGAAGAGGGTGAGGTTAGTTCTCAGCCAGATAGGGGGCAGTAGGTCGAATCAAAATTTGGAAATAAAAGAAACAGAGTGGCAAAATGGTGATGGGAGAAAGGGTGCTAACCCAAGGGAGGAAGGAGCATGCAGTGGTGTGTTCTGAAAGGAAATTTGTTGCAAACGGCAAAAATGTGGAATAAAGAGTCCAGCCTAGATAGCGAGGTGGAGGGGCGGTGTTACACAATGTCCACGTAATCAAAGATGGGAGTGATCATTTTGTTATCAGTGTGCATCTAACAGGTAGTGGGAGGGAGTCACAGTTTCTGTAAAGAAGACCAAGCTTCGGGCGGAGTTTCAAAGTGATGGCATCTATGTGAGTTGAGTAGTTGAGCAGGGGATCTATCCATACTCCTAGGTATTTATAGGAAGAGATGGTGTTTAGTTTGTTTCCATCCAGGGTGGTGATTACAGGGAGGCTGGGCATTCTTGCCAGTTTTTGGGCTGACCCGAAGGTCATGGAAACAGTTTTGGAGGTATTTATTTTGAGACTATTTGCATGAAACCAAAACTGAATGTTGTTGTAGTCATGTTGTAGTAGACAGTGGACGTCACTTAGAACAGGGCCGGATGCAAAAAGTATAGTGTTGTCTGCATACATATGTATATGGGGCCTTGTGCAGACTGTCAGGAGATTGTTGATCAGAAGGGAGAATAGAATTGGGTCTATGATTGACCCTTGGGGAACACCAGTGAGGATGGGGAGAAGGGGGGACTTGGATTTCGCGATTCTGACTGACTGTTGCCTATATTTGAGGTAGGATTGAACCACTGTACTGTGGGGGGGGCAAGTCCAGCTCCCATGAGTTTGTCAAGAAGCAGTGGGGTGGGAGACAGAATCAAAGGCCTTAGCCAAATCGACAAAAATAGCAGCAGTTAGTTGGCCTTGGTCAGAGGCAAATCTTGGATATGTCCAGTGATGCGGAGGAGGAAGATATTGTTGAGTGGTGCTTCCTGAACCCACATTGGTATGGGAGAGGTAATTTGTGGACCTGAGAAAGTCAGTCTGGTATGAACAAGAGACCTTTCTTTGGCAAGAGAGGGAGGAGGGTGATGACACAGTAGTTTCTGGGATTGAGGGGTCACCACCCTTGTGGAGAGGGATGACACAGGCTGATTTCCATGCTAGGGGACCTTACCAGACCTCAAGAACAAATTTAGTAGGCATGTGAGAGGAACTATAGCTGGTGCTGAAATTGTAGAAACTTGAGGTGGATGCTGGCTTGGACTGGATTTGGTGATGTTTAAAGAGTAGAGGGTGTTTAGTACTTTGGACTATATGGGGTAAGGATGAAAGTGTTTTGGGCAGGGTATTGGGGAGCGAGCAGTGACCTGGAGGTCTGGAGAGGACTGGCCAGGAAGGGCACATGTGGTGAAAAAGTTGTTTAGGTTTCTGCTGCTTTGATGGAGTCAGAGATGCTTTGGTCATTTAGCTTGAGAATAGGGTGGAGGTCTTGAGGGTCTATTAGGGAATGTGACTAGAGCAAAGCACATACAACACATGTAATTCACATGGGCAAATACACACAATGATTATAGGGAAGCTTTCACATTCACTAAAGAGTATAAAATTCACCATTATAGCAAAACCATGGTTACAGAAGTGTACGACATAGATAAAGGATCCATAAATTGAGGTCCATTGCAACTTTAGGTCCTAGGACCAAGTCTGACCATGCTATTGGAAATTATTGGAAATCTGGTAGAGTGCTGTAAGACTACTTATAACGTCAAAGAGAAATCCTGTACTGTGATTGGCTGAAGCACCAGTACAGCCATGTAATTATGTGCCCATAATTACATGCCTGCACTTCTTACAAGGTATCAGCCACTTCACAGCAGAAATTCTCACATTCATGCTGCTGGAGCTACACAGAGAGCTGCTCTACCATGTCATTCTCATTGAGTGATGGAAATGTTGAGCAATAATACTGTGATCAAAGAACCCACTCCCAACACTGCTCAGCTCCTCCTAGACTGCTACATCCACTGCAGAATGACAGCTTGTTTCATTATCAGTAACTCGCTGATATTCTTGGCCCCGCCCCAATATCATGGCACACAGCATGGTCCAAACAGTGAAGGGACTACACAATATTTGGCACATAAAAGATAACATGTCATTACCTACAGTTTGTAATGGATAATTTTTTTAACACATGTTATAAGTGCAATAAAGCACTCCAGGGATATGTGATTATGGTCAATAATCACACACCTCTCTCGGTGTTTGAAGGCACCTGGTGCAAAGTGCCTCATGCCTAGCAACACCTTGAGAGATGTGATTACTGACCCATAATCACACATGCTGGCTGCCTTTTGTTATTTATTTATTTAGCTGTTTATTTATTTCAAAGGTTTTACCAGGAAAGACATACTAAGCTGCTATTGGCTCATTTCCAGATACGTCCTGAGGGAAGGGGAGGGGAAGAGAGGTAGAGAGAACATATATAAAATACAGTATAAAATATATAGAATGGAAATAAGTATGTCAAAATAAAGACATTAAGAATAAACTAACAAGCAGTAGGTTACATAAAGGCCCAGATATTCAGTCTGCACCAGGCAGTGGCGTAAGCCTGGGCACAGTGCAACTGGGATGCGCCGGGGCCAGGGCCAGGTAATATTCAGTGGTGATACACCATGGCACAGCACTGTTGAATATGGCATAGACAGCGCACTCACTGCTCATATCGCAAGGGCACTGCACCAGCGCAAGCCACAGATAGGGAATTTGGGAATGTGCCAGCACAAACGCAGTTGTGCTGGGTGCATCACCCACGATATTCAGTGGAGGGCATGCAAATGAGGCCATTATCTATGCAAGGTGCAGATGGGGCCATTTGTATGTCATTGGCCCCATTTGCATGCCTTGCACTGGGCAGCCCAGGAGTGCACCTGGCACCCTGCACAGAGTGACATGTGCAGTTGGGATCCCAGGGCATCCCCTGCCCATAGCCGCGATGGAGGTTAAATGCCGTAGATCATTTCCCTGGTAGTTTAGTGGCATCACCCTCCCTCCTGTGTCCCCGATCACCGTAAAATACTGTAGAATTATTCCTTGGTAGTCTAGTGACACCCCCCCTCCCTCCCGTGTCCCTGATCGCCATACAATACAGTAGAATTAAGCCCTGGTAGTCTAGTGGTACCCCCTCCGCCCATTGCTGCAATCACATTACAGCTCCATATATAATTTTCCTGGTGATCCTGTGGCACCCCCCCACCACACAGCACCCTTGCTCACCTTGCTCACCCCATCATCGGTGGGGTGGCTGGCAACCACCCGCATACCCGGCTCAACCTGCTGCGAATGGCTTAAGGTACAGTATGGGCTGCAAGCCCAATAGGCTTGCAAGGGCTACCCCGTACTAGACAGTCCCAAATATGTGAATGAAGTCATTCACATATCTGGGACTATCTGAGTTAATATGCCGTGCAAGCCCATTGGTCCTGTCAATCAGCGAGCGGCCAGGAGGTATCGGGCGGGTTCAACCACCCGCCAATGAAGGTGGAGAAGGTGGGCAAAGGGTGCCTGTGTAAATGAAACTGCCACTGGATCACCAGAAGAATATATGGAGCTGTAACACAAATCACGGCAACGAGGCGGGGGTACCACTAAACTACCAGGGTTTAATACTACTGTATAGCTGCAGCGATGAGGGACACAGGAGAGGAGAGGTACCACTAGACTGCCAGAGAATGAATACTACAGTATTTATGGCAATCAGGACACGGGAGTGGGGGGTGCCACTAGACTACCAGGGAATCTCTACTGTATTTTATGGCGATCACAGCAATGGGCAGGGGTCCACTAGACTACCAGGGGTATGTGGGTGCTTGTGGACAGTGTTCTGGGTGGTGGGTGACCACCCATGGCTGGCGGCTGCTGTGTTGCACCATGCAGCAGCAGCCTGCCTGTGGGTGGGTGGCTGGGATTTGTTCTCACTCCTCACAGGCTCAACTTTGAGCCCCCTATGCGGGTGCACTGCAGGGTTGCCAGCATATGCACTGCACATCCCAAGCTGAATATCGGGATGTGCCACATATGCATGGGCATGCCCCCTATATCTGCTCCACATACCATTACATTGTGCCTCGGCGCATCGGGATTTGCACTGTGCCTGGAGCCCTTCCAATATCCCACCGGGGCACAATGTGGGGGTGCAACCCTTTTGAATATCCGGGCCAAAGTAAATTGTGGAACTCTTATTGTGGAACCTTATTGCATACTTACACAGAGGTCCCAATGAAGACAGCTCTAATAATGAATACTCAGAATTATCTTAACTGTGAAATAAAACAACTTGGAGGCAGTATACGCAGTGGTTTAAGGCTCTGAGCTGCAAACCTGGAGACCTGGGTTTGAATCCCAGCCCCACTTGCATACTGTGTGACCCTGAGCAAGTCACTTAACTTCCTTGTGCTCTCAGGTCGCAGCTGGAAATAAACTTTCAGCTTAGTGCGTCTCTTCTGATTAAAAATATATATATATATATATATATATATATATATATTTGTAAACCCTTGAGGCAGAAGTACATCAATTTGCTAAGAACTTGGAACCCAACAAACATTATGTGACTGGAAAAGATTTTATTATAAGGGATTCACCCCACCCGAGGAGTTCCTTGCTGTCCTCTTAGCCATTATGCACTAATTTCCCCAAAGCTTCCCACTGCCATCTTGTTGCCCTGAATAAAAATCCAAGGTGACAAAAAAAATGCCAGGAGGAGCCACCATCTCTAGTTACCGAGACACTGAGAGATGAATGGCATCAGATTATAATGGAACCCCTGGGAAACAAGCCCAGCAGTACCGTTACTACAAGAGTCATAAATAATATCTCAAGCAGATTATAAAATCAGAAAAATCCCACCAATATTGGTAACTTTCAAGCATATTGAGAGTACCTGCAGCAGGCTGAAAAACAAGCAAGTGATAACATCCCTGACATAATTCAACCTTCATCCTCCAATCATGATGAGTCTTTTTTTTTATTATTCTTTAGTAACCGAGTAACCAAGTCTCTTTAACCAGAAAGTCCTGACAGATCTTTTCTAGTGTCTTGCCTGATTCAGCTGGATTGCGAAAAAGAAGTTAGATTTGTCCTGCATAAGTCAGTTTAAGTTTAGCAGGCAGTTGTAGCGAGTGAGAGATTCCAGATTCACACAGATCTTCACAAACAGCATCAAAGAATCACTTAGAAGGATGGAGCATAAGAGGGCCGTATCCCATAAGGTAGCTCCGTTAGGACATAGTATAGTATTTCATGTTACCCCCTTGTTTTATATATTTATCCACATTTTTTTTGAAAGTGTCTTTAGCAGTATTTATGATTACTTCTTCAGGAAGTCTATTCCACAAATTAGCAGATCTATTTGTGAAAAATAATTTTCTTTATTTGATTTGTTTCTTTCTGACCTTTACCTGTAAGGAGTGCCCTCTACCATCAAATCTATCTTGTTTGTACTCTATTTTTAGCTCCATCGTCATTACTGGGTCATTCATAATATCAAAGTAATATAACATATCTCCCCTTTTTCTCCTTATATCGAGGCTGTAAAGTCCCAGCTTCTCAAGTCTTTCCTTGTATGTGTTTTCTTTTAATTTGTTATGTATTTGGTAAATCTTTGCTGAACTCTCTCTCTCTCTCTCTCTCTCTCTCTCTCTCTCTCTCTCTCTCTCTATTCTATTAATTCCTATTTTGGTATATGGATTCCATAATTGGCTCCCATAGTCCAACTGTGCCTAACATAAGACAAATATAGTGGGAGCAGTACTTCTTGAGACCTGCTTTTAATAGCAACCAATGTTCTATTAGCTCTAGCTATAACATTGGTATGATGTTGTTTAAATTAAATTTTGTTGTCTACTGATATTCCCAGGTCTTTTTCCACTGATCTATGTGGTATGTAATTTTCATTCGGCATGCATTGATGGTGTTTGTTTTTATGACCTAAGTGAAGGACACAGCACTTATCTGTGTTTAGTTTCATTCCCCAGTAAGTTGTTCAAGTTGTTATTGTGTTTATGTCTTTTTGCAGGGATTTAGGTTCTTCCTCAGTGTCAGAAGGTCCACCTAACTTTGTGTCATCTGCGTATCTAATAACTTTATTAACTTTTTCTTCAATGTCAGCTATATGGCCGAACACCATTCACATGTAGCAAAGCTCAGAGCTGGGAAACAGTGGATCTGAGTCCTGTTTGATAGGAAAATCCTACTATTGTCCTTGTTACTCTTAAACTGGCACCTCTTTCACTCATAAGACTATGAGGAGGAATGTGATTGCTCTGGTTGGTCAGTCTCGTTTGTGTGTGTGTGTGTGGGGGGGGTGATCCTATAAGCACTTAACATCTTAATGTTCATATTAGTTCCAAAAATTATGGTAAACAAGTCTCTAGTCAACATATACAGATCTTTCCCCTCCACACTCTCTGGTAGGCCAATGAGTCTTACATTAGCATCTCTTTTGGCATTTTTCCAAATGGTCTAATCTAAGACACATGATGTTATTTTCAGCGAGTACACTAGTTACCACTCTGAAGGCTTTGTTAGAGGAGTCAGAGACAGTTTTATTTTAGCTGACTCACTTTCCACTTTGTTCCTCCAACGAGCCTCTGCTGTTAAATAAAGCATTGACTCGTGTGCCAGAGTCCGTAACTGCATCCAGCATGGCCCTCAGTGAAGGTTTTGCCTCTGAACTCTCCTAAACTGATCCCCCACCTCAGGCTGTACCATCAGTGGCACCTTTCCCATTTTCCGACTGCTGCTGGCAAGCTTGTGTCATCATGGATCCACACCAAAAGCCACCCAAAGGTAAGGACAACTCCTTTGCACACTCTTATGGGTATAACAATTCATAAAATACATTTTAGACTGTAAATGTAAGTGTTATTAGAGCGTGCAATCTGGAGCTCTGTAAAGCACATCTGCACCCATCAGCCATTGGCTTTGCCCCTGCACTTTGACCTTTGACATCACTTGTAGCTTTGCCAACTCGTGATGTCATAGGGTCAAACTGTACTCAGGAGAAATATCAGAGATATTTATGGTAGGCCATGGTATATCCTTTATTTATACAACATGTGTATACTGATACAGAAATAGCAAGATAAAAGCGTTATCTTGACCACAACATAGCAAGATAATATTATCTTGCAGAATAGGGTACATAATGAAATAATGGTTCAAAAGCAAGATAATATCATCTTGCAAAGTAGAGTATGTCACAATGCATACTGCACCAATCAGAGTGCAACTTTCACAATGCTAATGACATCACAACAGCCAAGTGCAACACTGAAGCGAGCAGTTGACAACAAACAGAATTTATTATATCTTCATACAAAGAGCACACTTAAAAAGATATAACTAGTAAACTCATGTTGCATGTGGGGCAGGACTTTCGTAACTTACTCATGGCTTGAAGAGAAATAGCATATTTCGATTCAGCCTATTGCATATTCTCTATATCTACAGAGAGGAGAATATCTGATAGAGTGTCGTATGCAAGAAAATATTACCATTAAAGGGCTAATGAGATCATAAAGCCAGATGCCCAAAGGGCGAGTGGCCATTATTTAATCATCTTATTTGTTTATTTATGAGCTCAGTAGCTCCTCAATGATAATATTTCATGAATATACAGGACTTTGCTATTGGATATTTTATATATTACTTAAGGACAGTCAAAAAAAATGACTGGATTTTTAAGCTTTCCAGCACTGCAGCAGTTAATCTGGCTGAGAGCTGCAAAGATTCTAAACATCTCAGTTCAAAGGCCCTAGTCACCTCTTTCAGGGAGGTGATTAGCCTCATCTTGAAACCATAAAAGATATTGATGGTTTATTAGAAAGGTTTTGCCAACTATTTACTGAAGTTATTGATGAACTTGCACCTAGGAAAGATGAGGATTAGGGCCTAAAAGAACAAGTGGATAACCCCGAGCTAATCAAGCTAATGAAACAAAGGGATACATTGTGGAAAAAGTACAAGGACTTAAAAAAACAGTGACTTTACAAGATTATAAAACAAAATAAAAATAAGATCCTGCTGATTGGTCAAAATATAAGGCAGCATTAAAATTGCAAAAAAAAAAAAAAAAATCAAGCATGTGAAACAACGAGTGGGAATTCAAATGGCTAGGAACTGCAAGAAAAATAAGATTAAGCAATTTTATAGTTGTGATGAATTCCCTTAAAACATCTAGTACGAATTTATGCCCAATAACCATGGAGTATAAACAAATATCAGACCCAACAGAAATGGTTAACATCTTTAACAAATATTTTTGATCCATTTTCAACAAAGATTAAAATTTCCCAGATACATGTAACAGAAGTGAAATGAGGGTTACGGAACTTTCATTAATAACTGACACACATATCAATAAGATTACTAATTAAAAAAAAAAAACAAAAGCTCTACAGGACAGATGTTATCTCCATGCACATTCTTAAAATATTGAAATATTTCCACTGGCAAAATTTACACTTTATCCCTTTCCTGTGGTGTTGTTCCAGACCTTTGGAAAATTGCTAGGATTACTCCTATATTTAAAAGGGGATAAGAAGGATATTACAAATTACAGGCCGATGGCGATTCTCTCAGTCCTGAGCAAAATACTTGAGAAGCTTGTCACCGCCCAAACACATGACTTCTTGGCAACTTCAAATCTTCTTTCTGATGCTCAACATGGTTTCAGGAAAAATCATAGTAACTCAACAGCTCTGATAAAACTCATCTAGATATACTCTCTAACATGGACTCTGGACGGCTTACAGGGCTGTCTTCATTGACCTCGCCAAGGCCTTTGATCTGATTGACCACCCCTTGCTCCTGTCTACCCTACAAAACCTGGGCTTCTTGGCTCCTGTTGTGAACTGGTTTAGCAGCTATCTATCTGGCAGGACCTAAACAGTGAAATTAAACTCCACAGTATCTAACAGTACTACAGTCAACATTGGTGTTCCCCAGGGGTCCATTCTGGGGCCACTTTTATTCTCACTCTTTATCAACAATATTCCAGATGCCATTACAACCTGCTCATCTCTTTTCTACGCTGATGATCTTGTCATCTATATCAGTGCTGCAAATGTTGATCGTCTCAATGCATCACTTTCCACTAATTTCGGGAACATTCAAAACTGGCTGCGCAACCATAAATTGGTTGTAAATGCCAAAAAACAAACCTATGCTCCTAGGCTCTGCCCGTAAACTAAGAGTGTGTCCATCACCCCTGATTGTCTATGACCTTGAGGGGACTAAACTAAAGTCTGTCACGTGCTTTAATTATCTTGGTGTCATGCTTCACCAATCACTTGATCTCAGTCTCCACATTCAGTCAACCTGCAAAACAGTTAATAGTAGGCTGGGTGTTGCCTATAAAACTAGCTACATGCTAAAACCATCTACTAAGCTGGCCATTGCCAGGGGGATCCTGCTCCCCACCCTAACATATTGTGCTCCTGTCCTTGCGGATGCCCAAATATCATCACTTCAGGAATGGGGCATCACTTACAACAATGTCTGTCACTATGCATCATCATCGCCTTGACTTAAGCATCGCTGTCAACTCTATAGTGACCTTGGTTGGCTCTCTCCTCTGCATCCAGACGATACTATCTTGACTCTCTGTCTGACTCCATTATCAAGCTTCAAACCCTATCTCACTTGTGACACTGCTAATCCCTCTCCTTCTCTTGTGGACTGTGATCAGATGACAAATAATTACTAAGGGTACCTAGGTGTCATGACTCTAAAGGCACTGGGGCATTTAAATATACTGCTCCTCTGCTTTGGAATGATCTTTCCTTAGATCTAAGGCTATCTGCATCTCACTGTCACTTCAAAAGTGAGCTCCAATGATACCTATCAATGGCTGAACCCTGTACTTGCTTTGACCCTACTTGACTTGTCTGGGGGTCTGCCATACCCTTTGTCCTGATATCCGTAATTCTCAAAACTCTCCTGCTCCTTACAACTACCCTCTCACCCCCTTCCCTTCTCCACTTTCCTCTTATCTTACCCCCACCCTTGTCCTCTTTTTGACTTTGCCTTGGCTTCCCTCCACCTCTCCTCATATACTTATCCTCTATAATCCCCCCCATTTTACTCTACTTTATTTCACAGTTGCCTCCTCCTCCTGCTGTGTCCTTTTGAAACTCGTAAGTTTGCCACTGAGCTGTTGTATCCTATATGTGTTGACACATGCACATGCACTTTGACTGCTGATGCTGTGACCCATTCTAATATTTATTTATTGACTGTATCTCCTATACTATGTTGTATATGCTTTTGTTATTGTTTGCATGTACTGCTCGCTGTTGTTTCTGTTATTGATCTGCCATTGTATCCTTGTTTAAATGGTTATAAACTAAGCTGTATTTATTATTGTAATGCACTTCTGAAATGTTTCTTGTATGCAATCCCTTGTACTGTCCCGGGTTGTGCCTGAAAATAGTCATTTTTTGGCTAGTGCACTTACCCAGTCAACAAAAACTAAATAAATAAATAAATAAATTGCATACTCAATAAAAGTATTGTTTCACACATTGTTGGAGCAAGGAGTCCTACCTGATGATTGGGAAACTGCAAATGGCATTCCAATGCATAAGAAAAGAAATAAAGAGGACTAACATAATTCTAGATCAATAAGTTTAACTTCAATTCCAGTGAAGATACTAGAATCTATTTTGAAAGATAAAATAAATGAATATCTCACTAAAATAGGAAAGGTTGATATTGACCAATATGGCTTCACTGCAGGGAGATCCTGTTTTATGAATCTGATGAGTTTTTATGAAAAAGTGTCAGATAACCTAGATATACACAAACCAGTGGACTGTGTCTTCCTGGATTTCGCAAAGACACCATTCTGCATTGGCACTAATAAAAAAATAACTAATATTGGTCTAAACAAATACATTGTTAATTGGATTAGGTCATGGCTGTCGGGTAGGGCACAAAGGGTCTGTATACATGGATATTCCTCTGAGCTTGGGAAAGTGATGAGCGGAGTGCCGCAAGGAGCCATCCTGAGACCTACACTTTTCCAGATTTTTCTGTCAGATATGCTTAATGATGTCAGTGACTGGGCCACCAAATATGCGGACAATGTGAAATTAGGTGGGACTGTCTGTAACATAGCTGAAACAGGGTCAATACAATCTAACCTAGATCAAATTACTGAGTGGGCTTTCAGACGGGGGATATGTTTCAACATGGATAAGAGTTGTGTTATACATTTTGGTGAGCAATCCATCCCTCAAGTCTTATTCTTTATGTGACACATTAGTAAAAATTGTTGATAATGAAAAAGACTTGGGCGTCCTAATTGATAATAAAATGGACTTAAGCAAACAGCATACTTCAGTTATGGCAGCAGTGAACAGAGTTCTATGGACTATCAGAAAAATATAGTAGAAATAAAGAGGTGATGATGCCCCTTTATGAGCATACGACATCCTATGTTACACTAAGTCAATTACGGTGTCCCTATAAAACAAAGGATGTTCAAAACTTGAAAACATCCAGTATCGAGCAATTAAAATGGTGTATGATGAAAGAAACAATAGTTACAAAGAGCATTTAGAAACCTAAAACTAATGTCACTTGAAACCAGAAGGCTTAGAGGTGACTTATTGCTTAAATCTGAGATTTGTAAGGATCCCTTCCTGATTAAAGAGCTACAGTTAGATTTTAAGAGATGATGTGGGAACTAGAGGACATCTGTTGCAATTTTAACAAACTCTGGCAGAGCCACTCGACTGTGAATGCATTAACTGGATAAGGGTGTTTCGTGGGCTTAAACATAAACATTTATTTATTTATTTAAAAATATGAGATTTACAAACCTTTGAGTCAGATACTCATTTACACAGGCACCACATCAAGAAGACCATAGCAGTTCAAACAATATACAATAGCTAAAGCAAATAGACATCAGGATTCAAAGAGAAGCCCAGAGTGTTCACATGAAGGCTGTTGCATACACTAACTGAATCAAAGTACAGTACATCAAGAAAGGCATATTTAAGCAGAGGCGAAGTCAAGTGCTTCCACCACCCCAGGAGTGACGTTATTACACGATAACACACACCCTGGAGTGCTTTATTGCAACTATACAATGGCCTGTTGTTATATACAGAATTTAAAGGATGTTTTTGTTAGTGTGGAAAAATATTTCTGAAGAGAAAATGCAAGGAATGATCCAAATCCAAAGCTACGGTGATGTCACTGTGTAATAACATCACTGTACCAATGCATCAGCAGGCAACTAACTGTTGACATTTGTGCTCTCTGGATAAGATCAGCTACAAGGCTCTGCTGTTGCTAAACTAATTTTAAAGCAGTACACATGCTAAATCTAAGAGCATGGCTACATCACTGTCACATGAGACAGGGGGCATCCTAGGAGAAAGAAAGCCAATAAAACTATTTGTTATAGAGATCCCCAGGGGTTGTAAAACTACCATACAGCTAGCAAGCTAATTTAGGAAAAACACCTAATAGCAGACAGAAGGTAGGATGCACTAGGATTTAACATGCATATCGAAACACTCTACATAACATCTGTATTTTGCACATGCTGGGTGGACTACTCCTTTAACTTTCTGTGGTCTCAATTAACTCATCAAGCCAGAAGAAAAATAATGCTTTAAAGTTTCCTATATACTACACACAGGCACAGAAACTGGAATAACAGGTTCCAATGAGTATAAACTCAGCAGGGATATTGGGGGCATGGCAGCTCTGATAACTGTTCCAGACTTTCTTTTCACTGATAGAAACTGAGCCAGAAAAATAGTAAAATACATTTCATCACAGACTGTTTACACCAAGTACATGAACCTGCATGATTTATCTGTAAAGACAATTAAAAATGTATAGATAGAATATGGTAAACATATATTGTTAATCCCAAAAGCTGAACTTTGTTTTTAGTATATAAATGTTTAAGAAATACCTAAAAGCTGAGTCTTTCCTTTTGAGACAACAGGTGACTCTGAATCGTTTGTTCCAAGGGTTTTTAAGTCAGTTTGAATGCATTAAGTATTATCTGTTCTCCTATGCACTTCACAGATTTGTTGTTCCTTGGCCAGATACCAAACTAGTGACTCTTTCAGCATGATAGGATCCACCTCATACCCCCCCCCCCACATGAATAAAAAAAGGTGGGCTGGATTTTTAGGAACTTCTTGGTGGAGGTGAGTTGGATCTTACTTCCCCCCAAAAACAATGCTGCCTCCCACTACTTAGGTTCCAGTTCTTGTACCACCCATTTAAGAAAGAAAATAGTACCCTACAACCATTGACTAACATGAAAGCGTATTTATTTGAGGCGGAAACATTTCTTGGAGGAGGGTAAGGTAGAGGAGACTGTTTATACTTCAGTCAGTTCCACGGACAAAAACATGACATCACTCCTTTTGTACATGTAATACTCCTGTAGGCTCCACCCACAGTCATAAAATTGAGGTTTAATACTGAATAGCAGGAAGTATTATTACACAAAAGGGTCATCAATCTGTGGAATAAATTACCCCTAGACATTATTCTGAGTAAAAATAAGACAGAGTTTAAAAACAGATTAGATAACTACACCATAAATGGGGTGCAGTTACAGTATTACAATTAATGTACAGGAGCTATATATGGGCTAATTGCCTTATTTGCTCCTTACTCCCTTAGTATGAACCCTTAATATTGTAAGAGGCTATGCAATAAGTGCAAATGAACAGAATGACTAAAATACTTTTTTTTTTTTTAAATGAAACAACTTAATGATATGGGTGATCCTAGGAAAACCTGGCAAACCTTACATTCTGTGCTAGGCAGGGTTAGGATACTATCACCTTGTTGGATGGAACCAAACTGATTTGAACTGAGTAATGTAGCAAAAACACTTAATGAGTACTTTGGAGATTTGCATAGGTTTAGGATCCAGTTTAGTGGGAAGGAGCAGTAACTAAAAAAGAAACCAATAATAAACCAAATCAAACAAAATTCTATTTCCGTAGTGTTATGCCTTAGTTGGTACAGGATTGTTTTTAAATATAATTCATGCCCTAATATGTGCCCAGATAATATTTGTTACAGGGTATTGACATTGACTATTGCAGAACTGACGACATCCAATGCATTTATTTTTAACTATTCGTTATGTTATGGGGTTTTCCTATACTTTGGAATTTGGCAATTATTAAGCCTGTACAAAAAACAGGTAACAGAGAAATAGTTTCTAACAGTTGACCCATTTCACTTTTGGACCCTGTTTCAAAGATTCGTGAAAGAATTATCTTGGATCAGGTTGTGAGTTAACTGGGCCAGTAAAATATGCTAACCAGTGCACAACACAATTTAGATCCAACCACAATACAGAAAACAGCCTTGGTGAGGTTCTCAAGGTGTATGTATAGCCATCGATAAAGGGCACTGTGCCTCAGTGGTATGCATGGACCTCACCAAGGCTTTTCATCTTGTTGATTGTCATCAAGGTACAGGTCTGGAAGCATAGGAAGACCAGGAGCAGTTGTAAAATTTGCAATTAGCATTTTATTATCAATAACAGAAAAAAAAAATAATTGTTCAGTATAGCTATTTACAAAGACAGTAGAAACAGAGAAAACAAAGTCCTTCATCTGAGGGTCTCTAATTCCAAATTTCAGTCTCTGTCTCACTCTCTCTAGCAAAAGCATTCTTGCTTTTTTTATAAGTCTTTGCCTGGGAACTTATTAAGAGACATCCTGGTTCTCACAAAATGTTCTTGCAGTTTCTTTGCAGAGCAGGCTTGCAAATAGAACAGTGTCCTAAGCTGGCTCCCTGGTGATAGCTCTGCAGCAGAGTTGCAAACAATCCTGAGAGGAGGTCAAACTGCATCTCAGGTTAACTCCTAATTCCCAAACAGCTTTTTACAATCATTTGAACATTATAACTATATACATTTCAAACAAAGGAGTATCACCTACAGTTTCACACAAAAATTCACATACATTTTATAACTGCAGACATGCAAGGGGGAAGAAAAGACAGAAACAGCAAGTGAAGGCAGAGAGATAGTGAGAGGCGGAGAATCACAAGACCGTCAGAGTGACCAGTTCCTAGGTCTCACCAGAATATTTTGTTGCGCAACCAGACAGACAAGAGACAGAAAAGGAGAGGATAGAACAGATCCTTGCATTTAACTCTTTCTGCATAGCAAATGGGACAGGGCCTTATTGCAACCCTGTCACACTGACCATAGTTTGAATTTGGATACTCCCTTGGAATGTAATTTCTCAATTTAAGTAATAATGTGGTTTTCCAAATACTTAGTGGACATGGTACATAAAACAGCTACTACAGGAATTGTCCTGGATGCTCACATGATTAAATGTGGGGTGCTGCAGGGCTCAGTATTTCATCACCTTATGTTTTCATTATTTTGAATTCTGCATCACCTTATGTTTTCATTATTTGAATTCCGTCTCATAGTCACATGAAAAGATCTGAGATAATATTATATGCAGACGATGCAGTTATTTTTAGTATATGGCCTGTGTTGAGGGAAGTATTGGGTGTTGTTCCAAAATATTTTTATTCAAGGCTGGCTCAAGTTCAGAAGAATGGTACGGAACACTAAGAAAATGAAGGCTATGATTTTCTCAAGTACAAGAAAGGACAGAGCTGTGGAATTACCCGTAGAGGATCTTAAAGGAAAAACCATTGAAACTGTAGAAAGCTTTAAATATCTGGGGATAATTCTGGATAGTAATCTTACTTTTGAATCCCATGTTAAATATGATACTGATTTGATCCATCAGAGACTGGGCCTCCTATTCAGGATTTGTAACTCCTTAGTTCCAGAATCCTGTAGACTGTTAGCCCTACTACTACTTAGTGTACAAGACTATTGGCTTGCTGTCTACACTGCAACAGATAATAGCATTCTGTCTAATCTGAAAGTAACCTACAACAGTGTTTTCCATTTTGTTACCAATCTCCCAAGGAGGACATAGAAACATAGAAACATAGACTTTGACGGCAGAGATAAGAATCACTTGGCCCACCCAGTCTGCCCATTTCCCTACCTACTGGATAAGCTGCAGATTCTAGTTAACCAACAGCCTATTCCTGCAACCCCACACTATAATTGCTCTTATGTCTGTCCCATGCATGTTTGAATTCCTCCACTGTTTTAGACCCCTACAACCTCTCCAGGAAGGCGGTTCCATGCGTCCACCACTCTCTCCATGAAAAAGAATTTCCTTACATTACCCCTGAGCCGTCCCCCCTCTAACTTTAAATTGTGCCCCCTTGTTCTTACACATCTCTTTTTCTGAAAGATGCTACCCTCCTGGACTTTGTTGATTCCCTTGAGGTACTTAAAAGTTTCTATCATGTCCCCCTGTCCCTCCTTTCATCAAGGGTATACATATTAAGCTCTCTCAGTCTCTCTTCATATGGTTTCTGATGTAGACCCTGCACCATTTTAGTTGCCCTCTTCTGGACTGCTTCCATCCTGTCTATGTCCTTGCGTAGATGAGGTCTCCAAAACTGCATGCAGTACTCCAGATGGGGTCTCACCAACTGTCTGTATAGAGGGATAACCACTTCCCTTTTTCTACTTGTGATGCCCCTCCCTATGCATCCCAGTATCCCCCGGCTTTCCATACTGACTTCTCACATTGCATACCCACCTTTAGATCATCTGATATGACTACACCCAGATCCCTTTCCGTTATTGTTGTTGTTAGTACCTCCCCTGCTATTGTGTACTCTTCTCCTGGATTTTTATTTCCCAGGTGCATTACTTTGCACTTCTTTGCATTGAATCTAAGTTGCCATATGTCTGACCATTCCTCCAACCTTGCCAAGTCCTTTCTCATCCTTTCTACCCCCCCTTGTGTATCAACTCTGTTACAGATCTTTGTGTCATCCGCAAAGAGGCACACCTTTCCTTCCAGACCCTCTGCAATGTCACCTATAAAGACGTTAAAGAGGACTGGACCCAGTACTGAGCCCTGAGGTACTCCACTAGGAACCCCCCTTTCTTCAGAATGTGTTCCATTCACTATTACCTTCTGTGTCCTATTGTGCAGCCAGTTTTCTACCCAGGCTACCACCCTTGGACCCACTCCCAGGCTGGCTAACTTGATTATTAATCTTTTGTGCGAGACTGTGTCAAATGCCTTGCTAAAGTCTAGGTAGGCCATATCCACAGCCCCTCTCTGGTCTATTACTTTGGTCACCCAGTCAAAGAAATCGATTAGATTTGTCTGACATGACCTTCCTGCTGTGAATCCATGCTGCTTTGGGTCCAGTGCCCCGCTGGCCTCTAGGTACTCAACAATTCTTTCTTTCATATGTGTTTTAAAGATGGGTATTATGCTTCATAATGGAATCATTGGACAGCTCCCCCAAACAGTTATATAATTATTCTCTAGGGCCATCAATACCCAGGGAATGAGGTCACAAAGTAAATTTGTTTTCAAAATATTTTTTCTTTTCAGAAAAACTTTTGGTCATAAATCCCTATTATTCAGGACGCTTCCTTTTACAATTCTCTACCCAGCAAAATAATATTCTGTCTGAAGATCAAAACTATTAAAGTCAGACTTAAACAATGGCTTTTTGTAAAAAATGAATGCATTTGTATTTAATGGTTATTTGTGTGTTTGTCGTAACTATGTTTTTATATTGTATGTTATTGCCTTATATGGATTTTTGCATTATCATTCTTGTTGCTTGTGAAAATAAGCATTATTACTCATTAACTAGCAAGTATTTAAAAAAAAGATTCTGTCTGACCATGTAACCCTGAAGGTATGCAGCGAACTCCCCATTTCCCATCTGTATAGGAAGCAGTCTCCTTGCTGGAAATATACAGGATAGTGTATGGGAGGCCATAAACAACAACGCTGTTCTTACACCAAGTGGTTACCATGACATCAAAGACCTCAAGAGCAAAGCTCAAGAGGTTGCTTTGATGTAATGGTAACCACAAGATGTGAGAAGGGTGTAGTTGTATACTGGGTCTACCATACACTATTTTATTTTATTTTATTTATTTTATTAAAACATATCGGAATTAATACCTTTGAGTTAGAGACTCCTTTACAAAGGCTCCACATCAGAGAATACAATAGTAAGACATTGATTAGACATTATAGGGTATAAACAGTGGTGTGAGAAAATATCACACCATACATTAGATACAGAGTATAGTGTTTACGGGAAATGTGGTTCAGGATATTTACAACAGTCAGGTGGAAAACAGAAAATTGGTGCAAGAGGAATTAACAATGAACAATATTTACAATTGTGCCACACATAGGTAGGTGCTAAACAGTGCAGGCCAGTGTGCGGCAGCTAGACAGTGGCCTGAGTAAAAACACAGAGGCCAGCAACAGGTACCTACTGGCAGGACCAAGAGGGGCCCATTGTCATAGTTTATCAAAGGTTGTGGGAGGGAGGTCAGGTGCAGTCACAGACTGAGACCTGTGCGATGTGGTTATGGAGGAGGACTTGAACAGGCCCAGTTTTGGCTCCATAGGGATCAATTTGGTAGTGAATTCAGCCAGAGGGATCCGGTACCTAAAGGTTCTTTGACCCATGGAGGTTTTACAAAGAGGACCAAATAAGGAGTTTTCTCTGAGTGGCGGTGCGTCTGGTCTTAGGGGTGGCAGACAGATCGGAAAGACCGGGGCGGTGAACCGACAGCATTGGGGCTCCCCCCCACTGCTCCACCCAAGGACAAGCTAGAAACCACGGGGTTGAGGCGCTGACAGCTTAATCTGTCCGGCAGACCTCCCCCGTTGCAATCGGACAATAGACTGCAGAATTTGGATAACTTTTCGGACACCCTGAATGCCCGCCGAGACTGAGATTGCAGGACTTTCCTTCTTTCAGCCCTTTGTACCTGCTGTGCCTTTGTCCTGCTCCTCTGCCACTGCTCTCGTTTTGCGTCTTTTTCCCAGCTTGTAATAGGCACCAGAG
This sequence comes from Neoceratodus forsteri, assembly GCA_016271365.2. NCBI lineage: Eukaryota > Metazoa > Chordata > Ceratodontiformes > Ceratodontidae > Neoceratodus > Neoceratodus forsteri. Next base: position 1,410,499,792 of record CM028131.1, on the reverse strand, counting down.
CCCATTGGCCGAGAGGGGGACTGACGCGGAGTGCAGCCAGATGAAATAGGCTGCTTCCCCTCAGCTCCTCAGACAGAATCGGAAAGACTGGGGCAGTGAACCCGGCATCGGCCCCCACTGCTCCGCCCAAGGACAAGCTAGAAACCACGGGGTTGAGCGCGGCATAGCTTAATCTGTCCAGCGACCTCCCCTTGCAATCGGACAACAGACTGCAGAATTTGAAAATCCCGCCCATCCAACCCGTTCCTGGCTGCATTAAGTAGAAGGTAGCTCCGCCCTTGGTGAGCCCTACACCAATAGGAAGTGCAGGGGGAGGAGCAATGCCTGTGGCAATGTATATCAGTCTGTAACTATCACAGGCTCACACAATAAAACACATTTCCTACTGTGTTCTCCCTACTACCTAACTGAAACATCTATGGACTGATTGCTTATTGATGGACTAACTGGTCAAAGGTTGAAACTATCCACCTAATTCATCACATATAGACTAAATGTTCCAAAAGTGTCAAAATACTGCAAGGTGCATTCTTAACAGTCAGCTAGATCAATGACATTATATACTGACATGAGTATTCTTAGCAACCTACTTGATTAATGCCAATGTATAATGTCCAGTCAGTAACACAGTCTTGGGGTTATGTCAAGCTGATTTTTACTCTGTGCTGCTGCTTTATTGCTCTTACATATCAGTGTTAGTAACTGACACTACTAAGAATCCTAAAGTCTATTGAATTCTAGCGATTATAAATGTAGACAGTAAAAGTCATCAAAGCTCTGCAATCCTAAGAGGCTCCAGACAGTTGTCTGTCCTGGTACCCCCAGTATACAACCGGTTTCTCATCAGACCATCCCCAACTCCTTGTTATTAGACCAGGCTCTTGCTGCCTAATAACCCCAAATAAGGTCATAATGTCAGCCAAAGGGTCCCAGATGACCAGTACATCGGGCCTACTCAGGCCAAACAAGGGTCTCCTCCTCGCTGCCCTGTTCATAGCCACAATACTCTGGGTTGACTGGCTAGCTGGTGGACAAGGCCCTGCTGCACAGCCTCCTAACAGACCAGCATCACACTAGATCTTGTACTCTTATAGCCCACTCTTGGCTGACAACTTAGTCCTCCTACTTGCCGCCAAGCTCAGTAGGAGCGGGATTTGCTACAGGACTATCCTCCTAATGACCCACAAACCTAAAAAAACTAGGTTCCCACTTCTAACCTTTATTCTCCGCCTCCTGCTAACTGCCTTGCTATTAAGGGCTGGAGACATTCATCCTAACCCTGGCCCGGGTGTTGATAATACCTCTATTTCCACCTCTCAAGACCTGAACTGGACTGCACCTAAGGGCTTGAGGCTAGCACACATGAATATTTGTAGTCTTAGGCCAAAAATTCACGAAGTACAAGCATGGCTAGCCCTCTTTAACCTGGATGTGCTTGCGGTCTCTGAGACCTGGTTAAAACCATTGATCCTAGACCACAAATTTGCTGCCCCAGGATACATCTGTTACCGGAAGCCCAGACTCCTGAAAAGAGTGGGTGGGGTACTCATCTACATGAAGGCTTCCCTGATCTCTTCACAAATTAACCTGCAAGTAACTCTGCCCCCCCCGAAATTGAAGCTATCTTTGTACGCATCACCTTTGGCTGTGCCAAACACCTAAACGTAGGGTGTGTATATAGTCCACCAAAGGATGCTCTCCAATCCCTCAAGACGCTCTCAAGAACCCTAACAGCTGCATCTGCAACTGAACTCATCATCCTTGGAGACTTCAACCTGAACTGGGCCAAAGAGGCAAGGTCCTCAATAACAGGTTTGCTACAAGAAGCTAACCTCTCCCAGATAATAACCCTGCCCACAAGGTTGAACTACAAAATGGGTAGCCACTCAATCATTGACTGGGTACTGGTGTCCAACCCTAAAAATGTTCAAGCTGCTGGCACCTTGGCGGATGCTCTCAGCTACCACTCGCCAATCTTTTGTGTCTGGAAAAACAGAGTGGTAAAGGTCCCGCTTAGAATATTCACTTCCCGGGACTTCTCTAAGTTCTCCCCGGAGCACTACAACACTCTCCTGGGCAACCTGGATTGGAACCCAATAAGAAGTCTTCCTACCTTGGAGGGGGCAGTTGACTTCTTTAGCAGGTCTGTCATGTGGGCCGTGGACCTCCTGGCCCCTAATAAAGCCTACCGGGTAAAAGGCCACTGCTATAAGTGGATTACCCCCCTAAAGGCCCTGATGACCAGCCGAGACAAAGCCTGGAAAAAGTCCAAAGACTCGGCTCTCCTAGCTGACCAGGTTATCTATAGAGCCCTCTGAAACCAATGTAAAAAGGCCACCAAACTAGCAAAAAAGGAGTATCTAAACCACCTCCAGAAAGCAAACCTCGGCAACCCTAGGACTTTCTGGTCCCACATCAATGAACTGATTAAGGGGAATAAAAAGACTGCCACGGGCTCTATCACAGCTAATGGACAGGTACTACATGACGTGGCACTAATCGCTGAGACCCTCAATTCCTACTAAACCTGATAAACATCAGGCAGGGTTATCAGTGCCAAATACCAGTCTGCTCCAGCTGGATCCTCTACTCTTGACCACCCACCCTTTCATTTAAGGCTGGTTAAGGTCAAAGAGGTCCTGGCCACCTTAAAAACCCTTAAAACAAGAGGTTCAGGAGGCCCGGATGGACACAAAGCCAGGTTGCTAAAAGATGGGGCCACAGCTCTCACGCGACCACTCACCTGGTTGATCAATAGGTCCTTACTTGATGGATCTGTCCCGGAGTTGTGGAAGCAGGCGCATGTGGTCCCGATTCATAAGGGTGGGCCTGTAGAACCCATTGAGAACTACAGGCCTATCTCCCTGCTGTGTGCCCTGGCAAAAATTCAGGAGAAACTCGTCTATGCCCAACTTAAGGAATACCTGGAGGCACACTTGCTGTTGTCCCCATCCCAACATGGTTTTAGAGCCAAACATGGGACAGACACTGCCCTAACCAAATTCTCTACTGATGTACTCAGAAACCTAGACTCAGGATCCTATACAGGGGCAGTTTTTATAGACCTCTCTAGGGCCTTTGACCGGGTGGATCACGGATTACTACTCCAAAAACTCTGTGACATAGGCCTCGATGCCCACGCCTTCAAATGGGTGGAAAGCTACCTCTCTGGTCACTCACAGAGGGTCAGGTGGCAGGAGAAACTCTCCAAACTACAGTCCCTAAAGGATGGTGTACCCCAAGGGTCTATACTTGGGCCACTAATGTTCTCGCTGTTCGTAAATGAACTGCGCAAACACTGCGGAAGTAGCAATGCTATCCAATATGCTGATGATGCTGTCATCTACAAAACCTCGGTCAACCTGAATGACCTTAGCACCTCTCCCCAAAAGGATATTCACATCATGGAGAAGTGGCTTATCAAGAATAAAATGGTCCTTAACACCAGCAAAACCAAAGCCATGCTGTTCAGACCAAGAGCCCTTGGACTAGATAGATCACATCTACTCCTACTCTCGTCCCTGGAGGGCAACAAGCTGGAAGTGGTCTCTTCAACAAAGTACCTTGGCCTTACCATTGACCAAGTCCCATGTGCAAACAACATGTGGACCAAGTCACGAGAGTAATCCATACAAAACTCGGATTACTGTGTCGGCTCAAGGAACTGCTGACCCCAGAAGCTAGGACTGCTGTTGCAACTAGTGTCCTACTTCCAACTCTAACATATGCTGTCTCGGTCATTCAGGGTATCGCAAAGCTGGAGTTCAGTAAACTACAGACCCTATACAACAAGGTGGCCTGCTTTGCCACCTTATCCTGCTCCAGGAGCCACCACTGTGAGGCGTTGGCAAAGCTTAACTGGCCATCTTTCGAATCTCGCCTCAGTAACCCTGTACTCTGCTTGGTGAAGAAGATAATTAACCCTTCACCTCCCCCGAGTCTTGGGGGACTCCTCACAGTAAAAATAAACCAGTGCAGCCTTAGATCCTCGGGCCACATGCTACTAGATGTCCCCAAGGTCAGGACTAAGGCAGGCCAAAAATCTTTCTCTCATGCTGCCCCTTCCTTGTAGAATAACCTCCTTTTGGAGATCGAGAAACCCCATCATTGCCGTGTTTCCACACAAGACTCAAGACCCATCTTCTATCAACAAGCATATGCCAATGCCTCCGCCCTTGACACTACAGCAGTGACCTCAATAGCCTGCTCACCTAACTACAATCTTTAGCCCCTAACAATGTTGCACTAACTCTTTCCTCCCCCTATCTAAACCTACTAATGCTCTTGAACTATGTCACCTAATGAATCTACAGTACTGTCTCACTAATGTCTCTGTCAGTGGATGATGTAATGAACAACAACTGACCAATCAGATATATCAAACCTATACAACAACTGCTATGTGTAAACAGCCGAATACTGTATACCCATGATAACCTGTACTTCCTTACGTTTTCAACTGTCTATAATTTCTTGTACTGTTATTCCTGGGTCGCCCCTGAAAAGGGGACCTTCAGGGCCCGGTGGGCCTACCCGGTCATCAAAATTCAATAAATAAATAAATAAATACTAATACCGTTTGAGGGTAAACAGAGAGGAATTAATTCCAGTTTTTGATATGAGCTACATTAAGATTTGCTTACATGTTGATTACCTATATTTTTAATTATGGGATAAATACAAAAGGCTTCCTAATACAGTGAATATAGGAAGGGTGTAAGTTAAATATTTCACATGCAACCTTGAACATATTTACTACTGACATGTAGACACAGAACACATCTATGAAAGATCTTGTTCCAATACTGCTTTATTTGAACAGCATTGAAAGGTCACTGTTTAAATGGCAGTAGACAGAACTAGTGTACAAATACAAAAAATGATCAATACTTGAATTAATCAAAATTATTTAAGACATACAGTTTTCTTACCTTAATATGCTGTTTACATACTGTAGCTTAATCTTTTCATTAGTAATAACTTTTCTTCTGTAAGTATCACAAAATTGCAGTAACTGCGTGTTGGGGGAGCAGCTGAGTTGCACTGCTATGCCTTGTGTGCATTCAAGAATAAACATGGGGGGTTCTGCATCCCAGTTAACTCACTGAGGTGATAGCTGCACCACATTATTAGCTACTGGATATAATCTTAACTTTGGGACAATATGGTTGTTCATAGGGGTAATCTTAATGCACTATTGTCTTTCAATAATTTCTTATTTAACTTTGTGTATATTTCTTCTGTAATCTTCTCGTCTTTTCTTTTTCCCATGAGGCTGAGGGTAATGAGCATATCCAAACTGATGGATATGTTTACACTGACCAAAAGGCAGTACCTATGAAGCAAAATAGAAGACAACTGATTAGTGATCCCAAAGTGTACACAATTAAGACCTGACCCTAATGAACAACGAACATAGAATATTATCATGCAACATTAGAGGACTCAATGGAAAAATCAAAAGCCCTAATATAGTATTCCTTCAGGAAACACATCTGAGACAGCACTATGGAGAACTAAAGAGAAGGGAATGGGGAGGGCAAGTATTTTGTGCTGGCGAAAAATCAAAAAGCAGGAGTTATGATCCTTGTTAATAAAAATACACCATTTCAAGTGACAGAGACAGTGTAAGACAAACATGGACATTTCCTGATTGTTAATGGTTTAATTGATTTTTTTTATTCATACATATGGCGACACACATAATACATCAAATTATAATATGTAGACAATTTCATATCTCTACAGGGCATTATCCTACTACATTTATTACAGTAGCTGTGATAAATTACCTGTGATTTAATTTGCTTTATGAAAGAGTTATAACCCGGTTAATTAATTAAGTCTGGATTATAATCTTATCAGCCTCATTTTTAACTTCTCACAGTTCTAACTTAATCTTAATCCTTTCTGGATAGAGAGGGTGTACAATAATTTATATGTCATTACTTCAAAATTGATTTTTATTGCCCACTAACTGAATCAAGCTTATTCTTGAAGGGAGACCATATCTGATTCAATGTTTGCATTTGTTTTATAGAGATGTAGTGAATATGCTCTAATGTATGGATCATTGTCATGGAATTTAGCCAGGTCTGAAAGTGCGGAGGCTCTGGGTCTTTCCATTTTAACAAAATTTGTTTAAAAGCCAATACCATACTTATATTTATCAAACATTGTTTTGTAAAGGGAGGCCATTCAGGAGAGAACCAATCTGTAATAGCATCCATATGGGATTCTTATCAAGTGGTCTTTTGATAGCATCCAATATAAATGATAAAATGGAATTCCAAGGAATTCAGTTTAGGACATTGTATAAGCATGTGTTCAAGAGTTCCAGATAGTATTGTATCTTGGGCACTGTGATGAATAATATACTCTATGAAGAATATGAAATAATATTTGTTGTGACCTTATAGATCTCAATCACCAAGATTTAGTATTGATTATTTTCTTCCACGAACTGGAAGATATAGAGAAATTAAGTATCTCTTCCATTTCTGTTTTAATTTGGTAGATAATGAATTGGCATTAGGTATAATAATTTTATAAATCTGAGATATCAGTTTCGCATGGGAGGCTGATTTGAAGTACATTCAAAGCTTCTTAGAATCTCATTGGGATTTTATTCATATTTTTATTAATGAAATCTCGAATCTGAAGATAACATAAAAATTGTGAATTTGATAAATTGTATCTGTCTTTCAGAGTTGCATAATCCAAGATATGTCCTCCCTGGAAGAACTGATTGAATTATTTTAAACCATTATTATACCAATTTTAAAATTCTAAATAACTATTAAGATAAATTGGTGCATTTTTTGAAAAGATTATTTTGTGAGTTTTTTAATGGAAACAGTTTACTCCAGATGTGAAGTATAGTTTTAGTACTTAATGCTAAATTATTAAGTTTGAATTTATAAGTGCCGGTATATTGCACATGTTTAATATTAGTATATGGAGAACGATATGTTTCTGTATTGAATGAAGGATCATCTACATCTTTCTTAAACCAAGAAGATGTAATAGCAAGGTTAACACATGGTAATAGTATTTAAAACAAAGAAAAGTTAACCCTGCTTTGGAATAGGGCATATATAATTTATCTAATTTAAGCCTTGGTTTGTTGCCTTTCCAAATAAATTTCTTTATAATATTTTCTAATCCTTTACAAAAATTGTCCACCAGTATAATAGGCAAACATTGAAACAAAAACATATATTTAGGTATAATAGACATTTTTATAACTATTTTAACTCCCAAGTAAGTAACTTGGGTGACTATTTGTATACTTAAATAGGGTGGGTGTACAAAGGGGTTAGAGTGCGTGCTAGTTTCTGATACTTCCATTTTTGACCAGTTGACTTTATAACCAGATACTGAGCCAAATTGAGTTAGAAGTTCCAAAATATATGAGAAGGTTTTATTTAAATTTGTAACATCCACATAAAGACTGATGCGGTGTTGTTCGTTATTGATAATGAATTCAAGTATTTTGGTGGAGGATCTAACGGCAATGGCCATAGGCTCTATCGCCAGAGCAAAAATTAGGGGCAACAGGGGCAATCCTACCTGGTGCCCTTTGTAAGTAAATAATGGGGAGAGATCAGTATTTGTCCTAACCCTGGCTGTCAGACTAGAATATAAACTATCAGCACATTTACAAAATGAGAACCAAATCCATATTTATCCATTCCAAGTTTAATATATGGCCATTCTACTTGGTTGAATGCTTTTCTGTAGTCTACCAACATCTTGGATAAATCAGAGTCTTGTAAATAGTCCATGATGTTGATAGTACAGCAATATTTGATCTCAAGGATCTGCCTAATAAAGCCATTTTGATCTGAATGTATCAAAATGGGTAATATTTCCAGTCTGGCAGCCAGAGTCTTAATTAAAATGTTAGCATCTGAGTTCATGACAGAGATTGGTCGATATGATGCTGGATGGTGTGAGTTCTTACCTTTTTTTAGAAACAGAAGTATATTTGCCTCCCTGAAGAAAGTGAATGAGAGCTAAGCATATAGTCAACCCCTTTTTTTAGATGTGGAATTAGTTTATGAGAAAAAAACCTTATAAACGTCTATTGATAGCTTATCCAGGCTAGGGGCTTTGCCTGGGGGAAGGGATTCAATAGCCACAGCTATTTACTCAGTAGTAATATCCTAATCCATTCATTGGGTGAGGTCATCAGGTATAGTGGGGAATGTTACAGTAGATAGAAAGTTAGGTTGTAGATTTGAATTTACAGAATGATCCGATGAATACAGGTCTTGGTAGAATCTATAAAATACCTTATTAATGTCATGTGGGAAGGAGTGCATTTGCCCTTCATGGTCCACAATTTGAGTTAGCATATTTTTTTGTTGCGCCATTTTCAGGTTCCAAGCCATTAACTTATTTTTCTATCTCCTTTAATATAGTAGTTACTCCAAGTATAGAGCAACTGTTTTTCTACATGCTCAGCAGTCACGCTGTTGTATTCTTCCTTCAGGGAGGCATGTATTTGGAATAACTGAGGATCATTTGTTTGCCTATGTACAGATTCAGTTTCAGAAATACGTTTTCCAGGTCCCTCAGTTTATATCTTGAATGTAGAGGGTTTAGTATAATTTGGGACTTGCAGGGATATTTGAGTTAGAGCATGGCCAGATATTAGTATATTATAATATTTGGTTTCCATAACCAGATAGTCAATGGGTTGTGATATTAAGAAATAATTAGTGCGTGAGTATGATGGATGAGGGGCCAAAAAATAGGAATATTGAAGTTTAGTGGAATTAAGAAGCCACACATCAATTAGGTTATAGTCGCCCATGAATTGTATTATTTTAGCTGCTACAGAGCTAATATGTTTCTGGGCAAAGGCCTCACCTATCGAGTCTTGGATTAATATTATGTTAGTCTCCACCAATAATATGTGAAGCTGAGTAATTGGCTAATTCCAAGAAAATATGAGTAAAAATTGAGGATTATTCTCATTAGGTCTGTAAATGTTACAGATTGTATAAATATTCCCTGAAATGCAAATTTGGCATATCAGAAAATGACCATTTGGGTCAATACAATGTTTGATAGTTTTTACATCCAGTATTTTTTTTGAAGAAAATGACAGCACCTCTTGATGCATTAATACGAGGGGCATTCAATCCATTACCCCATCTCTGGGCGTGAAATTGAAATTCTGCCTTGATTTAAATGGGATTCTTGTAGCAGAACACAATTTGCCCCAACCCTGTCAATGTAATTAAATAATTTCCTGGGGGGGGGGTTCAATCTTGAAGGCCCCTCAGATTCCAGGATATAATTTTCATTTTTGTGCTATCTTACATACTTAAGACAATAATACTTCTTTACCTCAAATCTGAGGCATAACAGTTTCATTGTTGCCCTTTTTCCTTTTATGTCAATTATTTTAAATATCAACAAATTATTTCTATGACATGTGTCGCACTTATAAACATCTATTTTTTTAATTTTTTTCCCAGAAAACTGTAACCTCCCAGCCCCCCACCATCACTCTGTATACCTACCCTCCAAATTACGTTGTAGATTCTTCTGCATATATCCTGGGAGCAAAACCAAGAAAAAGCTTAGAAGTACTAATAAATCATAACACCTTCCCGTTGCTTTAGACAATATATCAATCATAAGGATAAACATTTTGCTCTTCCATATATTAAATAATTTTGAAATCATCCCATAAACCCTTCCCCAAAAGGATGGACCCGTTTACTTTTTCTTGCCCACATAACATGTTTTGAAACTAACTTTATGAATGTGTTTTAAGAATCAATGTAGCATCAAAGCAGGTCCTCCCCATCCCACCTTGTTCCTAGTCCCAATGGTTGTACTGAGGTATCGGTGCTGCACACAAGTGGCTCAGCCAGTCAAGAAAAAAAACATATAACTTTTGTCGAGTTCCACATCTCCTACTTCATTGCCTGTGCATCCCATCTGGACTTAGAGAGAGATGGCGAGACACAGAGAGAGAGAGAGAGAGAGAGAGAGAGAGGAAGAGAAAATATGGGGGGAAACCCCTGGGGGAGTCCAACCAGGGAATAGTGCATTCTCCTATTTCCCCCCTTCATCATAAGCATTCAATCAATTTGTAGCTGTTATTACATTGTGTATAATAAATACCAGTATACAGAAAATGCCATTTTTTCCTTTCCTTCCTCTTCCTCTTCCTCTTCCCCTTCCCCTCCTCTCCCTTCATCAGCCAGTATTCCAGTTCTGATCCATGAGAAATTGTTCTGCTTTCTTAGGATCTGAAAAGATCCAAGTCTTTCCATATAGAAAAAATCTTATCCTGGCTGGGTGTAAGAAACGTTAACACCATGTTGTTTGAGTGGCTCTTTTGTTTTATCGAACACTCAGCGTGCCTGTAAGGTATTTGAAGATAGATCAGAGAAAGCTGAGAACCTGATTTGTTCATAGTGAAGGCCCCTATTAATCCTTGCATAGAGTAAAATCAGTTCTCTATCTTTATGCAGCTTAATAAAGATGGATCTGGGGCCATAGCATTGTTAGACTGAAGTGTAGTTTTTATTCCTCTGTGGGCCCTGTCCAAACAGATGTGTTCCTTAGGGTATTTGCGATTCACAGCCACTGTTATTAGTTTCTCCAAAAAGGAAGCGGTCACCCGACCTTCCAGGCCCTCCGAATACCAATTAATTTAACATTTGCTCTCCAAGAGTGATCCTCTATGTCAATGATTTTGGTTTAAAGATCCACAAGTTCCTTCTCCAGCTAATTTGCTTTTCCCAAAAAGTATAACTTTATCTTCTAAAGAATGATTTTGGCTTCAGCTTCCGCTGTCTGGATAGCTGAACTTTCCATCTTACTTTGAATAGTAGACAACATTGTAAACAGTTCTGAGATGGCCATGAAAATAGAGACAAAACCAGATTTGATCTCATTTTTAATTTCAACCTGAAATTTTTGAATGAATTTTTAAGTTGTCAACACATTCCATTGATAGTGCCCCTCCTTCCCCTAAGTCTATAGCCATTTCAGGGTTTAAGTTAATAGCTGGAGTTACACTTCCTGAGAGATTATTATGGGCCAGTTGACAATTTAACCCCACAGTTCACAAATTTTCCAACCCAGACTTTTCTCCATCTTGGAGCTCATAGAACAACTCTCAGCACCAGGTAGGTCATCTAGCAGAATGGCACTAACCTTCATTTAGGGCTTTATTGATGAAGTTTCTGTAGCAGTGTGTAGTAGGGGTAGACTGGAGCTTGGCGTCTACCGTTATGTGGCCCAACTCATCGGGTTCTAAATCCAGCGTGTCAGCTGCGACTGCTCGCTAATTGCCAGTTGTGAGTTCTTCAGTGAAACTGACAGAAGGAGAGGAGTTTGCCAGAAAAATTGTCAAGTTTCCAAAAGCTATTTAGCTTCTGCTGCTATAATCTTGTTCGGCCAGTGGTAGATTGATTCCAGTTAATAACAAGAGTTACTTGTCGAGCCACAGCCTGTTTTAGCTGCACGCTTCTTTTTCTTGAGTGTTGTTTCTGTGGCGTTTTTTCATTCAAGGCTTTGCCATTGGGAGACTTAATCCAGAGCATATACTTTTAACAGGACCTCCGAAACTGTAAACCATCATTTTGTTCATAACCGGCCAGTCAGTGAGAAGAGAACAAAGCTAACAGTAATCCACTGGTTGAGCCATGAGTGCTGCAGCCACCCAATCGCCTAAGCCACCATCATAGATCTGCTACTTCCTCATAGCTCCACCTCCTTTCCGTCTACACCTTTAATAGTTTACTTGATACCTGCTGTACAAAATAACCTTTATAAACATATACAGACTAAGCAAAACAGGACATCAAACATTTACAGAATTAATGAAACTAGTGAACTCATTTATGGGTAGCATCATTACTATTGCTAGAGATACAATTGTATTAGCAATCCAGTTTTAGATAGAACCAACAAAAATACATCCTAACAAGAGCTGACAAATATTTTAAAATGTTAGTGGATGCTTCAGATTCGGTAGAAATCTGTAAGAAATTGAATAGTCATTTATTTATTTGAAAAGTTTAACCAGGAACTACATATTGAGATAAATATAGCTCATTTCCAAATGCATCATGGGGAAGGGAGAAAGGGTAAGTACATAAGAGTTTTACTACAAAATACAACTAATTCAGAAATAAATAACAGTGAAACAGCTATGTACATTAGGAAAGCATGTGAACTAGACAAGCCATAGAAGAAAATAAATATTGCTATCTCAAGTCTAGGGTGGGAGGCAGGTCTTTTAGGAGCAGAGAAATAAACAGTTATGTTGGTGAGGGAAGTAGGGGGATAGTGCGAAGAGGGGAGGAGCAAAGAGGGGGGAGGGGAGTGAAACATTAGTTTGGAAGGGAATAGGAGATGGAGTATACTAGAGAAGGAGAAGCAAACCTTCATCCCTCTGGGATGTAAACCCCACAAGGGCCAGGCATGGCAGGGTAATACAAAGGAATTCACTTTTGTGTCCCTGGTCATAAAACTGTATTATGTGTAGCTGAAATTTATATACCTAATGCACTCATATCTGATTTAATTGATGGAAAAATACATCCAATATTACATTCGAACCATGCTCCAATATCAGTCCTTTTTTCCTATCAGAGATCAAGGACGCAATAGGTGGAAACTAAATGTGTTCCTACTTGAAGAAAATAATCTAAGAGAGAAAAATAAAAAATGAGATCATATGCTTTCTAGAAGCTAATGATCCAAAGGACGCTTCCTAGCCTACCAACTGGGAAACTCTTAAATGTATTCTTAGAGGTATATTTATAGGAGAAGCTTCCAAGAAGACAAAAGAAAAAAAATCCAAACTAGTAGGAAAAAAATGAACAAACTTAAGAACTTAGAAAAGGAACTACTAACAGACCAATCAGAAAATAAATGCAAAGAGTGGTCCACAACAAAAAGTGAATATGAACAAGTAATAAAAGAAGAAGCCATGACTTCCAGCAATGTCATGATGCAAATGGTGCTCTACATTCATAGCTCCGCTCCCAATTACAGATTTTCTCCCCAAAAATTGGTGAAGTTTTGATAAAAAGGCATCACCCAGAGACAGGGGACACAGGTTTACTAGGACCTGGGCCCACAAATCAGTAGGACACATGGATGTCGAAGGGTCCAACTGAGAGCAGCTGGACCATAGCAGAAGCACCTCACCAGAGAGCATGGCTGGTCAATCATATGACACAGATACTGAAACTGATCACCTGTCCCGTACCCACTTTGAGACCATCATGGCAAAGATAAAAGGCTCAGGGAGGAGAATCAGACCGAGTTTAAAAAAAACTCAGCACACAGCTCCAGAGCCTGGAGAAAACAGAATACATAGTGGAGCAGCACATGGCTGCAGCAGAAAATAGAACTTTACAGTTGCACAAAGTGGAGACATTTCTCACTGCCCAAATGCAGAAACTTCAAGATAAATGTCAGGATCTGGAAAGCTGCTCATGCTGGATAACCTACATTTGTACAGGCTCCCGAGAGCACTGAAGCAGGGAACCTAACTGAATTTCTGGAAGATTTGTTCTGTGATGTCTTGGAACTTCCTCCGCCATGCAGTTCTGCATTGAGAGAGGGCTCATTGAGCCTTAGTCTTGAAACCAGTGAACCCTAACAGCCGACCATGCTATCATGAAATTTAGCTCATACAAAGATAAAGAAACAATACTATGCACAGCCTGGCAAAAGAAAATTGTGGAATATAACTCTGCTAAACCCATCTTTGATCAGGACTATCCCCCAGAGGTGCAGAAAAAAAGATAAACTTATGGTGGGATCCTACAGGTCCTTAAAGGGACATATCCATACAAAGTGGCCGCCATAGTTTAAAAGCCCATGTAGAGCTCTTCCAAATGAGATATTTGGCTCATCTGTAGCTGAAAGCACTCCAGAGATACAGACATGAGAATCTGTTCAATATTAATGCTACATTGCAACCATTTCTAGAACACTGTGATGTCATTGAGGAACAAGCTGCAGCTTACTACACTGAGTCAAGCAAAACTTGTTCCTCGATGGCATCACAATGTTCCACAAATGGCTGCAATGTAGTATTAATATTGAACAGAGTCAGTCACCTATATCTCAATTGTACTTCCAGCTACAGGTGAGCCCAATACTTCATTTGAAAGGGATCTTCATCGGCTTTCAAACTATGATATCCACTGTACAGGAATGTTTCCCTTTAAGGAGCATAGTGTTAGATTCCACTCCTGCTAGTCTCTGTGTCTTCTGGGAAACAGAAACCCAGACATACAATACACCAGAAGAAGTGCTTCAGATCTTTCAGGGAGAAAGGCTGGGAAACTCCTTCTATCACTTCTGGAAATAATTTGCAGATTTTACAGCCCTCGGCGTGGCATGTGAGACCTCAATGAGCCAGATGGAAAGGAAAAACCTGACCCTCTCAAACATGTAGGTAGTGAAAGATATGCTCCAATCCGTTACAGGTACAATAGTGATGGAAAGCTCCTCTACGCATTGTGCACCGCCGCATTGACTGTGAAGGACATGAAGACAGTCTTGGTTAACCATGTGTCTGTGCATTGGCAGTTCTATGATTCTCAACGCTCATCGTTGGTAAATTGTTTTTTGATAGAGACCTTGACATGGCTATAGCCCTGTGCTTTTTCTGACTGTCCCACTTTGTGAAGCTTTGGAGGACCTCTCACTCTCCTTTATAAATATCTAGACTGGATATCAAGCTCTTCAGCATTTTCTTTGGCTAACCATTGAATGCTTGCATTAAATGAAGTTAGCTTCTGGTTTACACAAGAGATGCAGGGAAGGGGATGGCTGTTGTCACAGATTATTAATACTGTTTTCACAATTCACACAAATTTATATAAACTTCACAGGCAGAATTTCTTTAGAAAAACAAAATTTTACTAAAATAAATACAGTTACAACTAAAAGAAATTACACTAATTTGAGTTACAGTATGCAGAAACAAAATGGGACAAATAGATCATTATAAACACTCTAAAACTGTTAGCTAAAGTCTACCTTGAAATTGCAGTGAATTGAAGACCAGAAAAGTGGATGAAAGTTTACAGTTCCTTTAGTCCTTGTAGCCACACCATGTTTCACCAGTTTGGCTTGTGTGTGTCAGGTGGAGTTCAAATGAGAAAGTGAGTCTCAAAATGCCCTGATTTGGGGCTATTTATACCTCTGATTCCCCTTGAAATAGTGAGTGAAAATCCCACAACTTTTAGGCCAGTAGATGTCAGTCTTGCTCTTCCCCAAAATCTTATTTTCCCCGATAACCGTCGATGGGTCAGATTCCCATAGTTAACCCATGTTTTACAATCATAACTCCTGTAAGTGTAATTTCATACAGGTATGCTAGAAGGATGTGTTCTTCCCTATTACCTAACAAAATGAAGTATACTATTAACAGTTTCCTGGGATCAAAACATTCATTTTTTCTTTAAGTGAAAAGGGCCATCTTCTGACATTTTATTACTTCCATTTCCCTTGGGTAGTTAACTTAGAGGAAGACTCTTTGATCAACTATCCACAAGCTTTTTGACAATAACTTGTAATTTTCCTGGCAAGCAAGGCTCACCTGCAGGTTAAAAGAAGGTCAAACCTTTTTTTTTTAAATCTAGTCTTTTCCCTAGGTGCTTTTGTACTGACACTGACATGTCTTGGCATGTACATATACACAGAATTATGAAAAAATATACACAACAGCATTATATCTATAACTAGGGCTAGCAGCTGGGCACAGAGTAGAAAGAAGCTGCCTATAGCCCTGGCTGCCTCATCCACTCCACCATAGACACAGAAGCTTGGTGGGAGATGGAATCTCCAGCGGGACAGCCAGGAACCTGCATGCATGAGGATTTTGATGTAGGGTGATTTTACCAGATAGGGAACTGGAACCCAGGGGTTTTCATAACAGGGTTTGTTTTCATCAGACCCCTTGACACAAGCGATACCCTACTCCTTGTAGTAGTTGCTGACAATGTAGACTTCTCATATTGCTCCTAAGAGAAGGGAATATGTGGCTAACGTTACAAAAAGTGAGCAGTAGTCATCCAGCTCCTTGAATGCTAAGATGCACTCGGGATTGTCTTAGAACCATACATTGTTTTAACCCCGGCCTCGTACCAATACAGGGGAAGTTTTTACATTCTAAGAGAGAGTAAGGATAAATATGACTTTCCGAAGTTTTTCTCACTTGGCCCTCCTGCTTTGCGTAAGGCTGTCCTTCAGTTTTCATGACCTCAGCATCGGAGACATGTCAGGCTACCCCTGACTCTATCTTCTCAACCCCCTGGAGTCAGGGATGCCTAAATGCCACCTTCAGTATCAGGGAGGCTACAGTGCTTCACCTCCCAGATTGAGGAGCCATATGATGTTATCGCACTTCCTCAGTCCCACAGAGGGTCTTCCAGAGGGTCTCCCAGTGAGTCCTCCTACCTTGGAAGTCACTCCTCAGGGTTCCCCACTGTCTGAAAATATAGGGTGGTGGCAGTGATGATCGAGTCCAAAGGTGCATTATTTTTCTGGACCTCCTATATGCATTGTACATGTGCATAAGTGGATTTTAAGTAAAATATAGTGGACTGGTATCAGAACAGGGGTAGTAGTGCAATAAAGGATGAGAATAAAAGACAATTTTGGAGGATTTTATAACAAACAATCAGTAATGGATAAAAATATAGGGTGGTGGCAAAAAAATATAGGGTGGTGGTAAAAAATATAGAGTGGTGGTAAAAAAATATAGGGTGGTGGCCCACCGCTCAAAAATAATGAATGGGGAACACTGCTCCTTATCAGTCTTATTACACAGTTCATAGCTACATCTAGGAGTTAAGTTCCTGTTATGGTTCTGTTCAAGTGTTACATGTTTGTTAGTTATTATGAATTTTTTTGTGTTGTTGGTTGCACTGTTTCTAGGATACTTATGGGTAAATGTGCTAATTTGGAGCATGGCACATGGAACAATTGAGGAGCCTTGGTCAAATTAAATCCACAACTCATTCTTACCCATTCTAAAAAGATGGAGGCCTTTCCTCTAAATCTAGTTTTTGTGCTTATTAGTTTGATAAGATGATTTCAGTAGATGGTCAAAAACATATAAAAGTGTATTCTCAAAATGTGAATGGATGAAATCACCCAGTTAAGTGATCCAAGGTTCTGTCTAGTATAAAAAGCATCGACCATCTTTGTGTTGCTACAAAAGACTCATTTAAATCAACTGGAGCACAATAAATAAACAAAATTAGGGTATGCTCAAGTGACTGCCTCCTCTCTCCATAATGGAAATGCTGTGGTGTGGCAGTGCTGATACCCAAACAAACCCCTTCAGATTAAGGACACTTGAATGGGACCTTAGGGATGCCTTGCCATGGTTAAGAGCCTCCCACGGTAACCAGATGCTCATGCTGGTTAGTCTCTGCCTCCCACCTGGCTCACATGCTGCTTTTGCTGAGCAGCTATCCAGAAAAATCTTAGATTTTCAGGAAGGGATGCTACTACTGAGAATAGATTTTAACTTTGTTCTCACTTCTCAAGACACAACAAATCCCAGACCCCCTAGAGACACCCAATTACAAAAACAAAGGAGGTCTTTTTTTAGAGAAGTGGCCTGGATAGATATTTGGTGAGATCAACATCCGAGGGACCGTCTGTACACTCAGTGTTTGGGCCCACATGGCATTTACACTAGAATTGACTGTGTTTTAATATCAGCAGTACATCTTCACTTAGTGTCCAGCAGTACTCTAGACCCTATTTTAATACTGGACCATGCCCCAATGAGTGTGGAGCTAGTCTTGTGCACTACTATGGGGTCTACTATCTGGAAATTTAATAATTCACTGTTAAATATTCTGGAATTCATACAAGATAGGATAAAACAGATTTTAGCAGCTAATGATACAGAGGGAATGTGCTCATTTATCCTCTGGGACACACAGAAAGCTGTCCTCAGGGGTGACATTACTGTGTATGCCTCTAAATAAAAAAAAACAGAAAGAAGAGCAAATGCAGGTCCTACAGGACAAATTACAGGCTCTTCAGCGCTCTCACATGAAGGGGGAGCGATCTGTCTTCCCTCAGCTTCAATAAGTCAGACAACAAATTCAAAATATTGTACACTTAAAAACAGAGATGGCTCTGAGATACCTTCAGCAGAGATATGATGGACGTGCTCACACCTTTAAGGTGCAAGCATATCACCTGAGACAAAAGAGGGCCCACCAGACGGTAACTCACATTAAAATCCTGCTTACACAAGTTCAAGAAACTAATCCAGATAGAATCTTAATAGCCTTCTGGGACTACTACTGCAAATTGTACCAAACAGAGGATTACCCCCCATTAGGAAAAATTCAGGATCATTTAAGACATCTTTGTTTACGGTTCTACATAGATACATAGACAGTGTCGGCAGATAAGGGCCTATGGCCCACCCAGTCTGCTCCATTTGAGCTTGTAAGTTCAGTTTGTTTTCCTAGAAGTCTGTTGCCCCTCACCCTGACCTCTAGAATTCCTTTATGTCTATCCATGCATTCTTAAATCCGTGATTGTTTCAGCCCCACCACTTCCTCTGGCAGGGTGTTCACTTGTCCACCACCCGTTCTGTGAAGAAATTCTTTCTCATGTTTCCTCTGAATCGTCCTCCCTCCAACTTCATCCCATGCCCTCTAGTTCTGGAACATCTTTTCGCTTAAAAATAGTGTTTTCCTGCACCCTGTTCCTCCCTGTAAGATACTTGTATGTCTCTATCATATCCTCTCCTCCTCTCCTCCAGGAGTACATGTTCAGTTCTTCAACCTGTCTTCATAGGACTTGTGATGCAATCCATGCACCATCTTTGTTGCCCTCCTCTGAACCTTCTCTACCCTGTCTATGTCCTTACGTAGGTATGGTCTCCAGAACTGTACACTGTACTCCAGGTGGGGCCTCACTAGTGTCTTGTATAGCGGAATTATGACCTCCTTTTCCTGCTGGTGATGCCCCTGCCTATACATCCCAGCATCCTATTTGCTTTACCTGCTGCCTTGTCACACTGTTTCCCTACCTTGAGGTCATCAGAGATGACAACCCCAAAGATCCCTTTCCTGCTTGGTGCATGCTATATCCTCACCCCCCAACTGATATATTGTGCCAGGGTGTTTGTGCCCCATATGCATTATCTTGCACTTCTTTGCATTGAATTTCAACTGCCAAGCCCCTGACCATTCTTCAAGTTTCTGCAGGTCGCTTCTCATTCTGTCTACACCCTCTGGTGTGTCTACTCTGTTACAGAGCTTTGTGTCATCAGCGAACAGTGAAATTCTGCCTTCTAGACCTGTCTTCTGATCCTGCGCAATGTCACTGATGAAGATGTTGAATAGGACCAGTCCCAGCACTGATCCCTGTGGTACCCCACTGGTCACTGTTCCCTCTGTGGAGTGACAGCCATTTACCACCACCCTCTGTGTCCTGCCACCCAGCCAGTTACCTACCCACCACACTACTGTCCTGCCCACACCCATATTCCCCAGTTTGTGTAATAGTCTTCTATGTGGCACAGTGTCAAAGGCCTTGCTGAAGTCCAGATAGGCCATTTCCACTGTCATCCCCTGATCCACCTCCCTAGTCACCAAGTCAAAAAATTCAACGAGGTTGGTCTGACAAGCCTCCCCTGGTGAAACCATGCTGCCTTGGGTCCTGTAGTCCATTGATAACCAGATGTTCCACCAATCTCTCTCCTTCAGTAGTGCTTCCATGATCTTCCCCTACCGAGGTGAGGCTGACTGGTCTGTAGTTCCCTGCTTCTCTTTGTTCCCACTTTTGTATAAGGGGACTACATCTGCTGTCCTCCAGTCTTTGGGTACCTCCCTGTTTCCAGTGATCGGCTAAACAGGATAGCCAGAGGTTCAGCCACCACCTCTCTTAGTTCTTTAAGGACCCTGGGGTGCACCCTGTCTTGCCCCATTGCTTTATCAACTCTTATTACTTCCAGTTCCTTCAGGACCCTTTCTCGTGTAAAGGGACTTGTGTCCATTTCTGCACCATTTCTCACCCCTTGTACTCCCTTCAGACCCATTACCCTCCTCTTCCTCAGTAAAGACTGAGCAGAAATACCTGTTCAATATGTCAGCTTTACTGTTGTCATCCTCCACGCGGCTCTCATCCTCCCCCTTCAGTCTCACTATCCATCCCTTTGTCTTTCTTTTTTCACTTATGTACCTGTAAAAGGTTTTGTCCCCTCTACCCACTGATTTTGCAATGTGTTCTTCTGTCTGAGCTTTGGCTTCCCTTACTGACCTCCCTGCCTCCCTTTGCTTCCTGGTACTTCTCCTATCCCCTTCTGCCTGTGTCTTTTGTATTGCCTGAATGGATCTTTTGGCTTTCACTTTCTTTGATACCTCTTTGGAAAACCATAATGGTCTCCTCTTCCTTTTCCTCTTGCTAACCTGCTTAATGCATAATTCTATTGTTCTTGTAATCCCCATTTTAAATACTGCCCTGTTCCTCAACCCTGATTCCTGTCCCATTCCCTTAATGCCTCTTTCAAGTATCTCCCATTTTCCCAAAGTCTGCCCCCTAAAATCCAGGATCGTGTTTTTGTGGTTTGGTTCTGCTCTTTCTGTGATTTCAAACCACAATGACTGGTGGTCACTGTTTCCCAGGTGCTCCCCACTGTTACCCCCATCACACTGTCCCTGTTTGTGAGCACAAGGTCCAGTATTGCCTTCTGCCAAGTTGGTTCCATGACCAGTTGCTTGAGGAAGGCACCCTGAAGGGAGTCCAGGATAAATCTGCTCCTAGTTGATGCTGCTGCTGGGATGCTCCAGTCCACGTCTGGAATATTGAAGTCTCAACCAGTACTACCTCACCCTTGTCTGCCATCCTTTGGATGGCTAGCATCAACTCCCTATCTGTTTCTTCCTCCTGGGCTGGTGGTCTATAGACCACACCTGTGCGGATGGCTGTCCCATTTTCCTTTCCAGCTTAACCACAGTATCTCTCCCCATTTTGTTCCTCCTGGATCTCTGTGGCCCTTATGTCATTTTCACATACAGTGCCACTCCTCCTCCCTTCC
Organism: Neoceratodus forsteri; assembly: GCA_016271365.2. Taxonomy (NCBI): domain Eukaryota; kingdom Metazoa; phylum Chordata; order Ceratodontiformes; family Ceratodontidae; genus Neoceratodus; species Neoceratodus forsteri. Next base: position 1,410,478,713 of record CM028131.1, on the reverse strand, counting down.
TGCCTGCTCTGTCTCTTCTGAATATGTTGTAGCCAGGTATGTCCATCTCCCAGTCATGGTTATCATTACACCAGGTTTCAGTGGCCACAATATCCAGGTCTGACTGTACCATGACAGCCTCAGATCTTCCATCTTGTTGCTAAGGCTCCTGGCATTTGCACACATGGTTTTCCATGATTTGACCTCCTAGACTGCTTCACTGTTCTACTCAGCCCCTTCCTTGGTTGTCATTTATCCCTGGTTCTCCTTGCTGTCTGCCCTTCTGCTGAATTTTGCCCCTTTTCTGCTTATCCACCTCTTGGGCACTAATCTCCATCTTTTGCACACTGCTTTGCAGAGATAGCCACTCCTCTGGTTCACTGGTTCCACTGCTAGCTGTGGGGGTGAGCAAGTAGGTACCCTCCTTGCTGGCCTGCCACCCCCCTTTGCTAGTTTAAATGCTTGTCAATGTAGCATTTAAACTTATCATTGAGTGCTTGGATTCCCTCCAGGATGGATGCAGGCCGTCCAGGCTTGAACAAACCTCCATCCCTCCAGGTGGGTCCCCAGTCACCAATGAATCCAAACCCTTCCTCACAGCACCAGTTCTTCAACCATGAGTTAAAGTTCCTGGTGCATGCACTCCTATGCTCTCCCTTGCCTCTCACAGGTAGTACTTCTGAGAAAGTGACAGAAGTAGCTGCCTTGAGACCCTCCCAGTTCCTAAACTCTTCCTGAACTTCCTTTGGCTCCCCATTTGCCAGGTCATTAGTACTTAGGTGGATAATGACATCCAGCTCACCCTCCCGTCTTGCCTTCCCAGTGATCCCCAGGATCTTCCTTCCATCCCTCCATGCCGTGGCACCTGGTAGGCACCTCACCTCCCTGTCCTCCCCCTCCTGTGTTCCTAGCTGGATCCCTCTTATGATGGAGTCCCCCACCAGGATTCGCTTCCTCCTCCTCTGGGGTCCACTGCTTTCCCCGCTGAGGTCACCTCCTTGGCTAACCTCCACATCCTTTCCTTCCACTTCTCTGGGTACCTCTATTTGGTTGTCCTCATTTACCAGTGTGGCATATGAGTTCTTGAGTGGAATAGGATCTGGGATGTGCCTCTGCCTGACTGCTCTAACCCTCCCTGAGCCCACTGTCATCCAAGTGCTCCTCGTTCTTGGCATCCTTTGAGGCAGTTGCATTGGACTGGGTGGTCCCTGGATAGGGGTGATGGTACTCCTGACCCAGTTTACTTCCGCTCTGAGTCTGGCTACCTCATCCCGCAGTCCAGAGATGCATGCAGATAGGGCAGCACCTCAGTGTCCAGAAGGTCTGCCTGAATATGGCTGCCCCACAGCCACTGCATTGCACCACTCCACATTATACTGCAATTCCACTACTTGTCTGCTACTGAAGCTCTCATAGTTCCCTTTTATTAATTTACTGTACTAAAATCCTGTCATTGGTCCTCAGATAATTTTTTTTTTTTAAAGAAAAGAAACCAATAAATAAATAAATGAGTCAAAACACTTGTTGTGCTGAGGGTGGGCTTCTTCCCCCTTGCCCTCCTACTACACCCTTACTATACCCTGTGTTTTAGCTCCTGTCAATCAGATTTATCAGGGCATATAATTAAGAGTTGGGGGAAGGGGGCAAAAATTAGCAACAATTAAAGACAGCACAGAATTACACCACCACTATGTTTTAAATTTTCAACAGCCCAAAAACAATTATAAGTAAAGACAAGAAAGAAAGTATAGTGTCACTAAAAGCCCACAATCTAAGTTTAAAAGAAAAATAGCAATTACCAGTTACTGTAAAGAACTGAATTGAATATGTTTCCTTCCTTCCCCTTCTGGCTTCTTCTGAGAAAATAAACCTCTGCTTGCTACTTTAACTCTGACTAAGCCCCACCTCCAGTTATCACGTAGCCGAGGTCAGAGGTCAGACAATTAGAAGTGCAGCAATTGCTAACTCCCTACATGCAAGGTGAGATCCTTCACTCAATAAAACAATTACATATGAACATACAAAATTGCCAACAGAAAAAGGCCTTGTCGTCTATCGAGTCTGCTCGTTTGCGCAGCTAGCAACCCTTACACTACAGCTGCCCTTCCCTCCTCTCCTCCTCTCCCCTTGATCTTCCCCCTTACCCTGTCCCATTCCCTTTTGAAGCAGTCCACTGTTGCACAGGATACCACTTCCGCAGGCAATGCTTTCCACCCAGACACCACCCTCTCCATGAAAAAGTGTCTTCTCATTTCCCTCCTGAACCTTCCCCCTTCCAATCTCAGATCATGTCCTAGAGTGTCCCTCCCCCCTTAATTTAAAAAGTCCCTCCATGCCTGTCTTGTTTATTTCTTTCATGTACTTGAAGGTTTCTAGCATATCTCCCTTGTCCCTCCTTTCCTCCAGTGAGTACATGTTCAACTCTCTTAGCCTGCTCTCATAGGGTATGTCCCCTAGCCCTGGATCATCTTTGTCACTCTGCTGCACCTCCTACAGTAACCAATATCCTTCTTCAGGAGCCAGTCCAGTGGTGCTGGAGGTTGAGGCGCTGGTCGCTACACCTTGCACCATGCCGGCGACCCGGGTTCAGGAATGAGCCCAGGTCACTGGGGTTTGGCAGGGGCGAGAGAGGATCAAGCATCTGGAGCACTGCTCTCCTCTCTCAGGGAGGGAGGGTTTGTCATCCCACCTGCTGACTGCCCTCTGGCGATGGCTATGGGGCAGTACAGGTCAGGAAGCATGTACCAATGCCTTTGCATCGGTAGGGGAGGTGGCGGGGAGAAAATGGTGGAAAAGAGCCTGGCAGGCTCTGTGATGATCTGCCATGTCGAGGCCTTTCAGAGCTTCTGGATTGGGCCCGGAGGCCAACAACCTCCTCCCTGGGCCTGCCACGGGGACAAGCCATGGGGAATTTCCAGGGATGGCAGGGGAGGGAGCAGTGAGACCAGAGAGTGAGTCCCTCCATCAGGAGGCAGTAGCCACCTGCCAGGGCTCCAGGCAGCAAAAGACAATAATTTAAAAGATATCCTTCTTCAGGTGCGGGGTACCAGTACCGCACACAGTGTCCAGGTGTGGCCTAGCCCGTGACCTATGTAGCAGCAGGATCACCTCCCCTCTCGGAGGATATACAGTACCTCTGGCAATACAACTCAGCATCTTGTTTGCTTAAGCAGCTGCCTTCCTACATTGTGCCGAGTTATTCATTGAGCCCGTAAAGATGACCCCCAGATCCTTCTCCTCCTCTGTCGTGGCTAGCTGACCCCCCCCCCCAACTGGTAGTTCCTCCTTGGGTTTTTCACACCGAAATGTAGCATCTTGCACTTTTTGAGATTGAACCCCAGCTGTCAGGTGTTCGACCAGGTCTCCAATTTGACAAATCACCCTGCAACCCCTGCCACCCCTCTAGGTCATCCACTACTGCGGATGCCTTTTATTAATTTATTTATGATCTTGGATTAACACCTTTGAGAACAAGCTTATTTCATAGGTTCCACATCAGAGGTTATACAAAGTGAAAGTAAGGACAGGCAAGTTGAATACACACATCACAATCATAGGAGAGAAAAAATAAAATAAAGTCAAAATGTAAATCACAGAATTTAAAAGAGCAGCTAAGGAGACATCAGTGATACAAAGAGGAAGATCAAGGTACAAGCAGGGGCAAGTGCAGAACGAAGTAGGCAGATAATAAACAACCAATGCAGGGGAACACAGTATTTCAGGGCTTAGGAAATTGAGTGTAGGCTGGAGCCAGAAGTCATGATGAGGGGTGAAAACATTTGCCCAGGAGGCATCAGCAGGGTAAAGGAGAAAGAGGTACGTAGTAGGGGGAGAGAGTCAGGTGTGGGTGGGGCATAAGGGGACCACTGTAGGAGGATATTGGTGACAGGGGTGGTGGCCTGAAATAAGAGGGTGAATGGGGGTGGAGCAAGGGTAGAAGTAGGTGAAGGTTGTGTGTAGACAGGATCTTTCGGAGGCGTAAATGCATTAGATGGGAATAGGTGTTAGGTCGGCAAGGAGCTAGGATAACTGGAAGCAGTCGCAGCCTTTGTATCATACGACTGGAAACTATACCAGCTTCAATATGAAACTTTGCCACCGGATAAAAGACAATTCCTACAGACATTAAATCTGCCCTCCCTGACCACGGAGTAGGGCCAATCCTTTATTGCCCCAATATCCCAGATGGAAATTTTGGCCACTGTTAAAAATCTTAAATCCGGTAAGTGCTCTGGCCCTGACGATTTTGGAGGACAATTTTACAAAGTGTTCTCATGGGAAACTGCCTCCCTCTTAAGGAAACTTTACAATGACATTTGGGAGGAGGGAGGACTGCTACCCCCATCGTGCCATTATGCCACTATAACAGTTCTCCATAAAGCTGGTAAAGATCCCAATGAGTGTGGTTCTTGCTGCTTGATATCCCTCCTCAATGCAGTTTACAAAGTCTTTACTTCCATCATAGCAAGCTGTCTTAATTTACTGCTTACCCAATTCATCCACTTAGACCAAACGGGATTTGTTATGGGCAGACAAGCCTCAGACAACGTCCACCATACAATTAATGTCATAAATACAATCCCATGTACCCACACGCCAGCCTGTATTATGAGTTTAGACTTGGAGAAAGCCTTTGACAAGGTATCCTGAAGCCATCTCTTCCTTGTCTTAGACCAACTAGGCTTTCTGCAATCTTTCATAGATGGGGTTAAAGCATTGTACACTGCCTCACGGGCCTATGTGAGGGTCAAGGGAGGCATTTCAGATAGGTTCAGCCCAGGCAGGGGCACCCGTCAGGTCTGCCTCCTCTCACCCATTCTTTTCACCTTATATATTGAGCCCTTAGCAAAGGCTATCAGAAATGATATGTACATCAAGGGAACAGAGTTAGGGGGCACCACTCAAATGATTTCACTATATGCAAATGATGTCCTCCTTCACCTCTGTCATCCAGAGACCTCAATTCCAAGGGTCTGGACACTTCTTGAGGAGTTTGACCAACATGCAGGCTATGCTCTTAATAAGGCAAAAACAGAGGTGCTCCGTTTTTATTATAATCCATCGCCTGCGATTCTTCAGTTATTCCCTCTTAACTGGAATGCTACCAAAATTAAATATCTAGGAACACAAATTCCTAAAAACATAGGTAAATTATTTCTGGTTAACTTTGACCCTCCAATTGCCCAGCTTCAGCAAGATATAACTAAATGGTCCCTCCTTAACTTTCCAATATACTCTTGCATACAATCTGTGGTTATGAATGTCCTCCCCAGGTTCCTGTACCTTTTTCAGTGCCTGCCCCTTAATATCCTGAAATCACAGTTTCAGTCTTGGTGTAACATTATAACTAAATACTTTTGGAATTTGAAGAGAATATTTAATTATGCAAATGGACAAAACATATGGGGCAGGCGCTTCCAGACTTAGAGGACTAATACCTGGTGGCCCTTAAGGGTGGCCCTTCTCTGGTCTATACCAGATTAGAAAATGGGCTTCTTACTTGCTGCAATCTGATTGGTCAGTACCCTCAAGATAGGGGTACATTAAGTTTCAATAGATGACCAGCAAGTAAGAAATACCAGCCTATACTGCCCCTTCACCCATGGAAGTATCCTAGTGCCAACCCAGTTTCCTAATTGGCTAAAAGCACCAAATTTAAATTTCAAAATGCCGCCATTTTTTCCTGTCCCTTAGCGAGAGATATTGTTCCTACAATGCTCTGTGCCATCTCCCTAACAAGACCACAAATCATGTGTCTTTTGTTGTTGTAAAAAAAAAAACATTAAATATGTCATTTAACAGCGGCACTAAATGAGTTCAAACACAGTGCAAGCAGTACAGTCCAGCAACACGTAGTACATCTCTGCCCCCCCGTCCTGTCAACGATCTCTTTCGTCAGTTTTTTATTAATACCTGCTCACTCCGCAGCTGATTACTGAAAACCTGTGCAAATCACACAAATCTGCATTTCTCTTTCCAGCTCATATTTCGTTAAAAATCAGTCAACAGCTTTGTAGTGCAGCCGCACGCCACTATCGCTCCTCACAGATTTCCCGACGATGATTAAAAAATTATTGTTTACTCTGACCGCAAACTCAGACTGCTGCCAGGTCACCAACTCCACTAAAACCGTCACCGGATCCTTAATCCCGCTCGCAATACATTTTGACACTACTGTCTAAAACTGCACATCTTCCAACAGCACTACCACGAAACTGAATAATAAAAAAGAAAACTGCAGAATGTAACTTTGGGAAGGGAACTCTCTTCAATAATCTATTTAAAAGTACATTACTGTGCAGCACTCCCCATACTTCAGGTCATGTAGTCCACTTCTGGAAATCATTTGGCATTAGAGGCATTTGGCAAGGATGTGTCTACTCTAATGTAGAGTGCAGTGCAGATGTACCATGTCAAATGAGCGTAGGAACTATTTTATTATAAAAGTTATTTTAAACTAATTTTTAGTTAATTTTTAAATTAAACTTACATTTCTTTAACAGTGCCCATTTTTCTAAGCATAATAATACCCTCGGGGTGGGCGGTATGGGCAATACCCGGACCTTCCAGGGGCTATAAGGCCCTCCGCCTGCGGCGTCGGGCCTCGTCGCTTCCCTGGGCAGTCGATGATGCCCAACCACCACTACCCTCGAGCTAATATTAACCTACAATAAACTAACTGGAAATTGATAGAGTGATGGGAGGTCTGCCTTTGGGGACAGAGTCATGGATCCAGTCTTTAAATCTAAGAATGACGACACCTCCCTTATAACAGTCCGGAATACATTGAGGGCCACCTGTAGAACTTGGGAAAATTACAGACTATCGTCTTTGTTGTGGTCCCTCCAGTGGTTCACCTAGAGTGATTCCTTTTTGCCCTTAAGGATGAACCACACCTTCCGAAGGTGGGCGAGGTTGGGGTTAAGTTATCCAGGCCAGCTGATATCTAGCAGGGTGGTTCTGGATTTTCATACAGTTAAAGAGTCCTTTAATTTGAACATACCATTTTCGCTTTTTGCAGTTAAGAACTTTTATCACTGATCTACAAGAGGCTGGACAGGATTTCCCCGAACCACTCTTCTGGTCAAGAGGATTAAACCATCTCAGTACAAGACAATTATAAGAGGTCAAATATCAGCTCTGTATAAGGCCCTTAGGAACTTATATAAAGACTGTACTCCTTAAAATCTAAGTGGCAACAGGAAGGTGACGTCCACCTAGCCAAGGAAGACTGGGATAGAATATTTAAAACAGCTTGTAAGACAACTTACTCCCCCTTACGGCAGGAGTTTGCATGGAAGGTCGGAACATGTTATTTTTATCTGCAGGTCTTACAGAGTAAATGGAGTCAAAATCACTCCCAGGCCTGCTGGAGGAGATGCACTGAGACTAGAGCTCATCATTCTCGTATTTTTTGACAGTGCCCTGTACTCCAGCCTTTCTGGCAGCAGATAGTGACAGTGGTCAGAGATCTATTCTCCATTCTCTCTCCTCTGAATTTGTCTCATATGATCCTGGGTCTACCACCCTCAGAGATCTGTGGGCCGGACCAAATATATTTATGGAATATCCTCCTGGCGGCCGCCCATAAGGCTATTACCCGTAAATGGCTTGGGGAGGAACCCCCTCTCTTTCAACACTGGCTGACAATAGTTCAGGACATCCAATCAATGGAGGAGCTGACCTATAAGGTCAGTCTGAAATTACATATATTTGTCCGAAGGTGGACTCGCTGGATGATATGGAGGGAAGCACTCCCGACTGATCCTAATTGAGCAGGACAATTTTTGCTTGTTTGGTGTCCCCCTTTTACCCTTATGTGCATCTGTCCTGACCTTCCTCAAGAACAGATACCCTTGAACCTATTACCATCAACTGAACTCTAAAAGGTAGTCAATTGCTGAGAGCACTCTGTTCATCGCCCATGAGATGGACTGAAATGCCATTGCAACAGTTTATGAAAAATACCATTGTTACAAGATGAACTGACTGTAATCTATGTGGTTGCTATACTCCCTGTAGGTATGACATGCCTTGTTTCTGCTGTACCCAAGCTTTTCAATAAACTTGTGTAACCCCCCTGTTACCCGGGGTTACTAGAATCCCAGTAAGACCTAGTGGTAGGCAGGGAAGGCAGCTTGTGAAACTCCAGTTAAATAGATTTCACACTGTCTCACTCTGTTCTCAGTCTCAGCTGAGACTGAGAGATGACATCACCATAGAATTTTCGCAGCTGCATAAGCCACACTGGAATGTTGCAGTTGGAGGTTAGTGTAGAACGTTGGGGATTTTGAATTCAGTCTGTGTGCAGTCTGAGTGAGAGACAGTAGTACAGCTGAGTGTGTGCAGGCTCTCAGAGCTTTAAGCTCTGTTTCAGAGCTACTTTTGAAAGGTGTGTGTTTCCACCTGAAGAGGAACACAGGAACTGGTAATTGAAGTGGTGGAGACCGCTCTCAATGGTTCAAGAGCCCCATCCCTGAGGGGATGGGAGGAAGGTTTTTGCCTGTTTTCCAGGGGCAACCCCCCTGGGTCTGGCTAAGGGAAGGAAGCTGCCTGTTCAAGTTGTGCTGAGGCACCAGAAGCTCTGAGAGAGAAATTCCTTGTGGAGGAATCGCCTGTGAGGCACCTGCAACCAAAGGGTGAGTTCGCTCTGAAAAAGGGCCAAGTGTTTTTCTCCTGAACAGAAGGAAACTAAAGGGACTGTTACTGTGGGGTCAGTAAAAGACAGCCAAGTACAGTTGGAAAGTGGGGATTGGACTGCTTAATCTGTGGGAGGTCTAGAGTAATGGGCATTGCCACTTAATTCAAGTATGTTCAAGTCCAGCACAAAGAGTGAAATTGGGGGATTGGACTGCTTAACTCAGTGGGGGTCTAGAGTAATGGACAATGCCACTAAAAGTATGTTCAAGTCCAGCATAAATGGGAAGCAAGAAACTACATCGCAAAGCTTTACAGGATGAGGTGTTTACTGTCCAGAGAAATGGCAGGGTATGAATTGTGGGACCGAGAGGTGGGAGACCCCCCCATCAGTAGTAACCAAATTCACCTCTACGGATTTGCTCTGAGACACCTTTTACTTTCTCTCAGGTACTTGGCCAGTGCCTGAGGAAAGGACCCAGACGTGGAATTGAAAGGAAGAATTCTTTGATGGAGCCGAGGTGCTCTTAGGTGGTTTAGGGAGCCACCAGAAAATGTTTCCATGAAGTATGGAAGGTGTCCGAGTGGCCGGCAAGGGAGCCGAGCCAGGGAAAACCCAGAACAGTGTACAAGTTCGGGCTGTGTAACCCAAAGCAGCGTGCAAGTCCGGGCTGTGTGCCCAGTGGGTTCAGAGCCTGAGGGCTAAAGTGTTGAGGAAGTGTTCTAGTCTCCTTTAATCTGCATTACCAGGAGTGTAGCCCCGTGGGGGTCCATCTATGCTTTGTTTATTCTGTTTGGATGTAAATAAAAAGCCACACTTTAGAATCCCACTGCTGGTATTGGACGTTACAATTATTGCTTCCTGTGTTCAGAATTACTTGGGTGCCCCTGTGCAGAGTAGCCAAACCTAGCCTTTGTGCTGAGTGACCTATTCCTCCCCGAACCCAGCCCACCTGGTATTGCTGTCAGATACAAACGGCATACCAGCCCTGGGTTACACTTGAATAAAAAAAAAAAGAAAGAAAAGAAACATGGAACGTGACAGCAGATAAGGGCCGCTAGGCCCACCCAATCTGCCCATTTTATCTTTTTTTTTCTGCAGACCTCACTTGATTTACAGCACCATCTCTTCCCCTCCATTCCTCACCTGTACAATTCCCCCTCTCTTCCTTACCCCTACAATTCTCTTGTGTTTGTCCCAGGCATTTTTGAACCCCTCCACTGTTTTCGCTACTCCTACCTCTGCCAGAAGGCTGTTCCAGGGATCCATCACTCTTTCTCTGAAAAAGTACTTCCTCACATCCCTCCTGAAATTACCCTCCAACTTCAAAGCATGCCCCTTTGTTCTAGAGCACATTTTCTCTGAAAATACTTCCCTTCTGTACGTTATTAACCCGTCAGGTATTTAAAGGTTTCTATTATATTCCCCTCTCCCTCAGGATGTACATGTTTAGCTCCTTTAGCCCTCCTAATAGGGCTTTTGATGCAGACCCTGCACCATTTTGGTGTCCCTCCTCTGGACCGCCTCCACTTAGCTGTGTTCTTCCTGAGATGTGGTCTCCAGAACTGGACACAGTACTCAATGTGCAGTCTCACCAGCAACCTATACAGAGGCAGCATCACCGAACTCTTCTTGCTAGTGTTACCTCTTGCTATGTACCCCAACATCCCACTTGCCCTACCGACTGCCTCGTCACACAGTCTGGCCACCTTTAGATCATCTGATATGATTACCACTAGGTCTCTTTCCTGGTTTGTCTTCATTAGTATCATTCTGCCCATTTGGTACTCCACTCCCTGGTTACTATGGCGCAGACACATTATTTTGTACTTTTTTGCATTGAAACCCAGCAGTCATACCCTTGACCACTCCTCCAGTCTTTTCAGATCCCTACCAACCCTTTCCACCCTCACCCCGGGTGTCTAGTCCATTGCAGATCTTGGTGTCATTGGCAAAGAGGCAGACTTTTCCTTCCAGGTACTCTGCTGTGTCACTTATGAAGACATTGAAGAGGATCGTTTCCAGCACTGATCCCTGAGGTAAGCCGTGGATCACCTTCCCTTCCTCAAAGCGAACTCTATTTACCACTACCCTCTGTGTCCTATCTGATAACTAGTTTTTTACCCAGATTACTACCTTAATACCTATCCCTAAACCCTCAAACTTGCTTACTAGTCTCTTATATGTAAAGATGTCAAATGCCTTGCTGAGTCCAGGTAGACCACTCCCTGCCCCTCCTGATCCAACTCCTTGGTCACCCAGTCAAAGAAATCTCTGAAATCAATGAATCAGCCTTCTAGCAAAAGTGGTGGTGGGGGAACAGTGGTGGGGTTCAAGAATGCATGAGATAGGCACTAGGAATCGTAGTCGATAGCGAAGGGGGAGAAATTGCTGTAGATCAAGTAGACAAGTAGGGTCTGTGGTGAGGAATGTAGGTAGGGAGAAAAGGGCAGACTGAGTGGGCCAAGTGGCCTTTATCTGCTGTCAGATGCTATGTAACTCTGACCATAAACTGATGACCTACCAGAACAGTGCTCACAGTTCTGAATCCATGCAGTGACATATTCAAGAACTCCAACTTCCTGGTTCCATGAAAGGAACTGTACAGAATGTTGCCTATATAAACAAAACAATGCAAAACATAGTTTACAGCATGAACTCAGGTGCAGTTAAATATGGATCCTTGGCATATGACTAGAACTGATAAAACATGGAACATTACAACCAGCTGCACAGTTGCACACGTGTCTTCTCCCCTTCCATGCTATCTGCAGGTTTATTTGCATACAGAAGAATTCTGTCTTCCACATTGACATAAGCATCAGAATTATTACATGCACTGGAGAGGTTATTTCAGTACCAAAAACAGTTAACGAGCTACAGTTCAACCATGTGGAACCCTCACACTAAGGGCCACAGGCCAGATTCAGCATATCAGAAAATGTTTTTATGTTTTTTTCTCAACAAGGTAGCCTAGAGACACATTCTAGAGGCTTGGATGTTGTATTTTGTGAATCAGTATTCTGTGACTGTGTCGGAAGCTTTCATAAGGCCACATGAATTAGCGGCACACATTTTTTCCTTGATCAAAAGTTGAATGTGTTATGCACATTCTAGCACCGCACACATGCTAATTATGCATAACTGTGGCACTGCAGGCAGTTTCCTAGCAGCACTGCAGACAGAGTATGACCCGCACAATCAGAGTGACAGGGGAGAAGAAAAATTATCAAATCAAAATCCATTTATTTATTATTTATTGGTGTGAAATGACTCAAACCAGGATAATCCCAGTAGATGCTGCATCTCGTTTTCATGAGGGTCCCAGGGAGGATAGCAGCAGTCAATAGGTTAACACAGACCAGCAGAAACAGTTACATAAAGGCTAAAATATACAAGGCAATTAAAACCCTGTTACATTGCATTGAGGTTTGCAATGAAACCCACAAAAGTAATGAAATTCATAGTTTTAGATTGAACAGAAACATGAACTGGGGTTCCCACAACCTCAAAGAGTGGCTCTGAGGGCTGGCCCATCAGTGCAGCAGAAGCGCTACCACCGCAATGCTGCAGACCTGAGTGTGGAACAGGCTTAAGTCATCAAGGGCCAGCCAGAAGAAGAAGAAGAATTGAGCAGCACTAAGGATGTTCTCCTTCTTTGGGTGAGAATGACCTGATCCCTGCTGTAACGCTGTCACATGGGTGACCACAGGTGGTAGTGCAACAGGAGACACTGGGGGAGGTGGGGTGTCAGCAGGGCTCCGCGTGGCATGCTTGGAGCCCCTAGTGAGCTGACATCCAGCTGGAGTGGGACAGAACATTGAGACTCCCTGAAAGAAGCAGGATTATTCCAGAAGCACCTGGGCTCTGCCTCCTGCTACTGGTCACCCTCTCTACCATGGGTTCTACCAAAGGGAGGCAGTATAGCGCAGTGGTTTAAGGCTCTGAGTTGCAAATCTGGTGACATCCAGCAGATGAAACGGGGCTTTGAATCCCACAGCCCCAACTTCCATATTGTGTGACCCTGAGCAAGTCACTTAACTTCCTTGTGCTCCCAGGTCGCACCTGGAAACAAGCTTCGGCTTAGTGTGCCTTTCCTGGTTAAACAATTTCCCCTTTCCCCCTTTTCCTGCCTCAGTGTCCCCACTGGAGATGGAAAGTTTGAGTTCAGCATGGCTGTGCCCTGCAACAAATAGGGGGCAAGTCGGTGGGATTGGAACACAATGGGTAGGTGCCAGAGATGTGCTGGGGGGGGGGAAGGGGCGGGCCCCAACCCAAGAGACGGGGGTTACACCAGTGAGGAGCATAACAATGAATTTAAGGAAAAGGGGTGACCACCCGATGGTCATGTAGGTGTCCCAACCTTGGGAACATGCTTGGGACATCACACTGGAGGTCAGTCCTGACCATAACAGCTGTCTGTTGCACCGATGCCCCAGTCACCCCTGCAGTTGGCCAAGGGAGCTGTCTCCCTCCACAGGACATCACTGGGTGCAGCTGAGGCACTAAGTGGCTAAGTGTAGGCCAAGGGGAGGAGGGAGAGTGAGGAGAAACACAGGTGGAAAATCCTGGCTCGCCCGTATGATGGCCTGGGTTCCTGACACCCCCCCCCCGGTCCAGGTGCCTTCTGATGCTGGATACTAGCCTACAGATGTGGGCAGCCTTGGGGAGAGAGGATGGCCCCCCAGCCCCTGCCATGGGGGATGCATGGGAGACATCGGCAGACTAGGTCCTGGAGGAGAAATGGGGTCAACCGGACTTGATTGGGGTACATCCCTGGTACCAGGCCGGGGAGAAATAATAAATCAATCAATAATTCAAAAAGGGGGGGTGGACTCTGGTCAGCAAAAACAAAACTGCAGTTTGCAGCAGCATAACTCAGTTACTATATATATATATATATATATATATATATAATATAAATATATATATAGATAGAATTACAATTTATTTACCTAGGATCAGATGCAACATCTCATTTGTAGTGGGGTCCTGCTTCTACCCATTTGTGTAGCTGAGTAAACTGGGGCAATGAGAGGTTCAAGTGACTTTTTCATGGTCATACAGTGAGAATTTGGCTTTAGCACTGTTTGAACCTGATATCCCCCAATCTGCACTTCATCCCAAAATTTCTAATGTCAATACATTCAAAATTAGGATCAGCATAACCTCAATAAGCGTTATACCAAAAGGACTTTTGGCGATGTCATCACCCATGCAGTGGCGGGGGACTTCAGGTCTTCATTTTGAGTGATCCTCGTCCTTTTCAATCCTACTTGAAACACACGAAATACTAGTAAAATGTAGAAACAATCAAGAATTACTATGGCAGCATGCAATCACTTTAAGGATTAAAGCACAGAACCTAAAAGATCCCTGCAGCTCTCCCAACCGTGCAACAGATACAGAAAGTGAGGAGGAAAACATCACGATCACCTCTGGATCCTTGGCAGCTAAATTTTGGAATATTGGGACTGCCTTGCAGAAATTAGGAATTGCACTCGCCACACAAGCAGACATTAGGGCTATTCAGACCTGCACAGCAGATATCAGAAGTGGTCTGTCGGAGGTCTCCACACAGGTCAATCACCAGAACACAGCCCTCCTTTACTTTTATCAGAAGGAGAAAGCAACTGTAGACAAGTTGGGGGCCTTGCATCACACTCTCAGAGAAATAACACATGGGTATGTGGCTCCCAGAGGACTGAAACACGGGACATGGTAAACTTTATGGTGTTGCTCCTCCATGAATTACTAGGAATCTCTGCCAACATAAAAATCAAACTGGAGCAGACCCACTGCTGAGGCACGGCCCCACTCAGTGAAAATTTCTTGACTATAAAGTTAAAATGCTGATTTTGAAAAAATATGGGAGAAAAAGCCATTACCATTGGGGACCCAAAAGTCTATGTGGACCATGACCTTACTCCCAAACAAATAAGTAGCAAGCAAGCTCCTGGAAATCATTAAGATTTTCAAGAAAAAGGAATCAAGGCTCAACATTTCACTCCTCCCCAGCTGAAAATCTTTGCAGATGATAGTCTGACATTTTTCCACAGTATAGAAGCCACCGTGGGCACTCTTTTAGAAACTGGCAGTTGCTCCCAACAACCACACCTTCCAACTGGAACTTTGCAGCTCTGGAACAGGATGTACAGAAGCAGGTGTGGTCCACACAACAACCCAGACTGCAGGGTGGGAGTGGGAGAGACAACAGGAAGACCCTGCAGCCTTGAAGAAGACCTGGCAAACCAGGAGGGACACGGTGCCCAGGCCTGAAGGGGGGGATGATGATGATGATACTCAGGACTGACTTCCCGGGGTAGTGGATGACATCTCTTGTACTGCACTTGCTTAACTACAGGCTTTTCTCCTTAATTGGTCTTGGAGCCTGAGCCCTCTCCTGCCTTTACAGAGACTGTATGAATGTGCTCCTTGCCACAGTGCAGGGTTTCCCTGGACTGTATAAACTAAGAACTGGCTGTAGGGGACTTTTCTCCTGTCTCATATGCTGAACTTGTGTCTGTTTTCATTCTTAAAGTCAACTGTTGTTGTCTCAACACCAGTGGGAGACATTGCTATGTTTTACAAATTGTTGGTAATTCCGGGTGTTTCATGGGGGTGGGTGGGAATCTGCGAGTCGCATGCCGTCACATATAGGTGAGCAGTAGGGCATGTGGGGCTGCCCTCAATCAGAACGCTCGACTATTGGGCCACTAACAAGGTGCAGAATGTTTTCTGCAGGGCTTGCTAAAGCCACTGTCCTTTGGCTGATTGGGGAACTCAAGGGACCCATTTCTTCTAATCAAACAGTCCATAACATGATCAGGTGGTGGTCAATTACAGATAAGTCCAGATGAGCTTCAGTACTGGCTGGGTGCATTAGGGAGTGGGGGATGGTGATCTCATCTGACTCGTACCTTCTTAATGCCCTCTCCAAATTGCAGTACATCTGAGAACCCGCTGTAGCACATCAACTCAGGGGCAGGTACTGCCCTGCCCTGCCCTACCCCAAAGTTGCTACATGGTCCCCATGATAACTCCTTACATTGGCCTCAGGCTTTCTGCTGGGGCCTTGACCTTTCAAAGTTGCAAAGTACTGGGGGCACTAGAGAGCCATCTTCCTGGTAGGACGATCTTCACATAGGCTCTGTACCCTACTTTCATTGATAGCTAAAATATTATTCTTTACCTTTTGCAAACTGCAGAAATAATAGCACATCAACTTTGCTAACATGATGAGAAGTAGGCTGATACTAAACTTGATATGGGGCGTCCGAAGAATCAACAGCCCGGACCATCCAACGTGGGACAGCAGAAGCAAGGACAGGCCTTGGGCCAACCAAGTAATGATGGAGCTGGCAGCTCAACTAGCAAGGCTGATCTTCCATGGCAAACACTCCTGGAGTCCATGCAGGCCATGGACACAAAAACAGAGAGAACTTTGATCAAGCTGGAAAACCATGGAACACAGATTACAGATCTGGGCAAACATGTGGGAGAGGCTGAAACCCACACTACCTCTACAGTTTTGACAGTGGCGACCCTTACACAGGAAAATAATCAGCTACAGGGCCATATGGAAGTCCTAGAAAGTGAAGCAAGATCAGGCAACTTGCGCATAGTGGGTGTCCCAGAAGGAACGGAGAGACCGCATTTACTGAATTTCCTGAAGGAATGGCTACTGAATAAACTACGCTTAATGGAGGATATAGAACCCACCACATTCTGAAGGGCTTATAGAGCAAACCACCGGGTAAAGTCACAAAATGCCTCCCAGCTCCGAACCATCATGCTGGAAACATTGAGCTCCAAGGTAAGAGACGTGCTATCCACAGCGAGATCAGCATACCCCCAGAGATCGAGGGGAGTGATGTAAAAGTGTACCCAGACTTATCCTTCCAAACTAGAGCCAGACAGAAGAAATTTAATGCAGTTAGACACCGCCTCCTCTCTCTGGGAATTATTCATTCCTTCTTACTGCCAGCACGTCTCAGGATTGTTTATGGTGGAAAGTCCTGGCAGTTTACTGAGCCCAAGGATGCAGGTAGGTGGCTAGAGAAATATGAAACAGAATTTCAGTCACACTGCAAAACTGTTGGGGACCCACAAAATGAAGAGTCAGAATGGGACTGAACTGTATCGGCTACTCTTTGTAGCCTTCGCTCCACACTGTTTTGCCTGTTGTGAGCCGTTTCTCACTAAAAGAGACCGAGCTGTGATGGCTACTATAGGTAGCTTTCTCCCCACGTTGATTCACTTGTTATGAGCTGTTTCTCACTAAAAACTCATGTTCATTAGCAGTTTCAGGTTATTTTTTAACAGGCATAAAGCGAAGTCAATGGTTAAAACTAACGAGTACCTAGGTTCAACAGCTCGGGGCAGAGGTGTAGGACATGGGTGGGTAGGGGGTAATGTTTTTATAATTGCAAATGGCGACCACCGCATGGTGATCGGTATCTCCTCATGGGTTGAATATCCTACTGTCCAGAACTCGTACTGTATCAAGGCATAAATAAATCTGTTGATGGGCTCGATTAGTTAGACAAAATTGGTTTACTGTAGAATATTATGTTAACTATTTACAGTATTAAACGGCAAAGGTGAATGAACAAGAAAGTCTGTATGTTATGTTTATAGTAATAACTGATGATGGGGGTAGGAGAGGGGACAAGTGTGAAGACAGAAATCTCCCTAATACCTTTCATAAGGTCTAGTTAAATAGCAGCCCTGCGTAGGCTGCATTATTATCCCTTTCATAGTCTCCCCAGTGTATTACACCACAGCCGCTGAAGAGGCTAGCCTTTCTGGTCTTTAATGAGATATTGTAAATTTGTAACTGTTTCTCCCTTTCCTGTTGTACTAGAATATAAAGCGAATTGACTAAGAATATCAAATGTACGTAAGCAATGGCTTGAAATGTCATTAACTGTACCTGCTGCTTTATATGAGTGTAATTCGTTTCTGTGCAAACAAAAGAATAATAAACATAAAGTTAAAAAAAAGGCTGCAAAGTACTGACTGTGATACATGGGTAAATCCCATCTAGCACTGCCTATCCTGACCACCTGCCAGCCCAGCTTACCAGTTGATCCCATCCAGGGTTTTCCCCATCAGCCTGGGGACACAGCTATATTTATTTATTTATTTTTGTTAAGGTGACAATTTAAAAGATCACAGAAGCGAGTCCTGGGCGCAGGGGGGCTTCACTGCCACTGCTGGCTTAATGGATCACCTCGCAGACTACTTAATTTATTACTGTTTGTATCACTCATAAGCCCTGTTTGCATGGTGGCAGCAGTTCAAAATATCCGCTGCTCCTTGCTCGCTGCGCTGTCTGTGGACGCGGCAATTGATTGTTTACACAGCCCCTTTTGCTGCGCTGCAGGGTGGCTGTGCCTTCAGTGGGGGCATGTTCCAGATTCCAGAAAAACAAAGGACTGCAGCAGATCAAGTGCATTATTGCATTTACAATGCAGAAAAATGCGCTCAATACGAAATGAGTACCCTCTCCTGCACCGATCCAAAAATTGGATCCAAAGGCATCCTGAGGCACTCTGGTGTGTGTCCACATGGTGACATTTGCAGCGTATCAATCACTACGTATGGGTTGATGTGCTGCAAATGGTGTAGTGTAAACAGGGCTACTGTCTACTGTTCATAGTCATAGCCATTCTCTACTATTATGGATGAATGACATATTGGCAGGGCAGTCTCAAGGATGGGGAAGTAGAGACTGCTGTTGAGACTTCCGGTTGAGCTGTTGGCTGGAATGCAGCACTGAAAGATCAAGCTCCAGGGACCCGACAAAAAAACTCCCAGAATCAGTACAAAACCAATCAAAACCAGAAAAACCTTTTTATACAAGAGGCTAGAGGAGTTACACAACTGAATGGGAGCCCGAAAAAGGAAAAAAATCAACTGCTTTAGCTGCACAGCAGACCAGACAAGTGAAAGACTCTCAGACTGGTGATTCTGGCCTACCAGACATGGCGGAGCCCCCACTGCCTCCTAATGGACAACCCAGCAATGCTGCAATCCTGGCAGAACTCAAAGGATTCAGAGATGAAGTTCGCTCCTTTCACACTGAACCATCCACAGAACTGGCTAAAATAAATCACAAGGTATCTGAATTGGAGTAAGCTCACACAGAAATTGATAAAAGAACTGATAGCCTGGAGAGAGTTGTGGTGCATTTAATAAATGAACAAAAGCTATTAACAGACAAATGTGAAGACCTTGAGAATAGATCAAGGAGAAATAATCTACGTATTCATGGAGTACCAGAGGAGGAAGAAGGACATGATATGCTTAAATTTGTGGATACTTTATTACGGGAGGTACTACAACTTGATCCAGCCACCAAACTAGACATAGAATGAGCTCACAGAGCCCTCACCCCGAAACCTCAACATACTGATCAGAGGCCACGCTCCATAGTGCTCAAGCTATTAAACTATGCAGTAAAACAGCAGTTGTTGTCAAGAGCATGGCACATGGGGGACATTCAAGGACAGACTTCTTTATTTCGATAATGACTACTCCCCACAAATAGCAGCAAGGAGAAGGGCCTATGCCCCGATACTTCGCACCCTGAAACAGCAGCAGTTGAAATATGTTACACCATATCCTGCAAAGCTTACAATAATGTTTCCTGAAGGCCCACAAACATTTGAAACTCCAGAGGAAGCCAGCAAAGCTCTCCAGGCCAAGAACATTATGGTACCCCAGCAGATAACATCAGAAACTCAGGACCTAGAGGCGCTCAAGTCAGGAATCATGTGGGAGAAGGCGCAGAACATGCAAACCAGAAAGAGACAAGGCTACTCCACATTACAAGATGTTAAAAAAACTTTTACAGAAGTTCCAGAGGACTGCCCCAGATTGACTGTCTGAGAAAGGATCTCTTGTAATCTTTCCAGCCCACGATGAGAGTCTGGGCATGCATTTACTTTTAGAGTGGCTGTTTGAACCATCTAAAAAACTAGCCGAGGTGGTGCGATGTTATAAGGGCTGAATCTTTGTAATTTAGAATGCTAGTCAGAAATATTAATAAAGGGAAATGGGTGCTGAAGTACAGACTCAAGTGATTTATGCATAGTAATCTGATTTCTTTTTATTGTTTAATGTAAAAAAAGAGTCTGGGACAATTATGGTGAAACAACTGAAAACTTTATCTTACCCCCATTTATAGCTACCTCTGTAAATAGCCTTGGCTACCATTCCTCATTTGTTGATGAGCTCCCCTATTAAAACTAATTTTTTATATAATACTGTTGGGTCCCATGCGGTGAGCTAATGGAGATGCATTCAGCTAGACAGCAACATGGCGATAGTCACGTGCAGTGGATATCGGGACAGCATTAATTTATTTGGTGCAGTCCAGAGCTGCGCATGCTGTTTGCCTGCTCCATGTTATAAATTTTTGTACATGGTGCTGGGGGCCCACGTTGGCCTCGTGAGCTTCCCTCACTGGGAAATAACATGCATCCCTGTACAGGAGGGAGTACAGATCCCTCCCTACCTAGGGAGTCATTACAGACTTGTTCTGTAATCCATGTAAATAAGTTAATGTTACACTGCTATGATGAGAAACCTAGGCATGAAAGTTACAAATTCTCCCCCAAACCAATATTCTTTTACTTTTGTTACTCCCACAGGCTAACACGAATTAAGATATGTGTTAAACCTAGCTGGAAACAATACATGGTTGGGAGTACCACCAAATCACCACTAGAGGGGGATAAATGGTGTCATCTATTACTAATCTTTTGTAAGGTATACAAATATGTTTTGAACATTTGTACCCTATCTTATGGGTATATTATTTTGCATATGTTGTTAAAATTAGGCAATGAGGACTCGAACATACAAGAGGCTATTTTGGTGTGTTTGCTTTGGACTGAAACTGCTTACCGGCAATTTGGGCTGAGAATATATGGAGAGGAGATGTTTACTATATTGGGTGACAAGGAGAACAGTAGGAAACTGGGCTTATGCAATATAAAATACTTGTTAATGATACAAAATGGGGAAATCATCACTGATATTGTCCCTTAATATTAATGGGATCCACAGCCCAGTTAAGAGATCCCATTTGATACAATTTATTAAAAGAGACAATCCTGAAATCATATTTTTGCAGGAGACTCACCTGTCTTCTCCTGAGCATGAAAAATTCACCAAATGGGGGTTTCCCACAGTGATAGCTTCATCTCACAGCTCGGGTAGGAGACGGGGAGTGGCCATCCTGATCAGACGTGGGGTACCATTCGACCTCCATCAGAAGGTAATAGACCCGGAGGGACGATTTGCTATTGCAACGGGTATGCTTCATGCTTGCCTGGTTACTCTGGCATTCATTTATTTTCCCCAGGGGACCTCAAAGAGATTGGCTCAGACTTTTTTTGCACGGCTTTTGGAGATCCTCCAGGGGAAACTTCTGTTGGGGGGTGACCTGAATACTACTCTGAACCCTGCAAGGGATGTCTCAGTCCATCTTCCACACAGGGTTAACCCGCTTCAGAAGTACTTCCGGGGTACAATTGCTTCTTTGGGACTGGTAGACATCTGGCATCACTGTTACCCCACACAGAGAGAATATACTCATATAGCACCAGGACCAGGGGTGGTGTCTTGACTAGATTATCTGTTTACCACAGCAGAACATCTAGAAACATTACACAACATGTGGCATGGGGCGACCTTACTATCAGATCATTCTCCAGCATATGCCAAATTTGATTTGGGCGGGGGACATAAAATGAACTTCTGGCACTTCAACTTGATGCACTTGAGAGCTCCAGAGTTTAATCAAATGGTTAAAGACAGGATCCCACAGATCCTGGGGGAGAATGATGACCCAGATGTTTCGGCAGCAATTCAGTGGGATATCCTTAAGACAGTGTTGCATGGGGATATTATTGCTTATTCACTGAGGAAAAATAAAGAGAGAGAGAGGCACAGCTTATTAAGCTCCAGGGGAAGTTGAAAGTACTGAAGACTTTATATGCCCAGGGGGATGGAACTGTGAAGGTACAACTACTAACAATAAAACAAAAAAATCAAAAATACCTAGATCAGAAAGTAGAGCAACAGCTCTTTTATCTCAGACTCACAGCACATGAGGGGGGGCCCTAAAGGAGCCAGGAATCTGGCCCGTAAACTTAGAATGCATAAGGCTAGAGCCTGTGTTATGGCCATGCAAGATCCTACTACGGGGAAGCTAGGAATCTATGCAGCTGTTGGTTGGACATCCCTTACTACTAGACGCCTGCTCCATGCTGGGCTATGGACTCAAACTGCTCCTGCAGAAATTGCCAAGCTATCTCTCTTCCCTTATTAGTATCTCACATAGTGCATACTCGTTAAGAAAATCTGACTTTATTATGCTTGACATACCAAGGACGCGGACTTCCTTTGGTAAACGTGCTATTGCATATGCCCTTCCTTCCATTTGGAACCAATTACAAACCGTATTGAAACTAACTAACACAGTTTCAATAAACTTCTACAAATCGCTAAGTTCAGCCAAAATAAAAGACACCTGTAACTGTCATTAAGTCTCTTCCTTCCCCATGTGTGCCATATTTATCCACTGGTAAGGTATAATTGATTTGTCATATTAACTGCTTTCCTTCCCTTCTACTCCTGGCTTTATCTTTGCTTACGCTCCACTGCTACTTTATCAAATCTCTCTTCCCCCCATATCAGTTGTAGACTGTTGTTTGTTCTAGCTGCCAAAATACTGTATATGTATTGCACACACCAGTCATCATGTTTCATTTATCAGTATGCGACCTGTAAGTCGCTTCCCTGTCTCATATCAATGTTTACCACCTGCAGTCACCCTATGTGGTACCCTTGTATGTATATCCAGCCTGAATCATGTAACGTGTATTTCATGTATATACTGTTATTACCTATCTGTGTTTGTACTTTAAGTGTTTATGTCACAGGACCTCCTTGTGAATGAGCTTGCTCAATGGAGTTTTCCTGCAATAAACTTGAACTTGAACTTGAACTAGAACATCACCCTAAGATCATTAGATGAGTCATGGCTGAATATTATCAGGATTTATATAAGGCAGAGTCTGAAGACCA
This sequence comes from Neoceratodus forsteri, assembly GCA_016271365.2. Taxonomy (NCBI): domain Eukaryota; kingdom Metazoa; phylum Chordata; order Ceratodontiformes; family Ceratodontidae; genus Neoceratodus; species Neoceratodus forsteri. The sequence goes on along the minus strand of CM028131.1, from coordinate 1,410,455,993 downwards.
TACTCAACAAATAGAGGCATACCTTAGCAACTTAAAGCTTCCCAAATTGACTGCCTCCCAGATAGATATTTTGAGAGCCCCTACTACCTTGATTGAGATAGAGGGAGTGTTGCAGAAAGCTAAGACCCAGAGAGCTCCAGGACCAGATGGATATCTGTTGGAGTTCTATAAAACTCATAAAGAAGAAATACTACCACCATTACTCCAGGCTATCCATGAGATACAGGAAGGATGTATTCCTCTCCCCCCTTGGCAATACGCAGTGATATCTGCCATACTTAAAACAAAAACCCTACCCTACCCTCATCATACAGGCCAATTTCAATGTTAAATTTTGATTACAAAATTTATATGTCTGTGCTAGCACATAGACTTGAAAACATCATGCCTTTGTTGATCAATCATGATCAGGTGGGCTTTATTAAGGGACGACAGGTTCACGATGCAGTGCAATGAACACATCTACTTAAAAAGTACGCTGCAACACGTTCGATTCTCCTGGCACTCATTGGCTTGGACACCGAAAAAGCATTTGACAGGGTGGCCTGGCCATTCCTGTGGGCTACCTTGTCTAGTTTTGGCTTTGCCCTGGAGATCATACAACAATTGCAAAATATGTATAAACACCCTCAGGCTTACTTAAAATTAGATGGCTCTATCTCTGACCCTTTTCCTCTACAGAGGGGAACTCGTCAGGGCTGCACCCTCTCACCCCTGTTATTTGCTCTGTATCTCGAGCCATTAGCTCAAGTCATTGGAGCTCACCCAGAGATTGAGGGCATACCTATGGGAGGCACAAACCATAAAATTTCACTATTTGCGGACGACATCCTTCTCACTTTGTCCTCCCCGGACGTATCAATCTCAAGGGTCTGGGAACAACTGGAGATGTACGGTAAAATCTCAGGGTATAAAATTAACCAACGAAAAACAGAGGTACTACTGTGTAACTACATCCCTTCCCCTGCTTTAAAATGTGCATTTCCCCTTAAGTGGTATAAACAATCGATGTGGTACCTTGGGATCCATCTTACTAAAAATCAGATACATGCAGATATTGCAAATTTTGAACCCCTAACCCAAAACATAACTGAGGAACGCACATGATGGTCACAGATACCTTTGAGTTTCCTAGCTCGAATAAAAACTATTAAACAAAACATACAGTATTTCCTCGGATTTTGTTCTATCTGCAGACACTCCCATTATTTCCAACACAGACTTATTTTCAAGCTTGGAATAGGTTGATCTCTCGCTTTATATGGCAGGGGAAACCTCCCAGGATTCGGTACTCTCTATTACAGTTATCAAAAGACAGAGGTGGGTTAAATTTACTGAATCTCCTGAATTATGCCCGCACTTCTAAATTAAAGATCTTACTCTCCTGGATGAACCCCAATTATATTATGCCCTGGAAGCAGTTTGAGATGACTTGGAATGACGTAGAATACCTGACGGACTGTCTCTTTGGACATCCTCCTGGTTGCATACCTCTCTCTAGATTCCCACAATATACTGCAGAGGTGTTTAAGCAGTGGCTGACTGTACTCAATAAAAGATTATTGCCCATGGAGGCACTTTTTCTGAGATCCCTTGTGGTGAACAGTGCCTTTCCACCCAATTCTTTGGATAGATCCTTAACCCGGTGGTATAAATATAATATCAAACATATTTTTCAATTATTAGACCCACAGGGCCTTTATTCACTTGTCCAGCTCCAGGCTCATATATAAAATATCCCAGGGCTTCTTTCATAAGTATTTGCAGCTAAAATCTTATTTGCAGCCAATGGAGGAAGCACTGCCAGCAGTGGCTGAAACCCCCCCACTAATAATAAAATTACTTCTATCACAGAGACAAGGTACCACTCTAGACCACAGTATCAGTCTGGCCTACCTTGCTTTGGGAGAGAAACCAGAAGACTCTACTGAGTCGATTAGAGCCCGTTGGTCCTTGGAATTGGGGACTGACCTACCGGTTACTAACTGGAAGATGGCCTCCCCACTTATGCTTAAGGCCTCTGAATCCCCATATTGGAAAGAGTTTGCATGGAAATTACGATATAGATTTTTCCGCACTCCTGCTGTGGTAGCTAGTTTTATGGGTGATCCTGAAGGAAAGTGCTGGAGGGGGATGTGGAGCAGTACATGCAAACTAGACTCAAATTTTGGAATTGCAGCATGCTGGGTCATTATTGGGGGAGGTAGTGCAGGAGCTGGTGGCAATATATGACAACCCAGGTCTTTTTACCTCTGGGTATATACTGACAGCTACTACTCCATTTGGTCTAAAAGTAGAGAAGAATGTATACCTGCAAACTACATTGCTAATATTGGCAGCAAAAAAGGTAATAACCAGACTATGGGGAATGAATAGCCTGCCAACTAAGGGAGACTGGCTAAACTTGAGAAGAGAGATATATAGGATGGAGAGGATGGCGGCCAGAGTATGGGATAGAGTGGAGGTATTTGATACAAAATGGAGAAAATAGATTATGTATCAGTTAAGCACTTATTCAGACTTTGTTCCCTGAAGCTAATCAAATCAATACTGGAGAAATGTTAAAACGAGACTTGTCTAATTCATGTGATTAATTAGTCTTGATGCTGGGTGAGAGTTTTTCTTTTTTTAAAGTCCAATATATAATTATATAAACTGAACAAATATATCTATGTAAAATGTCTTGTACAATGTATAAATGTCCTCGTGCCTAATAAAAATGTTATTATAAAAAAAAAGAATGAACACAAGATGCATTCTATTCTCTCTTTGGAAAACTTTGAAATAAAAAATATATTATAAAAAAAAAAAAAAGACTGCTGTTGTAGCACCTTCCATGAAGATGCAGTGGGTACAGTACCTGCACAGAGATACACTAGCCATCAGATGACACTCTGTGAACTGCGCCTTCAAGTGTAACAAACAAGTTTGGGTTCACAATGTCCTGTTAACATGGTTCCGTTCTAGTTTGTTATGTCATCAGTCTGTAGCTAACATGTTCTGGAAGGGTACTAGGGTTCACTCATATTGGTGCGACAGTCATTTTGTCAACGCCAATTAGGGCACAGGCAATATGCCACCTGGCATTGCCGCCCCAGGCATTGTGCCTCCCAGGAGTGACAGCTCCAAAGTGCCGTCCCGAGAAATAGTCATGCCCCACACCTCCCAATGCACACACCCCAAATCTAAATATAACCTCCTCCAGGGTGGGCATGCCCTGAAGAGAATAGAAATTTTGTTGGTGCCGAAGACAGTGCGAGTGTGGAGCGCTCTAAAATCAAGATTGCACCTGTCACTATCACCCTTGTTGCGGAGCACTAATTGAGGCGCCGTAATGAAGTCACCTTGCTAACAGTATACGATGGGAGTGATCACTATCCTCAGGAAGCAGGGGGGACCGCCCCCATAAATTACCACCTCTCTTACTCTTATGACAGTAGACTTAAAAGTAGTGACATGCAATGCAAAGGGTCTCAACAGCCAGAATACAAAAACTAGAGCAAAAAGTTGCCTTTGCCATTCTTCAGGAGACTCAGCTCACCAAGGAAGAGCATAGAAATTATCCTGCACCTTGTTGGGCACCTGCCACTCATCCACCTTTGAATTACACCCACAGACACGGGGCATAGCAAATTTGACCCATAGGGACTTACCCCTTAATATCACTGGGACCAAGACCAATCCTCATGGCAGATTCATCAGTATTGAAGGCATTTTCAGAGACACCCCTGTATATCTTGAATCTCTATAGGCCTAATGGAGAAACAGAATGGGAGCAGTTCTTTAAGAAAATCCTGCAAACTCTCCCTACAGATCCCCGCACTCTGTTTGCTGTGGGAGGAGACTTTAACACACTTCTCAGCACAGAATTGAGTCATAAAAACTTGCAGCTGGGAAGGGACTGGCTGGGGCCAAACAGATCAAGGACATGACTGATTAATTAAAAAGCTAGACCTCCATGCCGCTTGGAGGTTCCTACTTCCAAAAGACTCTGATTATATATTTTATTCCACCCCTGCAAAGGTCTTACTCCTGAATAGATATGCTATTTGTGAATGGGGACTGGGCATACATTGCTCAATATTTAACCATTGGTCTCACTACCCTGTCTGACCACTCCCCGATTAGCCTGACTCTCTGCCTAACCCCCATTAGTCGAAGCTCGGTCTAGCTCATGAACAATTCTCTGCTTAATAGAACAGACTTTAAAGACTTGATACACCAACGCATTAAAGAATGCTTTCAAAACAATAAGATAGGAGGTATTTCTCTTGCTGAGAGGTGGGATGGTATGAATGCCACCCCTACTGGAGTAATTATTCAATATGCCTCTCAAAAAAGAAAAAAGAAGCAGCCTGTCCACTTGAATTGGAGCAAACTTTTTGATTTAGAAGCAGCACAAAGACTGACATTAGATGAAGCACTACTACCTACAATAAAAATGGCAGGGAAGCATTAAGTTAGTTAATTGAGCAAAAAATTAAAGGGCAGTTATGATATTACCGACAAAATGTTTGGGGGGGGGGGCTAGCAGGATTCTAGTGTGGCAGATCCACAGCAAACTGCCAATAGAGCAGTACTTAAGATGCACACCAGTGGACAGGATGGGGTAGTGTCCTCCCATCTGAAGGACATTGCAGATATCCCATATTTGCATCTTATTACAAACCCATTTATTCCGCAGAGTGGGGCCCCGGTCACATGTACCAGATCCAAACTTCCTTACAAAAAATACACTTACCCTCTCTTACCCCAGAGTAACAGAGTGTGGTGGAGGCTCCTGTCTAGGAGCTGGAAATTGAGGTTCCATGGATCAATGGGTTGACCTCTGAATTTTTAAAAATCTTTCAGAAGTCTCTCACTCCCGAATTCCTGGCTCTTTTTCAGTCAGTGCTGGGAGAGAGGGGACACCTCACACATGGAGGAGGGCACAGATTTCTGTCATACTGAAACCTGATAAGGACCCTGCCATGTGCAAGTCATATAGGCTGAGATCACTACTCTCAGGTGACCTAAACATTTTTAAATCTATTATGGCCCACAGGGTGCATGAGGTATTGGGGCCCCTAGTCAACCCACATCAAACAGGATTTATTAAGGGGCAGAACCTTCACGACAATACCCAGCACCTCCTTAATATCCTGCATATCTGGAATACCACCAAAAATTTCCAACTGGCTGTCTGAATGGATGCCGAAAAGGCTTTTGATCAGGTGGACTGGGTTTTCTCCTCCATGCCCTGCAAGTCATGGGATTTGGCCACCAATTTCTTATACACCTCTCAGAAACTATGGTCCAAGTAAATTAGTCTTGTCTCAATGATTCCGACTAAGCAGGGGAACAAGACAGGGGTGCTCCCTCTCCCCCCTTTTATTTGCTCTCCGTATAGCGCCCCTAACGGTAGTGGTCACATATAATAGGAATATTCATGGAATTAAGATTGGGGAGTCAGAACAGAAAACACCACCTTATGTAGATGACTCTTTTTTACATCAGTGACCCTGTATACTCAACCCCTGCATTAGTGCAGAAAGAAAGAGGCATTCAGACTAATTTTTGGTCAAAAAATAAATTTCAATAAATCATAAGCCATGATGATGTCAGAAAAGTGCCCCACTGGATTAAGGCCTATGTTTCCCTTCCGATAGGGCCCCCAGAACACATGCAGGTATCTAGGGATCAAAATCACTCCTGCCCATGCTAAATGACAGAAACTACCTGAAATTACTAGGTGACATTGCCAGTGACACACAGGTGTGGAACGTGCTCCTCCTGTCTATGGGGGGACAGTGTGCAAATTCTGAAAATTAATACTTTCCCACTCCTCATGTTTCTGTTTCAGGCTTTACCCAGGAAAACCATGAGTGGGCCCTGAACCAGCTGGTGCTGGCTTCAGTCTTCAGAAGATGGGGCAATATGGAAATAGATCTGTTTTCTTCCTGGGAGAAGTCAGCTGCTACAGGGGCACAGTCGCAGAGGACACCCTATTTCTGGGCTGAACAGGAAGGTTCCTGTATGCCTTCCCACCATTACCACTCCACTCATACAGTGTGTGCTTATAAAGCTCAGGAGAGAGACAGCAACAATGATCCTGATAGTCCTGGACTGTTCCAGAGAGGCTTTGTACTCTATGCCTCCGATCTTCTCCAGCAGGATTCCAGTCAACCTTCCACTGAGATACAACCTGCTGACTCTGTCTCAGTGCAGAGTAACATTCCCAAACCTCAGAACTTTATGCCTGAGGGCATGGTTCTTGAGGAGTTAGAATTCTTTAAACTTGTCAGAGGAGGTGCTGAGAGTGCTGAAGGTTTCCAGAAAACCAGCAAAAAGGAAAGCATACTCCTCTAGGTAGAAGAAACTCTCATACTGGTGTATTCCCAGGAAAATAATCCCAGTGCAAACACGGCTACCTACAGCTCTGGACTACCTAGTACACATACAGTCCTTAGGTCTGAGACCCTCAACCCTGAAGGTAGATTTGGCAGTGGTGTCAGCCTGCACATCGGCAGGCAAAGGCAAGTTTTTGGCATCACAACCTGTTTTTAAAAGATTCCTTAAGGGCCTCAGTCTCCTGCATCCCCCTGTAAGGTTCCCAGCCCCTCCATAGGACCTGAATGTCTGTCTTGCCCAGCTGATGGAGGCTCCCTTTGAGTCTATGGCTACTGTTGACTTAAAATATGTCACATGGAAACCAGTTTTCCTGAGTGCCATGGCATCCACCATGAGGGTAAATGTCTGAGCTGCAAGCCCTCTCTACAGATCCAAACTACATAATCTTCCATATGGATAAGATAGTCCTTAGGACATAGAAACAGACTTTGACGGCAGATAAGGATCACTTGGCCCACCTAATCTGCCCATTTCCCTACCTACTGGATAAGATGCAGATCCTAGTTAACCAACAGCCTATTTCTTCCTACCCCCCACAAGAATTGCCTTATGTCTGTCCCATGCATTCTTGAATTCTCCTACAGTTTTAGACCCCACAACCTCCTCAGGAAGGCTGTTCCATAAAAATACTTCCTCACATTGCCCCTGAGCCATCCCCCCTCTATCTTCAAATTGTGTCTCCTTGTTCTTGCACATCTCTTTTTCTGAAAGATGCTACCCTCTTGGACTTTGTTGATTCCACTGAGGTACTTGAAAGTTTCTATCACGCTCCCCCTCCCTCCTTTCCTCAAGGGTATACATATTAAGCTCCTTTAGTCTCTCCTTATATGGCTTCTCTTGCAGACCCTGCACCATTTTAGTTGTCCTCCTCTGGACTGCCTCCATCCTTGCTATGTCCTTGCGGAGTTGGGGTCTCCAGAACTGGATGCAGTACTCTAGATGGGGTCTCACCAACTGTCTGTACAGAGAGATAACAATTGCCTCTCCCTATATATCCCAGTATCCCCCCAGCCCTCCCTACTGCCTTCTTACATTGCTTGCCAACCTTAAGGTCATCTGATATGATTGCCCCCAGGTCCCTTTCCATTTTTGTTGTTGTTACTACCCCTTCCCCCATTGTGTACTCTTCCCCTGGGCTTTTGTTTCCCAGGTACATTATTTTGCACTTCTTTGCATTGAATCCAAGCTGCCATACTTCTGACCAGTTCTCCAATCTTGCCAAGTCCCTTCTCATCTTTTCCACGCCTCCTTGTGTATCAACCCTGTTGCAGATCTTTGTGTCATCTGCAAAGAGGCATACTTTTCCTTCCAGTCCCTCTGCAATGTCACTTATAAAGACATTAAAAAGGACTGGACCCAGTACTGAACCTCGCAGTACCCCACTAGTAACCCCCCTTTCTTCAGAGTGGACTCCATGTACTATTACCTTCTGTGTCCTGTTCTCCAGCCAATGTTTTACCCAGGCTACCACTCTGGGACCCACTCCCAGGCTGGCTAATTTGTTTATTAATTTTTTTTTTCGTGAGACTGTGTCAAATGCTTTGCTAAAGTCTAGGTAGGCCATGTCCACAGTCCCTTCCTGGTCTACTACTTTGGTCACCCAGTCAAAGAAATTGATTGGATTCATCTGACATGATCTTCCCACTGTGAACCCGTGCTGCCTTGGGTCCTGTGCCCCACTGGCCTCTAGGTACTCAACAATTCTTTCTTTCTGAAGTGATTCCATCACTTTCCCTACCACAGAGGTCAAACTGACAGGTCTGTAGTTTCCCGCCTCTGTCTTACTCCCACTTTTGTGAAGGGGAATCACATTCGCCCTCCTCCAGTCCTCAGGTAACTCACTATCCTCCCATGATTTGTTAAAAAGTGTAGTCAGTGGTGTCACTAGTTCTCCCCTTAATTCTTTTAGAATTCTGGGGTGAATCCCATCAGGCCCCATTGCTTTGTCCACCTTCAGTTTTAGGAGTTCCCTTTCTTCTGTGAAATGACTGGGATTGACCCCCCCTGTCCAGAGTGCTTCTGTTAATTGGATCAGGTACAGTCTGTGGAGGAGTTGTGGGATAACAGATGGACCAGACACCTAACTTCAGGTTCAACACACAATCTTTGTGTGATGTTTATTCAAAATACAAGAAATAACCTTCTACAATGGCATATTTCTTCTTTAATACATCAGTTTGCAGCAATAGATTATGTCATTTCTCTGCACTTAGCCAGCACCTACTGATCTCTGATCCCTTTCACTAGTTGAGATGTACCCATAACCCTTATGCAAGCCCTCATTTGCTTACGTAGTAGGGGCCCAAAAAGAAGAAAAACAAAACAAGCTATAAACAAAGACCCTCAATGCAGAATCACTGAAAGAACAGTTACCCCAAAGGGCATTGGTAACAAATCACGTTTCAAAGAAATACATCATACATATGTCCATACTGCAATGCATCATGGGATATATGCAAATCAACATGACATTTAGACTTTTTCAGTTTACAACAATTTACATGCATTTTAAATGGCACAACTAGCTTAATTTCTATAATAGACACCTAGTACTTTTTACCATTATCAAAACACCACGTGTCATGGTATTTTAAACATTTACAGGTTTCATAAACATGAAGTATATACATCAAGGTAATTTATAACATAGTGCTATTACATACTAAGTCCAACAACAATAAACACAACCTGTTTTACATACATTCAGAGATCACCACAATAACCTTCCTGTACGAGGACCTGAGAGGGAAAAGGAAAATCAAAGAGGACACTATAGCATAGTCAAGAGAGGGAGAAGTGTGTGCCCACAGGTGGCCAACCTTATGGACTAGAAATAGTAAAGGATAGATTAGGCTTAGAAATAGAAGAACTGTTGCAACAGATTTAAGGAAAGGTCGGTCCTCAAGAGTGGCAGGAGCTCTCAGTCACACCTCCCCTCCTCCTCTTTTGTGAATACTGAGCAGGAGTATTCATTCAGTATCCCTGCTTTTTCACTATCCCTCTCTGCCCACCCACCGTCCATTCTATTCAACCTCACTATTCCTCCCTTTGTCTTTCTACGCTCCCTAATGTACCTGTAAAAGGTTTTATCCCCCTTCTTATCCGAGTTAGGCATTTTTTCTTCAGTTTGGGCCTCTGCTATTCTGACGGCCTTAACTGGTATAGTTCTCTGTCCTGCTCCTTCTGTGTTTCCTTATACTTCCTAAATGCTATCTTTTTCTCCCTAACCTTCCCTGCCACCTCTTTTGAGAACCATAGTGTTTTTTTCTTTCATTTTGATTTGTTTATTTGCTTCACACAAAGGCTTGTTGCCTCTGTGATGGCAGTTTTGATGTTTCCCCATTGTTTCTCCACTCCTCCTTCTTGCCTGTTTGCTAGTGCTTTTCTAAGGCACACTCCCATCTGGCCAAAGTCAGCCCTCCTGAAGTCTGGTACCCTCACTTTTGTATGGTTTGACTCTGCAGCTGAGTTTATCATGAACCACACTGTTTGGTGCTCACATTCCCAGATGGCTACCCACTTCTAGATCTGAGATCCTCTCACTGTCCCCATTTGAGAGTATGAGGTCTAAGATTGCTCCCTCCTGAGTGGGTTCCAACACTAGCTGTCTGAGGCATGCCCCCTGTAGGGCATCAAGAATGGCCCTGCTCTTGGATGTGGCTGCAGCAAAGGTGCTCCAGTTAACAACTGGCATATTCAGGTCCCCCATCAACAATATCTCCCCTTTCTCTGCCATCCTAAGGATGCCTTCTATCATATCCTTGTCCATTCCCTCCCCCTGAGATGGGGGTCTGTATACAACCCCTGTGCGGATTGTGGTGCCATTTCCAGTCTCCAAGGTGATCCACAGTGTCTCCTTTCCTCTCCTCTGTTTACTCTTTTATTCTGTTGCTTTTATCCCTTCCCTTACATAGAGAGCTACTCCTCCCCCTCTTCTACCCTCCCTGTCTCTCCTGAAGATTGCGTACTCTGGTATGTTAACATCCCAGTCATGGTTCTCTGTGTACCATGTTTCTGTGACTGCCACGATATCCAGGCATCCCTCTTCCATCAAGGCCACCAGTTCAGGGAGCTTGTTGCCCAGACTATGGGCATTGGTACTCATTACCCTTCATTTCTTTATGACCTTACCCCTTTTTGCCCTACCCCTGTCCTTATTGCCTTTGTCATTTTCTCCATTTACCCCTGCCCTTCTCCCTATAGACGTCTCTATCTTGGTGTTTACCTCACTTACTTCCCCAATTTTTAGGGGGTGCTAGGATTTCTCTGCTCCTTTCCAGTGCCTCCCCCCTTGGTTAGTTTAAATGCTTGCCATTGAAGCATTTAAACCTATCACCTAGGATCCTGGTTCCCCTCCAGGACAGATGCAGACCATCGCACCAGTATAGGCCTGCATCACTCCAGGTGGTCCCCCAGTCCCCAATGAAGCCAAACCCCTGAGCTCTGCACCAGTTTTTCAACCACTGATTGAAACCCATGGTGTGGCGCACCCTAGCCTCACCCATGCCATAGACAGGCAGCACCTCAGAGAAGGTTACCGTGCGTGCTACTTGTCTAAGGCCCTTCCCCAACTCCACAAACTCTTCCTGCACTGCTCTGATCCCTTTCCCAGGCAGGTAATTTATCACTAGGTGGACAATGACACCTAGCTCCCTCCCCCATGCAGCTGCTCCCACAATCCTGAGGATTCGCTCCCTGTCCCTCCAAGCCATGGTGCCAGGCAGGCACCTTACCTCCCTCCCTCCTTCCTCCCCCAGTTCTACTCTCCTAACAATGGAGTCCCCCACCAGGAGTTGTTTTCTTCCCCTGTGGGGTCCCATGCCACCCTCTTGTGGGTCTCCTTTGTGGAGGTTCCCAGCATCTTCCTTGGTCTCCACTGCAGGCGCCTCCATAGAGGAACCATACTTTGCCAGAATGGCATATGAAATGTGGAGAGGTACAACTGGAGGGATGCACCTCTGTTCTACCACCCTCACCCTCCCTGAGCCCACTGTGGTCCAACTGCTCCTCTTTCTTGGCCAGTAGAATGTTCTTGCCCAAGGTGATGTCATAATTCCACCTGAACCAGTCAGTTACCCCTCCTGTGCGTTACCCTGAATATTCCAGTACAGGTGAACAAAAAATGCACTGTCTGGATGTAAAAAGAACACTAGGTCATTACTTGGATTAGATAAGAGATGTCAGGTCCCAGTGTACACAGCTTTTTGTTACCTATGGAGAGGAGCACAAAGATAAGCCAGACACTAGGAGAACTATCTCTTATTGGATAGTCTTCTGTATACAGTTCTGCTATGAAAAAGCTGGTGAAATACCTCCCAGATGCCTAGGGGCACATTCCACAAAGGGTACCTCTGCCTCTGTGGCAGCTACAAGGAGCATCCCTCTTCTAGACATATTTATTTTTTATTTTATTTTATTTAGCTTTTGTTGACCGGGTAAGTGCACTAGACAAATCCTGTCTATTTTCAGGCACGACCCGGGGGAGGGGGATACAGATGAATGCCAACTGACCTTGAACCAGATTAAGCTGTGTAAAGCAGCTACCTGGAAAATACTGCACACCTTCATAAAGCATAAAAAAGGCATTAAAATATGCTGATGATAGCAAAGTGGGGTCTGTTATTGACAGTAAAAATGGGGGCTAGAAGTTGCAGGAAGCACTAGATAGCTTACAACAATGGGCGGTAGTACACAAATTGAGATAAAACTTGGAGTAGTGTAGAGTTATGCATCTGGGACAACACAACCCACGGCACAAATACAGTATGTGATGAATGGGACATATCTTATGGAAAAGGTCTCTCAATTGATCTCACCCAACTCTGGGATACCCCTTGCAGGCTCTAATTATGCTGCCTACTGTCCTTTAACTCTAGGAAGCATGTGGTTTGTTTGTTTATCTGCTCAGGAATTATTTGTTTCTGTGGCTCTGATAAAAGTGTTGCTCATATGCTATAACTACTGCTATTGCTGTTGAATGATTTAGCCTATTTTATTCTGCATGTATACATATATATTATGTATTACTGCTTACTGTAGACTATGTTCACCTGGCTCTTTTGTTACTCTGTACATTGCCCCTCTTGTTGTTATGTACCTTGTTTGAACCTGTATTTTTCATTGTACTCTCCTGGGTTGTACCTAAAAATAGGCATATAACTTATGTAGAGTACCTACAGTACCTGGTCAACAAAAACTAAATAAATAAAAATAACAAGGGACCTTTCTTTAGATACTCCTACTTAAAATAAGGTAAAACAATGTAATAGATTGTTGGGTTGTATAAGGAGGAGCATAGCTAGTAGAAGTTCAAATGTTCTGATGCCACTGTATGCCTCTGTTGTGAGACCACATATGGAGTACTGTGGCCCCTTTTGTGCACCCCAAACACAGAGAGGACAGGCTCTCGTGGAAGGGGTGCAGAGGCATGCAACAAAACAGGTTAGCTCGCTAAGATCTAGGGAGTACGGGGAAAGCTGAGTAAATTGGGTCTGTACTCTATGTATTTTAGGCAAATAAGAGGAGATTTATGCCTTGTTTATAGTGCATCTAGAGATGCATATAAATGGGAAATGATTGGTTTAGTTTCACAAGATAATAATAAAAGAACTAGGAGTCATGGATTGAAAATAAAGGGAATGGTTAATACGACAACTAAACAGAATAGGTGGTTTTCCCAGAGGGTGGTGACTGTGTGGAATGGGTTGCCAGAAGCGGTAGTGACTAGTGAGAACATGAAAACCTTTAAACAAAGATTGGATGCTTATATGGGTAAAAGAAAATATGAGTACCACTAATTAGGTGGCAAACTATTAAAGGGTCTTTTCTGCTGGCATATTTTTTATGCTCGTAAATTGTAGAATCAGTTGCCAGAAACATTGGTTAGTAGCCTAGCACTAGCACTAGCGAGGCAGTATAGCGCAGTGGTCTAAGGCTCTGAGCTGCAAATTTGGTGACATCCAGCAGACCTGACCTGGGTTTGAATCCCACAGCTTCCACTTGCATACTGTGTGACCCTGAGCAAATCACTTGTGCTCCCAGGTCGCTCCTGTAAAAAAGCTTTCAGCTTAGTGTGCTATACCTGGTTAAACAACAAAATAAATATCTTCAAGACCAGAATGGATGTATTTCATAAAAATTAGGGAATAAAGGGTTACCACCACTGTTAGTGGTCAGACAGACTTATAGGGCAGTAGCCTGTTTTTGTCCGTACTCTCCGATGGTCATATGTAATGACGGATGATAATTGAATTTTGTTTTTTCTAGACTATTCATATGCAACCCAAATGAAGTGTAAAGAGGTGTTACAACCAAACTCAGAGAAGCGGGACTTTCCTTCAGATTGAATTTTGCTGCATGACTTCAGTTTACTCTCGATAACAAAATGTACAGCTTCACTGATCCTAAACCTGCTCAGACATGCGTCACCAGTCTTTTTAAGAAGCAGGATGTGGACTATGCTGAATTACGAAATGGGCAGAAAGAATGCTAGCTCCTGATTGGTCAGGAGGTACTTCCAGCCGGGTAATCATCCCCAGCACACCAACCCGGCTAAAAATAGCTCAACAAAAATATATTTAAGCAGTTCCACCAAGGTTGAATGAAGACGCGAGTCAGATTGGCTCCTAGCCCCTGGGGATTTAATCTACAGCAATCTTAAACAAATCCCCCATACAGCATTAAGATACTAAGCCATACATCAAGCCTCTAACATTCACAGCCTACAGTGGTGGAAAATGTCATCAAAAGTCTGAAATAAAGACTTGGCGAGGGAAAATAATAAACAGCCCCAGCCACAAGAAGCAGCAGCCTGAGTAGATCACAGTCCGAGCAAGCGAAATCCATCAGCGGTCTCTGCTGGGATGAAGTGGATGAGCAATTTACAATTACCTCTAGGCGCCTCTTCCTTGAGTTCCATAAGCTGGGATCTACAGCAGAATGAGTTGAGATGGCACTCTCTGAAATGACCTGTGGCCTACAAGACTTTTAGCAGTGCACCTCAGACTTGGTGGGAGGCCTAACAGACACAGCCAGTGTAGTGGAGAAACAAAATGAAACTCTCCACTGCCTTCACCATTGGGCACCAGAGCTCATTGAGAAGCTGCATGACCTGGAGCTCTGTTCCCGATGCAACAGTGTCAGGATTCATGAATTGCCAGAGGACACAGATACTGGGGACATGCAGTCCTTCATGGGTCTCTGGTTCAAGAGCTGCTTGAATGGCCAAAGGAAGAACCACTCCAGACAAAGCATGCACACCGAGTCCTCACAACAAAGCCCACAGACCCCAAGGCACAACCTTGCTCTGTGGTCATGCAATTCCTGGATTATTGCACCAAAAACCAAAGTTCTATTCACTGCATGGGGGGAGAAATATCTATTGGAGATGGATTTTTATTTTTTTATTTTAAGAAGTAATCAGAATTACAACCCTTTGAGTCAGGGACTCGTTTACAAAGGCTCCTCGTCAGGAAGACAAATACATTAATAGAAAGCAACAGAAAACAAAGTAAATGAGCTCAAATAAAAGCAAACTGTCAAAATTAAGGGCTGGTTACAAAGGCCCCACATCAAGGTCAATTAGCAATAATAAACAGACATACACAATAATGAGGGCTATAATGGCTCTGCTATGAGCAAGGCTTCACCCCCATCACACTCATGAAGTGAAAGGTGCTACTGGCTATTCGATGCCATCTGTTAAACCAAAATGGTAAGATGCAACTCATCACAGCACCAGCCCAGGTTAAGATCCACATAGAGACTGGTCTGAAGTTATTTTAGACTTGTGCTGAAACCAAACCCCTACTTAAAAAAACTGAGTCCCCCCACTCCCACCCACAAACTCACCTCACCGCCTGACCCGCTGTTGGAGCCTCTGCCAGAATACACTCCATAGCAAACTGTACTGAAGAAGCATGGAAGGCAGACGATGACCTCCTTGGAGCCAGAGACAGGCCACACCACTCCAGAGAAAAAGAAGGAGCAGCCAAAAGCTCCTACTTCACAAGCTGACCCAAACTGAATGCTTGAACAGAACTGGATTTCCGGTTTCAGCTGAACTCTTGTTTGTTGGACTCTCACACCGAGTGGCAGATTTATTCAATAAATTTAATTCTTAATTGTTTGACTACAGGGTTAATGAGCCTTTGGGGGGGTGGGGTAGCTGGCCTGCTATGCTAACATGCCAATGGGAAATGGGGGGGGGGAGTTAGCTTTGGGATTTGGCCAGCATTCTTATGGGATTAGCCACTAAATATGGAAAATTTAGCCTCTGGGCTGATGGCTTCACACCACTGGTGCCCATGGCTGGTCCCTTCTCTCTCACCACCTTGCGCAGATGAGACCATAAAAGAAAGGTCTAAAGGACTGGAGAAAATCTGTGGGGTGGGATATTGCAGGTATGTTTTCTTATACATGCTGTCTCATACATAGAAACATAGAAGTTGACGGCAGATAAGGACCGCAAGGCCCATCCAGTCTGCCCATTTCTTTTTCTACCTTATAAATGTGCCATCGGCCTCTGCTCTGTCAGTGGCCTATCTATTCATAGTCATTTGTATTGCTCCCTTATGCCTATCCCATGCCTGTTTGAAGCCCTGCACTGTATTCATAGCCACCACTTCTTGTGGTAAGCCATTCCATGCATCCACCACCCTTTCTGTGAAAAAGATTTCCTCACATTCCCCCTTAATCGGCCTCCCTCTAATTTCATGCTGTGTCCTCTTGTCCTGCTATTTTCTTATACTTAAACATGTTAGACTCTTTCACCTTGTTTATGCCCTTAAGGTGTTTGAATGCCTCGATCATATCACCTCTCTCCCTCCTTTGCTCAAGGGTATACATATTGAGCTCTTAATCTGTCCTCATATGTCTTCTGATGCAGTCCTGCACCATTTTGGTTGCCCTTCTCTGACTGCCTCAATTTGGTTAATGTCCCTGTGAAGGTGTGGCCTCCAATACTGCACGAGTACTCCAGATGGGGCCTAACTAGTGTCTTGTACAGAGGGATTATTACCTCCTCTTACGACTTGTGATACCCCTACTAATACACCCTAACACCCCCCTAGCCTTACCTACTGCTTTAGAGGTCTGCTTGGATGATTTTAGGTCATCAGTGATGATGATGCCCAAGTCTCTTTCTTCCTTTGTGACTGCTAGCAACTCTCCTCCCAGCCTATAGGTGGCTTCAGGGTTTCTCTTCCCTATATGCATGATTTTGCACTTCTTTGCATTAAATCCCAGTTGCCCACTCTTCTGACCATTCTCTGGTTTATCCAGATCTCTTCTCATTCTGCCCACCCCATCTGGATCATCTACTCTGTTGCAGATCTTGGTGTCATCTGCAAACAGACAAGCCTTTACCCTCTAGTCCATCTGCAAGGTCACTAATGAAGATGTTAAGAGGACTGGCCCCAGGACTGATCCCTGAGGTACCCCACTTGTGACTTGCATCTCTTCTGACTGTATACCATTTACCACCACTCTCTGTTTTCTGCCCGTCAACCAGTTCGCCACCCAGTTGACCAACTTCTGACCCACCCCGAGCCTACCCAGCTTATTTATCAATCTTCTATGTGGAACAGTGTCAAAAGCTTTGCTGAAGTCAAGGTAGGCGACATCAACTGCTCCCCCTTGGTCCACCACTCTGGTTACCCAGTCAAAGAAATCTATGAGATTAGTTTGACAGGACCTTCCTTTGTAAACCCATGCTGTCTTGGATCCTGTGCCCTATGGATTCCAGGTGTTGCACTATCCTTTCCTTAAGGAGTGCCTCCATAATCTTGCCCACTACTGAGGTAAGACTGACTGGTCTGTAGTTCCCCGCCTCCTCCCTGCTACCACTCTTGTGGAGGCCGGGATCACATGAAGCCCTTCTCCAGTCTTCTGAGACCTCTCCTGTGCTCAGAGACTCACTAAACAATTCTGCTAATGGCTCTGCTAGTTCCTCCTTTAGCTCCTTAAGTACCCTGGGATGTATGCCATCAGGTCCCATTGCCTTATCCACCCTGAGCTTAGAAGCTCTTGTAGGACCCTTTCTTTTGTGAAGGGAGTAGTGCTCACCTCCCTCCCCTGTGTCCATGATGTTGAGCTGTGGGCCCTGCCCTACCTTCTCTTCAGTAAATACTGAGCAAAGTATCTTTTAGGATAGATGTCTTACAGGGTCCTCCTCCTCACATGCTCCCTTTTCTCCATTAAGCTTAATACCCCTCTGGACTTTCTCCTTTCACTAATGTATCTATAGAAAGTCTTGTCACCTTCTTTTACTGTTCGTGCTAGTGTTTCCTCAGTTTGGGACTTTGCCTGCCTTACTGCCTTACCTGCTTCCCTTAGGGCAGTTTGGTATGCCTCCCTATCTTCATCCCGCTGTGTTCCCTTATATTTCCTGAAGGCCAGCTTTGGCTCTGACCTTTTCTGCTACTGTATTTGAGAACCAAAGTGGTTTCTTCTTCTTCTTGCACTTCCTTTTCTGTCTAACACAATGGGATGTTGCTTCAAGTATTGCATCCTTAATGCTTGCCCACTTTGCCTGTACCCCTCACCTGTGTTTCTTTTGCCAGGGCTAGCTTAACTCTGTTGGCCATCTTATCAAAGTCAGCTCCTCTGAAGTCCCATATTTTTGCCTTGGAATGGGATGATTTAGATGTAGTAGCCAAACTGAACCATACCATGTGATGGTCACTGGCCTCAGGTGACCTTCTACCTGGAGATCTGTGATCCCTTCTTTGTTAGTCAGTACTAGATCTAGGATAGCCCTGTTCTTGTGGGGTTGCTGTACCAGTTGTTTGAGGCCCTCCCTGCAGGGAATCCACTATGAGTCTAGTTCTGGCAGATGTTCCTGCTGGTATTGACCAATCTGTATCTGGCATGTTGAAGTCTCCCATTATCAGAACCTCCCCTTTAGCTGTCATGTTTTGTATATCTTCTAACAGTAATGTGTCTATGTCCTCCCTCTGGTCTGGGGCCTGTAGACAACCCCAGTTCTTATGGCTGTCCCATTTCCTGTTTCCAGGGTGACCCACAGTTCTTCTGGCTCCTTATGTGTATTCTGAATTTCTGTAGCTTTGATATTTTCATTAACATACAGGGCCTCCCCCCCTTTTGCACCTCGGTCTCTTCTAGACAATACATAGCCAGGTACTGAAGTCTCCCAAGTGTGGTTACTGGTAAACCACGTCTCACTAATTGCTACTATGTCCAGTTTAGCCTCTGACATTATTGCCTGCAGGTCTGGGATCTTATTTCCCAGGCTGTGAGCATTTGTGTACATGATTTTCCATTGGCCAGATTTTGGTGTTTTAGTTTTTGGGTGAAGTTTGGCATTACTCCTGTGCATCGTATGGGGAGACAAACCTTTTTTCTTACCTGGTGATGCAAATGAACGGCAAACATGCTGAATTCTGTTTGACCACTAGCTGAGGGGGAAGTGTTCTTCCCATTCGACGATGGGGTGCTGCACCCCTCTCCCCATTTGCTAGTTTAAATATTCTGCAAGACGTCAAACTTCTGCCCCAATGCACTGACTCCTCTTTAGTCAGATGCAGTCCATCAAATTTAAGAACTTCGCTCCCAGAACTGTTGCCAGTTCCTACAAATCTGTGTCCTTTTCCTGGCACCAGTCCTTGAGCCACATGTTTAGCTCCCCTATCTCCCTTCTCTGACCTTCCGTCCATCTGCTCCCCTCTCCCAGACTGGCAGGATCTCAGAAGGAGATGCTGGACGAAATAGATGATAGTTTGTCACCCAGCCTAGTCAGGTGTTCCTGGTCTCCACAACTGACCGGCTGGCGAATCGATAGTCCCTATGTACTAGGACATCAATGTTTTTCCTGCTTTGTGAACAATTTTAGCAATGCGGTCAGTGTCTCTCCATGCTGATGTACCTGGGAGACATCTGACCATCACCCTGGCTGGAGATGGGTATCAACTCCCGAATCATGGAGTCTCCTATGATCAGTAGTTTTTGGATTTCCTTTTTGCTTGTTTAGTTTTGGTTCCTGATTTGGGTGAGTTTTGTTGTGCTAGCTCCTGTGCATGATGTGTTCTGCTCTGCAGTGTCTTCTGCCTCTTTATTTGATTTCAGAGATAGAAGCAGATACCTGTTTGTAGTGTTTATATGGTTTTTGGAGGTAATGTGTTGAGAGCAGAGGATGGGGCACCTGATTTGCTCCTCCTAGCCATCTGCCAACCTCCTGGACCAACCACCTCTGCGGTCGAGGTTTTTCTGTTGGATGCTGGGGAAATGGCAGGTGGTTCTTATAATGTATTTCCTCTTCAATATAGAAATTTGAGGCGTGCAATCTCTGCCCATGCTGCCGGAGCTGAGCCCTAAGATCTCAAAGGCCCAGCATGTAGGACAGTGTCCTAAATCCTGTAAGACTGTCCTTCTGAAAATTGTTCCACAGTACCTGCAGTTAATGAAATCCATTCCAAATAAGTTGCTGGGTTTGTAACCTAGTCAGAGTAATTAGAAGAAAAAAAAAAAAAGGAAAGGAAAAAAATGCAAGTAATGGTTTAATTGTGCTTTGTTTAACTTGTTATAACAAGTTAAATTACTAGTGCCCCTGTAAATGAGATCACCTTGTGGAGGCTCCACTGATCCGCCCCTTCCTGCTCTGCCACAGGAAATGTCACAACTGTGCTACCCTATAAAGGAGTGTAGCGTGGGGTGGTTGGGGATGGGGTGGTGGCTGGGCCCTTCCCTGCCTAAAAGAAGAACCACGGACGAAAGAACAAGGAGGTAAGAGCAGAAACAATCAGTCAATAACAAATGCAGTAACCCTGAAAGCTTATCCTAATGTTAGATAAAACTGTAAAACCTGTAAAGCACCACCTGTAATAATTTCAGAGAAGATATACGCTGTAAGAAACACTTTGCTCCAGAGAAAAATAAAGCAGTAACAGAAGATATACCTTGCAAAAGACAATTTGAATCAGAAGATTACAGGAGTAATCTGTTAGCACACACCTGTAGGCACACCTTGTAATAATGCAGAAGAAGGTATACCAGCAACAACAATTTGAATCAGAGAAAAAATAAAGCAATGAAATGTTAGCAACAAACAGTAGCAATCCCTGTGAGTAAAAAATAAAAACACCACCACACAGTAAATCTGCTTAGCCAAACTAAATCTTAATCCTTCTCCCTTGCTCTGGTAAGTTTCTCTACTCTGCCTTTCAAGCAGTCTTAGAAGGAAAAAGCTCAGGTGAAGCTAGGTGCCTTGGCCAGCAAACCAAGTCTTCTACTTCATCTTGAATGGGCTTGGGAACTGGGTGTCTTCTCGCCCTCAGAGTCTACAGCCCTGCTGAAACTTAGGCATCATGGCAGGGAAGGGGATGGGTGAACCACATGGTAGGAACAATGGCTAGTCATTCGTTAGCTTCCCCAAAAACAATGAGATGGCATGGATGGAGCCAAAAAGGCTGAAATTAGATAGGTAAACTCTGAGTACTGCTGTGCTGAGATTTCCAGATTGTTCTTGGCAAGATGAATTCATGGACTTAAAGATTATGCATTGCCGCACTTACGGTGTGAGGCATCTTGGAGCCTAGCATAATTCGTGCTCTAGAAAGTAGCGTGCACAGGACCCCATGAGGGGCAGGCAGTGTTCTATGCACACAGAAGCTGTAGTCATAGTGTCTGGTTGTAGTGGCACGGGGGGGGGGGCCCCCTTCCTCCTCTCTTAGCCTTGCACCAGACTGCATCCTGCAGTTCAGGGATGCAGATAATCCATACCCTGGCTTTGCCTAGGCCACTGACGTGGTGGGGGGGGTGGTGAAGACTCTGAGTTCAACTGTTTATGGGTGGCCATTTGCTCAACTTGAACAGGATGCAAAAAGATTTGTAGTTAAAAAGGGGAGAGAGTTTAATATGTGTCCAATATCCATTTTACCTAAAATGGTTCCTTGGACTAAAGGGAGGAAGCGCACTGATCAGAAAATCCACCTCACGGAGCTTACAGTTAGGTGGGTGGGTGATGAATGAGGAGGAGAACTGGAGGGATCTTACATTGTAGTCACTCATGCCTGCTCAGCTCTTGACACTCTGACATATTTTGGGTCAAGATCAGCTGGGGCTGGAGCTTACATGGGGGATGCTTCTCGCCCTGTCCCTCTGCAAGAAAGATCTCACTGAAATCCATGATGCAACATAGGTGCCTGGGATCCAGGGACAGTAGTAACTACATGTTACTAAGGAGATGCTAGCAAGAGGGGTGGATCAATGTATCACTGTCACGGGGGAGAGGACTTGGCCAACATGCAGACTTAGCCTAGGAAGGCCATTTCAACAGTTTTAAAGGTTTACTAGCACATATTCAGAGCAGTGAGGGAGATCAAACTGAGCCAGACTGTATCACCTGGTAAGACAGGACAGATTTGACAGGCTTATAGCAGGTGCATTATGGACATGGGATAGACACGCAAATTACACACCCATTGGAGGCCACAGTCTAACACACATGTGATTAATAATGGTGACCTTCCTGGGTCACCACAGTGCACTGTGCCCCCCCCCCGGGAAACTGAGGACATGACTGGAAGACAGCTTGCTGATACTGCCTTCTGCGCCCCGCAAAACTCAGGCTGTGATTTCCTGACAGAACAGCAAGGCAGGCGGGGGTATAGAAGATGGGGCTCATGAATGACAATTATTAATTGTCTGTGCTTCACACTTGGGGGAGGGGCAACAGCCCCAGTACTCACACCAAATGAGGCAGCAGCCATGATACCGTGCTGGAGGGGCGATCATGCTCTTCCCTGGAGTGACCCACCTACATAAACACCATAAGAGAGAAAGATGCTACTGAGGCTAAACACCTAGGGGTAGTATACCCCAGGGTCTGGGGGGAAGGGATTGGACCGCATTCACCAAACCTTTTGTTAATACTTAGCTAGGCAGTAAAAAAGTCAGTACGAGAGAGGATAAGGTGGGTGGCTCTAGGTGCACAGTGTGCCTTGCATCTGTTCCCTTCAAACAGTGCCACCTTGCAGCAGAATACCACTTGGACAGCTGCAGTTGTCATGTTTATTACCTTTGAGGTCTGGTGGCCTCATGGGAGGCCCAAGCTTCTTGTTCTACAGTTTGTACCTAGTTTTTCAGGGTTGCTGTTTGGTTTCTAATGCGGCAGTCAGTCCTTCAAGCCTGTATAATGGGGGGAACACTGAGTCCTTATGGCAGAAGGTAGAGTAGTTACCTACAATGTAAATGGACTCAACAGTCCAGTGAAGAGAGCGTGCCTCCTTCAAGAATTGAACAGAAAAAATACAATGTAGCCCGGGCGCCGTGTGCCAGTGGGCTACTACCCCTGCCTGTTGACTACCACGCAGGTTAAGGGGCCTGGGTTCTGTTGCTGTGGTCTTTGGGGGTTCTATCTCAGGATGGAAAGAAAGTAGTGCAGTGCCTCCACACAGAGTAAAGTAACAGTGGGCCAGGTGTCTTAATTGGTACAGCCCTCCGGGATGCTGTACCTACCCACCTCCCCTTTCAGTCACCCCCCACACTGGATACCATGTTGTTTACCAATACTGTAAAACACATATACTTACCAGCAAATACCAATAAAATGCCCACCACACAGGAACTGCAACCAACAAGTCACAGCTTTATTTTAGAGAGAGGGACACGGAAGGGGGTACAGGGAACAGGATTACTGCTAAAGAGGAAAAATAGGTCAATTGGATTAACAGGGCCCGTAGGCCATGCCCACCCCCACTGATACCAGTGTAAACCTCCTATGTGCTGTCAGTCCTAGCTGGGTACCCAGACTTAACGCAGGCCTGCTAGATGCTACGGGTTGGCTGGCATTGGGGTCGTTGAAGTAAACCTTCCTAGGATGCTAGCTGTTTTGAAGTTACTTCCACTTTTACCAGGGAAAGCCCTGGATTACTCATAGTTCTGATGCACTAGAATTTGGCCACTGGTGCAGTAGATTCAAGCAGTTCAAGATCAACTGAGCTGAGAGGCAGCAAACAGATGGGCAGTGAAATGCTGATCTGGACAATGAAGCAATGGCTAACAACTAGTCGACCTGGACTTGCTTGAAGACTCCTGCAGCTTGTCACATTCAGTCCACCCAGTGGGCCAGATTACAGAGCACTCACCAAAGCCTACCAGGCCACAAGGAACCCAGACCCAGGAGTGACCGCACGGTCTGGCTCCCTGAATGGATCCAGATTGCTCTAGCACTCAGGCGCTCACACCCGTGGCCCCCTGCAGCCCAGTTTGCCTCACTCGGTAGGATTTTGCAGGTTCCCCACCTGGCTTTGAGTTGCAGTGGTTAGGATTGCAGGTTTACCTTTTTTGAACAGGAACAAGCAGCTCCGGGGTGCAGCAAACAATTTTTTCAAACTCCCACCTTGCCAGTGGCTTTCAGCTAGTCATGCACAGGCTCAGGGTGGAACCTCCACTTTTCCCACAAATGGATTTTGCCCAAACTCAGCAGGTTCACTAGCTCTGGATACCCGTAGACCTTCTCAGCAATTTTCCTCCATTTCTGACTGAGTGCCCACTTTTAGGCTCTGACACACACACACACACACACACACACACACACACACACACACAGTTGTTTTCCCTTTTCACAGGCTCAGTGTTCTAAACACTGCTGCAGGCTCACTAGAAACTCTGGATCTCCAAAACCACCAAAAGCTTACACCAAATGCCATGAACATTCAGCTGCAACACCACAGTTCCTTCAGCCAGAGAAAATCCTTCCTTTCAATCTTCAGACAGTTCATCATTTTACTGATTGAGTCCTGTAAAAAGCCTCCTGACTTTCCAACACACAGCACTGAACCCCTCTTGGCTAGAGCAGAGCCCAGACCAGACTGTCCCAACTGCCCAAAGTCTCAGGGGTTTCACCTGAAAATCCCAGCTTCTGATTGGCTGATTCTTGCTGACAATCACAAATATTAATAAACATAGGCCTTCTTTGATTATTGATTGGTAAAGGGTCTTTGGCACCTAGATTTAGTTCACACCTCTCCCGTAGGTCATTTCAGTTGTCTTTTGAGTGCCTAAGTTAATGAATGGCTGGCACGGGGGGAGGGGGGGGTCATAGTATCACAACATGGCTGCTTACACACAGTTTCATACAGTCCACATGGCAGTCCCCACTTTGCAGCGTCCTGGCAGCCACAGTATTTAGTCCTGATGCATGTTTGCCCCTTTACCATGTAGCTGCTTTACCCCCCCATAAAGCAACTGTACAAACATTAATTCAGAATCCTCCTTCAGCTGGTCGCTAGCACTGATTCTACAGTCCCCCCGGAGCAGTGATTTAGCTCATTAATAGTCAGGCCAGCTCATTAGTATGCATGATCTGGCCCTGGCTCCTTGAGCGCTATTGGCGTGCCTAAATAAAATAGAGGCAGCCACTTCTCCAGCCTCCCCTCCAGGTGTCCAGGCTGATTAACCTGTTGAGGTCCGAGCACCGGGAGGCATTTGTTAACCGTTGCAGTGGCAAGAAAGTTAGCTGGTGCTACTGTGCATACATGGCCCCGTTGTGCTCCTCTGGTCACTTTAAATCTTTTTAAAACACATGCGGGGCTGGATGGAGACTCAAGGAGGCAGCAGAACCCAGACTTAGTGGCAGGATGGCAACGAAGGAGTGGGAGCAAATACAGGCCCTCAGGGCTGCCAGGTAAGCCACACCAGACAGGGGGGTTACAACAATGATAGCATTACTTCAAGAGATGCACCTGACTGACTTTGAACATGCCAAGCTTAAGCGAGCTTGGGTGGGGCAGGTGTATGCAGCCTCATATAGTGCTCACCCACATAGGAGAGGAGGAGCTATTCTAATTCATAAAAGCTGCTCTCTGGAAGTGACTGACATAGCTCAGGACCCAGAGGGCAACTATATCTGTATCCAGGGCACATATTGATCCACCCCATATATGGTGCTGAATCTCTACGCACCAAGTTCTGAATGGGAAAATGTTGAATTCCTTAAAAACACATTGCTGAGTTGTGTTCAGATACAGGAAACTTGTTCCTGACTGGGGGAGACTTTAACGGAGTGATAAAGCCCCAGTTAGATAGATCAGGAGTGACTGCCTCGAGACAGACCAGAGTGGGCCAATGTATCAAGAGATTGGCTCAAGAAGTGGGGTTAGAGGAAATATGGTGATTCATGCATTCACACACTCGTAATTATACCTTCTGGTCTCATCCGCACCAAGCCAACTCCCCAGTAGATATTTACCTCCTTTTGGCAGAATGGCTGCATGTGTTGAAAAGTTGTGATATAGGGTCCACCACCCTATCAAGATCATACCCCAGGGGTTCTTGACTTGATAGTTGCCCTGGCACAGAAATCCCACAGTTGGAGGCTCAATGTATTGCTCCTGAACCATACCGACTTCCAACAGATGATTAAGGTGGAGATACACAACTGCGAGGCCACTAATGCGGAACCCTCTAAAGCAGCTTGGTGGGACAGTGTAAAGGCAGTGTTAACGGGGCATGTCATAAGCTATGCCTCCAAATGTAAAAAAGAAGCTCAGAAGAAACAACTGGAGCTGGAGGAACATTTATTTGAGACTTAGAGGCCAAGCATAAGACAATGCTTGTTGTTGGGGTCTATAGGTACGCTAGCAAAGAAGGCTCTAGAGGTACGTTAGTGAAAGAAGAAAGACTGGGGGGGGGGAATAGTAAGGCTAAAATGGGAGGAAGGAGAGGGCATGGAAGAAGACCAGGAAAAAGCATCAATCCTGAACAAATATTTCTGTTCAGTATTCACAGAGGAAGGGGAAGGGAAGGGACCACAGCTAAGAAACAGGATTGAAACTGAGCTGAACACCAGTCCATTTATAGAGGAGAGGGTCCCAAAGGAACTCACAAAACTGAAGATGGACAAGGCAATGGGACCAGATGGGATACACCCTAGAATATTAAAGGAGTTAAGGGAGGTACTGACAGCCCTGTTCAACAGATAACTGGATACGGAAGTGGTTCCAGAGGACTGGAGAAGGGCTGATGTAGTCCCTCTCGACAAGTGAGAGCAGGGAGGAGCCTGGAAACTATAGACCTGTCAGCCTGATCTTGGTGGTGGGGAAACTTATGGAATTGCTGCTAAAAGAAAGGATAGTGGAACACCTTGAATCTAGCGGAACACAAGATCCGAGGCAGCACGGATTCACATCAGGAAAGTCCTGTCAGACAAATCTGATAGATTTCTTTGCTGGGTGACATGGGAAGGGGATTGGGGGGATAGGTGGATGTGGCCTCCCTTGATGTCAGCAAGGCGTTCACATCGTTCCACATAGGAGGCTTGTAAACAAGCTGGGCAGCCTGGGACTGGGTCACAAGGTGGTGAATGGGGTTGGAAATTGGTTGAGAGATAGAACACAGAGGGTGGTGGTAAATGGAGCTAAATCTGAGGAAGGAAGGATGACCAGCGGGGTGCCACATGGATCAGTTCTTGGCCCAGTACTGTAATATCTTCATTATGGACATTGTGGAGGAGCTGGAGGGGAAGGTATGTCTCTTTGCAGATGACCCTAAGATCTGCAATATGGTAGACACTCTGGGACGGGTGGAAAAATGAGGAAGGACCTAGCTAAACTGGAGGAATGGTACAGAGTGTGGCAGCTAAGATTCAATGTGAAGAAGTGCAAAATCATGCACTTGGGGCGATCATATCTAACAACCTAAAGGTGGCCAAACAATGTGCCAAGGTGGTAGGGAGAGCCAGTGGGATGTTGGGGTGTACAGGGAGAGGTATCACCAGCAGAAGAAAAGAGGTTGTGATGCCAGTGTACAAATCATTGGAGAGACCTCATTTGTAGTACTGTGTCCGGTTCTGGAGGCCGCACCTCTGAAAGGACAAAGACAGGGTAGAGGCAGTTCAAAGAAGGGCAAAAAAATGGTGCAAAGCCTGCACCAAAGGTCATACAAGGAGAGACTGGAGTTGCTCAATATGTGTACCCTGGAGGACAGAAGGGAGATGGAAGACATGATAGAGACCTTCAAGTACCTAAAGGGAATAAATAAGGTACAGGAGGGCAGCATCTTTCAGAAAAGAAGATGCTCTAGAACAAGAGGGCATGACATGAGACAGGAGGGGGTAGACTAAGAGGCAACATGAGAAAGTATTTCTTCACAGAAAGGGTGGTGGAGGCATAGAACAGCCTCCTAGCAGAGGTGGTGGGAGCAAAGTCGGTGAGGGAATTCAAAACTTCATGGGATAGACATAGGGGGACCCTAGCAATTTGAAAGAGAAGGTAAAGCCAGAGAAAAAGTAGGATCTCTGGCATTTTTAGTAGGTAGGGGGAAAAAAGCAGACTGGATGGGCCTAGTGGTCCTTATCTGCTATCAAATTCTGTTTCTAAGAAGAGGCTTGAGAGATGCCACTCTCAGCTTAATCAATTGTTTGAAGACAGAACTGAGGGCAACCTCAGATACTCGAAGCAAAGATACTATCGGTCAGGCAGGCAAACTGCTGGCCTGGCAGCTCTGCCAAGAAGCAGCTAATCATATAGAGCTACACATGAAACAGGCAGGTACGCAGCAATGTGACATGGACCACACAAGAATTCTGCAATACTTTGTGGATTTCTAGAAAGATCTCTACAATAAGCAAATGATCTCAGCTCTCAATCAGAAATTGGACGAGTATTTCCAGAGAGTTCGGGAAACTCACGGAGAGGGTGATAACAAAATGGAATGCACTACCAGAATGGGTGGTATCATGTAAATCTGTGAACAGCTTTAAAAGGGCATGGGACAGGGAACAGGGGAGAGTGAGGGTGGGGGAGGTGGGGGTGCGGCAGTGAGATGACAAAGGGAGGGTGTGGCAGCTGCAAACAAGTGGTGCTAGCTGCACACTCGAGCAGACTTAGATAGACTGGGTGATCTGTTTCTGCTGACATATTCGTATGTTCAGAAACTAAACTGTCAGAGGAGGCACAGGAAGCCATGTCTGCTCATCTTACTCTAGCAGAAGTCCCTAGTGCAATCTCTAGGTTTAAGACTGGCAAAGTGCCCAGCCCAGACGGGATCAGTGCAGTTATACAAAAAATTCCAGGATAATCTTAGCCCTTTTCTACTTGATGTCTGTAGAGGGAGTCAGGAGAGAGAGAGGGCCCCCTCCCCCTGACAATACACACAAATAATGGTGTTACCGAAACCGAGCAAAAGATGTCATGCTGTGCAGCTCTTATTGCCCCATCTCCCTGCCGAACACAGATGCGAAAATATTTACCTCCATACTAGCCACCCGATTGCAGGGCTGTGTAGGATCCCTATTTCACTGGGATCATATGGAAATTATTAATGGGAAACTGAAACCCAATAACATCAGACGCCTTCTTAGTATAGTGGTCAGAGCTCAGCAAGGGAAAGAACTGGCATTAGCAGCCTTTATTGATGCTGAGAAGGCATTTGACTGGGTGAACTGTGGATTCCTGTACAGAATATTAGCTGAGATGGGAGTGGGGGGACACCTTCCTGACCTGTGTGCAGGAACTGTATGCATCACCACGGGTCATGGTAAGAGTTGAGGGTGTGATATCTGAGAGGTTTTTCCTTACTAGGGAAACTAGTCAGGGTTGCCACCTCTCCCCACTGCTATTTGCTGTCTGTATCGAACCCTTTGCTCAAGCAGTCCATGGGAACCTGGAGATAGTGGGGATACAAGAAAAGGACAGAGGTCATAAAATCTCACAGTATGCAGATGACGCATTGTTTTTCCTGATCCATTCAGAAAGGTCCATACCCACACTGCTCAAAGATCTTGAGGCATCTGAGGCAAGCACTACTGGTGAGAATCCCAGAGACATTTTGAAGAAGGCTGCAAAAGACTCTATTGACTTTTGTCTGGGCAGGCCATAGGCACCGAATTCAGAGGTAGGCACTGATACTCCCAAGGGAGCAGGGGGCTGGCAATGCCCAATATGTGCATATATTATGTGGCAGCACAGTTTACCGCAATAATCACCTGGGCAAAGCAGTCCACGGATTTGGGATGGCTGAACCTGCAGTTAGACCCAGGACCCCTAACACCCTTGTTTGCCTTACTACACATCATTATGCTATCCTTAATAGCAGCCATCAAACCCCGCTGGACACAGCATGCCCTTAGAGTACTCCTTAAAGCCAGATCTATAACACACATACCTAATGAGGTGGGTCTGCAAACACTAATTATTGGTGACCCAGACTATCTCCCACCTAAGGAGGATAGAGACTACTGGAACTGGAACCATAGATCCCTTATCAGGTTTAAGCAGTTCCTACAAAAAGGAGTTTGCTGTCTTTTACTGACCCGCAACAGAAATTTAACCTGCCAAGGCAGGACTTCTTTCATTTTCTACAGGCCTGCCACTATTTACAAACAAAAGGAAGACTGTCCAAAATCGAACAGGATCGCACTGCTCAGGAAGACTTCCTCTACTGGGCAACAATATTGGCTGGTAAGCAAGGCAGCATAACAATGGCATATAAAGTGCTACAGGACACTACACACCCAGAGTTCCAAGCAGTCAGGGAGGCCTGGGAGCATGAAGCCCAAGTCGTAATAAGCGAGGATGACTGGAAGGCAGTGTGGGAAACTGGCTGGTGCACCATGGCCTCCCCAGCATGGAGGGACTTTAGGTAAGTGCCTTATACAGTTCTTCTATACCCCAACCATAACAGAGCACTTTGTGGTGGGAGGCTTGGATCTCTACTGGTGGGGATGCTGGCAGGTGGGCACACACTACCATATTTTTGGGGGCTGCTCAGTCATACAGCCATATTGGTCTCAGGTTCATGAAGCTCTTGAAAGCATATGGGGCCTGAGTATCCATTTCACTTTTATGTACTTAATCTTGGGGAAAAAGGTGCCATGAGTCAGCCATCGGCCACAACAGGTGCTTCTTCAGGCCCTCTGTCTCGTGGCAATGAAAGGGATAATACTGAACTGGCAGACAAATAACTCACCATTGGTGAAGGTCTCGAAGGAAAGAGAGCTTCAATCAATTGAGTACATTTCAGCCACATTGCAACTAACACAGGAAAGGCATATAGAACTTTGGCGTAAATGGGCTTCTATGTCACCAATGAAGTAATGTTGCATAAGTTGAGTATGTAATGTATGTCATTCACTCTTTACAATAAAAAGAAGTTAAAAAAATGGGCTGTTATGACTCCCCAGTGGGGGTATTAGGGCCTCTGGTAGAAGAGGATGGGGATACCACCTCCTCTTGATGAGCACTAAATTGGACTGGCCTACTGGGAGGTCTCCTGTGCTGAAGTAGTCCCCAGTACCACTAAAAAAGCTTTGGGGGGGGGCAAAGGAAGTAGTTGGAGGTGGGAGAACACCCAGGAAAAGGTGGGATTTGGCGGGGGATGGCATTCCCCACTTCTCACCCAGATCGGTTTCAAAAGTAAACAGCAGAACTGAGGAGACAGACAGCCACACACGTTGTTTGTTAATGTTTGTTTTATTGATTTTTCTTATTTTTTTTTTATTTATGGCATTTTGGTAACTGGGTAAGCCCACTGAGACCAAAGGTCCCTTTTTCAGGGGTGAGCCAGAATTAGTTACATACAAGAGCTTACATGTACAATATGGCAAGACAGTACAAAGATGATTTGCACGAGGTACAAGACAAGTACATAGGAACACTTTAAGAGCAACAACAACAGGTTAACCCATAACCAGTTACACATGAGTAGAACATCTACCGATCAACATTAGTGATCCAGCAATACCTTGTTACAGTTGAGGCCTGGGACTAGAGAGATCAAATTCATAGGTACAATATATACAGTACTGGTTACTGAATAACAGGTTGGGGGGGTTGAGCATTTAATCACCTGGTCAGCGGTTACAGCTACACTGACAGTGTTCTAACATATAGACTTTTAGACCTGCCTTGGACCCTTCTAATGAGTTAGTGTTGATTAGGTTATCTGAGAGAGAGCACCAGTTATATGGGACAGCATACGTGATGGATCTTTTTCCAAGGTTGGTTCGTATTCGGGGGATCTCAAGTCGATTGATGTTTGACGAGCGAAGAGTACACCTCTGGGGTTTCAGAATCAATAGCCCAGTTAGGTTGGGGGGATGTAGAGTTTGGTGAGCTTAAAGGTGAGGCAAAGAAGAGGATAAGCAAGTTTGTGCTACAGCGTAGGCCAACTTAATTCCATAAGAACCTCACAGTGGTGCCTCCTTGGTGGTGCATTAGTGGCAAAGTGACTAATTTTATTGTACAACATATTTAGTCTGTGAGTTTCACGTTCCCTTAGGAAGTGTAATACCAAGGCACCATAGACCAGAGTGTGGAGCAGGGTATTCCTTGCTATTTGAATCTTTGTGTCTGGCGTCAGAGAGTTTCCCCAACCTATACAGAAGACCAAGTTCAAGTTTTTGGTGAATCATTTTGATAACGGAATCAACATGTGGTTTGAGGGTGAGGCCTTGATCCAGGTAGACTCCAAGGTATTTCACTTTGTCAGCCACATCTATCTAGAGACCAGCCAATGTAGTCAGTTGGAGCAGGTGTTGCCTATTAGCGCCTAGACGTTTGAGTCCAAATAGTACAGCCTTAGTTTTCTTTGTATTCATCACCAGCAAATTAGATGCAAACCAGCTTTCTAGGATTTTTAGACAGGTGATAAGGCCATCAGCAATTGTGCTGGGGTTAGGATCAGTCCAGTAGACCACCATGTCATCAGCATATAGCAATAGATTCCCCTTGTCGCAGTTTTGGCCTATGTCATTAATAAATAACGAGAATAACGGGGGACCTAATACAGAGCCCTGGGGGACTCCATCTGTGACTGCCAGGCATTTTGAATGGACCTCTTTCCATTTCATTAATAACGTTATCAGCTGTTTTCAGTGACTCCTAAACAGAAGCTTGACACCAAATCCTATACAGACTTGAAAAAGAATGATTTTAGGTGACAAATGATATGCAACAATATGGACCTTTCTTCAATAGTATTATCACTGATATCTGATTATTGCCATATCACTGAATGTACGGTCTTTCACTGAAGCGTGTTAATAAAGCTGAGTTAAAAAATGTTTAAAAAATCCATCCAATTTACTGAAAAGGACCAATTTCATAACTGCAGTAAGGCATTCCAGGGGGTGCGTTATGGTGGGCTAGTGGCCCTTCTCTGGTTGTGGAAACACTTGGCTTCATCTTGAGCTTCAACCCCTCCAAGGCGGGCTGTTAGCCCACCATAAAGCACTCCCTGTCAAGCCTTATTGCGTAATCATCCAACTCTGAGGCACACAAAATATGAAACTTTGGGCTTATCAGTTCCATCTCGGTAATTCTCTTTTACTGGTATGCTTGGTCCTGTCCTAAAGACTGTGTGGAATGTAGCGTGAATAGGAAACTTGCTACATGTAGGACTACCTTTCTTTTTGGGCTAAAGGGATTATATGGACTAGAGATGTGAGGAGGATGCTTTTTGTTGTAAATATATTTTTATTGGAAAATATGCACATTTCATAATGTCAGTCAACAATACCAGTACAGAAGTATGCACTAAACAGTCATAAGCAACAGTTTTAACACTTGTAATATGCCAGTGACCACCCCCTCTTCTCAGTTCAGTAGTGAGGAGGTCCAGGGTCAGCTGCAGCTTCAAGAACCCCGTAAACTGTACTTTTATTGGGAATACTCACAGGGTAAGCAGGCTAGTTGTGATCCCAGCAACTCCTTCCATCCATGTTCCTTCTGCTCCTGTGTGTCCCTCCCCCTCCCCGTGTGCCCTGACACTATGGTACAAAGGCTGAGTCATGCTGCATAACATGCAGTATCCAGGTATGCCATCTTGAAGTGAATGCCTCTGACCTGTCATTTAAGCCAAAGGTGATCCTCTCCATCGTGTTTATTTTGTTTACTAGTGTCAGAATTTCATTACCGCATAAGACATTTCAATAGTTAAGTCCTTAAGTTGCATTTCTATGGAGGCTATCTTGTTTGTTATTTACTATGCGACATCTTACGTATAATTTCTGTTGCGCACACTGTGGTAAGATGACACCTTAGTGGGCAGGATGGCATTGTTTTTGCATGCTTAAGTCATAGTAATGGTAGTTGTCTCTTTCTCTCAGAGCTGGGTGAAGTCATTGTGGCTGAAGGGGTGCAGTCATCTCCCCGAGTCTGAGCAGTGTAACACAAGAGTTCCATTCAGGTTTTACTTCTCATTGTAGATCAGCTATTAAACTCCGATATAAAGTACCTTTTAGAGGTCTTTGAAGGCCATGTTCAAATGTACAGTTAAATTAAATTGTGTTGTGTGCCCAACAGGAAAGGATTTCAAACAATTAGAGAGAGGATTTTCTACCTTCATATGGCAGGGAAAGAGCCTACAGATGAACCTAGCCAGGTCGAAAACCTCTAGGGAGAAAGGAGGGCTGGACTTCCCAGATATAAAAGGTTATTATTTGGCAATACAGCACCATTTTATACATAATTGGGTGAATGGAGGACAGGTGGCCAGTTGGCTGGACCTGGAGGAAGAGTGCTGCCTGGTGCAGGTGTCAGCGCACTTAGCCAATGGGGGATGCAGAGCATATAAGCAGATAAGGGAACCTAATCCACTAGTATTGTGGATACTAGAGGCCTGGGAAACCATTAAACAGAGGAGGGGGGCCAAGGAGGAGCACACTTTGCTGGTCCCAGTGGCACGTAACCTGGGTTTTTTATTGGGGTTAGAGGATCCTGGGTTCTTTTTATGGCAGGATAGAGGCATAAGATGTCTTGGGGACTTACTTAATAGGGATGGGATATACACGTTTGAGGAGATACAAGAGAGGACTGGGAGTGCCACACTCTCATCACTACAGATTCCTTCAGATATGAAATTTCAGTAGGGAGCTAAGCAGTGTCTCACTGGAGGGGTCTGCCCTGGCAAGTAGTGAGAGGGAAGTATATAAAGCCAGAAAGGAGGAGAAAGGACTGATCAGAAGGGCAGCTCGACAGGACAGATCTGTTTTCCATGATATATCTGGGAAAGTCAGACAACAATGGGAAGTGGACCTGGGGACACAAATAAATGAGGAATATTGATGCCTAATACTAAGTTCACACATAGGCTTATTGGTTTGTAATAAATATAAGGAATCCCAAAGTTCATTCACAGACTGTATTACCCCCCGAATATGGTACATAAATTACACCCAGGAATATCATCAAACTGTGGGAGGTGCAAGACAGTATGCAGTACATGTTTCCATTATTTCTGGGAGTGCCCCAATCTGGCATCCTATTAGAGGTTGGTGGCTCAAGAGATTACAGTAATAGGGGAGGAGCACAACTTCGGTCTCACCTGTCTCGCTTCTGTTTGGGGTGGAGGGTAATAGAGGAGAGAGTTGGGATCTGTACCCACATTGGATATGGATCATGCTGGCTATGGCATGTCAAGGGATCCAAAATACCTGGGTGTCGGGCCTAACATCCACATTCGAACAATGGAAAAGGTTGGTCATACAAGTTTTAGCAGCAGATCGGCTCACATATGTGTTGAAGGGTAAGGAAGAAAGGTTTATGCTGGAGTGGTTGAGGTTCCTGGACTCTTTATCCCCAGTGGAGGTGCAGATGTTAAGAGATGGTGGAGGGCGATAGGATCAAGGTGGTGTGGTAAGGACACAATCCAGGAGATGAAATTGTAACAGGCGATGAAATATATCCCTCAGTCTGGGGAATTGGTGGGGAGTAAGCTATCATTTTATTTGGGAACACTATCAAGTATAAGGTTCCTGCACATCTGATGATAGCACAAAATAGCAGAATGAACTGTTTACCAATAAAAGGTTCTATGTTTATTTTCTTATTTTTTTCTTCCGTTTCATGTTTTAGTCCTGTAAGAGACTTTCATGGTTATAAACTTTTGTTTTAATGGATAGTTGTATTCAGACTAATGTAATTGGTTGTTACTAATGTATTTTATACAACTGTGAAGAAAAGCTTAGATATTGTCTGATAAGGATAAACATTGTCACTGAATTCTTGAAAATAATAAAAATATTATACAAAAAAAAATAAACTGTGTCATATCAACAACATGCTGAGTTTTCTTAGGTAAACTGGGAGAACATAACAGAAGGGAAAAACTTTAAAGGGGACAGGAAATTTGCGCTCATTAGCAGCGGATAGTAATGCTCCTGTTTACAGCAAACAAATGCATACCTCTAAATGATCCATATTTAACTGTACCTGAATAAGCACTGATGTGAATAACTGTATTGTCAATTCTTTTTGTGGGCAACATGTTGCACAGTTCTTTTCATGGAACCGGTACATTGAAGTTTTTACTATGTCATGGTTTGTGTACAGAATGCTAATTATGAGCTGTTGACCTATCAGAACCTTGCCCAGAGGTCTGTGCAGAAACTGTGACATAGTTAAAATTCAAGATCACAGATTCCATGAAGAGAACTATAATAGAAACATAGACTTTGACGGCAGATAAGGACTGCTTGGCCCATCTAGTCTGCCCATTTCCCTACCTACAGGATAGACCGCAGACCCTAGTTAACCAACAGCCTATTTCTTCCTACCCCAGACAAGAATTGCCTTATGTCTGTCCCATGTATTCTTGAATTCTCCCACAGTTTTAGACCCCACAACCTCCTCAGGAAGGCTGTTCCATGCATTCACTACCCTCTCTGTGAAATAATACTTCCTCACATTGCCCCTGAACCACCCCCCCCCATCTTTAAATTGTGTCCCCTTGTTCTTGCACGCTCTTTTCTGAAAGATGCTACCCTCTTGGACTTTGTTGATTCCACTGAGGTACTTAAAAGTTTCTATCATGTCCCCCTCTCCCTTCTTTCCTCAAGGTATATATTAAGCTCCTTTAGTCTCTCCTCTACGGCTTCTCTTGCAGACCCTGCACCATTTTAGTTGCCCTCCTCTGGACTGCCTCTATCCTGTCTATGTCCTTGCAGAGATGGGGTCTCCAGAACTGGACACAGTGCTCCAGATGGGTCTCACCAACTGTCTGTACAGAGGGATAACAACTTCCTGTCTTCTGCTGCTGATGCCTCTCCCTATGCATCCCAGTATACCCCCAGCCTTCCCTACTGCCTTCTCACATTGCTTGCTAACCTTACGGTCATCTGATATGATTACCCCCAGATCCCTTTCCTTTTTTGTTGTTGTTACTACCTCCCCCATTGTGTTATTCTTCCTGGTTCTTGTTTCCCAGGTGCATTATTTTACACTTTGCATTGAATCCTAACTGCCATACTTCTGACCATTCCTCCAACCTTGCCAAGTCCCTTCTCATCCTTTCCACGCCTCCTTGTGTATCAACCTTGTTGCAGATCTTTGTGTCATCTGCAAAGAGGCATACTTTTCCTTCCAGTCCCTCTGTGATGTCACTTATGAAGACGTTAAAAAGGACTGGACCCAATACTGAACCCTGCGGTACCCCACTAGTAACCCCTCTTTCTTCAGAGTGGACTCCATTTACAATTACCTTCTGTGTCCTGTTGTCCAGCCAATGTTTTACCCAGGCTACCACCCTGGGACCCACTCCCAGGCTGGTTAATCTGACTATTAATCTTTTGTGTGGGACTGTGTCAAATGCCTTGCTAAAGTCTAGGTAGGCCATGTCCACAGCCCCGCCCTGGTCTACTACTTTGGTCACCCAGTCAAAGAAATCTATTAGATTCGTCTGACATGACCTTTCCACTGTGAACCCATGCTGTCTTGGGTTCTGTGCCCCACTGGCCTCTAGGTACTCAGCTATTCTTTCCTTCAGAAGTGACTCCATCACTTGCCCTACCACAGAGGTCAAACTGACAGGTCTGTAGTTTCCTGCCTCTGTCTTGGTCCCACTTTTGTGAAGGGGAATCACATCCGCCTTCCTCCAGTCCTCGGTACCACACCATCCTCCCATGATTTATTAAAAGAGTAGCCAGTGGTTTACACTATGGTTCTCTTTAATTCTTTTTTAGAATTCTGGGTGAATTCCATCAGGCCCCATTGCTTTGTCCACCTTCAGTTTTAGGAGTTCTTGCAGAACCCTTTCTTCTGTGAAAGGACTGGGATCGACCCCCTATCAAAGTGCTTCTGTTAACTGGATTAGGCACTTCCCCGCCTCTTTGTGAATACTGAGCAGAAATATTCGTTCAGTATCCCTGCTTTTTCACTGTCCCCCTCTGCCCACCCACCGTTCATTCTATTCAGCCTCACTATCCCTCCCTTTGTCTTTCTACGCTCGCTGATGTACCTATAAAAGGTTTTATCCCCCTTCTTAACCGAGTTGGCTATCTTTTCCTCAGTTTGGGCCTTTGCTCTTCTGCCTTCCCTCCCTGCTTCCTTCTGCCTTAACTGGTACAGCTCTCTGTCCTGCTCCTTCTGTGTTTCCTTATACTTCTAGAATGCTATCTTTTTCTTCCTGACTTTCATAACCACCTCTTTTGAGAACCATAGTGGCTTTTTCTTTAGTTTTGATTTGTTTATTTGCTTCACACAAAGGCTTGTTGCCTCTGTGATGGCAGTTTTGATGATTCCCCACTGTTGCTCCACACCTCCTTCTAGCCTGTTTGCTAGTGCTTTTCTGAGGCACTCTCCCATCTTGCCAAAGTCAGCCCTCCTGAAGTCCAGTACCCTCACTTTTGTATGGCTTGATTCTGTAGCTGAGTTTAACGTGAACCACACCTGTTTGATGGTCACTTGTTCCCCAGATGGCAACCCACTTCTAGATCTGAGATCCTCTCACTGCCCTTGTTTGAGTCTGAGGGTCTAAGATTGCTCCCTCATGCGTGGGTTCGGAAACTAGCTGTCTGAGGCCTGCCACCTGTAGGGCATCAAGAATGGCCCTGCTCTTGGATGTGGCTGCAGCAAATGTGCTCAGTTAACATCTGGCATATTCAGGTCTCCATCAACAGTATCTTCCTTTCTCTGCCATTCTAAGAATGCCTTCTATCATATCCTTGTCCATTCCCTCCCCTGACATGGGGTCTGTACACAACCCTGTGCGGATTGTGGTGCCTTTCCAGTCTCAAGGTGACCCACAGTGCCTCCTCTCCTCCCTGTTTACTCTTTTGTTCAGTTGCCTTTATCCCTTCCTTTACATAGAGAGCTACTCCTCCTCCTCTTCTCCCCTGCCTGTCTCTCCTATAGGTTATGTACCCTGGTATGTTAACATCCTAGTCATGGTTCTCTGTGTACCATGTTTCTGTGACTGCTACGATATCCAGGCATCCCTCTTCTATCAAGGCCACCAGCTCAGGGAGCTTGTTGCCCAGACTACGGGCATTGGTACTCATTACCCTCCATTTCCTGATGGCCTTACACCTTTTTGCCCCACCCCTGTCCTTCTTGCCTTTGTCACTTTCTCCATTTACCCTTGCCCTTCTCCCTATTGACACCTCTATATTGGTGTTTACTGCACTTACTACGTGATTTTTGGGAGGGCTAGGATTTCCTGCTCCTTTCCAGTGCCTCCTCTCATTAGTTTAAATGCTTGCCAATGAAGCATTTAAACCTATCACCTAGATCCTGGTTCCTCCTGACAGATGCAGCCCATCATGCCAGTATAGGCTTGCATCACTCCAGGTGAACCCCAGTCCCCAATGAAGCCAAACCTGAGCTCCACACCAGTTTTTCGACCACTGATTGAATCTCATGGTGTGGAACACCCTAGCCTCTCCTATGCCATAGATGGGCAGCAACCTCAGAAGGTTACCGGCGTGCTACTTGTCTAGGGCCCCTCCCCAATTCCACAAACTCTTCCTGCACTTCTCTAATCCCTTTCTTAGCCAGGTCATTTGTCCCTGGGTGGACAATGACATCCAGCTCCCTCCCTGTACAGCTGCTCTGGCAATCCTGAGGATTCGCTCTGTCCCTCAAGCCATGGCGCCAGGCAGGCACCTTACCTCCCTCTCCCTTCCTCCCCAGTTCTCACCTTCCTAACAATGAGTCCCCCACCAGAAGTTGTTTCCTTCCTGCAGGGTCCCCTGCCACCCTCCTGTGGGTCTCGTTTGTGGAGGTTCCCAGCATCCTCCTTGGTCTCCACTGCGGGTGCCTCCATAGAAGAACCACACTTTGCCAGAATGGTGTAGGGATTGTGGAGAGGTACAACTGGAGGGATGCGCCTCTGTTCCACCACCCTCACCCTCCCTGAGCCCACTGTGGTCCAACCACTCCTCTTTCTTGGTAATCTCTGAGGCAATGGCAGTGGCACTGGTGGTCCCTGGATGGAAGAGGGGTTCCCACAAATCCTGGCCAACTCAGCCTGGCAATGAGCAACCTTCTCCCTCAGCCCAGAGAGGTGCCTGCAGATGGGACAACACCGCATCCTCCAGAACATCTCCCGGAAGACTGCTGCTCTACAGCCACTGCACTGCACCACTCCCATCATGTCTTATTTCTGGCCCCTTAACTGTTTGCAATCCTTACTCTTTCCTCTGTTTTTTTTTTCTCTCTCTCTCCTTACTTTCTGCCTGTGTGCCCTTTAAGCTCCTGATTGTCCTGTTCTTAGACAAGAATATCATATATTTCTCAGTAGACCCCTTACTTGCTCAGAGGCAGACCTCCAGCAGCTAGAGGGGGCCAGAGAGCTACTCTTGCCCTTCTAAGATGGTACTTTGGTGGCTCTGTGATCACTCACTTCCTGCTCCTAAACAGGAAGTTCCTGTTGTCAGTCAAATCCTGTGCCTATAAAAGTAGAACTAGCTTTGGGTGGGGGACGGAAGGAGGGCAATATAGTCCCAGTAGAGAAGTCCAGTCACACAGCAGTCCTTTCTCCTGGTGTCTTCTGTCAAGCTATAACAGAATCTTTCTAAGGTAGTCTTTAAATGTAGCTTCCTTCTAGCTAAGCCACTCCCCCTACTTACTAGATCTTTCTACAAGTAATTTAAACCTCACAGCTATCAAGTCCTTTCAATCACCTGAGATTTACACCTAGATAACTGTTCAGACAACCATTCAGTTCAGTTAACTGAGACAAACACACACTTTTTTTTGTTTTGTTTGTTAGTTTTTTTTTTCACCCTAAATTAAAGGTCCAAGTACAAGAGTTCTACTTCTTTAGTCCCAGTAGAGAAGTCCAGTCACACAGCAGTCCTTTCTCCTGGTGTCTTCTGCCAAGCTAATAGAATGCTGACCCTAAAGAAACAATGCAAAATACATTGTTCACATCACTTTTTTATAGTAGTATAGCTAAATATGGATAATTTGGGGAAAAAAATACAATTTCTGAAAATACGAAGTTTATAAACAGCTGTCAATTAGAAATGATTTCCATTAGCAGAGCTGAGTAGGCTGGTTTCAGTAGTGTGAGATGTATTGATTTTATTGGTTCAAGAAGTGAAGTTTGGCTGCATTATGGCTAAAAAACTGTAACTAAATAATGTTTTTATAATCTGTTGTACCCCTACTGCAGTACCAAAAGAGAAAATAGACTCAACAGTCCTGTATTGATTCATAGTGACTGGTTTGCCTCTATTGTGTATGGATTTCAGCCCTGACAATTTTCTTATTGTGGTACAGTTCCAAGGTCATGAAGCGTTACTGTGCTATCGTTCCGACATCACATCGATACCACAACAACTTTTCAGCCTTGGCGCGCCAGCTGATTAGTTGAAACATACAACTTCCGAGAAAAACTGAGGGGAAAATGGCAGCAACGTTTAGTGAGCGGATGACTGTGGCAGTTCACACACACGGGCGGACATAGATGGTTCTGTGGTACTAAACTGTACCTCTTTGTCACCTTTATTATTATTTTTTTAAACGAATGTGACTGTTTATTGAAGGTCGAGAGCAATGGGACTTGGGAGTGACAGTTTCGGAGAGCAGAGGGAGTGGAGCAAGCGGGAGCACCGAGTATGGATGGTAAGAGCCTGATGATGTCTTCTGGCGTGCTGTAAACTAAAACGGTTGGCTCTCCTGCTTTTTGAACCGTACAGCATATAAAACAGTGTATGAGTGACCATACACAACTAAAGCTGTGTTTCCATCCTGGGGATGTGATGCTTTCAGAGACTCGATGAAAACACAGCCTTGTTGTGTGGTCACCCATTCACTATTCTCTATATTTTACAAACAGAATAATTGGGGATTGTGCATTATGTGGCTTAATACCATCAAGAGGTTCTGGAAACATATGGACCTTGAAAGTGAAGCTCTAGAAGTTCCAACATTTCCCCAGAACCTCAAGAGGATATTACAGCTGAGTAATCGCAGTCCACTATCTGTTATTTTTTTGTAATACATGGATCTGAGAAAGATTTCAAGTTGTACTTACCATGGGTAGATAGCCAATGATTGTGGGCTATAAATTGGATGAATTGGCTTTAACAAGGACAGCAAAATTGATAAACAGGAACAGTCTGAAACAGGAATGAACTTCAGGAAACAAAAAAACATTTCAACATTTTTTTTTCTGTTTTACTCAGGGCTCAATTCTCGAAGCCTTGATATCAACACAAGGTGCCTGCGCCAAACATAAATGGCGCGAGTGCATCTTGCATCAAAAAGTGCCCCCTGAGCTATTCACAAAGGCAGCCTGTGTCAACCACAGGCTGCCTGCCTCAAACAGGTCTTGTGCCGCTGGTGCACCCTAAAACGGGCTGCAACCTAGCCCTAGGGGGTATATGGCAGACGCAAGCTGCCACATCCCCGAAAACAGATTTCACTAAACTCACCCAGAAGACATTTTTCTAAGTACTCTTAGACCAGCCATAGCTGGTCTAAGGGTACTTAGAACAGTCCTCTGGGAGGGTTGTGAGGGCTCTGCCAGTGCACCCCCATCCCCGATGCCATCCGTAATAAATGTATGTAACAAAACCCTTTGTCCTAGTGGTCTAATGGCCCCGATCCCCGATGCT
This sequence comes from Neoceratodus forsteri, assembly GCA_016271365.2. NCBI lineage: Eukaryota > Metazoa > Chordata > Ceratodontiformes > Ceratodontidae > Neoceratodus > Neoceratodus forsteri. The sequence goes on along the minus strand of CM028131.1, from coordinate 1,410,413,806 downwards.
GCCCATCATCAGTATATGTAGTAATTCCTCCTTCCCCTTCCCTGATGCTGCCCATTATCAATATATGTGTTAAAGCCGCCTTCCCCAATGCTGCCCGTTGTTAATATTTGTATGAAAGCCCCCTTCCTCTTCCTCGATGCTGCCTGTTACTATTTTATTATAACCCCTCCCCTTTCGATGCCACCCATTATTAATATTTGTATTAAAGCCCCTTCCGATGCCACAGTTGTTAATATTTGTATTAAAGCCCCTTTCCGATACCCGTTACTAATATTTATGAAAGCCCTTCCCTTCCTGATGTCACCTGTTATTAATATTTGTATTAAAGCCCCCTTCCCCGATGCCACCCGTTATTAATATTTGTATTAAAGCCCCCTTCCCCGATGCCACCTGCTATTAATATTTGTATTAAAGCCCCCTTCCCCAATGCCACCAGTTATTATTTGTATTAAAGCCCCTTCCTCTTCCCCGATGCTGCCTGTTATTATTATTTGTATTAAAGCCCCCTTCCCCGATGCTGCCTGTTATTATTATTTGTATTAAAGCCCCCTTTCCCGATGCTGCCTGTTATTATTATTTATATTAAAGCCCCCTTCCCCGATGCCACCAGTTATTATTATTTGTATTAAAGCCCCCTTCCCCGATACCACCCGTTATTAATATTTGTATTAAAGCCCCCTTCCTCGATGCCACCCATTATTATTTGTATTAAAGCCCCCTTCCCCAATGCCCAATTATTTGTATTAAAGCCCCCTTCCCCGATGCCACCTGTTATTAATATTTGTATTAAAACCCCCTCCCGAAGCTACCTGTTATTAAGATTTGTATTAAAGCCCCCTTCCCTGATGCCACCTGTTATTAATATTTGTATTAAAGCCCCCTTCCCTGATGCCACCCATTATTAATATTTGTATTAAAGCCCCCTTTCTCGATGCCACCCATTATTAATATTTGTATTAAAACACCCTTCTCCAATGCCACCAGTTATTATTTGTATTAAAGCCCCCTTCCCCGATGCCACCTGTTATTAATATTTGCATTAAAACCCCCTTCCCTGAAGATACCTGTTATTAATATTTGTATTAAAGCCCCCTTCCCTGATGCTACCCATTATTAATATTTGTATTAAAGCCTCCTTCCCCGATGCCCCCAGTTATTATTTGTATTAAAGCTCCCTTCCCCGATGCCATCCATTGTCAATATTTGTATTAAAGCCCCCTTCCTCTTCCCCAATGCCGCCCGTTATTAATATATGTATTCATGCCCCTTCCCCAATGCCACCCATTAGTAACATTTATATTAAATCCCCCACCCCTTCCTCGATGCCTGATGTAGCTCGTTGATGTGCAAAATAAAAAACACACATGTCTGGTGGTCTAGTGGACCCCCACACTGGCAGGAAATGCCCACCACCCTGCCCCCCCCATCCTAAACCCCAAGCCAGCGCAGCTCTCCTGTCACCACCATGGCCAGCTGCTGACTGACCTGTTGGATTTACAACACCAATTTGGTGCCTAATTTTATTTTATTTTATTTATTTATTTATTTTTGTTACTGGAATTGCTCAGAGGTCTCAAGCACAGATTTAAACTTTTTTTCATACAAAAATAAGGTAATAACATCCAAATTAGAGGGGAAAGAAGCCTTTTCTCTCCAAATTGGAAAAAGAGAAAATCAGGTGACATCTAGTTTTGCAGGCAAGGGAGTCAAAATGGTTGATTTTTCTGAAATAAGTGGGATTTTTTTTCATCTTATGTTTTTACCTCCTGCTGCTCCACTGGCCCCCTTCTGGTAGCTACCCCAGCCCTGTCACCCCCCCACCTGAGACTTACCTTCACCTCTTTTACCACCATAGATAAGTGCCTTGCGAGGCGGTGTGGTGCCTGCAGGGTGCTGCCGCCATCATCTAGCTACAATTGTTTTTCCTCTGAGTTTTCTCCCACCACTCCACCAGGACTGGCATGTGTGCAATGGCACGTATAACCTGCATGAAGACGCAGGGTTACTACTGCCCCGAACCCGGACAACCAGGTAGGTAACCACTGCTGCACCACCCAACCTCCGCTAGGTGGTTGTCATGCAGCGATACATGCTGTCCCCCCTCCATGAAGAAGGAGAGCTGTCACTGGATGCTCGATCTTCCTTCCCCCAGATGGCCCCCACACCTGGGTTACTGGTGCTGCGGCAGGTGAAGTGATCAGTGCCTCAGCCCTCCACACCATGGGGCCAGTCGATAAATGTTTTTTTTTTTTTTTTTTACCAGTAGTATGCTACTTTAATTTTCAAACTTGGTGTCTTGTAGAATATCGACTTCCAATAATTGGGACATGGGAACTATTCTGACTGCCAAACACTGAATGGACTTCTAAAATAAGAAACATGGATGTTTTTGTTTTCCATTGAACAAAGAGTAACTGAACACCTGATTCTGTGCTATTACCTTCCCCCCTTCCAATTTGCTTAAAGGAGCCAAAAGGAAGGCACTGTGAGGCCCAAGGTAGACTGTAGCAACTTGGTGTAGCTCTGATCTAAGGCTTACACTTTCAGCAAAAATAGCATTCAATACTACCAGTTTTAAACTGCAAATTCAGCATTTCGACAGATAAAGGTGAGGTGAATGGAATGTGGTACCCACAGAAAACGAAGGCCCAGACAACAGCAGCGAAAGATAAAACTTCTTCCTCAGGCCTGCCTATGGAATTGTGAAAAGGGCATCATGCACAAATGGCTCCTCAGACTCTGAGGAAACTCTGCAGATTGTAGGAGAATAACTCCACCCCCAGATTAAATCCTCTCTATGCAAGTCTTTTCCTGCTGACCCTGGATCACTTTGGCTACTTCCTCTGCTCCACATCCACCCTGTCCCTGTCTTTCTTCAAGTGCAGGCCCCAGAATTGGCTACAGCTCTCCGGGTGAGGACAAACCAAGAAAATCAAGCCTATAGTGTCACTATCCGTATCTTGGTGTTGGCTGAAGGAAAGGAAGGCAACCATCTGGGTGTGTTCCTATCGCAATGGCTTGGGGTTGCAAAGTACCTGGAAAAATCATGAGAGACCTTGGTGCTGCAAAAGCTTACAGCGTGTCTCCTAGGCCAGTGTTTCTCCAATGAGGCCACCATAGCTGCTTGTGGTCACTTGCACAGCTTTGTGTGGCCACAGAGCTCATTAGAGCCCAAGTTACAAAGGTAATGAAATGGACACTTTTGTACAAACACAGGAGATACATTTCATGTGAAACTACATAGGGACTTGATTTAATGCATATTGTGTAAAAAGAAATGTATTAAATGGGAGGGGAGGGGCTTATTGTGTATAATGGGTTCTGGAGTGACCGAAATAAGGAGTGAAGCCACCAGCAATGACTCTCAGGCTTTCACTGCAACATTTGCACAAAGGAAATGAGAGGAGAGGCATCAAAGGATACCAGTGCCGATAGCAAATACACTTGAAATAGAAATAGCGGAAGCTAACATTGAGACCTGAGTTAGCTCCACAGCACATCCAACCAAAATAATATTTCCAGAAACTACTTTTGCACTGTAATTCGGGTTTATCAGAGTGCTGATAAAGTGCAGATCCAACAGACATATTGTACAGGCATAGAATTCAACACAGGAGCATGGTTCCTTGGTCACCTGATGCATTTCGAGGCTCAGACTGACTCTCTCTCAAAAGGCCTTTGAGAGAGAGCCAGTCTGAGGCTTAAAATATGCCAGTTGACCAGGGAGAGGAAACGCGCTTCTGTGCTGAACTTCATGCCTGTATGTCTGTTTGGATCTGCACTTTACCTGCACTCTGATAAACTGAACTGCACTGCCAAAGAAGTTTCTAGAAATAATATTTCAGTTGGATGTGCTGTGGAGTTAACTCACGGCTGAGTGCTCAGCTTCTGCTATTTCTGTTCCAGACCAACATTTACCTGCCCCTCAACTGCTCTATGCTATCAGGCTTTGCCCCATAAGGGCTTGGGTCAAGCAGTTCCACCCATGGGATCTTGTACTCAGAGGAGAGGCCTAAACAGCTGTAACCTAAGCCTTCCCCATCTTGTTGTGGTCCACTGTGCAACCCTGTCATTTCTTTTTTTTTTTTTTTTACTTATTTTTTCCCAGCCTGTTTTTCTCCCCTCATCCTTCCACTCCTTTGGTCCCCCAAGGAGTACCACCCTCCCATCCCGACCGACCCCCAGGTCTGCCCCTAGAGTACCACACTCACTGCCATCAGACCACCTTGATGGCCCGGATTACCCCCCGGGCGGGGCGAGAAGAGGTCCCAACCTTATCTTTCCTCTTGTCCTTGCAGCGAGCTGTACAGCGGGGTCTGCCCTATTCTGTCGGCGGGTGGTGAGACTGGCTTCCCGAGAGACGTCATCCAGGCAGGCTGAGGGGCTTTTTCCTCCTGCTTGCCCCAACATCGGTGTGCAATGAGGCGCAAGGCTGCTGACGTGCGTGGAGACGTATGTCGAAGCCGGCCCTCTGCCAACATCTTCCCCCTTTTCGCAACCGGCTCTCCTTCGCACCAACCACCCTGAGCTTCCCCAACAGGTGGCGGTATCACAGCAGAGAGCATGGTCTCCCCTCCCTGGAGAAGGAGAGCAGCCGTTTGGGTGCTCAATCCTTCTCCCTCCCTGCCGACCCCCCGTCGACCCTGGCTCACTCCCGAACCCGGGTCACCGGTGTGGTACGAGGTGTGGCGTCCAGCGCCTCAACCCTGTCATTTCTTTGGCACTGGGCATTGCCCTCTGAGCACTTCTGCAGGGTTAGAGTCCTGCCATGCAGGGACTCATTGTCTCCTTCGGTTGCAAGACTAAGTCTTTTAGCAGCTTCAGGACAGTTAGATTCTCATATGAGACAAAAGGAGACCACTGTATGACTTCTATTTGAAGTAGCATATTGAGGGTTACTCCTTCAAGTTATTAATAATTAAAATACAATATTAACCCTGGAGGGTTGGTGGCCAAAGGCCTTGGATCCCCAGTGGTTTGCTCTATAGGGAGGGAGTCCTCTCCTCCATACATAATATAATAATCATAACGTAAAATGATTCTGCCATGAGTTGGGCATGGGTGGTGGTTCCATATATTTCTTCTCAGTTGCTACTCTATCGAATATTTTGTCCAATATTGATCATGTTCCCTCTGTCCTTATGGGGACTGTTTCGAACATCATATTCAATGCCCTCAGGTCTAAATTGTTGGGCTTCTGCCCATAGGTACCTTTGGTCTAAGGTGACTTCACCCCTGCAGCACCTCTATGGGTTAAACCCTCCTCAAGATGGTTCAAGTGTGTTCTTGGTACCAAGAAAAGGTATAGTGCTTAGAGTGGGGACAGAGAGAGTGCAAACAGCCAAACCTTACATGCACAAGCATTCAAGCCTAACCCGGGTTGTTCCTGAAAAAGTTCTCTTGGACCAGTGCACTTACCCAGTTAACAAATAAATAGATAACATCCGTACATCAACTGTCCCTTATCTACTTCAGTATAAATGTAGTCTGCATCTTACATCCTACCAATCATCTGACAAATCATTCCAACTATTTTGCCTAACCATTGCTACATACAGAGGTGCCCACCAGGATGACACATGATCCTGCAGAATACTGCAGGAAACAGTGCAATTCAATGGCAGTTGTCATGCAGAAAATGGTAGCACACTGTGACTCTGTGTCTGATTCAGGCTGACACCACTATAAATCCCTTGATGCACCAGAGAACAAAATTTGTATCTTTAACAGTCCGGGTAACGCTGGGAAATGGATGGAGAGAATGCTGACTGCATGATGTCAGGAGCAAGAAGATTTGGACGCTGACCCCACGGAGACAGCCTTAATGTAGGTAGAATAAACAGTTTTAGTGTTAATAAGTAAGAAACCTTCCATTCCTGCTGTCTTTTAGTTTCCTTTTTAGGTGGCTCAGGTCTTCACTCTGCACTGCACAAACTGCAAGAAAAAAATCAGGTTTTCTTATCTGTTGGGCCTAGAGTACTGCTCGACTATTTAAGTTAAGGGACGGGCACATGTTGCTTCCTTTGTACCATGAGGGCTATAGTTCAGTTCTAAGCTCATATTTTCCATCTTTGATTCTGTAGAGCTGTAATGGATTTTGTTGGAAAATATGGGCTTGGTCCAAGTTAGCTGTACCTTTACTCTGTGAAAGTAAGCTTATTCACTGTAGAATTTTATGTTTTAAATGTTGATGGCATAGGAAAGTTTATTTTGGATCTGCTTTTTTCACTTTCAATCACTAAGCTGCTCTTTCTTTCAAATCTGGCTTCAACTGAGGATTAGCGCATGGGCATGCTTTTTCCCTGAATAAAGCTGACAAAATTGTACTGTTCTTAGCCTTGGTGTCTCTATGTATATATATACAAGTACGTATCTTAACTGTACTTACTGTCTACTGGTTATGTTCACTTGGTTCAATTTTGACTCTGTATACTGCCTAACTTGTGTCATGTTGTCTTCTGTATGAACCTGTATCTCACTGTATCTGTATCTCATTGTACTTTTCCGGGTCGTACCTGAAAATAGACATATAACTTGTCTAGTGTACTTACCTGGTCAACAAAAGCTAAATAAATAAATAAAATCTGGAACATTTTGTTCTCTGACAAATGGACCTTATCATGCAGGTCTTGGTTTTTTGTAGCAAATATTATGAATTGAGTAAAAAAAAATCCAGAAACCTGATTGGCTGAGGAGCTCATAACCCAGTGCTGATATCCCAGCACAACAACAATGGAAAAAGATCCATGACCTCACTGACCTATTAACATAAAGCAGGCCTAGCTGTATCAATACACCTCAGCTCATGTCAGCCCGGTGATACAATGGTAGTGCTACCATTTGTGACACCAGTGACCTGAGTTCAGAAATGAGCTTGAGTCATCGTGGGCCAGCCGAAGGAAGGAAATTGGAACATCCATCAGACTGCTTTCCTCCTTTGGGGTTCCCGGGGGAGGGCAAATAATGGGAAAAGGGGTGCGGGCCAGGCAGATGAAGCCCTGCCTCCCAACTCCTGGGTTCCAACTGGATGGGTGGGGGGGTGGAATCGCCAAGGAGCTGATAGCAAACCCAGCCTTGGGGGGGGGGGGGATGAGAGGCCAGCACAGTAGTTTAATGCGGACAGCCCATGGAGTCCTGGGAGTACAGGCAAGAGGAGCCTCAAAGGATGGAAGGAGGTGCTGGGGGAAGGCGGAAGGAGGTCCTAGCCAGAGGACTTTGGGGAAGGGGAGATAAACAGAATAAAATAAATGTACCTCAATTCACTTACATCTCCCAGCTACTGATCTAACAGCAAAATTACAACACCTCAACAGGACTTTTTTCTTTTTTTACTTTTACTTTTGTTACTAGTCTAAATTAAAAAAAATCTATTTTTTTACTAATCTCAATGGACCCATTTCATAATCACAGTAAGGCACTTTGTTTTGTGCTGGAATAATGGCACCTCTTGGGTGGTGGAAGCACTTGACCGAAAAAGAACCACAACTGGCCTGTGGTGTGGTGGAGAGGGGGGTTGACAGTATCTCTTCAACTGGTGACCTACACTCTCTAGGCATGGCAGCGGAGTCATTCATCCTGATGGAGCCCCTTTAACGGGATGGTGTTGGGTTGTTCCTGGGTCCTATTGACTTCTGTGGAACCTAGGGATGACCCGGTGTCATCCTGTGCTGTCCTAGCAGAGGGCCTAGAGAGCTGCAGAATGTCAACACGACATTTGAAAATGATGTGCTTGCATGGCTATCAAGGGCCAGGTTCTGGGCTCAGTTATCCTATAACTGATTATTTCAATGAAAAAAGCCCCCTTCCCCCCACCCCTGCCAGAGAGTTGCCACTTGTTTGCCTCAGCCACCCCTGCCTGCCTGGTGCCACAGTCTTGGGTCCAGGATACAGAATACAGTCCCGGGTCTCCCTCATGCTAGCAAAATATGCTACTGCCAGTATCATGAGTAGGGCAAAAATGTTTTTAGTACCAGGGCCAATATATTTTTTGTTTTGTTTTGTTTTCAAGAGAGGTTGTTTTTGTGCAAAGGCTTACAGGGAATAAAAGTTAATTTGTATAAGAAAAAAAATGTTTTCATAAAGAGTTTTTTGTTTTTTTAAATTGAAATGAATATCTGAGAGCATCAGGACGCTGAAGATTTTTCCCTCTGGTCTTGATCCAGTCAGAATGAAATTCACAGTAAAACAAGAAAGTGCTATAAAAGTAAAAGTGCGCCCTCTGCTGGTCAAAAGTACACACTGTGGTATAATGTGTATGGGTTTAATACAATAGGAAAGATCCAGAAGCAAATGATTTGATACCTTTTATTGGACCAACATAGATGAAACAAAAAGAACAAAGTTATTTTTGTTACATCTATGTTGGTCCAATAAAATGTAGCAAATTATTTGCTTCTGGGTCCTGTTCTTACAAGGACCAATACGGCAAAGACTAAATCTGTATGTCATACAATAGGAAAGAAAGCTTGGAGCAATGTTGGTCCTTGGAAAGCTACTCCTTGTATATAGCTTGATACCTTTTATTAAACCAGCATGTATACAGTGTGCAAAAATGTTACAGTAGTAATCAAGCTTTCAGTATAAAACAGCAGGTTCCTTTGTCTGGTGTTACAGTTCTCTGAACAGAACAAGCTGACCTTATATCTAACATTACAGCGTTTCGACGTAATTTTTTAATTTTTACTCTGATTTATGCCCGATCTCTTTGGCTGACCCATTCTGCCTCTTTTTCCACCCAGCCCCATTCCCCGTCATCTCTGGCACTTACCCCATCTTCATAAACCCTCATGGCCTACCCTTCACCCATGGTGGGGCTGTTTCATCTGGGCTAACTGGCCAAGCCCCTCAAGCCCTCTTTAAGACAGCATACTGAAGACAGGAACCACAGTCACTGGTGTGGGGTCTGCGAGGAGAGCAGCTTCATCCTGCAGGAGCCAGGGTAGTTTTCCATGCTTTTGTTTTTCTCTCCACAAGGACATTAGCTCACTCGGAGCTACACGGGGACAAGAGCATGCACAGCAGCAAACCAACTCTGAGCCCAGCCAACGGTCACCCTCCCGCTCTGCCTCCACTGTGCTTCCACCTGTGGTCTCCCAGGCGGAAGCACTGCAGCAGAGGCAGTGGTCCGCCCTTCCTGTGATGGGGGGGGAGACCATCCTCTGGGATGCTCAATGCTCCTCCCTCCACTGGCCCTCCGACAACGCAGGTTCATTTCCATACCTGGATCCCAGGCATCATAAGTGGGAGCTATACCACTGCACTGATGAGCCATCCATTTCTGTTTTTCCAAAAAGGTTTTTCTCCTTTGGTCATGTCCATCCTTCAGGGATATATCCTGGTCCCAGGTATGTATCCTGTTCAGTCTTATGTCCCTGATCTCCACCAGCCCCAGCAACCTGCTAGTTACTACCACGGCTTTTCCTTCTGTGGCAAGGGCTCTGGTAGAAGGGCCATACTCACTCCTCTGGCAGTCCACTCTGTGGACTCAGGTCCATTGCTGACAGGCACTAGGACCCAGGGGAATGCAGGGCCAAGACCATCATTTAGACAGATATTTTTGTTTCCATTTTCTTGGGCCTCCTCCACCTCTCCAACATGAGTGCAGCCTATGTCAGGCTCCCACACAAACAGCACATCCCCTGGGGCAGAAGCAAGCTCCCTGGCCCAGCAGCGGAGGTTACTGTGACACCATAGCTCACTACCAACCCTCACAGGCAGAGGCACACTGCCACACAGTGGCTGCCTCAGCCTAGCCGACCTCCTGATGTGGTGACTTGTGTTTGTTCCCAAGCTCAGGCCGTTTGCACGGCAACAGAACATGCTGTCACTATTCCATCAGGGTGGCCCAATGACGGTCCATTTTAATGTAATTTAGATAGGTTTGTGTAGGTGAAGGGAGGCCTTCAGATGTAGAAGGGAAGCATTTAGGGAAGTGCTAAAATAGTCACATGAGACAGGCAGGGTAGCTGAGGTTTCTAGGTGTATTGAAGTGGTGATGTGGCAATGTAAAAGGGAAGTTACTTTTATGACAAAAAGAGAAAAAAGGCTTCTGACAGGAAGCAGAAATATATTTGCTAAATTAGAGATGGAATAAAAAAGAAGAGAAAAAAACAGTAACTAGTAAACTAGAAATTGTGAGATACAAATTTTTTAAAGGCTTAAATTTTCTCGAGTTTTTCAAACATCTAGTTACAGAGACAAAACATTATAGACAGTATACAATTAGACCCTGCAGTTCTGTGTCGGTCAGGTGCTATCAATGTATACTTAAGTGTGGAGGAAGGGTGGTCCAGCAGTTGGTGACCTAGGTTGTACACCCCACAACCCATAGAGATAGGCATGAAAACAGTGATCTTGGGCCTTTCCAGGCTAAGTAACTGAGACAATACATTTGGACAATGAACTGCTTATCCACCAGAGTGTTTCTGGAGGTCTGTTTGTCAGAACAAGAAGTTAGGTAAGGGTGGGTGAAAGATATAGGAAATATTGGTTGGGCAACTATGCACAACCAGCCTGTGCTGGAACAGAGGGGTCCTGATTACATCAGACTTTGAAAGTGAAGCACAAGCAGTCTGGTGTAATCAGAAACCTGAGATGGAGCTGGCCTGTCAGTGCAGCGGTAGTGCTAATGCTCACTACGCCAGTGACCCAGGTTCGGGTGTGGACTTGGGTCATTGGTGGCCAGCCAGGGGGAGGAGATAGAGTGTCTTCGCTGTCCTCCTCCGGGGAGGGAGGGCTGTCATTCCTGCTACAATACCACCACCTGGGTGACCACAGGTGGAGGTGCAATTCGGATATGCCGTGGGTGGGGAGGAGGTCGGCCGAGTTTCAGGACAGCAGTCACATTGTGACATGCTTCCGTTGGAGCTCCTAGAGTGCTGACGTCTTTGTGGCTGGGAGAAAAAGCAGGAAATACCCCCACAGCCGAACCTGGAGATGGTCTCCAGTATGCAGCCCTTCTACCCGGATGTTCCCTGAGAGGCACCTGATGAAATTACAGACAGGTGGGGGGGAGTGGTAAGGGGAGGACTGCTATACCTCTCCCCGCCAGAGGGCAAACCAGGGCAGCACGGAGGTGGCCCCAGGGAAGAGGTCCAGGTGCAGCCACGCACTGATGCCTAGGAGAACCTGAGGGAAGGGAAGGCTGTGGGAGAAGGGGGCATAAACAGCAAATATTTAAAAAAAAAAAAAAAAAAAAAAAGATGGCAGCACAGGCTGGTTGGGCATGTGGTTGCCAATCAGTGTTTTTTATATTGTATAGTTTTTTTGTTCTAGTTTTTTTCTTTTTTTTTTAACAAAAGTGTTCAGTAGCACTGTGTAAAACACCAGCTACCATGGGGATTGCTTTTCTTTTTTTTTTTTTACTATTTTCTTTAACTCTTGGCTTCCTCTGGTGGCCCCCCCTTTGGACCAACCCCTCAAGCCCCATTACCCGGCTCCCTCTGGACTTACCTTCATCGCGGTCCTCTGCCACTGGATCCATGGTTGTGCCCGGCCACCAGTGTGGCACTTGCGAGGGGTTGGTCTCTCATCCTGCCACATGGAGGGTTTTTTCCTCCACTTTTCTCCCCGGGCCCATAGATGTGCAATTGGCACAGCATCTGAGCTCTGCCTCCGTGGAGACTGCTCCAGCGCCCTGTACGTGGGATCCCCCTCTTTGTTTGTGACGTGCTAGTGCTATCACCCAGCCACCACTGGGTGGCAGGCAAGCAGTGTGCTGCAACATCCCCCCTCCCCGAGGAAGGAGAGCTTTCTGGGGATGCTCCATACTTCCTCTCCCTGCTGGCCCCTGAGCAACCCGAGTCCATTTCTGACCCCAGGTCGCCGGTGTAGTATGAGGTGTGGCATCCAGCACCTCAACCTTCAGCACCACCAGGCTGGCCCTTTTATTTATTTATTTTTTTTTTTGCCTGCGACCACCACAGCTCCACTCCTTTGGGCACTCACATGCTGGACCTCCCTCCATCCCATCAGCCAGCATTGTCTGTTGCTGCATATCATCCATCAGACCCCATGAGGTCTGACCTGTCAGGTATGCCTGTTGGTTTGGCTGATCTCCGGCAGGGGGCTGAACCGGGATCATTGGCAGGAGGGACAGCACAGCCTCAGGAGCAGAAGGGAGCCAAACAAAGGCCATCATCTGGAGACATGGCAGCCATTTCTCCCCATTGTTCTGATCCTCCCACTCTCCTCCCCTATTGGGTGTGTGTGCTCATGGCTGACTTGGGGGGAGTGCCTAATGGCATGTGGTCACCAGTGCCATCAACAGCACCACCACTTAGCCACCACCAGGAGCTGCGACAGAGCAATACAGCAGCTACCCACCCCCTCTAGGAGAAGAGCCTCTAAAGGATGCTCTAAGAGCCCACCCTGCCAGCCTTTGCTCCTGACGTCCCATGCTCAGGGTGTAAGCTTGGGCCACCAGCATGCCAGAGTGATCCCCATCGCTTGGCATCACAAAGCTGACTCACCATAAGGATTTCTGATCACCTGGAATATTGCTGTACCACAGAAGGGTACAACCACATTCCATGACCATTTGTTTATTTATTTATGTAAAATTTTGGTAGCTTGGAAAGGCACACTGAGCCTAGGCTCATTTCCAGGTGCAAACCAGGGGTTGGGGGGAATATGAGTACAGACATAAAGACATTACAAGCATTCAAAGTTCAAAAATACAAAGTACAAAGTGCAATCTATACAGGCAGTCCAAGTGAGGAAATTAAGTAAGAAGTCACATGAAAGAACAACAGTATGGAAATATTCATTGAATACAATCAACAGAGCATGGATTCAATATGTGGATACACTGATCGATGCATGCTAGACTGCATAAGCATTGTGTTGAACAGAAAGCAGATTGGAAGCCAGGAGCACAGTTTGCCCAGAATTAGGGAGTCATAGGCAGGTGTGGGGACAGGAGAAACTGTGAGAAAAAGAAGGGATGGTTCAAGAGGAGGAGTGACAGGTACGGAGGGGGAGAAGGAATACACCTTAGCAGGTGTCAAAAGATATGGAGAGAGGGGGAGAGATGAACGGAAGAAGGGAGCAGGTTCCAGAGTGAGGGGAGTTGGTAGGAGAAAGCAGCTTGCCCCGCACATGAGTGAGGATAGGGAACAGAGAAGGTGCAGGAATCCTTGGAACATAGAGAGTAAGAAGAGGAGGTGGGGGGGAGTGAGGTACAGTAGGAGGGAAGAGAGCCAAACCACTATTTGACACTGAAGGTGGAGCAGTGAGACTGGTAATGTAAAGGTGGTGAGAGAATGTAAAGGGAGAAATAGAGGGAGCAATGGTGAGTGCGGAGTGGAGAGTTGGTAGTGAAAGGACAGAAGGCATTACAGAGGGTGTCCGATCTGACAAGGGAAGAGGATGGAGCAGTGCCATAGACCACGTCTGCATAATCAAAAACCAGGAAGACCATTCGTTCCCAGCGGACCTGGGGAGAGAGGCAGTCCTTGTTGCAGTACAAGGTGCCAAGCTTGGAGCCAAGCTTGGTATGGACAGAATCAGCATGGCAGAGAGGTCAAGCTTGGTATCTAGCCACACACCAAGCTACCTGAAAGCAGGGACAACCTCCAAGTGGGTCCCATCCAAGGTGGAGAAGATTGGGGAAGGTGAAAACCTTGACAGTTTCTGGCTGGTGCCAAAGGTCATGGACACAGCCTTCTTTGTGTTAACCCAGAGTTGGTTGCCATGTAGCCAGTGCAGCACAATTGTGGAAGTCGTAATGGAGAAGGACCTCCACCGCTGAGGTTGAAGAGCCAGAAGTGTAGATGACCATGCCATCTGCATACATGTGGATATGCTAAGGGACACAGGCACAGAAGAAGTCATTTAGGAAAACTGAGAATCGTATCAGACCCAGGATGGAGCCCTGTGGAACCCCTGCTAGAATGTGGGGGGGACAGAACACCACCCAGCTGAACTGACTGTTGACAGCCCATAAGGTATGAGCAGAACCAGTCCACAGCAGATGCTGAAAGGTCAGCAGAGTTTAGCTTGTCCAAGAGGAGTGAATGGGACACCGAGTTGAAGGCTTTGGCTAAATCGATGAATATGGCTGCGCTGATATGTCCCTGATCCATCCCAGTGAGAACAGAGTCAGTTACATGCATTAGGGAAGAGAAGGTAAGAGTGCTTCTTCCTAAAGCCCAACTGGTAAGATGAGAGGAAAGCTGAGGAGTAAAGGAAGTCAGCAAGCCTAGAGAACACAATGGTCTCTTGAAGTTTAGCAAGAGAGGGGAGGGGTGAAGTTGACCTGTAGTTGCCTGGGGAGGAGGGTCACCCCCTCTGTACAGAACTTTGAACTGTGGTACAACAGCATTTCAGCTGATATGAGTAATCCATGCAGAACAAACCTTCCCTATACATTATAAACTAATCTTTTTGTGCACTACATCAACCACTTTGTTATCAAATAGAGCATTCAATAAAAAAACAGGATAATACAGCTACTAACATAAAACATTTTACAACAATATTTCAGTGTATGAAGTTGATCATTTAAGAATTCAGAAGTGGCTTCTAGAAGTCCAGAGTACCAGGTGATAATATAAACCTTGTGCACTGTTGTCAGTCTGGAAGGCTGTGTGAACTTGTTATAAACCTCTGAACTAGGGGTAGTACAGCTATAAGTGTAACTGTGGTATTCCTAGGGTGTTTGGGGGTGACTCCGTCAGTCAGTTACATCTGAGTCTTGCTTTTCTGTGTCAGGGATGGTTATTAATGCTTCCGTTGGGCCAAATTTCCTTAGGTACGCTTTCTGGACATTGCACATACTGTGAGCTAGTATTTCAAGTCTGAGACATTGTAAGACACCTATCATCCATTCCTTGTGCATAGTGGACATTTTTTGAGCCATAGTTTGAGGATTTGGTGCTTATCGGTGTTGGTGATAAAGAAGATTGCCATGTTGTCTACTAAGGACGACCCTTGCTTTGGCAACATTACCATTTCACACCAGAATGTTTGAATAAATGGGTATTCCCATAGTAAGTAGATCAGAAAGCCTTCTGCATGGTCACATTTATTACAGTGGAGTGTAGGGATCGCTCCCATTTTATGAAGTTTAATCAGTGTCATAGATAGGTTATTTAGAACCTTGAACTGCTAAATATTGAGGTCTACTATTGAGGTAACTTTTTTTGCAACCTGCTACAGCTTCAGCAACTTGTTGTCCCAATTCTCTGTTCCACCAGTTTGTTATTTCAGCTGCTTGGTCATGCCTTTGGACCATTAGAACATTGCACCACTAGGATATGGATCGTTAATTTTTCATATGGAGCAGTATTTCTCTTTCTCATTTAGAGCGTACGTCCTTAGGAACTTCATTCTTCACTGCTATGAGAGGGCATGCTGATGTTGTAGTATCTGTATGTGTCTACTGGGGGCAGTTTGCAAGCCTCTTGTAGCTGAGGAAAGAGGATTTACTTGTCTGAATCAAATCATCTGTTAGGCAGATTCCTTTGCCTTTCCAACTTGAAGAACAGATCTTGTTTCCATTAATCTTAAGATTGTTGTGCCATAGCACTTGTAATGTGCTGAGTTTGAGGGAAGCTTTGGACTCCTGAAGCACTTTGGTAAGCATTGCATGGGTTACACCTAAGGGTGAGTCCAAAAGGGAAAGTGGTGAGTGGCTGTAAGGAATGGCTTCTAGAGCAAATCCAGCCTTTTGACTTGAGTCTTTTGATGGTGAACCATTCAGCTACAGTATCTAAACATGGGGAGAGTTCACCACCTGTGGTAGCATCCAGTGGCTAGTTGGGTGGCAGAGTAGTAGAATGCAATATTTGGGAACTTGAGACCCCCACTTGCAGAGAGGTGTGCCAGTCATCTGAAGGACAATCTTGGTTTTTCATGAGCCCAGTCAAAGTCAGATATTGCTTTCTGTAGGTTTTTTATTCGGCTTGTTGGGATAGAGGCATGCTGCATCGACATTCTGAACAGGGCACTTAGGATATTCATTTTAATGGCTGTGATTCTTGGACCCATTGAGAAGGGAAGCCTGTGCCACCTTTGTAGATTGGTGTTAATGTGTTTGGATAATTCCTTGGTGTTAATTTCAATGGTCTCTCTAGCTGAGAAATGTATGTCAGTACCCAAGTAGTGGATGGTTTTGTTTTCAACGTCTCCAGATAGTAATACAAATACATAAGCAAAAGAGAAATGAAATGCCCATTTCTTTAAAATTATACTCCCTATGAAACAGCTTAAGCCTAGGCAGTCATTGTTCTTCACTGACCCTACACAATTTATACCCTGGTTAATCTTCAATTAAAATATCTATATTTTTTGCATCTGAATATACTCCATTGTATTCCAACCAGTCCATCCCCTGCAGCAATGTATCCAGTCCACTCAGCAAAACAAGGCTGAGTAGACAGAGTACAAATCCCCTGTTGACCATTATTATTGCCATTCTCTTATAGTAGCAATTTTCTACACAATATCACAATACTGCCCCCTTCCCCCACAAAACTATATTTAATTAAGCTGGCAATTAAAGTACAAATAAAATAAATAAAACAAAAGGAAAAAAACTTAATAGCCTCCCCTCTGAGCCTCCCTCGTAAGTCTCCCACCGGAGGTGCCTGACATTCCTGCTGGAGTCATTCATGTGGGCATCTATTCCACAGGCAGCCGTTGGAGCAGCTGTGCTTTTTTATACTGTGGAGCCCTGCTCCCTTCTGATGTCCCCTGTAAGCCCCACTGCTTACTGGGACAAACCGAATATGTGCGGAACCAGGAGTCAAGGTGCTGTAAATGGGCAGGCTCAGACCAGTGCTCAGGCTGGATTACTCTCTAAATTGCTGCAAATCCCACACTGTCGCACTTCCCAAGGCCAAAGGTCCTTTGCATATAGGGCACTTAGCTGGCTAAATAATCTCAGTAGTGACATCACTGCCCTAGCAACTGTGGGTGCCTTCATTTATTTATTTTTATTTATTGAGATAATCAGAAAGACCTTTAAGTCAAAGACTCATTTACAAAGGTTCCACATCATACATGAAGGTCCAGGGACAACATTTGTTACAGATTACAGAACATTACATTACATGACAGGCATTAGATTACATAGTTATTCAGTAAGTGGTTTTCATTTAATGGAAGCAGAGGCTTCAGTACTTTAGCACAGCCATAAAGTTACAGGAGTCTCTGTAGTAGGCTGATTGTCATTGGTGCAATTTGGGTAAGGGGACCAGAGGAAGTTAGATTAATGTGAGAGAGAGAGATCATCATACGGGGGGGGGGAGGGTGTCATGGGCAGTCATGTAGGTTGGAGGCTAGAAGGTGTTTCCTCAGTCTGGATTTAAATGGGCCAATCCTTATTTCATTGGCTATTTGGCTTGGGAGTGAGTTTGTCCAGGTAGGGGCTTGGTAGCAAAAAGTTCTTTGGAATTGGGTAGTCCGACAGCGGGGTACCCATAGTAGAGGCTTGTCTGAGTTATGGGTGACTCTGACAGCCACCGCTGGGTGGATAATTGTGGAGAGAGTAGGGGGCACGAGACCTAGAGTCAATTTTTTGGTCATAAGGCAAGTGTGGTACCTGATTCTGCTGTCTAGGTTTAGCCAATTTGTGGTACTGTAGAGGGAGCAAGTGTGAGTGAAACAATCGCATCCGAGAATGAGGCAGCAGGCTTTGTTTAGAACAAGTCGGAGTCTGTTGAGTGAGGAGGTGGGTGCAGCACTGTTAATGAGAATACCGTAGTCCAGAAGGGAGAGGACGGAGGAACTGATGGTTAGCCGTAGAGCCTCAGGAGTGAGGCAATGTTTGTACCGATAAAGTACGCCTAATCTAGAGTTAAGGGCAGCAGATAGGTGAAGAATATGTTGATTGTAGTTGAGGGCTGAGTCTAGTGTGATCCCTAGATATTTAAAGGTGGACACTTGTTCAAGAGGGGTTTGACTGGCAGTGAGAAATTGGGGGCAGAGGTTCTTATGGGGGTTCCTTGGATGGGAGAAGATCATAACTTTTGTCTTGTTGTAGTTGATTGTTAGTCGCTGGTCAGTGAACCAGTGTTCTGCCTCTTGGAATGAGTGTTGTAGGGTTCGATGGAGTTCAAGGGGGTCAGGATTTGAGGTGTACAGAATGGCATCGTTCACGTAAGGGAGCAGGCTGCCGGAGCAGGCCGACGGGAGGGAGTTTAGATGAAGACTTAAAAGCAGAGAGCCAAGAATGGAGTTCTGCAGAACACCGGAGCGGACAGGGAGGGTGGGAGACAGGACGGTGCCTAACTTAACCAGCTGGGTTCTATCTGCCAGATAGTTTTTGAACCAGCTTGAAGCATCATCTGAGAAGCCACTGTAGGATAGTGTGTTTAATAAGAGGGCGTGGTTAACGGTATCAAAAACTTTAGAGAGGTCCACGAAGATGGCACCTGTGATGTGTCCTTTGTCCAAGGTGGAGTGGACATGCGAGGTGAATTCGAGAAGGGCGGTAGTGTTACTATGTCCTTTCGGATGCCATGTTGCTGGCTGCAGAGGAGGTTATATTTCGTAAGGTGGTCAGTGATTTGGTCGGTGACAATACGCTCTAAGGCTTTAGATGGGGGGGGAGAATGGAGATAGGGCGGTAGTTGTTGGTGGAGGTGCGGTCCCCACATTTATAGATGGGGTGATTGAAGCTGATTTCCAGTGGGAGGGGAATTTCCCTTGACAGAGGGACCGGTTGAGAATGTGAGTGAACGGGTTTAGGACTTCCGGTAGAGTGAGGTGAAGAAGTCATATGTCTAGGGAATCGCTACTATAGTGAGAGTGGCTTAGGGCCTTGGCTAGGTAGGGTTTGGCAGCCCCAGTGGTGAGAATGTGTAGATAAAAGGGTGGAGTAGGGGGAGGAGTGGGGTGTGTTTGGTCAGGCGGGGGTCGAAGAAATTTGGGGGGAGAACATGGTTGAGGTTAGTGAAAGCAGAGTTTAGGGCTGAGGCTATACTGCGGGGATCCGAGGAAAGGTTACCATCTATAACCATTTGGTCCGGGGGCAGGTTAGGGACTTTACCACAGAGTTCCTTGATATTGTTCCAAAATTTGTGCCCGTCTCCCCAGGTGGATGTTAAGGACGCTTTATAGTAGTCTGCTTTGGCAGTGTGTATAGCTCTTGTGCACAGGTTACGGGCCTCCCTATACCTTTGTCTGTCAGCTGGTTGAAGGGTTTCATTGGCAATGTGCCAAAGGGAGTCATACTGACATAGAAGGACCAGGAGGTGGTCATGGAACCAAGGGGCATGGTTACCTTTGGACATTCTCTTGGTAAGGGGGGTGAATTTATCACAGATAGCATTGAAGGTGATGATAACTAGATCAAGCGCTCGATCTGGGTTGAGGGTGTTCGCAAGGGGTGTCCAGTCCCAGTATCTGAGGTGGGCCTCAAGTTGAGAGAGTTTACCAGGGCCAAGTTTGCGTAGTAAGGTTATTTCGGGGGGGATTTGGGGGGCAAAGTAGGACCAGGTGCAGAGTACAGGCGAATGGTCACTTAGTGCGTTGGAGAGTACCAAGTTGCTGGTAATTTTATGGGGGCGGTTTCTGAAAACCAGATCTAGGAGGGAGGAAGTCCCTGTATGGGTGTTTACCCGGTTGGGAATGGTGACAGTTTGAGTGAGATCCAGTGCAGTAGCCTCATCAATGTATGTGGTGGCTGTTTTGTCTAACCAATTTATGTTGAAATCCCCCATAACTATTTTTTCATGTTGTGGGGGGTAGGGGGGTAGGGTGTTGAGATAGGATAAGATGTCCTGGAAAGCTTTTTTCTGGTCCCGGGAAGGGGGGGATGTAGACAATGGTGAGTAGGAGAGGGGATGCCAATATGCCTAGTGTTAATTTTAGGGTAATAGCCTGCGCCCTCGATGTTAGTTGAGGTAGAGGGAGCAATTGGCCTGAAAGCGTGTCCTTTAGGTAGAGAGCACAACCGCCCCCTCGCTTACCCACTCTATCAGAGCAGCAGAGGAGATAACCAGGGAGGTTAACAGTCAAGTCTGGGACAGAGGGGGAGAGCCAGGTTTCACCCAGTGCTATGATGTCTGGGTGGTGTTGGAGTGTCCACACCTGGAAGGAGTCCCATTTTTTTTGCAGGCTGCAGATGTTAATTGAGGCAATGCGCAACCCACTGACTGGAGGAGGGTAGGACAGGGGAGCTGTCTGAGGGCCAGGGTTGGGGTGGACATTGCCCGTGAGGAGAAGTAGAAGGACTAGTGACCTGAGGCGGATGTTACTATGTTGTGTCTTTAGTTGGCGACATTTTCATGATGAGAGCCCCGTGTTGGGTTTGTAAGTGGGTGTCGGGAGTTTCAGGTTATGGGGGGCATATAGGAGGAGGAGGAGAAAGTGGGAGAGGGGCAAAGGGTGAGGTGGGAGGGTCATTTGGCAGTTGCCAAGAGAAGGGGGGGCTACAGAGAGTCATGTGCCCAAGGAGATGCCAACTGAGAGAGTGGGTGAGGGTGAGGAAGATTATGGTAGTGTTTTTTGTGCTGGGGGTGGATGATGACAGAGGGGTGCCTGTGTTCCCTTGAACACTCTCCCTGCTCAGGTGAGGTCTGGGGGGGGGAGCAAGGTGGAGAGTGCCAATAAGCCTGTGGATGGGCGGTGGTAGTAATGTTCCACATCCCATTGAAGGGGGGTGGGACAGTAAGGGGGGTAGTAGGGTAATGGTGAGGAAGGTGGTCAGGAGCATGGTGTGGCTGGAGAGATGTGCAATTTTTTTTTTACATTTGGGAAATAAAAGCATTGAGGAGTATAGGACTTCTAGTGGTGGGCAGGTATAACCTGCAAATGAGAAAATAGGCTGATTGGTTAAAATCCCTTCGGGGTGTGGTCTTACGCACTATAAAGTTGCAAGTCCACCAAGGGTGGGGGTGGGGGGCAGGGAGTTGATGCTCTGCGTCGGCAGGGACAACACAGAGAGATTCTCCTGAGATCCTCTTCATGCGCAGCACAGCAAGAGCTTGTACCTTATTTCCAGCGTTTTGGTTCAGGGGGCCGGGGGAGGGCTAGTCCACTAGTCCCTCTTGACCTCCTACGAGCTCCGGGAAGCTTGTGTGTCTGATCTCAAGCTCCTGCGACTGCTATGACCAATCCCTTTGCTCACTCCAGGCAGCTGGTGGATGCCCACAGGTCCTAGCTCCACCTCACTCTTCCTGCCCCAAGCGCCTGTGACTGGCATGACTAATCGTTTACTCCCTCCAGGCAGCCTATGCTCCTTTTGCTCTTCCTCCTACTGATTGCCCATTACCCCACCTCCCAGCACTTGTGTCTCCACTGCCCAACTTATGCTCTTTTCCTATCCACCTCTTGACAAAGCTGCCTCTGGCTGCTACATAATAGCCCCCGTATCACCTCCCCCTCTCCCCTCACCCCTCCTCTCGTGTCCCTCCAGTTTCACTGTTTCCACCTCCCACGCCTCTCTTGACCTCTATGTACCCTCTTTTCCTTTGTTCCCATGTAAGAAACCTTTGTAAAAACATGTCACAACCTTCTTTGTAATTGATTGCTCTATACTGAAATTGTAACTCCAAGACTGTACACTCAGACATGGAACCTTTGTAAAAGAGCCTCAGCTCAAAGGTACTTTGTAATCCTAGACTTGAATAAATAAATAAATAAATAAGTTAAGTGCCACAAGCAGTCTGAATAGGTAACAGTTGCAGGCAGATGGTAACATGCCACTGTTAAAAGGAATCAAAAGAAATAAAACACATCAAAAGTGTGTATATATATATATATATATATATATATATATATATATATATATATATATACACACACACACACACACACACACACACACATCGTATATATATATGGCTATGTGATAGCGTATGAGATCGACATTTATCTTCATGAGTGGTCAGTGACCTCTTGACCTTCATGTGTGGTGAAGCCACAAGTGAGGTCAAAAGAGGTCACTGACCACTCATAAATATAAATATCATATCACATAAGCGCCCATCACAAGTCCAGTTTACATGTTATACTGTACATTACTGTTTTAAGCTACTTTTATGTTATTTAAAAGTCAGTCAGAGATGTGGAGTAGCAGCTTAAAGGAGGCTTCTGCCAAAGTTTAGATCTGTGATGCAACCGGAGTTATGGTCAGATTCAGAGAGGAAATGAAAGCTTGTATATAATTTTGTTTTGTAAGTTGAAAAAATGTGATTGTTTTAGCTGGTTACCCTGGGACTGGCAGCAGATGGGGGATCGAGTCAGTTTAGCCAGAGTAGGGTATTTGAAGCATTGGCAGGTGCTACGTGTCGATTCTTAGTTTGATAGTTTGTGCTGGCTGAAGCCCATGGCTCTATGGATCAGGGGACACAGGTGGCATAATGAACAGCTTGTATGATGTACCCAAGTAGCTAGATAAATTTTATGATGATAAAAAATATATCTAGCTACATGGTCTTCTGTGTGGAGGATAGTGTTTTTATTTAAATGAAAAAATGCTACTGTATACTATATAAATATATACGTGTGTGGCTCTATAATAGCATCCCAGGGTTCAAAGACAAATCTAAACCAGTTGTGTTTCATACATATTGTACATACATGTCACCAAAACACATGAATGGCCTTGCAGCCTCATTATGTATGTTAAGGTGTACATTATTCCTTAAGTAATTCTAACATTATTCCTTAGGTAATTCTATCAAGTAGCTGTTGATTATTTGTTGCAGGTATCTCTCCAGCCAGCCCAGTGGTGAGGAAGGTTGAGGCACCAGATGCCACACCTGCTGACAGACCAGCAATCCAAGTTCAGGAACAAATCTGGTTCTTGGGGGGTCGGCCAGAGTGGGAGAGTACTGAGAGTCTGACAACAGTTCTCCTCTCCTGTCTAGGGATTGAAGCATGACAAGTAAAATGCAGTTGCTGTCAAGAGATTCGGCAGAATGATGTAGTGCATCAAAGAGGCCCCACCTGAGCTGGCCTGCCAGCACAGTGGTAGGGTTACCACTTGCGGCACCAGCGATCCAGGTTCGGGAATGGACTCAGGCTGCTGGAGGGTCGGCGGGGGGGAGGAGGAGGATTGAGCTCCCATAGGCAGCTCTCCTCCTCCGGAGTGGGTGGGGATGTCTGTCCCACTGCTCTACTGCCACCTGGGTGACCATGGGTGGAGGTGCAGTGAGACAGCATGAAGAAAGGAGGGGGGACACCAGCTGGGAGCCAGAGGGTTAGCACATCACAATGTGCCCCGCCTCTAGGCTCCCCTAGCATGCCAATGTCCTGAGGGTGGCACCAGAAAATGGAAAAACTCTGCACCAGGTACTTGAAGATGGGACCCGGCCGTCCCGAAAAAACCCATAACCAGGCTCCACAGAGGGGTCGGTAAGGCTTCCCAATGCACACTTAAGAACTGGAGGGGACCATGGGGGTCTCTCTCCGCCTCGGGGTAAACCAAGGCAGGATGGGGCAGGCTCACCGACACTCCAAGGGAGTTACCTGGGGCAGGACTACGGAGGCGATGGCATAGGGCTCCCTGAAGATAGGAGCTTGATGTGGTGAGTAAGAGGCATAAATAATATATAATAAAAAAAAAAGAGGCCCCACTCTGAAGCACTGCATGCCGCTCAGGTTTCTTGATGCAAAAAGCGTATTGATGAAGTCAAGAGAGTGCAACATAGTGCCACCAAAAAGATCAGGGGTATGGGATACAAATGATATAAGAGAGTCTGGTGGCCCGTAACATATTTACTTTGGAGTAAAGGAGGCTGAGATGGGACATGATCTCCGTCTTCCACATACAGAGGAGTATGGATAATAGCAAACAGACAGAGATGTTTGGACAAATGTGCTCCAATAGGGCGAGAGGACATGCCCTGCAGCTCAGAGCTGGTAAATTCAGGGGTAACATCAGCAGACAGTTTTTCAGAAGGTGGTGAGCCTATGAAACAATCTGCCATCAGATACATTGGGAACGAAGATAATAAAGGCATTCATGGTAAGGCTGGGAAAATTTCTGCTTATCGAGGGAACCGCAAGATACAGGAGGGTGGGTAGAAAATCCCTATAAATTAGTTTGTGTCCACAGTATACTTATTAATGCCTGCTTATGAAGTGGGAGCAGACTTGATGGAGACACAGTCCCTTTTGACCTTAAATTACTGTGTAACTATATTATGCCCTGAAGCTCACAGATGCTAAATTTGGAGTAATGTCTTCTCTCTCAGGGAGTGGTTAACCTATAGAACAGCCTGCCAGCAAAAACAGTGTACATGAAGACAGAAATTGCCTTTGTGGAAAACCTGCGTAAATTTCTGCTTACCATGATGGAAGCTCCCCCAGGGAGCTTACGAGCAACAAAAGGGTTAACTCCCAGTGCCATGTGGGACCGCCTGTAGGTGGGTGGCCTGGTTGGGTGCAAGAGGTATAAATTAGGGGGAATGACACAAAAGGGGGATCCGATCTGTGAGAGGGGCTGTGATTCAGGGCCAAAGTGGGGTGATTGCCACCTCGGCCCCCCCATTACCTGCAGTGTGGCAGAGTCAGGGAGCAAGAGTGTGGAGCATTCTGGGAGGGAAAATGGTCGAAGCAGAGAACTTTGCTAGAGGAAGCTCAACCATGTTACAGAGAGAGAGAAGAGGTGGTGGGGCAGTGGTGAGAACCTGTCCCATCCCTCTCCTGCGACTGTAAGATGGCACCAGAGAGAGCTGATCAAGGTGTGGGTGGGACTGGGCAGATAGCATCGGAAGCCCAGGCACAAGTCTCTGTGAGCAGCTCCTTGTATGGGTAGTCCCTGCCATGTGTCCAGTGTGCCCATCATGTCATTCGCAATCGTGGTTGCCCCACAGCTGAGAGAGGGAGTCAGTCCTGGAGTGTTGGCCAAGGAATGTTACAGAAGCTACAGTCTGCAGGGGTTTGAGCCCAAGTAGTGCCACTCCCAATCCACAGCTGAAAAGTAATGGGGTCCACTCTGACAGGCTAGCACAGATGGGACCTGTCTAGACCAGCATCTAATTTTGTGCAGGAGAGAAGAACAGGAGAAGCGAAGTTGCTAAAAGTTGAACCAAGGCCTAATCCAGCCTCCAAGTATGTTGCTGCCACCAGAATATTGGAAGCCTGATTCGGCTTCCGAAGAGAAGCTAGTGGGAGATATTCATGATCAAGAGTGTACCACTGTGTGAGGTACTTGTGTACCTTGGAATTAGTTTCTGCTCCCATGTTACCCCACCCTCCATGAAGTGGCTTTGTGATCTGCCCCCCATCGAATTAAATCAAGTTTATGAACTTTTATTCCTTTGGACTCATTTATTGAACTGCTTTTGGGACTAATCCCTTTCCTTCCTTTAGCAGCAGCACCCTGTGAAGTTTGGGGCACCCCAAGAAGATCAGTGAGCTAGGTAAAGGCAGTTATTCCAGAGTAGCATCTACTGTGTGGTTGCCCCCCTCCCCTCAGACATTCCATCATACCACTAGACATCGGGGGGCTACAATGTGGGGGCTCATCCGGCATGCTGTTTTGGGATGCCCACTTTTGCCTGGACTGTATTTGGGTGCTGCAGCAGGAAGAATATTGGGTGCCCGGATGAGACTGGACTTCCATACTTTGAGCCCACCATTATTTTTATTTTATTTTTTTTTCAATTATGTTTCTTCTTCCCCAGCTCCAGAACTCTCTCGGGCCACTCCGCTCGCCAGGTCCGCTCTACCGCCCGCTGTGGATCCTGCCTTCTTCAAAGTCGTTACTTTCTCCCTGAGCCCCAGGAGGGACATGGGCCCAAGGAGACTGAAGGGGCAGAGGCAGGGAACCAGCACTGGACGTGCAGCAGTGGCATTGAGAGGGCCGTTGCCTATCTGGGCAGGAGGGGTTTTTATGTAGTAGTCCCCGAGATACCTCCTCCCCCCCTGAGCATGGCATGCACTGATGCCATGGCGCATGGCAACCCTGCCGGCGTCTGCCTTGCTCACCCATACATGAGGTCTGCATCCTGCAGTGCCCCCACTCTCCACCGGGGGTCTCTGGGATGCCAGACAACCCATCACCCTCCCTCCAGGAGAGAGCAGCCCAACAGACGCTCAATCCTTTCCCTCTCCTGCCAACCCCTGGTGCCCGAGCTCACTCCCGAACTTGGGTCGCCAGCATGGCGCAAGGTGTGGCATCCAGTGCCTCAAGTAAGCAATGTGAGAAGTCAGTAAGGAGAGCCAGGGGGATACTGGGATGCATAGAAAGGGGCATCACAAGTAGAAAAAGGGAAGTGGTTATCCCTCTGTACAGAGAGTTGGTGAGACCCTATCTGGAGTACTGTGTGCAGTTTTGGAGACCTCATCTATGCAAGGACATAGACAGGATGGAAGCAGTCCAGAGGAGGGCAACTAAAATGGTGCAGGGTCTGCATCAGAAACCATGTGAAGAGAGACTGAGAGAGCTTAATATGTATTGTATACCCTTGATGAAAGGAGGGACAGAGGGGACATGATAGAAACGTTCAAGTACCTCAAGGGAATCAACAAAGTCCAGGAGGGTAGCATCTTTCAGAAAAAGAGATGTGTAAGAACAAGGGTCACAATTTAAAGATAGAGGGGGGACGGCTCAGGGGTAATGTGAGGAAATTTTTTTTTTCGAGAGAGTGGTGGATGCATGGAACCGCCTTCCTGGGGAGGTTGTTGGGTCTAAAACAGTGGGGGAATTCAAACATGCATGGGACAGACATAAGACAATTGTAGTGGGGGGTGGCAGGAAGTAGGCTGTTGGTTAACTAGAATCTGCAGCTTATCCAGTAGGTAGGGAAATGGGCAGACTGGGTGGGCCAAGTGGTCCTTATCTGCCATCAAAGTCTATGTTTCCATGTTTCAACCCTCAGTGCCACTAGGCCAGAGCCCACCATTATTGACTTGTAGAATTTTGAGTCTTCTGGGGAGCAGCGTCTGGCCTGTGGGAAGTTCAGCAACACCATGTGAGTATATGCTAATACCCCTGGTGCATCTGTGATTGGCCATGGAGACTGTTTGCTGGGGAGAGGACTGAGGCAGAGGTCAGAGGTTACGGCTGAAGAGAGCACGGAGAAAAAAGGAGGAGAGACAGAGGAGCAGCAAACTGCACAGCTCAGGTTTGTGTGAGATAAAGCGTGAAAGATGGGAAGCAACAGCTTAATCTGCATTGAGAAAATGGCACAAGCAGCAGCACCATCATCCAAAGAGGTGACTGTCCCTGCTACCATGCTCTGGTGGCTCTGGAAGACAGTGGAGAAACTGACCACCAAAGACCAGTGTGTCATCTGTGGTTACAAAAGACCAGGCATTACGGAGCTACCGATATGCCCAACGTGCTCCCACAGAAGCTGCTAAGGCCCCTGAAACCTTGTCGCTCTACATGCCTTTATGGGTTGGCCTGGACTGTTCACTTCACACAGTTCTGACACCACCAGCACAGAG
Organism: Neoceratodus forsteri; assembly: GCA_016271365.2. Classification (NCBI taxonomy): domain Eukaryota; kingdom Metazoa; phylum Chordata; order Ceratodontiformes; family Ceratodontidae; genus Neoceratodus; species Neoceratodus forsteri. Next base: position 1,410,386,455 of record CM028131.1, on the reverse strand, counting down.
GTCTGGAAAGAAGTACAACTGGAGCCCAGCACTGTAGTTTCACCAGAGAAGGGCACTAGCCATCTGCCCAGTCCTTCTCCAGCCCTGGGTTCCACAACTCCTGTTGGCAGAGAGAGAGAGAGAGGTCTTGGCTGTTGAGCCAAGTTATTGCAGAAGCTGCTACCTGCAGACCCTGGTACTGCACCTAAAGAGCAATCTAAGGGGCCTGCCCCTAAAGGCAAGGAGTGGCCAGATGTTGTGGTAGAGAAGGTGGTGGAAGAAGAGGGGAGCAGCTCGGAGTCAGATCGCTGGGAGGAAGAAAAAGAGCTGGGGACTGTCATAGCCAGTCTGAGCAACTAGCTGACCTTTGATGATCACATCTAAGAAAGAGACATACCTAAACTATATGAGTCACATATGTTTAGGTTCCCTTGTAGGGCTCCCACCCTGCCAGAGGCATGCCAGCAGCGAAGGGAGAAAATGGATCAGCTCAGGCCCACTGACCCTAGGGTCCTCACCTATTGGACCAGAGTGTGGCTCCCAGTTGGACAGGCTTCCCAGACCAGTGTATGCAGCATCCTAGACTGGTCCCAAGCCAAGAGATTTGTTAGGTGCCGAATCCATAAGGAGTATCCTGGACATTGCTATCCTTATCTCCCTGAGCATCTTTGGAACATAACAGAGGAAAACTGTGCCAACTGGGTTTTCCATGCCATGTTGGATAAAGTGTACATCAAGCACCGCATTAGCCCCTCAAGTACTGGACTACAACTTCAAAAAGCCCAATGCCATGCATGTGCCATGTGTGATATGCACGCCTACACAGGAATCATCTTGTTTAAAATGTTTGCTGTCATCCAGGACATTGAAGGGAAGCACACAAAATATTATATGATCAGCCAGGACTCTTTCAGAGAGGAAGTGACAAAGCCAGACCCCCAGTTTTACTACACTTGTGGAGGCCACAAGTCATAGGTCCAGCTCCCATCGAGATCCACAAGATCTACACAACTGTTATTGTGTGAGATCTTGAAAGGCCCCCTGTTTGGTTATTAAATAAGGAATGCTGAGCCCACTGGAAATCTGGAGAGACCAACCCTGTTTGTTCTTAGTAATTGTTCTAGTGCTCTTGTTGCCTGTTACTAGTTAATAGGGTTGAGCCTGCCAAACTGGACTTAAGGGGAAGTTATAGTTTAGCTGAACAGCAGCCAAGAGACTGCCTCAGAAAAAAAAAAACACTCACTGACTTTTTGATATCAGAGACTGAGCACCACGGTGCTGGTTAAATCAAAAGAAAGGGGTGGGCTCTGGAGCCTGAGCTGGGTAGCTGAGGTACACTTCAGCTCCTTTTATATAAAATTTTAATCCTTTAACAATATAATTTTCAGATCACTAATCTGGTAAAACTTTACCAACTTTGAAAGAGGGAGGATCAGAGAACAAAACGGGAAAGACACACAGGAATCCGCCAACGGGAGAATGTAGAAAAGATGGAGGGAACAGTCTGCCAGCAGGACCAAACACTCGCTCCATGCAAGGAGGAGCAACCGAAAGGGACGATATGGAAGAGGTGCTCCAATCTGTTGGACAGAAAATGCAACAACTGGCTTCTTCAGACTCTACAAACTCTAAATTAGACATTATGGCCAGCAGAATTGCAACTGTAGAGAAAGCAGTGGATACACTTCAGGGAGATGTGGAAGATGTGGAGCGGCACACTTCAGTGTGCCAAAGTACAACTTTACAGTGCGTTAAGGCACAACGACACATAAATAATAGATTGGATATACTGGAAAATCAAATCCGTAGTCAGAACCTAAGGCTACTGGGAGAACCGGAGGGAGCGGAAGGAGATTCAGCCCAGCTTTTTGTGAAGGACTGGCTTTGTGATCAATTTAATTCACATCTCACTGATGAGGATTTCTCTGTTGTTAAAACCTACTGATTACCACATCGATCCAAACCACTGGTAGAGCTTCCTAGAGTACTGATGGTGGTACCCCACAGTATGGGTATAAGAGATAGGATATTAAACCTGGCAAAGAGATATGGACCTCTCTTCTTTGAAAGTGCTTCAGTCCATGTGTTCCTGGACATTTCTTATGTGACCTGACTCCAACATAAGAAATTTGATGGGGTATGAGGGACACTCCGAGAACTGAACATACCTCACACAATTCAGTTTCCTGCCAAACTGCGGATTGTACAGGACAGCCAGGTTTATATATTCACGACCCATCAGGTGCCGGAAAGTGGGCAGTGAAGATGGCAGCTGCTAGGAAAAACATGAGGGACTCCGTGACTGAAGACGGAGAAGAGGACACCTGAAAACCTTTTTATATCTCTTTTCTCTTTCTCCTGTGATGGACTTGTTGTTAAACCTATACTTATGCATTTAGCCTTAATATGCTGATTTTGGTTTTTCTCCCGGTTTTCATAATATATTAAAGTTTTACCAGTTCAAAGTTTAAAAGTCAAAAAATATTAGAACTGCATCAGTGGGATGAGTACACCTTCTTTGAAGACGAACCAGGTAAGATTTGATGGGTGAAATGGTGTGAAGCGGGTGATAGCTAAGGGAGTTTTTTCTCTGGCTTTTACTGTACCCTTGACTAGACACAATGCTGTTTCTCTCAGATTAAAAATAAAATTAAAAAACTGCTATATTCCTCAATAGAGGGGTAAGTTTACATGAGAAAATGTTTAAGAATATCTAATGCTGTATTATGTGGGTCATAGGAGTTGTAATACAGTACTCTACGACTGAAACTTCATAAATGTTTTTGAATTACATGTAGAGAATTGCATGGCACCAATAGTCCTTTGGGCACTGGATAATTAGTTTCACAGTCGGACTCGTATTTAGGTTGTAATAGCCATAAACTCTTGGGCTGTAATCCCACAGCATCTAGAAATTCTGTATTATTGTAACTAGACATCTTGGTAGCCTTCCCAGTGAGGGATTAAGTGAGGGACACTGTCTCCTGTGTAAAATGAAAGTCTCTTCTATAAGTATGTATAACATATGTTGTTCCTTGCAGAGGACATTGTATTTGTATACAATTTACTCTTTAAAAAATGAATAAAATATAAATTAAAAAAAAGAAGAAGAAGAAGAGGGGTTCAAGTGCATTTGTGTGGGTGTGAGTAGTAGTGGGTGTTTATCAGTTCTGCAGCTTCCTTTTTCTAAATATTTCTATTACTAAAAAAAAAGGGTTACCTGTGCCCCTGTTGGAGCTACAGGATGTTGTTTAGATGCTTTAATAATATTTGGTGGGGTAGGCATAATCATCTAATTAGCTAACCTGGTGGTAGCAGCATAGGGAAAGATGATGTGGCTTTTGGGTAACAAGGGAGCAGGGGGTTGGGACTGTACTTCCATGGTTTAGGCAATCCATCTGAGGGTGCAGTGGGTGGGTCACCAAGTTCCCTGGGTAACTTAGGCTTGCAAATAGCAGTAGTTAGTATGGGTAGTGCAGTGGTTTGGACAGAGAAGTTTCTACCGTTACAGCGGTGCCAGGTGGCACCTGGGAAGAGAGTGTATATATCTCTTCTTGGGGGTCCATTCCATGTAACTGGGGTGAGCGCTCACCAGGAGGTGAGCATTTGTGTTGGGGGAGAGTGTAAGCCCCCCCAGGAGCTTATGAGTAACAAAAGGGATAACTGCCAGTGCCATCTGGGACCATCTGCAGGCAGGCGGCCTGATCAGGTGCGGGAGATATAAACTGGGGGGGATTGGTTTGAAAGGAGGATCTGGTCTAGAGAGGGACCATGGTTCAGGGTCGAGGTGGGGAAACTGCCACTCTGGCCTTCCACTACCCGCAGTGTGGCACTGTCGGGAGTAAGAGTGTAGCGCATTCCAGGAGGGAGAACAGCCAAAGCAGAGAGGTTTGCTGGATGAAGCTCATCTATGCTGCAGAGAGAGAAGAGGTGGTGGGGCAGTGGTGAGAGGCTACCCCGTCCCTCCCCCATGATTGTAAGATGGCACCGGGAAGAACTGATCATGCAGCAGGTGGGAACAGGTAGACAGTGCCAGGAGCCCAGGCATAAGTCTGTTAGCAGCTCCTTGTATGGGTAGTCCCTGCCATGTGTCCAATGTGCCCATTATGCCGTTTGGAATTGTGGTGCCCAACAGCTAGAGAGGTAGTCAGTCCTGGAGTGTCAGCCAAGGAATGTTACAGCAGGTGCAGTCTGAAGGGGTTCAAGCCCCAGTACTGCCAGTCCCAATCCGCAGCTGAAAAGTAGTGGAATTCACTCTGGCAGGCTGACACAGATGGTACCTGTCTAGACCAGCATCTAAGTTTGTGCAGGAGGGAAGAAGGGGAGAAGCAAAGTTGTTAACAGTTGAACCAAGGCCTGATTCGGCCTCTGAGTATGTTGCTGTCACCAGAATATTGGAAGCCTGATTCGACTCTTAAGAGAAGCTGGTGGGAGATCTTCATGATCAAGAGCGTACCATTGTGTGAGGTACTTGTGTGCCTTGGAATCATTTCTACCCCCTTGTTATCCCACCCTCCATGAAGTGGCTTTGTGATGTGCCCCCCCCCATCAAATTAAATCGAGTTTATGAACTTTTATTCCTTGTGTAGACAATGGACTTATTTATTGAACTGCTTTTGGAACTAACCCATTTCCTCCCTTTAGCGGCAGTGCTCTGTGAAGTTTGGGGTACCCCAAGAAGATCAGGGAACCAGGTAAATGCAGCCATTCTGGGATAGCGTCTGCTGTGTGGTTGCCCCTCCCCTCAGACATTCCATCATTCTCATAGACTTTGGGGTGGGGGGGCTACAACAAGAATCAGTGGGTACCCTGGGAACAAGTGCAAACCCAGGCATAGAGGTCTGTTTCCATGCAGCTGCGCAAATGAAACCAGTAGTATGTACATTAGAAGAGGTGCATTCTGAGAGCTGACAGCTAGAACAGGGGCCCATTATACCCGCTGTAAGAGCAGTGCAAAAGCACAAACCTGAGTACAAGTGCAAAACATACACTTGACCAGGATTGCGACACAAACCACTGGATAGGGCTTATACTGTGAGCAAACTGGACTGTTTGTGAGCCACTTACCCTTTAGCACTGCTATGTAAAAATACTATATTGATACAACCCTACTCTACTTGCAAGGCACTTTCTTCAACTTAACATCTCTTTGACTGCATTTTACATTTCATCAGACACAATCCTCCTTACACTGATTGTATGTACAATCCAAACAGTGGAAGCAGCAATACTGCAGGCATGGGAAAACTGCTTACTCCAAGGGAACAAGGGGAGGAGTCACCTGCTTGAGATGAGGGGGAGAATCACAGGTTCAAACTCCAGCACAAGCCACTTAATCACTGTGTGACCTTACGCACAACACAACCTTTGGTGTTCAACTCAATCTAGTGGCACTAGGTCAGAACAGCACCAGTCTGTATAGCGCGGTCAAGAACCATGCAGTAAAAAATGCCGTCTTTTTTTTTTTGTGGGGCTCTGCCTCACACACGCCGCATTTAAAGAGCGGATCACGGGGAAAGACAAAAATTGTGAGGCCGTGGAATACTGTTTCCATAGCCCCTTGTAACAACAATAAAGTCCCTAGGCTGCAAAAATCTAGAGAGACCAGGATTAGAACCTTAGGCTTCACTACCACCTGATTGAGCTGTTCAATGCCTCAGCCCTCCATGCCACAGGAGCAGCTCAGCCAACTGCTCAAATTCTGCTGCCCATGTCCTCTGTCAGTACCACGGACAGTGACCAGGGGAGCGCTTACTACCTTGGGCTCATAATCCCCTTGCTGTGTCTGTGATAGCGGCTGTGTTATGTCGGCCTGTGCAACGCAAACTATTCACGGGTACTCAGTCTAGTTGTAGACATTGGTAGATGCTGGACCCAACTGAAAATGAGATGTTGCATAACACTTGCTGCTACCCCGCTATGAGCAACTGTTAGAATAATTATGCCATAACAATAAAATAATGATGTAATTATGTTCCTGTATATGTCACAAGCTGTCTGGTTGCATTACTTTCATGTGCAATGCTACAATATACCTGCTACAGACCACTTTAATAGTGCTTGCTGAGGTCTGCAGCCTTTTGTTTTTTGTTAAAACCAGCACTTGCCTAATTGACAGGGAGTCCTGTATTCTGCAAGGAAATTGTTCCACAGACTTGATTTGTTTGTTTTTGGTTTTTTATTTTTGTTTTTGACTTTCTTTCCTCCGGTCACCAGCCCCTGGGACATCCCTCAGAGATAGCCAACTGGCAGCTTGCCCACCTGCCTGAGACTCCCCCAGGCCAAGGTCCCCCCCAGAACTCCGACCTACACCCCTGCTCTGCTTGACCCCCAGGCTTGTACCCCCCAAGGCAACCACCTACCCTTGGCGCTCCTTATAATCCAATCTGCAGGTGGAGTGAGGCAGGAGTATATCAGGGACCTGGTTGGTGGGATACGGTGGTGGGCATGGGGCTGCCATGACTCCTCATTGTCCTCCCAGGCATCAGGGTTTTCCCTTGTTTACAACTGTGAATGTGATCCCCAGGGGTGCATACATGCAATGAAGTCCAGTGCGAGGCAGATACGCTCCCGCACCCTTCTTGCGGATGTCTGTCATTGCCCTCACTCCTTCCTGATGTGTCCCCTGGCTACAGCACCATCAGCCTCCTTTGCTGGGAGTCACTGATGCCAGGGGATCCACAGCCCACTCTCCGCAGGATAGGAGAGCAGTCCTCCAGCTGCTCTATCCTCTCCTCCTATGCTGACCCCAGCAACCTGAGCTCGCTTCCAAGCCCAGATCACCAGCGTGGTGCGAGGTGTGGCGTCTGGTGCCTCAACCCTCAGTGGCACCAGGCCACTTGCATTGGTTATATAGGAAAACAGCAGTTAAATGCCCATAAAAATAATTGTGATGGGGTTGAATAAGACCCTGTACCATTTGTTTTGCAGAAAGAGTTAAAAGAAGGATCTGTTCTTACCTCTCCTTTTTTGTCTCTTGTCTGTCTGTGCAATCAGATTCTCTTGTGAGACCTAGGAAATGATCACTCTGACAGTCTCACAATTCTCCCCCTCCTGCTATCTCCCTGCCTTCACTTGCTGTTTCTTGCTGTTTTTGTCTTTTCTTCCCTCTTGCTTATCTGTGGTTATAAGAAAATATGTGGATCTCTATGTGAAACTGGGTTCTTTGGTTTGAAAATGTATATAGTTATATTGTTGAAATGACTGCAAAAAGCTATTTGGAACTCAGGGGGTTAACCTTGAGATACAGTTTGACATCCACAAGCATTTGCAGTGCTGTCAACAGGAGATCAGTTCTGGGACACAATGTTTTTTTTTGTTGCACCTGCAGGAAAGAAGCTGACAAAGTTCTGATACATTTTGTGAGAAACAGGAGGTATCTTAATGAGCTCAGGAGGCAGAAGTTAATTGCCAGGAAAATACATTATATATAAAGAGAACACTCTTTTGTTGGAGAGAGAGAGAGAGAGAGAGATTGAAATTTGAAATTGAAAAGAACCCCTGAAATGAAGGACTTTGTTTTCTTTGTTTGTACTGCTTTCGTAAAGCGCTATCCTGAACAATTGTATTTTTTATTTTATGGTTATTGATAATAATAAAACACTTCTCATGGATTTTATAACTTCTCCTGATCTGCCTATGCTTCCGGACCTTTGCCTCTATGACAATAATGTCAAATTTTTCGAGCACAAATGGCAGTTAGTACATTCTAGAGGGGTTCCAACATACCAGTGGAACAGTATTCATCCTGCACCTCTCAAGAGCATGGGCTCCAGGTCTGCAGGAGCATTATTGTACAAACTGGTTTGTGACTCAAAAATGCTGCTTTCAATATTGCTCTTGCCTCACAAACTATTGGCCCAGCACTCCCATACCCAGTCTGTGAGGCATAAGTCAGTTTGTGCCATGAAAAACATTTGAATTTGTTGCCCTTGGTTTTGCGCCCCCCTCCACTCCTGTTTCATGAGCAGGGATTATTAGGTGTATGTAATAAAGGGGTGGGGAAACTTTTTATTATTTATCCTCCTGGTTCTTAACCCAGCCCCTTCTGCTGATCCCCCCAAGCCCATCATCCACCTTTTTCTCGGACATACCCCTACCTCAGTCTTCCATGGGTTGCCCTTCATGGTGGGGCTGCCAGTGGAGATCCAAATCGCCTGGCAGAGACTGAATGCAAATGGACAGAGAGACAAATTCAGCAGTGTGGGTCTGTGGAGGACCAGTGCCATCCTGCGTCGGTCACGGGTTTTCTCATTTTTCTTTCCCTATCCCCTGGGATGCTGTGAGGGCGCACATGTACGCACATGCAAGAAAGCACTGGATGGCACTGGATGGTGTCTCTCCCTCCCTGCAGCACCACTGTCCATTTCCATCTTTGGTCATCCTGGTGGCTCTGACATGTAGGTATTTGACACTTGTCCTCCCCGAGGCAGAGATTGTCCATGGTCAGTCTTGATCCTTTTCCCTCCATCCAGCCCGCAGTGACCCTGGCTCATTCCTGAATGTGAGAGACGTAGCGCTACCACCATGAGGATGGGTCAGCTGGGTAGGAAAGCCTTCTGAATTAGTGCATGTTTGTACGGTGTATGTATCCATCCCTGCTCATGAAGTGGGGAAGGGGGCAGACATGATGGACCTAGACTCCCTTCTGACCTTAACTTGGTAAGTTACTAACTTAGTGAAAAAAAGCATTTTTTTTCTGTTACAGAAATACACCTACATTGGCAGAAAGGCACAGTACAGTATGTTTGCATTCGAGTTGTACGGTTGTAATGTTAAAACTCTGTTGTGTTATCAGGATGTAAACATCAATGTTTTACAAAGTGTTGTACATGGATCATGCATTATGTAAGGAATAAGGTACAGCCAAGTGCACATAACTAGGTATTGCAAGAGGTTCTGCAGGCATTTACACATTTAGTTTGTATTGAATTTCTGTGCTAGTGAAAGGTCCTGGATTGACAGCACTGGTGACTGAAGCCTTTTGTTAGTTCATATTACAGGCATAACACATGTAGCTGCAGTGCACACTGCCATACATAGCCCTGGCAAGGTGCCAGTATGTGGCTGCACTGTTCTGGAGGTATCACCATGTAGGCAAGAGGGTAGTTCAGACTCTATGTTTGTTCAATCTGTCGCCTGTCCTCTGGGACTGCCAAAATGGGTGCCAATTAGCGCCAGTTGTGTCTGTGTTTTTTGTAACGCGGACACCTGTCCACTAGGAACCGAACTAAGACCCACCACAACTCATGCCACATGGAGAGCCACTAGATAATAATGGCTTTCAGCTGCTACTGACCAGGAATGGATTCTGAAGAGTCACCTAGAGGTGAAAGGCTCCTCAATTCATTGACAATTCACTGATCCATCCTGTCCTCTCTAGAGACTTGTATAAAAGAGCACAACTAGACCAGCACCAATATCGGCTGCACAAATTCTTTAATTAAAAAAATGCAAAAGTGCATAAAAAATGTACAAATCTAAAAACAAGACACACTCAGTTTCTCTGAACAAGCAGCTGGACCAAGAAGTAACTCGTGCAGACCCACTGACCGGTTTCTCCCAATGGCTTTGTCAGATGTGGGGGGGGGTCTGTAAGCTGCTACTGTGTTGACTAAATGTTAGCAAATTTAAAGTGACAGTGCCACACATCTGTGACTGAATTAAAAACAGTGGTAGCTTCCTCAGCAACAACAAATCTACTGCAGATATAAAATATAGACTATTGCATGGGGGGCAGTGTATAATGAGAATTTAATGCTCACCCGAGGTGTGGGGTGCTACATAATCAAGCATCCCACACTGAGGGTGGGCATTAAATTCGAGTTTTGCCCTCACCTTCCATGCATTGTTTTATGTAATTGCTGGCATCAGTCTTTTGGACAAATTGAAAGAAAAAGTATACTTTTCTGTTACTGGCATTGTAATTTTGACTGGCCACTAGATGGTGCTGCTGTGTACATTGTCCTTATTTGTGGACACTATTTCTTTCAATTTGTCAGGTCTTCCTGTCAGTTTTAAGATTTATTATTTATTTGAATTGTGGTCCTAGTAGCTGAAGTGTATTGCGAATTGAATAGCTGCGCAGCGTCAGCAATTGCGGTTGGGCTGACTCAGTTATGTTAGGTGCAAACTGAAAGTTTTGTTTTACTAGGAAGAAGAAAAAACAAAAGCCAGGAAAGAAGATAGCCTGTTGTGGTGAGTAGTTCAGTGTGGTCTTTGCCCACCCAGTGCCGTACTGAGAAAATAGCTGTGTTGCTAGTCGGCACAAGAGTCTCAGCTAGTCAGCAGGAGAGGGCTCCAAGCATGTGTACAAGGTGGGAAACCTGGCACGTGTTCACCGTTATAACCTGCGGGTTATAACGGTGAATTATAACCTGGTTTCCCTATGGAAAAAAAACTGATGCCAGTTATTACAAGCTATTAATGAATCTAATTTTATAAACAGCAAAATATTTGAAGTCCCTTGGATTTTTAAGCAAAGATGTGTGGCTATATCATATGCTCACTGGAGGTCCAATAGCTCAAGCCATTTCTAAATGATTAGAAGAGAAAGAAGAAATATAATCAGTTAGTAACATAGGCATTAAATAAATTAATTTATAACCATGTCTAATTAATTGTGCATATACGGGGGTGGCCAACAGTCTAGCAGGGTACACACGCTTTGTTGGAGCTCCGGAAACTTTTGCGATTTTGACTGCATTTGTAATATGGCATTAATGGTTCAGTGCAAATGGGGAGCCGCGATAGGTGGAACAGCGTCACGGGACCGTAGCCAGAGCGGGCATTAACCCAGCTTATATGCCGTGCCCGCTGAGGCAGGACTGTGAGCAGCCAGACCCCCAGGCTAGCAGCACTGGGTCCTGTGGGTGAGCAAGACGAGGAGCGACAGGAGCGCCAGAACGGCAGCCTCACTAGCCATCCGAGCATGGAACCGGGGAGGGGGGACCAGAACCTGCGGCAGACATCTGCGACAGGCATCTCGTGGCCAGCGTGCATTGAGGTAGTACTTGAAGCAGCCAGACCCCCAGCTTAGCAGCAGTGGGCACAGGTGGGCACCAAGTGCTAGGGAGGGAAGCATGCCAGATGAAGAGTGAGACGATCTAGAGGCAGACAGAAGCGGGGGGGGGGAGAGAGAAGCAGGCACGCACAGGAGGGATAGGTAATACAGTCCAACACAGAGACCCCATGCAGGCAAGTGGTGTATCGTCGGAGGAGCCAGCGAGAGGGAACAGGAAGTGAGCGAGCCCGCATGCTAATTTGTGACCGTGCGCACACCGCGGCGAGGGAGGCGCCCACCGGAGACCTCCAACGGGTGATAACACACAAATGGCCACATACATCGGGACAGCTTTTGGACGACCAACTGAGCCGCACTGGTTGCTATCAGTAGAGGTACACACTGGTTTGACCGCATCAGCAGCGTAATGCCATTTTCTGACACGGTCTGTAAGTACACTGTAAAAGTTTGCTCAGCACACCGACTCCCCATCTTATCTAGTTGCACTGACATGAAATGGGCTCCTGGCGACTCTCTCCTTGCGCGACCCATGTTACAAGCGCATTAAGCCCTCCGTCCGTGGCATCCCCAATCGTGATGCATGGTTGGGCGGTTGTTTGCCCTCGGCCTCCGGCCTCGGGCCACGACCCTCCCAAGCATGCATCATTCCAGCATTAGATGCCACCTTCATCATGGCTTAATGCTTACATATACTACTTCTGCTGAGAAAACATTTTTTTTTATAATAGTCTGGTGGTAATTGACTTGGTTCCATGACAGAGACCTCCAAGTAAGAATACAAAATGATAGGGAAGCCGAAAATGTAGGAACGGAAGATGCTACAGGAGCAGGTGCAGGCCCACAGAAAGTACCGAAGGAACAGCAGCAGCATGGTGACCCCCATGGAGATCAACTGGCAACACTAGAGTCACTACAATAGGCACTTACAGCATTTACTGCAACGATTCAACGCATCGATAAAAAGCTGGATATACAGAACAAAAAGGTGGTGGTGCTCGAACAGAAAGTAGAGGCGATGGTGGGGTTAGTTGCAGAGGCTGAAAAAATGGCGGGGAAAGCACCAGGAGCCTCCGTTGCCATGATCAAAGAACAGGGGGCAATTTGAGCCAGACTGGAGCAGCTGGAAAATATGGCAAGATCAGCCAACATTCACATATTGGGACTACCAGAAGGCACAGTGGAGGGAGATTTGCCTACTTTCTTGGATCGCTGGCTTACCAAAGCGATCGGATTTGGATTTGCAGTTCCCATACCGAAAGCCTACCAGATTAATCTGAAAAGGGCTGTAATCACTCTAGATGGTCCCCAAAATAATGTTATTTACAACTACCACATCTGCAATCTGGAATCAAATATTAAAATCAGTCAGAGAACACTCACTGATTATGCTCAGGAATGCTAAATTGCAGTTATTCCAGGACTATGCTTATGCCACAAGGCTCCATTGAAAAGCATACGAGGGGGTGATGGCAAAGCTACAGGCAGCGGGTGTCCCTTGCAGAATATTATTTCTGGCCCACCCTCAGTTCACCTTTAAAGATAAATCATACGGCTTTTGCAGGAAAACTCCTGGCTTGAGTGGAACCTGAATTTGAAGGAGCACAATCAGACAGTGAGTAAATGGAAGACTTGATGAATTCTACTACTACTATGGGAGGCCTGAACTGAGTAATGGAACTCATCTATTTGACTGTTTTGGAGTGCATCCCCGGGTACCATGGACATTCTCCCCACCCTCGACTCGTACTTTTTTACGTGTTAATTTTCACTTACTACAAAATGCTGTACTGCTTATGTGTATGGGGTGTGGGGGTGTGTGTGGGGGAGGGATGTTATAACATATAGACAGTTACCTCTGGGCTTCAGTTACTGGCCACGAGGTTAAGATGGTGTCCTCCACAAGGGCAGTTTAAGTTTTCACATGGCGCACACTGACCAGAGCCATAGTTTCTTGGGCTTGAGATGGTTGCAAGGGCGCTTGACATGCTTGACTACTGGCATATTCTAAATGTTAGTAATGCACCTGGAGCCCAACTTCATGTTAAAGCTCCCATGTACGTAGAGGATACATGTCTTCCTGATGACGGAAAAGTGTTTCAAGTCTTCTAGTTTGAAGTGGTTGTCTAAAGTTGAAATCATTAATACAAGTGTTTTTAAATGATAATTGCATAAGTTGCTCTACAAAGCTATTTTTAAAGGAGCTACAATACATGTGAAATATGGACTCAATGCTTTATAAGCCACATGGCAAGTGTTTTAAGATGCAGAGTCTATCCACTAAGCTGAAAGTCCAATAATGCATTGGCTGTGAATAAAGTCACTGGTGTGAATAATGAAAATGTACTAGGTGCACCTCCCCTGTGAGGTTACAATAGGAAAAGTGTCACAACCGGTCATGTACAGTATAAAGTGTAAAGTGTAAGATCTAATGTCAATGGTGTTTGAGCTTTTCTTGAAAGTGATTGCTTGATGTAAATTGCAACTTGAAAATCAACAAAAAGAAATTGAGCATATTCAATTATTTCATTAGTGCCTGGAGTATACAGTGCTCCTAGCTGCATATTTTATTTATTTAAACATTTGATAACCAGGAAAAGCACACTGAGCCAAGGCTCATTTCCAGGTGTGATCCAGGGATGAGGGGGAGGAAGTTACAACAGTATACATACATAGAAAAGATACATGAGAATATTACATACAATCACATAAATTTGAACAAAGGAGTTATTTACATTCAGTTGCACATATACAGTTATTTACAATCAGTTGCATGAATACAATAATATACAGTACAGCGGTTTTGAAGTTTAAAGAGCTTCCCTCTTTAAAGTTTGACCCTCAAGATTACCTCCCCTCTTACCCAACTTCACCTTTTCGATCCCACAAAACTTAAAAATGCACCATTAACAATATTCCAAAATCCGAGTTCTTCTGGATACTGGTCTATCCTCAGATCAGATCCTATGTTGTAGAATTATACACAGGACCCTCCAAGAGTAGTGTACCAATGTTGAAACCTGACATGGCACCCACAACATTGTTACCTAATCTCCCTGCAGACACCTACCAATGTGGATGGTACACATTTTGCCCCAATGTTTTGAAATCCACAAATTTCACTACTGTTAATGCAAGGCAGTCCTTTGAGATCAGGTCATTTATTAATTGTGGCACCTGCAACGTAATCTATCTGGCTACCTGTTCCTGTGGAGCGTCCTGTGTTCGGAAGACCTCATATCCTGTTAAGGTTCGCATTGGGGAGCATTTACACTCCCTAGCTGAAAATGACAGAACAAATGGATTAGCAAACCATGTGAACCTAAACAGGGACCAAGCCACACATGTTTTACATTTTGTGGGATAGGAAAGGTCAGGTTGGGTAAGAGGGGAGGTGATTTTGAGGGTCCGACTTTAAAGAGGGAAGCAATGTGGATTGTGCAGCTAGGAGCACTGTATACTCCAGGCATTAATGAACAAATTGAATATGCACAATTAATTAGGCATGGTTATAAGTAAGCATTAAACCATGAGAAAGGATGTGTCTACTGTGGAATTAATCCATGGTTGGAGGGGTTGGGCAACCATGGATTAATTCCACAGTAGACACATCCTTTCTCATGGTTTAATGCTCTTGTAACAGGGCATTCACTGTAGTAATGTGCATTTTTTACAATAATATAATGTGGTTTAAGAAACACACTGACAGCAATTGTGACGGTAAAATTTGTTACATTTATTGTGTTCACTTTTAACTGAAACACGAGTTCCATGAGAAAACCTTACTAATACTGTGGCTATCCAGATGTCAACTTTTTTTAACAATTCTATCACACAAACACACTTTTTCTACATCTAAACATGTTTTCATTTTACAAAACTAACTCACAGTTTCATGCGTGCACTGCTCGAAAACATCATCGGCTCCAATTCCTCAAGTGGATTGCATCCATGCTGGGATTGATTACATCATCTCAATTTAACTGCGCACTTCCTTTACACTATTTCGAAGGGCACCGGTGAGAAAACAACTACGAAAATGGCAACAGGTTAATGCTGTGACATACAAAATATTCAGTCATTGAACAAGCAATGTGTAAACAGGAATTATTCTTTGCAATGATTGTTTTACATTGTACTACTGCTGTCAAACTGTTAAATGATGTCATGGAAAATCTGAGGCACTTTGAGGAACTGCACTCTGTGATCTGTCTGTGGTTTTTTCTGGAGACGCATAATAGTTAAAATTTACAGCGCCATGTATTGTGAAGTTATGTAAATTAAACGGGGTGGACAAGTTTGCTCCACTGATGTTTACATTACTGGGAGATGTGCTGTGTGATGTTGTACTTATGTGTGCTGCCCCACTACTACTTCCATTCTTTGCAGGTGTGCATGGAAATGTACTGTGTAAGCCTGTTGTGCTCCTTGACTTATATACAGTTTCTGCAGATTTCGGTGTATTACTGATACTTTCTGATGGTTCTGACGATTGAGTACATTGGGGAGAAATGCTGTGTTTACCCACCGATAAAATGGATGACCATTTCTCATGATCTGACACAGATGGAGACCAGTAATTCTTTAAACTGTTCTCATTATCTCTCTGGATGCTAAACCTGCTTTAGACAGGAGATGCACAGCTGTGCTCCTGATGGAGTGGTTTGTATATCTCATCCTGAGGTCTACATCCATGGAAATTTGTGACATCATCTCCCCTAGGTAATTTTGACCCATGGGCTGCATCCCATACCAGATATCTTTTGTGTTCAGGATGTGTTGTGGGGATTTTTTTGGCATGTAATTAGAACGCTGAGGCATGTGGTGGGCAACGGGTTATATACTGCTTGAACAAAGACACTGGACAGTTTGCGCTACCTGGTTGAGCAAAAAGCACACCACGGAGGTTGTCTCTGTTGCTTTCAGTTGCAGAGTTATGATTTTTGGTGCTTTCATTAAAAGTCACACAGATGTACTCTCTGCCACACTCATACTTTCTCAGAGCAAACGAGTCCTGCTTTAACTTGTTCAGTCCTTCCCGACCCCTCCTCGCAAGACCTAGTTGAAATTCAAACCACAGTCTGTGAACTAGGCCATACTCAGACTGTGGATTCAGTTTAGGGCAGCTGCGGATATGCTCCAGATCTGCATTCGTGATCCTTGGGTGGTGAGCTGCAACGTCCTTTCCAGACCGTCTGTACTCCTTCAGTACTGCGGCTTTGAAGTCATAAGCCATGGCGATGTTCACTTTCCAATTGATTTCTACACTATTTAAATAATGATTGATTCCTGCTCTAATGCCAGTAAAAGAAGATATGCTGTACTGCTTCACCTCACTAGTGCGCACTGAGCCATAAAACCTCCGTAGCAGACTTGCGAGTTTGTCAATAGACAAATACTGTCCTCATATCGATGTTATCATTCACAGACTGCAGCCAATCCAGGAAGACATTTATGGACTAGCAGGTGTTCTTGTGAGTATTTCTTTCATTCTTCTTCATCTTTAGCAGGTCCAAATCTTCCGATGTTAACTGCACATGGCGAGTACTTTTTTCTTCACCTCCACTCATGGCAATGTTTTCATGCTGAGCTCCTCAAGCTTTCTTTTCTTTGCTGTGTTGTTTGTGGAAATGTGTAGCTTCTCACTGTGACTGGTTTCTCCATACTGGGAATCTACCCATTTATTTATCCCTGCTACTCCACAAATGTAAAATATGACAAAACTATCCATCTTCAGTGACTGCATTTCGATGTTGAATTTCCCTCTCTTTTGTCACTATCCACTAGGGTGGGTGGGTGCATGGGGATGACAACCAACACTGCCACTATCTGATGTGGCTACCTATGGTACTACAGTAGCAACGAGGGTCTACTTGAAAATTAGACCATGGTTGGTGTGTGATCACGTGTCAGCATTTGTAATTTATCCAATCATAGAAACATAAAAACATAGAATTTGACGGCAGATAAGGACCGCTTGGCCCATCCAGTCTGCCCATTTCCCTACCTAATGGATAAGCTGCAGATCCTAGTTAACCAGCAGCCTACTTCTTCCTACCCCCACCCCCTAGAATTGCCTTATGACTGTCCCATGCATGCTTGAATTCCACCACTGTTTTTGACTCCACAACCTCCTCCGGAAGGCCATTCCATGCATCTACAACCCTCTCTGTGAAAAAATACTTCCTTAAATTACCTCTGAGCTGTGCTCCCCCCCCATCTTCAAATTCTGCCCCTGTTTTGCACACCTCTTTTGAAAGATGCTACCCTCTTGGACTTTGTTGATTCCCTTGAGGTACTTGAAAGTTTCTGTCATGGCCCCTCTCTCCCTCCTTTCCTCGAGGCTATACATATTAAGCTCCTTAAGTCTCTCTTCATATGTCAGTCCTAAGGTAGGGCATTATGGTCAAAAAACCTAACACCCTGGGTGTTTCTTGGTATTTTTACTCCAAGTTTTCAACATGGTCTTTTTGTGATCCCACCGCTTGAACAGTGACACTATCAGTTCATTGCCGGAAGGTGATTTTGCACAGCGACTGCGCCATTTAGCACCACAGGTGCGAAAACACATTTTGAACAGGATGTGAAAAATGACATCTGTACTGTTCATGAGGAGGTGTAAAAAATGGCAATGTTGAAACTCTGGAGTGAAAATATAAAAAACTGGTGAAGTCATGAGTGTGCGTAGAAACTGCTCAACGCACACCCGTAATGTAATTAGTTTTGGGATTTTTTACAGCAGATTTTCAACATAGGCATTTTGGGACCTCCTCTCATAAACAGTGTCACTGTGATTTTCTTAATCTGTCCCGAACACTGATTTCCCACAGTGACCATGCTATTCTGCGCCGGAAGTGCGAAAACACATTTCAGCCAGGGTGTGAAAAATGACAGCTGTACTGTTCATAAGGAGGTGTTGAAAAATGCCAGTGTTGAAAATCTGGACTGAAAAGATTACGAATTCGTGAACTTACAAGGCTGCGTGGAAATTGCACAATGTACGCTCGTAACACAGTCATTTTCTGGACTTTTGTCACCAAATTCTCAACATAGCCAGTTTAAGACCTCTGCTCATGAACAGTGTCACTGTGATTTTCTAAATCTGTCCTGAACATTGATTTCGCACATCGACCACGCCACTGTGCGCTACATGTGCGAAAACACATTTTGGGTGAGATGT
Organism: Neoceratodus forsteri; assembly: GCA_016271365.2. NCBI lineage: Eukaryota > Metazoa > Chordata > Ceratodontiformes > Ceratodontidae > Neoceratodus > Neoceratodus forsteri. The sequence goes on along the minus strand of CM028131.1, from coordinate 1,410,368,276 downwards.
GAAAAATGAAAGTTGTACTGTTCATAAGGAGGTGTGGTAAAATGGCACTGCTGAAAATTTGAAGTGAAAATGTTAAAAATGCTTGAAGGTATGAGCATGCGTAGGAACTGCGAAATGCACGCTCGTAAAACAGTCATTTTGGGGAATTTGTTCACCAAATTTTCAACATAGGGTTTTTGGGGGCCTACTTCATGAACAGTGTCACTGTGATATTCTTAATCTGTCCCGAACATTGATTTTGCACACCGACCGCGCCAATGTGCGGTACATGTGCAAAAACACATTTCAGGCAAGATGTGAAAAATGAAAGCTGTATTGTTCATAAGAAGGTGTGGTAAAATGACAATGTTGAAAATCTGGAGTGAAAATATTAAAAATGCTCAAAGTTACGAGTGTGCGTAGGAACTGCGCAACACACGCTCATAAAATAGTCATTTTTGGGAATTTGTTCACCAAATTTTCAATTTAGGGTTTTTGGGGGCTTACCTCATGAACTGTGACACTGTAATTTTGTTAATCAGTCCTGAAAGGTGGTTCCACGCATGACCACGAATTCATCTTTCGAGATCGAATAACAAACTGACAGTGACTGAGTTCATGAGGTGGGGTCCCAAGAACCCCATGTTGAAAATTTGCTGAAAAAATTCCCCCAAAATGGCCGAGATATGCACCAAAGTTGAAAAAAAACACATTTATGACATTATACAGCTTACTGCCATTTCTTCAGTTCACGGTCAGCTTTGAAGAGTGCAGATGTGTTCCCAGTCCACCAAAGATCATTGCGCTGGGCTCCGGAGGTAAGTATGGGGTGAGGTGGGGGGGTGGGGAGGTGCAAGTGCATGAGGGTAGGTGCTGGTTGGGAGGGCAAGAGAATCAACGAGGGACCATTTTTTTCTTCTAGGTCTTTTTTTTTTTTTAAAGATGACAAGGGACTTTTGCCATGCTGGGGTGGGCTCCCAGTGTGGCACCAGACAGTTTGTTTGGGGGGGCAGTGGAGCCGACTGGGGAATTGGGCAACCCCCCTTGGCCAAGGAGACTTTTGCCACATTGGGGTGGGCTCCCAGTGTGGTATATGGAAGTTTGTTTGGGGGGGGCAGTGGAGCCGATGGGGAATTGGGCACCCCCGTCGGCCATGCAGTGTGCTCGGGGGAATGCATGAGCCATGGGGGGGATGCATTTTGCCAACGAGGATTGGGCTACTCCATCAGCAAATTAACTGGGAAGGGGGTCATGCCGACAGAGGGATTGGGCACCCTGTCAGCTTTTTTTTTTTTTTTATTTATTGAAATGTTTCACCAGCAAGGCACACTGAATGGTGGGTGGCGGCTTTCCGTCGGCTTCCTGGGGACTGTGAGAGGCCAATGGAGAAGCCATCACCATGGCGACACCATGCAAACAGCTGTTTTGGTAGCTTGTAATGCACCAAAACAGCTGATTACGTGGTGACGTGGCCGAATTTCTTGACGCATTGTAGCCTGCTCCCTAACTGCTTACTGATGCAATGTGTTTCTTGCACATGCGTGCAAGCAATACAACAATGGTAAGGTTTATGAAACACAACCAGTTGACAAAGAAAAACATACAGCACCTTTGGAGATATTTTGGATATTATTCCATTGAGCTTATCCCACTGCATTGTGCTGCTGGACACTTCGGTGGTAGATGGGAGTCCCCAAGTGAAGTAATAGTGTCGAACTTGACCCCGAATTTAGTTTTGCTGTGAGCCTATCCTTCCCTGGACTGCCTGTCTACTGCCCTGTCCTTCAAGAATTTGCCCCATCAAGCCAGCCCGGTGGTGCTGATGGTTGTGGCACTGGATCCACACCTCACACTATGCTAGCAACCTGGGTTCAGGAACGAGCCTCGGTTTCGGGGGGTCAGCCAAGGAGGGGTGAGGAGTGAGACTGAGCCACCGTGAGGCAGCTCTGTCCTCCTGGGAGGGATGTGGGGGTTACCCTGGCCCTTGGCTGCCACCTGGTAGAGGACGGAGGGTAGTGCCAGGCCATTGGGAGACCCACTACTTGCCAGGAGAGGAGAGGAAAGGACTGAGCCAGCACCACAGAGTGTGTGTGTGTGTGTGTGTGTGTGTGTGTGTGTGTGCGCCCACACGCATGCAACGCCCGTGTGCTGCGGTCCCAGGAAAAGGGGAGAAAAACCAATAAATACAATAATGAAAGTAGAAAAAAAAAAAAAAATTGATCCCATCAAATCTGAAGGGACACCATGCCCATGTGCAGTCATTGCCATCTCTCCCTATAGTAAGTCTGTTGCCCCGTCTTCCGCCATATATTCCATCTTTCCTTGTAGACCTTCATCTTATCCTGCACCTGAAAAGTTAGTCTTTCCATTTCTGCTATTTCCTCAATGATAGAGTACCAGTCTGTAATAATTGAAGGGTCTGGCTGTAGCCATTTCCAAGTAATAGGTTTACTTGCTGCAACTATACAGATATACCATATATAAAGGGTAACCTTTCCTTTTAGCCCCACTGGCGGGGGGGTTAGTAGTGCTGAAATTGTAAGGAAGACTGAATAATAAACATTTGTTGCAGTTTTGTTTTTATTGCACTCCAGAAAGTTTCTAGTATTGTGCATATCACAAATATGTGTGTATGGTCCGCATGTACCTCCCCACATTGTCTCCAACACACATAGTTGGAGGAAAGGTCCCACCATGCCTTTATAGTTCTTGTGATAAAGAATCGCGCTTTCAGTTTCCACGGATATTTGTGCCATTTAGGTGAGGATGAAGTATGACAGGAACCTCCCAATATCTTAGTCCACTCTTTAGCTGAGAGTTGGATCCCTGCCTCTTCCTGACATTTTGTGATAAGATATTGAGTGGTGTGCTGTTTTAAGGAAAGAAGGAATTGATAAAGCCTGGTGATTGCCCCCTTCTGTTCCAGAGCAGTTACAATTGGAGCTAGGTTAGGAACACATTGGTCCATCTCTAGCTGTTATTTTGGGTGAGGAAGGAAGGTCTGAACGTAGTTTCGGACCTGGAAGTACTTAAAGTGGTCACTATTCTGCCAGCCCAACTGCATTTTGCATTCTTCGCATGTTTTAAGTGTAGTATCTACTAAGATCTGGTCAAGTGTTCTAAAATCTCTCTTGGCCTGCCATCTATACCAAGGGTCCATGGCACCGGGGGGGGAGGGGGGCTATCCCATGCCAGCCATCGATAATGCTCAACTAAGCCCATATATTGGGATGTTTAATAAATCTATCCCATGCCTTAAATGTGACTTCTAATATGTGATATGGCAGGGGACTCGTGTTTTACGAAGTAAAAGATTCTACACTAATAAGAGAAAGGCCTGTCATGTTTTAGTTAGCTACACCAGTGCACACTGGAATAAATACAAATAACGAGGTAATACATTAATTTTTATGGACTGGATTCTGGAGTACAAGGGAAGAGGGAGAGTGGACCACCTGGCAATATCAAGTTTCATTTATGTGCCAAGAGCACATAGTTATCTTGGTAGAGTTGTGCCAGACTATTCTTCAAATAAATGCCTAAATATTTCATTTTAACTACTCCCCTTCTCACGGGAAACCTACATTGCAGATCCCTTGGAGGAACATAATTAATATTTATTATTTTAATTTTGGGGATATTTAACGTATTCCCAGAGAAAGAGGAAAATGCTTTTACCAATTCCATCACCCGTGGGAGTGAGGTCTGTGGGTCCTGCAGGTACAGAAGCACATTGTCTGCATAGAGGGAGATCTTGTGCTCTTGTCTGCCCACCTGAATCCCTCTGACATCTCTGTCCATCCTCACCTTCTGTGCTAAGGGCTCTATGTATAGGGAGAACAGAATGGGAGAAAGGGAACAGCACTGGCTTATACCATGTGCCAGGTTGAATCTCTGAGACAGGTGTCCATTGGCCCTGACATAAGCCTGTGGTGCTTGATATAGTGTTTGAATAAGCTGAACAAATGAGGAGGAGAATCCAGACCCAGCAAGGACCATGTATAAGAATATCCAGTTAACCTGGTTGAATGCCTTTCCGGCATCCATGCTCATTATTACCGTCGCAGTCTTAGTATGGTTAAGGTGCTCTATACTGTGTAATGTTCTCCTGATACTGTCTGCTGCTTGTCTGCCCACCACAAAACCCATTTGATCCAAATTTACTAAGTGTGGAAGGAGTGTCTCCATCCTCTTAGCCAAAATGGCCGTCAGGTATTTTTAATGGAGACTGGACGATATGAGGGGCAGAGTACCAGGTCCTTGCTGAGCTTGGAGAGCACAGAAATTACTGCATAATTCCAAAAGGGGCAAGTGAGCCCCCCCCTCCCCCTGTCAAGGCAGCGTTGTAAGCCATTTTCTGCAGGGGTACAGTAGCATCTTTAAACTGTTTATAAAATTCTGAAGGAAACTTATCAGAACCAGGGCAGGTCCCTGTTTTGCTGTCTGCAATCACTTGTAAGATTTCTGCATGTGTGTTTGGGGCACAAAGCTTAATATTTCATGCTAGCAAAATGTTTGGAAGATTCAACTTCTCTAAGTCAGCATCTATTTGTTCTACTGGCTGACTAGCCTTATCCTCATATACTAATTTATAATAGGAATAAAAGGTCTCTGCTATGGCAGGGACCTTAGTAACCTTAACCCCAGTTTCAGGGTGTAGTAACTTTGTTATGTGTGCTTTGGCCTTTTGCGATCTTAACTGGCAGGCAAGGTGTTTTGATGCCCTTAGCCCTCCCTTATAATACCTCTCAGATATTTGAGATTTTGTTCTACTCTATAATCTAGGAAACGGTTTAGTTCTTAACAAAGATCACTTAAAGCAGGAGGAGCTAAAAAGGCCGAAGCCCAAATATTTATTTGTTTAAGGAAGATGTTGACTGTCCTCCTACTGAATTGTTGCTTGATTTTTCACAGCTTATTCTCAAGTTTAATATGTTCATTTTCAAGGGGAAATATTATCTGCAAGTGAGAGGGACTGCGATGGGTGCATCTTTCGCACCTAGCAATGCTAATCGGTTTTTGGCTAAATGAGAATTCAGTGTGATCAGAAACGCCTCCACAGATCCATTCGTTCTTGCGTTGGATTTGTGGAGGTGCTTTATTGATGATATTTTAATTATCTGGAAGGAGGATGAAAGTGGCCTTGAGAGATTCTCTAAGTTTCTCAATAATAGCAATTCGACTCTCAAATTTATTTTGACCACGGGAAAAACATAGAATCAGCTTTTTAAATGTTATTTTATATAGGGACGATGATGGAACTATCTTGTCTGACCTTTTTTCCAAAAGCACAGACCATAATACTTTACTCCAGGATACTAGTTTCCACCCCAAACATGTCATTAAAGCTATTCCTAAGGGACAACTTATTCGTGTAAAATGAAATTGTACTGATGTGGAAATTCATAGGGAGAGGGAAAAACAGCAAATGGATAGGTTTAGAGAGAGAGGTTACACTAAAGATGTAGTAACCTTGGCAGTAAATGCAGTTCAAAGTCTGGATCGTTCATCTTTGCTGATTCCTAAAGTGAAAGATAACCAGCTATCGGGGTCAGACAATCCAAGGTTTGTTACTACATATACTTTATGGGTGCAGGAACTTAGAGAGATTGTGCTAAAACACTGGTCTATTTTGTCTACTGATTATAGAGTTTTGCATGTGACACAACAAAAAACAAACTTTGTTTATAGAAGGGTGAACAACATTGGTAATAAAGTAGTGTCAGCTATGAACAATCCAGACTTAAAACAAAGTATGATGGGGGCACTGCTGAGCATCTACGAAGGAGGATGTACATCTCAGAAGCGCTGATTATTAATTTATGTTACTTATATTATTGAGCCCCATTCTATGTGCTAGCCTGACTATTTCGGCTTTGGTATGCCCCTCAGACCTACCTGTGAGTAAAATGGGGAAAAATAGAGGATTCCGCATCTGCCTCAACAGACTTTTTCCAACCACGAGGCAGATGGGACGGTGGACCTATTAGAGATGGAGCGACTGGGACCTCTGGTGGTGGAGAATCTGCAGATGTGTCCCTGGCCATGGTCAACTCTACTCTGCAGCAGCTAGTGCACACGGTCCAGGATGTGGACCGCAAATTCGATACTTTAACACCAAGAGTTGCAGCTCTGGAGACACAAATGGACCTAAGTAACCAGTTGTTGGCCAAGATGGAACAGAACGTAACCAAATCCATTGATGCCATCACAAAACTAATCTGTGATAATACCCGGCTGCATCAATGGATGGAGGTCCTGGAGAACCAGGCCCGTGAACGGAATATCAGAATATTGGTTTTGCCGGAATTGGCTGAAGGAGATGACCCTCTAGACTTTGCTTGCTCTCTCTTACCTGGCATAGTTGGTATTACAGAGGAGGAACTGCCGTTATTAGTGGAAAAGGCATACAGGCTTCAATCTCGAAGGGCACAGAAAGGATCCAATGACTCCCACACGTTTGTGGTGGTCTGTTCGGGCATAGGAGACAGGGATCATTTGCTGGCCATTGCAAGAAGACAAAGGAAGTTTAAATATGGTGACGCCGAATTGCAACTCTTCCCTGATCTGTCTTTTGAAACCAGGCAGCGCCGCAAAGCATTTGACATGATCTGAGCCCGGCTCCAGCACTTCAAGATTCACCACCAACTTCTGTTCCCGGCTAAACTTTGTGTGGTGTGGAAGAAGAAAATCTACTTATTCAACGACGCAAAAGATACTGAAAGAATAATGGATACCATCGAGCAGGAGGGGTCTAAGGAGGATGAGGATACTGATTCAGAAGGAGAGTGACTATTTTTTTTATTTTCTGTCTTTTTCTCGGGCTCAGTGGAAAACAGTAAAGCATAACTAACCTCTTTAATTTCATTTTGAGGGGTCTGGTTAAAGCATTGGCTAAGTATGGGTGGTCTATAATGTTAGACTTTTTGTTTCTAAATACAGGGGAGATATGTTATTGAATAATATAAGTTCTTGTATGAGGACTCGCCCTGGACTGCTACACATGATTATGAGCGGTCTCCCACAGAAGTAAGGAACATCATGGACTTAACATAGTGTTCGCAGGCATTGTTGCTTCTTTACTGCATTGCAATTTGGGGATTTAAATGAATGTTTGCCAGGTTATCTAAATGCTTTAAAATTAAAAGGTGGTCTGGGGCATTGGCCTGAGTTTTGGGGATGTAACTAATGTTCTATATCAAAAGAAGGGCATTTGGGTTTATTTGCCTTTTTTTTTTAATCAAATTGTTAAGGGGACTCTGTACAAATTGGAGCTTATGCTTTGTGGGTATATTTGAAATCCTGTAGAGGGAGTTGTGGGCCTGAAGGCTCACACTCTGGCTGGTTCTTAAAGGGACTGGCTAGAGTTGTATTTTTCCTTCTATGGGATCCTCCATGTACTGTAGGCTTTTGAAACACGAGGTTTCTTTTGGTAAATGGGTAATTCCTCCCTTGGGTTTATAAGAGGGGTGACTCCATTATAAGACGTAGATGTATCGTTACCTCTTACTATTGTACCTTGTGATGTGGACTCGCCTGTGTACATGTGCTTTTTGTAAAGCGTATAGTTTTACTTGAAAACCTCAATAAAAATATAATACAAAAAAAAAAACAAAGTACACATTGGGACAGTCCCGAATATAAATAAGAAGCGTAGACATTGCATGTACTGTAATCATTTAATACAAAGCAGTTTGATAGCACACCCAAGGGAAAGAGGGAACATTTTCTGCAATGCTTTTATTAATTGTAATTCAGAAGGTATAGTATACATATTGATATGCCAGTGTAAGGCTTTCTATGTAGGAAGAACAGTTTGACGTTTTAAAACACGCACAGGGGAGCATGTTAGAGCTTGGAAGGAGGATAATTTAAAATATGCCACAGGGAGACATGTACAAGAGAAAAATAAGAACCTTCATAAAATCAGTTTCTTTTGGTATTCGAAAGGCCCAAAAATATCCAAGAGGTGGAAATTGGGAAGGACTGGTAAGCCAGACAGAAACTAAATGGATTTTTAAAACATGGGCTTGCTATCCACCAGGACTTAATGATTTGATTGAACTTGTGCATCATTTATGGTTGATTTAAATAATTCTATGAAAGTTGAAATCAAATTATAAAAGTAACACGAGTGTGTAAAATAGATGGCATTTTGTTATTATTATTTTTTCCTCCTTAATATATATATACCCACTCTGCCTATTGGATCTGTTGAATCTGAATAGAAACCATGTTATGAAATGGTTAGTGAAACTTTTTAGCTGTGCACTATACTTCTGTACAGATAACTGAAGATCCCCTTTTCATTGATATTTTTCAGTACTTGTCCGGGATTGAGCTGCTGGTAAAACTGCCATCATCTTTGAACTGGGGCACCATGTCTTTACATCGAGTTGAAAAGTGAATGAAATACAAACAAACCTCAAAGGCGGACATTATATTATGAACAGCAGTAACAGTGATATATATCTTTTGTTATTATTTAGATAAATATGGTCTGAATAGATGTTAATTAGTCTGTATAGACAAGTTGGATTTTTGTAAATGTTTGCTTTGTTAAATATTGCACGGGTAGATTTTAAATATAATTATGTTCCCACACAATTAAGTTTATGTATAGAGTATGGTCAGCTTTGCACTGATGGAGAATTCTTATGTATAAGAAATGTTATCCTATGGTGTTTCAGTCTGACACTCTCTCTTGAAATCTGTCCGTTGTTTTGTTGTTCACTTTGTAAATGACATTCAGTCTGTATGGAAACTAGTGATTTTATTGGGTTGTTGAACTCTGCATGTTAAACATATGTAATGTTTCAATTAGAAATTGCACACAATTAGGCACTTTAAATTGGTACCAATGTGGGTTTTTTTTATTTAATGGTTCTAAGTGATTGCACTATAAAATAAGGAGTAAAGTGTTAGCTCCTCAACCTCTGAAGAAGTTCCGCCCAGATGTAGCGAAACATAAGGCTTTTTTCACCCTTTTGGGTGATGCTGTAACATTTGGAACTGCTGTCCCTCTATGCTCTGTCTCTGTACATAGCTCTTTAGCAATTATTCTGCTATTATGTGTCTTGCTATATACCTGTTCTTGCACCTTGCACTGTTTTGCACCATGTTTTCTTATATGCTGTATTAATAAAATGTGCTTTTTTATACATGGTGGTGAGATAGTTCTTTTTCTAGCACACGGTGCAAGTGTTATTTAACAAGCTGTTCCAGAGTGGGTGCTTCATGTTTTTTGTTTATCTTTTATTTGTCTTGAAGCTTCCAACTCTAACCTGTAAAGGATGTCCCCTTGTAGTAGAGTTTATGTCCTTATATTCTGTATTTAATTTGTTTATCATAAACAGATCATTCATAATATCATAATAAAATAGAAGATCTCCTAGCTTCCTTCTCGTCTTCAACCTGTATAACCCAAGATGCTCCAACCTGGTTTGGTATGTTTCAGTATGGAGGGGTTTTATTGATTTTGTGTATCTACATTGTACTCTTTCCAATCTGTCCGTATCCTTCCTCATGTATGGGCACCATATTTGACTACAGTAGTCCAACTGTGGCCTGACATATAACAAATACAGTGGCATCATTACATCCTTAGTCCTACTTTTTATATTTCTTTTTGTGGCACCAATTATTCTATTTGCCTTTGCTACTACTGTGGCACAGTGATCCTTAAAATCCAGATGTTTGTTCATTTGTTCATAAAAACAAACCAGGGTTGTTGCACATGAATGTCCCCTTCTAAACCTGTGTTGATTTACATTAAACATAGGATTTTTTACAATGTGGTTTTGTATTTTTTCTTTAATAATAGATTCCAGTACTTTGTATATTACTGGGGTTAGACATAAGAGTCTGTAATTAAGTTTATTTTGCTTACAGCCTTTTTGGTGGATAGGGGTTATTTTTGCTACCTTCCAATCACTGGGTACTTCTCCATTATTTAGTGATTTTTCAAATAGGATTTTAAGGTTGGGGGCGATACTGCATTTCATTAATTGTAGCATTGCGGGTGTAATATTGTCAAGGCTTGGGGCACTATGTGGTTTTAGATTAGCAATTTTTTAGTTGATTTCTTCTGTTGTAATTTCATACTTTCCTTGTTCTATGTTTTTATGTTGTTCTAGTGATTTTACTAGGGTTATTATCAATTGAACAGTAATAGGTGTTAAAAGTATTTGCTATCCCTACTGGGTCTGTGATAGATAAATAGATATTTTTGTTTATAAAGCACCCAATTCCTGAGACTCGGGGCACTGAACAATAAAATCACAATTCGATATTATTTAAAATCACCACATATGCATAACAAAATCAATAACAAATACAGAATACAGGGGGCCCAATTCTAAGTCGGGTTACACATGTCACAAGGTGACTTGCGCCAAACCCAATGGTGCATATCACACCTTGCGACATGCATTATGCTGATTGGGATTCTAAGAGGCAGCCTGCACCATGGCACAGGTGGGCTACATCCAAGGGGGACTCCATTGCCCATGGCTCATATGGCATGATGGAGGGGGGGATATGGCAGCATCTGCACCCTATTCCAAAAGGGAAGCTGCCGTAACCCCACTACACAATTCCAAGACCTACTGTGGCACTGCTTTTAGCTGGTCTAAGGTGCTTCTGTCCTGGCAAACTGCCAGTTGCCCCTCCTGCAGTGCCAAATCCCACATACCACCATGCACCAAGGACCCCCCACAGAACAACCCCCAATACCAGGGTCCACCTGTCAGCACTCAGGTCTGTTGTGTCCTGCCACCTCCATGCCCGTGCTATGCAGTTGACACCCCCCATGGCCCACAGAGGCTTGTGGGCATGTTTGAGGCCCTGGGGGCTCGGGGGATGTGCCCTGCCGTCGGTGACTTGTAGCACCTAGGTGGGGTGCACCCTTCCTGTGGCACAACCCTGGACCTGCCGCAAGTTGCAGGGCACAAGTGCCGGGGACCCTGCCTGTTTTGGAATATGGTGCTGGGTCCCCAACATATCGGCGAATGTCGCAACTCGCATATGCCTGTGAGTTGTGACATGCATCTTAGAATTGGGCCCAGAATGTCATTCAAACTGCAGCTTACATTATAAAAGCCATATATATGGGCCCCCCTTATCCAGATGTTTGTTCTGAATCTGTCTTTTAAAGTGAGTTTATGTATCCATAAAACCACTTACTATTACCTTTATTTGCTGTTGCAGCAAGTTTTTTTCTCACAAGTACATTTAGCCTTGTTTATTTTATTTTTACAGTTTTTTTTGTAGTGTATTAAATTGTTTCCAGCTTTCCTCAGTATATTGCTTTTTGACAAACCCATATGCCTTATTTTTTCTTTTTATTGATTTCATAATACCCTTATATAACCACTAAGGTTTTATTCCTCTGTAATTATATTTTTTGACCCATCTTACATATTTGTTCATTACTGAGAGTATCATATTTCTTATAGAGACCCAGCTCTCCTCCCTCCACAGTTTTGTCATATAAGATCTTGCAACTCTGCTCCCCTGGTCTTGTCCATCCTAGTCTGATGTACGATCTCTAACTCCTTTATTTTAATTTCTGTTTTTTGTGCTCCAGTCTCTGTCATTTTTTTTTTGTGGGTCACAATGGCAATTAACTCACCCCGGATTAAAGCCTTTACAGTATCCCATAAGATCCCAGGGGTTGGATCTGACCGAGAATTATCATGTACTGCTCTCTCAGTAAGCAACGGGATTTGTTCCTGCACCTCCTTATCTTGGAGTAGGGAGGTGTTCAGTTTCAAAAATGAGGACCGATTTGCAATCTGAAGGTCCAATTCGAGTGTTAACAGAGCATGTCTGAGTCTTATCCGGCATCTCCGCAACCTCACCAAGGATTCCTTCATAAGTAGGAAAGAAAAAAATTACTCACATTAGTAATTATGTTTCTTCCACTGGAGTCTTGCTGTATTCTGACAAGTGCAGTTAGCCCCAGCCTTTAAACTGCCCCAGAGAACAAAGGGTTAAACTTTCTATGCTGAGCATAGAATGCTGAGCTCAAGCTCGGCTGATGTCTCTGTCTGTTTCCCTTTGAAATCTAACCATCAGATTCTTACGAGCAAAACTCTAATAGCTATTCTATGTGGAAATTGTAAAAAAAAAAATTTAATAGCAACTGGCAACAAAAGGTTTTGGATTACCAAAGGAAGACTCAAGTCTGGAAACCCAAAACTCAAAAATCAAACCAAATAGGAATAGAATAAACACCCAAACAAAAGATGAGGGTGTAAAAGGAGCACCCCTGAGGTGCAACACTGCACCTGCCCACCCACTTCCCAAAACCAGGTTCTGAGAGGGGAGGCAGGAAGGGAGGTCAGAATACAGCAAGACTCCAACAGAAGAAACGTAATTACTAAGGTGAATAATTTTTTCTTAAAACAACTTGAAGTCTTGCTGTATTCTGACAAGTGCAGATTACCAAGCAGTACCTCCATGGAGGAGAGACAGAACCTGCTTTCAGAATATGCACTGAAGTACTGCTATGCCAAACCGAGCATCACTCCTAGCCTGGATATCCAGAGAGTAATGCTTGGTAAAGGTATGGACTGTTTTCCAGGTGGCTGCTTGACACATTTCTAAGAGAGGGATATCCCTGGCAGCAGCCAGATAAGCAGCTGTACCTCTTGTGGAGTGAGCCATCAGGCCTGAGGGTGGAATCTTTCCCAGTTTTTCATAGCAGAATTGTATACAAGACACAATCCACCTGGCAATAGTTCTCTTGGTGGCAGGTTTGCCCTTTCCCACTTCTCCATAAGTGAGGAACAACTGGAGGGAGTCAAACCTGTGACCCTTGGTACGCTCTATGTAGTAACTAAGGGCTCTTTTAACATCTAAACTTTGAAACCACCTCTCTCCTGAGGAAGAATGATCAGTGAAGAAAACAGGAAGAGACATAGCCTGATTCAAGTGGAAGTCTGAAACCACTTTGGGCAAGAACCTTCTATTGGTTCTAAGGACCACTTTATCCCTGTGAAAGGAGATAAAATCAGGTTCCACTGACAGGGCTTGCAATTCACTGATACGCCTGGCAGAGGTAATGGCTACCAAGAACACAGTTTTCCAAGTCAAGTACTTAAGCTCTGCTAAGGACATAGGCTCAAAAGGAGGTTGCATAAATTAAGCAATGCAAACATTCAAATCCCAGGCAGGGGCAGGGTCTCTAAAAGGAGGATTGGCATGAAGCAATCCTTTAAAAAATTTACAGAGCACAGGATGAGAAGATAGTGAGGAAGACTTCCCCACTGACAGAAAAGCAGAAACAGCTGACAAGTGTACCTTGAGAGTAGCTGGTCTGAGGCCTAGGCCATTAAGATGGACCATATAATCCAGAACCGTAGGCAATTCAGCAGTATTTGGAGAAATATGCTTCTTAGAACACCAAATGCTGAATCTCTTCCATTTGGAGTTACAAGTCTTTCTGGTGGAGGGCTTCCGAGAAGCTTTGAGAATATCCAGAACCCTTTGAGAAAGATGCAAATCTCCAAACTCTAACTCTTCAAAAGCCATGCCTTGAGATTGAGAGACTGAAGATTGGGGTACCAAATCCTCCCCTGAGAGGATGTTAACAGGTTGTAATTCCTCAGAAGAGACAGGGGAAGATGGGCTGCTAGGGACAACAACAGGGGGTACCAAGGCAGTCTGGCCCAATCTAGAGCAATCAGAATCACTTTGCAAGGTTGAGACCTTATCTTGGCTAAAACTTTGAACAGAAGCGGGAGGGAAAGCATACAGAAATTTCCCTTCCCAGTTCAGAATCAGAGCATCCAGAGGGACTGAGCTCAAGACTGGGGGTCTGCAACAAAAGAAAGGAAGTTGGTGATTGTCTGGGACTGCAAAAAGATCTACCTCTGGAGTGCCCCACCTTGAAAAAATCACTTTCAACACCTGAGGGTCCAGGGACCATTTGTGATGGCCCTGAGAGATCCTGCTCAGTGCATCTGCTAGCACATTGTCCTTCCCTGGAAGGTGACCTGCTATCAGAGAGGTTTGCAGGGAATAAGCCAGGGACCACAATTTCATGGCTTCTGTGCACAAGGCTGTGGACCGAGTGCCTCCCTGCTTGTTGATGTACCACATGGTGGTGGTGTTGTCTGTTCTGACCTGAACCACCTTGTTCTGCACTGACTGAGAGAAAGCTCTCAGGGCCAGAAAAACTGCCCTGAGTTCTAGGAGATTGATATGGAGAAGAGATTCCTCCGGGGACCACAGTCCTTGGGCAGTGAGGGTCCCCAGATAGGCTCCCCAGCCCAGAAGGGAAGCATCCGTGGTAAGGACCACTGTATGAGACTGAGTGGCAAATGAGACCCCTTGTCTTAAATTGTCCTGATCCTGCCACCACTGAAGGGCTTGGATCAAGGTCAGAGTCACTGGGATCAGTTTGGTAAGGAAATCCTTCCTCTGAGAACAAAAAGCCCTCAGATGGAACTGAATATCCCTCATCTGGAATCTTGCCCCTTGGACCACTGCTGTTGAAGCAGCTATGTGGCCCAAGAGCTGGAGGAAATGCCTTGCTGGTCAAGATACCTGAAGGCTGAAGGAAGAGGCTAGTTCTATAAGAACCCTTGCCCTTTCCAGGGGAAGAAAGGCTCATGCTCTGACTGTATCCAGTTCTGCCCCTATAAAGGTAAGAAGCTGGACTGGTTCAAGAACTGACTTGGAAAGGTTGAGAAGAAATCCTACAGAAGTGAGCACTTGCTGGGTCACTTGCAGGTGTGACTTGACTTGGTCTGGAGCCTGGCCCACTATTAGCCAATTGTCCAGATATGGAAAAATGGAAATATTTTGCCTTCTTAGAAAGGCAACTACTACTGCCAGACACTTTGTGAAAACCCTTGGGGCTGAAGTTAGGCCAAAGGGCATTGCTCTGAACTGATAGTGGCCTGAGGGCAACTCGAACCCGAGGTACTTTCTGTGGGAGCACCTGATGGGAATGTGAAAGTAGGCATATTTGAGGTCCAGGGAGGCTAGCCAGTCTCCTGACCTTAGAGAGGGAAGGATTATTCCCAGAGTTACCATCTTGAACTTTCATTTTAAAAGATGTTTGTTTAGGTATCTTAGGTCTAGGATGGGTTGTCACTCCCCTGTCTTTTTTGGGGTAAGGAAGTACCTGGAGTACAGACCTTTGCCCCATTGTAGGGTAGGTACTCTCTCTATGGCTCATAAGGCCAGCAGAGATGAAACCTCTGCCTCTAGGGCAAGGGTTTACATAGAAACATAGAATTTGATGGCAGATAAGGACCGCAAGGCCCATCCAGTCTGCCCATTTCTTTTTCTACCTTATAAATGTGCCATCGGCCTTTGCTCTATCAGTGGTCTATCTATTCATAGTCATTTGTATTGCTCCCTTATGCCTATCCCATGCCTGTTTGAAGCCTTGCACTGTATTCATAGCCACCACTTCTTGTGGTAAGCCATTCCATGCATCCACCACCCTTTCTGTGAAAAGAATTTCCACATTCCCCATAATCGGCCTCCTCTAATCTCATGCTGTGTCCTCTTGTCCTGCTATTTTCTTATATTTAAACATGTTAGACTCTTTCACCTTGTTAATGCCCTTAAGGTGTTTGAATGCCTCGATCATATCACCTCTCCCTCCTTTGCTCAAGGGTATACATATTGAGCTCTGTTAATCTGTCCTCATATGTCTTCTGATGCATTCCCTGCACCATTTTGATTGCCTTCTCTGGACTGCCTCAATTTGGCTAATGTCCTTGTGAAGGTGTGGCCTCAATACTGCATGCAGTGCTCCAGATGGGGCCTAACCAGTGTCTTGTAAAGAGGGATTATGACCTCCTCTTCACGACTTGTGATACCCTACTAATACACCCTAACACCCCTAGCCTTACCTACTGCTTTAGAGGTCTGCTTGGATGATTTCAGGTCATCAGTGATGAAGATGCCCAAGTCTCTTTCTTCCTTTGTGACTGCTAGCAACTCCCCTCCAAGCCTATAGGTGGCTTCAGGGTTTCTCTTCCCTATGTGCAAGATTTTGCATTTTTTTGCATTAAATCCCAGTTGCCACTCTTCTGACCATTTTGCTAGTTTATCCAGATCTCTTCTCATTCTGCCCACCCTATCTGGATCATCTACTCTGTTGCAGATCTTGGTGTCATCTGCAAACAGACAAGCCTTACCCTCTAGTCCATTTGCAAGGTCACTAATGAAGATGTTGAAGAAGACTGGCCCCAGGACTGATCCCTGAGGTACCCCACTTGTGACTTGCATCTCTTCTGACTGTATACCATTTATCACCACTCTCTGTTTTCTGCCCGTCAACCAGTTTGCCACCCAGTTGACCAACTTCTGACCCACCCAGAGCCCACCCAGCTTATTTATCAATCTTCTATGTGAACAGTGCCAAAAGCTTTGCTGAAGTCAAGGTAGGCGACATCAACTGCTCCCCTTGGTCCACCACTCTGGTTACCCAGTCAAAGAAATCTATGAGATTAGTTTGACAGGACCTTCCTTTGTAAACCCATGCTGTCTTGGATCCTGTGCCCTATGGATTCCAGGTGTTGCACTATCCTTTCCTTAAGGAGTGCCTCACAATCTTGCCCACTACTGAGGTAAGACTGACTGGTCTGTAGTTCCCCGCCTCCTCCCTGCTACCACTCTTGTGGAGCGGGATCACATGAGCCCTCCTCCAGTCTTCTGGGACCTCTCCTGTGCTCAGAGACTCACTAAACAGTTCTGCTAATGGCTCTGCTAGTTCCACCTTTAGCTCCTTAAGTACCCTGGGATGTATTCCATCAGGTCCCATTGCCTTATCCACCCTGAGCTTAGCAAGCTCTTGTAGGACCCTTTCTTTTGTGAAGGGAGTAGTGCTCACCTCCTTCCCCCCGTGTCAATGATGCTGAGCTGTGGGCACTGCCCTACTTTCTCTTCAGTAAATACTGAGCAAAAGTATCTATTTAGGATAGATGCCTTTACAGGGTCCTCCTCCTCACATGCTCCCTTTTCTCCATTAAGCTTAGCAATACCCTCTGGACTTTCTCCTTTCACGAATGTATCTATAGAAAGTCTTGTCACCTTCTTTACTGTTCATGCTAGTGTTTCCTCAGTTTGGGACTTTGCCTGCCTTACTGCCTTCCCTGCTTCCCTTAGGGCAGTTTGGTATGCCTCCCTATCTTCATCCTGCTGTGTTCCCTTATACTTCCTGAAGGCCAGCCTTTTGGCTCTGACCTTTTCTGCTACTGTATTAGAGAACCAAAGTGGTTTCCTTCTTCTTTTGCACTTCCTTTTCTGTCTAACACAATGTGATGTTGCTTCAAGTATTGCATCCTTAATGCTTGCCCACTTTGCCTGTACCCCCTCACCTGTGTTTCCAAGACAGTTGCAGGCTCTCATCTTTGGAAATTTTCTGAAGCTGAGAACCAGTCCCTGGCTTACTACTTCCAGGACCCACTTGTCTGATGTAATAGACATCCAGTCCTGGACAAAGTAAGCCAGCCAGCCCCCTACTGGAATAGGAGAGTTGACCCGGGCAGGCCCATCAGGGTGTCTGCTTAGCAGGGGCCTTAGGCTGAGGAGTGGATGCAGCCCTGCTCATCCCCCTTCTGCCTCTCCCTCTGAAGATCCCCCTCTGTGAAAAGGGAGAAGAGGCCTGTGTTTGGTAAAAAGGCCTATGAAAAGGCCTGCACCTAGACTGCTGCCTTTGAGGAGTTGCCTGCCTCTTCTTGGCCTGAGCACTCCTGTAAGTGGTCCTGTACTCATCCATTTTCTTCATGTAATTCTCTGTCTGCTCCCCAAACAGAGAATTACCCACTACAGGAAAATCCATGGCTTTATCCTGAGTATCCTGCGAGAGGCTAGTACATCTGAGCCAAGCCATTCTCTGAAGAGCCACACATGTAGCCATGACTCTTGATGACACATCATTGGAGTCCATAGCAGCATGAAACTGAACTTTTGATGCCTCAATCCCATCTGCAGCCACCCCCTCCAGTTCATTGGCTAGCTGGGGGGAGGCCTGTTTAGCCAGTGCCAGTACAGTGTCCCACCTGGACTTCTGGTACCTGGCTGTATAGGCCATATAATTCGCCTGTCTGAGTCCCAAGGAAGAAGCCATGTACAGCTTTTTTGTCATGGCATTAACCTTCCTGGAGTCTTTGTCTGGGGGTGTGTGAAGCCAAGGGAATGCTTGCATTATCACAAGCAGCAGCCTGCACAACCCCAACATGGCTGCATTGCTGATGTAACAACTCCATATCTGAGCCTGAAAGTGTATACCTCTTGTCGCATTCTTCTGTCCACAGGAGGTATAGAATTGGGAGACTTCAGAATTTTTTGTGTTTGTTTCCCAAAAGATTTGTGGAGGGGAATAGACAGTCTCTTGGACTCTGGGATGTCCATCATGCCTACAAAATCAGGCTCCTCCTGATCTTCCATTGCCTCTTCCATAGGAAGCTGGAGGATCTCAGCCACCTTTCTGTAGAACATAAAGTGGGAAGGGGACTCAGAAAGCCTAGAAGGGAAAACACCTGAAGATCTGTCTGGGGGGATGTCCGGTTCCACAGGCACATCTAGACTTTCACCATCATCATCTTCAAACTCCCCTTCCTGCTCAAACTCCGGTTCATAAAATTCTTCAGGGGTATAGTCGTGAACCAGGGGAACCGACCGAACCGAGTCCCTGCCAAAAGGTGCCAGATCGGTCAGAACCAGTCGAAGCGATTCCAAAATCTGAATCGCTCTGGCTATTTCTTCAGCGGTTGGAACATGGACTTCTGGATCCAAAACGGACTATTTTTCTTTGTGTTTTCTTTTTGTCTGAACCGATCCCTTGGGTTTGGCTCTCCTTTTGCCCGAAGAAGTATCACCCTGGTCAGAGGGCACTCCTTCTGGTTCGGTCGGAACCAAACCGGGCTGGCCATTCAGGTCAGCGGACCTCTCGGCCTCCTTTTCCCTCACTCTACCTAATCTTTTTTTCAAGGGTAGATTTGGGAAAGTTTTTACAAATTCGGCAGTCTGAATCGAGGTGTTCAAACCCCAGACAATAAACACAGGTGGTGTAGGGATTGGCCTTAGCAAAGACTTCCCCACACTCACTGCAGTGTTGAAACCCAGTGGGCCTTTTTTTCTTGGGTTTCTCAGACATGGCCAACCTAACCAAACTTACCCTTTTCAGAACCGCCAGGCAAGACTCCCTTTATCGTTCCAACATTGTCACGTGGGTCTTGGAAAAACTGTACCAAAACACGTTTGAACCTATATGACCGTAACTACACACAGTTAAACATAAGATTAACAAATGATCGGTTCAGCCGAACCGATCCACACTTTTACAAATTCACACAGAAAACACAGTACAAAGCCTATCTAGTACTCATGGTACCACAGACAGAGACTGAACCGACTATGCGGAATAATTTTTCAGTTAAAAACTGACGAAAAACAGACACTTCAACCAACTTCGAACCAAGCTGCAGGAGAAATCTCCAGAGCGACTGTTCAGTGAGGCGGAGTTAAGAATCTGACAGTTAGATTTCGAAGGGAAACAGACAGAGACATCAACTGAGCTCGAGCTCAGCATTCTATGCTCAGCATAGAAAGTTTAACCCTTTGTTCTCTGGGGCAGTTTAAAGGCTGGGGCTAACTGCACTTGTTAGAATACAGCAAGACTTCAAGTTGCTTGAAATGTATAACCTAGAATACACCTGATATGTTTGGGAATAGTGAGTAAAACCTGGTGTAGAACCCTGTAGATGCCTCCACTATTAGTACTTAATACTAAAAAAATCAAAAACTATGATATTCACAAATAATATTAAAACAAAAGCCTCATTTCCTACAATAAAAATAAAAACTACTACTGGTGAGAGTTTGGCTCAGGTTTCAGAATACAAATATTTAGGTTTCAAGGTAGCTCAAAGATTGAATTTTGATTATCATATAAATGAAATGGTTAAGAAAATAAACAGCAGACTAGGAGCATTGAGGCAAATAGGATACTGTCTTAATGAAAAAAATAAGAAAACCAATTGTAAACCAACTATTGGTTCCAGTTATTGACTATGTAATTCATATTTATGGGTTTGCAAATACCTCTGCCTTAAAAAAGGTAAAGGTTACCTATTATCGACAAGCAAGGTTTGCATTAAAAACCAATAGATGGACACATCATTGTAAATTATATGAGAATCTAAACTGACTTGCATTAGAGAATGAACAGAAAATGGTTTGGGCAAATCAGGTAAGAAAAACATTAGTTTCAACAAAACAATTTTACCTACATGAAAAATTGAAAACAACTGGCCATACACATAATTTGAGAAAAAAACAATAAATTGGGAGAATGTCAAATTAACACACCCAAAAATAAATACAGAGAGATGACTTTCTCATTTGCAGCTTTAAAAACATGGAATGGATTAAACATACAGACTAAAAGTATAAATGAAAGTCTAAAAAAGTTTAATACTGCACTGAAGCAAGAACTGGCAGCACAGTGTTAATGTTTTTATTAATATGATACAATTTGCAACATGTTACATGACAAACAGCATTGTTGTCTGTTGTTTTGTAATTGAATGGTAAGTCAGATGTTTTGTATTGTGTAAATATGTAACTCTTGTAATTTTAGATATTTTATATTACATAAAGGAGCACCTTGTAAATAAGACTTGTCCTAATGGTGTATATTACATGTCATCTGATTCTGTCTAAAAATGAAGCTTTTTTACTACTACTACTAGACATCCACTAATCTTAATTGATGTAAAAGTGCCTTAACTTTCTTAGCTACTGCCTGTTCCCTGGGGGTATCTGGAAAGTGATATCCAGCTTCTCTGAATGTTAAGTTAAAGTCTCCTCTACATATTAGAACACCGTCTGCCTTTCCTACTATCAAAGTAAGACGTTTTTGGAAAAATAGAAACTCTGCTGCGGGAGGGCCTATACACAGAGAGGGTTGTGGATGTATGGAACAGCCTTCCAGAGGAGGTTGTGGAGTCAAAAACAGTGGTGGAATTCAAGCATGCATGGGACAGTCATAAGGCAATTCTAGGGGTTGGGGGTAGGAAGAAGTAGGCTGCTGGTTAACTAGGATCTGCCGCTTATCCATCAGGTAGGGAAATGGGCAGACTGGGTGGGCCAAGCGGTCCTTATCTGCCGTCAAATTCTATGTTTCTATGTTTCTATGTTTCTATGTATGAGTTGCAAATTATACAGACCTTTGACCAGAATATATCATCCCTCTGCATCAGTATGCAGTTTGGACTCCTCAAATGGGACTCCACTGGGAATCAGCACAGCTACACCTCTCCGCCGCCCAGCCTTATAGAAGGAGATATGAACTTGCCGAAACCAAATGTGGTTAACTTCAAATGTTCTGCATCAGTGAGGTGTGTTTCTTGCAGCAGAATAAAATCTGGTTTTGCCTGTCTGAGGTATGTCAGGATTGTCTTCTGTTTTATGGGATGGGATAGACCATTCAGATTATATGTAAGAACCTTTGTTGTTAACATAACCATGATACCTTCAGCCTAACAGTTCTGATATTCATCCTGAGGTCAGGGCCCCTGCCCCCTCACACCCCCCACCACCACCACCAAATGCCTAGCAACCATAAATTAATTGAATCTCTCCATAAACCGATAACATGTAACAATGCCAACAGGGCATACAACAAACTGTAACCTGAAACCTTTATAACTACTCCCAAAACAGGGTAGTGAAGGAAAATACTCCCTAAACATAATTTTGGACATGCCAGCATACACTTTGCATCTTGGGTGAGGTCCGACAGTGATGCCACCTTCCCAGACTACTTCAAGTTTAGAAGAGTTTGTTAAAACAACAACAACAAAATAACCATACCAAATCTGCGGAAGTAACATCAGGAATTTCTCTCCTCTCCTCTCCCAGGATAAAAAAAAAAATATATTAATCTATTGCAGAGCCTCTGAATCTCTTAATTAGGAACAGAAAATTTTTGAGGATGGAGAGGTCATGTCCCCATCTGTCCAGTTTGCCCAAATTGGACTCTGAGCCTCAGCGGAAGGTGGGGGGGCTTTAGCTAGACCATTAGTTCTCACACTTTGTGATAGTGAGCCTCCCCCAAGCCACGAAAAAGATTTTGAGCCTCCCTCACATTTGGAAAAAATCTTGGGCCTACCTACAGAAAAAAAAAATCCTACTTTGCGCAGTACACCAGGAATAAAGTGAAATTAATAAAGTTGACTGAGTGTGCTCTCTTTTTATTCAATTTATTGCTCTCCTCCCCTGACCTGGCACCCTGGGTTATACTTGTCACTCCTTTTTTCTGACTCTTGGGCCCTTGTTACACTGTTTCCTCTCTATCTGGAACAACCAAACCTAGCCACTTCATCTCTCCCCGTCTTACCCTGTTGTTAAGCAACTTCCTATACCCTTACCTCAGGTGATACCTGAAAACATGTGTTGGATCTCTGTGCCTTTCCCAGTCACTAATTTACATATAAATACCTATTATAGAAATGAGCCTTGACTCAGTGTGCCTTTCCAAGTTACTAATTTGCATATAAATACCTATTGTAGAAACAAGCCTTGACTCAGCATGCCTTCCCCAGGCATTAATTTACATATAAATACACACCTATAAACACGCTTTGGCTAAATGGAAACTTCCTGGTCACATATTTGTGCATAAGTAAAGTAATTCACCTGCAGTTATCCATATTTAATTTGTTTTATCCTTTCACACAAAACAGCCAAAACTTAAACTTTAAATACTGTACATTTCCAGACTTGACTGGGCCTCCCCTGGAAAAATGTGGGGCCTCCCTTGGGAGGCTGGCCTCACCATTTGAGAACCACTGAGCTAGACTATATGAGATACAGCAAGGGGTCACAGTTGGAACCCAACATTCACCAAGGGGCTTCCTGTCAAACCCCTGATCTCACTGCCACTCGACCCCACCATATCCTACAAGGCAGAGGGACTTGTGTTAAACAGAACAATAAAGTTAAAAGGAGAACCCCTCCTCTGGGTGTATAGTAAGTAATTGCTCTGGACAGGAGAGCTCTCTGTAGGTTTCAGCACCCTGAATATGATCAGACTTTCAGAGTGTTGTAGAGCAACCCTCAGTTGGTGTTAAAAGAAAGATATTTAGGGGTAGCATATTATTGCATTTAAATAAAGGTCCACAGCTCAGACCAAAGACAGGGGAAAGCATAGCATTATAACCTCCCTCCCTCCCCCCACCATATGAGGAGGCAAAGTGCAATGAATCATCCAGTCCTCCCCAACCCCCAAACCCACTCTGCACTTCCCAGTCTGAGTAATTCTCCACTAGAATTCTGTGCTGTTACAAGTGTCAAGTGCCTACATTTTGACCGGATCTGGGGACAATAGAAATCATCTAGATAAACTTAAATGGAAGTAAAAGGAGGCAGTATAGCACAGTGGTCTAAGGCTCTGAGCTGCAAATCTGGTGACATCCAGCAGACCAGACCTGGGTTTGAACCCCACAACTTCCACTTGCATACTCTGTGACCCTGAGCAAGTCACTTAACTTCCTTGGGCTCCCAGGTTGCTCCTGTAAAAAAAGCTTTCAGCTTAGTGTGCTATACCTGGTTAAACAACTAAAAAAAAAATGTAGTTAAAGATAGTGCCATGATAAATGCCATGATTCCCCCATATAGTTAGCATAAGGTAAAGAGAACACTATCTCCTGCCAGTATCTAGTTCATATGTCTGAGCTGAAAACAGGTATTTCCCCCCTCCCGCAATGGATCATTCCCGTATTCCCCCCCCCACTCCATGTAATACTTTAACCCTGCAGAAGACCAATTCCACTAGGAGTGCTAAAGTTTCTAATTGTCCAGGCTCACTAATTTTGAGCATCTTAACAAATCAGACATTAGACCTCCTACCGTAAAGCAGCCCCTAAAGCAAAGGAAAGTTCTGGAGCCAAAGATCTCTATATGAGAGGTAAGCTGCTTAGCGGTATTGCGTGAGAGTGTCCCACAGTGGTAATGCCCGGGTGCTTCAGGGGTGGAAGATCATGAGCAAGTGTAAGGTGCCATAAGGAGTGTGGGTGGGAATCAGAAAATCAGGCAGCAAAAAGGTCTGGTGAGGAAAGTAACCACTCCAACCAACAGAGAAGATTCACAGGCTTTTCACAGAGTTTTGGAATATGGTTAGAAAATGAAAGGGTAATAAATCAGTAGAGTTACCTAGTTCTTTTTTGGTGGATGGAACTTCCCAGTCTATTTCAGATAAAGTAGCCGACATGTTTAATGAGATGTATGTTAATTCAGGAAAATCCATAGTGGACGGTCTGCCCCTCTCCTTCCACTCCGAGAGACATTTAACTGATTTAAGGAAGGCAGATGTAAACAACCCTAGTTTTTCCTTTAGATATATATTTGTAAATCAAGTTCTAAAAGAACTGTTGAAATTAGATACAAAAAAGGCTCAGGGTGAGGATGGTTTTCCTTCTTATTTTTTAAAGCTATCTCAAATATCTTTGAGAAACTATTATTCTAACAGTTAAATCACGACCTAGCAGAAGTTGCATAGTACTTACCAGTCAGGATTTAGGGCATCCCACAGTACCTCCACTGCATTAGTAAAAGTTGTGTCGGACATTCAGGTGGCCATGGATAGGAGTCTTATGGCTGGGGCCATAGTCATAGATTTGTTGAAAGCTTTCAACACTTTGAAACATGATGTCAAGATCAGGAAGTTGCAAGCTATAGGCCTCAGCCGTGGGACCCTGAAATGGTTCCATGACTACCTGACTGGAAGACAACGAGTAACATTGAATAATACATTTAAATCTGGGGTACCCCAGGGGTCAGTACTGAGCCTATACTGTTTCATCTGTATACGGATGATGTTGGACACCTATTAAGGGGTGCCCAACATCATTTATGCAGATGACATCATTTTGTATATTGAAGATCGATCAATTGACCAAATACAGGAAAAACTCCAAAGCGACTTCAATAAGTTACAAGGTTATTTTTGTGATCATGGTTTGGCGTTGAACTCTCTAAAGTCACAGCTTATGTTATTTTGCAATAAACCAGTTGTAACCAAGCAAGTTTTGAGAATGAATACCCTAGACAATTGAGATCTTGACCTTGCCGACTCTTGTTAATGCCTGGTGGTCTGGGTCGATTCTCAATGCAAGTAGAATATACACATAGATTCCCCAATTAGTAAATTAAATAGAAAGTTAGGATGCTTATATAAATATAGGGGGCATATTCTGCAGGATACAAAATTAAAAATAGTTAATTCAATGATTATTCCTTTGTTCGATTATGGGGACATTTTGTTTTGGGGGGGGCAACAGTATGTCTGCTTCATAGATTGGATATACGTTGCGGTAGACTTGCCCGATATGTTTTAGATGCTCCAAGAAATACTCACCATTGTACTCTTTATCGAGCTCTAAACTGGATAACTCTGTCTGAATGTCAACACATTCATATGACTCATTTGATTTTCAGATGTTACCTTAACAAAGTACCTACCTATTTATCAAAAACAGTAAAGGTTAGAAATGTAAAGAAAGGCCTACGTATGGCTGAATTGATTGAATATGAAGTGCCAGTTATGGAAACAGTAAAAGGAGTCTCAAATTTCATTTGCTTAGCGCCTAAACTATGGAGCAACTTACCATGCCCTTTAAGGCTACAAATAAATGTTCCATCTTGGAGCTCTATAAAATCAAGGCTAAAGAATAATGTTGCATTGCTCAAAGCTTACTGTGATTAATTTGCCTAACCTTTTAACATGCCTTATTACACAATGTCTGTAATTCTTGTAAATTTTGTATATTTCTTGCATAATGCATAACTTATTTGTGTAACCTGTTTGTCACTTGCTATGCTTGTGGGACCCCATTGTAAATGAGTCTTGACTCAACTGGGTTATCCCTTTCTGAAAAATCAGAATAACATTTTTACTACTACTACAAGCCGCTATCTGATGGGACTAGAACTCAGGAGTCAGTATTCCTGGCTATAACTCTGGAAGTCATGTACTGCAACTGCTGGAGTAAATTGCAGATGTCCCCCATGGTGTTCTGTACTGCTCACTGGCCCTACTCATTTATGCTTCTATGGCTCAGTCTACCCCCCAACCCTACCCTCAGCTATCGCATATCTTATATTTTATATTTAATGCTTTTAAGAATGTTGTTTTAAAGATTCTGCTACTGCACAAATGTTATTCCTGTATCTTGTGTTCTGTTTTTATTGTGTACGGTGCTCAGAGCCTCTGGGATTGGGAGCCTTAGAAATAAAATTGCCTTGCCTTGCTTTACTCCAACCTCCTGGCATAGTAAATGGTTGCTCTGTAGCTTGGGTTCGTCAAAAGTTGTCAACACTTATTCTGTGTACCCAGAGGGCAGCCACAACTTTGGCTGGAGTCTGACATAATAGT
Organism: Neoceratodus forsteri; assembly: GCA_016271365.2. Lineage (NCBI taxonomy): Eukaryota > Metazoa > Chordata > Ceratodontiformes > Ceratodontidae > Neoceratodus > Neoceratodus forsteri. The sequence continues at coordinate 1,410,341,890 of CM028131.1, read as the reverse complement.
ACGCCATCATCCCAAAAGATCCACATTCTAGCAGGACAGGGGATTTGGAATTTGATCCCATTTGAGTGAAGCACCTTTATCTCCTCCATATATTGAAGCTGTTTACACTGCACCTCAGGGGATAGTCCTGATCAAAGTATAGGCAGGCAGCAGTATTGCACACCTCTTTTTGTTGACAAGCCTGCCTCAATATCTCCTTTTTCTCCCTGTATGAGGAGAATTTCATTAAGTTCAGGCAGGGGCGAACTTTAGGATTTGTCAATTTCAGAATCAGGGCTCTGTAAGCCCGCTCAATATAGAAATCCAGTACACTAGGTAGAGTGAGCACATCTTTCAAGAGGTCTATCAGACAACAGCACATTTGGCCTGTTTCCGATCCTTCAGTAAGGCACAGGTTATCTTGCCTCAATCGTGCTTCCAAGTCTGTACATTTTTGTTGGAGTGCTTCTGTTAAAGGAGAACACCTATCCTCCCAGCAACGCCACCCCCAAACCAGAACCCCCTGATTAGACTTTTCAGCCTACAAAATAATGTTTTAATTACCTCCACATAATAATCACTCCTCCAATGTATTTGGCCATAATGTAAACATGGCTGGAGCAGTGCGGTGCCATTTGACATGCTCAGTGTGGCTCCACGCTGCTCCACTGTATCACTTATACTGTGGAGGGTTCCACCCTTGGAACACACCAGTGGTAGTGCACCCATCATTAGGGTGCCAGTTGGCAATTTTGCTGATCGGCATTTATGCGGGGGCTGCACCCCCTGCACCCCACCTTGTGGGGGGGGGGCTGTGCCCTTCACACCTCTCCTAACTATGGATTCCAACTCCAGGGAGGTGGACCTCAGGGAGGGGGTGGTGAATTTCATTTTTTGGCACCCTGATGATGGACGCACTATTGCCGGTGCCTTGAATGGGTGCAGTGACTGTGGAGCGGCGCAGAGCCACACTGAGCATGTCAAATGGCGCCATGCTGCTCCCACCACTGCTTCTTAGAACTCATCAGTATTGAATCCCATTGACAATATTAAGTGCTACAGAAAAGAAGAAATATTTCATACTTACCATAATTTCCTTTTCTGTTAGCTTCTACATTGTTAATGGGGCCTGCCTGAGAGCCTTGCTCCTGCAGGATACTGTCCGGTATGCCAGCGCTGGGATGTTTGTTGGTTTGTTATAAACTCTTTTAAGTCTGTCTGGACATCCCTCTATAGTTTACCTCCTGCACTTGTATTTATATAGATATGCAAACAAAAAAAGACCAGTTCCGCTTTAGAATGTTGGTTACTTGCATACAAATTTAACAGGCTCAAATCGAATGACAACTAAGGGTGCCTCCTCTGTTACAGGTGAGTGCTTACACTGTTTGCAGTCTTTTTCCCAGTGTTATCTGTTTGCATTAATTCCTTTGACAAGTCTGCTCTAGTTGATTCAATGCTGTAGGATCTTCCATGCCATTAAAGAATTGGAAGACAGGCCTTTATTCCTTACCTCCGCCATCTGATGAGGCAGGCAACTGTTTACTATATTTAATTCTGCCTAAAGTCCTATCTATGTAGACAGATGATATGTGGATATTTTTTTTCCATATTCAGAGACACTGCGTGGACAATAGTGACTGGAGATTTGCTGCTGTCTGGAATACTCAGGTGCCAAGGATTCTATCCTGATTACAGCCTTGGGTTGTGCCATTTCCCCTAGTAGGGATGCAGATAACCCATCAGTACTAAATCCCATTAAAATGTAGGAGCTAACAGAAAAGCAAATTATGGTATGCATGAAGAAAAAACAAGTTACTTACCTGAAACTGTAGTTCTAGAAGTGGTACATGGTGTACATCCACACTTCTGGCAAAATTCCTTTCCCCTGTAAATCTTGCCAGAAGGTCTTCAAGCTGGCTCCTCCCACCTAGACAGATGATATCCTCCTTGGCACCACCCCGTGACATCAGATCTAGCCCACTGGAAGCCAGACTAGTGTGACACGTGCCAGGAGAGATTTATTTATTTATTTGTTTTTGTTAACCAGGTAACTAGACAGGGTGGGTTGTGTGAATGTACACCATATACCACTCCTAGAACTACAGTTACAGGTGAGTAACTTGTTTTTCTATGGGCATAGATATGGTGTACTACCCACACTTCTGGCAGACTCCTAGCAGTTCTGCAGGAGGAGAGGGAAAGGCGCACACCCCCTATTTAAGAAAGGGAGATTGGAGAACCAAGCACCCAAAACCAGCATTCTGGTGTGACTCAAGGTCGATGTGGTAATGGGAGATGAAGGTGTGTGCTGACTTCCAGGTAGGTCTCGTGGAATGAGCCCTAAGCCCCACAGGAGGCTCCCTACAAGCCAACCTACAGCACAGGTCAATGCAGGAGACTTTCCACCTGCCAATCGTCCACTTTGCTGTCGGTCTGCTATACGAGTCTTTAGCATAGGTCACAAACAGCTGATGAACCTCTCGCCAAACTCTAGCCATATGCTCCTTATACTATGCAAGCGTTTGCCTCAGGTCCAGAGTATGGAGCCTGTGCTTGGCCTCTGAGGTGTGGTTGGTGAAATACACTGGAAGATTGATCATCTGGTTAAGGTGAAACTCCAAGATAACCTTAGGAAGGAACTTTAGGTTGGGGCGAAGGACATCCTTGTCCCTGTAGAAGACCAGGTAAGAAGACTCCCCTAAGAGCACCTGGAGCTCACTGATCCTTTTGGTGGATGTGATGGTCACCAAGAAGGTGGTCTTCCATGACAGGTGTTACATTTCACACCTGTGCATTGGTTTGAATAGCTTGCCCCATGAGCATTGCCAACACCAGCAACAAGTCCCAAGGTGGTGGTGGTTCACGTACTGGAGGGGAAATGTGGTCAAGGCCTTAAAGAAGGGCCCAGCCACCTTCTCCTGTGCCACCATCAGCATACCAGCCTATACCCAGTATACAGAGATAGACACCAGGTGCACTGTAAGGGTCGTCGACCGAAAGCCCAACTGAGAGAAGGACCACAAATAATCGAGGATGCTAGCCATAGGACAGGAAAGGGGATCAAGCCCTTGTCCTGGCACCAAATGGAGAATCTCTTCCATTTGAAGGCATATCATTGATGTTTCAACTTCTCCCAAGAGGCCTCAGCTACATGGAAGACCTCGTCAGAGAGGCCCAGAGCCTGGAGCTCTAGCTGCTCAAGAACCATGCTGTCAGGTGCAGGGATTGAAGATCCAGGTGGAGGACCTTCCTCCGAGAGCATGAGAGCAGGTTCAGGTGAAGAGGCAGACCCCATGGAGACCTGCTAGTGAAACTGAGGAGATCAGGGTACCAAAACTGGCATGGTCAGTCTGGAGCTCCCAGGATCATCCATGCCTTGTCCTCCGAGCTTTGATCAGGACTTGGTGGATCAGAGGAAAGGGAAGGAAGGCATGGAAGAGGCCCAGGGTCCAGGATCTTGTGAAGGCAATCCCCTGCAGCATTCCCCACAGAGGGTGGTGGGCACAAAACAGCTGCAGCTTGGTGTTTTCCTGGGAAGAAAACAGATCCACCTGAGGGGTGCCCCACTGGGAGAACAAATGGTTCACTACCTCCTGATGGAGTGACTACTCATGGGATGCCTCACCTACTCAGCTGAGGGCATCCACCAGCTGATTGGACCCTCTGACCACATGAATGGCCAGCAGGTTAGCTTTGAGGCTGAGCACGAGGGTCCAGATGCAGAGAGCTTCCCTACACGGAGGTAGGGAATGCATCCCACCCTGCTTGTTGAGGTAGTACATAAACAGAAGAATATAGGATGCAGTCCGCAAATTGGAGTGATTCCAAAACAGCTTTAACAGTGGGAATTTATGCAGCAGAAACTGTATGCCGAGCACAAGCCTCAGCGCTTTGGGAAACAATCCCTTCATCATGGGGCCTGTTGAGGTAGTACATGGTCGTCATGATGTCCGTCTGAAGCTGGACAACCTGACCCTGGAGATGTGGAGTGAAGGCTGTCAAGGCCAGATGAACAGCTCGAAGCTCAAGCAGGTTGATATGACATCGGGTCTTCTCAGGGGACCAGAGGCTGTGGACCCTGTGTTCCCCCAGGTGGGCACCCCAGCCCATCAGGGAGGTATTGGTTGTGAGAGTGACCATCAGCTCTGGGCGGACAAATAGGACTCCTTTCTGTAGATGTTCTGGGACCAACCACCACTGGATGGCATCCCACATCTGCTGGGTCACTGTGACCAGCTAGTCGAGGTGGCCCTGATGCTGAGACCACTGATGGGGGGGTGCATTCTCCAGCAAGCCCAAAGGACCATGTTGGTGCAGGCTGCCATGTAGCCCAGGAGGCACAGGAAGTGCCTGGCAGGGCAAAACTGCCCATTCAGAAATGATCGGGCAAAGGAGGAAAGATATTCTGCCCGGTCCGCCAGGAGCCGGGCTGCGTCTCGGCAAGAGTCAAGCTTTGCCCTAATTAAGTAAATCACCCACATGGGGATGAGTTCTGACTTGGTCTCATTGACCAGAAGGCCAAGGTTCAAGCAGGTCTGGGGGACAGATCCCTCAACTGCTCCACCAGAACCCTGGAGGGACCTGTAATCAGCCAGTCATCCAGGTACTGGTACACCTCGGACCCCTCGATGCCTCAGGAAGGCTGCCACCACTGCTATGCATTTGGTGAAGACCCTGGGGGGCTGAGGAGAGGCCGAAGAGTATGGCCTGGAACTCAGAAATGGTCCCTTTTACGCAGAACCTAAGGAACTGCTGGCGGGATGGATGGATGGGGATGTGAGAGAAGGCATCCTGTAGGTCCAGGGAGCAGAACCACATGTCCAGCTCCAGGGACGGAAATGATCTGGTTCAGAGTGACCATTCTGAAGGTGCATGACTGCAGAAACTTGTTTAAGTTGTGTAGATCCAAGATGGGGCGCCAGTCCCCCGTCCGTTTCAGAACTAGAAAATATCTGGAGACAAACCCTGGATTGGCTGGTGGATCGGGACACAAACCACAACCTCCTTTTGGAGGAGCTGGATGATGTCCTTCTGAAGGGTGGACAACATGTCTGCAGATACCACCTCCTCCTCCTGAGGGGTGCAGGCTCGGCTGGGTAGGAGAGCCTCAAACTCCAGAGGCAAGCCCTGACTGACCACTTGCAATACCCACTTGTGCATGGCAACACTGGACCAGGCAGCAAGAAAGTGGCAAACCCAGCCCCCATGGGAGGATCTAAGGGAGGCAGGACAGGCAGGAAGAGATCACCCCAACCTGTCATTGGGCAGGCTTGGAGGCAGAGGCAGGGCCAGCAGAGGATGCAACTGGGCCTTGACTGCCAGGCTTCCTGACCACGGAAGCAACAGATTTAAGTCTGAGACACCAGGACTGCTGGTGTCCAGCTGGGGTCTTTGGTGGCTTGGCGGCAAGGGCTGAATGGGGCTGAAAGGATGTCTTGTGGGGCTTGGAACTCTTGACATCCTTTTGGGCCGAGGTGACAGAGTCCAAAGTGGCACTGGACTTCTCAATCCGAGTGAGATGATCATCCACCCCTGGCCTGAACAAGTCGGTACCCAGGAAGAGGACATCAGACAATATATGCAGGGTATCTGATGTGAAGGTTGAAATCCTCAGCCAAGCCCTGCGGTGCATAGTCACAGTGACAGCCACAGACCTGGAACAGGAGCCACCAATGTCCATGGCTGTCTGAAGCTGCTACTTAGCAACAGCACAGCCTTGATCTTGGACTTGCCTGACCATCATCTGAAGATCGATGGGTGCCTGACCATCATCTGAAGGTCAGTGGGGAGCTGAGGAAGCACCTGGTCAAGGTTGCCCAACAAGGCATGGGTAGAGTGGGCCATCATTAGGGCTAAACTAACTTGCCTAAGGCCAAGTGATGAAGCCGCGTAAACCTTCTTGGTTGCGTGATCAAATTTCTTGGATTTTTTGTCAAGGGGCTAGTCAACACCCCTGACATTACCTGTCCATCAGAACACTAAGTTGGTGACCAAGCCCTTGGCCGAGGGGTGGTCAGTAAACCCAGAAAGCAAACCCATAGGCACTGTGTACTTGTGGGCCATAGGGGCCGATGGCATAGGACAGAAGGCTGGGCATTGCCAGAGCTCCAATGTGGGGCCAAGAATGGCTTCAGCCACAGGGAAGGCTACCCCAGATGAGTCATCCCAGTCGAGGATTTCAGTGAGGGATTCTTAGCCCCTTCATGAACAGGCTGTAACTGAATCTGTGTGGCCTCCAAAATCAGGCAGAGCATGGCCCTGAAAGAGGTGGGACCATGGGCCACCAACAAATCCTCCCCGGACTCAAGGTCAACTGAGCAGGAATATATAGAGGAAGCCTCCAATTCCAAGGATTCATCGAAGACTGGCCAACCCCCTGAATCTCCATTAACTCTGCGAGGCTCATTGGCCTCAATGACTATAACCGACAGCCATCGAGGAAGCTCGGAGGCAGCACTGGTGTTCTTGGAAGGAGGACCATCCTTCAGCTGAAGTAGTCCCAGCTGAGGTGGTGGCAACTAAGGGAGCACCAGGGAGGGTGCAGACACCAGCTAAGCCCAGCACCCAAAAGGACCTGCTGCCATATAAGCTCCTCATAGTGCCATCACAACTTGTGGTGGAGCCAATCCTCCTCTAAAAAGGAGGAATAATGGTGATGCTGCTTTCATGAGTGTTGAGAGCAAGACTGGCAACTCCAGCAAGGGCTGCTTGATGTCAAGGTATGGGTCCTCGACCTCGACCGCTGGGGGACCAGACAGGTGGGAGAGGCAGGAACCAGTAATGGACACTTAGGGTCCCCCACAAGCTCGGCATCCCAAGGGTTAGGGACCAGGTCATGGGGTTGATCTGACCTACCCTAGGGCTTGAGAGTCAGGACTGAAGTTCTGGAGAGGAAAGTATCCCCCTCATCCTGTGACAACAGGTCAACCGGCTCAAGAAAAATCTCGACAGGCTGGTCAGCCCACGTCTCAGCCATCAGGCCTGATGGCGACACCCGTGGGACCAGCGGCCTGGGCAGAAGCATCAGCCAAAGCTGGCTCATTGATGATGGTTGACAAAACAGGAGCACGGGAATCCAAGGCCCAAGAGCACTCATGGTCCCATGACCTGTGATGGGACTTTTTAGCTTTCGCATTGGAGTCCTTAGCGGATTTAGACCCACAGGAAGGGCCCTCTCTGAGGGTAGGAAGGGATTGGCATAGGTTCTGGAACACCCCAGTGAAAGAGGCATCAAAGCCCAATGGAACCAAAGCAGACACCAAAGAAGGGTTCGCTGCAACTTCCTTGAAAGCCACCAACAGGATGGAAGGATCCCGCTTGTCCAGATGTCCAAGTAAATGCACATACCGGTCTTCCAAGGTGGAGGGGTGTAAAGTGCAGCACAGGTCACAAGTCTAGGAATTGTGTTCCTGGCCCAGGCAGTAAATGCTTGTGGCATGATGGTCCATGCAAAACATCTTCTGTCTACATGGACAAAGTTTAAAACCAGGCGCAGACTTAGAAGTCGTTGAGTCCATGATGCCGAAACGGTGAAACCGCAGAGCAACCTGAAGACCAAAGTTTTTTATTTTGTGACCAAAAGATAGGGCCTACATGAATGCAGAGCACTAAGGAGGGAACCTCTCTCTTCCAGCAGAAAGGAAGATTTGACAACATGGGGTGGTACCGAGGAGGATACCACCAGGGTGGGTGGGAGGAGCCAGCTTGAAGACCTTCCAGCAAAATTTAAAAAGGAAAGGAATTCTTCTAGAAGTGTGGATAGTACACCATATCCATGCCCCTAGAATTTATTTTCTTCTTCTACAGATTACCATATATTATAGTGGTGCAGTAGCGCCACTATAGTTAGGGTTGAGTAGGCTGTTTAATGTTAACCCCCTAACTTTGCACTTTAATAACTTTGCCACTGTTCAATCAATTTGCACAAAACTTTGTATGTGCAGTCTTGGGGCCAGGATCTCTTGACTTGCCAAGTTTCATTCTGGTCGGATTGCAAGTTCTGAGATCCAGATAGTGAAAAAAGTTAAAAAAAAAAAAAAACCTGTGTTTTTTTGCTATTTTTTTCATTGCCTAGTGACAAGACAGTTTGGAAATTTGCTCTAAAATTTTCAGGGTAGAAAGGGCATGGGCCACAGTGGTGCCTTTCACTGGATTGGTGAAAAAATATAAATTCACTCCAGAGTTACAAGGATTTGAAATTTTGGTTCTGACCATGCCCAGCATATTCTTTTCGATAGCTGTTTCATACGAAAAAAGAATTTGGCCCATACGACAAAAGATTCTGTTTCTTATGGGGGTAATCATTTTCTGTGGGAAAAAATAATTTTTTCATATGGCTACCATCTTGTTTCTGTTTTTGTTTTTCAAAAAAAGAAAATGTTTTGAAAAACCATAAAAAATTATATTCTGCAGAGACACCAACACATTTATTTTGCTAATCAGGACCCCTTGGGTGGATTCTGCAGTTAACTTTTAGAAAAATCACCCAGACATGTGGTTTTAACTCATTTTAAAATCTTGTTTTGTGAACCAAATTTTTTTTCCGTGTGGCTATACAAAAAAAAGAATAGGGCTATATGAAAAAAGATTCCCATCATACGAAAAAAGAATTTGGACTGTTTTTTCTGATTCTTTTTTCATATGAAGGAATCTTTTTTCATATGAACGACACAACCTCATGAAAAAGATCCCTTCATGTGAAAAAATAATTTGGACTGAAGTGTTTTTTCCATATTTTATCTTTAACAAGCCATAACTCAAATGAAAATATGCAGTTATGGGACAATCTATATATCAAAATAAAGGTCTGAGTAAGTACTACAACACTAACACATAGCAACCCCCTCCCCCAAAACATTTAGGGGCCATATCAAAAACATAAAGTTACAATTCCCACAGTATAACATTGCAACTTTAATGAGCTGTAACTCTGTAAATCTTTGGAGTTAACGGACAATGCATGTATCAATAGAAAGGTCACTAAGCCCATAAGAAATAAGAACTAAAAATAGTCCATCCCTGCAAAAAACAATTACAAGCAAGCACATAAATTACTTTTCTGGAGGATTGGAAGTGCAAGGCCCAAAGGGCCCTGCGTTTCACACCTGCATATACATGTGGATAAATGGGGGCATGGAAGCGCTTGGCCCAGATGGCCCTCCACTTCCATAATCACATGGATGTGTTCACCAGGTCCCAAAGGGACCTGTGTGAATGACGACATGATTCTATCTCAATAAGTAGGGAGATTCACTGCAAAAAACTTTGTTAATGCTCCAGTTTGAGTTACACCAACAAAAGTAGGGAAATGTGGTGTTAGGGTTTCCAACCCTTGAACCTCACCCCCACCCTGAAAGCAGCAAAAGGAAAGACTTTATTGTTAGGAGTTAACTTGAGTCTTGGCAACTAGGCATAAGCCTTTCCTTTGGGGTTATCAACCCAACCTCACTCCACTGTCATATAGTTGCACATCTGACCTTATTTGCTGAAGGAAGTGGGGGTAGCGTTAGGGTTCATAACCCCAAAGAAGACCCCAGGCCTGATTTGCCAAGACTCAGGAAAGCCAAAACCATGAAGTTTTTCTTTTTGCTGCTTGCAGGTTGGGGAAGGGGCCTTTGTGTTGGAACCCCTAATACCAAATGTTCCTATTTTTTTGTCAGTTTAATCCTAATTGGTGCATTAAGAAAATGTTTTGCAATTAATATAGTACCCCAACAAAAATACTGGCCAGAGTAGATAATTAATCTTCAAGGTGCACTATGCAATCCATATCAATAATAGGCACTTATTAACAACAGGCCATTAGCTGAAGTTCCATTCCACCCACATGTTTTGCTGCCTATGCAGCTTTCTCTGGGCCATGCAGAAACAGGCAAGCATGTTGGCAAGGAAGATATTGAGCAAATGGATGGTTCATTATTTTCTACTTATTCACGTGGATCGTCATGCACCTTTGACAGAAACTCAAACTGAATATGGATGTGCAGTGTGTGACAGATAACTCCATATACCAGGCAAATCTTTTTTGAGTTTGGAACTGTTTGATTCTGAAAGCAGCACAAGGGAAGTCACAGAGTTTGGAACTGTTTGATTCCGAAAGCAGCACAGGGGAAGTCACAGAGTTTGGAATTCTGATTTTGAAAGCGGCACAAGGGAAGTCACAGAGTTTGGAATTCTGATTTTGAAAGCAGCACAAGGGAAATCACAGAGTTTGGAACTGTCTGATTTTGAAAGCAGCACAAGGGAAATCACAGAGTTTGGAACTCAGTGCTTTGGCTTCAGAAGGAACTAGAAGGGGACAGGATCAGATCTACAGTACAGTAGCTTCTTGTTGTTTTACATTGTTTCTGTGGATTCTACTTGGTAGAAGGTTATTTCTTTCTTTCTTACTACTAAGGGGCTAGCAGGGTATTGTTTGAGCTGTTGGAATTTTGAAACCTGTTTTGATAGCTGTAAGTGGGCTCATTTGTTTGATTCACTGTGTGGCAGGCTGCATTTGTAGAGGCCTATTTCTTCTGTTTTAAAACATAATTGGTGTGATTTAACTGGGTCTGTTTCTTTGAATTGGAGACATATATCTTCTAATTCCAAGCCTATTTTGATGTGTTGTTGGTGAAGCTGTTTGAATTGGAGTCCTGTTTCTTTGGGTAGCAAACCTATTTTGGGGGCTTTGAGTAGAATTGTGATTCATTGTTGCTGGCTTCACTAGCTGCAAAGTTTGAGTGCAGAGTGGGGAAGGGTGCTAATGGTCTGACCAGAGGCCTCAGCTACCTGATTGTTTCTGGAAGACTTGGGCTGGTCCCACCCCTGGTCCATTATTTTCTTTATACCAGGGGTTCTGACATCACTTCCTCAAACAGGCAAAGGATATGCACCTGTCATAGCAAAAGCAGACATCCAGGAAAGGAACAGCAGCAAGTGAAGAGGTGACTGCTCTCTCAGTGGAAGGGAAGTAAATGCAAATCTAGGAGCTTTCATTATTACTTCTTCGCATTGATATTGTATTGGGGAAAGGAGGAGTAGGAGTTTGATGAAGGTTGTGCAATGGCTACTTAAAGTCTGTTTTTGAGAGTGGATAGGAATATAAAAAGCAGTTGCTCAATATATCTAAACGTGTGCAACAAAGGAAGTAAGGGAAATAAAGAAAATGTTTTGCACTGATAGAAGAGGGAGAGGGGAGACTTGGGGGAGTGTTTGGTATCCTGCATCTGGAAGGGTGGGGGGTCACTGGTGGGCAACAACAGCAAAGGGTAGGGTGGTAGGCTGCAACAACTGCGGTGCACCAATCTTTCTAAAAATTGCCTGGAGTGTGGGAGGATGTTTAGTGTGCAACCACATAGAAAAACTTAGAAAGGAGATTGAGGGTCTGCAGGAGGAACTGAGACAGGCAAGGCAGATTGGGGGTAAGTTTAACCCAATACTGGAGGGAGGAAGAAGGGGAGATGAGGGAGGACGATTTAAGCCAACAGTGGTAAGGAGAGGGTCAGAAGAAGGAAAGCAGAGACAAAGGGGCCACGGCCAGGAAGAACAATTGCCGGGGAAACCAGGTCAAGAGACAAAAGACAAATGGAAGGAAGAGATAGGGACTTGTGAGGGGAGGCGAAGAAGTGGCAAAAGTCATGGAGTGGAAAGGAGAGAACAGGTTACTATGAAGAGAGAGGGAGCGGGCATTTGTGAAGGGCCTTCAGAAAATAGTTGTGCACTGCTAGAGAGGAAGAAGGTGGAGGAGGGAAATGATGAAATTAGAGGAGTAATTGATAAATGCCTGGACCAAACTGGAGTGGGGGGAAGTTCTGCTGGGAGAATTGCAACAGGGGTAAAAGGGGGGAATAATGTGCAGGAGGAAGAAGAGGAGCTGGAAATGAGAGAGGGAGATGAATGGAAGCAAGCAGGGAGTAAGAGGGTGGAATCTTAGTGCTGGGGGACTCAATACTAAGAGGAGTTAGGTGGGGTAGCAAGGGGGAGAGGCATAGTCGCATTTGGGTGGAGGTCATGCCAGGAATGACAGCGGAAAGGGTGGGACAGTCTGTTCTGAAATATGCTAGAAGGGGTAGGGACAAGCCTCATTTAATTATACATCTTGGGACAAATGACCTGGCTGACAAGACAGTAGATACAGTCCGGAGGAGGTTTGATGAACTAGCACAATTATGTGAGGGAGCAGGAAGATCAGTAACTTTTTCAGAGATACTTCCGGTGCCAAAGGCAAGCACAACAAGAAAGCTGAGAATAGAGGAATTTAATGGATGGCTAAGAACCTGGTGTTGTGCTAAAGGGTATGGGCTGTTGGGGGGTGGGGAGGGACCTGGGAGGACAGTAGTCTCTATGCCAAGGACAGACTACACTTGAGTGAGGAGGGGAAGAAAGTGTTGAAACAGAGGATGGAGGAGTACATAGAGGAAGTTGGGAATTTAAGCTAGGAGTGGGGGGGTGGCAGTTGGGGAAGAGATATGCAGAGACCACAGGTTGGGAAACCATATGAGCTTACCCCCCATAACAGTGACAAAGGACAAATGGCAAGTACTGTCGGTGATGCTAGGAAAGGAGGGCAGGATGGGGGGGGAGAGTGGAAGGTGGTTACCCTTAATGCTAGGAGCCTTGGGAGAAAAACTGCAGAGTTACAGGTTCTCATGGCAGAGGGAGAGATGGACATTGCAGCCATCACGGAAACATGGGCCACCCAATACAATGACTGGGACCTGTCTGTACCAGGGTACAGGTTATTTCGTAGGGACAGGGTGATTGGGAAAGGAGGGGGGTGGTGGCACTATATGTGAAGGAAGGACTGAAATGTGTAAGGGAGGAAGGGGAGGAGGGTAGTACGGAGTCACTTTGGATGCAAATCCAGGATTCCAAAAATAGGATTCTTAGAATGGGAGTGGTATACAGGCCACCATCTCAGACGGAGGAGATAGACAGGGAACTAGCGGGACAGATCAGGAGGACCTGCGAGAAGGGTAGTGTGGTGATTGTGGGGTACTTCAACATGCCAGGAGTGGACTGGAGCACCCCAACAACCAGGAACAGAAGGGAGCAGGTACTGCTGGATGCCTTCCAGGACAGCTTCCTACTGCAAATGGTCAGTGAACCAACCAGGTTAGGGAATACCCTTGACCTTGTGCTGGCAAATGGGGACTTTGTGAGAGAACTTACAGTGGAGAAACCGCTGTCAGGGAGTGACCACCACTCAGTATGGCTCACATTGGATATGGGCAAGGAAGGAGTGGAATCTGGCACAATAGTGCTGGACTTCAGGAGGGCCGACTTTGGGAGGATGAGGGAAGTGGTAAAAGGGTACCTGGCCAGAATTCAATCTAGTATGGACACTAACCAGAGGTGGGAGCTCATAAAGCTGGGGATAGTGGAGGCAACCAAAACCTGCTGCAAAGCCCAGAGCAAGAAGTCTAGGGCTAAGAAACCGATCTGGTTGAGCAAGGAGGTCATGGAAAAGGTAAGGAGTAAAAGAGCTGCCTTTAGGAAGTACAAGAAAACAGGGAGGGGGAGGACAGGGAGGAGTACTTGACAGAATCGAAGGAGGTGACAAGGGCAGTAAGGAAAGCCAAAGCATCTACAGAACTCAGTCTGGCACAAGGCATTAAGAAGGGGGAGACGGACTTCTTTAAGTACATCAGGGAGAAAAGGAGCTGTAAGGACCACATAGTAAGGATTAGGAAGGAGGGGGGTTGGGTGGAAGCAGGGTGCGATAAGGCGGAAGCACTAAATGAGTACTTCTGTTCAGTATTTACTAAAGAGAAGAGGGGGTGACACCCAAGGTGGGAGAAATGGCAGAAGCGGGGGGGGGGGGAGTGGTGACAGATGAGGAAATCATGGAGAGCAGAGTTCGAGAGGGTTTGAAGGCACTGAGGGTGGACAAGGTGCCAGGTCCAGAGGGCATCCACCCCAGGGTACTGAAGGAGCTGGCAGAGGTCCTTGCAGAACCTTTGGCAGACCTATTTAATGCCTCACTACATTCAGGGTGTGTACCTCAGGACTGGAGGATGGCTCATGTGGTGCCCCTCCACAAGAGTGGCCCCAAGGATGAACCGGGAAACTACAGACCAGTGAGCCTCACATCCATCGTGGGTAAGCTAATGGAGACTATCCTGAAGGAGAGGCTGGTAGCCCTCCTAGAGGCCAAAGGACTACAGGACAGCAGACAACATGGCTTCATACATGGCAGATCCTGCCAAACCAACCTGGTTGAGTTCTATGACTGCAGGGTTTTAAATAATTGATTAGCAGTTTTTTTCTTGGGACAATGCTAACTGTACAGAAAGTATTTATATAGGTTTTCTAGAAGTGTTATGCTTGTTAAACACAGTGAGGCAAGTGCTATGCATTTTCACAATGTTTTAGCACTTTTATGAGCAAAACGCTAATCAATTTTTGGTGTTAAATAAAACCCTGGACTGGGTAACTAGGCAACTGGACAGGGGCCATGCAGTGGATGTCCTGTATCTGGACTTCAGTAAGGCATTCAACTCAGTGCCACATGGAAGGCTGGGAAGGAAGTTAGTAGGCACAGGGGCTGGTGCAAAGCTGGTGAGATGGGTAGGAAACTGGCTGCAGGGAAGGCAACAGAGGGTGGTGGTGGGTGGGGAGCTCTCACACCCAAGGTCAGTGACAAGCGATGTTCCACAGGGCTCAGTGTTGGGACCAGTGTTGTTTGGGATATTCATTGCAGACATATCATGGGACATCAAGAGCAAGATCAGTCTGTTTGCTGATGATACCAAGGTAGGCGTGGTGGTGGATGACCTAGGGGATGGCAGGGGTTGCAGGATGATCTGGCAAAGCTTGAAACCTGGTCAGACACCTGGCAACTGGGCTTAATGCCAAAAGTGCAAGGTGCTGCATTTTGGGATGAAGAACCCAAGGAGGAGTTACCAGCTAGGGGAGTGCAGCTAGCCCAGACAGAGGAGGAGAAGGATCTGGGTGTGCTCTATTACAGGTCAATGAACAACTCGGCACAATGTAGGAAGGCAGCTGCAAAGGCCAACAAAATGCTGGGTTGTATTGCAAGGGTATATCCTCGAGGAGGGAGGAGGTGATTCTGCCACTGTATAGGTCATTAGTTAGACACACCTGAGTACTGCGTGCAGTACTGGCGTCCGTATCTGAAGAGGGACATTAAGTTACTGGAGGGGTGCAGCAGAGTGACAAAGATGATCAAGGGGCTGGGGACTTATCATACGAGAGGAGGTTGAAGGAGTTGAACATGTACTCACTGGAGGAGAGGAGAGACAGGGGTGACATGATTGAAACCTTTAAATACATGAAAGGAATAAACAAGACGGGTACAGAGGGGCTGTTCAAAGCAAGGGAGGGGAGGGCCACCAGGGGCCATGATATGAGACTGGAGCGAGGAAGGTTCAGGAGGGAGATGAGGAGACACTTTTTTACAGAGAGGGTGGTGGCTGGGTGGAATTCGCTACTTGCTGAAGTGGTAAGCAGTAGAACAGTGGACTGCTTCAAATGAGGATGGGACAGGACAAGGGGGAGGGTTAATGATGGGGAAGGGTGGAAAGGAGGGGCAGCTGCGGAATAAGGGGTGCTAGCTGCACGTTCGAGCAGACTTGATAGACCTCTAGGCCTTTATCTGCTGGCAAATGTCGTATGTTCGTAAATCTAATTTTTTTTTTAAGTCTGTTTCAACAGCCCTTTTTACTCTCCTCCTTTCTTGCTGTAATTTCTCATCTTTCTTTCCATGTTATATAGGCAGGCCAACTATGTAACGTTCTTTGTATCCCTTGAGTATTCTTGCCCTGGTATATGAAGATCTGTACAGCCCTTTCTTTGGTTGCCCCCCCCCCCCAATTTCAGAATCTTCCTAATGTGAGGTATGCAGAAATAAAATAGTTGCTTAAAATGAGTATTTCATTTCATTTGGATATGGTAATTGTAAGCGCTTAGTTATATCCATGGTGTGGGTCCTGTAATGACCCCTTTATGTATGCAAACCCTCGTATGGTCTTGGTTTGCGTCCCGTTTAGCATTAGGTTCCCCTCCTTATAAATAGGTGGAGTAAGTCAAAGCTGCTTTCCAGGCTAGTTGTTCTGTGGAAATATAATTTCAGCCCCAAATGATTTCTGAGCAACTGTGAGGTAGAACTAGCCTGTATGAGTTAGAGTGGCGGTTCCTCGATCGTGAAAGCAGCCCGTGCGGCAGAAAAAGCCCTCTTTACCTGGTCAAATACACTGAACACCGCTTTAGAATTGTTCCTGCCTCCCGAGTGTCCCAAACACTAAATATCCCAGTTTTGTGCATATTAAACCCCTTTAAAGTCCCTTTCAACCTGTTTGCAGTTAAGAAGAGGTCTTTCTGGTTTGGAACTCGTAAATGGCAGCAGAAACGCGCAAAGCGCTTCATATTGAGTAAATAAATAAACGGCCTGCATTTTACACTATTTGCAGCATACAAAAAGGAATTCAGTTAGTAGAGACTACAAGCTGACTATTTCATGACCTAAACAAGCTACAAAAACGAAAGAAGGCCTGTAAAAATGAGTTGTACAACACTGTGGTTTGTTTGGTCTTAACCCCCCCCATTCTCTGTTAAAGGTTTAACAAAAGTGTTTTTTTTTTTGTTTTGTTTTTTGTGTTTAGTTAAAATGCTTCTAGAAAGTGGATTGAATGCCTTTAATTCATTCTTTTGGAATAATTTATAAAACAAACAAATATTTCCCTCATAGAAGGTTACCTGCTTCTCTGTGTGGAGTCTCACTTCCTATTCTGTACTATAGAGCTGGCCGGCTAGTCGCCTCCCTTATTTAAAGGCACAGTACTAGGAGGTGGAGTTATTCCTGCACTGTCTGAAACTAAATTTTTATTGACCAGTTGTTGTTTCTATATAGTGATGTTGACGACATTACAACTTAAAAGGAAATGTTATTCTGGGCTCAGAAATAAAAATAGACTTATTCTGTTGTTTAAAGATAATTTTTAAAAGCATAGGGTGGAGTTAAACTAGTCACATGTTCCCCTTTTGTTATATAAGCCTTGGCTTTATTCAGTTCTGTAGATAGCCGGGTGGGGGTACAGAAGTACTCTGACCCCAGTAAGATGGTCACTAGTGCCTGAGATGTTGCTTGGAAACATGTTTATTTTGAAGAGGTTTTATGTTATTTAATTTTGTTGTCTGAAGTTTGCAGTAATTGCCCAGCTTTAATAAAATCTTTGCTTCTGAATATCTACAACTGTGGAACAGCGTCCTCCTTAAAAACCCACACCTCACACAGTGATCTTGCTGTTTCTTTATTTATTAATTTGCCTAGGATAGCTAGGTGTGATGCAATATTTTGTTTTTCAGTGAGGTTCTACTTCTCCCCAGCTGTACATTGGAGAAAAGTGAAGCACAAAAAGAAGTGACTTGCTCAGGGTCACACAGTGAGAAAGTGATTTTATTTCCTTTAATAATTTCCTGACAAATATATGAAGAGACAGACCCACTCACTGGTTATATTTAATTTAGTATGTGTTATTAAACAATCATGAAAAAGTCAACTTCCACAGCTGTACAACAGGCCAGTTTTACAGCTATGGTTGACTGGTCTTTGTCTCCATGTATAGATCTGGTTGGCAGTGTGACATATGGAGTAGATCCCCCAGCAGTTTTAATTTTCAGGGTCCAGGAGGTCACATTGGTCTGGCTAGTCTTTTCTTTTTTTCAACCTTGTGTTTGTCACCTTGGTCACTCTGTCCAGCCCTTATTTGGACCAGTTCATCTTGGTCCATCATCCAGCTTCCCAGGGACTTACTTTCTCTGCTGGCATCATGCCACAGAACCAGGCCGAATGTGCACAGTCATTGGTGCAGGGCCTGTAAGGGACCGAGCTATCACTGCATGTCCGCATCACAATCGGAGGATTTTTCCTCCATTTTCTCCATTTGGCCAATATGCATGCAGTGACACAATGTGCATGATCCCCCTCCGCAGAGATCCCCCTTGCATCTGGAGGGGGGTTCCCCTCCTTTGCTATCATGTGGCACTGCCGACTAGATTCAAATTCCTCTAAGTGGCAGTCAAGCCATGGGACAAACATGCCCCTCTCCTCAAGAGAGTAGAGCTGTCCACAGATGGTCATTCCTCACCTTCCCCAGCTAACTCCCCGAGTGACCTAGGGTCCAATCCCAAACCCAGGTCGCTGGTGGGGGCAGTGGGGCAGTCAATGCCTCAGCCTGCCAAGCGACTGGGCTGGCTGGCTACACTGGTCTAGTCCTGAGCTTTACTATCTCCCTACCATATGGTTCTCCATCTCTCACCCCGATGACTGAGGTCAACAAGGCTACCCCCCCCGTCCTCTGGCTGAGCCAATACAAATGCAGCTCCTTGACTGTCCAGCAGGAGATGGGTCGATGCCAAGCAGCCAATATGCTCCATGAGAGTAGAGTACCTTACTTCCCTGACATGACTGGCTCTCAACTGGCTCCAACCTGGGATTATGGGGCCTGTGTACCAACAAATCAGGATGCAGCTAGTTCTACCCCTGTTCATTCATCAATTTAAAATCTCATTTCTTACCATTTTCTACATTTCCAGGGTTGCTATTGGTGTGTGGCTCAAATCAGAAGATCACCTGACGTCTGTGCTCTCCTTCCCCCAAATAGTTGCTCAAAAGAGTCGGCAAGTCTTTCAAAGTTTTTGTTTTCTTACTTACATTTTTCCTTACTCCATGATTTTCAAAAGGGCTTTCTTAGTATTGGTTGTCATCTGAGATGTGAATTAAGCCCAATGACAAGGTGCACCCACTGGCTGGGTACATACAGCAGCATTTTCATTTTTATATCGCTCAGCTTAGCTGGAATTTTCCCTGCTTGCAATTTATATGCAAGACTCTCTAAAGCTTTCCAATGTTCACGTTTATATAGAAAGCAGATACCCTCGCCTCCCTTTCGTCTAAAGACACTTGCCCCTTAGGAAGCCAAACCCTATCTACAAAAGCCCTTAGTGGCTCCCGGTTCAGCAGTGACTCTCTGGATTTAAAACTACTCCTGTTGATCCTCCAGGAAGTCCTCGACCCTCTTACCTATATACTCAATCACTCCCTTTGTCTTGGCAAATTTCCTTCAAGCTGGAAAGTGGCCACCATTACCGCCATACACAAAAGTGGTGACTGCATAGCCACTAGCAACTATCGCCCTATATCCACACACCACCCCCCCCAAAATCCCTGGAACACATTGTGTCGGACCAACTCACTGAGCACCTAACAAAATACGATCTCCTCTGTAAAGAACAACATGGCTTCTGGAAAGCCCACAGCACTACCTCGGCACTCCTGGAATTTTCCTCTTCCGTACACTCAGCCCTTGACAGAGGCCATCTTACCAGGGCCATCTTCATGGATCTGTTGAAGGCTTTCAACACCATTAACCACACCCTCCTACTAACCACCCTCCCCCTGTTAGGTCTCTCCCAGGATATCACCAAATGGTTCGCTGACTATCTTACAAGTAGAACCCAACAGGTCAAGATAGGTGACACCCTCTCCACCTGTCTCCCAGTTAGGTCAGGGGTGCCACAGGGCTCTATTCTGGGCCCCCTGTTATTCAGCTTATACCTAAACACCTCCCTGCAGCGTGCTCTGGCAACCTGCTACTCTATGCAGACAATGCTGTCCTCTACTCCTCCTACCCTGATCCCTCCATTCTGGAGGTGGAGCAGTGGTTCACCAACCACCGCTCTGGTTCTGAACTACAAAAAACCAAGGACAGGACCTTTGCTCACCCCCAGAACCCTCACAAAAATTATCGTCCTCAAATCATTAACTCCCACCAGACCCCCCTTGAACATGTAGATACCTTTAAGTACCTGGGTATCACGCTTGACTCCGCCCTCACTTTTCAACAGCACATCTATCTCCTATCTACTGTTGTCAACACCAGAATTGGCCCCCTGCATAGGTACAAACACTGTCTCACCCCTGATGCCTTCCGTCTAGCTGTCCCCTCCTCAGTCCTCTCCCTAATTGATCATGGGATCCTTATCTATGGAGTGGCTGACACCACCTCCCTTAGTAGACTCTTCCTGTCTCTGAACAGAGCCTGTCGTTTAACCCTAGGTTGTGATCATACCACACACACCTGCACCCTTTATAGCGCCACTGACTGGCTTAACCTCGAAGACAGACTCAGGTTCCACACCTGTCTCATGGCCAAAAAGATTTCACTTGGCCTCTCCCCCCAGGTCTCTCAGCCCTTCTAAAGCCTGCACCCATAATCAGAAGCACTCGTAGCTCTACCAAGTCACTACTCAGTGTCCCCAAATGCCAGACATCCCTGTGCCAGAGAACTTTTATGTACAGGGCCCCGGCCTGGATGAATGCTTTCCCCAGCTTCACTGCAACTGAAAATAAGATTGGCGGTTTTAAAACCATCTTATAGGACCACCTCCACTCTGCCAGTATTTGTGATTGCTTTTGAGTCTTATGTGTGTCGCTGTAACTGCTTCCCATCCCCCCTCCCTCCCCTCTTACCTTTCTCCTGGTGTTTCTAACCTCCCTTTCCAGGGTCATTCCCCTCACTACACCTCCCCTGCCCCCCAGACAAGGGACTCTGTCCTGTGTCTCTCCTTGCTCCTCCCTCCGCTACACCTACATCTGATGCTATTAGTAGGATTCCCCAGAATGTCAGCCTGGTAACCCTTGATTAGTTCAGCAAGGGGCTTCTAATACAAAGTGCAGTTTTCTCCTTGCACACATCTGTATATTGCATGTTATGCCTGTTTTTGCACCAGTATAATGTAAATAACACCTGTTATGCACCTGTATATTGTACTTAAGCTCCTGTTATGCACTTGCATACTGTACCATCTATTACGTTCTATACCTCCTCTGTGTAATTTGATGGTTTACTGCTACCGCCACTGTATATAATGTTACTGTATATTGATATCAAAAGACTGTACATAAGACGTGTACCCTTTGTAAATGAGTCCATTGCTGTACATAATCTTATTGTATGTTGTATGTCAAATGTCTGTACCTTGACGTGGAGCCTTTGAAAATTAGTCTCTGACTCAAAGGCAGGTTCCGAAATTTCAATAAATATAAATAAAAATACCTAGAGACTCACAGGTGGTGTGTGGGGGGGTCTAGTATGGTTGCCCGTCATAAGTTTTCTCGACTCTTTATTGCCCGTGATCTGTTTCCCGCAGTTAAATTTGCCAACGCGATGTTTTCCCGAACGTTGTTTGCTCGACTGGCAGATTTTTAAATATGTACTGTTTGATTTACTTATTCATTATTATCTGACTTCATTGTCTGACGTGCGTGTTGTAATGTCTTCAATGTTTTTTTAACAGTCTGCCTTATGTCAGATAATGAAGAACGCATCTTTTCTCTGGAGAAACGAGTGAATAACATAGATCCAGCGAAGCTCCAGGTACTAATTTCTGGTACTTGGCATTCTTATGAAGATTTAGCGTCTGCTCATTTCTGCCTTAAATCCATCCTGCCTGATCTGTTCAGAGGTACTTGAAATGAAGTCGGAACAATTCATCTTGTGAAAAGCTAGTGAGGATTTGGCGCATGAAGGTGGCGCTTGGATGGATTTCTGCAAGAAGTGCTTGGTAATATAGAACATCAGCAGCCCCCTCTCAAGATCTTATCTGCAACTTAGAACTTTTACCGAACAAGGTATCGGCGCCTCAACACATCTGACAGTTTGAATTGAAGTCTGAAATTGGTCTCTAGAAAGTTAGCTCGTCAGAAGCCCTCCCTTAAAATATTGTCTGTAACTCAAGACTCCTACACAGTTAGGCATTAACCTATAAACCTATCCGGAAGCTTTTAATTTTTACATTCACTTGTTGATGGATAAAACACAATCAGGTCTGAATAATTGCGAGACCTGAAACATAGGGAAGATCTCAATTGAATCTTTAGTTTGTGTTTTATTTTACAGAGTAGATATAGAGCATACAGGGTGCTATTAACGATTCTGACATCGTTCTTCTCCTCATAGTGGTCGCGGCCAACTGGTAGATGCAGTGACCTGAATCTGGCGAAGTTATCTAAAAATCTCTGCCATGCCCATCACTAGTCAGATACCCTAATCAATGTTTTTTAACACTCTGCCCCTCCAACAAATTATTGGCTAGGCTAAACCGATCAATTAACAAGGGTCCAATAACAAAAAGGTTTCTTTCAGCAGGGCATACTAGCAGGGCCAGTATGACTGTTTGCCGATTGCACTATTGTTACTGTCGGGGAAATGTCAAGCGGGATTTCATTTAGCGGGGAAAGCCTATGACGGGAAACTGGTGTTGGTATACTGCTTGTCGGACAACATCATGCCGGGCAACCGTACGGATCCCGTGTGGGGAGCTTGCCGATAGAGAGGACCACACCTCTCCCAATTAATAAGCACATCAGGATGAAGCTTAGATGGCAGCTTGATGTACTACCCCTGCAACACTGTGCCTGCCTAGTGGCTTATTTCCAGGGCCACTGGAAAATTGCGGGTGCAATTTTTCTGCAATTTCCGCAATTTTCACCCTTCTCCGCACAAAATCAGCAATTTCTTGCAATTTCTTACATTTATGGAATTTTTGACTGAAATTGTATACAAATATTTAAATTCTTAAGGAAATCTACTCAGATATGGTACACAGACTTGAATTTGACCAAAACAGTACAGTGTGAGGTGATAAGGGGTCAAATGTGACTGCTTTCATGTGGTTCTCTTCCCTGCTTTGGTTTCAGAATCCTCTGGTCATGCATATGTAGACTTGAACACTTAAAACCTCTGTTAAAGCAGACTATCAGAGAACTTTTTGCTGACACAGAGACTGAAACAATAGTTGTGAGAAGAGGTGCAAAGTGCCTCATTCACCTAAATGAAGCCTTGACCACAATGCTTGTTTTTGAATGGTAGGGTAGACTTTCCTTTTATAACTACTTTCAATCTGAAAGGATTTTGATTCAAATGTGTCAAGAGTTTGGATGGCCCTGCTGATTATAAACTTGAATGTGTTTCTGAGGGGGTTGGTGACAGTGATTCCTTACATGTCAGTCTGCCACAACTGCATACTCACATACAAAGCCTACAAAAAGCAAACATTTCTGAAAACATGCTGAACAGGTTAAGTATAGTTAAACAGTTACCTTCAAATAGACAAAATAATTGCAACCCAAGTAAAATCATTGCAAACCGAGTAGAACAAAAGTACAATGTATTAAAAACTATTGTATGATGAAATGAAAAGCTATTGGTATGATTTGATACTTTTATCATGTGATTTTAAAATGTACTTACAGTACTGATTAAGAACAGTAATCATTTCAACAAAATAAATATTTTTCTTACTAGACCTTTATTAGGCACCCTGGTTATCTGTTTATTTTTTTCTTGCACCAAAGCAAGTAGTTTAAACAGGCATCATTATTTAACATCTAGAAACTGGCAAAATATGTTGTTTCTGGATGTGTTCAGTATAGACGAACTGTAAATTACTGAATAAAATCTAGTTAGCACTGCATGACTTAGATGTCTTGATTTTTAGAAGATATGCTACATAATGATTAGTTTACAGTGCATTTCAAAAACACACATCTTTCTTCATATTAAAAGCATTTACAAGTGGCAATACATTTATCTAACAATTTATGTGATCAATACATGCTGCAGCAAACAATAAAATATTTATTAGGGGCATTAGGGATGTATAGTGAACCCCATAATTTCCGCAATTTTTGCAAGAAAATCCCCGCATTTTTGGGTAAAATTTTCCGCAATTTTCCAGTGGCCTT
Organism: Neoceratodus forsteri; assembly: GCA_016271365.2. NCBI lineage: Eukaryota > Metazoa > Chordata > Ceratodontiformes > Ceratodontidae > Neoceratodus > Neoceratodus forsteri. The sequence goes on along the minus strand of CM028131.1, from coordinate 1,410,318,159 downwards.
GCTTATTTCTCATGGTCTAGTAGGTAAGTGAACTTTATTTATAAAGCACCCATTCCCTGGGGCTCAGCCTATACAAAGTTCAGAACAGTTCCTATCACAATTAGTTCAAAAACAGAATAAAACATATTCATAAACCCAACTAATGCACAAACTGAAATAAATACAAATCAAATAACTAATAATAAAATATTAGTAAAATACATTCTTAAAGACAACCAGTTAATCAGGTGCCATTATAGTCCAAAGGCCTCCTTAAATAGATGTGATTTCAGGCCCCTCTTAAAGACGTCCAATGAGGGGGCCTCCCTCAAGGATCTTGGAAGCAAGTTCCACAGGGCTGGGCTAGCTACCTCGAAGGCACTGTCACCAGACGATTTCAGCCATGCCCTGGGAACCGCTAGAAGGCCCACCTCTGAAGAGCCGAGAGAGCGGTGGGTATGATGAGGAATCAGGAGATTACACAGACAGCTGGGGCTCAGTCCTACATAAAAAGGTCTGCACCGTAGGAGCCTTCATTGTAAGTCATAAATGCTGATCAAACAACATGGGATTATCATACACAAAGTTTGAAAAGGGGGATTGTTCCACTCTAGGGGAATTTAATTTGTTTCATGCAGCTGCTTGCTCCCAAGCTGTCAGCCTCCTGCTGTTGGGGTCTCTTGTACTGGAAACCTCCAAGCCCCATCTGCTGCCCACCCCTCCCCCCACTATCCTAACCAACAGGGATGCAAGTTACAAACCTGGGTGGGGGGTCAAGAAGGAGATCAGGAGACACTGGAGCGGGTATTGTTAAGGTAGAAAGAGTTGCCAGCAGAGGTCGTCAATCAGAAGATGGTCAGTGGATTCAAGAAGGAGTGGGACCAGATAAGGGGAAAGGTTAGCGTTTAAAAGGGAAAGGTCGGGCCCACTGTAACTACATAACAAGGGGCACTGCAGACTTGATAGACCATACAGCCTTCTGCTGACATATTTGTAGGTGCATGGGGATTTGTAGAGAGCAGGGCCCGAAAGTGTCAATGACTGTCATGGTGCACAGACTTTATTTTTTCAGTGTCTTTCTTTTGATGCTGCCCATCTTCTGCACAGTGCTGGGCAACGCTCTGACAGGCCTTATGAGTATGCAGCAGGCCCTCTGTACAGAAGGTAAGCTCTCTGGCCCACCACAGGGGTTGCTGCAGCTGCAGAGCTCAGCACCTTCAATCCCGACTGGAAGCACATGTCAGCCTTCCCCTCGCCTGGTCAGCTCCCAGGTTCACTCCCAAATCAGAGTTACCAAAATAGCAGGGTATTGTTTTATAAATACAATGATTTATAGAAAAAAAAGTTCAGTCTATTATTTCTTCTCCTGTTCTGCCGGGCGGCCCACATCTAACCAGCCTCATCCAGCCCCATCACCCATGAGCCTCAGGTACTCACCCCAACTTTAGAATTCCATTGAGGATTGCCCCCCTCAGCAGGACCCTCAGGGAGTGTGCTTTCCCTGGTGGCAACAGGATCAGGTCCAGAGGTGGGTGCTTTGCTGACAGTGAAGTGCCTGCGAGGGGTGATACATACATATATACATATATAAAGCAAGGGGAATCACCTCAAGGAGTGAAGAGGTGATCCTGTTGCTGTGCAGAGCATTGGTGCGGCCTTACTTGGAGTACTGCATGCAGTTCTGCTGTCCCTATTTAAAAAGAGACATCAGACTGTTGGACGGGGTACAGAGAAAAGCAACCAAGATGCTGAGTGGGATGAGGAAAAAGCCCTACAAGGTTAGGTTACAGATGCTCAATAGGTACTCGCTTGAGGAAAGAAGGGACAGGGGTAATTTATTTTTTTTTAGTTGTTTAACCAGGTATGGCACACTGAGCTAAAAGCTTTTTTACAGGAGCGACCTGGGAGCACAAGGAGGTTAAGTGACTTGCTCAGGGTCACACAGTATGCAAGTAGAAGCTGTGTGATTCAAACCCAGGTCTGGTCTGCTAGATGTCACCAGATTTGCAGCTCAGAGCCTTAGACCACTGCGCTGTACTGCCTGATATGATTGAGATCTTCAGATACTTGAAGAGCATTAATAGGATAAGCCATGAGGGTCTGTTTAAATTTAGAAGGGAAGGGATCACAAGAGGGCATAGACTAATGTTGGAAGTGGTGGAGGTTCAGAAGGGAGATGAGGAGGCGCTTTCTCACTAAGAGGGTGGTGGCAGTATGGAATGCTCTGCCTGAGAAACTGGTTTCGAAGGCATCAGTTGGGGGGGAGTTGGATAAACTTATGGGCAAAATCAGGATAGGGCAGGTAAAACAGTGAGATCAGTTGGTGGGGAGGGGTAAGAGAGGTGTGTGGGGGGCAGCATCAGTGTCCAGCACTGAGAGTTGCACATTCAGGCAAACTCGATAGACCATTAGGCCTTTATCTGCTGGTTTCATTGTATGTTTGTATGTACAGTATGTACTGCCACGGCAGTGTTTTTTTCTTTTTTTTTTCCATCATTATCATGTTTTAAGAAATTACACATGACATTACAGAATTTATAACATCTAATATCACTAATCATCAAACAGTTAAACAAAAAAATAAATTACAATACAGCACACAAACCAGAGACAAAACAAGAATAGTATCGCAAGGAGGATCCATGCCATAACAGTGATCGCAGAAAGGTGATCACCATTATGGCAAGTGTACATCACCGGCACACTAGCAGCGCAGACAACAATGGCACCCAGGACCTACAGGTCTCATTGTTAATACTAACATACTAAAATGCCAGCAGAATAGGCCTAACGGTCTTTCGTGTCTGCTTGTTTGGTCAGCCCCCACCCTGGGTGCTGACCTTGCTGTCCCCCTCGCCTTCTCTGGCTTCTCCCTTCCCAGTTCCGGATATTCTTGCTGCATTGGATTTTGCTTCCAGAACCCTTCCCCGTACCTGTCCCACCCCCTTTTGAACCCCTCCACTGTCTCTGCCTCCACCAGCCCCCTGGGCAGTGCATTCCATGGCTCCACCACCCTCTCAGTGAAGTAGCACCTCCTCCTTTCTCCCCTGAATCTTCCCCCCTCCAGCTTCCACCCATACCCTCTACTGGCCCCTTCCTCCTTCCTTCGAAGCACCCTGACTATTCCTCCCCTATTTACCCTCTTCATGTACCTGAAGACCTCTATCATGTCCCCCCGGTCCCTTCTCTCTTCCAATGTGTACATATTTAGCTCTTCGAGCCTCTCCTCATAGGTCCTGTCCCCCAAGCCCCAAATCATTTTGGTTGCCCTCCTCTGGACCCTCTCCAGGAGATTAATGTCCCTCTTTAAGTGTGGCCTCCAAAACTGCACGCAGTACTCAAGGTGCGGCCTCACCAAGCAGTTATACAGAGGGAGTATCACTTCCCTCCTTCTGGAGGTGATCCCCCTAGCGATGCATCCCAGCATCCTGTTGGCCTTGGCTGCTGCCCTCCTACAAGTCTCAGAGTTGTTCATCTTGACATCCACCACCACCCCCAGGTCCCTCTCAGCCATCGAGACTTGTAGCATTTCCCCAGGGTGTACACTTGGCCTGGGTTTCTGGCCCCCAGGTGGAGTACCTTGCATTTCCCTGCATTGAACCTCAGCTTCCACTTTCTAGACCATCTTTCCAGAGCCTCCAGGTCCCCCTGTAGGGCCACCCTCCCCTCCTCCCCATCCACCACCGCCCCCAGTTTCGAGTCATCTGCAAAGAGACTCATCTCACTCCTGATTCCTGTCCTTATGTCAGATACGTAGGCGTTGAACAGAAGGGGCCCAAGGACTGATCCCTGTGGGACCCCACTAATGACCCTCCTTGGGGATGAGACTATCCCACCAACTATGACCCTCTGGGTCCGGTCCTGGAGCCAATTGCCTATCCATCTGATCATCTGGTTCCCCACCCACATTTCTCCCAGCTTATCCAACAGGCCCACGTGAGGAACAGAGTCAAATGCCTTGCTTGAAGTCTAGAAAGAGGACATCCACTGGTCTACCCAGGTCCAAGGCACTAGTCACCCAGTCATAGAACTCCACCAGGTTTGTCTGACACGATTTCCCCGGGATGAATCCATGCTGTCTATCGTCCAGGCACCCTGACTTATCCAGGTCCCCCTAGCCTCTCCTTGACAATGCCTCCATCACCTTGCCCACCACCGATGTCAGGCTGACAGGCCTGTAGTTCCCTGCCACCTCCCTTGATCCCCTGTGGATAGGCACTATATGCGCCACCTTCCAGTCTTGGGGCACCCACCCTGTCCTCAGAGAGATGGTGAAAAGCTCTGCCAGGGTTTTGCCAGGACATCTGCAAGTTCCTTCAGCACTCTGGGATGTAATTTATCTGACCCGTGCTTTCTCCATCTTAAGGGAGCTGAGGCTTCCTCACTCTCTCTGCTGTGATTTCACTTCCGGTACCTCTTCTCCCTGCTTAGCCCTCCCCACCTGCCAGTGATGCCTCCCTCTCTCCCAGACCTGCCGATCGGTAAGGGTCCCTCCTCAGTATCTCTGTCTCCTCCCATGTGGATGCAGCACCCCCATTTTCCTGGTGAAAACTGAGGTGAAGTACTATTTAGTACCTCAGCCTGCTCCCCAGGTCTTGTGCCCATCTCTCCCTGATTTAATCCTGCTAATCTGCCCCTTCACCCTTCGTCTTTCCCCAATGTATCTAAAGAACCCTTGTTCCTCTCCTAATTTCCCTGGCCAGGTTCTGCTCCTTCCTTGCCTTAGCCGCCCTCACCACTCTAGTGGCCCTTCTAGCCATCAGCTCGTACTCCCTCGATCTCTTTCCTCCTTGAGCACTTGAATTGCTTATAGGCTGCTTTCTTTCCCCGCACCACCTCCTGGACCTCCCTGGTCCACCAACAGGGTTTTTGGGCCCTACCGCATTTTCGTCTTACTCTTGCACAGGTGCTGGTAGCATCCTGCACCCCTCTCCTGATGATTTCCCACCTACTATCAGCGTCCATGTCTGACCCAGTCCCATCCAAATGCTCCTTAAGGATCCTTCCCATTTCCTTAAAATCCGCCCCCCTGAAGTCGGTTACTTCCGTCTTTGTGCAGCCTTCAACCCCTCCTAGGTCCAGGCAGAACCAGACCGTGGCATGGTCACTCCCGCTAATGGGTCCCTTACCTCCAGGCCCCACAATCTGGTCACTGTCTGCCAGGACCACATCCAGTACCCGTGCCTCCCTGGTCGGTTCCTCACCTGCTGAGTTAGGAACGCCTTGAAAGACATCCAACAACCTCTGTTCCCTGGTCACAGAGGATGTCATAGTCTCCCAGTCTGTTCCTGGCATGTTTAAGTCCCCAACACCACCACCGCTCCTCTGCCCAGTCTGCAGTGTCTCCTAACATCTGCCACCAGACTGTCCTCCAGCTCCTCCGCCAGGCAGGGGGTCTATACACCACTCCTATTTTTACTCTTGCCCCTTGTTATCAAGGTGACCCAAATCGCCTCCACGGTTCCCTCCGCCTCCTCCTCTCCCTATGCCAATGCAGTTTTTGACTATCATTGCTACCCCTCCTCCCCTTCCCTCCCCCTGTCCTTTCTGAACATAGTGTAACCCTCCAGGTTCAGGTCCCAGTCATGTCTTGCAGTGGCCCAAGTCTCAGTGACCGCTGCCACATCCACTGCTCCCTCAGTTAGCATCGTCTGGAGCTCAGGCATTTTATTGCCCAAGCTACTGGCATTTAGCAGGACTACCTTCCACCCTTTTCCTATAGTTCCATTTCCCCTGCTCGTGTTCCCATGGGGATTCTGTTTTCCCCTGGTCTGCACTTTGCCAGTTGGCCTTTTCCTGCAATCCTCTGGTCCCCAGGGAGGTGGAGACAGAGTCCCTCCTTTATCGGCACCCCTTGACAGCCTTTTTCTCCCATCCCACCCCTTCACAAGTTTAAACCCCACTTTTACCAATGAACCTCTATTTTCAACTTAGGATTCCTCCCTCCAAATTGAGATGTAGTCTATCTCTAGCATACAGCTCCTTATCCTCCAGAGTCTCCCCCCAATCCCCATCAACCCATACCCTCTGGCCTCACACCACTCCCTGAGCCACTGGTTTATCTCCCCACTTTCCTTTGTGTTCCCCACTAGCCCTTGGCACTGGCAGGATTTCTGAGAAGGAAACTGTGCATCCTATGTCATGACAGACCCCTGGCGAGCTCCCTGAATCTTGCCTGTATCTCTAGCTCGCTATTTCCCTCAATGTCATTTGTACCCAGGTGGACCAGTATGTCTGGGAACCCCACAATCCTTTGCCAGCTGATATACCTCGTGCTTAGCCCTGTGCACCGTTAGTCCAGGGAAGCATCTTGTTCTAACTGGCCAGGCTTCTCCTCCTATCCCATTTCATACCCCTGATCATAGAATCCCCCAGCAGGAGCACTCTGACCACTCCTTTTCCTCCATCCCCCCCCTTCCATGTCCCTCATCCTGTCTACGGGCCCTCCACCCAGCCGGCTCCTTGTTCCTCCCCCTATCTGGGTGCCACATGCCACCCCCTCCTTATTTACCATGGCCACCCTCTCCTCCAATCCTATGCCTCTCCTCCTCCTGAGTATCCTTCTGTACCTTGCTAATTCCCCCCTCACTGCTCTCAACTGGTCCTTCTCCCCCATCTGCTAAACTAGCCTGGCTCATCCTCCCTTCCTTCCTGTCTCCATTTAGTTCCTCCTTGCTCGTCGTGCTCCCCTGGCCTAAACCCTCAGCTCCCTTTACTGAATCCTCCTTGTACTTCTGGTCCTTCTCCTTACCTTTCCTCCCAACTGGTCCTTCTCCTTGGCTTTCCTCCTCTTCCCTGCCCTCCTGCTCCGATTCACTGCTCCCCCCATTCTCCTGCATTCCAGGTCCCCCCCTGTTCTTCCTGCTATCTGGCCCCTGCCTCCTGCCTCCCACTCCCTTTCCGTCTCTAACCACCTCTGTCGTGGCTACATCACCCCCCTCATCCTTGAGCAGAAGAAGAGAATTGAAGCGGTTACTGAGTGTAAGGTCTGATCCACCTCCCCGCCTTGCTTCCTTCTGTCCAGCCCTGGCCATCTGCCTACTTCCCTGAGAATGTTGTCCCTCCATCCCCCCTTTGTGAGGGTCCCCAGTTACCTGCCTGCTTCCTTGGTAGTGTCCTTTGGACCCTCTGCCAGGGTCCCTATGTGACCCTTGATATTCTTCTGCACTCCTTACCTATGCCCCACCCAGTGCTTGGTGCAACCCTGTGGGAGATTCCCAGCCCCCTTCCCCAACCATACCACCCCCCATTCCCCAGCTTTCTCCTAATTCCCGCAACCTCCTCCCTAAGCTGTGCTAGCTGGTAGCACACTGGGCAACCACCGAACTTCCAAGCCCAGTCCAGTATCATGGCTGCTCCACACCCTGAGCACCCCACCATCCTCCCAAAGATGCCGGCCCTAATGATGTGTGGTTCCATCCCCTTCCAAATAGGTTTCCTTGGGTGAGCCACCAGGTTCCCCCCTAGTCCAAGATACCCCTACTGCCTAATCAGGTCACCCACTAATCTTAGAGACAGTCCCACTGTACACCAGTAACCCTGTTACTAGGTGCAGTACAACACATTAAACTTTTAAGGAAATGAACAACTCCTAAGCTCCTCTCTCCCAGCCTTTAAATCCAACCCCAGTGGCTAGAACTACATGAGCTGCACCTGCAGCCTTTTCCTCAATTGCAGGGCAGGTGTTCCCCTATAAATTCGCAGACTTCTGGGGAGGAGGGTGGGGGAGGGCGCCTGGGCAGACACCTGACGAGAGAGAGAGAGAGAGAGAGAGAGAGAGAGAGAGAGAGAGAGAGAGAGTATCAGCCCTGTGTCTCCCCTCCAAGCCCAGCAGCCAAAAACCAGGCCCAAGCAAATCCCACCAAATAGGTTTTAAATCAGAAGAAACAGGCCTCTACCAACGCAGCCTGTTACACAGTGAAACATCCACAAAATGAGCCCCACTTACAGCCACCAAATCAGTTTACAAACATCCAGCAGCCCCCAAAACAATACCCTGCTAGCCTTAGAAGTAAGAAAGAAAAGAACTAACCTACCAAGTAAAATCCACAAGAACCCTGTGAAAACAACAGCAGCAGCTACTGTCCTGGAACACAACTGATCCTGTCCCCTACAGTCCCGCTCACCGCACCCCCACTTAAGGATTCTCAACTCCAGGGGGGTGCATGTCAGAGGTGTGTGTGTGTGTGTGTGTGTGTGTGTGTGTGTGTGAAAACTTAAAAATACATGCCACCTGCCGCAAAAAAAAACCCTCACCATGCCGGACCTGAACCCTGCTCCTCCCAGCCAAAGGCCCTCCCCACCATGCTAGCAGACCAGCTCAGCAGCTGCCCACCACACCACTGCCCACATACCATTCCTCCCTTGCCTCTCCCCTCCCATGTGTGTGTGCGCGTGTATACCTGCTACTTCCTGTTGCAGTATTCGCCCACCCCAGTATCCGGTCGCCCCCCTGCTTGGTAGCCGTGAACACAGGCGCTGTAATTGAGTCACCATTTTTGTCAATGCCCAATTTCGGTCATTTTGTTCACTGGATACCTCACAAGGAGTAAACTAAAAATAGTCCATTGACATTAAGGACAGGAAGAATACCAAATGCTGATATCTTAAGAGGTATTATTATGATAGGTTAAAAAGGGTTGCTAGATTTTATAAAAAAAAAAAAAAAAGTTCAGATTTAGCCAGAAGACTGTAAGTAATGTGTTCATTAGGTGCACAAGAAAAAAAATTAGGCCGGCCCAGTGGTGCTGAGGGTTAAGGCACTAGTCACTTTACCTCATGCTATACCAGTGACCCGGGTTCGGGAACAAGCCCAGGGCACCAGGAGTCGGCAGGGGTGGAAAGGGATTGAGCATCCGGAGGATAGCTTTCCTTCCCCGGGGAGGGTGTAGGGACATGCATCACTCCCGCGTGACCTCTGGCGGCAGTTGAGGGAAGCCACAATGCGACAGAGCCGAAAGGCAAGGGTGGAGTTTGGCGGATGCTGGACGCCATTGCATCGTCTGCCCAACTGCGGGGGGTGGGGGCTGGGGCGGGAGAAACATCACGCAAGGAAACCTCTGGAGCCCGGTGGGATGACGGAGGCCTCGGGGGCGTGCCCACATCCCAACGTCGGTCCAACACACCCAAGACTCTCCATGGCCGACCCGACGACTGGTAGGTATATATAATTTCAGAAAGAGCCACCAAGGGAGGGCAGACCCTCTCCCGGGGGGTGATCCAGGAGGCTGGACCTGACCAGGTTGTTTGGTGGAGAGCCTGGGGGAAGAGAGGATTCAGGCAGGGAGTGAGAGGTACAGCCAAGTAGACACTCCCGAAGGATGCCGGGGCTTCGGAGTGAGAAAGAAAGTTAAAAAAAAAGAAATTACTTACCATAATAATTATGTTTCTTCCAGGGGATCACTCAGTATGCTTAGCTAATGCAGTCAGCCTTCAGTGTTGAACTGCCACGGAGAGAATGGAATGTACTGTATGTAAATGATGGAACTCTCATTGGCTTGTGCCAATTTCAAACTACTGCCCTTAGTAATTGCTGCACTCTGAAGTGCTCAGATGCATTACGAAGCCTAATAAAGTGAAGGCACCCTGTCTTGGCTAAAACTACCTAACACTATTCCCCCATAAGTTACCTCTTAAAGAATGGTCATGGCAAGAAGGGACAACAAGTTAACACAACTGGTTTAAAATGTTTCAACATTAACCAGAATAAATGATAACACATATAGTGACCAGCAGGGTTGCAGGGCTAAGATCCCTTTTTCCTGGTTCTGGTATGGGAGGCAGGGTGAGAGCTTAAGCATACTGAGTGATCCCCTAGAAGAAATATAATTACTATGTTAAGTAATTTTTTTTTTCAAATCCCAGGAATCACTCAGTATGCTTAACTAATACAGATGACCAAGCAGTATCTTTGGAGGTAGGGCATAGAACCTACAGTATTTGGGAAAGAGGCTCTGCAGAACTGCTGTGCCAAACCTGGCATCACTTCTGGGCTGTATGTCCAAGCAGCAGTGCTTGGTGAAAGTATGAACAGCTCTCCATGTAGCTGCCTTGCAAATTTCCAGTAGGGGTATATCTCTTGCTGCAGCTACTGATGCAGCTGTGCCCCTGGCAGAGTGTGCCCTGAGGCCCAGGGGGTCTGCTTACCCACTTTGCTATGGCAGAACTGAATGCAGGCCACTATCCAGCATGTAATGGTTCTTCTAGAAGCTGGCTTACCTTAGCCCACTTCCCCATAGGTGAGGAACAGCTGGGTAACCTCTGGCCTGTAAGCTTTGGTCCTGTCAAGATGATGACTCAGTGCCATCTTGACATCCAGGCTATGCAATCTCCGCTCTCCTGAGCTGGAGTTGGTAGTGAAAAAGACTGGCAGTGTAACAGACTGATTTAGGTGGAAACCTGAGATGACTTTAGGTAAGAATTTCCTATTAGTCCTGAGTTCCACCTTATCCATGTGGAAACAAATATAGTTCAGATCCGTGCACAGGGCCTGAAGCTCGCTTACTCGTCTAGCTGAAGTAATGGCTACTAGGAAGACCGCTTTCCAGGTAACATACTTTAGGTCTACAGTTGTCATATGCACAAAGGGGGTTCCATTAGCCTGGCAGTGCAAATGTTTAGATCTCAAGCCGGCACTGGCTCCCTCAAGGGAGGGTGAAAGTGAGTGAGACCTTTAAAAAAGCTTCCTGAAGACAGGGTAAGATGCCAGAGACCTGTCCTCTCTGGCTGAGATGTATGCAGAAACTGCAGCCAGATGCACCTTCAAGGTGGAAGGCCTGTGGCCTACTGAACTCAAATGGGTCAGGTAGTCCAACACGACAGACAACCCAGCATCTGCAGGGTTGACACTGGTGTGACCACACCAGATGGAAAACCTCTTCCATTTGGAAGCATAAGTTTTCCTAGCTGAGGGTATCCAAGAACTCCTAAGAACCTTCAGGACTTCTTCAGAGAGATGTAGACTGGCAAATTCTAGATCCCAAGAACCAAGCCTTCAGATGCAGGGACTTGAGGCTGGGGTACAGTATCCTGCCCTGCTAGGATGTCAGCAGATTGTGCCTCTGAGGGAGGTGAATTGACTGTGCCACTGACAGGGCTAAAAGGCGCAAGTACCAAGGCTATCTCGCCCAGTCTGGTGCTACCAGGATCATTGTTGCTGGCTGTGTCCTGAGTTTTATCTGGGCCCAGAGCAAGAGAGGGAAGGGAGAAAAGACAAAGAAATCTGTCTGCCTAATCCAGTGTCAGGGCATCCACTGGCACAATCCCCTTGGCTGGAGGCCTGAAGCAGAACTGTGGCAGCTGGTGGTTGCCTGAGGAGGCAAAGAGATCTATCTTTTGTGTGCCCCATTTTCTGAACACTGATTGTAGCACCTGTGTGTTTATGGACCATTTGTGATGGTTCTGGCTGATTCTGCTGAGGAAATCTGCCATAATGCTGTCCTTGCCTGGTAGATGGATGGCGGATAGAGACATCTGCAAGGAGCAGGCCAGGTTCCAGACCTTCATGACCTCTGTGCATAGCTGGGTCGACCAGGTGCCACTCTGCTTGTTTAGGTAATACATGGCGGTTGTGTTGTCTGTTCTGATCTGTACCACCTTGTCTTTTTTTTCATTATGTATTTTATGTGTTTTTTCCCTGTTTTCACCTGCTCCCAGTCCCAGAGGCACACACGCCGCATTCTGAAACGTCCTTCCGACTTGTTGCCCCCTCCCGCCTGCGCTACCACCGGGCCTCCACCTGGTGGCAGTGGAACTATTGGGGGGGTGACAACCACCTCAGGAGATGAGAGCTGCCACTAGGCGCCGATCCTGCTCCACTTCTGTTAGCATCCCAACGCACCAAGGTCGCTCGAACCCAGGTCGCCAGTGTGGCGCCAGCACCTCAAACCTCAGTGCCACTGGGCCAGCTACCACCTTGCCTTTTAATTGAGGTGTAAATGACTGAAGGGCCATGTACACTGCCATGAGCTCTAATAGATTGATGTGCAGAAGTGATTCCTGTGGGGACCATGTATAACTGGCCATGAGGTCGAGCATGTGTGCCCCCCTCCCCAGCAGGGAGGCATCTGTAGTGAATGATTCTCCTTTTGGAAGGGTGTTCCCTCTTTGAGATTCTTCCTGTCCAGCAGCCATCGAAGGGCCTGTATAAGAGTTTTTTTTTTGAAACAGGTACCAGCTTGGCTAGAGGATCCCTCCTTTGAGACCAGTGAGCCCTTAGGTGGAACTGAAGGTCTCATCTGGAATCTTGAGGCTGGCACTACAGCTGTGGCTGCTGCCATGTGGCCTAGCAGTTGCAGGAAGTGTCTTGCTAGCCTGGGTCTGTTCATTTTGGAATATCTTGCAAGCTGCAAAATACTGTTTACCCTGTCCTGAGGGAGGAATGCCCTTCCTTGCAAGGTTTCCAGCTCTGCCCCTATAAAGTCCAGTACCTAAACAGGTTCCACCTGGGACTTCTGGGCATTTACCAAGAATCCCAGTGATTCCAGAGTGCTCTGAACTAGAGCAAGAGAGTCTCTGGTGTGCTGAGGGGACTGTCCTACGACTAGCCAGTTATCTAGGTAAGGGAATATTGTGACTCCTTGCCTTCTCAAGTGAGCCACTACTACAGCTAGGCACTCTGTGAATGCCCTTGGGGCTAAGGTTAGGCCGAAGGGCATGGCTGCGAACTGATAATGCCCTGAGGGTAGTCTGAACTGTAGGTACTTTCTGTGGCTGGATCGGATTAGGATGTGGAAATAGGCATCCTTGAGATCCAAGAATGCCAGCCAGTCTCTCAGCTGGAGTGTGGGGATGATCATAGCCAGGGTAACCATTCTGAACTTTGGCTTTGTCACATGCTTGTTCAGGATTCTGAGATCCAGGATGGGCCACCAGTCCCCATTCTTCTTTTGTGTCAGGAAATATTTGGAGTAGAATCCTTTGCCCCTCTGTAACAGACGGACAGATTCCACTGCTCTGATGAGCAAAAGGTTGGCAACTTCTGCTTCCAGCAGCACCCTTTCTGATGGGGTGACTGGGGAAAAAGATCTGCTTCTTAGTTTGGGGAGAGTTTCGAAACTTAGGGACAGACCTTGGCTCATTACCTCCAAGATCCACTTGTCTGTGGTGATGGATTGCCAAGCTTGGAGGAAGTGAGCCAGCCTGCCACCTACTGGTAGAGGGGAAGCGACGTGTACAAACACATCAGGGATTCTGTTTTAGTGGAGCCTGAGCCTGGGGGTCTGGCTCTGCCCATCTCACTGCCCTTCTGCCCCTACCTCTGAAGTACCCTCTGGTCTGCTGGTAGTCGGGCAGGGCTTGGGCCTAGAAAAAAGGCTTGGGATAGGATCCCCTACCCCTGCCTCCCCTAGTCTGGGACCTATAAGAAGTGGAGGGTCTATCTTTGGCCGCATTACTACTGTAGGTGGCCTTGTACTCCTCCACTTTTTTCATACAGCCCTCTATTTTGTCTTCAAAAAGAGTTATTCTAACAGGGGAAATCCATTGCCTTAGCTTGGGTATCCTGAGAGAAGTTTGTGGCTCTAAGCCAGGCAAACCTCCGCATAGAGATCGTAAGGGCCATAAGCCTGGCAGCAGTGTCATTGGCATCTACTGCCACATGGAACTGATATGTTGTGGCATCTAAAGCTGTCCTGGAGGTCTCAGCCAGATCCACTGCTATTTACCCATGCATTTTGTCTGACATGGCCACCATTTTGGTCCTAAGGGCTTTTTGGTACTGAGCAGCATAAGTCATACAATTTGCTTGCCTGACAAGGAGTGAAGCTACCATGTATCCTTTATTCCTATGGCATCAGTTTTCCTGGAATCCTTGTCAGGGGGGTGGGATGCCAGAGGCACCCTGGCCCTATCAAATGCAGCAGCCTGTACCACTCCCTCATGGTCAGGATGAGTAAATAAAAAGTCAGCGTTAGATCTGTCCAGCTGGTACTTTTTATCCACCTTTCTGTCCACCCCGGCACTGAAGTGGGGGTTTGCAGAATTTTCAATACTGCCCTTTTAAGGGATTTATGGATGAGCAGTAGCATTCTTTTTGTGGGGGTGAGATCCATCATGCCCAGGAAAACAGCTTCTTCTTCCTCCTCAACTGACTCCTGGATAAAGAGGTTAAGGGTATCAACCGTTTGCCTCACAAAGGAATTGTGCGGCAAATAGTCCCCAGAGCCCCTGGGGTGGGGAGGACTGAAGTCCTGCTCCAGGGAGACTTCTGGCTCAGTGGGTTCCCCTTCCCCTTCCTCCTCCTCCTCCTCCTCCAGTTCCTCATACAAAAATGCTAGTTCCCATGAAGGGGGAACTGAAATGGGAACCAGTAGAACCAATGGAGGAGCCAAGGGATGGACAACCTGGAGGGCCTGCAATACCTTGGTAATTTCCTCCGCAGAAGGCATTGTCAGTCTGCTCACTGAGAGCTCCTTTGCTTTTACAGCAGGAGGTGCAGTGGTATTGAAGTGAGCCGGAGGAGACGATAGGAGGGGTGGTATTTGGGGAAATGAGAATCATGTAATTCCGTGACACCAGATGAAGCAAGCCAAAGAGATGAATGTCCGGCTCTTCAAATACACCCACCCAGGTGGTAAGGCAGTTCTTTTCCTATTTGGCCACGTGATGCAATTCTTCACCAAAATGGAGAGGCAGGAAGCACGATTAGAGAAAAGGAACTAGTTTATTAGCAACTGACCATAGGGTAGTGACAAAAGAGAGGGATAATCATCGCAGACACAAATCGTTACTTCTATCTTGTGCCCAGAGGCTTATATTCCACTATATGCAAGATTATATTTCACTATATGCAAGATTATATTTCACTATATGCAAGAGGAACAGTAAAATAATCAGCTGTAACAACTACGCTGTAAAAGCATCCTATCTATATTTCCCTGTAAGAGGGGTACTCTATATCACAGAAGGTCAGACTGAATTAATTGACTGTAACAGGTACACTGTAAAAGCATCCAATCTATATTTCCCTATAAGAGGGGAACTCTATATCACAGGAGGTCAGACTGAATTAATCGTCTGTAACAGCTACGCTGTAAAAGCATCTTCCCTATACTCAGACGTCTGTTTCAACCCCGAGGTGCACCTTTTTCTAACACTTAGATTTTAAAATACAGCCACTCTAATGCCACAAGAAAAGTCTATGCAATAGATGGTCAGCAGTTGGTGCATGTAAATTTTCTCTGTCGTCGAAAAGAAATATGGAACCACTCCACTGCCTTCCCAGTGAAGTTACGGAACCTTTGTTAGAAAACTAAGGATGCAGAGAGGATTTAACAGACCATGAGTTCTTGGCCACACCCCACCTCTCTAGGGTTGCCGGAAAGGAACACAAGATCTGGCTGCAGTCCACTTCTGGACTGCCCAGAAAGAAGAAGCAATGCACACCACCTGGCCACAATCCACTTCTGGATTGCCAAGTGAAGAGATGAAGAAGAAGAAGAAGAACCAACAGTCCACTTCTGGATTGAAGATGCAAGCTGGACTGATGAACACACTAGAGCGGGAGAATCGGAACCTCTGGATCACTCTTGGACTCCAAGCAAGCACTCCCTCTGGACTGAAGACATATACCAGCTGACGCTCCCACTGGATCAGGACCTCTGGACCACTCTTGGACTCCAGGCAACCACTTTCTCTGGGTGTCGAAGTGCGTTGGTCTTCTGAGTTTCAAGGCTGGATGAGCCAAGGCACTTGCCAAAACAATAAATCGTACGTTGAACTGCAACCAAACTTGGAGTCCACGGCCGGACGAGCCAGGCCACACTAAAATCAACAAACCGAACATCACTCAGAGAACTGACACTGACGGTTTGAACGGTACTCCGCTGTGGATGTAAAAACAAGAAACAGATGGCAGACTTCTGCACTGGGCCAAGCCATACTGGGAAACTGTAAGAGGAAAATAACAAATGGGACAATGCAACTTCGAGACGACTGCGGTAGAGCTCTTCGTGGATTGGATGTTGTCTGCTTCTGGAAGCCCACGAGGATGATTCTTGAAGGACAGGTGAAGGCTGACAGGGTTGCACCGGGGTGAAGTGACTCTGAAGACAGCTGAAGACTGATTCAGATGGTTGTCAAGCTCCGAAATGCTGGCACAAAGCAATACAAGTCAGCTCTTGCACTTGATAATGTTTGTAGACTGAATAATAATGCAGGAAAATACAAACAAAGCCTCAGTTCCTACTGTAGTGGTCAGTAAATATACAGTCTTAGTGTCCAGATCACAGCAAATATACAGGCAATTTAGTATACTGATTCAACCCTAGCTCTGGTAGACCTGACTATAACGAGGTCCCTTAGCTAAATCGGGTTCTTCTGTTACTGTGGAAACACTACAGTGAAGAATAGGCTCTCTGGAAGGCTATACAAAAGATGTGTGACCAAGCCCCTTTAACACTGGAGGGCTTACATGGCTAGCTAGGCTCCTACCATATTTATTTATTTAGTTTTTGTTGACCAGGTAAGTGCACTAGACAAATTCTGCCTATTTACACACATGAGCCGGGGGAGAGGGATATAGATCAATGCCAACTGATCTTGAACCAGATTAAGCTGTTGGTGGTATTTTTAGTGAACGAGGGAAATTTGGCCATTTTGGGGGTTGCTTCTATCACTGGGTCCCTTATAACCTCTGTGGGCCTAAATGGCTAGCTACTGGTCCCGGTCCTTGTGCTGCCCCTTTAAATATCAGTGACCTTCCCTTGGAACAGGCCCCTTTAAGACAGGTGGACCTTAATTAGATTCATAGATCAGGCCTAATTTGCCCTATTTAGAACTGAGGGAACAGTGGGCCTAAGCGTGCCCTTACCATATTACTAGTGGGCCTGGTGCCCTTCATTTTACTGGGCCTTGTGCCCTTTATCAACCTGAGCCTGGTGCCCTTTATTACCACGGGTCTTGTGCCCTAATTACTGTTGGGCCTGTTGCCCTTCACTTTGCTGGGCCTCGTGTCCTTCTCTTTGCTGGGCCTTGTGCCCTTCACTTTGCTGGGCCTGGTGCCCTTAGTGCTACAGGGCCTGGTGCCCTTCACTGTGTTGGGCCTCGTGCCTTAATTACCACAGGGCCTGGTGCCCTAATTACTACAGGGCCTGGTACCTTTCACTGTGTTGGGCCTCATGTCCTTCTTACTACTGGGCCTGGTGCCCTTCTTCTAGCACTGGGTCGGACTTGCCCCTTTTAACACATGTGATAGCCTGACAGTGACAGGACCGCTTTAATCTATATGGCTCTGTTTCAGCCTGCTGCCACTCTATTTCTGCAGGCTCCACCTTGTGCCGCCCCACCAATGAATATTCAAAGCCTTCTATATGGCCTGAACTGCTGGCTCCTCCCCATGGGCGTCACTCGCTCCTGCCCCTTTTTTAATATTAAAATAAGGGTCCTTGCACCCCGACCCTCCCGCAGCACTCAGCCGCTTTCTTCTGCTCCTACTGCACTATTTAATAAAAAAAATACACAGCACAGTCTTTATTTCCTTCAGGCGGACAACACAAATCGTGTGCTGTCGCCGACTCACCACTCCACTGGTTGCTGGACCAGGATCAGGAGGCGGGAAGTATACTGGTAGTGGGAGGGTGAACAGGCAATACGGTGGGCATGCAGGGGACCTCTGGAAGGCCGACAACACAAACGGCGATGCGGCACTGGCAAGCTATCAGCAAGGAATGGGGAAAACTTTTTAAAATAAATAATTGGGACACAAAATAAATAAACGATGGGGCTTTCAGCCCAACGACTGCACAGGACGTTACTTTTCTTCTTGTGGTGCCCCGATAGCCCCACTGACCGTGCCGTACAGCTTCTATGGCAGTCTTCAGCAACTGGAGAAGGAGCAGGCACGCAGGCAAGCCTGGAGGGATGGCTTCAACACCAGGTAAGCCTTTTTTTCTGGTCCCCCCAGACCTGCTGCATCCTCTCCCCTGCACAGCTACCAGGAGCTCTCTCAAACTGAACTAATTTTTCAAAACTAAACCTTCTCCTTCTAGAATTGCTGGAGTGGAATGTTGTACATGAGCAGCTCAGCACAACAGTCCATCCAGGCCATCGTTGATTGTGCTGAATACCAAGTCTATTTTTTTTTTTTTTTTACAAACTTTTAGTGCACTGGGCACTTTACTGGGTACCTGGGAGAAACTGGGGATCTGCAGGGGGTACCTCTAACTTTAGCATATTACAGTATGTTTTTCCTTATGTTTTTTTTTTTTTTTTTTTTACAGGAACTGGTTCTGAAGCTGACTCCACTAGTCTTTTTGCCTTAGAAGACTCTGGTTTCTTAGTGGATTTTGGGTCCGCCAGTTCCTTGTTTTTATCTTTTTTTTGGAGGAAGAGACCTCTTCCGCTGGCTTTGGAGGAGATGCATGGGTAGCTGTTTCTTCAAGTTTCTTGGCCCTTTTTTCAGAGTTTTAGGGCAGAAAGTTCTGCAAATGTCACAATTTGCAAAGATGTGACTGGTTCCCAGACAGGAAATACACAGATCATGTCTATCCACTTTGGCTACTATTTGCCCACGACTAATGCAGTTTTTGAAACCAGTTAGTCCTGTCCTTTTCTTTTTTCTAGGTGTCTCTGACATTAGTGTCAGGAACAACAAAGATACCCAGTGAAAAATGGATGGTTACCAACTGCAACAAGTGTAAAATAGATACTAAAACGGTCGGTTTCCCAACAGGAATAATACAGCGTAACCGACCAGTGCGCTCGGTTCCTGACAGGAAAAGGAACCGAGCAAAAGCTTTGAAAAGCTGAAATAAAATAGCGCTACAGTCTCAAGAAGGAACTGAGTGTTAAATAGTAAAACTAAATAAAAACAGTGGAAAATATCACAGAAACTGCGATTCCCTACAGTTCAACAGAACCGTGAAGTACCGCTAAAAAACTAACAAAACCCACTAAAACTTACTAACTATACCTGAATTGGGGCAGCACTTATAACATAATATTAAAAAAAATGAACTAGTTTGAAAAGTAATAGTTTTTTAAGAGAAGTTGAGGAGAGTTCTCCGAGGTGTCTGAACTGGCAGGTGGAGAAATGAATCTGAGCACTTCAGAGTGCAGCAGTTACTAGAGGCAGCAGTTTGAAATTGGCACGAGGCAATGAGAGTTTCATTCACATACATTCCATTCTCTCCATGGCAGTTCAACACTGAAGGCTGACTGCATTAGTTAAGCTTGCTGAGTGATTCCTGGGGTTTGAAGCCATACTAGTCCCCCATTCTTCCATTAAAGAATTTATTCAGTTTTCCAGTTCCTTTGCCTATTTATTTAGTTATTTTTTTGTTTTTATTTTACTCTTTTTACCTGCTCCTTCTCTGGCCCCTTAGGATTCTCTCTGGTGTGGTCAACTCAGATCTGCCTTCTGCCCACACTGCCTGAAGTCCTCTCGTCCCACACCTCCATCCTGGGAAGTCTCTGCTTCACAGCCACAGCTTTCCAGCCCCCTGGCTCTGAGGCCCTGGGAGTGCAACTTCCGTACTCCTTCTGGTGCTTTATCTGAAATCTAGATGGGCTGCCGTAGCATGGGAGGAGATCTGGAGGCCTGGCTGAGGCAGACCCAGTGCTGCACATGGGAGCCACCCCCTGGATCCACCATCCCCTTCCCAAGTGCTAGGGCTTTTCTATGTTTCTGGTACCCCCCCATCCAGCACGGACGTGCAATGCCATCCAGCACACGATGTGCATGCTCCCACATATGCCCGCAGTACAACCACCGACACCAGCCCACCACAAAGGTTCCCAACTGCAGTGCACCCAGTCTCCACTGGGCGCCATTAGTGCTGCAGAACATGGACCCCCTCCCTCCCAGGAGAGAAGAGCAATCCGGCGGATGCTCAATCCTCTCCTCCCTGGCCGACCCCCGGCTCCCCAAGCTCATTCTCGAACCTGGGTCACCAGCATGGCGCAAGGTAAAGTGGATGCTTCAACCCTCAGTGCCACCAGGCCAGCTAGTTAATTAAGTTTTTGTTAACCAGGCAAGTGCACTAGACAAATAAATGACAATTTTCAGGCATGACCCGGGAGGTTACATCAGATTAAAGTCAACAAGGAACAAGTACAATACAAAAGGCATATAAAAACGGATGGGGGTAAACAGATTATATACACAGAGTACATGAGAGATTATGGTTCATTGTAAGCATATTAACAGAACACATGACATTGATAAATCAACTAGCAAGGCACTAACATAAGAGCAGACAAGCGGGCATAAGTTAAGAGCATACAGCTGGTCTTGAAATTACATGCAACGAGAGTCTAACACAATAGTTCTTAGACTTTGTCACAGTGAGCCTCCCCAAATCCATGGAAAAGATTTTGAGCCTCCCCCAAAAACTAAAATAATCTTGGGCCTCCCCCCAAAAAAATAACATACTGTACTTTGCACAGTACATCATGAATGAATTGAAACCCCTTTGAGTACTTGGCTCACATTCAGTTCTTAGTCTTATACTGACGTGGAACCTTTGAAAAAGAGAGCCTGTGCTCCAAGTGTTATCTGAATAACAAATAAAATAAACAAATATTATTATTCAGCTTATTGTAACTCCCCCACCCCACCCACAGGCTAGCCTACTTGCTTGCTTGCTATTTTCATTCTTGAACCATTATTACCCCCTTGTTGCAGTACCTTCATGGGTCACACTACTTTCTCAGTTTCCTCTCTACATGAAATACCCTTCCTACATACTTTGCCTCTCCCCCTCCTTCCCTGCTCCTAAGCAACTTTTCTGGGATTACTTTGCTCCTTCCTGCTATTGCTCTTAGCACTTCTATGCTCAACCCTTGTATTTGTGCTGTTCTGCCATCAGTCTACAAATTGATCAATTACCACCTCTCATTATTAGTTTACTGTTCATATTTATTTGCACTATTGTTCATTGTGTATTTTTTGATTGTTTTGCAGTTACTTTTTGAAATGGTATTCACTCCCTCCCTTCCCCGGGTACACCTAAAATGAACCTTGGCTCATTCACCTTCCCTTGTCACCTATTAGTAAATAAATACATAAAATTCACCTACTATTATCCTCTTTCAGTTTGCTTCATCTCTTCACACAACATATATAAAACTCAGCATTTAAATACAGTACTTTTTCAGACTTGCTTGAGCCTCCCCTGGAAGAAGTTGGGGCCTCCCCAGGGAGGCTGGCCTCACCATTTGAGAACCCCTGGAATGAGCTAGGTGCAGGAGCATACTTAACATGAGAAGATGACTGCGGTATCTCTTTCTGAAGGTGGACACAGCCTGACACTGATGAAGATCATTCGGTATGGAATTCCATTAACGTGGAGCAACAATGGAGAAGGCAGTATCGCCCAGTGGAGAGGCACCATTGTGGATCTGGTGAAGCCTTGTTAGAGGTGATGGGGACTAATTATGCAGTATTTAAAAAAAATTACCCCACTTAAGGTTAGATCACGCAGGGCTACAGAGAGAAGCCATCTCAGTCTTCAGTATAACCTACAGTGATAGGTATGGTGGTTCCATGACAAGGCAATGCGACAGATGTTGTTATACATTACATCCTACTTCTACAAGGTAGATTTGGCTGAAGCATAGAATACAGACACCCCATAGGTAAGTTTAGGGAGAAGGACTCCATGGACTATGACTAAGCGGGCAGAAGTGATGAGACTATGCTTGACCTAGTACAACAGTTCCAGTTTGGTGTTAATCAAGTTACAGATGTCCATGACATGCAGTAGATGTCCAGGAATAGGGCTAGTGCCACACCTAGGTACTTGCATGAGGACACTGATGCAAGAGGAGTTCCATCACACTACACACCAGTTAAGGAGATCTAACAGCTTTTAAGTATGGGTGCTGAGCCAAACAAGCATTGCCTGGTATTTTGCCCCTTCCTGCCTTTCTTCGTCCCTCCCTCCCTCCATTTTCCCTTCCTTCCCTCCTTCCTTCCTCACTGAGCCAAGGCTCGTTTCCAGGTACAACCCAGGGGAAGGGGAGGTCCACGATTACAAACAAAATACAGCCAGTTAGGTGATGTTGTTACGACGACGATGACATAACGAGCATAAGTTGAGTACAGTACAAACAAAATGGCAAAACATTGCATATGGAAGACAAAGAATTAGCATACAAATCATCTGTGCAAATTGGGCAAACTCAAAGTGCATGGTGCCAGGGAGACTGAATTGGTGCTGAAAGTAGGAGTCAGACTAGGTTGATGAACTTCAACAAGGTTGCCGGAACTATGAAGTTAGGGGGGAAGGAGAGGTAAAGGGTGGTTAAAAGTCAGGCATGTTTAAGGAAGGGCTCAGGAAGAGAGTTGGTAGGGGGAGAGGGAGGAGTTTTAGCTGCCATATAATGGAGAGAAGGGGGGGAGATGGACAGTGGTGCATAGCTGGCTCCAGAGGTAGGGGTATAAGAAAGCAGATTTCCTGGCTATGGAGTGTGGGTGAGAAAGAGAGAATGTGCGTGGGTCTCTTGAGCACAGGGAGTAGGAAGATGAGGGGATGGGGAGAAGAGATGGGACAGGTATGAGGAGAGGGACCCAAACCAGTATTTAGAGATAAGGGAAGCACAGTGGGACTGGCAACATGAGGGGAGAGGGAGGATGGATAGGGAGGAGTAAAGGAAGCAATGGTAAGAGAGGGTGAGTTGGTACCAAAGTGACAGAAGGCATTGCAGAGGGTGCCCAGTCTGGCAAGGGAGGTGTAGGGGGTGGTGCCATAAACCACATTTGCACAATCGAAAACTGGGAGAACCATTTTGGTGACTAGATCCCAGAGAACCTGGGGAGGAAGGCAGTACTTATTGTGGTATAGGGTGCCAAATTTGGGGCAGAGTTTGGCATGGATGGCATCAATGTGGGCACAAAAATCTAGCATGCTATCTAACCACATACTGAGGTACTTAAAAGTTGGGACTGCTTCAAGCAGTGTGCCATCCTGCATGGAGAAGATGGTGAGGAGGACGAACCAGGTCAGCTTCTTGCTGGCACGAAAGGTTATAAACACCTTTTTGGGGGGTTCACCCAAAGCTAGTTGGACTGGAACCAGTCCAGAACATTGTGAAAGTCTTGCTGAAGTGAGACTTTCAGAGATGCAGTCGAGAGACCACAGGTGTAGAGAATGGTGTCATCCGCATAGGCTCTACGATGCCGGTTCGACAACCCTTTTGTCGACTGGCATCTCGCCGACAGGAATCATGACGACTGCAAGTTGCAGTTTACATGATTCCTGTGTGTCTCCCGGTCCATTTATTTATTTATTTATTTTTATAATCGGGGGCTTCACCCCCAACCCCCGCATGGGATCTGCCCCTCTCCCCGTCTTTAGGATTATCAACTCCAGTTGGAGTTGATTCAGGGCAGTAGTGCAGGACAGGGAGACAGTGTGCCCCTGTCTCAGGCACACCAACACAGTGACCTGTCAGCAAAGTGTTGAATATGCCGACAGGGATGTAGTTCGCTGTGTTGGTGTTGCCGTACGTGGGGCATACCATCTGGATACATGTGAATATGCGAGCTGGCACAGGTGGAGAGGATGTTGTTTAGGAAGATGGAGAAAAGGACTGAACCCAGAATGGAGCCCTGTGAGACTCTGGCCTGGATAGGGAGGAGTGGGGAGATGGCACCTCCTACCTGTATCACCTGTTGACTGTCCGAGAGGTAGGAAAGGAATCAGTCAGCAGTGGGGGGCTGAGAGGCTGGCAGAGCTCAGCTTATCCAGGAGGAGTGAGCGGGACACCAAATGAAAGGCTTTGGTCAGACTGATGAAAATGGCTGCTGTGATGTTCCCTTGATCCATCACTAAGAGGATGGAGTTAGTGACCCTAAGTAGGGAGGAGATGGTGAAATGATCCTTCTTAAAAAGCCAGACAGAAAGAGGGAGAGGAAGCTGAAGGAGTGGAGGAAGTCTGCAAGCCTCAAGTAGACCAGTTTCTCCAGCAGCTTCACAAGGGAAGGAGGAGGGAGATGGGGTGGAAGTAGCCAGGAGTGGAGGGATCACTCCTTTGTTGAGGGGGAGAAACTTGGCAATCTTCTAAGACTGAGAGACACAGCAAAGGGTCAGGGAGAAATTTAGAAGGTGAGTAAGGGGGGAGGTGATGGCAACAGCTGACAGAGAAGTTTATTGTCCAAGCCATCTGGTCTAGATTTGGAAGGGTTGAGTGAGGAAAGGGTGATCAGGGTCTCCTGGAGAGTGACGGGGCACAAAGCAACCCCCAGAGAGGGGTGAGGGGAGGAGACTTGGGAGAAGAATGGAGCCATGAGGTGCGAAGGAGGGACGAGCACAAGTGGTGCAAGACTCATTGAAGTGAACAGTAACCGAGGGTCAGATACTGGTGAGCCATTAACCATGAGGACTGGGGGAAAGGACTGGGCTGGGGGATTAAAAATGGAGTGAATCACCTTCCAAAATTTGGCTGGGGAATTAAGATTATTCTGGAGGTTGGCCTTGAAATAGACAGACTTGTTGGTACGAACAACCTTAGTACAAGATTTCCTAATCACCCTGTATGAGAGGAGGTCCAATAGGGAGCGGGGATAATTTATATCTGGCCCAGGTGTGGTCACAGGTCTTGCATAAGTCAATGAGACTGAAGGTGATCCAGGGGCGGTGAGAGGATTTAACCCTGGATTTCCTGATGGGGGCGTGTTTGTCTTAGACAGGAGTAAATATTGAGTAGAAGAGGAAGAGGGCTATATCAACGTCTGGGGCGGTAAGCATGGGGGACCAGTAAGTTGCAGTCAGGTCACTCAGTACAGCTTCTTTGTTCAATGACTGAATGAACCTGGACTAGATGTACTTTGTGGAGGAGGGAGGGAGCAGGACTTTGACACAAAATGTCAAGCAGTGGTCACTGAAGGCATTCGGCAATTTACCTGCTGCAACAATGTGGTGGGGTGTGAGGTGAGGACCCAGTCCAGGAGCGTATGATTTGATGAGTGGGGACTGAGTCGGGTGGGTTCTGTGATGAGTTGTGAAAGGTTAGGGGACTCAATCCTGTGTGTGGTTGGCCTGGAAGTTGAGGAAAGCCAATTAATGTTGAAGTCACCCGGGAGGATGTGCTCACCAACAGAGGAGTCTGAGCAGAGAGTGGAGAATAAGTCCATCAGACATAAGTGGGAAATTCTTGGTGAGGCATAGAAAACACCAATAAAAATGAGTAGTGAGGTGGGAAAGGAAAGTTCAGCTAGCAGAAACGTGTGGGAGGAGGGTGCAGCCTCCCTGAGAGTGATGGTGCAGAAGAGGTTTTGGCGGACATATACGGCAACCCCACCCCCTCATTTACCCCTGCCCTGCCTAAAGAGGTGGTAGTCTGGACTGGCCAAGATGGAATCAGGAATCCTGTAAGACAGACAGAATTCCGTGATACTGAGGTGGTCTGGAGAATGATGAGAGGCCCATACAGTGAGGGATCCAGTTTAGGAAGGAGGCTTCTGGCATTGAGGTGGAAAACTCTAAAGCCTTGAGGAATTGGGGGGGGGGAATGTGAGAATGGATTCAGTACAAGGGATCTCTATCCTGTCTTAAGTCTGTTGCAACAGCATTTTCTCCTTTGTTCCTTCTGTAGCTTTAATTTGTATTTCTTTTATTATCAGGCTGGCCAACTGATATCGTTTTACTGTAGTATACTTTATTTTTATTGTATTCTGTCCTCTCCTAGAAATCCCTTGTCAGAATCCATTCAGCATGCCCTGCCTTCTAGTACCCACGATAGTGGGATACATTTTGTTTGTCTTAGTTCCTTTAAGTAGTAAGAAAGTTGCCCAATAATTCAGCTCAGCGTTGTGCCTGTAGCTGCAAGTGGAGCTGGCTGCAAACCATGCGTTCCCCCCCAAACAGTATACTGTGAGCCAAACACGCTGAAGCAGCTCCATGGGTTTGGGTTTGGCTGCTATTAGTAATGTGTACATTTAAGAAGTTTTTTTTTTTTTTTTTTTTTTTTACACATTTCATTAATAAAATTACACCTCATTCAGTGAATTAAAGCCTCCAGCTTTAAATCTCTCCTGCAAATCCAGCTGTATATGGTCACAAAAGTGCTGCAATCACTTTAATAAAAATAAAACCTTGTTTCAGGTTAAATATTTTATTTACACGCCAGGGTTATTAGCTCCCTCCTGTAACTTCTCCTGTAGCAATGTGTAGCAGTTTCTAGGGGAAGGAAGGGTGGGGAAATAAGACCTCTGGCTGAATATTTGCCTGGTAGTTTGAGTTTTCACATACAGCACAGTTTTAACTTCATGAAGTTCAAGTTGCTTATAAGCTTAATTAGAAACTAAAAATAAATATGTTATAGTTGCCAGATTATTTTATATTGTCTATCCTTCCAAAACATGCTGTAGGAAGGGATAATTATGAACTTATATGGATTTACCTGGAATGGTTTGTAGCAGGCTGTATTGTTGCTGAGCCAAAGTTCTAAGAGCCCCACCCTTCTTTGAGTTCAGGTCTATACCAGCCAGCCAGCCGGCCGGCCTTGCTTTGCTATACTTATAGACCTGACACATAAGGGGTGGCGCTTCTGTTGGACATTTTCAGTTATATCCTTTAATTTGTACATTTTATTTCGATTAGAACCTAAGTTAATATGTTAATGGAAAATAACATTATAATTCATGTTTAGAAGTTAATAATTTATTGATTTAGAGACTTTATATACCTTGTGACTCTGATGGGTGGAGAGTTAAACTCCTCCCCTATCAGATCCATATAAATGGGATGCTTTACTTCATTTCAGCAGATAGTTTTGTGAAGAGCAGACAGGTTCTGTTCTGAGTCGTGACACTAGTTGGTTCTAGTGTATTTATATATTATTTTGTATGTTTCTGTTTTTTTTTTTTTTTTTTTTATTTGTTTTGCTGCTCAGTCTGTTGAATAAGTACAAAGAAATAAAACATCAGCTTATCCATAACCTGCTGCCTGGAGTCCTAATTTATCCCACACCTCACAGGGGACCAAGGTTGGGTGCCACATCACCAGCAAGGAGGTGAAGCAGGGTAAAGAGGCAAAGAATGGGGTAGGACTCACGTCTTCTTGGCCGGAGAGGGGAGGGAGGGAGGAATGGGAAAGGGACAGAATGGAATGGTAGAGGAACTCTGGGTTAAAGGAGGGGGAAGAAAGGTGACTAGAATGCATGGAGAGGGATAGAAGGGGAGGGGGAGGATGGGTAAGAGGGAAAGGAAAGATGACTGGGAAGGGTGGAGAGGGGTGGGAGTGCAGGGGGTTGAAAGAGAGAAGGAGAGTAGGAAAAAGCAGAAGACTACAGCAGGGAGCATGGTATGCAGATAGACTGAGAACCGAAATGAGCAACTTGTTCAGACACTAGTAAAAACACCAGTACATAGGCAACCAGATGCTGGCAGGTCCCCCTGGGCTACAGTGAACAGCCCAGATGCCCCAGATCCCGACAGTTCCCCTCCAAACTATAGTGAACAGGTACAGAGTACTCCTGGAAGCAGTGTGCTGTTTGGTGTCATTTTACTTTGAATTTCTGCAGCCTTTTGTAATCGCTCAACACTGTTGGACTTTTTTGTAGTTGCTCAGCACTGTTGATCTGATCTAATAAGCCTTGTACTAGCCTTGCACTGTGTTTAGTGATTTCTGCCTGCCATTCTACTTGTACGAAGTGTATTTGCTGCCTACCTTTCTAGTGTAAGTGCTGGCCCAGGGTGCCCAGAAAATGGCCGATTTTTTAATCAAGTTTTCCCTCAGTCTTTCTCTCTCACTCTTTGTAACTCTCCCTCCCCCTCTCCTGTTACATTCCTGCCCCATGAACAGTGACTCACCCCCCTCTTACCTTTTGTCTTTCAGCCCACAACTTTTTCAGCCCAGATGTCCGCAGTTCCCCCCGGGCAACAGTGAACAGGTACAGAGCACTCCTGGAAGCAGTGTGTTCCCATGGCCACTACCGTGGTGACTGCCCCGCCCACCCTTGGCTGTCCTGCAACTTCAAGCTCCTCCTGGTCACGTGACTCTGATCACGTCGGGGGTTCTTGTTTCTATTTGCCCACTTTCCCATTAGCAGCCTTTAACTCACCACCAGTAGTGGCCACTGGTCTCCCAAATTCTCCCTCTCTGCACACTCAACATTTTTTATTTCACTTGTTCAGAAAAAACATTGAGCAAGGTGCTCTTTTCCAAAGGTTCCATGTCAAGGAAACAACAAAAATACAAGTTACAAGATTGCAGAAATAACAGTAAATGTTACACACTTTGTACAATGACAATAACATGACTCACATAAGATAATACAACAATGCCAGGTGTTTACAATGTAAAAATTGAATACAGGGGAATAACATTCTGAGAATTCCTGAACAGCCAGCTACAGACATCCATTGGGAGACAAGTGTACAGGGAACAAAGTGCAGAAAGGGGGCAGCTGCCTGGAGTTCAGGCTTAGTCAAAGGACAGCTTGTGGGGGAGGAAGGTGCTGACCAAGCTAGTGGAGAGTAGGCAGAGGTAATGGGAGCTGGTGACAGGGAGGATGGGATGAAAGACTGAAGCAAGTAGGACCACATGGTAAATGGAGTGGAAAGGGGCAGGGGACAGTGCAAGGATTGTGGCAATCATCCAACACCACAGTGTAGGCAAATTAAGTTGGGAATGAGGCAGGGAGGAGGGCCTCAATTCTTCCCAGTATACAGACAGCAACCCATCTACCTGTAGTTACAGGCAACTGCCTTGGAGAGATGCATCTTCAACTCTGTCTTGATGGATGGTAGTGAGTTGTTGAGGAATATATGCACAGTGATTTGTTTAGCCAGAGGGGAGCTCTGTACACAAAGAAGCGCTGTCCTAATGTTGTTTTCATGAATGGGACAGCCAACGAGCACCTTGTCATTCTTCTGGTCTGGTGGCTAGAACAATATGCTGAGAGCAACTCCTTGAGGCTAGAGATCCCAATCCTACTCCCCGTAGGACTGCAGCCTGGGGTAGCACATGTTTTTAAGCTCTGTTGTACCTCTGTACATAGCGATGTGGTGCTACATTCCCCCCAGCAGAAGATTTATAACTCTTACAAATCTTGGAGCCCTGTTTCTCTCTTCTCTCTCCTATCTCCTCTTCACCTGCTCTATCATGCTTATACTCATTATTCTCTATCTGCTCACTCATATGCAGATCCTTCTTCCCTTCCTCCTCCTCTACCACTCACCTCCCAACTTGCAACCCCTCTATTCAGACCATTCTCTCATGCCCCCTCCCTCCTCTCACCTACTACCCTATTTTCTGCCTCCTCAGTCTGACCAGCTTACTCCTCACTCCCTAACCCCGTCCTCCCCTTCTCATAACCCCCTGTATATCACTACTCATCCTAGCTGTCCACTACCTTTTCTTCATGCCCACCCACTCATGCCAGCCTACTTTCCTCCTCCTCTTTAAACCTTGAGGCCCTCCTCCACTGTGTCCACTTCTCCTCACCCCTCCCAGCTCTCGCCCTGCCAGAAGGTCCAAGTACCTCCCCCACCTCTCCCCCATCTGCTCCTCTTACTCCTCTCAGGTGATGTCAAATTAAACCCGGGCCCCCCACCTACTCCAGCCCCCTCTGTACAGCCAAAGGAACTACACATCTTCCATCTTAGTGCTGGGAGTATTCTATCTAGATTGGGTGCCCTAAATGTCTGGCTCATCCTACACTCCCCTGATGTTCTGTGCATGACCAAATCTTGGCTCTCTGCCAGGATCCCAGACTCATCCCTCACTATCCCCGACTTCAACCTAAACAGCACCTGGGGGGATGGCAAGAAATTCTGGAGCAACATAAAAGAGCTGATGGGGAAGGACAACAAGTCCTCCCCCTCTATGCTCCTTGTAAACGGGGAGATCACTCAAGATTCAAAAGCAATAGCTGAAGCATTCAATGCTGCATTTTCAGACTTTAGTCCCTTCCTCCCACCAGACTTGCTCAACACTGAAAAGGCTAGCTCAGAAGATACACAGGCTGCCCATATTCAGCCCCCACAGGTATGCCACAATTTTATTTCAAGCAAATCTCCCACATGGAAGCCAAGAAATATCTCCAGTGCTCTCTCGGCAAATCCAAGCACAGCAGTGACTCCCTTGACCTTAGATTAATAGCCTTCACCCTTGATGAATTAATAAAACCACTCACCTTCATTTTAAATTTATCTCTAAGATACGGGCAATTCCTCAAGAAATGGAAATGCACAGTTGTCATGCTGATTCACAAAAGCAGAGAGCAGGCGAGCCATACCAACTATAGGCCCATCTCCATACCCCCCCCCCCAAAGCCCTGGAATGAATAGTAGCAGACAAACTGTTGGACTTCCTAAACAAATATAACATCCAGTGCCCTCAACAGGACATATTCTGGAAGGCCCACAGCACCAACACTGTACTACTGGAATATGCAGACTTTATCCACGCAGTGCTGGACAGCAGCCAGCTTGTGGGGTCGGTATACATCAACCTCACAAGAGCTTTTGATACTGTCAACCACAGGATCCTAATCAACAAACTCTGTTCTTCTGGGTTATCTCCTGATGCAGTTGGGTGGTTTAAAAGTTACCTTGGTAACTGATACCAACAAGTGAAAATCAATGGGACCCTCTCAGATAGTAGGCAGGTGACAACCGGTGTCCCTCAAGGTTCTATCCTGGGCCCGCTCCTATTCAGCTTGTTCTTAATTCCCTCCCCCTGGCCTGCCCTGATAACATCCTTCTATATGCAGACGATGTGGCTATCTTTTCCTGTAGCCCACATCCACACCTACTAGAATCCAAACTCCAAAATAGCTTCGCGGTAATAGAGGACTGATTTACTCAAAACAAGCTTCTCTCGAACTACAAAAAAACTAAGGTTATGTTGT
Organism: Neoceratodus forsteri; assembly: GCA_016271365.2. Taxonomy (NCBI): domain Eukaryota; kingdom Metazoa; phylum Chordata; order Ceratodontiformes; family Ceratodontidae; genus Neoceratodus; species Neoceratodus forsteri. The sequence continues at coordinate 1,410,287,382 of CM028131.1, read as the reverse complement.
TTGCTAACAGCCAGAGCAAATACAGAGCGAGTCAGCTGATCATCCTGAACAACAAGGCAGGAAGGCATTTGATACAGTTAATCACCCACTGCTGTTACAACAATTAACCTCTATTGGTCTGTTAAATGATGCAATGCTCTGGTTCAAAAATTATCTGGAGGATCACTTTCAATGTGTGAAAATCTCAGATGTCTTCTCTGATCAGCAGAGTATCTATTCTGGTGTGCCACAAGGATCCCTCCTTGGCCCACTCCTCTTCAGTATCTTCGTAAACAACATTCTGCTCCACTGCCACCAGCGAATGTTGTTGTATGCCGATGATGCCGTCATTTTTTCGAGCCAACCCAACACCGCTCTTCTTGAATATCATCTTCATTGTGGCTTTGAGGAAGTCAAAAAATAGTTCACTACCCAGAAACTTGTTCTAAACTACAAAAAAACTAAAGTAATGATGCTCAGTATCACTTGCATCAAGTTTAAATCCCATACCCTCAATATCAAAAACCAACTTAGTGTCTCTCTTGAAGTCGTGGAGCACTTCAAATATCTGGGGGTTACTCTGGATAATCACCTCTCCTATTCACAGCACATTGAGACTGTAGCTAAGGTCATAAACATAAAAATTGGGCTTCTATATTGTCTTAGGTGTAATTTAACCTCAGAAGCGCTCAAACTGGCTGTATATAGCTCCATTCCCTCTACCATCGATTATGGACTCATAATCTATGGATTTGCTCCCCTCTCCTCCCTTCAAAGGATACCTGTTGCTCTTAATAAGGCCTGCAGGCTTCTTACAGGCTTAGATTGCCTTACCCATACTTTAGAACTATATGAGCAGATGGGCTGGCTATAGCTTGGAAACAGGATCAAATATCAGACTTGCCTATAGCCAAAAAAGCGCTACTTGGCCTACTTCCATCCAGGACTGCGACTTTGCTGACCCGTTCCATGCCACCAAGCTCACCCGTGCATCTGTTAACCAACTTCTCCATGTCCCCAGATGCCGGGCAACACAAGGCCAATGATCCTTTGCCTACAGAGCTCTTTCATGGTTCAATTCCATGGATTTTGAAGGGTCAGCCTTGCCAAAACTTGGCCTTTTCAAGACTCAGCTGAAACAGTACCTGGTATCTAACAGCTCCTGTGACTGCTTCGTCTAAGGCATGCCCCACAAACCCCTTTCTGGGCATTCCTGTGTCTTGCCGTGTCTTCCAGTTATTCTAATGATACCTCTAGATCCACACCTCTCCCATGCATACTGCCTATTTCCTTATCTTTCCCTTGGTATTTCCTATGTTACCCTTCCCTCCTCCCTCCCTTCCCCATGTTGCCCCTCCTCCCTCTTCACCTCTCCCAGCAGTCCCAATGTTCCCTGGTACTCCTCCCCACCACCTCTCTTGAGCTAAGCACGACAAGGCCTATGGCTGCTACCCTCTACCTTCTAATTATTACCCCCGGTACTCCTTCTCCTTATTGCTTCCTCTACAGCCTTAACATTTTTGCAATTAATTGTATAAAATTAATGTTGCTGAGTCCATTAAGCATTTAGATAAAAAAATGTTTTTTACTGTCATTCTAGATTCCTGTTAGTCTTCCCTTTGTCTGTATGTAACCCATCCCACTGCCGTGGAACCTTTGTAAATGAGCGCCTGCGCTCAAAGGTGTTAATCCTAGACATTAATAAATAAATAAAATTAATAAAGCAAGCAGGAGCTACTCTATCAGGTCAAAACCTTTAAATATTTAGGTGTCACTCTGGATAACTCCCTCTCCTTTACCCACCACATAGACAATGTTGTAAAGACAGCCACCACTAGAATTGGTCTCCTCTACAGACACAGAAACAATATGACCCCTGCAGCCTTGTCTCTAGCTGTCTATAGTTTCATAATCTTTGTTATAGACTATGGACTAATTGTGTACAGTGCAGCAACTGATACAGCCATAAAAAGGGTCAGAACTGCCCTCAACAAGTCTTGTAGGCTCTCTGAGGGCACACAGGCTCACTCACACCTGCAAACTTTACTCCATGTCTAAGTGGCTTAATCTTCAGGGAAGGATTAAATACCAGATCTGCCTGCTTGGGAAATAAGCTCTCCTCGGTCTAACTCCTCAACTCATTACAGACCTCCTTAAACCTGCATCTAACCTGTGCCAGACCAGATGAAAAACACAAAATGCTCTACGGATCCCTTTCCATCACGTGGCACTTGCACAGAGATCCTACGCTTACATGGCACCCCCTCTGGCTCAATGAACTACCCACAGAAGTAATGAATGTGCCTAAGCTCGGAACTTTCAAGAAATCCCTACTCAAACACCTGACAGTACTCAGCTCCTATGACTGCAGGTTCTAACCTCCCGCCACCCGCCCTTCTGTCTCTCCACTCCCTAACCACCCTGTCCCCCCATTCGCCTTTCCCCTTTTTTCAGTCATTCCCCCCCACATCCTCTTACCTCCCCCTCACATTTCCCTCTCTTCCTAACCCTCAACCCCTCTGTCACTACTCATTCCACCTCCATGATTGTTTCCTCTTTCACCATCCCCTTCCAACACCCCTTGCTCACCCTCTCCAATAATCACTGACAAGGACACCTCTGTCTGTGCCATGTTTTTTCTACCCCTACCTCCATCCCTCTCCCACTTTACCCCTTGTCATAGACAACCCTGACTGCTCTACCATTTACCCTCTCCACTTCCCCTCACCGCACTAGTCCTGTGACCCCTGCACTCATAGCTTATCAAAAAGTGTCATAAATACTGTCTGTACTTCATCATATAAACTAATGCACTTGCTTCTTGTATGTAGTACAGCTTCTTTTTGCATAGCATTTTTCTCTCTGTAACCCTAGGATTTCACTAATGATTGTAAATTATGTGTTGTACTTGACTATGTCCATACCTTATGTTTTTTATTCTGTATGTACCAATTGTTTGAACCTTACCTGATGTGGAACCTTTGAAAAAGAGCTTTTAGCTCAAAGGTGCAACTCCAAGATGACAAATAAAACCTTTTCTGTCAAGACCATGGTAAGCATGGTGGTGGTGTGGTTATCTATACCAGGCAATCTCTCTCTTACTCTCTCTCCCACCGAGATGCCAGCCCCTCTTCCCACACTCCCCTCTACCCTCACAATCTACATCGGAGTAATGTACAGCCCACCCAAAGCTCCCCACAACTCTATTACTGAATATCTCCGCCATCTCCTCCCATTCTAGTAAAGGAGAGCTCATCCTGCTTGGTGATTTCAATCTGGACTGGCTCTTCCCTCCTCTAAACCCTCAATCCTTAAAATTGAATCACTGAATCTCTCCCAGTTGATTTCTGAACCTACACACCTCAACCCCAAGTCTCCAAATCACGCTCTCCTTGACTGGGTGCTCACCTCCCACCCCCACCGCACCTCTGCTGCTGGAGTTCCCCCTGACGCCCTCAGTGATCACAGCATCACTTTCTTCGTATGGAAAGAATCAATTCCCCAATCTGCCCCCAAATATTTATTTTATCACCCTCTTCGCTTCCTGGACACAAATTCCCTCCTGCAGGACCTGACTTAAGCCAATTCGTCCACTGAGTACACAGCCCCAGATGTTGATTCGGCTTTCTAGTTTTTTTCCGGTACCCTGACTAGCATCTGGAACATCCATGCCCCACTCAAAAAAGCCAGAATAAAGCATAACCACCACCCTTAGATAACTCCTGACCTCCTCGCCCTCTACAGAACTCTGGACAAACATTGGGCTACCTTCAAAGCTTCACTCCTTCCCACACATATTCTACTTTATAAATCCCATAGAAACGCCTGCACCAAGGCCATGATTAGCCAAATCAAATTTTTTTAAATCCCAGCTGCAGGCTAGATCCAACTCCCCATCTAACTTCTGGAAAGTTCTCCACTCGCTCCTAGACCCCCCAGCATCTCAACCCCCCCCCGTTCTAAATTATGCAGGATCGACAATCACTGACCCAGCTTCTATTGCAGATAAATTCAACACTTTGTTTACGACCTGCACCCTCCTTGATCATCCCTCTCCCACCCCTGCAGGCCCACCTCCCTCCCACACTGGTGTTGGTTACTTCTTCCCCCATTACCTCCCAAGAGGTCTTCAAGGCACTAATGTTATGCAACCCTACAAAAACCAGCCCAGACAGCCTATATCCCAAGATTCTCCATATATCCGCACCTGCAACAGCATCCCCCTCGCTCATCTCCTAAACCTCTCCCTCACTACCAGCTCCATCCACAGGCATGAAAAGTAGCCAAAGTGCTTCCCCTAAATAAAGGAGGGGACCCCACCACACCTGGAAATTACAGACCTGTTTCTCTCCTTCCTGCTCTCGCCAAACTTCAGGAGTCTCTCATCTATTCAAGGTTCTTGAAACATCTCTCTGAAACCAACAGTCTCTCTCCTTTCCAGTCGGGCTTTAGGAAGCAGCACTCCACAGTTTCCTCCTTGCTCTGAGTCACTGACTACATTAAATCAGCCATGAACAAAGGTCTTGTCACTGCAGCAATTTTCATGGACCTGGCAAAGGCCTTTGACTCAGTCTCTCACCATCTTCTTATCCAAAAACTTCTCTTGGCTGGGCTGGCCCCATCTGCTGCAGGTTGGTGCAGATCCTACCTATAGACAGCAATCCATTCAAATAGGCAACACCCTCTCCCCCCAATCTAAATCAGAGTCCCCCAAGGTTCCATACTCGGCCCTATCCTCTTCTCTCCATTTATAAATAACCTCCCATCTGTCTGCTCTCCCTCCAAAATCCACATATACTCGGATGACGCCATGTTATACATTTCTGTTCTAACAGCCGCAGATGTAGCTACCCCTCTGCAGCATGACTTCGATAAAGTGCAGCGATGGTTCAGGTAAAATCACCTCAAACTTAACTCCAAACTCAATGTTCTTCTGTTCAGGACAAAGACTATCCAAATCCCAGAACTCAGCTGCTTTTGCCACCCTGGACGGCTCTTTTCTTGACACGGTCAAATCCTTCAAATATCTTGGGGTCCTGGCTTGATAGCAACCTCAACTTCTCTGCCAACATTGACTCCATTTGTTCCAAACTTCATCCAAAACTCAGAGCCCTCTACTGACACAACAATTGTCTCCCTATGACCACCCGAGACCTAGTCACCAAAACCATGTTACCAGTTATTGACTACACAGATATTGTCTATGGCTCCACACCCACTACCTTCTTTGTTAGACTCGACACCGTATTAAACTCATTTTTGTCATTTTTGCCACCTCCTCTCACTCACCACTGCACCCTCTACTCCTCCCTCTTCCTAATGCCTCTTCCTGCTTGGCACCACACCCATTACATCACTTTCATCTCCAAATTCTAGTTCGGGACCCTCCCCTGTACCTCAACTCCTGCCTGTCTCCAGTAAGCTCCTCCTCATATTCCCTCTGATCCAGGGATGCTCACATGTTCTCCCTCCCTCATCCTCGCACGTGCTTAGGTAAGGCTGCCTTCTCTTACCTTCTCCATCACCTCTGGAATAAACTTCCTCGGGACACTTGCCATTCTCCCACTCTCTATGCCCTCAAATCCCTGCTCTGAGCTGCCCCTGCCACCACTTGCTCATGTCATTCCCGTTTCTTCCCAGACTCCACCTACTACTGTCCCAAACTAGCCTCATTTCCTCTCAATGTCCTTTACCTTCCCTAACTAATATTCAATGACTGGAAGTAGATAACTGTACATAATTCTGCCTGCATTGTGATGTACCTTACTCTGTTTCCATGCTGATATAGTATATATACGTCCTTTGTTTTTTATTTCCATTTATATATATGCATGATATTGCTTTTTTACCCTGTGTTCTGATTGCTGTTACCACTGTCTTTTTGTATTGTACTCTATTTTGAGGCTTCAAATGTTTTTTACATTGTATTATTTTGCTGTTTCCGCTGTATTATCCCTTCCCCCCCGGGGTTGCACCTGGAAACGAGCTCCGGCTCAGTGTGCCTTTCCTGGTTACCAACTTTTAAATAAATAAATAAATAAAATAAACTATCGATTACCAAGCATGTAAAAATCGCAGGTGAATAATATTAAAACTATGCTGTGCAGGCTTAACAGAGATAACAATGAAACTGAATCCTGGAGTGGAGTAACAATTACAATTGCCCGAATTTAGCAAGGTGTCAGAGTAATGGCAAGAAAAAGCAAAAGCAGTTTGTTTGCTAGGAGTCATTGTTACAGTCTGTGGAGGTCAGGGGATAGCCTTTTATTGATCTCAGTCATGCTGTGAGAGCTGAGGTATAGCACCAGATCATCTGCATATAGGATGAAGTGGTATGGGCTAGAGCCAGGTGTGTGCTGTGTATGTGAAGAGACAAAAGGAGAGACCTGAGGACAGATCCTTGTGGCACTCTTAACAGGGTTGTGGCAAGGTCCGAGAAGGAGGTTCCAGACCTCACCCACTGATGCCTACCATACAAGTAATTCCTAAACCAAGGTAGGGCAGAGAGGAAATACCCTAAGGTTGCCTAATTTGGTACACAGTAGATGATGGTTAACCCAACTGAAGGCCTTAGTAAGGTCAATGGAAACAGCCCCAATTAAGTCATCCCTATCCATGGTAGTGGCAACATGTGAGGCGAGGGACATGAGGGCAGTAGCGGCAACTATGCCCTTTATGGAACCCATGCTGTGCCAGAGACAATAAGTTATACTTGGCTACTCATTTAATTGAAAGGCAACCATCTTTTCCAGTATTCTGTTGAGAATCGGAAGAATTGCTATCGGCTGGTAATTACTGACTAGTGTAACATTACCTTTCTTGAATACAGGGATGATATGGTAGAGGTTTCACAGCTCAGGTACCACCCCAGACATTAGGGACAGATTAATAATTCTGGTAATTGGTTATGCCAGTTCATTAGCAGCTGCCTTAAGGAGTTTGGGGTGAAATTCATCTGAGTCTGCTGCTTTGGCCGTTGGGATACGCTGTAGGTGTTTGCACATCTCCAAGACTGCAGTGACTTCAAAGTGAAACTGTGGCTTAGGGAGTCAATGAAAGACCCATTATCTAGTGGCAAGATCAGTGAGGAGGGTGGGAAGGACCCCACGCATACAGAGAGGTCGGAGAATAATCCATTGAAAGCATTTGCTATGGTGAAGTTCTTACAATTAACAATTTATGCACATACCATACAGGGGGAGGTCACCAGACTGACCCATGGCCTGCTTAATACACTTCCAGAAGTGCTGTAGATTACTGGCTGATGAGTCAAAGAGCATTCTATAGTGTGCACTCTTTTTCTGACAGATAACTTTTTTGCATTCATTTCTGAGGGTCCAGTAATGCTTAATGCTGCCAGCTGTAGCCACATTCTTTGATCATAGTTAGCCTAGGAAATCTTTGAAAAATTACCCCAAATCCAAATTTCTCAGTCCAGTGGAATATCAGTTTCGATGAGTAGTTTGCACAGATCTCACAACTTTGCCCAAGCTATTAAGATGTTTTGACAAGACCACAACATATGGGATGTTGAGGTATGGGGATGGTTACACCTCCAACAATAACCATCTACTAATAGCCCCAACTAAATATTCTAATTTTTTTGGACAAAAATAACAATAATGGAGGATTTTATATTAGATAAGTTTTCCTGAATGTCGTTGCTGCTTTTGAAAGCATTAATCAAAAGCTTCTTCCAAGTGCCATCTGAGGCTAAGATGCTGCTGTCAGATCCCCAGTGTAGTTTTGCATCAGCTGTAAGTGAAGGATTGGGTTCAAATAAAATTTTATAAATCCGACTTGATCCCCTTTTAAGCGAGACCATTGTGTAAAACTGGTCTCATTTATCATCCATTTTAATATTATTTAGAGATAGCGTTGAGTTTTTGTAAGACACTTCTAATTTGTAAATAGTTTCAAAATTGGACTCGATGAAGTTAGTTTTAATAGATTTGAACGATACACGGGTACCAGTGAATAGGTCAAGCATATCTAACATATTGATTGTATGTGCTTTTGTCCAGTTATTTATATCAAAATTAAGTTTTTCTAGATTAAATGTGGAATTATTCCATAAGGGAACATACTGGGGTGGGAGAGTGTCCCAATTTAAAAGTTGTTTTAAGAGACTTAATAATCAAGATTGTGCTCGAAATAGCTGGGTGGGAGTTACAACTACTTGGGGGGGGGGGACTAATGAAAAGGAAATCTTAAAATTTATGAGGGGAAATAATACTTACACTCTACGGATACCCATAGTGGGTTGTTTCGATCTGTAGGAGTGGAAAACCAAACATGAGACTGTTTAATTAGGAGGCCTAGTGATACTTACTCCACCAAGGGGAGACTAAAACCTCTATATTCTCATGACACTCTAAGTTTACATATATTAAGCTTTGGTGATGTTTGCCCCAGAGAAAACACTTTCATTAATTTCTCCAGTTTAGTGAACCGTTTGGCTCCAACGTGAATAGGAATGTTATAAAGAAGGTAAAAGATTTGAGGGGCTCCCTTCTTTGGATGCACAAATTGACAAAGATATTTGGCGGAGTCTGCACCACCAAACCAGGCAATACACCCACTATTCGGCAGTCCACTTCATTTACACCTGAACTGATTATAGCTATATCCAGCAGGAGTATTTGTATTATGTGAGGGACTGTAAGCTGGAAGATATCCTTCTCTCTGATCATGCATTTTGGCATGTATACAGTTGCAGAAAGAGCGACCCTGCACTCAGTGGCAGTTCAATGCCTTTTATCTTTGCTCTCAGCAATTTCTTCCTATTTAGCTAATAACATACCTGAGATCCTTGGTCACAACCAGCGAGGGGGCACACAGAAGCTATATCATGGGACACTCTAAAAACAGTATTACAGGTATGTGTAATTAGCTATACTATGAAAAAACACAAAGAGCACCAAAGGGTAAACAGGGAGGAGGCACTGTGGGTCACCCTGGAGACCAGAAATGGCACCACAATCCGCTCAGGGGTTGTATATAGACCCCCATCTCAGGGGTAGGAAATGGACACGAAAATGACAGAAGGCATCCTTAGGATGGCAGAAAAAGGGGAAATATTGTTGATGGGGGACTTGAATATGCCAGATGTTAACTGGAGCACCTTTGCTGCAGCCACATCCAAGAGCAGGGTTTTTCTCAATGCCCTACAGAGGGCATGCCTCAAGCAGCTAGTGTTGGAACCCACTTGGGAGGGAGCAATTTTAGACCTGGTACTCTCAAATGGGGACAGAGAGAGGATCTCAGATTTAGAAGTGGGTAGCCATCTGGGAACAAGTGACCACCAAACAGTGTGGTTCATGATAAACACAGCTGCAGCATCAAGCCATACAAAAGTGAGGGTACTGTACTTTAGGAGGGCTGACTTTGTCAAAATGGGAGAGTGCCTCAGAAAAGCACTAGCAAATGGGCAAGAAGGAAGGGTGGAGGAACAATGGGGAAACATCAAAACTGCCACCACAGAGGCAACAAGCCTTTGTGTGAAGCAAATAAACAATGAAATTCAAAAATTATGTCTCACTTGACCCAAAAAAGTATTTCAAAATATTTTATTCCACTTCTTCCATTTTTTCTCCAGTTCAAATTCCTATAAATAGATCCAAAAACTTAGTTCTCCATAGTTCTCATGCTCCTGAGATATATTTCCATACAAAGTTCACATGTTTCTGAAATATATTCCCTTGATCAGTAACGTTTCAGAACTAATTATTATGTTCCTTCATCAGACTTGGAGCTTTTATTTAATTCTCTATTAACAAATCAATAAAATGAAAATATTTTTAGTAATTAATGTATATATTTCTATTTCAAATATTTGAAGTATTTAAAGTAGTCAAAGTGTTAATTTTAAGTTTTAAAGTTCAGGTGGAACAAACCTGAATATGGACCAGTTAAAGTTCAAAACAACCTTCGTGCTGTTTGGCAGGCATACTACGTATTCCAAAAATTCAAATCCCTTTGCGTTCTATATCTAAAAATCCCAAAAAAACTCATTATTATTTAGATCAATTGCATCTCGTTAAATAATGCTCAAAAAGGTTAACATCAAATACTATATTGGGTTATGACTTACTGAACAGTATCAGAATTCCGGTCTCCATAAGGAGCTCTAACAGTTCATAAATATGCTGGTAAACCGCTGCACCAAAGAAAGAAAAAGGCATCACATATTTAACTAAAATTAGTACATCTAATTATATCAAATACTACTATTGCATCTTAATTTATGACTTGCGTTGCGTTTATGGGTCAATATCTTTAGTTGTGACCGCAAAAAGCCAAATATTTTCATGTAAGCGTTCCGGACGCCATTGCACGCCAGAATTTTATGTTTTCCCAATTACCTGCCCATTTCAGGTAAACAAGAAGGGCCAGACCATACTCGTTACACACCGTTCGGTGTGTTGACGTCTCAAATGACGTCAGTTGTGCGGCCCGGTCAAAATAATGAAACTAAGCAGCAAAAAATAAGTCCCCCTCTCGTAGGTTTTAACATTGCTAGAAAAGCCTATGCTTTATAGTAGTAAACATAACAATTAATGACCATATAAAGATTATTTCACGCTAATCAAGAGGTTTAATACTGTGTATTGTACATCCCTAAATACAAAAGTGAATAACCAAATAAAAATTATAATAAGGTCTGTAAGTCCAAATGATATGTATCAACTTGCATAAGGACCAGTTAATGTTCAAAACAAGCTTCATGCTGTTTGGCAGGCTCACTCAGTTTTCCAGTTTTCTTGTTCACCTGAAATGTGCAGGTAATTGTGAAACAAAATGCTGGCGTGCAATGGCGTCGGGAACGCTTGCATGAAAATATTTGGCTTTTTGCGGTCACAACTAAAGATATTGACCCATAAACGCAACGTAAGTCATAAATTAAGATGCAATAGTAATATTTGATATAATTCAGGGTTTTAAATAATTGATTAGCAGTTTTTTTCTTGGGACAATACTGACTGTACAGAAAGTATTTATATAGCTTTTCTAGAAGTGTTATGTTTGTTAAACACGGTGAGGCAAGTGATATGCATTTTCCCAATATTTTAGAAGTTTTATGAGCAAAACGCTAATCAATTTTTAGAGTTAAATAAATCCCTGTAATTAGATGTACTAATTTTAGTCAAATATGTGATGCCCTTTTCTTTCTTTGGTGCAGCGGTTTACCAGCATATTTATGAACTGTTAGAGCTCCTTATGGAGACCGGAATTCTGATACTGTTCAGTAAGTCATAACCCAATTTAGTATTTGATGTAAACCTTTTTGAGCATTATTTAACAAGATGCAATTGATCTAAATAATAATTAGTTTTTTTTGGATTTTTAGATATAGACCCCAAAGGGATTTGAATTTTTGGAATACGTAGTATGCCTGCCAAACAGCACGAAGGTTGTTTTGAACTTTAACTGGTCCATATTCAGGTTTGTTCCACCTGAACTTTAAAACTTAATATTAACACTTTGAATACTTTAAATACTTCAAATATTTGAAATAGAAATATATACATTAATTACTAAAAATATTTTCATTTTTTTGATTTGTTAATAGAGAATTAAATCAAAGCTCCAAGTCTGATGAAGGAACATAATGATTAGTTCTGAAATGTTACTGATCAAGGGAATATATTTCAGAAACATGTGAACTTTGTATGGAAATATATCTCAGGAGCATGAGAACTATGGAGAACTAAGTTTTTGGATCTATTTATAGGAATTTGAACTGGAGAAAAAATGGTAGAAGAAGTGGAATAAAATATTTTGAAATACTTTTTTGGGTCGAATGAGACATAATTTTTGAATTTCATTGTTATAATCCATTTTTTGTCTTACTCCCCTTATTCATATTGAAAAGGAACCTTGATAGACTTCACCATTGGACAGTAAGCAAATAAACAAATCAAAATGGAAGAAAAAACATGATGGTTCTCAAAAGAGGTGGTGGGAAAGGTTAGGGAGAAAAAGATAGCATTCAGGAAGTATAAGGAAACACAGAAGGAGCAAGACAGAGAACTGTACCAGTTAAAGCAGAAGAAAGTGGGGAAGGCAGTCAGAATAGCAAAGGCCCAAACTGAGGAAAAGATAGCCAACTCAGTTAAGAAGGGGGATAAAACCTTTTATAGGTACATTGGGGGCAAAAGAAAAGACCAAGGGAGGGATAGTGAGGCTTAATAAAGGGAGGGTGGGGGGACACTGAAAATCAGGGATACTGAACAAATACTTCTGCTCAGTATTCACAAAAGAGAAGGAGGGGAAGGTACCTAATACAGTCAATAGAAGCACTCTAGATAGGGGGTTCGATACCAGTCCTTTCACAGAAGAAAGGGTTCTGAAAGAACTCCTAAATCTGAAGGTGGACAAAGCAATGGGGCCTGACGGGATTCACCCCATATTTCTAAAAGAACTAAGGGGAGAACTAGTGACACCACTAACTATCCTTTTAAGAAATTATGGGAGGATGGTGTGGTACCTAAGGACTGGAGGAGGGCTGATATTCCCCTTCACAAAAGTGGGAGCAAAGCAGAGGCAGGAAACTACAGACCTGTTAGCTTGAAATCAGTGGTAGGGAAAATGATGGAATCATTTCTGAAAGAAAGAATTGTTGAGTACCTAGAGGTCAGCGGGGCATGGGACCAAAGGTAGCATGGATTCACAGTGGGAAGGTCGTGTCAGATGAACCTAACAGATTTCTTTGACTGGGTGACCAAAGTAGTAGACCACGGAGGGGCTGTGGACATGGCTTACCTAGACTTTAGCAAGGCATTTGACACAGTCCCACACAAAAGATTAATAAACAAATTAGCCAGCCTGGGAGTGGGTCCTAGGGTTGTAGGGAGGGGCTGTGGACATGGCCTACCAAGACTTTAGCAAAGCATTTGACACAGTTCCACACAAAAGATTAATAAACAAATTAGCCAGCCTGGGAGGGGGTCCCAGGGTAAAACATTGGCTTGACAACAGAACACAGAGGGTAATAGTAAACAAGAGTCCAATCCGAAGGAAGGGGAGGTTACTAGTGGGGTACCACAGGGTTCAGTACTGAGTCCGGTCCTTTTTAATGTCTTTATAAGTGACAGTGCAGAGGGACTGGAAGGAAAAGTATGCCTCTTTGCAGACGACACAAAGATATGCAACAGGGTTGCTACACAAGGGGTGGGGGTGGAAAGGATGAGAAGGGACTTGGCAAGGTTGGAGGAATGGTCAAAGGTATGGGAGCTTAGATTCAATGCAAAGTAATGCACCTGGGAAACAAAAACCAAGGGGAAGAGTACACAATGGGGGGGGGGATTAACAACAACAAAAATGGAAAGGGACCTGAGGGTAGTCATATCAGATGACCTAAAGGTAGGCAAGCATTGTGAGAAGGCAGTAAGGATGGCTGGGGGGGATACTGGGATGTATAGGGAGAGGCATCACCAGTACAAAACCAGAAGTTGTTAGCCCTCTGTACAGACAGTTGGTGAAACCCCATCTGGAGTACAGCATGCAATTCTGGAGACCCCATCTCCGCAAGGACATAGACAGAATGGAGGCAGTCCAGAGGAGGAAACTAAAATGGTGCAGGGTCTACAACAGAAGCCATACGAAGAAAGACTAAAGGAGCACTTAATATGTATAGCCTTGAGGAAAGGAGGGAGAGGGGGAACATGATAGAAACTTTCAAGTACCTCAAGGGAATCAATGAAGTTCAAGAGGGTAACATCTTTTAGAAAAAGATGTGCAAGAACAAAGGGACACAATTTGAAGATAGAGGGGGGACAACTCAGGGGCAATGTGAGGAAATATTTTTTCACAGAGATGGTGGTGGACGCATGGAACGGCCTTCCTGAGGAGGTCGTGGGGTCAAAAACGGTGGAGGAATTCAAGAATGCACAGGACAGACATAAGGCAATTCTGGTGGGGGTTAGGAAGAAGTAGGCTGTTGGTTAACTAGGATCTGCAGCTTATTCAGTAGGTAGGGAAATGCAGACTAGGTGGGCCAAGCAGTCCTTATCTGCCGTCAAAGTCTATGTTTTATGTAACTATGCATAGAGAAGCTGCAGGATACCCTGCTTTTCTGCAACAAGCCCACATGCAAGGGGACACCTTGATCAAACAGCAGTTAGATAAGACCAAAAAGGAACTCAATACCATTTTTTTCTTTTTTTGCAGAAGACTGAATTGGCTCTGAAACACTTACATTGTAAGTTTAATGAAGTGGGACTGTGGGCTACACAGCTACTGGCACACCAAGTAATGTGACAGAAGACCAGAGCCACAATCTCCAAACTGTGGCATCCTGTCACCCGTCAACTTAAGAATAAAACCTCTGATATAGCTGAGTTTTTTCACTCATTCTATGCTTCCCTGTACACCCCTGAGGGCACCTATCAGAGTGCTCAGACTGAGGCATTCCTGGTCCTCTTGACACTCCCACAGCTATCCAGATAGCAGGCTAAAAGCCTCACGAGTCCCATTCAACAGAAGAAAATGAATACCCAGAAGGCACCAGGACCTGATGGGTTTATCACTGAATTTTATAAAGCTCAGAACGAGCTTCTCTTCCCACAACTGTGGCAGGTGTGTAATGAAGTCTTGGCAGGTGAGCATAACCCTACAACATGGCAATATGCCACAATTTTTGTAATTCCAAAACTGGCCAAAGACTAATTACAATGTCCTGCATACAGACCAATATCAGTTCTGAATACTGATTACAAATTGTTTATGGCAGTCCTTGCCAACAGGTTGGACAATTTGCTCCCCCTACTGGTCCACTCTGACCAAATGGGGTTTGTCCGTGCCCATCAAATGTGTGACAATACCCATCGCACACTCCACGTTCTCCACCGGGTTCACACTTCTGCCACGCCCTTTTTATTAGTCAGTTTGGACACCAAGAAGGCCTTTGACAGGTTGTCATGACCCTATCTATTTGCTGCTTAACAGAAAAGTACAGTTATGTAAGAACTTACCATAACAGTAGATCTTTGAGAGGAGCTCTTGCAGCAGGCAACACCGATAGGACTAAGCTGCAAAGCACTAGGACCACATGGAAAACGTCTGGCTAGCAATGTACAGTGGGGGCACACCGACATCTGTCCTATGGTATAAAAGGGGTGGTCTCCCAGACCTACCTCAGTTCTCCCGCCGGAAACCCCAGCGCCAAAGGCAAACAAATAGAGAACAGAGGTGGTTTCTCGAAGCTGAGGAAAGGCAGCATAGCTTCAAAGGAGAAGAAGCAATCAGAGGGAAGGAGGGAAGTAAACAGCGCCTGCTGCAAGAGCTCCTCTCAAAGATCTATTGTTACGGTAAGTTCTTATGTAACTGTACAATCTTGCTTCAAGGGGGCTCTTGCAGCAGGCAACACTGGTATGACTGAGTCCCAAGCAGTACCGGAACTGACCACAAGTCAGTCAGGAGGAGGCAAAATGTACAACAAAAGGTCGGTCATGCCAGAAGTCCCTGAAGGACTGCAAGCCTGAAACTGGCTCTGCGTCTGAAGGCAATATCCAAACTGTAGTGCCTGATAAAGGTGTGAACCAAACTCCAAGTGGTGGCTGCACAAATATCTGCAGCGGACACATTTCTGAAACAGGTGGTAGAGGCTGCCATACCTCTAGTAGAGTGGCCCTTAACTGGCCCAGGCAAGGACTTGTCATTTAACAGTACACAATGCAATTTGCCAACCATTTAGACAAACACTCTTTTGAGACAGGTGCCCCTTCCCTCCTAGGGGCAAATGAAACAAACAACTGATCATCTTATGAACATGCTGGGTGCGGTTAGTGTAATAACGAAGCACTCTGTTAACATCAAGAGTATGCAATAAGGCCTCCCCCTGATTAGAGTACTGAGGGAAATAAACTGGAAGATGGATGGATTGGTTCAAAGTAAACTCAGACACGCCTTAGGCAAGAACTTAGGATCTGTACACAAAGACACTCTTATCTTTGTGAAAAACCCAGTAACGCTCTTTGTACATCGAAGCCTGAAGCTCGGAAATCCTTTGAGCAGAAGTAACAGCAACTAAAAACAACGCTTTCCATGACAGAAAGTGTAGCTGCAACTCGCGGCTGACTCAAATGGAGGCAGACTGAGCTATTCCAAAATGAAAAGAAGATCCCAAGGTGGGACAGGGTCCCGAATGGGAGGTTTCAAATGAAGAATGCCCTGCAAAAAAGTGCAGGAGAGGTCCAGTTGGGCAACAGCCTTGCCCTCAACAGATGAATGGTATGTAGAGATGGATGAAAGATACACCTTTAAGGAATAGTACCAGAGGCCGGAGTCTGAAAGGGAGAGGAGGTACTCTAGAATCAGATTCACTGGGCAGGTGAAGGGATCCAAGTGATCAGCCGCTGCACAAAGGGAGAAGTGCTTCCTCTTTTGTGGAAGGTTTCCTGGCAGCCACCTGGACATCGACAACCCTAGAAGACACCCCAAAATGGACCACAGCTAAGTCTGCAGGAGCCATGCATGGAGATGCAGGGACTTGAGGTCTGGATGGACCAGGGTGCCTTGGTCCTGGGACAGCAAGCTGGTACACAAGGGCAAGGGAACTGGAGGTACCACTGCCAGCTGCTGAAATAGAGGGAACCAAATCTGGCGTGGCCAGTAGGGGGCTATGAGAATCATCTGTGCCTCCTCTGACAGGAGTTTCAGGAGGACTCTCTGCAGAAGCGGGAAGGGAGGGAAGGTGTACAGGAACCTCCCTTTCCAGGAGAGGGACAATGTGTCGTGCCAGAAAACTCCAGGCCCTGGATCAATTTGGCTTGAGTGGGGACGTAAAAAGTTACAACTCTGAGCATCCCAACCTGTCGAAGAGATCTTCGAACAATGAGGACAAGAGTTCCCACTCGTGTGCTCTCGACCTGGACTGGCTCAGACTGTCAGCCAGGGCATTTTAGACACCTGGAACATGGATGGCCAAGAGTTCCAGGTCATGTTTTATGGCCCAATACCAGACCTTCATGGCTTCCCAACAAAGAGGGTAAGAGTGAGTGCCCCCTTGTTTGTTGATGTAAAAGACTACAGACATGTTGTCTGTCTGCACCAGCAGCGGGTCTGGAAGAATGTGGGTCTGGAAGGCCTGCAGAGCATAAAGAACTGCCTGCATCTCCAGCACATTGATGTGCAGATGCTGTTCTGAGTTGGACCAAACTCACTGAGTCTGATGGTCTCCTAGATGGGCTCCCCAGCCGAGCCCTGAAGCATCCGTGGTCAGCATTTGCTGAGGGGGACACTGAGAGGAAAAGAACCCCGATCAGCAGGTTGGCTGGGTTCTGCCACCACTCTAAGGTCCTTCACACTGGGTCAGACACCAGCACTGGCTGCTCCAAATCGTCGGTGCGTTGGTTCCACTGGGCTTGAAGAGTCCACTGGGGACCCTCATATGAAGGTGGGCCAGGGGAACAGTGGTTATGGCCGCTGCCATATGCCCTAGTAGACGCAGGAAGGCTCTGGTTGTAATCTGGTGACTGGAAGACACCATCCGGGCCTATGCTCTCAAGCATTCTGCCCTATCCTCCGGCAGGAATCCTTGTCCCCAGGATGAGTCCAAGATCACTCCTATATACAGGAGGTGTTGGCTTGGGGTCAGGCAAAACTTTGGCAGTTGATAATTATGCCCAAGAGCTGGAAGAGCCAAAAGGTGCCTTCCACTGTCTGCAGCAAATGATCCCCTGGAAGGGGCTGTCAGTAGGCAATCATCTAGGTAGGGGAACACATAAAATCCCTGCCTCTGCAGAGCCTCTGCCACCACTGCTAGGCTCTTGGTAAAGACTAGAGGTGCCGAGGAAAGGCCAAAAGGGAGGGTCTGAAACTGGAAGTGGTCCCCCTGGAAACAGAAACTGAGGAAGCAGCGGTAAACCAGGAAAACTAGGATATGGAGAGAGGCATCCTGCATATCCAGGGAACAGAACCAGTCCCCCTGATGAATGAGGGGCAACAGCCCCTGAAGAGTCACCATCCTAAAGTGCTTGTATTCTATGAAGAGGTTCAGGCTGCTGAGGTCCAGGATTGGACGCAGGTCCCCTGTTTTTTTGGGGACTAGAAAGAAGTAGGAGTATAATACCTTTCCCCTTTGACCTGGGGGGATGGGTTCTATGGCCCTCTTGCACAGGAATGCCTGAATTTCAGCCTGGATGAGGAAGATGTGGGCCTGCGGGTTGTGGGAGTGCGAGGGAGGGCTTTCTGGGGGGGGTTCTAGAAACTCGAGGGTATGACCCTGCTCAAAGATTTGAAGCACCCATTGATCTGAGGTTACAGTGTGCCACCCTTCTAGGTAGAGGGAGAACTGACCCCCAAATGCCTTCCCCAAGGCCTCTGCTGGAGGAGGGGTTGGGCAAGGAGTTTGGCAGTAAATCCAGGGGTGGGCAGGGCAGCCGAGGGCACTCTGGGGTCCTTAGGGGAGGCTGTTCCAGAGGGCTGGGTGGTCACCTTGTGTTTAAAGGGGCCTTTCGACTGCTGGCCCTTGGCAGGCTGGCGGTAGGGCTGACGCTTGGAGGAACATGACTGGGAATGGTACATGGAGTGTACCGACCTCAGGGCCTTACCCGATTCTTGGAGGCAGGAGATGATATCCTGAGCATCTCCCCCAAACAAGACCAAGCCTCGGAAAGAAGCATCCATAATTTTTGCCTGAACATGAAGCACAAACCCGGACACCTGGAGCCAGGAATGGCAGCGAATGCAAACTCCTGCCGCTGCATCCACCCTGTTGTAGACAGCCCTGAGAACATGGGTGCCTACGTCAGGTCCAGACTTAAGAAGCTGGACTAACTGGGTTCTGGTGGAGTCATCGGGGAGGGCTGCCACCAAATCTCTCACCTGGTCCCAAATGGCATTCTGGTACTGCACCATGTGGGCTAGATAGTTCTGGGCTTAGATGGCCAGGGTCATAGAAGAGTAGACTCTCTTGTCCAGCTGGTCTAGCTGGCGGGATTCCTTGTCCAGTGGGTGGATGCCGAAATGCTGAGGCTTCTTTGTATGATCATAAGCAGCATTCATGACCACCAAATCTGCCGTGGGTTGCTCACCATAGAAGGGCTTGCCCACTGGCGTGTGGTAAAGGCGATCTGCCTTTCTAGCCAAGGCCAGAGTGGATGAAGGGTGGTTCTAAGTTGCCTTGGTCACATCATCATATGCCTCTATTAAGGGTGGGACCACCAAAGGGAGGGTCTCCAACCTGCGCAAGTAAATAGTGAAACGAGGGCGCTCTGGGTTCAATTCCTTTGTATCTCATCCCATGAGGGACTGGATATGGTGCATCATGTGCATGAAGGAGGAGTCTTCTGGGAGACATTTGGGAGTCTCTTTAGTCCACCCGAGTGTCAGAGGAATCCTCTGAGGACTCTGAAGAGGAGTCGTCCCCCGAAATGTCACTCTCTGGGACCGGTGTCGGCGGATGGTGGTCCTCAGTGTGTGGGAGGGGGACTCCCGTACCACTCCCCAAGGTTCCCGTATGTGAATTAGTGGGCTCAGTCCAGCCCAGGTCCCTAGGAGGGGGGTCCCAAGGGGGTGAAGAGGGAGGCCTCCTAGGGGTGTCCTTGATAAAGGTCTACCAAGCTTTGAACAAGGCATTATAATCCACCGGGGGGAGGGGAGATTGCATGAGTGATACTGGTAGAGAGGTGGAGGGTACTGGTACGTCTGTGAGGGAGGTGGTGTCAGGTACCCTGGCGTAGATCCGGCAGGTGACAGCTGAGGTGCAGGCTGTGGCAAAATTGACAATGGATGAGGTATTGTTGGGGTAGGTGTTAGTGGAGCTGGCGCCAGCCTAGAAGGCGAATGCTGGTGCTGGTCTGGAGAAGGAGCCAATGGAAGCTCCAAAGGGAAGACAGGTGCCTGTAAGGGGGAGCTCCCCCGAGACATGGGGAGAGGTGTTGCCTGCGTTGAGGAGGAGGCGAGCACTTGCTCTGGGCAATGACTGGAAGAACCGTTTGCCAGCCCCCGAGTGAGGAACTGACAAAGGCAATGCCTTGACTGGGGCGGGGGGGGGCCCCGGGCAGAGCTCTGTCACTGGAGGAGCCAACCCTGGTCGAGCCACCTGGCTGAGAACCTGCTGGGATTAAGGACCTGAGCACCAGTGGCAGGGGAAGAGTCCCGCTGCCCCGAGGAGCTGCCATCCATAAGAGAGATAAGGGTGAGCCACTGCCAACCCGGAGGAAGTGAGGGCTGCAGAGGCTGGAGGAGCTGACCTCCCATAGGAGGAGGACCTCAAAGTGGAAGCTGGTTTGTGCGGTAACCACAAGAGGCAGATCAAGGATGGTCCCAGTGCTTGTGTTTCCTGCTCGACTTCCTCTGGGAAGAAGAAGAAGAAGATGATGAAGCCTCAGAGGCTGGGGAATGGAAGAACTGTTAGTCTGAAGCTCCTTCTCCATTGTGGCTAATTTCTGCTGGAGTAGATGGCTCTGGGTGGTCTTCAAGCGGTATCTCCATGTGGCCTGGTTGAAGTCATTGCAGTGCTTGCAGGCCTCGGTGTCATGGTTGGGGCCTCGGCAGAGCAGGAAGGAAGAGTGACTATCTTTAGCAGGAATCTGCTTGCCACAGGCACACTTCATAGGCTGGTCGGAAGACGAAGCTGGAGAAGACATAAACAAGGTAAAGAAAAACACAGAAACTCGATATTAAATTGCCTTGAATAAAAGAAAGAAATTGTAGGTAAATTGCAAAGAAAATGGCAGTTGACTGAAGCAGGTGTCCGTGGAGGTCCGACATGTGCGGGTAGATGGCGGGAAAAGAACTGGGGTCGGTCTGGGGGACCGCCCCTTTTATACCATAGGATGGACATCAACATGCCAACATCGGGAGCGGTCCACTGCTGTAGACTGCTAGCTAGAAGTTTTCCGTGTGGTCCCAGCAACTGGTGGCTTAGTCCTACCGGTACTGCCTGCTGTAAGAGCCCCCTTGAAACAAGATATGGCCTTTTCTTTGTGAACCTCCTCCAATGCATCGTCAAAGTCACTGGGAATGTGTCACAGACATTTGCCCTGGGGAGGGGCACTCATCAGGTTTGCCCCTTGTCCCCATTATTGTTTGCACTGTATATTGAGCATTTGGCTCAAACCATTAGGGAGAGCCCCATAGTTCAGGGAATTCATACTGGGGGCAGGGAACACTGAGCAGCTCTTAATGCTGGCGATGTCCTCCTATATCTTGCAAATCTGGAAACATCATTGAGAGAGGTTTTCTTCATTCTGGACAGGTTTGGAGGGATTTCTGGCTACTGACTGAACACCATAAAAACCGAGGTTCTTCCATTTAACCAGCAGCCCCAGCGAAGTCAAAACTAGGTTTCCTTTTCAGTGGAATCTGCAAGAAATTAAGCACCCTGGTATTAAACGCTCTCTTTAACTCAATAGGCTGTATGAGACCAATACAGGACCCCTGACTGCTCAACTGACAGCCGACTTGAAGTAATGGCACACACTACCCCTTAGCCTTATCTACGGAATATACATGATTTGCATGGTGACACTTCCCTACTTTCTGTATGTTTTCCAAAATGTCCCGGTTCCTATCCCTGAACAGGCCTAGAGGAAAGAACAGACTGTGATTCCCAGATTTATCTGGAATGGAAGTAAACCCTGCATCAGACTCTGTACATTGATGCTCCCAAAACCCAAGAGGGGGTTAGCCCTGCTTGACCTTTGCACGAATTACCAATCGTCCCAATTGAGAATTATGTTTCAGTGGCACCTCTCAGATGAGGGCCCCAGTGGTTACAATTAGAGTGCACCTTACTACCATAGTGAGACATGGCTCAGTACCTATTTGGCTCCAAAAACCACCCTCACCCCTGTCAGATATTGAACCCCTGGATGGAGGAAATTCAGATGGTCTGCCGTACAGTGACAGAAGAACTGAAACCATCTCCCACCTGATGTGGATCTGCCCCCTGGTCCAACTACCTGATTTTCACCCTGCAAGAATGGACTGATTTGCCTCTCTCAGTTTTGTATAGGTCTTGTGGTGGCTCCTTTTGTGGAGCTTCAGGCTAAGTATGGCCTGGACTGCAGGGACTTCTTTTGCTACCTCCAGGTGAAGCATTTCATTGACTCCCAGCCACGGTCGGTGAGGGATCGAATTTTGATTGCAGTCATGGCACTACACCTCCAAGCTCAAACACCCAGACACTTAATATCCCTCATATATCAGGCACTACAGAGATCCCGACCTTATAATGCTCTCGATATTGCAACCAAGTGGGCGACTGAGCTTGGGAGAGAACATGACCAGAAGCAGTAGGAAAAAGGCTGTTTTGAGTCTGGATGCATAGCGTCCTCGCATGTTTGACATGAATATGCCTGGAAGCAATTAGTCCACTATTTTTGAACACCTGTAATTACAGCTTGCTTCAGGATGGCATACTGCTGAATGTTGGCAACATTGTGGGGAGGGAGGGAAACGCATACCCATATAATGTGGGCCTGCCCTAAACTGTCAGATTTTCTGGGGGAATTAGAACAAGAGCCCAGAGAGATCTACTCTCCAGGATTTACCCAGACCTTAGAACTGTACCTCTTACATCAATACTCCAGGAACCCCCAAGCCAGCAGGCAAGATAACTTTCTGGTAGCTGCTAAGAAATGCATACCAGATAATGGCCTACTGACTAGGCACCTGGATTGCACCAATGGCAGGAGATGGTGAATCACCTGTATAGGATGAAGAGGATCACCTTTGACTTAAACAATAGGTTAGAGCTATTTACCTCCCGATGGATCACCTAGGTATTATATGTCAAGCAACGTGACCCCAGTTTCTTACCCTAAGAGTGAGGTAACATAAGGGTAATATGCTATCACTGCAGGATAGGCCCTGCAGATGGCACACAGATTGAAATTATGATGGACTGGAGTTGACCCCTACCCTCCCCCTTTATTGCAGGTATGTCACTACATCTTATGACATTTGTACAGGGAGCCAAACTTTCATCAGGAGGGAAGAGGGGCTCAGTGCTGAGTAGAGCTCAACTGCATCCCAATTCTGAACATAATTATTGACTGTAATTATCCCTGTATAACTGAACATCACTATGGTATTTGTACTGGATGCGATTCATTGTACTACCAACTGTGCCTTTGTTTCTGAAAAAATTAATACAAATACATTTAAAAAAAAATTTAGGAGTGGGGGCAATCATTATTTTTACTGAATTAATTTCTCCCATAAGGAAACAGAAAGTTTACTCCATCTGGCTACATCCAAGTCAATTTCTGATAAAACAGGGTCAAAATTAAGAGGGACTATTCTGGAGAAGTCTGATGAGATTTTGATTCCCAAATATTTCAAACCATTTATTGGCCAGGAGACTTGAATGCATTCCTTAAGTTCTGAGGGGGGTTCAGAAGCATTTAAAATTATGGCCTCAGATTTTCCCCAGTTATGCAGGAAGACATATAGTTTACCAAACTTTTCTAATTCCCTTTTTAGAGCCATAAAGGAGGATATGGGGGATTTAGAAACATAGAAACATAGAAGTTGACGGCAGATAAGGACCGCAAGGCCCATCTAGTCTGCCCATTTCTTTTTCTACCTTATAAATGTGCCATCGGCCTTTGCGATGTCAGTGACCTATCTATTCATAGTCATTTGTATTGCTCCCTTATGCCTATCCCATGCCTGTTTGAAGCCCTGCACTGTATTCATAGCCACTCACTTCTTGTGGTGAGTCATTCCATGCATCTACCACCCTTTCTGTGAAAAGAATTTCTCACATTCCCCTTAATCGGCCTCCTCTAATCTCATGCTGTGTCCTCTTGTCCTGCTATTTTCTTATATTTAAACATGTTAGACTCTTTCACCTTGTTTATGCCCTTAAGGTGTTTAAATGTCTCGATCATATCACCTCTCTCCCTCCTTTGCTCAAGGGTATACATATTGAGCTCCGTTAATCTGTCCTCATATGTCTTCTGATGCAGTCCCTGCACCATTTTGGTTGCCCTCTCTGGACTGCCTCAATTTGGTTAATGTCCTTGTGAAGGTGTGGCTCCAATACTGCACGCAGTACTCCAGATGGGGCCAAACCAATGTCTTGTACAGAGGGATTATTACCTCCTCTTCAGTTACTTCAGATACCCTATTAATACACCCTAACACCCCTAGCCTTACCTACTGCTTTAGAGGTCTGCTTTGATGATTTCAGGTCATCAGTGATGATGATGCTCCAAGTCTCTTTCTTCCTTTGTGACTGCTAGCAACTCCTCCCAGCCTATAAGTGGCTTCAGGGTTTCTCTTCCCTATGTGCATGATTTTGCACTTCTTTGCATTAAATCCCAGTTGCCACTCTTCTGACCATTCTGCTAGTTTATCCAGATCTCTTCTCATTCTGCCCACCCCATCTGGATCATCTACTCTGTTGCAGATCTTGGTGTCATCTGCAAACAGACAAGCCTTACCTCTAGTCCATCTGCTAGGTCACTAATGAAGATGTTGAATAGGACTGGCCCCAGGACTGATCCTGAGGTACCCCACTTGTGACTTGCATTCTCTTCTGACTGTATACCATTTACCACCACTCTCTGTTTTCTGCCAGTCAACCAGTTTGCCACCCAGTTGACCAACTTCTGACCCACCCGAGCCTACCTAGCTTATTTATCAATCTTCTATGCGGAACAGTGTCAAAAGCTTTGCTGAAGTCAAGGTAGGCGACATCAACTCCTCCCTTGGTCCACCACTCTGGTTACCCAGTCAAAGAAATCTATGAGATTAGTTTGACAGGACCTTCCTTTGTAAACCCATGCTGTCTTGGATCCTGTGCCCTATGGATTCCAGGTGTTTGCACTATCCTTTCCTTAAGTGCTTCCATAATCTTGCCCACTACTGAGGTAAGACTGACCGGTCTGTAAGTTCCCGCCTCCTCCCTGCTACCACTCTTTGTGGGTGAGGATCACATGAGCCCTTCTCCAGTCTTCTGGGACCTCTCCTGTGCTCAGAGACTCACTAAACAATTCTGCTAATGTCTCTGCTAGTTCCTCCTTTAGCTCCTTAAGTACCCTGGGATGTATGCCATCAGGTCCCATTGCCTTATCCACCTGAGCTTAGCAAGCTCTTGTAGGACTTTCTTTTGTGAAGGGAGTAGTGCTCACCTCCTCCCCTGTGTCCATGATGCTGAGCTGTGGGCCCTGCCCTACCTTCTCTTCAGTGAATACTGAGCAAAAGTATCTATTTAGGATAGATGCCTTTACAGGTCCTCCTCCTCACATGCTCCCTTTTCTCCATTAGCTAGCATACCCCCTCTGGACTTTCTCCTTTCACTAATGTATCTATAGAAAGTCTTGTCACCTTCTTTTACTGTTTGTGCTAGTGTTTCCTCAGTTTGGGACTTTGCCTGCCTTACTGCCTTACCTGCTTCCCTTAGGGCAGTTTGGTATGCCCCCCTATCTTCATCCCGCTGTGTTCCCTTATATTTTCTGAAGGCCAGCCTTTTGGCTCTGACCTTTTCTGCTACTGTATTTGAGAACCAAAGTGGTTTCCTTCTTCTTTTGCACTTCCTTTTCTGTCTAACACAATGGGATGTTGCTTCAAGTATTGTATCCTTAATGCTTGCCCACTTTGCCTGTACCTCCTCACCTGTGTTTCTTTTGCCAGGGCTAGCTTAACTCTGTTGGCCATCTTATCAAAGTCAGCCCTCTGAAGTCCCATATTTTTGCCTTGGAATGGGATGATTTAGATGTAGTAGCCAAATTGAACCATACCATGTGATGGTCACTGGCCCCCAGGTGACCTTCTACCTGGAGATCTGTGATCCTTCTTTGTTAGTCAGTACTAGATCTAGGATAGCCCTGTCTCTTGTGGGTTGCTGTACCAGTTGTTTGAGGCCCTCCCCCTGCAGGGAATCCACTATGAGTCTAGTTCTGGCAGATGTTCCTGCTGGTATTGACCAATCTGTATCTGGCATGTTGAAGTCTCCCATTATCAGAACCTCCCCTTTAGCTGTCATGTTTTGTATATCTTCTAACAGTAATGTGTCTATGTCCTCCTCTGGTCTGGGGGCCTGTAGACAACCCCAGTTCTTATGGCTGTCCCATTTCCTGTTTCCAGGGTGACCCACAGTTCTTCTGGCTCCTATGTGTATTCTGAATTTCTGTAGCTTTGATATTTTCATTAACATACAGGGCCACTCCTCCCCCCCTTTTTGCACCTCGGTCTCTTCTGAACAATACATAGCCAGGTACTGAAGTCTCCCAAGTGTGGTTACTGGTAAACCACGTCTCACTAATTGCTACTATGTCCAGTTTAGCCTCTGACATTATTGCCTGCAGGTCTGAGATCTTATTTCCCAGGCTGTGAGCATTTAAGGGAGACTTCTGTGCCACGGCGCTGGCACATGGCCAAAAATGACTCTCCTTCCCCCTTCCCCCCTTTCTCACCACTCTCAACTCATTACTAAGTATAAGTCGTCCCTGGAGTACATCCCCCTGGCATTTCTCACTGCCACGGAACGCTGCCTCGTTGGACACTACATGGCAAACTTCTCCTGGTCTCCTATCTTTCCCTTCTGGCCATATATTCTCCTACTATTACTACTACCCTTGGCATTGAGTGCAACCCTGGTCTGACAAACTCCCACATCACCCCCTCCTCCTCCAGCATCTGGACAAATGCCCTTGGTCTTAAACTTGTGCACATTAATATCTGCAGCCTTCCATCCATATTCACTGACCTCGAGGCTTGGACAGTGCTCCACAAGCCCCATATTCTGAGACTCACAGAAACTTGGCTAAAGCCACACCATGATGAGAACACCTTCAAACTGCCTGCCTACTCCCACCTACGCCTTGACAGGCCTGGCAAGAAGAAGGGAGGTGGTGTGGCCCTGTTTTTTTACAGAATCACTCTCAGCTAGTGTCGTCCTTTGCTCTGACCCTTCCTTGCTAAGCGAATGGCTACTCACTGAACTGACCCTGGGATTCTGCAAAAACTTTATCTCGCTCGCTTTACAACCCCTCCCCCACGACAGGGACCGTTGGACTCACCAGCTTCCTCGAGGCCTGAGTTATCTTTTTTTTTTTTTCAATTATTTTACCAGGTGAGACACACTAAGCTGAAAGCTTGTTTGCAGGTGCAACCTGGGAGCACAAGGAAGCTAAGTGACTTGCTCAGGGTCACACAGTATGCAAGTGGGGGCTGTGGGATTCAAACCCAGGTCTCCAGATTTGCAGCTCAGAGTCTTAAACCACTGCGCCATACTGCCTCCTTATCCTATCTAACTCCCCATAGGGAATCTATCCTTCTTGGAGACTTCAATCTAAACTGGCTGAGCTGCCATCAGCCTGACTATGTATCCTTGTAAAAGCAGCACAACCTGGTGCTGGTGATAACTCTCCCCACCAGAATAAATCCCCGCACAGCCACCCAGACTCTACTGAATTGGATCCTCATAAACAGAGAGAACCGTGCACTGCATGCTGGCACCATGGCTGACTCTATGAGCGACCACTCACCGACGTATCTCCTCTGGTCCTCCAAATTAAAGTGCCCTCCACCTAAATACCTATCTCTCAGAAACTTCACCTGCCCAGACCCCACAAATCTCCTCGAGGATACCCAGTCCTTGGACTGGTCTGTGCTTCTTTCTTCCACCAATGTAGCCACAGCAGTCTCTACATTTACCCAGGCACTATTAACCATCCAAGATCACTTTTTCCCTGCCACAACCAGGTGGGTCAGGGGCGGGAGCTCGCGCTGGGTTTCCAAGCACTTCCTTACCCTTATGAAGGCCAGAGACCACACCTGGTCCACTTACAAAACAACCCACTCTCCTGCCCTCTGGGATCCTACAGGTGTTTAGAGAAATAAATGTAAACAACAGGCCAAATCTCTGAAACAGACCCACTTCTGCAACCTACTAAAGACCAACCTCAGGGACCCGAGGAAATTCTGGAACTCTACTAGTTCCCTTCTAAATCCCCGCTCCAGCAACGCTGCCCCACATCTAAACTCACAGGATGGGCTGCTTACCGACCCACATAATGTGGCCAGTGTCTTTAATTGCAAGTTCACCAACCTATCTACGTACCTAAATAAACTCTCAATGGTCCAACCACAAGGCGAAGCCCCTACACATGGTCCTATTACCATCCACACCTAGCCCTGTAACTCACCAGCAACCTCTCTCTTTCTATTTTAAAGCTCTCGCCATACGCAACACAATTAAACTACTCAAAGGGCTACCTAACCACGTTTCCCCTGGAGCTGACGGTCTATCTCCGGTATTCCTCGAGCTGATAGCCCTGGCCACTGCCATGCCACTTACCTTCATCTTTTACCTTGCCCTTTCCACCTTCTCAATGCCTGACCCATGGAAAACAGCCAAGATAATCCCAATTCTCAAATCAGGTGACCCCAAATCCACCAATAATTACCATCCGATATCCATCCTCCCTCATTTAATAAATTACTCGAGAGAGCGGTTCACAACCAACTCACCGAGTACTTAGGCATATACAGCCTCCTATGTACCCAACAGCACGGCTTTTGCAAAAACCATTCTACCGCCACTGCCCTAGCCCTTCTGACCGACCACATCCTAATATGGATGATGGTAAAGCCACCGGGGGTCTTCGTTGACCTTTCTAAGGCGTTCAACATGGTTAACCATGCCCTCCTTATCTCCAAGCTTAGCCTCCTAGGCCGCTCTCAGACAGTCACAAATTGGTTCACAAACTACCTTCCTGGCTGCTCACAATTTGTGTGTATTGGCCAAACATGCTCCCCCACACTGCCTGTCTCTGTGAGGGTCCCCCAAGGCTCAATACTGGGTCCTCTTCTTTTCTCCTTATTTGTCAACCTGCTTCCCTCTGACTGCCTCAATTTCCACTCTCTCCTGTATGCTGATGACCTGGTACTCTTCCACAGCGATGAACCCATGGCTGCAGTCTCCTCAGTACTCTCACTCAACTATGCTGCAGCCCATAACTGGTTCTCAAACAACCTACTCTTAGTTAATGCCAAAAAGACTAAATCCATGCTGTTTGGAACAAAGCCCTTCTTTGCTAAATCTAAAAAGCATGCCCCCTAAGCATTTCCTCCCCAGATGGACCAGCCCTCAAAGACGTCAACACCTACAAATACCTAGAAGTACAGCTGGAGCCTTCCCTCACCTTTACGGAGCATGTGAATTCCCTAGTCAGATGGTTCCACCAGAAACTAGGTGTCACCTACTGTTTCAGGCAATACCTCACCCCCTGAAGCCAGACTCACAATAGTTCAGGGTAATCTCCTCCCTATCCTGGACTACTGTTCGCCTATCTATCCAAGGACCTCTGCTGCCACCATGGCCAAACTCTTCGGTGCCTACAACAGTGCCTGCCGCTTTCTGTTACTGGCCCCTTTTCTCACCCACCACTGTACCCTCTATAACACCCTTGGATGGCTACCACTGCAAGGCCGCTTCGACCTAGCCATCTGCTGCATGGTGGACAATGTCATCTGTACTGGTCCAGAATCCCCCCAACCTCCCTCCTGAAAACCCATACACTCCACCACAGCCTCCAGTCAAATGATACTCCCCCTTTAGTGGTTCCCAGGGTACCCACCAATATGGGTAGTAGAGCTTGGTCTGCAGCTGCCCCCTCGCAGTGGAACAACCTGCTGGCCGAACTCCGCTCTGTTGACACTCACTCCAGTTTCAAGTCCCAACTCAAAACCTGGCTCCTGGCACAGTACTCCTGCTGCTGTTCCCAGGGGTTACCCACCTACCTACGCTAGTCAACTCCAACTCCCATGCCATCAACTGTGTCTGCATTGTTTATACTGTATAATTGCTGCATATGCGGCTTCACTGCCTTGTACATACTGTTGTATATAGTTACATATGTTTTATCTTGCCGATTTGTATATACGGCATCCTGCATGCCCTCTGGACTTATGTTAACATACCTTGTACAGATGTTTGACAACTGCTGCTTGTATCTAATCCATGTATCTGTCATACTATAGTCTAGCATTTCTTAGTCCCACACTGGGACTATGCACCACAACTGTACATTGTTATTGCTGTCATTGTATCTGTATGTCAAATCTTGTACTATGTATTATTGCTACTGTATTCACTGCCACCTGAGCCATTGTGTTATGGCCCGGGTCGTGCCTGAAAACGGTCCCTGGGATCAGTGCACTGACCCAGTTATCAAAGTCATAAATAAATAAATAAACTAATAAAGATGTCATCAGCATATACAAATGTTTTATTATATATGGTAATATGTCAACCGGGGCTACTCATTACTGTATAAGAGTGGTTTCACGTGCCTTCGGCTGGAGCGAGAACAGCATAATGAGGCTGAGCTGTTATGGCTCAAGCTGAAGGCAAGTGAAACCACTCTAATACAGCAACGAGTGGTGATGGGGGACATATTAATATATTATTGATGAGGAGCAATCAATAATATATGTAAATAAAACTGTTCCCGTAACGTGCCCATTTCCAGGGCATCTGCACGTGAGATGCTCTTCACAGGGGAAAGGAGCGCTCTGATCGGTTGGGAACACTCCCTCGATATATAACACAATAACCTACTCTAATGCCCATAATATTTTTATAATGTATGGGTGGGCTTTGTTAACCACCAAAATCGGCACTTTCACAGGCTTGTTATGCCACTGTCATGACATCAGAACCTTGTCAACCACTCTTAAGAACATCATGCAGTGGCATAACAATATGGAATGTCACAAGCCGGTAGTATTCTGTACCTAGAATGTGATCGCTAGTCTTGGTCAGCAATTGAAATCACAGTTCCATTGTGGCAGTTGGTGTTTACCGAGACTAGCGATCGCAATGGCAGAAAGCATTTACAATGCGGGCAGATTACCTGTTATGCACTGCAGACTGAGAATATCTCATCAATGCTTCATATGTCTCAGCCATTGATGACGATGCTGTGATGCTACCCAGAAGTCTTTTCAACGACTTCCAACATGACCTCCACTGACCAATCTAATCATTTCAGACTTTTGCTGAGCATCATTTAAATCTGTTTTTTGCTAAAAGTTAAAAGTTAATGTGATCTAATCGCATAGTTGAACAAGTTTCTATAGTTTTCTTTAGTTTTATTGAGTTCTTTATTTTAGAGCACTGTGAGCGCTATCAGTTAGCTTGTACACATGAATACATTTTGTTTGCACGTTATTCCTGAGTCACCGCTTCATTTCTAAGGTAAGGTTTCCCTCAAAATTAAAATATTTTGGTGAAATTTCATTTGTCTTGACCCACACACTATAAAAGACAATATCTGGTGTAGAGGTGATAACCACACATGTAATCACTTCTCGTGGTTGCTAGGGTGACAGTAAACCTCTCGAGCTGCACTCTTAAGATTTACCATGCTGCCCTAGCAACCACTCGAGGTGATTACAGCGTGGTTATCACCCATACACCAGGCATTATTCTCTATATAATTCTCTATGAAATGTATAAGGGGTTCCATAGCTAAAAGGTTACAGAACGGTGATAAAGGAGAGCCCTCTGGTGCCTCTATGAAGGGAGAATTTAAGGGATACAATATCATTGGCAACTACTGATGCAGTAGCTTTTTTATTAAGGAGGGATACCCAGTCACAGAAATTTATGCCAGATCCATAAGCCTTAAGAGATTCAAAGAGGAAAGACCATTCAAGAGAATTGAAGGCTTTACTTATGTCTACTGAAAGAGCCATAGTTGTATTTGTATTTTGTTTAGAAGCCCAAATAGTTGATAAGAGCCTCACTATTATCTACCACCAATCTTCTGGAAAGAAATCCAAGTTGTTGTTTACCAACCAGCCAATTTAATAATGGGGAAACCTTATTCACTAAAACTTTTGACAACATGTTATAATCACTATACAGAAGTGAAACAGGTCTATAATTAACATAATAGGAAGCATCTTTATCCTTTTTATTAATTAAAGTGAGATTAAACATCATTCATAGGGGGAGGAAGAAACAGGTTAACAGAGACTTCGGTAAAAGTATTTTTCAGATGGTCATTAATTATAGGGGCTAGTGATCGATATATTTCATTAGGAAGGCCATCAGGCCCAGGGTGCTCCCATTGGTAATTCTGTTATTATGAATTCCAACTCTTGTTTGGTAATGGGTGTATCCAGAGCTGTATGCATTTCTTTAGAAATTTGAGGAAGACTAAGTTGGGATACATATTGCAAGATCTGAAGAGACGGAGACTAAGAATTTCTGGAATAAATTTATTTTTTTTAAACTATAAAAAACATTAATTTCTTCATTTTTAATTTTCACTGAACCTGAGGAATCCTTTATACCTGTAATAACATTTACTCTCTGCCTCTGTTTGAGTCTGCTAGCTATCAATTTTCCATTTCTCTCACCAGACTCCCAAAATTTCTGTTTAACTCTAAACAAAGCATATGCCACCTTTTCATTATACATAGAATTAATTTCATACTTCAACAAAGTAATCTGATGAGGGAGATTTAAATGTGAAAATTTATACTTTTTATATTCTTCTAATTTAGTTAGAGCAATTTGTCTGATAGTAATTTAAGATCTTCTTTCTTTTCCCTAGCAGAAAAGCTTATGATTAGACCTCAATAACTACCTGAAAAGGCTTCTCACACAACACCGTAACTAACCTCTCAAGTTAGGTTGGAGCTGAAGTAATGTTATGCCTCTTGTTTAAGCCATAATGTATACAGCACCAAGAAGGAATTAGGTTAACTGATGACTCTCTTGGACCTTTTAAAATATACAAAAAGTTTCATGGACAATAGCTGTTTTCTTAGTGTCCCAAAGAGGATGTTCTAGTGTCTGAGCTTTCTGAGACCACACAATGAAATAATTCAAATGGCCTATTTAAATTGCTCTTTTACCCTTAAATCTGCATTGATAATTCTACACTCTTTCCTAGCTCCCCATCCCCATCTTCCCTCTCCCCTCTTTCCCTTACCCCCCCACTCCTCCTCCCTGTTGTTTATTATTCCTTGAGGCTTTCTGTTAACCCAGAGTTTCTTAAACAGCAGCTTCGTACTTGCCAACCCCCAAACATATATCAAAACTCACCTTGCCCAGAGTTGCTTGCTATAAATAAATCCATTTATTTCTGCTGTTTTAAAAAGTTAAAACACTTGTAACTCGCTCCGCAGAGAAAAGAAGCAAAACGGAGTCACTTCCCGAAAGTGCTAACGTGCTCCCACGCTGGCACATTTTGTGAGGTCAGAAAACAAAGACTGCGTGTGCATGCCCCATTGAGTTCAATGGGGACAGTTTTTACATACATTTTAATACCATTTAGAGTTGTGATTATGACAAATCAAAGCGACAGCTCTGTTAGTTGAGCGGTCACTTTGATTTGTTATAATGGCAGCTCTAAATGGTATTAAAATGTATGTAAAAAATGCAATCTTCATTTTCTGACCTCAGTAAACATGCCAGTGTGAGGGTGTGTCAGCACTTTCAGGAAGTGTTTCCATTTTGTTTTCTCCATGGAGTGAGTTACGAGTGTTTTAACTTTTTAAAACAGCAGAAATAAATGGATTTATTTATAGCAAGCAACTCTGGGCCAGGTGAGCTCTGATATGTGTTTTGGGGGGGTGGCAAGTACGACAGTAAGAACCAGCTCTTTAAATAATTAGTGGTTGCAATTAGTACTGTTTTTACTGCTGCTGAATTTACCTACTGCTATGGTATTTCGACTGATGTCCTTACAAATTCTTTGTTCCCTTTTTGTATGGTTTACCATTGTTAGTTGTTAGTCTAAGGTCATTACACAAGTACTGCCAAGTCATTGTAATATTTTCTTTAAATTTTGCTCTTGGATAATTTTCTGATACTTCCTTCAAGATGTCTAGAAATGGTTTGCATTTTATATTTTTCCAAAGGCCTATCCTAATTATTTTAGACATTTTTTTTTTCAGTATGGTGCCTTTGAATATTACTACATGGAATGTTTTTTTTTTTTTCCGAACTCTATTTGTGCTCCTTCACTGGCCCCGCAGACCTCTCTCCAGGGAGGTCTCTCAGTACGGCCATATCCCGCCTGGCCTAAGACCCTCCCCAGTCTGGTCACTGCACCTGGTAGTACCCCCTACCACTGCTGCCGACCAGTCTGCTCCCTGGCTCTGAACCCCCCAGGGCGGGACTGCCCTAACTCCTCTGGCACGCTATCTAGAATCTAGAAGGGCAGCCAGGGAGTGGAGGAGACACACAGCAACCAGGTGGAGACAAATCCAGCTGAGGATGTGGGGGACGACCACTGGACCCACCTTTGCCTGTCCAGGTGCTGGGGTCCATTTTCCTTGCTTCCTGGAGGCGCGGACATACAATGACGTCTGGCATGCAGCAGGCACGCTCCTGCACCCACCCGCAGGATGGCCACTGCTGCCTCAATCCCCTCAGCGAGACTCCCATTTGCCGCGCTGCTCCCAGCCTCCCCTGGGAGCCGCAAGTGCAGTGGGAGTTGCAACCCATCCTCCCCCAGGAAAGGAGAGGAGAGCTGTCCTCTGGATGCTCGATCCTCTCCTGCCCCTGCCAACCCCTGATGACCCAAGTCATTCCCAAACCTGGGTTGCCAACGTGGTACGAGGTGTGGCGTCCAATGCCTCAACCGTCAGCACCACCAGGCTGGCCACTACATGGAATGTTAAGAGTCTTGGATCCCTAGTAAAAGGAAACGGATACTTTCCCATCTTCAGAAATGTAAAACTGACTTTGCCATGTTACAAGAAACATCTCATCAGAAGCAGGAAAATCACAAAGGGACTGGGTAGAAAATGGTTTAAATTTCACAAAAACAGAACATCTGTCCGATGAAGGGGGTAGTTGGCAGCTTCTATTATGCTCCATTAATGGCAAAAATATATTTTAAATATTTATGCCTCTAATTCATCTCAGGCTCAATTTTTTACACTGAGTATGAAGTATTAGCAGGGGTGTCGGCAGGCATACGCACTGTACTCAGCAGAGTACAGTAAAAAAAAAAATCAGATAGGGGCAACAAATCAGGCTGGGGCAACAAAAAGAGGAAAGCAAGGACACTGTGAGTCACATTGTGTCTGTGTCATGCTGAGCCCTTTTGTCTTTGTGTTCTCTATGGGGCATTGATGCCACCAGTCAAATACACAAACAAGAACAACTTACCAGGCAGGCAGAAAAACAAAGGAAGGAGGATTACAGGAAGAAACTGATTACTTGAATTCAGACATGGCAAAGGCGGTGGGGACTATTGTTGGTGTGGAGTGGCAGCGCATATTTTGGTTTATGTTTACATAATGGTGGGGGTCAACAGTGCATCAGTTTTGAGTACAAGTTTAAAATTCCTGGCTACACCCCTGAGTATTAGTATGTGGAGATTTTAACGCCGTTATGGATTCATATTTGGACATGACCACTCAACATCTCTACTTCCTAGCTGATAATTCATCTGCCTTGAACCAAATTGCTAAAAATCTCATTTTAACAGACCCTTGAAGACCAGTCAATCCTAAGGGCAGAGATTATATTTTCTTTTCATCACATCATTGCTCATATAGTCGAACTGATTTCATTTCTGCCTCCCCTAACTTATGTTCTAATATTATTTCCACTTTTATTGACAACTTTACATTATCAGACCATGCCCTGTATAAACTCACTCTGGATCCAGATCCAGACACCCCAACTAAGAAATACCAGAGATGTAATGTATCCCTTTTAAAAGATAGCACATTTATCTCATGGCTTAAACAAAAGGCTGTGTTCCCCCCAAGGGACTGCAAGCAGGCAGTGATGTGATGTGCACATGCACAATTGTACGCAGCACCCATCGGCATCTACGGCACTTCCCAATGCCTGAGGCAGCTTCTGTGTGTGCTACTGCTAGCCTCTACTGTACGGCAATCAAGCAGTGGAGGATGGAGCCCCTCCCCCTTCTCAAAGGCAGAGAAATGCCCAGTGGGACACTTATTGCTCCTTCCGTCTGTTGGCCTCTATGACAGATACCTCCATATTCCAGGCAAATCTAATTTATTTTTTTTTTAAGTCTGTTGCAACAGCCCTTTTTACTCTCCTCCTTTCTTGCTGTAATTCCCCATTTTTCTTTCCATGTTATGTAGGCAGGCCACCTATATAATGTTCTTTCTATCCCTTAAGTATTCTTGCCCTGGTATATGAAGATCTGCACAGCCCTTTCTTTGGTTCCCCCGTTTCAGAACCTTTCTAATGTGAGGTATGCAGAAACACAATAGTTGTTTAAAATGAGTATTTCATTTCATTTGGATATGGGAATTGTAAGCTTTTAGTTATATCCATGGTGTGGGTCCTGTAATGACCCCTTTATGTATGCAAACCCTCGTATGGTCTTGGTTTGCGTCCCATTTAGCGTTAGGTCCCCCCTTTTGTCCCCTCCTTGTAAACATATAGAGTAAGTCAGAACTGCTTTCTAGGCTAGTTGTTCTGTGGAAATACTGTAAATACAGCCCCAAAATGGTTTCAAAGCATCTGTGAGGCAGAACTAGCCTGTATAGGTTAGAGTGGCGGCTCCTCGATCATGCGAGCAGCCCGTGCGGCAGAAACCGCCCTCTTTACCTGGTCAAACACTCTGAACGCCGCTTTAGAAGTGTTCCTGCCTCCCGAGTGTCCCAAACACTAAATATCTCGGTTTTGTGCGTATAAAACCCCTTTAAAGTCCCTTTCAACCTGTTTGCAGTTCAGAAGAGGTCTTTCTGGTTTGGAACTCGTTCTAAATGGCAGCAGTAACACGCAAAGCGCTTCATATTGAGTAAATAAATAAACAGCCTGCATTTGCAGCATACAAAAAGGAATTCATTTAGTAGAGACTACAAAATAACTATTTCACGACCTAAACAAGCTACAAAACGAAAGAAGGCCTGTAAAAACGAGTTGTACAACACTGTGGTTTGTTTGGCCTTAAACCCCCCCCCTTCTCTGTCAAACAAAGGTTAAACAAAAGTGTTTTTTTTTTGTGTGTTTTTACTTTATTTTAAAATGCTTCTAAAAAGTGGATTGAATGCCTTTAATTCATTCTTTTGGAATAATTTATAAAACAAACAAATGTTTCCCTCATAGAAGGTTATCTGCTTCTCTGTGTGGAGTCTCACTTCCTATTCTGTATTATAGAGCTGGCCGGCTGGTCACCTCCCTTATTTAAAGGCACAGTACTAGGAAGTGGAGTTACTCCTGTATTGTCTGAAACTAAAATTTTATTAACCAGTTGTTGTTTCTATATAGTGATGTTGACAACATACTGTTGTTTAAAGACAATTTTGAAAAGCGTAGGGTGGAGTTAAACAAGTCACATGTTCCCCTTTTGGTATATAAGCCTTGGCTTTATTCAGTTCCGTAGATAGCCTGGTGGGGGTACAGACGTACTCTGACCCCAGTACGATGTTCACTAGCTCCTTCTAGTGTCCGAGATGCTGCTTGGTAACTTATGTTTATTTTGAAGAAGTTTTATGTTATTTATTTTTTTCGTCTGAAGTTCGCAGTAATTGTCCAGCTTCAATAAAATTTTTGCTTCTGAGTATCTACAACTGTGGAACAGCGTCCTCCTTAAAAACCCACACCTCACAGCCTCCTGCAACCCATGCCCATTCCTGAGCCTGGGTCACCAAAGCAGCAATCAGGCACCCTACTGTAGTGCTACCTGGCTGGGAAATAAAATTTTAATACGGACATGAAGGTGTCGCTACACTCTTTAATTATGGTTGGCACAATGATGTGGAGGGCTGAGGCACTGGTTGCCTCACCTACTGCCATAATGGTGACCCTGGTTTGGGAACAGATCAGGGCCACTCGGTGTCTGGCCAGGGAAGGGAGGATTGATTGTCCTTAGGACAGCTCTTCTGTCTTTGGGAAGGGGTATGACTATGTCTGGCTGCTCATCTGTCACCTGGAGGAGTCTGGGTAGCAGTGCAGCGAACCACACAAGGGAAGGAATCTCACATGCAGGGTACGGGGGTGTTTCTGTGTAGGCAGAGCTCCCACACAGTGCCCACTGCACACGAGGTGGGCCTAGGGCTAAAACCAAGGTGGGAAAAAAAAAAACCTGAATGCAAGATGAAAGCCTGATCCCTCACAGGCGCTACACTGGTGATCGGGCACCCCCCACGGTTCCGTGGCAGGGGATGATGGAGGGAAAGGTAAGCCCTGGAGACGCTGAGTGATGGGGCCAGAGGAACCAGTCAGAAGGTGGTGGACAAAGTTGGTTAAAAGTACAAATAAAAAAAAAAAAATACAAGCGTGACACCTTTTAAATACTTTAAGTTCCTGAACCACTTACCTTCGGTTCGATGTTCTCTTAGCCAAACAACATGCGGGATGACAATCACAAAAGACTGTTGAGACCCCTGAACATCTGTTAACAATTAAGAGAAAGCCACTAGCTTGCAGTAGACATACTAGTGGCAATGAAGCAACAGAGCAGAGACGGAACAGGAATTTGTTAATGTCTCTCAAAATCCAAGCTCGCTTGTAAAATTTACACAGAAATAACCTGCAACAAACAGGAACTCTTGCTGTGACTTAAAACAGTTTAATGTAAATCCAAGACAAGTGTGATTACATTTCTACACATATACAATATGCATATGTGAGCTTACAAATTCTGATTAATAACTCGTTTCACCTCAGAGACCGAAAAAATGATCAAAGGAAACAGTGAATAACAAGCTATAACATAGTTCACCACAACGGAACCCCCTTCTCACCCTACAGTTAGTAATATTACAATTAAAATAACTATATTCTTCTATAATGTATTTCTGTTAAAATTATCTTGTAAATTTACAATGCTATTATTAGTTTTCAAGACTAATAAATTCACTCCATTTTTCTACAACGAAAATGATTATTAATTAGAAGCACACAACGTCATGATGAAAACACAAGCTTTTTAGTAGGACCGGTTTAGAATTAGTTTTTGTTGTCAAACATTCTATAAGCCAGTAAAATATCCATTCTCATAACACACCTATAATATGAGGCTAAGGAATAGGTTACATATAGTTGTACAACACATCAATTTAAAAAAAAAAAAAGGACAAGACATTATCCCAAAAAAGACGAATTACATAGCAAAAGAGGTACACGAGAAAAATACTGTTGCACGCAATAATTTTCACAAAGATTAACGTGAATTAACACTCTATTACAGAAACTGTACGGTGAAAGGAACACAATGGGTCAGGGCTTGATGCATGGTTGAGATGACATGGCAAAAAAACAAACAAAACACAAAAACCTTTTCCCACTTTCAAAAGTTGTGCATTGGGTTTTACAGTTTTTTTTTTTTCACAGTTATGCTTTCTGCTTTGCTATATCAAAACACCACCTTAAATTTAATTTAAATGAGGAAGGTAGTGGAGTGACCTAAGATATGGGCTACAATTTCAAATGTGATGATGTGGCAGAAACTCCCAATTTTAAGTTGCGACGTCCTCCAAAATGCACCAAAACACCATGTTCCTCTTTTCAGACGTTTCGATGCAGTTATGACGGGTGACCTATTTTACATCCATTTGCGTCAAAAAAGTGACGCATGTGTCATTTTTTTTTGTTACACATGCAGTATTATTTCTGACCCAATTTCATGGCATTACTCCCACAGTTAGACCAACTTTTATGTCGTCTAGCTGTGACACTTTAGTCGCAGCTGAATGAAACTGTGCTAAAACATGCCACAGGACTTTGAAAAACCAGCCAACTGACTTCTCCGCTGCAGTCCTATACCTTACTAAGGCCTTCTCCTGGACTAACATCTCAGGCATGTGCTTGTTACATTTATAGAATGTTTTAAGGGCTTGGCCCATGCTGTGATGGCAGGATTGGGGTCTGCATAACAGCCTTAGAATCCCACACTGATGCTGACTGGGGTAAGTGCACTCGCCACAGAGGTGAGGAAAGGGAGACATGGGCTCCAGCATTTAGGCACACTTCAGGTCAACCGAGAAGTAGCACTGGCCCCAACGGAAGACTGCCACCCACCTGCCATGCCAGATGGAGGAAAGGTGCAGAGATGGCAGCCTGCTATTGGGGTGGGGAGCAGGAGTGGGGTGGGGGAATAAATACTAAAAAAAATTTGTTTCAAGTGACCAACTTTTCAATGTGACTTAGATCAGCACAGTCTCCACTATATTGCTTCTGGACATTTGCCGGTGTGACCCTGCTAACCTCTGCTGATCAATCAGCTTTACACAGAGATTTTGGGGTGGACCTTCAAAGACTGCGCTCTGCTGTAAACAGTACAAGGCCATAATGCCAGTTCATTTTTGTGCCAAAAAGTTGACAACTGAAATAAAATGCGTAGCTGTTTGATGAAGTTCCGTAGCCAATGGGACAAAATGTCAGTGCGACGCAGCTCATCCGTACTACAGACAGAAATCGTTTTTTGATCACTGTTGAGTACTTGTATTTTTTGTCACTGGTTATGCACGGATACTAAAAATAAATCTCCTTGTCACGGGGGGGGGGGTCTATTTTGCTCTCTTCCTCTTTCTGACAGTACACTTTAAAAAACAATTTTTCTGGCTACCAACAGAGAACTTCTCTGGTCACCTGTGGGACAACTGTTCTGAAAAATTATATAAAATAGCCATTAAGTGGCACAAACTGTAGCAAATGTGGCAGATTTGTGGAAATTGCCTACATGTAACAGAAAACAAGTGGCAACGAATTGCCACAATATGGCAGTTGGCTGCAGTCTGACTGCCTTTGACTGTCCAGTCCTTTAAGTCAATTCTATGGCTTTTCAGCACAGTTGGGACTATGTTCTTCATGTTTCTCACTTAGAAGACTTGCAATGCTTCAGCCGTAACATTTTTTTGTTTTGTTGTTACTCTCACAAAAAGCTAGTAACTCTTAAAATACAGGGCCCTGCAGCATATTTATATGAAGACCGGAGGGTCTATTTTTTTGGCTGTGTCACCTCACACGTGCAACAGATGACACACCTCACACGTGCAACAGATGATGCACTTATGACCATAAGAGACTCTCCAGTACCTACATATATTTAATGTATTATAACTACTGTATGCTTGATAGAATAAGTAAAAAAACCAAAAAACCCTATAAGATCAGCCCTTCCCCCATTTCAGCAGTGGAACATTCCACTTTTTTCCAATGCTGCACATGAAGAAAAGGCCAACAAGTACAGGCAGATCCTCATGCTTCTTAGTTCGATTAGAGCTTACAAATTAGTGTTTGCCTCTAAAAGTGGAATATTAAACATAAGGGATAACACATGACATGATTGGAGCTCTAAGGGAATAATGCACACCTCAGGTGGTTGTTGGTCGAATGCCACAACCACCTGAGAAGTGCATGAGTTCCCTTATGACAGCACACCCTTGAGTGTGTTATCCTACTTATAAAATGGGCTTTTATTTGTTAAAGAAATATGCAGTTCAGGTGATGCGTGCAGTTGTCAGAAAATGATCAACAGTCACGTGATGTGTTTCAACCAATTCGTTTAAGGGATTTTCATGGCCCATTTTATAAACAGACACATAAAATATGTTCTTATTGGGACTAGCCCATCGGACCAGTGGTGACACTACTGTTCATGACACCGGCGACGTGGGTTTGTGAACAAGCCCAGATCATTAGGGGATAGCTGGGGGGAACGAGAGAGAGACTGCACGTCCCATAGGATGCTCCCTTTCTCTGGGAAGGATTGGTTCCTGTCCTCTGCTGCAACACTACCACCTGGGTGACAACAGGAGGTATTGCATACAGAGGGCAAAGGGAGGATGGGACTCTGCAGGCAGCGGATGTCACTGTGCTGAACACGAGTGGGGGGCCAAATAGGTCTGAATCATGACTGCCATCCAGAGATTTTTTTTCTTAAAAAAAAAAAATGTATTGTAATGCTATAATCCAACGAAACATGCCATTAAAAAACATTAGTGTGGAAAAAAAACAAAATATACTTATAAAAATGACAACTAAAAATAGTTGGCCAGTGTTAAAATGCAGACATGATTTATATGGGGGATATTACATGGGTTGACTTATGATATAAATGTTATCTTCATGAGAGGGTATTGGGCTGTTGATATCTCATGAGTGGCAAAGCCATCTACTGTATAAACCTATGTATCTCCCTTTGGATTTTCATCTAGCTTGCCTGTAGGGTACTATGTTTCCCATAAGCCTGCAAAGGCTAAGGCCATGTTCTGATCTCTTCGCCATCTGACCTCTGTGGATTGCAATGGGGCTTCAATGAACCAATTACTTGCTGGACTATACTTACCTAACCCTCTAATTTGCATTTTCTGCAATACAAATACTGTGCCCCTTTAATTTTGTCCTGATACTGCCTCCCTGTGTCTTACCCGGTGAAAGAGAACCTCCCAGCATCACAACCTGGAAGGCAAATAGGTAGCCATATTGGATCACTGATGTAATACTGAAAGGGAGCTTCCCATTAAGGAACCCCTGGCAACATTTGGAAAACTCAGAAGAATGTGAAATTTAGAAAAAATTCATTTTATATTTCATTTTTTTTTGTGTGTAATTTTTATTTTAGTCTTTGGTAACCGGGTAAGGCCCACTAGCCACAAGTGCCTGTTTTCAGGGGCGACCTGGGAGCACTGGGCGGTTAAGTGACTTGCTCAGAGTGACACAGTATGCAAGTGGAGGTTGTGAGAATCAAACTCAGGTCTGGTCTGCTAGATGTATCAAGCTCGTTCACACCTCGTTCCTCTAACCTCTAGGCTATACTGCCATTCTTAAACTATTTTTCTTTATCACCGAGGATAGTTGCATGAACACAGTATTTCATTAAAGCTGATTCAGCAATGTCAGAGG
This sequence comes from Neoceratodus forsteri, assembly GCA_016271365.2. NCBI lineage: Eukaryota > Metazoa > Chordata > Ceratodontiformes > Ceratodontidae > Neoceratodus > Neoceratodus forsteri. The sequence goes on along the minus strand of CM028131.1, from coordinate 1,410,244,634 downwards.
CTCTTTACAATTCAGTGTACATCAATGAAAAACAAACCTGGCTTCCTTTTTAAAGGCAATTAGAAACACGTCCATGTGTGTAGTCTGTTTAATATCACTGATTAACTGATTTCCTGTGTCCTGATTGGCCAACAAGGTTCTGAAGCCATGTGGTTCAGGAAAACAAACCCATGGTTTTGCACCTCTTCTTAATTTTTTTTAACCAAGTAGCCATTTTATAAGTGCAATACGACACACCAGGGTGTGGGTTATTACTCCTGTACCACACTTCCAGGGACTAAAGGCACTTGGGGGAAGCACCTTGTGCCGCACAATACACCTGACCATGTGGTTCAGGAAATGAAAAGCACCCTGTCATGTCCTATTGCTTATGTGAGAGGCTTGCATTAAAAAAGGCCAAGGGATTTTAAAATGTTATATATACTGTATGCGTAATGCCACATGCACCTCAAATTAACATGAGATTCTACGTGCTGCCAGGTATTCTTTTCATCATTTACAAATTTTTAGACCCGTGATTTTTAGCATTTCAGGACAGGAAGACAGCCCTTGAATACTTTGTTCTTGATCTTAGCCTAGTTATGTGATGGACGGTCAAGAAAGGGCGTACATCTCAACTGAGACAAAAATAAGTGGTCAGCTTTGAGGTAATTACTGCTGTTAGATCAGAGTTTGTTATTCATAAGTTCTCAACATAAAATCTAAACAGGTCTTATCACAACATGGTGGTTACTGATGTTCTGGACCACCTGCAAACCAGTCAGGATATGGCATTCCAATCAGCTGTGCTCCAACTGAACACTTGATCCTGGAAATGACTGACTGACATGACTATTTTCAAAGGGGGCAGGTGTACAGGTTTAAAAAGTCTATCATTTTGTTATGGTTTAAAGGGTTACTTGACCTAAATTTAACACTACAGGATTCTGTACAGTCAATAAAGAAAAGTATCAAATATCAATCCAGTATAAGCTGATTTTTTTTTTAATCTTTTACAAATTCCTGATTGGTGAAAAGCCAGGCCGAATCATTTCTAGTTTTTTAGAGCTTCAAGACCAGTCTACAAGAAGGTTGAACATGTTAGCATCTCATTAATGTGTCATTTAAGGATGGGTCGTCAGTTCTTGGTCACTTTCTGCAATTCTGAACAGCCTTCTTTAATTCTGGCATTGATCTGGCCAATGTGACGGTATTTCATCTATCAACTCTTCTCGGTGGATTTGTCTGAGAAGCTCAAACGACATCTGGCCAGGTAATAAATACAGTATTTAATTAAAGACAAAGGTCTACGCTAAGACTTGCAGATTCACATACATTATCTACAATGTTAATTTATTACATGAACTAGAGATGTCACGATATGTGTAATAATGCATGAATATGCCAACCCCCCCCAAAAAAAAAAAATAGGTGCTTGCAGTATTGCTTTTTCCATGGTGAAATGGTTAGACAAGTTTTTATCAACAATCCCTTTTCTTTCAAAAATAGATTACTTAGCAGCACTATGAGTAAGATCTAAGGGAAAAATCACGTGAAGAAGAAACAAAAAAATCAGCTTTCAGTTTCCTACACTGAAAGGGCATAAACATTTCTTCTCCTGCAAAAAAGGAACCCTGTTTGCAGCAGTCTTTAATGTCATCAATGACATTTCAGCTTTTAGTTTGCTCCCAATTTATAGAAAATCTATTACTTTTACCATCCCTTTGATGAAAGGGTGCCTTGCTAAATAAAGAACAAGTCAATTCCACCACAAGCAACTTAATTTACACACTATCTGCTTGTTAGAAGAAAATCAGGATGGATATAACCTTATCAAACACAATGCATTATTTGACAAATGATCATAACGTGACATCCCCAATTGTTAAAAATAGCAGCGACACCTATATTGTGTTTTTTTACAGCTTCCCACAGCTCCTCCACTATAAAAGTTGGCAAGTGCAGTTTTCAAAGAATGAAAACGTTTTCATACAGAAGTCATTTTCAAAATAATAAAAATAATAATTATCAGATCGCTTCTGTGAAGTAGTGTTATTGCCTAGCAGTCAAGGATGACAACTTAGTCATGTGATGAAAGCTCTTACATTTCTTTGGTGACAATATATTTTAGTGGAGGGAAGGGGGGAGAGGAAGTGCCATCTTAACCAGCAAAGCTCCCAAAACACTACCACTTTGGCAATGGTAGTACTGTTGCTGTAGTCCAAAAGCAATACCAAGTATAGAAGCTTTTAAGATAAAGTCCTCGCTTTATGAGTGACTCAGTTCATGCAATTCACTGCCACAAAACCACCTTAAATGAATAATTTCCCCTTCCAAGCAACTTTGGTACCACCACGTTTTCTCCACTTGTTCTTCTCCTCCAGAGATTCAAAGCCTTGTAGATGATCGCAGTGGCCGACTACAGCGTTCATATTTCTCTTGGCAGCCACAGTGATGTGAAACAAGACATACGAGTCAAGGAAACATGAGATGTTATGGGGAGCCACTGGTGCAGTGAAAGCAGGTACAGTGGTAAGGGATACACAGCAATGGAAAAGGAATGAAAAGAGAGATTGGCAGTGTGATTGCTGAGCTGAGGAACGCAGAGGAGCGAGACAACATTAAATAAGTAAAACAAGTCTTCTATTAAGACCTCGAAGGTCCTTTTACCAGGGACGTGATTTAACGAAGGGTGACTGCTAAAATGTGTTAATTAGTTAAATGAAAGCAATTCTTTTGGTATTAACACAATACCCAGCTCAATGAGACATACAGCTTCAGAAGAGTCATATCTTTCTAAAACTAGATCTCCTCATGAACTGACAGCTGTTCAACAAATTTCAGAAAGTGCTCTCACCTGACTGATTTAACACATGATCAAGTCCTCTTCAACATATACATGATTAGGGATGTAAGTTTGTCATGGCAGTCATACACGTCATTGATTCCATGACGTTTGATCTTTATTCAGGACTTCCATGATTTTCACTAGTGTCACCAGAATGTAGCAATGATGACAGTGCCACAACATTTACTACTGTTTACTAATGATTTCATGAACAAACAATGAGTCATTAAAACCTCATCCATTACAAACTTACATCCCTATACATGATTAAAGGACTTTTTTGTTGTTGTTGTGTACATCAATGCAATTCATAAATTTGTATTTCAAAGTTCTGTTGTTTTGGGTGGGAAGATGTATTTTTTCTCCCTTCTGGGTTGTCAATGAAATTTCTCAAAAGTCAAATTTTGAGGCAAAACCCTTGAGGAAAATACAGTAAGAGGGAAAAAAGGATAAAAGTGAGAGTACTGGAAAAAAGAAATATTCCTATGAGATGGAATGTTTAATGAGATTATTATGTTAGGGCTGAGTTTCTAGCACAACTTTTGAGTTATTATTAAGCATCTTTGTTTCCGTCTGCCAATTAGCCTTTAACCTACTACTTCCCCAACAACTCTGACATCTTGGGGCCTTTCTGCAAGTCTCATGATTGTTCTTCCTTACCCACAGAATCACTTATTTAATGAAGTAGCCTAATATTAAGCAGCAAAGTTTCCACCCCCCCCCACCAACCAACCAAACGCCTTTCGCAATTCAAAATGATTGCTTCTGAAATTAGCACTACATCAGTCTAACTAATTAAGCCGTAAGAACCACGAAGCCGGTTATTTCCTAGGATTAACGACTGCATGGGGGAATGGGTAACCTAAGGTGTCACTGATTGACACCTCCCACAAGCTGGTCACTATTCCAATAAAATGACCGGCTTTTTGGTTGTTATTGTCTAAACACAAAAACAACCTTGATTTCCAAGGGTTTTCCTTTCTGTTTTGAGCATTGTGGAGGGAGTGGTTTGGTGTGTGGATGTCTCATGTCATACGTTGCTGGAGTTCAATGTGGACTGGCAGCTGGATCGGTCATTTCTAAGAGATTAAGGACTCAGCCAGTAGCCAATCAGGAGCCTTGCTTGGCTCATGAATATTAAATTAGACTCACAACTGCTTTCAGCTAAGACAATTCAGTTGTTCTAGGGTGGTGTGGGGGTAGTGGGGAGAAGAAGCCAGTTACTGAGTAGGATTAAGTTCAATTTTTAAAAGCACCTGAACTTTCCAGGCTAGCCTCTATCACAAAGCAGCCACTATGATCGTGTTGGAAGAAACAGGTTCCCCTGTAGCTTAGAAAAGAAAACTCAGCCCTGAACTGTAAATAAAGCACATTTTAAAACTACACAAATGTATTATACACCATTATTGCAACAACATATTAAAAAGAGAGATTAAATGCTCATATACATTACAATGAACATATCCTTCACACAGTAATATATATATATATATATATATATATATATATATATATTGCCACACCAGTAAAACATACTAACACAGTTCATCCCTATCAACGGAAATACAATAATCAACCAAAAGGATAAAAGAAACCAGAGATCATAAAAAGCAAGATTAAAAAAAAGCAGTATTTCTCCAATTGTTGTGCAGACTTTGTAATATGTGCCCACTGTCCTAATGAAATTAACTATGTATGACTTGAAACCAAAAAAAAAGTGGATAAAAAAGAAAGCAAGAAATTCCAGGAAGAGAAGAAACAGCTGTTACAACAGTCAGAAAGTATGACAAGCCTAGTATCTAGATTGCTTGGCTACCTAAGTTTTTTTTAAACAAAAAAGAACTGCGATTAAAATGTATAAAGAAAAACCTACTGCCGTGCCAGTGTTTCCAGGTGTAAGCTGTACCAGTCTCATGTCTTAATTTTTCTGTTCTGAATGTTTGTAGAAAACAAGGTTTGACTACCTGTTTTGCCTTGCATCGAAAACCAGTGTTTTTAAGGGTCTGCCCACTCGTACTGCCACCTGGGAGATTGAGGTTTATGCAGAGCCCCATGTATCCCTACGGGTGAGTTGATGGTGGGGTGGGGGGGTCAGGAGGGACACAAGCAAGTTTTATTTTACGGAAGGAGTGGTTGTGCCATGGGACAGTCTGCCAGTGGAAGTTGTGGTGCTAAACCTATTAATGGTTTCAAACATATGTGGTTAGGACAGAGTTAAGGACTTAGTTACTCGGGGGTAGTAATAATTTATTTTATTTATTTAAAGATTGCTAACGGAAAGGCACACTGAGCTGGCTCATTTCCAGGTGCGACCCGGGGAAGATTGGGGAGCAGGAATAAAATAATAAGATAAGGTGACAATTACACGTATGATACAAAATACTTAATGATAAATACACGATTCATAGTAATGACTTTCAATTCACATAGAGATGAAAGAAGGACTTTCAATTTACACAGAGATAAACACAGAACACAAAGTGATGATAAGCATAATAACTCATTGTGGAAGAACACACGGAGCAAGGGGGTGGAGAGCTGGACAAAGGACTCAGTATGGACAAATGGTCTCGCGGTATGATAGGGTGTTATGGGCCAACTAGATGGACCACTGGTCTTTTTCTGCCTTCAGCGTCTATGTTTCTGTGTGACATAACCAAAATTTAAGTCAAAGGGATACTTTCAGTCCCTAGCCTTCATATTATTTCTAGCGGACACGCAACATTTTATGATTGCTCACAAGCAGCAGAATTTATTGATGTAGCAGATTCAAGTTTATCTGCCCTCATTTTCATAGTAACAGTGAAAAACAGCTATTGGGGATAATCTTATCAAAACTTGTTTTCTTTCAAATCCTTTTTTTGAATCTAATTGTATCTTTCCTGGACATAAGGAAACCCCACATATAGTCCAGCAACTCAGGATACAGCAGGCTGATCCCACTGCATCATGGGTGACTAGACTGTGTCGGGGGGGGGGCATGTTTAAGGAAGTATGCAGTGGGAGTAGATGCAGGAATGCAAACAAACAGGTTTTTGTGTGGTAACTCTTATATGGAAGATATCCAGTTTTTCACTTTTATTAAAAGAAAAACAAAGAACGAAGAATGTCGGGCGACGAGCCGTGGGGCACTCCCTCTGCACACTGATGACCCACGTTAGCACTCCTTGTCTGGGATATCAAGGCGAGGATGCCAGCAGGGTGGGTACACAGGTGTACAGCTCAGACAGTGACACGTAGTGATGGAATGGAACCCTTGTTGGCATGGGTGACCACGCACCAGCCAGCTCCATCCCACAGCAGACTGATGTGGTGCGCACAGCTGTAGGTGGAGGGAGAGGAAGGAACACAGAATAGGGAAATGTTTGCCTGGCTTAGCATGATGCATGCTTGGTGCCCTGTCCCCTCCTTGCCACCCCGCACTGTAATGCACTGACACTGCCCTCAACCAACATCCCCTGTCAGCTCACGTTGCTTGCCTCCTTCCTTCCCCTGGTACATCCCCTCACCAGCCGGGGGGGGCACTATGTATAAACCACACCCTCCAAAGGAAGTTGGGGGACTCTGGGTAACCTGGAGACAGTAATCGTCAGGAAGAGTGAATTTACCCAAATGTGAGGGACAGTTGAGCAAGCCCAAAGGAGTGGGGGTGTGGGGGCTGAGCTTAAAGAAAGGAAGAAAATACAAAACAAATTCTACAGAAGGCAAGTAATAGTACAATATGCTTTTTTACACTAGAGATGATTTGAGAATTAAGGGGATGGACAATGTCCGTTTAATGACAACCCAAACTGCAGCAGCTGTGTTTAGAAAAAAAGCATAAAATTATTGTTAGTATTTTTGGAGACGCAGTTACATAGAATTTGTTGGCAGATAAGGCCCACTTGGCTCACCCAGTTTAAAGGAATAACAGTGTGCAGGACCTGTTAAAAGGATGCAGGGAGAGCGTCAGCCCAGCAGCACGGAGGGCTGAGGCACTGGATGCCTTGCCTCTTGCCGCGCTAGCGACCCAGCTTCGGGAATGGATCCAGGTCACTCTGGGGCTGGGTGAGGGGGGACTGAGCATCCCAAGGATGGCTCTCTTCCCTCAGAGAGTTGCTGCCACCTTGTGGAGGCCAGGAGGCAGTGCTGGTGGGGCCAACAGGCATAGGGTGGAGAACGTGTGCTGACACAGCATGCACGAGTGTCAACACGCACATGTGTGAGCACATCACATGCAAATGCCCCAGGGAGGAAATGGAGGAAAATACCCCCATCTTGCTCCTTATCCCCAGCAGGCACCACATGATCCCATGTGACAAGCCACCGCCGATGTGGCTGTGTGTAAATGGTGGTTAACCCATAAGTCCACGAGACGGGTCAGTGACTAGGCTGGAGGGATGCCATTGAGACTGGGGACAGAAGGCAAAGACGAATCTGTATAAAAAGAAAAAATATTCAAACTCATTTCTACGTGTCTCTGTAAACCATACGCGTGAAGCATAGAAACAGAGACTTTGACGGCAGATAAGGACCGCTTGGCCCACCACTCTAAAGCCTCCAATCCAGTGCAAGGCATTATGGATATGCAAATTTTAGTGCGTGGCGAGATGACAAGGCTTCACCAGAACAAAACTGCCATGTCTGTTCGTTTGATCCAATTATTAGCATTATCTTTAATTTATCAATTTATTGATGAAGTACTTATATATACAGAAATCACAACTGCACTGGGAGGTCAACAGCCAGTAAAAAAAAAAAAAAAAAATTAATTCTGCCAAAAAATGGGAAAAGGAAGTGCTACAGCAGGTCCATGGTTTGAACACATGAAACAGGGTAATTTCTCCAACACCAGCACACTTTAACATATACAGTTAATGCTACAGGATTCTGCATGAGGAACTTACATACGTAATCATTTATGTAACTGGGTTTATATGTTGTATTGACATTACTGTCTTTTATTAATGTTTTTGTGTCTGCCTGTCTGCAATGCAATTGCCTAAGCAGAGGGGATAAATACATTTGATTCGATTCCTTAAATAAAATGTTTTCCTTAAGCCATAGCGGCCAGTTCATATATTATATACAGTATATTCTGCCTTCTGGACCAACTCATGCCTGAAAAGGGGCTTTGGTCTGGTATATCTTCCTAGTTAATAAAAGTACTAAAACATACCTGCAAACATTATACCGCCATGAGGACCACTGACGTGTTTTGCCGCAACAGCGACAGCTATGGCTGGACTTCATCAGACTTACAAGGGGACCCTTCACTTCTTGTCCTTTTTGAAAGACCAGGAACAATGCAGTACATAGAATAAAGTACTGGGGGCAATTCATAAGGTTTGTGATGACTTCTTGAGCCATGATAGCAAAGCACAAGTGATTTAAAAAGGTCATCAAACACCAAGGTGGGGATAGTAAAACAATATGTTTACATTGCCCTCCTCAACATATTTAATTTCATTCATTCTTCTACATGTTTAAAAAAAAAAAAACAAGACAACACTGTTACAAAATCAAATGTACAGACCTCAACAGATCTGGAGCCACAGCTGAGTGGGAAATCGGGAAGGGATGCATTTCATGTGGAATTTGTGTGAGATGCGGTGATAGGGGTGGAAACGGAAGAAAATGGTAGCAGACACTTGAAACATTACAAAAATCTTGTTATACACTGAAAAGACATTACAGCTGCGTATAACAGGGTTTATGATGTCATATGCATGCATACCAGCAATCTACAGCATCTGAAAACTGGTTAGAATCACAGTTAACCAGTTCCTGGTACTATAATGATAACAGCAGCAGCAACAACAGATAATCTTGCGTTATTGTTATCACTGTCCTGTTCTGAACACACAAACACTTCAGGCCTAGCTTACACCTGGGCATTGACCGGCTACCATGACGACACAAAAACCTGACTTCTCTTCAGAAAAGCCTCTGTCGGTTCTATGAGTACCAAAGAAGTAAACCCTTAAACCACGCCTGTCTGTATTTTCTGTAAGGCACTACAAGGGAATGATATAAAACTAAGACTGAGACAGTTTAACAGCTGTGCTGAGGAAATGCTACGCATAAGGCAGCATTAACCCATCCGCACACACTCAGAACACGCGCGCGCGCACACACACACACACACACACACACACACACACACACACACACCCACTCATGTATACACAAACATACAAACTCGGACAATCACATTTTGTACATGCCTAGGTCATAACCACTTTTTTGTGCAATCACATTGAGGAAAATCTATTGGTATCAGAGAGCTTCAGCACAAACTAAAGGAGGGTGCTTTACAGGTACTTTCTACAAGGGGCCCAGCTAAAACTCTACCTCTACAGCAAATGAGCCAGGATTAAAAAATAAAACATAAGATCTGTTGTAAATAAACTAAAATTTAGAATACATTAATAAAGATGTTCTATGAATACATTATCTTCAGGGATTTATCCAGGTTGCTTAAATAGGGCATTTCAGTTTTCATCTCAAGTATCCATTCATAGGTACAGGTTATTAAGAGGAAGCAGATAACAACACAAAGTAACAACTGCTTAATTCTGTGAGGGGTGGGGGTGGGGATAACGTTTGGAAAACTTAGAGCCACGGATTTCTGGATAAATCCCCTCTTGTCTCTTGACTCGTTCGTAATACATGCCTGTCCAGTTTTATCATCCACCTACTGACAGTAGTGAATGGGTTCCACCAGAGGTTTTCGGGCATCTCCAAAGACTCCTGTCTCTGAAGTTCTCAAAAAACTGACCAGCACCAGTCATTGCACCTTAGACGTTCAGTGAAGAAACTGTTTCTTAAAACAAAGAAAAAATAAAGAACTAGAACAGACGGTGTCTTTTTTTCTTCCTTTGAAATAAAAATACTTTTTTCAAGTTTCAGATGTTCCTTCTGTTGCATTGTTTGCTTGCTGTTTTTTTCCTTTTTCTTCAGAAAAAGTGAGCCCTTCTCTCTCTCTCTCTCTCTCTCGTTCCAGTGTTTAGATGTAAGGGTACTGGTTTATCTTAGTAGGACTAAGCGGGTATCCAGTGTAGACTGTGGAGGCTGGAGAAGCGCTAATGTAAGTTTGGTGGGCAAACTGAGCTGGGTACTGGCTTGGGTGGATGGTGGGCGAGGGAAGGACACGTGGTCCCATGCTGACGGGCACTTGGTGGACGATCCCAGGAGGGTATGCAGTGTGTTGCACAGGGTGTCGGGTGGAACCTTGAGAGGCCACTAGGTGGGTGACTGTGCCCGAGGAGCCCAAAGCTGCAGGGGTGGTGTAAGTGTAAAGGTGGGGCTGGTGGGGCAGGTGGGCAGCAGCGGCTGCAGCCAGGTGAGGGTGAACAGTGGTGTGGGAAGGACTGCTGTGCGGGAAGGAATACGGAGCCTGTGCAATTGTTGGAGTGATGTAGGCCTGCTGTCTGCGATGGCTTCCATTTCTCTCCGTTGTCACGTGCTGCTGAGCCTGGCTGAGGTTAAGACAGACACAAATGTTGAACCACAAGCAATAAAACAAAAAAAAAATGAATTTCATATAGCTGTTTGACCCACCAAGCCACCATCTGTGCCTCACTTTTGGATGTTCCTGCTGGCAGTCTCTCAGCCCTGTCTGCCTCTCCCTCCACAGGTGTTGATGGTGGGGATCCATAAGGAGCAGGGCCTGAGGGTGCCAGTGACTGTCGTCTAGACAGATCAGGGAACACAGGTGTCTCGTGTCTCCACCCTGGTCTTCTCCCATGGCTCCACTTACCTCTCGCTCTGTGCCATGCACTGTCCATGCAGGCCTCATGAGCACGTAGAATCACTCAGTAGAAGAGGCAAGCTCCTTGGCCCACCACAAGGGTCACTGCATCTGCGGAAGGTCCTGTTCATCAACTGACCCCCACCTGTTCCATTCCACCCAGTCCCATCAGCTACGTTCTCCTCCAGCTAAGTCCCATATGTATTACCCTTGTTCTGGGGCCATCAACACTGGCCAGGCCCCTCCAGAGCACAATCCAGATGCCCCAGGAGGAGGAGCCTGCTCGGTGATGCAGGGTCTGTGGCAGAATGGAGTGCCAACCTGTGTGATCGGGGCTTTCCACCAATTTTCTCTCCATAGGGTCGCAAAGCGTGCAACGATGCACTGCAAGTGTGTGCAGAGGCACACACAAGCATATCGGCATTCGAGTACAGGCCCACCCCTGCGTGGACACACCTGCTGTGTTGCCACCGGGTTCATGCAGGGCGACATACAAGCAGCAGTGCACTGGATCCCCCTCTCTGACACTGGAGAGCAGTCTATGGGATGCTCGATTCTCTCTTTCCAGCTGGCTCCCGTGCGACTCTAGTCTGCGCCCAGACCTAGTTCACCGGCGCAACCGTGGGGTAAATCTACTGCTGTGCTACTACGCTGGTGTTTCCAAACTTCTTTAAAAAACATTTTATTTATTATGAGCCTGTTGTGAAGAGCATTTTCCAGAATATCATGTTGTTGTCAAGGCCACAGGTGGCATTTACAATCCCAATCTTCCCCACCCCGCCACTCCCACCAAGATACCATGTAAAAGTTGTTTTATATGTTTAAAGGCCTGATTCACCATGGGGCCCGGTATATGCCTTTCCCTGCATAGCCAACCCCAGCAGGACCCTTGAGGCCAGCATTCAATACCTTCCTCCAGAGCAGCCCCTCCTCTCAAGGGTGCAGCAGTGTGGAGGTGGGGGGGATACCCTGGGGGAGGTGCAACTCTGAATTGGATCACCTACTCCATGAAGAAAGGAATTAAGAGACATAGCCGGCTGCTGCCAAGACTGCCGTTATCCCCTTTGGGACATATCAAACATACAGTAAATAAAGACTCACTGTCCAAAGGGCTCCTAGCCCTCCATGGCAAAGAAGGGTGCTAGGCTTGGCCCAGTGATAACCTAATAAGGCAGCACAGGCTTCAAGAGACTCTGTGCTAATGAATGCATTTAGTGGCACAGTGGTGGCATCCTGGTATGTGCCTGAGGCAGTGAATATCCTGCTTTGTGCATAGGTGTACTGGGGTGTCCAACGTGGCTGCCCATCCTGCCCCACTCATGACAAGGCAGTGGGACTGTGATCCATGTAACCTGTAGGGCTAAAATGGGCTTTTGCATAGAGCCCTTAAAACTCTTATTTCTTTCTTTTGCGCCCTGAGAGAAACACAGGTTTTCTTGGGAGCATGAAGTGGGTCCACCATGCCCTGAGCTAATGCTCGATCCCCTGACACAGATTAAAGTTTCATAAAAGGATATTTCTGAACCCAGAAGTGGCAATTTGATCATGTTTGCTCATAAATGCAATTTCCCCAACTTTTGCACGCATACCAAGAGTCACAATCCTAACTGCACTATGGGAATGGGGGACGCTGGTAGCTCTGAAAGCTCCTGTGGCAGTAAGCAGGCTATTTTAACTCCATAATATAATCACGTTAGCACTGGGGAAGAGATCTCTACGCGTCATCGATTCACCCAGGAGTCAGCTGCCACATTCGGATCTGTCAGCCCCCACAGTTATGTTGAAGAAGGGCCTGCCCGGTGGCGCATAAGGTACAGCTGCCTAACCCCTTACTTCTCACCACACCGGCAACCCAAGTTTGGGAACAAGCTCAGGTCACGGGGTCAGCAGGGGGTGCTGGGAACGGATCGAGTAGCTGCCTAGCAATTCTTCGCCAGACGGTGGTGGTGAGTCAATTCGGCACTTGGCTGCCACCAAGTGGATGCCTGGTGGTAGCACTGACACACAAGTGGCTGACTACGGTCAGGGGTGGGGGAGCCGCGGTTCCGAGATGCATGTGCGTCTCCACATGCATGCCTATCCGGTGCCACTGTGGCTAATTGAGAAAATGTGGAAAATGGTGGTCAAGAGGCTTAATGAAGCCCTGCCCACTAGTCCCAGGTCTGCACCCCCCCCCCAGTCCTCACTGAAGGTCCGTTTGGGATACCCACCATGAAAGGGAATTTGTGGGAGGAAAAACATGACTAAAGGTGACTGCTGGGGGAGGCAGGTACTGATTCGAGACAGCTGGGACTGAGCTGATAAGCCATCCCTTGGACCAAAGTGGCACACAACCTTGATGGAAAAAAAAACGTGTTAAAGAAGATGGCAAGGCTCTGTCCACCTCCCTCTGCCGATGTCAAGGGACTGCTGGCAGAAAGAATATCAGGGTGTATGCAAATAGGTTGTTAATTTTTTTTGTATTTTTTTTAATGCTGGGACTCCTGTGCAAAATGAGCTACCACTTTTATTATGTCTGCAATTTACAACCAAAATCCCCTGCAAAACATCGGAAATGCACTTTAAGCAGAAGGAATTATTTTTATTATAAAAAGGGTCACAGAAATGCTGCAATTCGATTGGCTGTCAGCATTCCAAGACCCTTACATTAATCTCTGTTACACTGTCATGTAAAGACTGATCACCATGGGTTCAGGAATTCTTCCAGTTAGCATTCCATCCTCTTGCACTGCTAAACGACGAGAATGATGCATTCTAATTCTGAACTAGCAATCTTATAAACAGTTGGTGGATGAACTGTTTCATTAAAAATCTCCCTCTCAGTGAAGAAAACATTCAAAAAGTACACTTGTAACACTTTTCTTTTGAAGTGTTTTTTGTACGAGCAAAAAGGCACTCCCAAGAGTTAGATTAATGCTCAGTTTATAACCCCAAGGAGCCTTATAGCAATCGGCTGTGCCTCGTGCCACATTATGCCCCGGGGGTAATTCACAGACTTAATATAACCCATGGTCATAGTTTACTGCAATTATAAAACAATGGCTGGAAATGTAGCAATCTGATTGGCTGACAGCAGTCTAAGAGGGTCATGTTAACGGCTGGAAGCCCTCAGATATAATAAAAGAATCTGAACTGTAGCTATTAACACTCAGCTTAAAACAACCGAAACATTTTAGTTTAATAATAGCATTAGAAACTCCAGGTGTTGGATTATCTTTGTTAATCTAACACTAGGGACATAAGACACTGGCTATGCCTCATGTCTCAAGACCCCAGTTAGATTAACAGATGGAACCCAAGTCCTAGTCATGCCTTAAAGGGACACTGTCAACCTGTTTTGCATCAAATTATTTCTAGTTAAAAACTCACATTTTATGATTGCATACCTTCTCTAAAATTCATCAATGTTGCTGATTGTTTTGTCTGTCTCCTTGTTTAGTAGAACTGAAATGCATGCCAATGTATATTTATAAACAACTTTGTTTTTGTTTATAATCCTAGATCTGTAAACAACTTTGTTTTTGTTTACAATCCTGGATCTGTTCTTATTGCAAACTTCCTAAGCATGAGAAACACACCCAAATAGTGCAGTCACTCACGAGGCAACAGCCACCTAAACTCCCACCGCATCATAAGTGGCTAGACTGTGTTGTGAGTGTTCCCAAGTCCAGGAATGATGCAGCTGGTGCTGATCAAGGAATGTAAACAAACCTGTTTTTTTGTGGTAACACCAGTAAGGTGGGCAGCCTGTTTTTTCACTTTTTTAAAGAAAAAAAGAACCAGAATTAAACTACAGACTACATCAGCAGTATTTTCAGAATGTTGGCAATCATAAAATGTGTTTTTTACACTAGAGACACTTTGAGACCTAAGGGGTTGACAGTGTCCCTTTAATGCTTAAACATAGCTTACCAATTTCATCGGAACTCAGTTACATGAAAGTCCCCCCAAATTTGAATTAGTGCAGGCATTTTCATTAAAAAAAAAGAACCACCTCTGTGTTATCCAGTAGTTTATACCTGCCGTGAAGTCATAATCTTCTGCTTGTGACATCATAACTTGTTGCCATGAAAATGATTCCAATGTCAAAAGCCAAGGATTATGACTTCAGAGCAGAAAAGGAATCTGCAGGGCCAGATTTACGTTGCCATGAGCCCTATGCACACCAGCTGCCAAGGGCCTCCGCACAATATTGCCGATCCACTCGTTGTTTAAGGTTGACTCCCCTTCCCATAATTGTTGCTTAACTGTACGTAAGCTAACTTCATTGTATGACTGACACACTATGATATCAGTTCTCACCACTCGATTCCAGTCCCTCACCTCACACAATATACACCCTATGCTCTAAATGGCCGAATGCCAGTGGGTGACTGCCAAATCAAAAGCACATTCCTTGACCCCCCTCCCAACAGACTGACTCCCCAGAGACACACTTAGAAGTTACAGCACAACAAGATTTACAGTGCAATAAAATGTGAATGAATGAATTTTCCTCACACAGGTGCTTTTGCTTGTAGCGCCATATCTACTGTGTGAGATAAAAAAATATAAAGACATTCACTTTTTTTGTATTTTTATTAGATAAAACCGCATTCAATGATCCCAACCAGAATGCAGGCCAACACCTCACTTACAGCTTGTCTACATTACATTAGCGCATGTATAATACCTCAACTCCTCTGCCCCTGCCCCCCCCAGCAGCCCCTACCAGCACATTTGAAAAAAAAAAACTCACCTCATATAGTTTGTATGTTGAGGTTGCCCAGACTGGAAAAACAGGTTACTCACCTGTAACAGTAGTTCTAGGAGTGGTATATGTTGTTCATCCACACTCTTTGGCATGTCCCTTTCCTCTTTAAGATCAACCGGAAGTCTTCAAGCTGGCTCCTCCCACCCATCCGGGTGGTATATACCTCGGCTCCGCCCCATGACACCAGATCTTAGCCCACTGGAAGCCAGGTGTTGTGCGTCTGCAGCCAGGGAGGTCGGGTGGGTCCGTGTGGATGAACAACATATACCACTCCTAGAACTGTTACAGGTGAGTAACCTCCTTTTCTAGGAGCGTGGATATGTTGTTCATCCACACTCTTTGGCAGACTCCTAGCAGTTCGCTGGGAGGAGGGAGGCAAGGCGCACACCCCCTACTTAGTGAATAGAGATTGGACAACTGAGGCCCCAAAACCAGCATCCCGGCATGACTCAAGGTCGATGTGATAGTGGGTGATGAAGGTGTTTGCTGACTTCCAGGTAGCAGCCCAACAGATTTCCTGGATGCAACCACCAATGCAGCGGTATGGTGGGTAGAATGAGCTCTTATCCCTCTGGGAGGCTCCTTGCCCGTCAACTCATAGCACAGACCTATGCATAATGTGATCCATCTTGCAATAATCCATTTTGCTGCAGGTCTGCCAGAAGTGGATTCAGCGTAGGTGACAAACAGCTGGCGAACCTCTCCCCGAATTTCCGCCGTCCTCTCCTTGTAATAGGAGAGAGCACATCTCAGGTCCAAAGTATGGAGCCTGTACACGGCCTCTGAGGTGTAATTAGGGTAGTATACTGGCAGAGTTAACACCTAGTTAAGGTGAAACTCTGACACCACCTTCGGGAGGAATTTCAGGTGGGGCATAGGACAACCTTGTCCCTGTGGAAGACCAAATAAGGGGAGCCAACTGAAAGTGCCTGGAGCTCCCCTGTCCTTCTGGCAGACGCGATAGCCACCAGGAAGGCCGTCTTCCACGACAAGTGTGACAAGGCACCCTTGTGCATTGGTTCGAATGGCTTGCCCATGAGCTTTGCCAGTACCAGCAGAAGATCCCACGGAGGTGGAGGTTCACGCACTGGAGGGGATATGTGATCCAGGCCTTTGAAAAAGCGCCCGACCACTGTCTCCTATGCCAGTGTCGGCTGACCAGCCCATGCCCGGTAA
Organism: Neoceratodus forsteri; assembly: GCA_016271365.2. NCBI lineage: Eukaryota > Metazoa > Chordata > Ceratodontiformes > Ceratodontidae > Neoceratodus > Neoceratodus forsteri. Next base: position 1,410,228,146 of record CM028131.1, on the reverse strand, counting down.
GCAGAGATGGCTGCCAGGTGCACCCTAAGGGTCGATGACCGTAGACCCCCTTCGGAGAGAGGCCAAAGGTAGTCGAGAATGTTAGCCACTGGACAGGACAGAGGATCCAGGCCCTTGCCCTGACACCAAATGAAAATCTTTTCCATTTGAAGGCATAACATTTCCTGGTCGATTCCTTTCTGGATGCCTCCACCATGGTGTAGACATCTTTGGAAAGATCCAAAGCCTGGAAATGTAGCCGCTCAGGTACCAGGCTGTGAGGTGCAGGGATTGAAGATCCGGAAGGAATACCTTCCCCTGATTGAGTGATATCAGATCTAGGCGTGCTGGAAGCCGCTCCGGGGGCCTACAGCTGAGGCTGAGGAGATCTGGATATCAGAACTGGCGTGGCCAGTCTGGGGCTACCAGGATCACCTTCACCTTGTCCCTCCTCACCTTGAAGAGCATCTTGTGTATCACGGGAAATGGAGGGAAGGCGTGGGGGGCCTGGGGTCCATGGCCTTGAGAAGGCATCCCCCTGCAGTGAGCCCTGCTGAGGGGGTTGGGCATGAAACAGCCTCAGCTTGGTGTTTTCTCTGGAGGAAAACAGGTCCATCATCAGCTTGCCCCAGTGGGAGAACAGGCTGTAAGCTGCCTCTGGATGGAGAGACCACTCGTGGGGTGTCTGGCCTAAGTGTCTGAGAGCATCGTCAGATGGTTTGAGACTCCTGCCACATGGATGAGTAGGAGATCTACCTCTAATCAGCTCATGAGGGTCCAGATGCGGAGCACCACAATGCACAGCAGACGGGAGTGCATGCCACCCTGTTTGTTGAGGTAGTACATGGTGGTGGTATTGTCCGTCTGGACTTAAACCACTTGACTCCGGAGCTGAGGAGCGAAAGCTGACAACGCCAGTCTGACTGCTCTGAGCTCCAACAGGTTGATGTGGCATCAGGACACCTCCGGGGTCCAGAGCCCCTGGGCCCTTTTGTCCCCCATTTGGGCTCCCTAGCCCATGAAAGGGGCAACGGTCGTAAGGATGATTGTCGGCTCGGGGCAGACAAACGGGATCCCTTTTCTGCAACCAGTCTGGGGCGGTCCACCAGTGGAGAGCATCCTACATCTTCTGGGTTACAGTGATCAGCTGGTCGAAATGACCATGATGCTGAGTCCACTGGGCAGCCAGCTCCCATTGGAGGGGCGCATGTGCAACTGGGCCCAATGGACCACTGAGGTGCATGCCGCCATGTAACCCAGAAGGCGCAGAAAGTCCCAGGCAGGGTGCAATTGCCCAACCAGAAATGATTGGGCACAGGAGGAAAAAACCTCCACCCTGTCCGCTGGAAGCCGAGCTCTGGCTTGACAAGAGTCGAGCTCTGCCCCGATGAAGCCCATCACCTAAGAAGACACGAGTTCCGACTTGGCCTCATTGATCAGGAGGCCAAGTTGGGAGCAGGTTTGGAGGGCCAGGTCCCTGGACCTCTCCACCTCCTGATGGGTGGAACCTAAAAGGAGCCAATCGTTGAGGTAAGGATAAATCCTCCCCCCGACACCTGAGATGGGCCGCCACCACTGCAATGCATTTGGTGAAGACCCGTGGGGCCGATGACAGGCCAAACGGCATGGCTTGGAACTCGTACAGGGTCCCTTCGACCCTGCAGCGGAGGAACCGCCAATGGGACGGACATATTGGGATGTGAAAGAATGCGTCCTGCAGATCCAGTGAACAGAGCCACATGTTTCACTCCAAGGATGGTATGATCTGGGACAGCGTGACCATCCAAAAGGTGTGTGACCTAAGATATTGATTCAGGTTGTGCAGATCTAGAATGCGGTGCCAGCCCCCCATCCACCTGGGCACAGGAAGTACCTGGAGACAAAGCCTGGGTCTGCTGGAGGATCCGCCACTGGAGCTACAGCCTCCTAGAGGAGGAGCTGAGCGATGTCGTCTCGGAGAGCTGACCGAGTCTGAGTGGATATTCTTTCCCCCCCCGAGGGGCACGGGCTCAGCTTTGAGGGTACTGCTCGAATTCCAGAGGCAGTCCCTGACCGACCACTTCGAGAACCCACCTGTTCGAAGTGACAATGGACCAGGCGGAAAGGAAGTGGCGGAGATGGCCCCTCACGGGAGGACATAGAGCTGAGGTGACAGGAGAGGGGTTGACAGCCCCCGCCACGTCACTCAGCAGGCTTGGAGGAGGAGGCTCCAGGACCTGAACCTCGGCCTCGTTTATGGGCCTGTTGGGGTCCGGGCTTGGGCCAGGGGTGCCAAGCTTGAGCCTGCTGCTGTTGCTGGTGCTGCTGTCCACCTTGAAAGAAGGACTGCTGAACCACAGGGGAAGAATGCTGAAAAGGCTTCTTTTTCTTCTGCTGGTTCTTGCCCGAAGAACCCTTGGCAGAAGTAGCGTCCAAGATGGCACTGGACTGCTCAGTGCACTGAAAGTGACCGGCCACTCCTGGGCTGAACAGGTCGGCCCCTAGGAAGGGAATGTCAGCTAGTCTGTGCTGGGTATCCGCCGGGAAGGAGGAGAGCCTCAGCCAAGCCCTGCGACGAGAGGCAACTGGGTAGCCATTGAGCGGGCACAAGAATCCCCAATGTCCAGGGCCGTCTGAAGCTGCTGTTTGGGAACAGCTCAGCCCTGATCCTGTACCTGCTTGACCGTGGTCTTCATGTCCATGGGGAGATGTGGGAGGACTTCATCCAGTGACCCTAGGAGGGCGTGAGAGAAGTGTGCCATGATGACAGCCGAACTTGCCTGACAAAGGCCCAAGGAGGAAGTGGCATAGACCTTCCTGGTTGAATGGTCTAACAGCTTGGACTCTTTATCAGGAGGTCGGTCAGTGTTGGCAGAACTGGCAGTATGCCTGAACACAGAGGCAGTCACCAGGCTCTTGATCGAAGGGTGCTCTGTGAACCCCACAAGGGACCCCATGGGAACTGCATACTTGTGGGCCATGCGGGCAGACAGAGCTGGACAAGAGGCAGGGTACTGCCAAAGTTCTAGGGCCGGGCTAACAATGGCTTCAGCCACAGGAAAGGCCTCCGTCGGGGTATCCCCTCTCTTAAGGATGTCCGTAAGAGGGTACTCCACCTTTTTCTGGATTGGCTCCAGGGACATTCCTGTGGACTCTAGATGAGGCAAAGAATGCCCCGAAAAGACGAGGGACCTTCCTCTGTCTCTAAGCCAATGGTTGATTGATCATCACCTGGATGAGAATGCAAGCCGGTGATGTCCAAATCCGAGGAATCCGGGTATAACGTCCGGTAACCCAGGTCACCTTCAACTCCGAGAGCGGTCTGGGGTGACCATGAGAAGCCCAGTGTCCAGTCTATCTTCCTTGGAAGGAGCCCCTCCCACAGGCTGTTTGGGCGGTGGGTCCACCAGAATCGGTGAAGAGACGGTTTTGGGCCTAACTGGAGGTTTTACCCGGCTCCGTGGGCTGGGAACCGACGGTGAGCTCAGTCGGCTTAAACCCTAGGGAGGACGAAAGCCAGGGTAATGGCCGGTGTGGAAGCTGGAGCCGACTTGTGCCCGGTCAAAATCAGCTGTTGCCACATGAGGTCCTCGTAGCGCTGACGGAGTTTCCGCCGGAGCCTCTCCTCATCCGAGGAGGACGAGGATGACTGATGGCGTCGCCTCTTTTTAGAGTGTTTATGGCTCTTCCTCGGCCTTTCGGTCAAGGGGGTCCGAGACCTCGATCGAGATCAGACAGGCTGACTCGGTCGCTCGGGAGACACTGGTGGGACTGGTGATTTTCCAGGATCAGGAACCACGTCTTCAATGGGAGTCCCACCAGGCTGGGTCTTGTCACCTGGGAAGACCAAGTTAGGAGTCTGATCGAGGGAATCGTTGACTGGAGTCGTCAATAACAGATCGATCGGATTGATGACGATCTCAACATCGTCGATCAACTGTTCAGTCAACTGACCAGATGGCAAAGCCGAAAAGAGAGCGGCCGAAGAAGCAATCTCGACCGAGGTCAAGACCGCATGTTCCTGGGACCGAGATCTCTCTCGCTCCCAAGAATGTCTCTGTTGAGGCGAAGACAGTCCCGGATCCTTCTCCTGCTTACAGGATTGAGAGGAGTGCAAGCCTGCAGGCCCCTCTCCCTTAGTTGGGAGAGACTGGCACAACTCTCAGAAGGAACCCGAGAAGGTGGAGCCCAAGTTGAGTGGGACGAAGAAGATCCAAGAAGTCTCTGCAGCATGAGCCGCTTCCTCCTCAAACGCTTGCATGCGTTCCAATTGCTCGGCGGATCCTACGGCCATGGAAACCACCCATTGAGCCTCCTTGGATTTCACCAGAGGGTTCTGTTTCTCTAGCCTTCCCAGCTTCAGGCATGCGAGACAGTCATCGGGGACACTGGGATGAAAGGCGAGACAGATGTCGCACTTCGAAGTGTCACGGTCGACACCAAGGCAATAGATGCACGTGATGTGGGGATCAGTGTGTGACATTTTCTGGCCACAAGGGCACCAGCGAAATCCAGGAGAAGACTTGTCTTCCATAATCGAAGCGGTAAACTTGCAATCACTAATGCGAACAATGCGAATTTTTGGAATAACTGAAGGTTTGAAAGCCAGGGCCTACAAAATGCATGAGCACGAGGGAGGCAACCTGAATCTTCCAGTGGAAAGGAAGATCTGGCGTCATGGGGCGGAGCTGAGGTATATACCACCCGGGTGGGTGGGAGGAGCCAGCTTGAAGACTTCTGGTTCATCTTAAAGTGGAAGGGGACATGCCAAAGAGTGTGGATGAACAACATATCCATGCTCCTAGAACTTTTACTTCTCCCTGGCTTCTGGCTCAGCCTGTGGCTATACTAAAGGCTTGTCTAGGTCAGGAGTGTCTAGGTCAGGAGTAGTCAAAGGTCCTCCCTGGTTGACTGCTTGAGAGGCACATCTGCTCCCAGTCAGACTCCCACTTACTTGCCCAACTGCTTAGCTTGCTCTGCAGCCCTTGCCTTGTCAACCTGATCAGTTACACAGCTCAGTCCACTGTCTGCCTCCTGCCACTGTCTAGCTACCACAGGATACACCAGCTTGACTAAACTGCGCCTTGAGTTGCAGCCCTCTCGTCACTGCTGCTGCCTGTCTGCGGTACAGCTGCCCACATGCTCCCATTGTTTGTGGCTGCTTAATAATGATGTCATCAGTTTTGGTGGTGGTGCTGATGGCGCCACTTAAACAGGCTCCTGCCAGCCGTTACTTGGGTGATGCATCGGTCCCCAGTTGGCATCTGACCCACCCACGGCACCCTCACCTGCACTGCCACCTCCTGTCACCCAGGTGGCAGTACTGCAGTGAGGACAGGACCTGTCCTGGAGGTAAGCATTCTCTGGGACCCTCAATCGTCCTCCCCCAGCTGGCTCCCAATAATCCAGGCATGTTCCTGAAGCCAGGTTGCCAACGCTGGGAGGTGGAAGCCCTTCCGCTGTGCCGACAGGTCAGTGAGATGTCTACATGTTCAGCTGGTTGGCAAAAAGAACGCACAGGCACAGAGATCACCTGGGGATGTCCTGTGTACCAGTGCTGGAGTTCAGTACAGTGGCGAGAGTCTCTGGTGAAATCACTGTGATCAGCACTTCTGCTGTGAAATACAGCATTCTGAGTCAGAATGCAGAGTTACTGTACTGTTATTCTGTGACAATACCCTGTGAACCTGATAACCGTATAGTATGCAAACCCCTTCTTTCCAACTGGCTCAGAATTACTGAGCTCCTGAGGTCATTGCTAAAGTTGTTGCCTGTATCACAATAAAATTCCTCTCAAACATCTGAATTCTTGAATTTAAATATCTTAGGGTACGTTCCAGTGTTTACTAATAGCACGGTTGGGTAAAATCTTACTGGAGAAAATAACCAGTTCCCAGCTGATAAACTCAGCTGCTTATCATCTCAGTATAGCATAGAGAGAGCTTCTGTACCTGGCTGAGGTTAAGCGGCTGCTGTTGTTGGAATGGGTGTGCTGCTGCCCGCTGTTGCCTGTACAAAACGGTTCCGGACGAGCTCCCTGAAGAGTGGCTGGGAAAGGAGGTCACAGTGCTGGAGGCCTTGGTCTTGTAGACAGAAGAATGGCGGCTGACAGCATCTGGTAGATGGGAGGGAGGCAACAAACATTTTATACACTGCCACATAATTCCTTTCACTCAGCAATATTGAATTTTACTTCCACAAGAAAAAGTGCATTGAGAAATTAAACAAAGAAATACAGTGACAAATTACAATGTGCAGAGTGCAGTAAAATAAACCCTGTTGTGAACAAAACAGACCCTGGCTTCCTGGAGGCATTATGATACCGCATTTCATGAGCAGGGATCATGTTGATGTGGCATCAACGGCCCTCATTATTCTCCTTCAGTGCTTTTGCAGGCTAGAAAGATTACTGGGTTAATCGAAGGGAAATGTATTTATTGTTACGTGATGGCACCTCTTTAAGGATGTGGGATTCTGTGAAAAATCATGCCATTCTTATTTTTTTTAATTAAATGTGAATCAAAATTGAGAAGGTTTTGGAATAAATTAAAAGTTTATTTTTTTGAAGTCATGATTATTATGTGAAATGAGTTGTGATGGTCTCAGTCCAGTTCCCAGTGGGCAGGTGTCCACACCACATAACCACCTATACAACTGGCACTAACTGGCACCCTTGTTGGCAGTCTCATATGAGATTCCAAGGATGGAATGGGAATGGAGTCTGAACTACCCTTTCACCTACGGGGTCATCCCTCCATGACAGGTTTGAAGCACATTGGCCTGGCCAGTATTGGGAAACACAGAATTTGTCAGCAAAAAAAGAACTGCTTGGCCCACACAGTGTGCCCAGGGAAGCTTCAGTTGTGACTGCCTATGCTGTACCTGTCAGGTGTCAGCCTGACCCAGTTGGTAGCACATGCGCCTATGGGCTAGAAGGCCAAGGATCCTAGTCCCAAACCAGGCTTGGGCTCATACCATATACACTGGCACCTGAGTGCAGTACTAAGGAGATGCTTCGCTGTTGGGGTGTGCCGTCCTCTGGATGAGATGTTAAACTGAGATCATGTTTGCTTTTCCTGGTTGTTGTTCAAGTGGATGTCAAAGATCCCCTGGCACGTCACGAGAAGAGAAGGGTAATCTCCCCAGTGTCCTGGCCATATTTCCCCATTCACTAAATACCACCAACAAAGCCGGCCTGAAGGTGCAGAGGGTTGAGGCACTGGATGCCACACCTCGAACCACGCCGGCAACCCGGGTTCAGGAACGGACTCAGGCACCGGGGGCTGGCAGGGGGAAGGAAAGGATCGAGCATCCGAAGGACTGCTCTCCTCTCCTCTCTTGGGGAGGGTTGGGGGGTTAGCTCTGCTCTGTAGTGGGCCCTGGTGGAGACCAGGGGTACTACACATAGCGGCACAGGAGGGACCTAGAAAGCTGGAAAAACAGCTTCGGCGCCACCGGATGACGGCCTCTGTGCTCCATGTTCCCCAGAACCTCTGGGAGCCTCCTCCACCACAGCAGTGCTCCTGGATCATGGAAAAAATAGTGTGCTGGGGTTCCCTGCCACCCTGGTGCCTTCCCCCTTGGAGGAGGGGGACCCGCCCGGCAATGGGATATGCCGGGGCAACTCGGGGGTTGGCTGCAATGTGTGTGTGTGTGTGTGTGTGTGTGTGTGTGTGTGTGTGTGTGTGTGAGAGGGAGAGCTCCAGAAAAGGACTGCCAGGGCATGGAACACTAGGCGACCCAAAGGAGAGGTGGACTCAGGACTGTAGGGGAGGTAAAAAAAAAAAAAAAAAAAGATCACACACACACAAAAAAAATACCACCAACAGCTTAATCTGGTTCAATTTCAGTTTGTCTGCATCTGTATCCCCCCTTCCCCAATTAGGCTGAAAATAGGCAGTACTGTCCAGCCCTTCTTTCCTAGTCGGAAAAAAAACAACTAAATAAATGTGGATAAACAGAGGGCTTCAGTTTCCAGTGCTGTCAATCAGGCACCTGGTATGAGCACAAAATTCACAAACACACACAAGTAAAACCATCACAATTTTAAAGGGGGATACCCATGCAGTAAAACTCCCCTTCTATGTGTAAAGCTACTCCAATCAGTACTCTGTGTACCCAAATTAAGTATATACTTACTAACTTGTTTTTTGTAAATTGTGTAGATCCTGCTGTTCACCAGCTTCAAGATTTTGAGCACGGAGGCACCTGATTCACCTCCCAGAATCCCCCATGGTTGATGTCATGACCAGAGATCAGCCATGGAAGATTGAATTAGCCGATATCCACTGTTGGAGCTATTTACAGCTCACTTTTGTCATCTGGTAGTCCGATGCCCTCTCCAGACAAAGTACAGTCTGTGCTGGTCCCTGCTTATAAGGTAGTGGGGCAGACTTGATGGACCTAGAGTCCCATCCAACCATGAATTGTTATGTTATGCAGCCCGGTAGCATTACCATTTGCAATGCCGGTGACCCACGTTTAGGACTGAGCACAGGCATTCGGGGTCTGACCGGGGAGGAAGGACTGAGTGACACAGGGACTGCTCTCCTTCCTCAGGGTGGAGGGGATGCTGCTGTGAGTGTGAAGAGTCAGGAACACCAGAAGGGGAGGGACGGTCCTTGGACTCCTGTCACACATGTGCCAACATAGCCACGTCCATGGCACTGCAGAAAAACCAGGAGAAAGGAGTAAAATACCAGTCATCAAAGTTGGCACCCCCCGAAGGCTTTCACACAACTGTCTGGATGCTGGGTGGTGCGACAAGTGAGAGCCTGGGAAGCAGACCCAACACATATGCTGCAACATGTATCAGCACATGCACATGTGTCACTACACGTGACAGCCCAGAGGGAAACTAGTAGGGACATAAAAATGCCAGAAGAAACAATCCCCAGCAGGCAGGACCCCGCAGGCCCCACACTACTGATCAAGGCGCCCAGAAGGAAAGTCGGGGTAAGACCAGGCGAAGGTAGGTGATGGGACTAGGGGTCACTGCTAGAAGGGGGCCAGCAGGGTGATAGGAGCATAAACAGAGGATGGAAAGAGAAAAAAAAGTTCAAGAAGTTCCTATTGAAAGTAATGGAGTGGCTTATGTCACATGGCCGGGATTTTGCCATAAGAATCTCCTCACCTTTGGAGCTCCCATTCCTGACCCTACTATTGTACATGCTATTGGTCAGTTCACAGTGCTCCTCCACAGTCCACATTGTCACTGCAAAAGAGTTCCATATGTTGACCAGCTATAAAAAATGCTGATGGGGACTGTAATTTTCTCCCTTGCAAACAATTTTATACTGCATTTGGTTTTATGGTAGGATTATGGGGTGTTTTATTACTGCAGGCCTCTGGTGTAAATTCACTAAAACAGGCTGGCTAAAGTGCCTCACTGAAAACCCCAGCCATACCTGAAATTAGGTCAAATAGTCAAATATTTCCATTTAAAACAATGGGGTGACTCGATACATTAATATGACACTCATGGCTGATGTTTGCCATGGGAACGTCCTCACCTATGGCATTTCCCCCATTCCTAAAGTGTGACCCTATTATTGTACATGACACATTAACTGCTTAATTCAAAGGGATCTTCCACACTGATGTTGACAGTCTCTGGTTTAGTGTCTGAAACCCGTGAACAGAGCCATAGATGTACATATTTACTGTCTGAAACCTGTAAATAATGTCATACTGTGTATATACATATTTATTGTTTGAAACCTATAGCGTCATTTATTAATATTTATTGTTTAAACGTGCAAACAGTGTATTATATAAATTCTTTGCAAAAAATTTTGTTAATGCACCAGTTAGGGTTCAACTTGATGCCACAAAAGTGAGGAAATGTGGCATTAGGGTCCCCCCCCGCCCCATCGAAGGAAAACAAATTAGGGTTTTGGGTCTCCGGAGTCTTGGCAAATCAGAGGCAGAGTCTTCCTTGGAACAGTCAGCCCTAATGTTCCACCATAGCCTGTAGCCTCCTGTCCGAAGCACAAGGTACAGCTCCAAGCCAGTGCCTCACAGTGATACATTCTTCAAAGGCAGAGAAGTATGTCTCACCACATGTTGCCAACACAATCTCTTGTAGCTTTCTTCAATTCTGACGTTTGCTCAGGGAACAGGGTAGGCATTAGGGTTGACATCTTCAAGGAAGACCCCACCACTGATTCGCCAAGACTCCGAAGACCCTGTTGCAGGGTTCAGTTATGGAAGACAGCAGGAGTCAAAAAATATGGTGCAGAACACCCTGAGGTGTTTTATTTCATTGCCAGTTATGTACAGGTGGTATTTTCAGATGCAGACGTTTGTCAAGATACTGTAAAAAAACAACAACAACAACAAAAAAAACAATAAAGAGGATGGACTGGGAGCATAGCTAGGAGATCTCTTACGATGCCCTCTAGACACCAGGAACTGACCCCATCACATGGTATGGCCACCCTGCCAATACCTCCTGGGTTTCTCGAAGTTCCCCTGCAGCCCGAGTATCCGCACATTCAGGACTCTGCAGCTTCTCACCAGTCTGAGTCCTCTCCCTTGGTGAATTCTGGGTATGTAGCCTCTAGAAGCCAGGTAGCCCAAACCTGACCTTTGGAGGTCCAGGGCCAATCCCAGGCCACAGTGATTCCTCCTTCATTTTAGGCTTTACAGGACTTTCAACCTGAGCTCCGCCTTAAGGTTGCCTCACCTTCACCCTTGGGTAACCAGGGACTCAGTAACTCAGCACTGGCATGTCCCATCCCACCTTAGCTGGCTGCTTCACTGGCTCCACACTGCTTCTCCCTGAGGTTCCTCTCTGCTCCTCAGCCCAAAGCAGACTGACTGTAGGTTACCTGATCAACCGTTATATACTGCTCAGGTGTCATGTGATCTGTCAATCATGTTATATTAAACAAACAATTACAGGAATACTAGGTTTACAATCCTCATAGTTGTATTCTTTTCAAGAAGACAAACAGTTACACAATGCTAAACCCCTTTCATAAGCATAAACGGAAGAAAATAAAACAAAATATCCATTTCAGAAAGTTCTTCCCTTTAGACTAGTTACTTCCTGGCAAGACAAGACCCAAGCCCTTCCTACATGTTAACGCAATTATGGGCCAGCCATAATTCACATATTTATGAGTGACATGTACAGTATGCACTGCAAGGCTATTGGTGTGGACCAATGGGCATACAGCTCATACTGTATGCAGTCTTTCGACGGGCGGCCAGGCGGTATGTGTGCAGGATGCAGCTGCCCGCTGATGACTGGGGGCTGGGTGGGCAGGGAGCCTGTGAGGGTGGGGGCCACTGGACCACCAGAGTGATATGTAAGACGGGTCACCAGCGTTCCTGGGCACGGACAGGGTGGGGGATACCGCTAGACTACCAGGGACAGTAAACGTCATTTTTACAGTGATCCGAAGGTTGGGATGAGGAGGGGGTACCACTAGACTACCAGGGAGGTTGTATTTACTCTAACCACGGTGATTGGAGGGTCGGGATAGGGATGGGGGTACCACTAGACTACCAGGAAGAATGACATTGTGTTATGGTGACACAGATTGCAGCATGCGGAGGGGAGACCACTGGTCTATGAGGGACTAGGGTCGATTTCATTAGTATATGAATCAGGGCTCAGGGAGGGGGTTATCGTTAGACTGCTGGGGAAAAGACATTAACCTTACAGGCAGTGCAGCTACGGCGGGCGGGGGTGCCACGACACCCCTTTAGGCGGCACCACATGCCGTGCACGGCACCAGGTGCATTTCTCCGGCCTGCCCTGCTCAATGCATGCAAATGGGGCCATAATGACATGCAAATGGCCCCATTTGTGACTTGCATACATTATGGCCCCATTTGCATGTCCAGGTCTGAGTAACTGTGACTTGCGCCCAATGCAGCTACAGTTGCGCTGGAGCATTCCCAGTCCTCCCTGTCCGGGGATGCGCCAGCGCACTGTATATGCACCCTGCACATTATGTGCTATATTCAAAGTTGATGCACCATGGCGCAACTCCTTTGCATATATCCCTTAGTTGCACCAGTGCAACACAGTTGCACTGCGTCAACACATGTGACATTGCCAGGCGCAGTCTGAATATTGGGGCCTGTATGTAGTTTTATAGTTTATATAGTTTTTACACATCTTTTCTAAAGCTATCAAATACTATACTTCCTTATATCATGTTTTATTTCATAGGAAGTCAGCCTCAGCTGTTTCCTAAAATCAGCAGCAGCATGCAAACAGTAAACTATTTAACATAGGTCAATTTGCCAGGATTTACTGCTCAAAACATTATATTATACTTGTATCTAGGTGGGGGGGAGGGGTTGCATCCTTCTATCTGCCAAGCTCAAACTCAAGAGAGTTTTTGCAGCAGGAGAGCTTTGTTCAGTTGTTAGCTGGCAGGTTAGAACCCTTAGGCTGTGTCTTTTTACTCTTGTTTACAAGCAAAGCCCTCATGTAATGCTTGTTTTGATGGTCTTTGCAGATCAGCATGTCTGTTACATTCAGGGCGGGGGAGATCACAGAAGAAAACTAGATAGAAGAAGAAGAAAGACACCCTGGTAATGGCTAGCTAGCAAGGCACAGAGGAATAAAGGACAGACTGTGTTGACAACAGATTTACATAGAGGGGGAAAAAGGTAAATACAAGTTTATTTTACTTCTAGGGATTACTTTATGCCTTTGAGATCCCTAATTTGGCACTATGTGGGAAGCGTCACAGGAGGGCTGCCTTAACCATCACTACAATTTTCTAACTGAGATAGGGTCCCTGACCCTGTCACAGACTCCAAACCCTAATGTTTTTTCCTTCTGCTGCTTGGGGCTGGAGTGGGGAGTTAGGCTTGAAAACCCTAACACCACATTTCCTTACTTTTATTGTGGTAAGTTGAATTGTAACTAGTGCATTAATGAAGTTTTTTTGCAAAGAATGTCCTTTCTTTTTTGAGACAGTCAAATTGTATCCTCATTCATGCAGGTTTCTGTGCCAGGGGAAGACTCCGTATGCCTACAGAAGTTCTTATGGGCCCTGCACTTCCGTGCAGTGACAACTGACAAGAATTTATGTGGCTGTCTGGTAGGCTGCAGAAGCGCAGGGTCACCACAGATACAAATGCACAGGGCAGAGAGTCCATCTTTCAGCCAATGCACAGGGCCCTCTGCCACCCACAGGTGCAGAGGTACAGTTTCCTATGCAAAGAGGACAATTCTCTTCACTATATGGTACCTGGTCCCGTGTGGACAACCCTGCAGCTTTCAGCGCCATCCCCCCACCTTCACCCCATCCAGCAGGATCACTGAGCACACCACTGAACTCAGCTCACCGGCACATGATCACAAAGCATACCTACTGGGGGTCAAGACTGGCACCACACACAAAGTTTCTTAACAACTGTATACATTTAATTCTGACCCCAAATTTTCAAGATAGTCGTTTTATGACTCCCATTGTAAACATGACATGTAGCACTTTATAGTATATTGACCAAAATGTTATTTCACACCAGAAGTACGGAAATACGTCTCACCCACGATTTGAAAAGTGACACTTGTCACATTTATGAGGTGATGTGGAAAAATGGCTATGTTGAAAGTTTTGAGTCAAAATGAGTGAACGTTGAACTACTGCAACATTCACTCATAGCCTGGGCATTTTACTGTATTTGTACACCAAATTTTCAGCATAACTTTCTTATTACTCTGCCTCATGAACCCAGTAGGTGAAAGTTTTCAAATCCCCGTCAAAACGTCATTCTATGCCACAGGTGCGAAAATACATTTTGGCCAGGATTTGAAAAGGGACGACTGTCACATTCATGAGGTGGTGCGGAAATACAGGTTACTCACCTGTAACAGGAGTTCTAGGAATGGTATATGTTGTTCATCCACACTTATTGGCAGGTATCCTTGCCGCTTTAAATCTTGCCGGAAGGTCTTCAAGCTGGCTCCTCCACCCACCGGGTGGTATAACTCTCGGCTCCGCCCCATGGCGCCAGATCTGGCCGCTGGAAGCTCAGGTTGTCTTGTCGGCAAGAGGAGGTCGGGTGGAGTCGTGTGGATGAACAACATACCATTCCTAGAACTCCTGTTACAGGTGAGTAACCTGTATTTCTAGGGACATGGATATGTTGTTCATCCCACACTTATTAGCAACTCCTAGCAGTTCTCCGGAGGAGGGAGCCGAGGCAGCACACCCCAATACTTACTTGGGAAGAGACTGGAGAACCGAGGCCCCAAAACCAGCATCCGGGCGTGACTCAAGGTCGATGTGGTAATGGGTAATGAAGTGTGTGCTGACTTCCAGGTAGCAGCCCTGCAGATTTCCTGGATAGGAGCGTCCTGGAAGCAGCCACCGTTGCAGCAGTATGGCGGGTAGAATGAGCTCTTATCCCTCTGGGAGCTCCATGCCCGCCAACTTATAGAGAGATCTATGCAGGAGGTGACCCACCTGCTTATCGTCCGCTTGGCTGCAGGTCTGCCAGATCGGCTTCAGCGTAGGTGACAAACAGCTGGCGAACCTCTCCCAATTTCAGCCGTCGCTCTTTGTAATAAGCGGCGCCTTCTAGGGTCACAGAGTATGGAGCCTATATCGCCTCCGAGGTGTGATTGGGGTAGAACACCGCAGAGTCAACACCTGGTTAAGGTGAAACTCCGACACCACCTTCGAAGGAATTGGTGGGGGGCGCAGGACAACCTTGTCCCTGTGGAAGACCAGGTAAGGAGACTCGATGGAAAGCACCTGGAGCTCTCCCATCCTTCTGGCTGGCGTGATAGCCACCAAGAAGGCGGTCTTCCACGACAGGTGAGAGAGCACACCTGTGCATAGTTCGAATAGCTTCCATGAGCTTTGCCAGTACCAGGAGTAGATCCCGCGGAGGTGGAAGGTTCTCGCACGGAGGAAATGTGATCAAGGCCTTTGAAAAGCGCCAGACCACCTTCTCCTGCGCCTACATCGACTGCTTCCCGGCCCGCGCCTGTAAGCAGAGATGGCTGCCAGGTGCACCCTTAGGTCGCCGACCTAAGCCCTTGATTAGAAAGGGACCATAAATAGTCCAAGATGCTTGCCAAGGAACAGGAGGAAGGGTCCAAGCCCTTGCCCTGACACCAAATGGAAAACCTTCTCCATTTGAAGGCATAGCATTTTCTGGTCGACTCCTTACGGGACGCCTCAACTACATTGAGGACCTCGTCGGAAAGACCCAAGGCCTGGAACTCTAGCAGCTCAAGAACCAGGCCGTCAGGTGCAGGGATTGAAGGTCCGGATGGGCGCCTTCCCTGATTGACTGAGAGCAGGTCGAGGCGAGCTGGAAGCTGCCGCGGAGTCCTGGAGCTGAGACTGAGGAGATCTGGGTACCAGAACTGGCGAGGCCAGTCTGGGGCTATCAGAATCACCTGCGCCTTGTCCCTCCTGCCTTGAGAAGCACCTTGTGGATCAAGGGAAATGGGGGAAAGGCATAGAAGAGGCCCGGGGTCCACTGCCTCGAGAAGGCATCCCTCGGCAGCGAGCTCTGCTAAGGGGGGCGGGCATGGAACAGCCTCAGCTTCGCGTTCTCCTTGGAGGCAAACAGGTCCACCTGAGGTGTGCCCCAATGGGAGAACAGATGCTGTGTTACCTCCGGCAGGAGAGACCACTCATGGGATGCAGCCCCTATCCGGCTTAGGGCATCGGCCAGGGTGTTGGAGGCTCCTGCCACATGAATGGCTAGGAGATCCGCCTCCAGGCTGCGCATGAGTGACCAAATGCGGAGAGCTTCCTTGCATAGAAGCATGGACCGCGTCCCGCCCTGGCGGTTTAGATAGTACATGGTCGTGGTGTTGTCCGTCTGGACTCGGACCACTTGACCCCGGAGGAACGGAGCAAAGGCGGTGAGAGCTAGGCGGACGCTCGGAGCTCCAGCAGGTTGATGTGGCATCGGGACTCCGCGGGACCAGAGGCCGTGAGCCAGTGTTCACCCAGATGGGCACCTCAACCCATCAGAGAGGCATCGGTCGATAGAGACCGTCGGCTCGGGCGGACGAGCAGGATGCCCTCCTGCAAATGACCTGGAGCGATCCACCACTGGAGGCGTTCACATCCCCTAATACCGACACAAGCTGGTCAAGGATGCTAGCGTTGTGACCATTGACTGGCCAGTCCCCATTGAAGGGCGCATGTTCCAGCGGGCCCAGCGGACACGCTGGTGCAGGCCGCCATGAGACCCAGGGCGCAGGAAGTCCGGGCAGGCGCATTGCCCAACCAGAAATGATTGGGCAAAGGAGGAAAGAACCTCGGCCCTGTCCGCGGGGCGCGCTCTGGCTCGAGAGAGTCGAGCTGCGCCCGATGAACAGAATCACCTGCTTGGCTCGAGGTTCGACTTGGCCTCGTTGATAAGGAGGCCCAGTTGAGAAGCAGACCTGGAGGCCAGATCTCTGGACCACTCCACCTCCTGCCTGGAGGGGCTGCTATCAGCCAGTCGTCCAGGTAAGGTACACCCGGACCCTCGGCACAGGAATGCTGTCACCACTGCCATGCATTTGGTGAAGACCCTGGGAGCTGGAGACAAGCCGAAGGGCATGGCTCGGGAACTTCGAAAGGATCCTTCCGTTCGGGCGAAGGAATCTCTGGTGAGAGCCGGACGGATAGGGCGTGAAAAAAGCGCGTCCTGCAAGTCCAGAGAGCAGAACCACACGCCGCGTTCCAAGGATGGTATTATCTGAGCCAGAGTGACCATCCTGAAGGTTCGAGACCTTAGGAACTTGTTTAGGTCGTGTAGGTCGAGAATGGGGCGCCAGCCCCCCGTCCGTTTCGGAACCAGGAAGTACCTGGACACAAACCCTGGGTCTGAGGGGGGGTCCGCTACCACCCTGATCACCTCCTTTCGGAGGAGGAGAGCGATGTCAGCTCGACGAGCCGACAGTGAGGCTACGGACCCCGAGGCCCCCCGAGGTGCGACGGCTCTGAAGGGTGGGGCTTGCTCGAATTCCAGAGGCAGGCCTTTTCCCACCACCTCCAGTACCCACCTGTCCGTGGTAACAGCGGACCAGGCGGAAAGGAAGTGTCGGAGCCGTCCCCCCACGGGGGGAACCAGGGGTAAGGTGACGGGGATGGGGGCGACACCCCTCAGCCCGTCACTGGGCAGGCCTGGAGGAGGGACCGGCCGAGGGACCTCCTGGGCCTTTTCCTCCCTGTCTCCTGTTAGAGGAAGCCCCGGCGGCTTGGGTTTGGGATGCCAAGAGCCCATGCTGGCCCTGGCATTGCTGGGCCGGCGCGCCGGGGCTAGAAGGACCAAAGGGCTTAGGCTGTGGTTTAAGGCCTTGTCCTTCTGAGCGGAAGAGACCCGAGTCCAAGGTAGCATTGGACTTCCTGATCCTCTGCAGGTGACCTTCCACCCCAGGGCCGAAGAGGTCAGTCCCCAAAAAGGGAACATCCGCCAACTTGTGCTGGGTATCCGAAGTAAAGGTGGATATCCTCAGCCAAGCCCGTCGACGCATAGCCACTGCGGCCGCCACCGACCTGGTACATGAGTCCCCAATATCTAAAGCAGTCTGGAGCTGCTGTTTGGCCACTGCCCTGCCCTGGTCCCGCACCTGCTTGACCGTAGTCTGCAGATCCACGGGAAGATGAGGGATGACCTCATCCAGGGAGCCCAACAGGGCATGAGAAAAATGTGCCATGAGGGCCGCGAACTGGCCTGCGAGCCGAGAAGAGACGCAGCATAGACTTTCGCCCGACATAATCCAATTTCTTGGATTCCTTGTCGGGAGGTTTATCCCATCCTGGCGTTGCCCGGTGCGCCGAACGCTGTCGGTAACCAACCCCTCAGCAGAGGGTGCTCAAGCGGACAGGAACGGTAGGGACGCATACTTCCTGGCCATCCTGGCCGAGCGCAGGACAGGAAGCAGGCGCCAAAGCTCAAGGCCGGACCACTGTGGCCTCGGCCACGGAAAAGCCTCCGTTGGAGAATCCTCGGTCCAGAATCTCCGTGAGGATACCAAGCCCGTTTGAAAACGGGTTCGAGCTTCATCCCGGTGGACTCCGAGATGAGCCGAAGCAGTCCTAGGAAGGACGACGGACTATCGTCCATTGACTGTCCTCCTGAGGACTCCAAGTCTAGTCGCTTGGAGAAAAGGAGGAATTATCCTCGGACTCGGACGGGTCCTCGAAAACTGCCTCTGGCCTGAGCCACCCTCTACCGCGAGGTCGGTCGGGAGTGAGGGTAACAGACAGCCTATGGGGTAGACCCTTAGCCGACCGAGAATCCTGGTCAGGCCCCAAATAGTGGCTGTGGAGGTGGAGGTTCCACGAATCGGTGGAGCAACTGGTTTTGGCGAACAACGGCCTGGGTACAGGCTCCTCGGGTAAGTCGAGGGTTGTGTCGGCCGCTCCAGTGACAACCATTAATGGCGGGGAACGACTGCGTTGGCTTATTCCGGTCAGGAGGAACTGTTGCCACATGGGTCCTCGTACCCGTCGGTAACTTCGCGAAGCCTCCCTGCATCGAGGGCGAGAGGCGGCGACGCGCGCTTACCAGCGGTGCCGGGCCGAGACCGCCTATGGCCGGCGGGATCGGCTGGACGCGAAGAGTCCGAGACCGAGAGCCTCGGCTTTTCGATGGGGTCGCGAAGTGTCGGCCGGGAACGGCACTCGCCCGCTCGGAGGGTTCATCCGAGGGCTCCGAACGGAGGCACAGGCAAGCCACGGGATCCTCAACTCCCCGGGAGGCACCGGGAGAGGAGTCTCGGCTTCAATAGGCGACAACCCGTCCAACGGATCGAGAAAAATCTCGACTTCGTCGACGGGAGTCTCAGTCAACTGACCTGACGGGGACACCGTGAGACCAGTGGCTGAAGCAGAGCGGTCGACCGAAGTCGGCCAGTCGGCGACTTCAGGAGAGGGACCTTTCCCTCCCAAGAGCGTCGATGGAGGATTACCTTTGTCCCTCTTTTGGACCGAGAAAAGGTCCAGCAGGCGTTAGCCCTTCTCCTTTAGTGGAGAGGACAGACAAAGCTCCTTAAAGGAGCTGTGTAGGAAGAACCCAGAGAGGCGGGATAAATACGCGGCCGAGGAAGATCTGACCGCGCGCCTCCTCTTGAGGCGATCATCTGCTCGAGCTGATCCGCCGGGCCCCGCCGCCCGCGGACACCGCCGACGGGCCTCCTTAGACTTACGGAGAAGCGCGCTTCTCGGGGCGGCCCAGATGCAGCCGGGCAGCACGGTCTTCGAGGACGTAGGCATAAAAGGAAGAGCACAAGTCGCAGTCCCGCGTGGTCATGCTCAAGGCCAAACAGTAGACACACGGGAGTGTGGATCCGTCCGAGACATCTTCGATTCGCAGGGGCATCTCCAAAACCGAGTCGATTTGTCCATCGTAGCTGCGTAGGGATCAAGACTGAAGTCTTTTAGCAAAAACTTTCAAATTGCAAAACGGAAGAAATAGGAACCAGTCTCAAACGCAGCGTTAAGGAGAGGAACCTGAGCTTCAAGCGGTAAGGAAGATCTGGCGTCATGGGCGCGGCCGAGAGTTATACCACCCGGTGGGTGGGAGGAGCCAGCTGAAGACCTTCCGCAAAATTTAAAGCGCAAGGATACCTGCCAATAAGTGTGGATGAACAACATATCCATGTCCCTAGAAAAACAGGTTACTCACCTGTAACAGTAGTTCTAGGAGTGGTATATGTTGTTCATCCAAACAATCTGGCAGTGTCCTTTCTCCTTTAAATCCTGCTGGAAAGTCTTCAAGCTGGCTCCTCCCACCCACCCGGGTGGTAACTCCTCTAGCACCGCCCCGTGATGCCAGTTCTTGCCCGCTGGAAGCATACCTGTGTGCCACTGCCAGGGGAGGTCGGATGGGTCTGCATGGATGAACAACATATACCACTCCTAGAACTACTGTTACAGGTGAGTAACCTGTTTTTCTAGGGATGTAGATATGTTGTTCTAGCCACACAATCTGGCAGACTTCTAGCAGTTCTCCAGGAGGAGGGAGGCAAGGCGCACACCCCCTACTTAGGGAACAGCAATTGGAGAACTGAGGCCCAAAAACCAGCATCCTGGCATGACTCTAGGTCAATGTGGTAATGAGAAATGAAGGTGTGTGCTGACCTCCAGGTAGCAGCCCTGCAGATTTCCTGGATAGGGACATCCCTGGAAGTAGCCACCGAGGCAGCGGTATGGTGGGTGGAATGAGCCCGTAGCCCTATGGGAGGCTCCCTACCCACCAACCTATAGCAGAGATCAACACAGGACACAATCCACCTGCAAATCATCTGCTTGGCTGCCAGACTGCCAGGTGCAGCTTCAGCGTAGGTGACAAACAGCTGGCAAACCTCTCCCCGAACTCCAGCCCTGCACTCCTTACAGTAAACGAGCGCTCACCTCAGGTCCAGAGTATAGAACCTGTGCTTGGCTTCTGAGGTGTGATTGGTGAAATACACTAGATATTAATCACCTGGTTAAGGTGGAAATCTGACACAACCTTCGGGAGGAACTTCGGATTGGGGCACAGGAAGACCAGGTAAGAAGACTCCACCGAGGGTGCCTGGAGTTCCCCGATCTCTCTGGCTGACGTGATAGCCACCAGGAAGGCAGTCTTCCACAACAGGTGTGACATCTCACACCTGTGCATTGTGCCAAAACCAGCAGTAGATCCCAAGGTGGTGGTTCTTACACCAAAGGGGAAATTTGGTCCAAGCCCTTAAAAAAGCACCAGACCACCTTCTCCTGTGCCGACTGCTGACCAGCCCATGCCCGGTAAGCAGAGATGGCTGCCAGGTGTACCTTGCAGGTCGTCGACCGGTGGCCCCCTTTGGAAAGGGATCAAAGGTAGTCGAGAATGTCAGCCACCGGACAAGCCAAAGGGTCCAGCCCTTTGCCCTAACACCAATGGAGAATCTCTTCCATTTGAAGGCATAACATTTTCGGGTTGATTCCTCCAAGATGCGTCAACAGCACTGAGCACATCTTTGGAGAGAGACCCACAGCCTGGAACTCTAGCTGCTCATGTACCAGGCTGTCAGGTGCAAGGATTGAAGGTCTAGGTAGAGTACCTTCCCCGGATTGACTGAGAGCAGGTCTGGGCATGGTGAGAGATGCCTCAGGGGTCTGTTGCTGAGGCTGAGGAGATCTGGGTACCAGAACTGGTGTGGCCAGTCTGGAGCCACAAGGATGACCTGTGTCTTGTCTCTCCTGACCTTGAGCAGAACTTTGTGGATCAGGGGAAATGGAGGGAAGGCGTAGAGAAGACCTGGGGTCTAGGGCCTCAAAAAGGCATCCCCCTGCAGTGTTCCCTGCTGAGGGGCAGGCACAATACAGCCTCAGCTTGGATTTCTCCCTGGAGGCAAATAGGTCCACCAGAGGTTTGCCCCATTGGGAGAACAAGAGCTGCACTTCCTCGGGATGAAGAGACCACTCTTGTGATGCCTTGCCCACCTGACTGAGGGCATCTGCAAGCTGGCTGGAGGCACCAGCCACATGAATGGCCAGGAAGTATGCCTCCCAGATTGCACGAGTGTTCAGATGTGGAGGGCTTCCCTGCACAGTGGAAGGGAGTGCATCCCACCCTCTTTGTTGAGGTAGTACATGGTCATGGTGTTGTCCGTCTGGACCAGCACCACTTGACCCCTGAGGTATGGAGCGAAAGTGGCTAGTGCTAGCCAAACTGCCCCGAGTTACAGCAGGTTGATGTGACATCGGTACTCCAAAGGGGACCAGAGCCCGTGGACTCTGTGATCCCCCAGGTGGCTCCCCAGCCCATAAGGGAGGTGTCTGTTGTCAGGTTGACCGTCGGCTCTGGGCAGACAAACAGGATACCCTCTTGCAGATGTTCTGGGCTTAGCCACCACTGTGGCGCATCCCACATCCGCTGGGTCACCATGAACAACTGGTCGAAGTGACCCCTGCACTCAGACCACGGGCCGGCCAGCTTCCACTGCAGGGGGTGCATTCTCCAGCAGGCCCATTGGACCATGCTGGTGCAGGTTGCCATGTAACCCAAGAGGTGCAGGAGGTCCCGAGCAGGGTACGACTGCCCAACCCGAAATGATCGGGTAAAGGAGGTAAAGAGCCTCCGCCCTGTCCGCTGGAAGCCGAGCACTGGCTCTGCAAGAGTCGAGCTCTGCCCCGATGAAGTGAATCACCTGAGAAGGCATAAGTTCCAATCTGGCCTCATTGACCAAGAGGCCCAGAGAGCTGCAGGGCTGGAGGGCCAGGTCCCTGGACCACTCTATCTCCTGCCTGGAGGGACCAGCAATGAACTAGTCATCCAGGCAGGGGCATACCTGGACTCCCCAGTGCCTCAGGTGGGCAGCCACCATGGCAATGCACTTGGTGAAGACCCTGTGCACCAAGGACAGGCAGAATGGCATGGCCTGGAATTCGTAGAGGGTGCCCTCCACCCAAAAGCAGAGGAACCGCCAGTGGAACGGATGGATTAGGACACAGAAGAATGCATCCTGAAGATCCAGAGAGCAGAACCACATGCCCTGCTCCAAGGATGGTATGATCTGGTCCTGAAGGTGCAGGACCTGAGGAATTTGTTCAGGTCATGCAAATCTAGTATGGGGCACCAGCAGCCCCCCCCCCCCATCCGTTTGGAGATCAGGAAGTACCTGGACACAAACCCTGGATGCTGTGGAGGGTCCGGGACTGGAGCTACCACCTCCTTGAGTAGGAGCTGGGCAATGTCCCAAAGGGCAGACTGAACGTCGACAAACAGCATGCCTTCCCATGGGGCGCGGGCTCGGCTAGGAGGGTACTGCTCAAATTCCAGACGCAGACCCTGACCGATCACTTCAAGAACCCACCTGTCCATTGTGACAGTGGACCAGGCAAAAACGAAGTGGTGGAACCGGCCCCAATGGGAGGACCCAGGGGGTGCAGGATGGGAGTAGGGAGAGCACCCCCCCCGTCCCATCACTGGGCAGCCTTGGAAGCAGAGGAGGATCTGGCTGAGGAGCCACCGGATTCCCGACCCCCTGGCTTCTGGATGACTGAGGCCACAGACCTGGGTCTTGGACGCGAGGTCTGCTGCTGACCAGCCTGCGGTTGGGCAGATTTGGTTGCAGGAACTGAGGCAGGCTGAAAGGTCTTCTTCCTGGTGGACTTGGAGCCTTTCTGGTCCTTTTGAGCAGACGTCACCGAGTCCAGGGTAGCACTGAACTTCTTGATCCTGGTGAGATGCCCTTCCATGCCAGGGCCGAATAAGTCGATCCTCAAGAAGGGCATGTCTGCCAACTTGTGCTGTGTATCTGCGGTGAACGTGAAGATACACAGCCAAGCCCTGCGGTGCATGGCAACTGCCATGGCCATAGAGGGGGCACAGGAATCGCCAATGCCCATGGCAGTCTGGAACTGTTGCTTCGCTACGGCATGGCCTTGGTCACGAACTTGCTTGATGGTAGTCTGCAAGTCTGCAGGGAGGTGGGGAAGCACCTCATCCAAGGACCCCAGAAGGGCATGCGTAAAGTTGGCCATCAGGATAGCCGAACTGGCTTGCCTGAAGTGGAGCGAAGAGGCGACATACATCTACTTGGCAGTGGTCCAATTTTTTGGACTCCTTGTCAGAGGGCTTGTCCACATCCCCCACATTGCCCATGCACTGGAAAACTGAGCTGGCCACCAGCCACTTGGCTGAGGGGTGCTCAGTAAACCCTGAGAGGGAAGTGGTAGGGACTGCATATTTGCGGGCCACCTGGGCCGAGGGGGCTGGGCAAGAAGCCAGGTTTTACCACATATCCAAGGCAGGAATGAGGATAGCATCCTGGACTGGGAAGGTGTCCATTGGGTAGTCACCCTGGGTCCAAAATCTTGGTCAAAGGGTACCTTTCCATCTTCTGCATGGGCTCCAATTGGAGACCCGTGGACTTGGAGATCAGGCAGAAAAGACCCATAAATGAAGTAGGGCCCTGCTCTGTGGAGAGATCTTCAGCTGACTCCACATCCACCGGGTGGGAGTGAAGACAGGAACCCTCAGATTCTGAGGAGTCATGAAAAAAAGGCCTACCGCCCATGTCACTGCTCACCGGCCAGGGGCGGGCGGGAGTGAGTAACTCTGAGCCAAAGGGAAAGCATTTTCTCGGGCTGAGCATCCTTGGATGGGACGCCATCCTTTGGCACAACGGGCAGCAGCTACACCACTATCGGTGGAGAAGCAGGCGTTGGCTGCGCTGGGACCATCCGAACCGGCACCTGCCAGGATGGGGTCTGCTGTGGCTCTGGTGATGGCAACATAGTTATGGACGGATTGGGCACCAAAGGTGGCATAGCCTGAGAAAATAAGAGCTGTTGCCACATGAATGCCTCACAGCACCGACGCAGCTTATGCCTGTACCTCTCCTCACCCAAGGAGGATGAGGATGACCAGTGGCAGCATCACTTGCCCAAGCACTTAGAGCGTGAACGCTGAGGATGGCGCGGGCTGCCAGAGTCCGGGCTACCAGAGTGGGACCTTGGCTGATGCCGAGGGGACCTGTGTGGCCGATCAGAGGGAGTAGTCAAGTGCCGACCCATCCTCGGGTTGGGAAGCTCTGGAGTGGGGGCGGTGGGACAGTAGCCTGCCCCATCCCCCCTCCCTCTGAGAGAACCGGAGTCCTCGACAGAGAGGTGTCCACCTCCTCCGAAGAAACGATCAGCTCGACCACCTCGAGAAAAACCTCAGCTGGGGAGTTAGCTCGATCTACAACCAACTGGCCTGACAGGGGTACCATGGAGCCGGCAGCCAAAGTAGGAGCCTCTGCTGAAGCCTGAAGCTCCGAAGAAATGTGCAAATCAGAGGCCCGAGAGCACTTCCAATACAACGAACGTCGATGAGACCACTTCCTGGCCTCTTTCTCCCTGGAGTCCTTGGATTTCTTTGATCTTCTGGAGCCCGAGAGGCTTTCTCCAAAGGTAGGCAAAGGTTGGCAGAGTTCCTGGAATGCACCTAAAAAAGACATGCCCACATGAAGAGGCATGAAGGCTGAGGAGGACAGCGTCGTGACCCGAGCCGCCTCCTCCTTCATGTCGAGCCAAGCTCTGCCCCAATGAAGCACATCACCTGAGAAGGCACGAGTTCCAACTTGGCCTTGCTGATCAAGAGGCCCAGCTGGGAGCAGGTCTGGAGGGCCTGGTCCCTGGACCTCTCCACCTCCTGCTGGGTGGGACCTGCTAAGAGCCGCTCATCGAGGTTAGGGGTAAATTCTGACCTCCCGACGCCTGAGATGGGCTGCCACCACTGCGATGCATTTGGTGAAGACCCGTGGGGCCGATGATAGGCTGAACGGCATGGCTCAGAACTCGTATAGGGTCCCTTTGGCTCTGCAGAGGAGGAACCGCCAATGAGACGGACAGATTGGGACATGAAAGAACGCGTCCTGCAGATCCAGTGAACAGAACCATATGTTTCACTCCAAGGATGGTATGATCTGGGACAGAGTGACCATCCGAAAGGTGCGTGACCTAAGATACTGATTCAGGTCGTGCAGATCTAGAATGGGGCGCCAGCACCCCGTCCGTTTGGGCACCAGGAAGTACCCGGAGACAAAGCCTGGGTCTGCTGGAGAATCCGCTGCTGGAGCTACTGCCTTCTTGAGGAGAAGCTGAGTGATGTTGTCTCGGACAGCCGACTGTGTATGAACGGATACTCCTTCCTCCCAAGGGGCGCGGGCTCGGCTTGGAGGGTGCTGCTCGAATTCCAGAGGCAGTTCCTGACTGACCACTTCCAAGACCCACCTGTCCGTGGTGATAACGGACCAGGTGGAAAGAAAGTGGTGGAGCTGGACCCCCATGGGAGGACCCAGAGTTGGCGTGACGGGAGAGGGGGTGGCAGTCCCTGCCCCGCGTCACTGAGCAGGCTTGGAGGAGGATCCAGGACCTGAACCTCGGCCTCCTTTTCAGGCCTGGGAAGGTCCGGGCTTGGGCCGGGGCTGCCAAGCTTGAGCCTGCTGCTATTGTTGCTGCTGCCCTCCTAGAAAGAAGGGTTGCTGTGCTGCAGGGGAAGAGTGCTGAAAAGCCTTCTTCTTCTTCTGCTGTTTCTTGCTTGAAGAACCTTTAGCAGAAGCAGCGTCCAAGGTGGCACTGGACTGCTCAATACACTGAAGGTGACCAGCCACACCTGGGCCAAAAAGGTCGGTGCCCAGGAAAGGCACACTGGCTAGTTTGTGCTGAGTATCTGCCAGGAAAGAAGAGAGTCTCAGCCAAACCCTGCAATGAGAGGCAACTGCAGCTGCCATCGAGCAGGCATAAGAATACCCAATGTCCAGGGTTGTCTGAAGCTGTTGTTTGGCAACAGCCCGGCCCTGATCCTGGACCTGCTTGATCGTGATCTGCATGTCCGCAGGGAGGTGTGGGAGGACTTCATCCAAGGACCCCAACAGGGCATGGAAGAAGTGTGCCATGATGACGTCCGAACTTGCCTGACGAAGGCCTAAAGATGAGGCTGCATAGACCTTTCGAGCCAAATGATCCAAGAGTTTGGATTATTTTTCAGGAGGTCGGTCAGTGTCGGCAGAACTGCCAGTACGCTTGAACACAGAGGCAGTCACCAGGCTCTCGGCCGAAGGGTGCTCTGTGAACCCCATAAGGGACCCCATGGGCACCACATACTTGCGGGCCATGCGGGCAGATGAACTGGACAGAAGGCAGGGCGCTGTCAAAGTTCTAAGGCCAGGCCAACTTTGGCCTCAGCCACAGGAAAGGCCACTGTCGGGGTATCCCCTCTCTTGAGGATGTCCATGAAAGGGTACTCCGCCTTTTTCTGTATAGGTTCCAGGGGCATCCCTGTAGACTCAGAGATGAGGTGAAGAATGCCCTGAAAGGAAGAAGGACCTTCCTCCGTCTCTAGCCCACCAGCCGATTTGTCATCCCCGGGATGAGAATGTAGGCCAGTCTCATCCGAATCCGAGAAATCCGGATACAACGGTCGACTGCCCAGGTCACCTTCGACCCGCCAAGTGCGGTCCGGGGTGACAGTGACCAAAAGACGCCGAGGAAGGCCGGTGTCTGGTCTATCTTCCTTAGAAGGAGTCCCTTCCACAGGCTTCTTGGGTGGTGGTTCCATCATGATCAGTGGAGAGACCGGTTTAGGCCAAACAGGAGGTTTCACTGGCTCCGCGGGTGGAGGAGCCGACTTAATTGGCTCCGAAGGAGTAGGCTTCGGCCTGGGAGGCGAAAGCCAAGTAATGGCCGGGGCAGAAGCCGGGGTTGGCTTGTGCCCGGACAAAATCAGCTGTTGCCACACGAGGTCCTCGTAGTGCTGACGGAGTTTCTGCCGGAGCCTCTCCTCATCCGAGGAAGATGAGGACGACCAGTGGCGTCGCCTCTTTTTTGAGCACTTGTGGCTCTTCCTCGGCCTGTCGGTTGAGGGAGTCCTAGACCTCGATTGAGTTCGGACAGGCCGATTCGGTCACTTGGGAGACACCGGCGGGACCGGTGATTTCCCAGAGTTGGGGACCACTTCCTTGATGTGATTCCCAGCGGGCTGGGTCTCCTCGTCAGGGAAAGAAAGGACCGGAGTCCGATTGAGAGAATCATTGACTGGAGACAGCGATAATGGGTCGATTGGGTCGATGATTATTTCAACCTCGTCAATTGCCACTTTGGTCAACTGGCCAGACGGCAAAGCCGAGAAGCCAGCGGCCGAAGAGGCAATTTCGACCGAAGTCGAGACTACCGGTTCTTGGGACCGAGATCTCTCCCGATCCCAAGAATATCTTTGCCGAGATGAAGATGATCCCGGATTCTTTTCCCTCTTACGGGACCAAGAGCAGTGCATCCCAGTAGGACCCTCTGCCTTAGTCAGAAAAGACTGGCACAACTCTTGGAAGGAACCCGAGAAGGTGGAGCCCAGGTTGAGTGGAACATAGAAGTACCAAGAGGAAGATTCCATAACACGAGCCGCTTCCTCCTTGAAGGCTTGCATGTGTTCCAATTGCTCGGCGGACCCCGCGGCTGTGGAAACCACCCTCCGAGCCTGCTTTGATTTCACCAGAAGGTTCCATTTTTTCTGCCTTCCCAACTTCAGGCATGCAACAAAGTCGCAGAGGACGTTAGGGTGAACTGCAAGACAAAAATCGCACTTTGAGGTGTCATGGTTGACACCCAAGCAATAGATGCACGCGGTGTGGGGATCGGTACGCAGCATTTTGTGCTGGCAGTATAGCCTAGAGGTTAGACGAACGAGGTGTGAACGAGCTTGGCACATCCAGCAGACTAGACTTGAGTTTGATTCTCACAACCTCCACTTGCATACTGTGTGACTCTGAGCAAGTCACTTAACTGCCCAGTGCTCCCAGTTTGCCCCTGAAAACAGGCACTTGTGCCTAGTGGGCCTAACCCAGTTACCAAAGACTAAAATAAAAAAATAAATGAAATAAATTTTCTGGCCGCATAAACACCGACGAAATCCGGGGGAAGACTTGTCTTCCATAATCAAAGATAAGCAGTCACGATCACTAATGTGAACTAGACAAATTTTTGGAATAATCGAAGGTTTTGAAGCCAGGGCCTACAAAATGCAGGATCACAAAGGAGGCAAACTGAATCTTCCAGCGGAAAGGAATATTTAGCGTCATGGGGCGGAGCCGAGGGTTATACCACCCGATTGGGTGGGAAGAGCCAGCTTAAAGACTTCCGGCGATCCTTAAAGGGGAAAGGGACATGCCAATAAGTGTGTGGATGAACAACATATCCACAATCCTAGAAAAGGTATTTCTAGCAATGTTTTAAAAATAAACACCAAAATCTAGGTAAACGGGTCCCATTTACCTAGGTTCAGGTGTATGTTTTTTTTAAATATTATCATTTGTATGTATTTTATATTTTCAAGGTTTGTGAGTTAAAATAAAATAAACAAAAGATGGCGGCCATCATGATCGGTATTTTTTTCCCCACACAATCGGTACTTTTTTCCCCACACGACAAGTAAATTGTGAAAATAAGCGCTCACAACAGTTTTTTTTCAGTGTACTGTGCATGTCTCCATTATCAAAACAATCCTTATAACTCTGGAACTGTATAATATTTTGTCACCAAGCCTTCGAAAGGCACACCCTTGGCATAGGCCCCTTCAACCCTGAAAATTTAATGAACAAATTCCACACCATCTAGGCCATAGGTGAGAGAAAAAATATGTAATGTTAAGTACTGGGAAACTGTAGGTTTTTTTCTGTTTTTTTGGCACTCTGTTTCTCGAAAACCGAACAAGATGCTGTCACAAAACGTTTCACATCTTGAGACTCTGACAGCCTGACCACACAAAGCTATGGCAAATTTTGGGCTATTTCATCAAATGATGCCAAACTTATTAAGCTGCAAAAATTAGAGTTTAACATTAAACAGTCTAATCAACCCTAACTATAGGGGCACTACCATGTCCCTATCGTATTTCTTGTTTAAAACTGTGAACAGTGTAATATGTCAAAAACTACTTATTGTGAGCCCATGTACTGTGGGCAGTTCTATTCGTGCAGTTCTTGTTTCTACCCTGTCTCCCAACCACCGATGATGCTCTTAAATAGCATAAGTCCTCCATGTGCCTCGACCCTTATAACCCATCCATTCCACCTGTCCCTCACAGGATAGCCATAATCTCAAACTGCATTTCCCATTTTCTCCACCCCTGCCCTCCATACACCTGTGCCGTTTGCTTACTCTGTTCAGTGTCAGGTGGCCCAGAGCCATCAGTTACTAAAAACATGATTTCCCCAATAATTCATCAGGAAAGGAGTGGCAGTATGGAGGGATGTATGGGTGCCCATCCAGTACACCATGGTGCCATGGGTTTGATGTGTGTGCGCACGAATGTAACAAGTGGGGAGCATGAAGAGGGACTTTGGCAGATGGCTGCAGTCAGTAGTGCACGTGCAAACACCGAAGTGGCACAGTGAAGACAGGAAGTCAGGGTGCTTCGAAGGAAGGAGGAGGGGGCCACTAGAGGGCATGGGTGGAAGCTGAAGGGGGGAAGATTCAGGGGAGAAAGGAGGAGGTGCTACTTCACTGAGAGGGTGGTGGAGCCATGGAATGCGCTGCCTAGGGGGCTGGTGGAGGCAGAGACAGTGGAGGGGTTCAAGAGGGGGTGGGACAGGTACAGGGAAGGGTTCTGAAGCAAAATCCAATGCAGCAAGAATATCCGGAACTGGGAAGGGAGAAGCCAGAGAAGGCGAGGGAGGCAGCAAGGTCAGCACCCAGGGTGGGGGCTGACCAAATGAGCAGACACGAAAGACCGTTAGGCCTATTCTGCTGGCATTTTAGTATGTAAGTGCCACAACAGCATCATCAGGCAGAGGCAGAGTCCTGTCAGGAGCTGGATGAGAAAGAAGAGGAGAATGCTGGCATCAAACTGCAGAAGAAGAGCGCGGATCACCCACATGAGGAGTTAGGAGAATGGAGCAGGGCTCCCTGTCTGAGTCTTGGTGCCAAGAAAGGGCAGGCAGTGACACAGTGTGACTGTGTGTGTGGTGGGGGGGTAGTGGCAAAGCTGATAACTGAAGGGGCAGTGACACAGCTGGTAATAAGGTAATGATATAGCTGGTAAGGGTGAGCAGTGAGATGGCTGGTAGCTGGATGGAGCAGTGATATGTTGGTAATGAGAGCGGGCAGTGACTGCGGGCAAGGAGGTGAGGCAGTGACACAGCTAACAGACAGTGAGAGGCACAGTGACACAGCTGACAGACAGAGAAGGGCACAGTGACACAACTAACAGACAGTGAGGGGCACAGTGACACAGCTGACAGAGAGTGAGGGGCACAGTGACACAGCTGACAAACAGTGAGAGGCACAGTGACAGCTGACAGACAGTGTGGGGCACAGTGACACAGCTGACAGACAGTGAGAGGCACAGTGACACAGCAAACAGACAGTGAGGGGCACAGTGACACAGCTGACAGACAGTGGCGGGCACAGTGACACAGCTGACAGTGAGAGGCACAGTGACACAGCAAACAGACAGTGAGGAGCACAGTGACACAGCTGACAGACAGTGAGAGGCACAGTGACACAGCTGACAGACAGTGAGAGGCACAGTGACACAGCTGACTGACAGTGAGGGGCACAGTGACACAGCTGACTGACAGTGAGGGGCACAGTGACACAGCTTACAGTGAGAGACACAGTGACACAGCAAACAGACAGTGAGAGGCACAGTGACACAGCAAACAGACAGTGAGGGGCACAGTGACAGAGCTGACAGTGAGAGGCACAGTGGCACAGCTGACAGACAGTGAGGGGCACAGTGACACAGCTGACAGTGAGGGGCACAGTGACAGCTGACAGACAGTGAAGGGCACAGTGACACAGCTGGCAGACAGTGAGAGGCACAGTGACACACCTGACAGACAGTGAGAAGCACAGTGACACAGCTGACAGACAGTGAGGGGCACAGTGACACAGCTGACAGACAGTGAGAGGCACAGTGACACAGCTGACAGACAGTGAGGGGCACAGTGACACAGCTGACAGACAGTGAGGGGCACAGTGACAGAGCTGACAGTGAGAGGCACAGTGGCACAGCTGACAGACAGTGAGAGGCACAGTGACACAGCTGACAGACAGTGAGGGGCACAGTGACACAGCTGACAGTGAGGGGCACAGTGACAGCTGACAGACAGTGAAGGGCACAGTGACACAGCTGGCAGACAGTGAAGGGCACAGTGACACAGCTGGCAGACAGTGAGAGGCACAGTGACACACCTGACAGACAGTGAGAAGCACAGTGATACAGCTGACAGACAGTGAGGGGCACAGTGACACAGCTGACAGACAGTGAGGGGCACAGTGACACAGCTGACAGTGAGAGGCACAGTGACACAGCTGACAGACAGTGAGAGGCACAGTGACACAGCTGACAGACAGTGAGAGGCACAGTGACACAGCTAACAGACAGTGAGGGGCACAGTGACACAGCTGACAGTGAGAGGCACAGTGACACAGCAAACAGACAGTGAGGGGCACAGTGACACAGCTGACAAAGTGAGAGGCACAGTGACACAGCTAACTTGAGAGTAAGGGGCACAGTGACACAGCTGACTTGAGAGTGAGGGGCACAGTGACATAGCAAACAGACAGTGAGGGGCACAGTGACACAGCTGACAGACAGTGAGGGGCACAGTGACACAGCTGACAGTGAGAGGCACAGTGACACAGCTGACAGTGAGGGGCACAGTGACACAGCTGACAGTGAGGGGCACAGTGACACAGCTGACAGACAGTCCGGGGCACAGTGACACAGCTGACAGACAGTGAAGGGCACAGTGACACAGCTGGCAGACAGTGAGAGGCACAGTGACACAGCTGGCAGAGAGTGAGGGGCACAGTGACACAGCTGACCGTGAAAGGCACAGTGACACAGCTGACAGACAGTGAGGGACAGCGGGACACAGTGACACAGCTGACAGTGAGGGGCACAGTAACACAGCTGACAATGAGGGGCACAGTAACACAGCTGACGGACAGTGAGAGGCACAGTGACACAGCTGACTGAGAGTGAGGGGCACAGTGACACAGCTGACAGACAGTGAGAGGCACAGTGATACAGCAAACAGACAGTGAAGGGCACAGTGACACAGCTGACAGTGAGAGGCACAGTGACACAGCCGACAGACAGTGAGGGGCACAGCTGACAGTGAGGGGCACAGTGACACAGCTGACAGTGAGAGGCACAGTGACACAGCTGACAGTGGGGGCACAGTGACATAGCTGACAGACAGTCAGGGGCACAGTGACACAGCTGACAGACAGTGAAGGGCACAGTGACACAGCTGACAGACAGTGAGAGGCACAGTGACACCTGACAGAGAGTGAGGGGCACAGTGACACAGCTGACAGTGAAAGGCACAGTGACACAGCTGACAGTGAGGGACACAGTGACACAGCTGACAGTGAGGGGCACAGTAACACAGCTGACAATGAGGGACACAGTGACAGCTGACAGTGACAGGCACAGTGACACAGCTGGCAGACAGTGAGGGGTACAGTGACACAGCTGACAGTGAGGGGCACAGTGACACAGCTGACAAATAGTGAGGGGCACAGTGACACAGCTGACAATAAGGGGTCCAATGACACAGTTGGAAATGCAAGGGCAATGAGGTTGTATCAACACAACTGGTAATGGGTGGGGGGCAAGCACCCAGCAGGTAACAGAGAGAGTGATGGCTGGTATGGGTGGGTGGGAGGCAGTACATTACTTCTGCAATGCACCTTCCCCCACCAAAGAAAGGAATTTTGTTTTATATTGCGTCTTTCATTCAAACTGTAACCAAAAGTGCTTTACAATCCAGGAGAGGAAGGGAAGAGAACTGCCGCTGTTTTTAGTGCACATGACAATTCAAAAAGCACTAAAACAGACTACAGATAGATTAGAGAGATTACGCACTGCGAGGTTAAGTGATTGTGCAGGGCCACACAGTGAGTAACAGTTGTAGAATTCAAACCTGGGCCTACAGATTCCAAGCTACATGTGCTAACCACTAGCCTAAACATGCACCTCTCACCACCCAGCAGATCCCAGGGTTGAAAAAACACTATTTGATCTCAAACCAGTGTCTTCTGTGACATAATAGGGTGCTGATGCTGTAACACTGGTCCAGCTGAACTGGTTACATTACAAAACCCTCCTCGGAGCATAGCCAGTTTGGGGAGGCCTGCATGTGTCACTCTGCCATAGAGAAACAGTTATTGTAAATTATGTTAAAGACAAATTGTGCACTGCAAAACAAAGTAACACAGTCCAGGAAACATACTCTCCTACTCCCACAGAAAAACAACCGGAGCAGCAGTACAGTAGTTACCTGCTATAAGGCTGTCGCACTCCACCAGGACATTGCTAGACTGAGTTTTCATTGGTGGCACGATAATGGTCCGGGGGTTCCCGCTACACTGGGTATTAACTATCCCCTTGGTGTCGTAAGTGCTCTCTTTATTGTTGCCCCCACGCTGTGTCACAGCGTAAGGACTGTTGTTGCTGGAGGAATCAGAGTCCGGGGAATCATGAACTGTGACACAGCTGATTACGTTCTTTCGATGTTTTGACACAATGCTGGGGAAAAAAAAGACAACAAAGATGTTATTTTCATGTCAGAGTAGGGAAAACGGGTTTTGATGTGCACAGCTTATAACAGGTACATGAGACACATGACAGTGGATAAAGCACTACCTATCTGCAGCTAAGCACCTCATTTTGGATTTTTGTGGCTGCTGTCCAGTTTCTGATGGACAGAAGTCTACAACTGAATTTGTAGCAACTGGCAGGATTTGCTCAGAGGGCGGCCATGGAGTGAGTAAGCACCGATGCTGAATTAGTTCTCTTGAAGAGGTGACCCTGTGGGTGACTGGAAAAGTTCAGACTACCCGGTCTCCTCGAGAGGCTATGTAGCTTAGGGTCTGCACAGGGATAAGGAACTCCACGAAGAACACACATCTGTTACTCATGCAAAAGTGACAGAAATTTATTTTAAATTGTAACTTTGAATGATTGTTTTGGCTGCCTTTTTGTTAATCAAAAAAGTGTCATTACTCACCTGCTACGGTATGGAGTAGGTATGTTTTGCACTTTGGTCTCTTCAGATTTTCCTGGACATTCTGATATATCGGTTTGTATGGTTATGCAGTGTTAACTAATGCATGTGTCACAGTGGGAACTGACATCATAAAATATCCCAGGAACACAGAAAGAAGAAAGTTACAACCAGTAAAGGGTATTAAGTCTAAGGCATACTCGGTGGAATTAAGCAAGGATTCAAAATCATTTTTAGCTTCCACTTGATCATTTGTGTTGCCCTCCGCTGAATAGTTTTTATCCTCTCCTTATCTTTTTTTAGGTGAGGGTTCCAAAACTGCACATGGTGCCCCAGGTGTGGCCTACCCAATGACCTGTACAGCAGCAATATCACCTCATTGTTACGACTCGTGAAACCTCACCTGGTGTATCCCAGCATCCTATTAGTTTTCCCCATAATGTGGTCCCACATTGAGAAGAGGATTTCAGACTGCTGTTTATTATACCCCCTTAAGTTCCTTTCCTCTTTTGAATGCTCTACCCTGACTCCACTGACGCTACATTCTATCTGCAGGTTTTTGCTGCCAATACGCGTCACTTCACAATTTGACCTGCCATATTCTGATCAGTCCTCTAGTTGTTTTACATGGCTTTTCCAGCTGTTGATTCTCTCATTGTTGTCTACTCTCTGGCAGAGTGTTGCGTTGTCTGTGACTGTGAACAGACTTACTTAACACAGAAACACAGAATTCGTCAGCAGGTAAGGACTGAACGGCCCACCTAGTTTGCCCCATCTTTTCCATGCCTCTTCTGCCATCACAAACCCTACCTAGTCTCTGGCTACCTCCTCTGCCACCACTGCTTTTGATATCAGTTTGCTTTTACACCTAGCTCATGCATGCTTGAAGTCCACCACTGTTTTTGCCCCCACCACCCCGCTGGAAGATTGTTCCAGGCATCCACCACTACCACCCTCTCAGTGAAGAAATACTTCCTCATATTTCTCACAGACTTTCCACCCTCCAGCTTCACTGTATGCCCCATAGTAATTGTACACCTTCTTTTCTGAAAAATGCTCCCGTCCTGTACCATATTCACCCCTGTGAGGTATTTAACGGTCTCTGCCTTCCCCCAGTTGTACATGTTTTGATCTCTCAGTCTCTCCTCATAGGACATTTGGTGCAGCCCCTGCATCATTTTTGTTGCCCTTCTTTGGACAGCCTCTTCCCTGTGTCCTTTCTGAGGTGTGGTCTCCAGAACCTGATACAGTACTCCAGGTGTGGTCTCACCAATGACCGATACAGTGGCAACACCACCTTCCCCCTGCTAGTGATACCCTTCCCTATGCACCCCAATGACTTTCCCTGTTTTGTCACATTGCCTTGCCACCTAAAGGTCATCCATTATGATTACCCCTAGGTCCCTTTCTTGTTCAGTGACCGTCAATACCTCCCCCCATTCTATACTGTTCCCCTGGGTTTCTGTTGCCCAAGGTGCATGGTTTTGCACTTTTTTGCACTGAAACCAAGCTGTCATACGCGTGACCATTCCTTGAGCTTTTAGAAGCTCACTGTGCTTTTTCAAGTGTTCACTGATACACATATTGAAGAGTTACAGCCCGAGAACGTACTCTGGGGGCACTCCACTTGTGACCTTCCTGGTGCCAGAGATTCTGCCATTCACAACCACTCTCTGAGTTCTGTCCAACAACCGGCTGTCCTGTTTCCCCCCCCAGTTTCTGGATAAACCCCCTATGAGGCACTGAATCAAACATCTTACTAAAGTCCAGGTACAAAATGTTGACTGCCAGACCCCTATCTATTATCTGCGCTATTGAGATGAAGAAGTCAATCAAGTTCATTTGAAACAACCTTCCATTTATGAGACCATACTGATTTCTGTTCCTAAGATGATTTTTTGCCCCCAGGAAATCTACTATCTGCTCCTTTATGGTTGACTCCAGCAGGTGTCCATTACTGATGTCAACCTCACTGGTCTGCAGTTACCTGGGATTTCTTCTCTGTTATGCGGGGGGCATTAGCCTCCCACCAGTCCTTAGGCACCTATCCTGTATGGAGTGATGCATTAAGTGTCATGCCTGAAAAAGGCACCTGCCACCAGTGCACCTACTCGGTCAACAAAGAATAAATAAATTAAATAGGTCAGCCAAAGAGACTGCCAGTGACTGACTCATCTTCTTCAGAAACCTTGGGTGTAGCCATGAGACCCTTGGTACTTGGTTAGATAAAGGTCTTGCAGACCTGTCAGTGTCCTTGTACAAAAAAGGAGACAACACTCAGGTCAAGTGACTTCTGATGAAGCCCAGTGATGTGGGCGAAATGTTAGGTCATCTTTTTTTCTACAATGGTACACCCGGCACTGGGGCTCTTTAGTTTATTTTGCACTTTACGTAATCAACAATATAGGGCATTACAGCTCCTTGTAGTTCAGTCTTTTTTTTATTTCTTCAATTGTTTAACCAGGAGTGGCACACTAAGCTGAAAGCTTGT
The DNA here is from genome assembly GCA_016271365.2 of Neoceratodus forsteri. Lineage (NCBI taxonomy): Eukaryota > Metazoa > Chordata > Ceratodontiformes > Ceratodontidae > Neoceratodus > Neoceratodus forsteri. The sequence goes on along the minus strand of CM028131.1, from coordinate 1,410,191,238 downwards.
TTACAGGTGTGACCTGGGAGCACAGGGAAGTTAAGTGACTTGCTCAGGGCCACACAGTATGCAAGTGGGGGCTGTGGGATTCAAACCCAGGTCTCCAGATTTGCAGCTCAGAGCCTTAAACCACTGCGCTATACTGCTTCCCTGGGGACTGGCAGAGATGTCCTTTGATTACTCCTATCTGTACAGTGTTCAGAACTCTTTACCTAGTTATACACTCTATGTCTAACCTATTACTACCATGCCCTGGTATCTGTTTTTGCTGTCAGGATGTGGCCCAGTACTTTATATTGTGATTATAAATCATGAAATCACTCTAAGCCAATCAGGACAGTCTATTTCTAAACACTCCGGATACTCTGATATATGTAGTTATTGTATCTGTTACAGATGTAAGAGTGCATTCTCAAGTTCTTTGAGTGAAAGAACTGTGAGTCTGCCACACGAATGACTTGAGATGCAACTCTTATAACCATAGGCAACAGCAACTGTACATATATAAACGTATTAGAAATAATGTAATACAAATTTGTTTAAAAAAATTAATTTAAGATCCAAACGTTTTACTCTGCAGAATATTACAGAATCCTGTTTGTGGGAAATGGACTTTGCCAACTGAACGTAGAACTTCTGAATGTTGAAATTATATACATGACATGTCTTTTCATGGTTATGATTATAAAAGTACCTAGAATGTACTCATTTAATGTTTGTTTGTTAGTTTCAGCCTCCTCTACACTTGTTTCATTCTTCTTTAAGTCTCTGTCCGTGCTATCCTTCGCCTGTTGTTTTATCCTCACAGCGCTTTAGATGGTTTTAATTTTTTTTTTATTCCTGACTTGAGTCCCATTGCCAGTACAGTGGAATAATATCTCTGGTGTCTACTGGTTCCCCTTTCTCTGAGTCCTCTTGCCAGTATTTTGAAGCAGTTTACCTGGCTACTAGATTTTGAAAGGTAGTGGTGAGCTTATCACCAGCCCACAAACTCATCTGCCCCACCATGGACAATTTGCTGTTGATCCTTCACAGATATGGAAAATGTCTAAATATAATGTAGATTATTATTCTCCCCTTAAAAGCGCTCTCATTATGGCTGCCAGGGGGTCCAGCAGTACCGTGTCACACTACAATGGAGGTGACCCAGGTTCCAGAGCAGACTCAGGTGCCAGTAAGTAGTTGGACAACCTGGGCTGAGAGTGACGCTAATTATGGCAGGGCATCCCAGTCAGGGGAAGGAGGCACTGATGCTCACTGCAGCAGCGGCCCTCTGCAGCAGTAGGCCTAGGAAATACAGAAACACAGAATTTGGTGGCAGATAAGAACAGCTTGGCCCACCCAGTCTGCTTGTTTTTCCGTGCCTATACTGTCACCATAAACCCTACTTGATCTCTGACTCTCCCCTCACTTACTTTCCACTGAGATTCCCTTATGCCTATCCCATGCATTCTTGAACCCCCACCACCTCCGCTGGTAGACTGTTCCAAGCATCCAACACTCTTTCCGTGAAGAAGTACTTCCTCTCATCTCTTCTGAATCTACACCCCCCCCCTCAGTTTTATGGCATGCCCCCTTGTTCTTGAGCATCCTTTTTCCCCCTGAAAAATACCCCCCCATACCTTATTTATTCCTGTGACGTATCTGAAGTTCTCTAACTTATCTCCCTTCCCTTCTCTCTTCCAGGGTGAACATATTGAGGACCTTCAGTCTCTCCTCATAGGGCTTCTGATGCATGCCCTGCACCATTTTAGTTGCCCTCCTCTGGACAGCCTCCATTATGTCCATGTCCTTTGGAGATGTAGTCTTGCCACAGTACTCTAGGTGAGGTTTTACCAGCAATCTTTACAGTGGCAACAACACCTCCTGGCGCTGATGCTGTAATGTGCAAAGCCCGGATGCAGCTGCATGTGGCCAAAAACAAAGGAAGAGATGTCCTGCTGCTGACAGCATGCCAACCCAGTACTCTCAAGCGCCATACCATGAAGCCACCATCTAACCAGATGTAGACTTCGGTGAGAAATGGGGAACTCCACTGACTCCACTAAGGGTGCAGGGAGGGGCTGTGGGGGACTATGGCTGGAGATTAGTGGTGTAGCGGTGCTTTTTTTTTTTTTGTAATTGTTTAACCAGGAGTAGCAAACTAAGCTGAAAGCTTGTTTACAGGTGCGACCTGGGAGCACAGGGAAGTTAAGTGACTTGCTCAGGGTCACACAGTATGCAAGTGGGGGATGTCGGATTCAAACCCAGGTCTCCCAGATTTGCAGCTTAGAGCCTTTAACCACTGTGCTATACTGCCTCCCCATTGACTTAGCGGTCAATAGATGGAGGTCAGCTGCCAGCGAGAAAGAAAAAGCTGAATAAAAAATAAACAAGTAATCCAGTTACAGTACTCAATTTAAAAAGTGATCCCCTACTATCATCTAATACTTGGTAAACCCAACTCCCACTGCAGGCTGCAGGAATCACATGCTGCAGAAGCAGTGCTCTCAGAATCTCGCGGGGGGGGGTCTCATCTGGCTGCTTCAGTGCCTCCTGCAGTGCACCAAGGGGTATGCTTGACTCATGGGAGACCACAATGTCTGCCCCCGCTCCCACCCTACCCCCAAACCCAGGGTAGGTGTTACCGGAGCAAGATTCCCAGGGTGGTGGGTAAGCTGAAAAGCAGAGAAAATCTCTTATCCAGTTCGACCAGGAACCTGTCACCGCATGATTCACCACACCTCATAACTTGCCAGCAACCCCTGGGATCCCTATCCCTACATGTTTCCATCCAATAGAGTTAGAGGACATGGCCCTGCCGCTGGGGGTGGGGACAGGATCTGCAGATGCCTGTCATGGGGTGTTAAAGGCTCTTGGCGGGAGAATCAGCAGGACTTTAGAAACTGAAAAACCAATAATAGATGGTGGGGGGCAGTTGGGGTACATGGTGTGCTGACCAATGGCAAAGCTAGTCACATTTTTAAATTTAAATGAAGGCCCAGGACTTCATGCTACAGTCCGATGACTCCCCTGGGAGAGCAGTCCCATGGGCACATGAATAAATACTTAAGATCTGCCTGGTAGCAAAGGGGAAAACAGTTCTCCAACATACCTCTCAACTGTCCCTGATTTGGAGGGATGTCCCTGATTTTTGCCTCAAAAATGTCCTCTGTCCCTCATAAAATTTGTGTTTTTGTGACTAATATAACTGCAGCATGTGTGGCGTCAAGCCCACTCTTTTCTTTGATGAGAAACCAGTATGCAGGTTTTGCAGCAGAGCAGCAGGTGGCGCTAATGTACAAGTTTAATCAGTTCAATCGTATCCAGGCAATGCTAACAACACAGTAGCTAAAGCGTGTAACTAAGGTGTGTGTGTGTGTGTGAATAACTATTATTCATTTAGTTTTTGTTGACTGGGAAAGGAGGTCTAGACAATACTGCTTATTTCCAGCCTCTTCCAGAGGACTACGGATGCAAACCAACTGAAACTGAACCAGATTAAGCTATTGGTGGTAGTTTAGTGAATGGGGGAATATTTATTTATTTATTGCTTGGTGTGTGTATGTGTGTGTATATATATATATATATATATATATATATATATATATATATATATATATATATATATATATATAGAAATGTTGTCTGAGAAGCTGTTGAGAAGGACATGCAGTGCTACAGTGAACCATGATATTGTTACATAAAAAAAAGAGGAAAAAACAGGACATTAATAATTGGAGACCACTGGGTCTGCTTAACGTGGATCTTAAAATCCCATTAGAAATCTTTGGGCGGTGGCTTACAACTGCAGCATCTACCCTCACTTTACCTACGTAAACATGTGCTATAGCTGACAGGAAGATACAAGATAATCTGGTGCTACTATGTGAGTTGGTGGAACAAGGAAAACTGGGTACATTGGAGAGCCTTCTCCTGGTCTTGGAGCAGGAGAAGGCCTCCAGGATCACGGTTTGTTTCATAGACTGGATTCGGTTTCTGTATGAATCAGGAACAGCGTTCCCTGTAGTTAATGGGGTTCAAAGGAAAGAAACTGTCATATGCTCAGGACTCAGGCAAGGGTGCCCAAAGAGTCTGGTCCTTTATCTATCTGTACTAGATCCCATATTAAGAACCACTGAACAAGACCATCCCATTAAAGGAATAAACACAGTAAACAGTGTGTTAACGCACAAAGCTACTGCTTAATGCAGATGGCATCTGTTTGTTGGTGGGTGATATACCATCTCGTATTAGGGCACTGAATCATTCTGCACAATTTGCAAAAATATCTGGACCCAGGATGATGTTCAGAACAGCACAGGTATACAGCTAGGATCACACGCTTTGGATGGCATCGCCACAGTGGGGGAGATACAACTAACAGAAGAGCTGGTTAAGATACCGGGATATTGTACGGAAATAGAGATACGGCCAGCTTCAACTGGGATAAGGGACAAACGTGGTGGAGGCCAAGGTGGCCAGGTGGTGCCTGTGTGTGACCCATGTCAATACTAAACTGAATTTACATGATTAAAACATTTCGGATACCAGTCTCTGTGTATGCAAGTTCTGTCTTCCCACTACCCTTGGGGATGGAAACTACAGTGTATAGGTTGTGTTTTTTAGACTGCACTAAGCAGTCAATTGTACAATGGCAAGAAAGAATCCTGACTTCTGATTGGTCAGTTGGCCATCATGGCAGGAATGTTCTCCTGGCATAACATCCCTGCTGATTGTTTCTATTTGTATTTGCTCTATTTGCATCTTCTCTTAAGAAACAAAAATATTTTTACACACTAACAAAAACATTCTTTTAAATAATTTTTTTATCCTGTATAAGACAACAAGCCATTGTATAATTGGAATAATGCCCTCCAGGATGGGTGTTATGCAGGGATAACATCCCTTCTCGGGTGTTGGACCCTTCGGCCAGTGGCCTTGGGCCCAACCACCCGGTGGGTATTATCCAACATAACTCCCACCCTGTCAGGCATTATTCATTTATTAAACCCCCATCAGGAGAAATCATACCTACAGAGAAGTAAAGGAGGGAAGGGTTAGTACGGTTTACCCAGTAGGGTTCCTTTGTTGTGTATTTTTTTATTTAGCTTTTGTTGACCAGGTAAGTACACTAGACAAGTCATATGACTTTTCAGGTACGACCCGGGAGAGTACAATGAGATACAGGTTCATACACAGGACAACATGACACAAGTTAGGCAATATAGAGTCAGATAGAACCAAGTGAACATTTTAGTTATATTATTAGACCATTATTTTCTACATTTGTGCACAGGACTGCAACTGTTTATGTGTGTTTGTGAACCATATTTAACTATGTGGGAATGACAAAAACTTAGGAATGTGAAGGGTCCAAGTTTTCCTGTTATCACATATGTGCAGGACTGCTTTAAAACAGTAAAAATATGGACATATGGATTAAATCAGATATGATTAAAGAGCATGTGATGTCCCTGAAAAACTCAGGAATGTATAAGCAGTTCTGTTTTAATCCTCCCTTTATTCACAGTTATCAAGGAAATTTATATGGAAACTGGATCCAGTCCTTTGGACTTTTTTATCTATGTATGAAGTCATAGGGCTCGATCCTGAAAACGTTGCTAGCACAGCTGCACATGCGGAGAGCCTGAAAAAGCCACGGAGTGCCCCCATGTGCAAGATGTGCACCTCTGGACCACCTTGTGGACTCTACCATGGGGACTGCATGCCACCTCCACACCCAATACCATCTGTGTGCCTTGCTAAGCATCAGGGGCATGAACTGGCTCTAGCCTGATTCACCAAACTCCGTCCTGCAGAGGGGGTGGCTGCTATGCTTGCCTAGTGGAAGAAGTAGTGGCTATGCACCCTTCTCTGCCAGGCAACACATAATCCTTCAGATGAAATGTTAAACCGAGGTCCTTTCTGCCTTTTCTGGTAGTTGGTTCAGGTGGACGTTAAAAATCCCACTGCATTTCATGATGAGAGTAGAGGAATTTTCCCAGTTTCCAGACAAAATTTGCTCCTTTCACTAAAATACCAACAACAGCTTAATCTGGTTCAATTTCAGTTGGTCTGCATCTGTTCCCTCCCCCCCCCAATAAGGCTGAAAAAGGCAGTACTGTCTAGCATTCCTTTTCTGGTCAACATAAACAAAATAAATTCTGGCCCGATCTGCCCTGTCTCCAGTCCTAAAAGCCTCGGTGGTGGGCTGGAGGCATTATCCACACCGGCCCATGAATTAATGAAAAGTAATGTTTACGCTGGTTGGAATATGTTTTTTTATATTCAAGTTTATTAAAGTTTCAAGGTACATCACAATGAATCAGTTATCCAATAAACACTGGTTCAATTTATATGGCATATACATCTTCATTCAATTCTCAACTGATTGTTCGACTTAAGCTACTAGTAAAGTTAATTTACTCTGTCATACTTTAGAGACCTGGATTCATGTTTTTTGGTCTGTCCAACCCATTAAGATATTTGTTTGACCTGGGGGAACCCCTGTCTTGGACCACCTCCTTCGCTAGCCCTCTTCCTCCAGAAGGGGGAGGGGTCTCTGTTTGCAATATATGTCTATTTCCCATTTCCCCCATGGCAAAAGATCATATTTTATTGGGCATCCAGCCAGATAGTCCAGCTGGTCCACTGACGTACAAAAATAGGGACCTTGCGGTTCACCCTGTATGTCAGCTCCCCCACATGTTGAATCTCTTTTACTATACTCTGCTATTGCTGGAGTGTCAGAGGTTCCAGTGCCAGCCACTTCCTGGTTATAGCTTTATGTGCAGCAGCTATCATAATATCCCACATATATGTTTTGTCGGCTCCCTTGAGCTCAGATGGGGGGAAACCTAACACTAAATGTGGTTACTCCAGTGCAGAGGTTCTAGACAGCAGCTCCCCCAAAGCTTGTTTTATTTGCTGCCAGTAAGGTTGTAAGACTGGGCACTGGAAGAAAATAGTAGTGGTAGGCTCTGGACTCCGACAACCCCTGCAGTTTACTTTCCATTTACTCTGTATCAGTGGAGTATAAAAGAAGCGGGTTCTAACTATCTACTCAAATTCCTGCCATAAGAGCAAGTGGGTGACCTTACTTGCTAAACTATATACTCTCCTCCAGTCTGTGTCTGATAACTGCATATTTGTCTCTTGTTCCCACTTTCGTTTAAGGAGGAAGAGCACCATTGGCCTTCATACAAGGTCCAGACATGCCCCCTTTCCAGTTCCACTGCAGGATAGCTCTTACAGTGTCCAGCAGTGGTCTTATGTTGGAGGAGGGTTGTATTCTCCTCTACATTTCCTTTATTTGTGATTGGAGCTGCAGGTAACGGAAATGATCAGAGTGACGCAGGTGAAACTGACCTTTAACAGTGCTGAAATCCTGCACCTTCTCCCCACCCATCAACTGTCCCATATATTGTAGGCCCAGTCTCTCCCATTGTCTAAATTCCAGGTCCCATCAGGCTGGGGGGAAAAATTCACCCCAGGAAAACCACCTATAGGGCAATTAATTCTGTGGTTAATGTTTGCCTCCTCCAAGTCCCGTGAACCGTGTCCAGTGTATAGTATACAGCATCCAGGGTGTGAGCTCTTTGTTTAAATTGGAGGAGAGGGTCCATTACCCTCACTCCCAATGGGGTTCTTTCTGTATAGATGGTCTCTATCTCCTTCCAATGGGCTAAATAATCTCTGTCTGACCACAGCAGGGCAAAACGTAGCTGTGCAGCTGTGTAATAATCTCGTAGGTCGGGGAGGGCCCTGCCCCTATGCATTTTGTCCGACTGCATTATTTTTTGTTTGAGTCTGGGCCTACCTTTTGCCCATACATATCTGGTGATTATCTGTTGCCAGGTCTGAGAGTGTTTTTTTATAATCTTCAATGATAAACATTGGAACAGATATAAAAACCTTGGTAGGAGGTTCATGGTCACCGAATGTATTCTAGAGTACATAGGGAAGTTGAGCAGGGACCATCTATTAATGTCCTGTTTAACTTGATTAAACAGGGAGTAAAATCATAAGAGAATAATTTACTCAGATTTTTAGGGATGGTTATGCCTAAGTGTTTGATTTCAGAAGTGTTCCAGTTCAGTGGTAAATTCTGCTGTAATAGGGGAGAAGGGTCATAATGTAATCCCAGCACCTCAGTCTTGTCTCTATTTAAGGAGTAACCCGAGTGGAACCCGAACTTTTCTAGTAGGGACCAGACTCTGGGAACAGACTCCTCCGGTTTTGTGAGATACAACACGTTGTCCGCATAAAGGGAGATCTTGTGCTCTGTGTCTCCCATGTTCATCCCCCTCACTTGCTGGTCTTCCCTAATCAGATTATTTATTTATTATTTATTTGCCTTTTGTTTACCAGGTAAGCACACTAGACAGCCAAGTGCCTATTTTCAGGTGCGACCCGGGAGGATTACAGGTTACATACTATGCATCAGACAAAGTCAAGGTAACATACAGGAGCATCAGGCATACAAAAGTAGTTGATACAGCATATGGGACATCAGGTGAAACAGTTAAATTAGGAAGATAGCATCAGAATACATACCAGTAGTAAGTAAGTAGAAAACAACTATGTAACAACAAATGGAGGTAAAACATCAAATATCAGGTACATTCAGTGTCAAGAGAGCCCGGGCAAAGACAGGGTCACCCCTCAGTGCAAATTGGCAGAAAAAAGTGCAAAAAAGTGCCTAGAGCAATAATCACAGCAAAACTTAGTAAGTAGACGTTATAGCAGTAGCATACTAGGGCATCGCCCCCACAACAGTTGACTGGGGGAGAGAGGGATGCCGCCAGGGTCTATATGACACATAGACAGACTGAGGCTGATTTAAGGAAGCTCCAGAGGGATGCTTTGAAGCAGGGACAGGAGGGGGAGGAACGAGTTAATGCAGGAAGAGAGTTCCACAGTCTTGGTGCATGGAAAGAGAAGGCCCGATCCCCAGTATGGGTACAGGTTTTTGGAACCAGGCGATCCTGTGCAGCACAGGATCTTAGGTGGTAGATCGGGGTTTCATATTTGAAGGAAGGGCAAGCATGGGGGAGGCGTTCTGACAATGTTGTTGATGAAACAGCCGAGGACAAAGGTGAGGTGCTTTTCAGGAGGAAGCCACTCCAACCGCGAGTAAAGTTCACAGTGATACGTGAGATGAGGAGCAGAGAGTGCAAAGCGGCAAATATTATTATATGCAGTATCCCATTTCGTGAAGCTAGAGTTTGGAACAGGGGAAAAGGATACGAGCCCATAACAGAGCGTGGGAAGGAGTACCCCCCTGGCGAGGGCAAGTCGGGCAGCCGGGGTGAGGCAACATTTTGCTCTGTAGGCGAGTCCGAGCTTGGCATTAGTTGTCTTACATATATTCCAAAGATGGGTGGTGAGATCAAGTTGCGGGTTGAGGGTTACTCCCAGATACTCAAAAGAATCCACAGTCTGCAGGAGGGTGCCATTTGTTCCATAGACGTTTAGGGGAGCAAGGCAGGAATTTGTTTTGGCCACAGAGCCAAAGAGCATAGCTTGGGTCTTTTTCAGGTTGATGGTCAGCTTATGGCCCTCCAGCCAGTTTTGGATAAGCATGAAGTCGGAGTTAAGCATGGAGTTGATGACAGAGATATCCTGGGAGCTGGTCAGGACGACAAGGTCATCCGCATATAGGGTGGAGTGCCCATAGGATGTGACAGATTGCAGTTCATTAATAAATAGGGAAAACAGAATAGGTCCAAGGACGGAACCCTGGGGAACCCCGCAGACCACTGAGGACAAGTCAGAGAGGGTGCGGTTGAAGTGGGTGTATTGCTGTCTGCCCTTAAGGTTGTTAGAGAACCAGGCAAGGGTGGGGGAGAGAATTCATGGGATTGAAGGGAGGAGCAGAGGAGGGAATGGTCTACCCGGTCGAAGGCCTTCGAGAGGTCCACGAAGATGGCACCAGTAAGTTTGCCTTGATCAGTCGCAGTCCTTATCTCGGAGGTGACAACGGCAAGTGCGGTGGATGTGCTGTGCCCTTTTCTGAAACCATGTTGTGCAGAGGGAGAGAAGAGCATAACTCTGAAGGCAGTTGGAGAGTTGTGAGGCAACTACCTTTTCAAGGAGCTTACAGATAGCAGAAAGTATGGCAATAGGGCGATAGTTCATGATGTCTTTTGTGTCACCTTGTTTGAAGACAGGGGCGACCTTGGCGACTTTCCATAAGTCGGGGATGATCCCCATGATAAGAGAAGTGTTGAAAATGTGAGTGATAGGCCAGGCGAAGAGGGGGGCCCCCAGGTTGAGCAGTTTATGCTCAAGGCCGTCATGTCCCGCACCAGTGTGGGGCGAGAGGCCAGCCAGGAGTTTCTGGGTTTCCATAACTGAGACCCATTTTAGGCAGAAGGGTGGTCGGGGGGTGCACCCACTCAGGGACTTCAGGGTAGGGGTTGGGAGGAAAGGGGAGTAGGCATGGAACATGGAGTTAAATGCATTAGCAATAGTTTGGGGGTTGTTGCAGTTTACCCCACCGATGTGCATGTCAGCTACCAGTTCCCTGGCCAACCCACCGACCAGGTTTTTAATATTTTGCCAGAAACTCCGTGGATTTTTGGCTGTGGCTAGTAGGGCAGATTGTCAGTATTCACTCTTTGCGGTGCGGATGGCTCTTTTACAAGAGTTTCTAAGCTGACGATATTCTAGGAGGTCATTGTTGTTGCGGGAGATCTTGTATTTTTCCCAGCATTTGTCCCTCCATTTCATAAGGGAGAATAGGCCTCTGTGGAGCCACTTTGTGACTGTGCTCCTCACCCTCCTTTTTGTGAGGGGGGCATGCTTGTTTTGCAAGGGGACAAATACCGCAAGGAAATGGTCAAGGGCTGCTACGGGTCATGGGTGGCAGTGACCCGAGACCAGTCGGCGTGCTGTAGGTCCTCAAGATAGTCAGTAAGTATAAATTTAGAATAGTCCCTCATCTGGATAACCTTGCTGGGGATTCTGGGTGTGGAGATGCCCCATATGCAGTAGGTTGGGGAGTGATCAGAGATGACGTCAGGGAGAATACCAGAGGAAACAATTCTGTCAGGTCTGTTACTCAATACCCAGTCGATAAGGGAGCCTTTGTCCCCCCGGGAGGTGATCCTTGCAGGTATTGTGATGAGCTGGCTGAGAGCAAGGCCTGAGAGTAGCGGTTCAAATTGTTTGGTGCCGGGCCCCAACCAGTTGAGGTTAAGGTCACCCAGTACTAGTAACTCGTTTGAGCCAACCTTGTCCCTCAGGCAGTCAAGTAGAGAGGAGAGTCCTGGCAGGCCTCCCTTCGGAGGGTTGTAGGCACAAACTAGGTGTACCTTTTTTGTGTTCCCAAGAAGGAGGAGGAGGGCATGTAGGAACTCACAGGCAGGAGGTGCATCGTGTGTTGGGTCAACAACTGATACGATAAGGTGCACCTTAAAGTAGAGGAGCACTCCGCCCCCGCGCTTGTTTCCTGCCCGGTCATGCCTGATGAGGCAATAGCCTGGAATGGCGCACATGGAGTCCGGTATGTGCGGCTTAAGCCATGTTTCTGAGATCCCCATAATGTCAGGTTTGTAGTAGGCTACCCAGGCCGTTAGTTCTGCTAGGTGGTGGAGTATACTGCGAACATTTAGGTGTGCAATTTTTAGGCCTTTTGCTGTTAGCCAGGCGGGGGGGATTTGGACAGGAGTAGGGAGGGCTGAGGAACTAGATTATTGGCTGTGTTCCGAGCCAGAGCTGGGAAGGCCACAGTGCCGGGCATGAGTACCTTACACTGGGACTAAGCCAACTGGGTGAGGTAATACACAAGCAACCAGTGCCTCTGCCCAGGACGGTGGGGGGTAGGCGCAGGCAGGCTACTTGAGCACAGTGCGCAGCCAGCGACGTTCTGTACAACAGAACTTTTATCAACACCCCCAGGTGATAGGGCACGGATATTGCTGTGACCTTAAGGCAGGGGACATCTCGGGGCGGGTGGAGTGGCAAGTGGCCCAGCGACTCACAACCTGATACCCAAAGCTGTGTGTTGCCTTAAGAAAGAGCAGAAGTGCAGTAAATGCATGCATTCAGTTGTATGAGAAGATGGCTCAGCCAACAGTAAGGCAAGGTAGACCCTAAAATGTGGGCTGCTCTACTTCATACTCTAGGCAGCTAACAAGAGTGTTGTAATTTAGACTTGGTTAGCTGCAGCCAGGATTCACCCAGGGAGAAGGTAAGCCTGAAAAAAGCATCAGTGGCGGCCCCTAGGGGCGACAGCAGATAAGCTACTAATGGAAAAGAGGGCTGTTGGGTTTTAGTCAGCACAACATCATCACACACACAGCCCAGCACAATGTCATCACACACGTAGCCCAGCCAGCCTATATAAGGTTGAGTTCACCTTGGGTGGTGGCGGGGGTGGTGGGGAGCCGGCGCAGAGCGCCAGTGGGGCCTATAGTGCCAAGTTTGAAACAGGGACCCTGCTTTAATTTCAAGTCGGGTCGCTGTTTGAAACAGGGAGCCTGCTTTAATTTCAAGTCGGGTCGCTGCTGGCGTCTGAAAGCAAGGCGGTGAGTGAAAGCAGTGTTACAGCTGTTTAAATCAAGGAAAAACTGCTTCGAATTCAAATCGGGTCTCTAATGGCGTCTGGAAGCAAGGCAGCGAGTGGAAGCAGCGTTTTCGGCCGTACCTGTGTGCTGGGGAGAATTCCACGGTCCGGCTCGCAGTGGGGGAGGGCAGCATCCGAGGCCCTCACGACCTGTGTGCTGGGAAGAATTCCATGGTCCGGCTCGCAGTGGGGAAGGGCAGCATCCGAGGCCCTCACGACCTGTGTGCTGGGGAGAATTCCACAGTCCGGCTCGCAGTGGGGGAGGGCAGCATCCGAGGCCCTCATGACCTGTGTGCTGGAGAGAATTCCACGGTCCGGCTCGCAGTGGGGGAGGGCAGCATCCGAGGCCCTCACGACCTGTGTGCTGGGGAGAATTCCACGGTCTGGTTCACAGTGGGGAGGGGCAGCATCCAAGGCCCTCACGACCTGTGTGCTGGGAAGAATTCCACGGTCCAGCTCGCAGTGGGGGAGGGCAGAATCCGAGGCCCTCACAACCAGATTAGCCAATTACTCCATATAAAGGGCGAAGAGTATAGGCGACAGGGGGTAACCCTGTCACGTGCCCCTGCCCAATGAGAATCTGGGGGAGAGAGACCTCCCTTCACATGGACATTAGCTTGTGGTGCAGCGTAAAGTGCCTTAAGGCTGTCTACAAAGCTCTGTGGAAAGCTGAAATTCTCCAGAACAAGAAAGAAAAACTGTCAGCAAACTTTATCAAAGGCTTTTTCTGCATCAAGTCCCATAAGGCATGCTGCTGTTTTGTCTCACCTGATGATATCTATAATATCAATTGTGCGATGGTTACTATCTGGGGCCTGCCGTCCGGGTATAAAGCCTGTCTGGTCCAAATGAATGAGTTGTGGGATCAGCTGGTTAGGGCGAGCTGCAATTATAGCTGTAAAGATTTTATAGTCTGTGTTAAGGAGTAATATGGGGCGATATGAGCCACATTGTAAAGGGTCTTTTCCTGGCTTGTGTATTACTGCAATAGTTGTGTAATTCCATGGGGGAGGGTGGGGTTGTTCACCTTCTACCCAGACCTCATTATAAACTTCCTGGAGTAAGGGAACCACCTCCCCTAGTATGTACGTTTAGAACCCCCCCTCCCCAACCCAAACCCATCTGGACCTGGGCACTTCCCCTTTAAGGTCTTTAATTGTAAGTATGATCTCTGCACCAGTTGTCTGTTTCACTAACTCCTGGCCTTGATCGTTATCTAACTTAGGGAGTTTTGGAGAACAGAGAAAGCATTCCTTCTCCTTGCTGGTGGATTTCTGCTGTGGTCAGTAGAGGGAACCATAGCATGATACAAAAGCCTCTGCTATTTGATAATTTTAGTTTACTATAATTCCCCTTTTGGGATGCTGTATTTTGGTCATGTGTGCCCTAGCCACCCTTTGTCTAAGCCTGTAAGCCAGAAATTTACTAGCCCTAGCCCTCCCTCATAGTAAGATTGCTTTAGGTATTCCAAAGCTTTCTCTGTTTCATGTTTCTGTATGCCCTGGATTTTGCCCCTTATAGCCCTAATTTCCTTTTCCAACCGTTCTTCCCATTTCTGCTTTTGTTGTGCCTCTAGTGTCCTTAGCTGTTCTAGCAAGTCCTGTTGTTGTTTTTGTCTTTTCCTCTTATTGTGTACAGCCAAAGAAATCATTTTCCCTCTCACCATTAGCTTTACGTTGTCCCAGAGAATCTGAGGGGGGATGTCTGGGCCTGTATTCATTACCACGGTTGTTTTTGTCACTTTTTTAAGTTCAGAAAGCACTTCTTTATCTCTGAACAAAGATACATTGAGCCTCCACTGCGTAATTTTCTTTGGAAGCTGGAGATCAACCTCCAGTAGGATAGGCTGGTGAGCCAAAAGAATGGCTGTTCCCACCTGCATAGAGGGGAATACGACCAGGTCTCTGCTGTAGGTCAGGAACATGTCCAGCCTAGAAATAGAGTAGTATTGTGGGCAGTAGTTTGTAACAATGCTATGTTTGCCTTGAAGTGGTTCTCTTGGCAACTATGTTAAACCCTCGATAAGCCCTAGAGGTTTACAGGGTTGCCAGGATTCCACGAAGACAAACAGCGTTGTCTTTATAGTGTATGGTCAGCGGAGAAACAAAAATGATGCCAGTGTTGGAAACAATAATCTACTACTACCACCTCCACCTCTACTTCCGGTGCAGCTTCCGACCGCATGGTAGCATTCTGACAGAGGTCCGCGACTCTCTCGCCAGTTACCTGATAAACTTTTTAAACATAGGCATGTTCGGCTGTTATGGGGGCCATGGCAACAGCATCGTGTGGTGGTTCAAATCTGTTACACTATCGATGTGACGCATTGTCGATAGTATAACAAGAGCGTGATGTCACATCAATGGTGTAACAACGCTGTAAAAAGATGATTTTTGGGCCATAACAACGTTCTACCATACATTATAAGATTTTAAAGTGAGGGGAGTAGTATGTGTAGTCCCCCGCTAGAGAGTATTTCGCTCACCAGATATCTACCATGCCCAAGTCTTTAACTATTTTTTGGAAGAGCTTTGCTGTTTTACTCTTCGGGTCAGGGATCTGTGACACGGAGTCTAAACCCCAGTTCAGAGTTAGGTTCCAATCACCTCCCATGATTAGCTGTCCTCGGAATTTCTCAGCCACTATTTTAATAAGGTCAATGTAAAATTCCCTCTGGGAGCCGGGTGGAACATACACATTAACTAATGTGACCAAGGTCTCTTGTATGTTCCCTATGACTGTGAGATATCTAGCCCCTTGGTCCGCTATTACTTCCTCTTCAATAAAGGGCACAGAGCCAGAAATGAGTGTAGCCACCCCCCCTTTTTTTTCCGCTCCAAGGATACATGGTATAAGGCAGAAAATTATCTTGTCTTGAGTTTTAAAGTCTCCATAGGGGAAAAACAGGTTACTCACCTGTAACAGTAGTTCTAGGAGTGGTATATGTTGTTCATCCACACTCTTTGGCATGTCCCTTTCCCCTTTAAATCTTGACAGAAGTCTTCAAGCTGGCTCCTCCCACCCACCTGGGTGGTATATACCTTGGCTCCACCCCATGAAGCCAGATCTTAGCCCGCTGGAAGCAAGGTGATGCGCCTAAAGCTGGGAGGAGTCGGGTAGGTGTGTGGATGAACAACATATACCACTCCTAGAACTACTGTTACAGGTGAGTAACCCGTTCTTTTCAGTAGCGTGGATATGTTGTTCATCCACACTCTTGGCAGACTTCTAGCAGTTCTCCAGGAGGAGGGAGGCAAGGTGCACACCTACTTAGGAAACAGTGATTGAGAACCGAGGCCCCAAAACCAGCATCCTGACATGACTCAAGGTCGATGTGGTAATGGGTAATGAAGGTGTTTGCTGACTTCCAGGTAGCAGCCCGACAGATTTCCTGGATAGGGATGTCCCTGGAAGCAGCCACCGATGCAGCAGTATAGGTGGGTAGAATGAGCTTTTCCTCTGGGAGGCTCCTTGCCCGCCAACTCATAGCCAGACCTATGCATGATGTAATCCATCTTGCAATAGTCCATTTGGCTGCAGGTCTGCCAGAAGCAGCTTCAGCGTAGGTGACAAACAGCTGGCAAACCTCTCCCCGAATTTCCGCCGTCCTCTCCTTGTAGTAGGAGAGAGCATGTCTAAGGTCCAGGGTATGGAGCCTGTACTCGGCGTCCGAGGTATAGTTAGGGTAATATACCGGCAGAGTCAACACCTGGTTAAGGTGAAACTCTGACACCATCTTTGGAAGGAATTTCGGGTGGGGGCAGAGGACAACTTTGTCCCTGTGAAAGACCAGATAAGGGGAGTCCACTGAGAGCACCTGGAGCTCCCCTGTCCTTCTGGCTGATGTGATAGCCACCAGGAAGGCAGTCTTCCACGACAAGTGTGAGAGCTCACACTTGTGCATGGGTTCGAATGGCTTGCCCATGAGCTTTGCTAAAACCAGCAGAAGATCCCACAGAGGTGGAGGTTCACGCACTGGAGGGGATATGTGATCCAGGCCTTTGAAAAAGTGCCCGACCACTGTCTCCTGTGCCAATGTCGACTGGCCTGCGCCCGGTAAGCAGAGATGGCTGCCAGGTGCACCCCAAGAGTCAATGACCAAAGACCCCCTTTGGAGAGAGACCAAAGGTAGTCTAAAATGTTAGCCACAGAACAGGATAAGGGGTCCAGACTCTTACCCTGACACCAAATGGAAAAACCTTTTCCATTTGAAGGCACAACATTTCATGGTCGATTCCTTATGAGATGTCTCCACCACAGTGTAGACATCCTCGGAAAGACCCAGAGCCTGGAACTCTAGCCACTCAGGTACCAGGCTGTGAGGTGCAGGGATTGAAGATCTGGGTGGAATACCTTCCCCTGATTCAATGATATTGGGTCCGGGTGTGTACAAAGCTGCTCCGGGGCCCTGCAGCTGAGGCTGAGGAGATCTGGATACCAGAACTGGCGGGGCCAATCTGGGGCTACCAGGATCACCTTCGCCTTGTCCCTCCTCACCTTGAGTAGCACCTTGTGGATCAAGGGAAATGGAGGGAAGGTGTACAGGAGGCCTGGGGTCCACGGCCTCGAAAAGGCATCCCCCTGCAGTGAGCCCTGCTGAGGGGGGCGGCATGGTACAGCCTCAGCTTGGTGTTCTCCCTGGAGGCAAACAGGTCCACCAACGGTTTTCCTCAATGGGAGAACAGATTGTAAGCTACCTCTGGATGGAGAGACCACTCGTGGGATGTCTGGCCTATGCGGCTTAGAGCATCCGCCAGATGGTTCGAGACTCCTGCCACATGGATGGCAAGGAGATCCGCCTCCAACCGGCTGACGACGGTCCAGATCCGGAGCGCCTCCTTGCATAGTAGACGGGAGTGCGTGCTGCCCTGTTTGCTGAGGTAGTACATGGTCGTGGTATTGTCCGTCTGGACTTGAACCACTTGACCCCACAGCTGAGGAGTGAAAGCCAACAGTGCCAGTCTGACTGCCCTGAGCTCTAGCAGGTTGATGTGGCAACAGGACTCCTCGGGGTCCAGAACCCATGGGCTCTGTGGTCCCCCATGTGGGCTCCCCAGGCCATGAGAGAGGCACTGGTCGTGAGGACGACCGTCGGCTCGGGGCAGACAACCGGGATCCCTTCCTGCAGACGACTTGGGACGGTCCACCACTGGAGAGCATCCCACATCTTCTGGGTGACAGTGACCAGCTGGTCAAAAAGACCCTGATGCTGAGTCCACTGAGTGGCCAGCTCCCACTGGAGGGGGCGCATGTGCAATCTGGCCCAATGGACCACTGAGGTGCACGCCGACATGTAACCCAGAAGGCGCAGGAAGTCCCGGGCAGGGCGCAAGTGCCCAACCAGAAATGATTGGGCAAGGGAGGAAAGAACCTCCGCCCTGTCTGCCGGGAGCCGAGCTCTGGCTTGACAAGAGTCGAGCTCTGCCCCAATAAAGCCCATCACCTGAGAGGGCACGAGTTCTGACTTGGCCTTGTTGATCAGGAGGCCTAATTGGGAGCAGGTTTGGAGGGCCAGGTCCCTGGACCTCTCCACCTCCTGCAGGGAGGAACCCGCCAGGAGCCAATCATCGAGTTAGGGGTATATCCGAACCCCTTGACGCCGTAAATGGGCTGCCACCAGTGCAATGCATTTGGTGAAGACCAGAGGGGCCAATGACAAGCCAAACGGCATGGCTCAGAACACGTATAGGGTCTCTTCAACCCTGAAGTGGAGGATGTCAGCTCGTAGGTTCGATGCAGCCGCACGCTGCTGATTTCCTGTGCGCTTCAGGCCTCTTCGGGCGATAAACCAGGCCGAGTTTAGAAGGTCTTTCTCTAACCTCTCCTTGGCCAGGGAAGGCACAGTTATACCCAGCTCTTGGAGGTAGGATGCAGCCGCCAGAAGGTCGTCAAAAGTTTTGGGGCCTTTTTTGGTGTCTACTCTAAGCCTGGCAGGGAACAGAATTTGGGCCTTGATATTTCTAAGTTTGAGTTGTTTTAGTATCGGCCAAATCTTCTTTCTGTTCTCTTGTACAGACATGGTGTACTCATTGTCTAATGAAACCCTGCTCCCCTGATATTACAGGTCATTGCTCCACCACACTCTCCTTAACAGCTTCTCCTTTGTAGCGTAGCTGGGGAGTCTGGCAACAAAGGATCTAGGTCGCGCCCCAGCATTAGAGGGTTTCAGGCCAGGGACCTATGCGCTTAGTCCACTGTAAGGTCCATGTCATCTGGCAGCTGTAGAATTTCTCACAACACCTTCTGGAGCAAAGCAATCGGATTGGGATGGCCGTTCTCAGCGCCTTCCAAGATTCCATATACTCAGATATTCTGGTGACGGCTGTGGCCCTCCAGGTCATCGAGGCTGTGAGTAAGCTCATGATCTCCTGCCAGCAGGTATATTACGAGTCTATCTTGCGCATTCGTCTGCTCTAACACCTGGTTTAGACATATTTCCATGTGGTCCATTTTATGCTCGATTTTGTTGATATCTGCACGTAAGTCAGTGAGTGTTGTCTATTTTAGCCACTGTTCTTGCGGTTTGGATTATTGATACAATTACGTCATCTGTTTCTGGGTTTTCTTGAATCTGCCCCACTGTTCCTTCACCTGAAGGCCCCAACTTAGTCAAACATTGTTTTTCCAGGGAAATAATTTCCTTTAGTCGTTGTGTCAGGGTCCCTGTGTTCCTTGCCAAAATCACTTTTGCTCTTGTGCTTTTTGTAGGTGAATCCATCCTTCAATAGCCGATTTTAATGCATTTAGGTCAGGAGCTGAGCAAGTTAAGCGACCATTTAGAGCGCTGACGTCACTGAAAGTCATGCTGGTTGGAATATGATGGTCCTGCATGCCCTGCCACCCCCCCGAGGCAGGGATCCACCTGTTGACTGGCATGATATTGATGTCCATAGTCTACACCCACTCCACCAACCCCCTGTCCAAACAAATGGCTCCCCACCTGCGGACCACAGGAGGTAAGAGTTGTGGATGCCAGCAGGCATGCTGCACCTACAGAAGGATGCCAGCAGGCATGCTGCACCTGTGGGACAATGCTCCCCAGATACTCGCAAGGCACAGGTATCTGGGGTGTCTTTGAAGACTGGCACCATAATCTGCTGCTTGTGGCATAATCATTTTGACAGCATGCGATTGTGTTTGTGAACCCCTCCCAGGGCTGGGAAGCCCTGCTGTTGGCAGCACTTTCTCCCAGTCCTGGTCCAATGTCCACACATCCCGACTCCACTCCTGAGACCAGGTTGCTGGTACAACAGTGCAAGGCACCACCACTGGGCCAAATGGTGGGCACCCATGTAGAACTTTTTTTATTGCACTTTGCATCTCAACTGATTATTTCTTGTGCATTATATTTTTGTCATTATTTGTGCCTCCGCCATTTATTTACCTTGTTTGTGCCTGAAAACGGTCCCTGGGATCAGTGCACCCACCCGTTAAAATACATAAATAAATAAATAACAGAGCATTCTGACATCACGTGTAGACAGGCAGAAAGACTTGATGTCTGTGGGACAAGAATCCTATTTTCAAACAGTCTTTAGTCATAAAGAAAGAATGAAAGCTAACTAGGGAAAATACGTAAAACGTGAACAGAATGGTTTGCAAATACCATGTTTTTTAAAGTTTTCTCAGATACAGTCTAAGCTCTTTAACTATTATATGGGTTATTTGGGATTGTAAATGTCATTTTAGAAAACGGGAACATTACAAAGAGCTACATATTCACAAAACTTTGCTGCCCCCTTTAATTCCTGAATACCACCAATAAGAGAGTACTTGGGGACCAAACACAAAAGCAACAATATGTAAAAACACTTTCGTCCCCCATGTGGCCCTGGCTAGTTCTGTGCCCCTCACCACCACCTCCAATCATCTCCTTCCCTCAACACTTCCCTGTCCTCCCACACTGATCTGTAATAGTACTGCTTATAAAACTAAGGGCCCAACCCATCATTTTAGCTCGTCACCCCTTCCTAGCCTGCACCCCCTCATCAACAAAGTACATTTATAACAAACAAGTAGCCCTCTTCTTTGCTGCTAAGTGATTTTGATGGGGGCTGGGGGGCCAGTAGGCAAAAGGAACGGCTGCTATGTGGCCCCTGTTCCTAACCTTTAGCATGCTGCTAGTGCTTTGAGCGGTCAGCTGACACAACCAGCAGCATGCCCTCGAGTGGGGTGGAGAAGGAGCAGTCCTTGTGTCATTGATAATGCTATGCAGACTGACCAATCTGACAGCTGGAACAAGAGAGAAGTGGAATATGAGATTATGACTTACCTGGTGGTAACATTTTTCTGCTCCTCTTCTTCGTCAGTATCGCTGCTGATGGTGATGACGCTGACAGCTGGGCTCGGTGTGTCAGGGATGACGATCGTCTGCCGCTGGTGCCCCCGTGTGGTGGTGGTGCTGGTGGTGGTGGAAGTCGCCTCACCCCAGCTGCACTGCACCGTGTTGCAGGAGGAGCTGCTCTGTACAACTGCGCAGCGTGGAGGCGTGTTCTCCTTAACCCGTTTTGACCGCTGAGGGGAGCTTATAGACTGAGAGGAAGAGACTTCGCAGGCTGACACATTTCTGTAAGCAGAATAAAAGAGAATAGTTCAAACAAACTTCAATTAAATGTCATTAACTTTTTTGAGACAAAATTTAACTTCAGCACTCCAGTTCTCGGGAAATGTCCAACCAAGATTCTGAAGCCCCTCAGTTAGTGCCCCTCTGAACTGCATTAAAGGGAAACTCCGATTGATTCCCTCAGTGCAGCAGCAGCTGCAGAAATGCCCGATTAGGGCTTTCAACATAAAATAATTTTTTTTTAGTACCTGGTGCCCTGGAATTTTAATAGAAAAGATCAGCTCGCTCCATCATGGCGACAGACCTGCAGGCGGACATCTGCGACCGGTGATTTTCGCCATGTTATAGTTAATGGAGGGCTACCAACATCTGCCATTTGTTGGTAGCCCTCATTAGCATAACCTTCGCGGCGGAAGTCACCCGAGGTGCGCGAGATGTCAGCCTGCAGGTCTGTCGCCATGATGGAGCGAGCGGATCTTTTCTATTAAAATTCCAGGGCACCAGGTACTAAAAAAAAATTATTTTATGTTGAAAGCCCTAATCGGGCGTTTCTGCAGCCACTGCTGCACTGAGGGACTCGATCGGAACTGATTCCATATTTTTTACATCTCACTTGCTCATTTTTTCCTCATCACCAGCAAGTATAGTTTTCACTTTTCAAATATGCGACACCACCTGTTTTAACAATTAAATCCTACTGTGCTCCCCCCAACAAGCCACCTCTCTCACCTCCATATATGACTATACAGTGGCATAATTTTACTTGTATCTGGATATGCCGTCGGCACCTACACATATCTGACAGACACTATCAGCACAGCAGACGAGGTACAGTTTTGAACAGTTAATACAGTTTGATGTTATTTTATTTTTTATTTTTTTTTAAACACTCAACTTTTTAAAATGTTGCCACCTCGAGAGGGCCCACCAGTGCAGCGGTAGGGTTTCCTTCTGCTCATGACGCCGACATCCCTGGTTCAGACGGCAGGATACACTGTATTTGTTGGCTTTGAACACTTATGACAGTAGTTTTGTGAACACACATGGAATTACCCTGGGCAACCCATGTTATAAGTGCAATAACCCACTCCAGGGTGTGGGTTTGTAGGCATTTAATGCACGCCTATAAACCCACACCCTGTTGTGGGTTATTGGTTACATAATCGATCTGCGTGCAGGTGTGCCCTCTTAATTTGTGAACTGTACAGAGTCCTTATATAACCCCCCCACACACACTTTGCACAGTTAGCTACTCCTTGGTACCCTTGAGTGGACACCCAAACATACTTCGGACATTTGGTACCATCCCTGGCTTTGGGCATGTATACCAGGCCCATTATTTCTAGAGGTCAGAAAGGGTTGGGGGTGTACAAAAGTAAATGCCAATTGTGACCAAATAACCCAGGTCCTGAGGAGAGAACTTTTTGCTAGGGCTATGCTAGATCTGTACTTCTAGAGGGGTACCCAGAAATTCCACACAAGAAGCAGTAATGAATGTCCAAACCAAGCTGGGGTTCTAGAGTGCAACTTTATTCCAACGATGGTACTCTAAAGCAAAGGTGGACCCTAAGGTTTACACATCGTGGCACAAGGCAATGGCAGAACAACAGAAAGCTGTATCGGACAGAAACTCAATGTATCCCATATGTCACATGATCTTGAATTCTCTTCAGCGGCAATGGCCTCAGCTGAACACACTTTCTTCTAGTGGCACAGGCCACAACTAAGCACACATTTCCCATCTGGCATAGGACTTTAACACTTCGGCAAGTGGCAACTGGCCACAGCAGAGCACACTGGTGCTCATACTAAGCACAACCCTCACCAGGGGGTAAACTTTCTGTTCAGGCATTGGCCACCATGTCCTGAATAACCAGGAGCCCTTACAGAACCCGTAGTGCTGAACTGGTCACTCCAGATGGGGGGCTGCCCACCTTTTGCTTCCACGTCCATACCCAGCCATTGTTTCAGAGTTACACCTCAAAACTTCCGGTAAAACATTTAGGACTATGCATCTTGGAATAACTTTCACATCCTGTATGAAAACACTACTCCTGAGTGTAGAAACAAAAAAGTCCTGAACAATGTACATTAGTCTCCCTCTGGACCCCACAATTGTCAGGCAACTTTATACTTGAGAACAGTCTCAACTTAGAACAGAACTGGTGTATAATTCCCTTTGTCAGAGAAATACCCAAGATAGGTACTTTCCCCAGGAAGCACAAATTCAGATTACTCACAGTTGGAAAACAAAACAGGCAGCTTCAAAAGGGTCTCGGATGAAATAGGGGATTGCCCCTCGGATCCATCCTGTAACAGTCCTTTCCATCTCTTTGGGGATGAAAACTCAGGAGCTTCTGCTGTAGACAATGGTTTCCACCACTTCTCTTGGCAGGCAGATGTCTTTCAGGACTAGGGTAAGAAAACAGGCTCACCTCTCAGAGCCCACACTGCAGCTCTCACTCCTCCAACTGCTCACTACAGACTCTTCACTTGAACTAACTCAAGATTCTAAAACTCCCCACTCACAGCCAGCTGCTGTGGCTTATGCTGCTGCGAGAGTTCTAAATGACATCATCTCTCTCATCTCAGCTGAGACCAAGTAAACAGAGAGTGAGTGAGTGAAAAACTAATTTAACCAGTTATTCACCAGCTACCTTCTCTACCTAGCACTGACACAGATGGGATTCTAGTAACCCCAGGGGACTGGGAGGTTACACTTATAAAATGTGTTGCTTGCATGACAATCATTGGCTAGCTTATAAGTGCAATGTAAAATGCAGCTTAATAGAGCCCAGGCTATTGGTTTTATGCCTTACATTGCCTTTTAGATTTTCAGCCCTCTGCACAAAATCTCTACCCTACAAGGAGTGGAGAAGTCCAGCAAATGGACTTTTTAGCTTTACCAAATACAGGTAAGAGTGTCATCTTCTAACTGGACTTATACTCCTTAGCCTTATTTGTGGTCCCAAGTTACTGCTGGACATTAGTTTTCTTTAGTTTATTCCAATTCTTGGTTTTAATTTCCTGTACAGTATGTATCAGGGGCTATAATCGATGCATTAAATGTTTCTGTTGTGTATTTTTCATTGCATAAACTTATAAGTAAAATATAAAAAAAAACAACAACACACACACAAACCAAATAAACAGACAAAAACAAAACAGGGTGGGCAGTGGGGTTGCCAGTGGCACCAATTTTTTAACAGTGGACTGGGTTGCGGGGGCACACAACTCAGACAAGGTTTAATAAGGTAGATATTGACCGGAATTATTTGGGGTTATAGTGGGAAAATCATGACCCCTGAGGATGTACTATTACCTTCCAATGCCTTTGGGCAATGTAATTAATACCAGTCAATAGTGTATCCCTTGGTTTCAGTACCCCCCCCCCATTCCTCATATCTGGTCAATATTTGTATATTAATGAAGCCTGGATCAAAAATTCAGTCAAGGGATTTGTTAAAACCAGGTCACTTGACAGGATTTAGTAGGAACTACTGCTTGGCTTTTATAGGTTCACAGGTTTTTTACAAGTTCAGTGAGCCGAAGCCCTTTAGTGAACTCGCCACCCATGTCATGGGTAGAATGCATATTATTTTCTCCTGTATAATTGTCCAGTTTTTGTTTAAATATTGTTATATTATTACTTTCTATTATTTTCTTGGGTAGTGCATTCCAATTTATCACTCTCTGTGTAAAAAATGTGCTTCTTTTGACTGTTAAGTTTTTTTCACCTAGTAATTTATGTTTGTGTGACCTAGTGGATTTGTTGCCCGTGTGTTTTGTAAGCCCAAGGGTTTCTATAATGTATGGATCATTTATGGTTTTATAGATGAGGCAGAGGTCTCCCCTATGTCTTCTATATTCTGATGAATATAGATTAAGGAGCTGGCCCGGTGGCGCTGAGGGTTGAGGCGCTGGACACCACACCTCGTGCCACGCCAGCGACCCGGGTTTGGGAACGAGCCCGGGTTGCTGGGGGTTGGCAGGGGAGGGAGAGGACTGAGCATCCGGAGGACAGCTCTCCTCTCCCGGGAGGGACAGGGGTCCCTAGTCGGTGCTCGGCTGCCCTCTGGTGGAGGCCGTAGATGCAGCAAGCGCTGACGACATACAGGAGGGGCGGGGGAATGGCAGACATCGGTTCCATGGCGCTAGCCACTCCCCAAGAAACAGGGGAAAATGCCCTTCAGCTCCGGGCGTGAGATTGGATACCCAGTTGTTTCGATCTGCGACCACCCACCTGTCACCCTCTAACCGATGCTACTGACTGTTCGGGGTGTTGGAGCCCACCCTCTGCCCGGGGTAATCCGAGGCTACATGGGCGATGGAGGACTGTCCAGGTAGGGCGGACCGCAGGGGGATGACTTCTTGGTGCTCCCAAGGAGACCAGAGCTGAGGGGAAAATAGGAGGAATAAATACGAAAAAAAAAAATATATAGTTAAGACTACTGAGTCTATTTTTGTACCCCAAGAGTTATATTGAATGAATTTTCTTGGTAATCCTCCTTTGAACCTGTTCCACTAGTTTTTTAGTTCTTATAGTCTGGGGTGAACAAAACTGTGTACAGTACTCTAAATGTGGTCTCACCAGGGTGGTGTAAAGGGAAATGAAAACTTTGCTGAGCAACAGGCAGTAGTTAAAAGAACAATTGGTTACCATCATCGACACACTTGGCCTCCCCAGCCCTGAGACCATGGCCATCACTTACCCTCAGCTCACCTCCTTTGCTAGCCGCTATCTCAAGTGCAGTCACTTACTTTACACAACAACATTATTAATATTCTACTTGCATTGCAATCTTTGGCCCAGGACGGCAACATTTGGAGTGCACCTTTCCAGTCCTAGGGGCTAATTTATTTGGTATGTTTGGTGTTAGCTGGGTTGGCTGTTCTAAAACTAATTACTGAAATGAAGACTTCTTGTGTCATTGGATAGTACAAAAACTAGACCAAATTAAATTATGGAATTTACATGTGTATTAAGAGCTCATGCCAGAATAGGATCTTTTCATGGTCTGAAAACAAAAGGTTTTGTAGTTTTTAAGTCATAAGGATTTAAAGTTTTAAAATTGGGCGTATGCACGATTCACTGAAAACACAGCTGGAAAAAAAAAAAACGCAAACATTTTTTCTGAGTTAAAGTTGGGCATGAACATAATCCTCACAACAGAAAAACTTCTCAGGGGACTTTACCTGTCTACATTAGTGGTGCTGGGATACCGCTCTACAGGATCCGGTCACCCTCTGATGGACAGCCGTGCTATGCAGCCGCCAGATCCGACCCCCATCCGACCAAGCCTGTATATCAACTTGCTGGTCTCATGTCTTGATCTGAGGTTGCTCTTTGGATCTGACCACTGGAGCCATAGGATCCTTTGCCCTTCCCGATCAGATCCCTTTGGGATCTGAAGGGGCTGGATCCACTGTTGGATGTCATCCATCTCCAACTGCATCTGGCATCCGGTGAAAATGGTGGTATCCACTGGTATCTAACTATGGCAAATACTACCCGAGCACCACTAGTCTACATACCCCTGGAGCTGAGCACCAGTGCTCGATTTTGGCGTTGTGCAGTTAATAGCACGTTTACGAGCCTGGGGCCTTTTCTGTTCACTAGTCAGTCGTTACTTTATTTCTGAAGCATTTTTCTGTTCCCTTTTGCTAATTAGAAGGTTTTCTACCTAACAGTATAAGGTTTGATGTATAGAAAAGCACCCTCTCTAGAAGCGGACACTCTGTATCTAGTGCTGTTCCCTTTCATACAGTACCTTATCAGCACTGTGACCTCATTCATTGCGACATCACAAGTGACCAATCTGGCAGGTCAGTAGCTTTGCTTGTTCGGTTGTAATGTTATAAGGGATAATACATAACAGGGTGTGCGGTTGTAAGGGAATAATGCACATTTCCAGTGGTTGTTAGGTACAAGGCGTAGCTGAATGCCACAACCACCTCAGAAGTACATTATTCCCTGATGACCATAAACCCTGAATTGTGTTATCCCACTTAGAAAAAAATATTTACCCTAGAGTGTTATTCCAATCTTCAGCAGAGAAAACAAATCTGAAATTTGAACACTATGGGGAACGTGACCACACTCACTGCAGATTTGAATTACATTCCCAGTTCCATTCTGCCTCTGGGGCAACATCTTGAGCCGCAGCTGACTACATGTTGCCTAACATCACTACTGGACTCGTGTTGTTAGAACATGCTTTTATTTGTTAAAAAATATGTAGTTCAGGTGAGGTATGTGGTTATCATAAAATAATCAACAGTCAAATACATTTGATGTAAGAAGTAACAGCTCCCTACTTAGAAAATTAATATTAATGTCAGGCAGTAGGCTAGCTCTTCAAGTTTAGAAGTGACTTTAAAGTACTTACTTGGACTTACAAAAGCCTTCATAGTCCTGCCCCTCAATATTTGTCAAATGTGATTTCTGATTACTGCCACTGTAGATTGTTAAGATCATCAAATTCAGTACTTCTGAATATGCCTAAATACAAACTAAAAACTTTTCAGGGACATGCCCTTGTTTCTAAGATCCCAATTTTATGGACTGCATGACCTATAATGATTTGACATGCTAAGTCTAGTGGGAGGTTTGAATCATTATAAAACAAACCCTCATTTTTCTCCCTGGCCTTTCATGTACTAGGAACTGATGTCTTCATTTGCACAGTATTTCCCTTTTTTGCAGTCGTTGTTTATTTCCACCCACAGGCTGGTCCAGTCATTAGGCACCTGCCCCACCAGCTCTGTCACCTTGGCTCCTCATGGACTTATCATTCAACTCCTGCCTTCCCCATAGCCCCCCCCCCCCATGGCGGAGGTGGCCCAAAGGCCGCAAAATGGATCCTCAGGTGGGAGGTGTGCCATGTCGTTGGGTGCAGGGTCTGAGAAGGGTCAGTTTCGTAATGCTGACCAGCCCTGTTTTCTCCTCCTGTATATCAGTCTCCCCAGGGGGCGGATGTGCAATGCCACCTAGACGGCCCTACGCACACACCCACACAGAGGACGTTGGTGGCGGCCGCTCCCACCTGGTGTTGCAGTCCTTGGGCTACCCTACCCTTAGCCATCACAAGGAGTCAAGCGTGCACTAGGCACTGCGTCCCACCCTTGCTGGAAGAGAGCAGTCCATCAGATGCTTGACCCTCCTCCCCACAGCCGACCCTTTGACAACCGAGTTCAATCCTGAACACGGGTCGTCAGCGCCGCAAGTGGTTTGTACAGTATTTCTAAATGGTTTATCTTTAATGTGCAAACTGGCCTGTTTATTTGTGTACAGTGCTTCCAGATAGTTTTGGGGAGGGGGCTTTATAAATAACCTGGTCTGGCTTGGGTGACATTACCTATTACTGTACTGAGGAAATGTGGTCACCTACCTTGAGGATGACTGGTGCAGTTTGTTTTTCTTTGAAGATGAGCTGCTGGTTGGCTGTTGCCGCATCACATGAGCCACGCCGACGTTCAAGGGCTGAGCAGATGGCAGGGTCACATGTCCTGCTAGCAGAGTCGGCTGCTGCATGATGGGATTATAGTGATGACTGGCATGTGCGTGAGTATTTCTGGAGTCTGCCATGGGAACAAGACCACAGTAAGACATTTTTCCTGTGACAGGGGGCCACCCTATTTATTCTTAACTCTCCAGATGCGATGAGCGAATCCAGAGACACGCTAATACTTTTCAATAAATCTCAGAAATCACATTTTTTCAGAAGCAGCCTTGGCTTTTCCCTGAGTTGACAAAAACTTGTGTCAAGGAAGCTGTCGCTAATCTGCAAACTAGGGAGCTGTACATCAGTATTTATACGGTAATGTAAGCAGCAATGTAAAAGATGAGTGGTGAGAAAAAAAGAGTCAGAACATCTGTTCAACACGAAAACATCATAATTCCAGTTTATCAACATTCTCGCCGGCTTACTGGATGGCAGGGCCAGTGGGCAGTAGCCCTTCAAATTTCTAAATAGCTTTTGGCAGATCAGGATGCTGCCATGCTGCTGTTCACAGTACTTCACCCCTCCTCTCCTGACTGAGCTGTCTGCATTCCAACAATCATATCAAAAGAGAGTGTGTCACAGTGCTGCGGTGGGTGGTCCCTACAGAGCGTCTAACTCCACTGAACATGGCAAACAGTCCGAAAGTTAGGGAAACTTTCAAGCAGCAAAAAAATCCAAACACAGCCTGGAAAATATCCTTCAGGATTCGGCTAGTGTAAGTAGAAGACAGTTCACATTAAAGATACTGTGCCGCTAGTGGACAGCCTATTGGTATCTTAGCCATTCAGGCTTTGCATAGGAAATCTCTTCATCAATTATATCTGGCAGTTAGCTGCTTTCTGTTCAGCTTTGGAACAACAGCCAGAATATACCACACTTTCAGTTAAAAGCCACATTCTGCAGCTGAGGGGGATAAAACAAACCAACTAGAAGGCAACTCACTGCAATCACATAAAGAGAAAGGTTTGCAGACTGGCCGTGCGATAAGTTTACGGGAATTTTCTAAGATATATAGTTGGGCTTCGAAGCTCATTACCTTAAGGCAGTGCTAGCCCATTCCTAACAAAAGTTGAATTTTTAAGCATGTCATTTTCAGGAGGGAAGGGATCATAACTGGGGTTGAATACATGACCAGACGATCCCTTCCACTTCCTGGTCTGCGGGCCCTGCCCATGCGCTCAGAGGTTTTGTGATGTCTAAGCAAGGAGAGCACGGAGGCGCACCCCATACAAGTCTGTAAGGACATTTTTCAATGCATCTTACTGTATGTTTAAACAAACATGGAGAAAATTAAAAGCCACCCCTCAACGAAATATCTGAGCAGTGCCTTTCAATTTTCTCCAAGATTGCTTAAACATATAGAAAGATGCACTGAAAAATGTCCTCAAAGACTTGTTCGGGGCGGGCCCCAGCACTCTCCCTGCTTAGACGCCACAAAACGTCTGAGCACGTGGGTGGGGGCGGTAGACCAGGAAATAGAAGGGATAGGATAGCCATGGATTCAGCTCCAGCTATGATCCTTTCACTCCCAAAAATGAGATGCTTAAAAATTCCACTTTTGCCAGGAATGGACTAACGCTACTTTAAAGTAATGGGGCTATGAAGCCCACAATGATTAAAAAAACAAACAAAAAAAAAAAACAATTTACTTTAACGTGTACTGTACAAACATACTGAGGTGCACGTAGGATGATTCTCAGCCTTCTGTGTATACCACAGTACGTCTGTACTTACTGCATAATAGCTAACTGGTGAAATAAAATCCTGTCGAATATATTCCTGGCGCCATCTGAATTTTTTGTTGTTTGAGTGTGCCCCTAACCTTTGGACTGTTTGCATTCAACCAATGGACTCAACATCAAGCCCTATGGGCCACAGACCTGGCAAAACAAGAGATTCCTCAGCAAACAGGGATGACCAGGTCTTACAAACAGGGCAAAAGTGAAGGAAGAGGTGGTTCAGCTTTGCTAGAGCCCCTTGGACATGGTTTCTGAAAAAAAAAAAAGGATCAATATTCATTCAAGCTATATCTAATGTTTCATTCTGGGCAGCTTGTGGCAAAAATCAGGGTGAACACATCTCAAAGGGGTTCAGTCTTTAAATTACCGGGAAGGGGCTTACCAGGGCTCAACTCCCACTGGTAACATGAGCCCCTGTAACTTAGGCATTATTACCATTAACTTATAATGGGGAAGGGGACATTGTTAAAGACATGGGGCCCCCACAGCTCCAAAAGCTCATAAAGTGCCACTCCAGCACTGGTTGTGTTAGTATGAAGAAAAAGAATCAGCATTTATATAATGCTTTTCATATATCCCAAAGCGCTTTACAAGCAACGCTAGACTGGTAGTGAAGTGACTGAATGTGTGGTGGCGGCCATATCGCACATCATCACCCACACACAGCCTGGATAATTGCATGAACCGGTTTATGGGAAGGGGAATGTTGGCCAGGACACCAGGAATGTTCCCTACTCTTTGCGAAGAGTGCCCTGGGTTCTTTTACTTCCACCTGGACACCCACCAGGACAACACCAGGATGGGCAGAAGGGACCTCGGTTCAACGTCTCATCCGAAGGACGGCACACCCCAGCAGTACAGCACCCCCCAATACTGCACTCGGATGCCAGTGATTTTTAGGTGCAAGTCCAATCCCGGTGTGGGACAAGAACCCATGACCTTCTGATCCAGAGGCAGATGTGCTACCAACTGAGCCACGCTGACACCCTGAAGCCACCTTGCTGGACTGCAAATGCCAATGAACAGTGGTACATGGTGGTAAGACTAGATGTCTCTCAAATGGGATATTGTGAGTCGGATCCCTGACTGGCAATTATTTACTTTAAGCCCTGAGTGGGAAAAAATGGGAAAGAAGTGCTGTTGCTGCCCAGCCATCTGTCATGGGGGTGGGAGGGATCCCACTGGTTGCAACTGGCATTGGGAATCAAAGGTAGCCCTACTTCCCAACCATTATGGAAAACCATGACCCAGTTTGATCTGTCTTGAACTGGAATGGGCTGCCTAGCCAAAAGTCCTAGTGATAAGCCACAGGGTCTACACCTGGCTCTTAGGTTTAATGAAAGAAATGGCCTCATTCTTTAACAGCAGCAACCACTCTCTAGCACCCAACAGCACTAATCTTCTGTAAAGATAAGCAGCTACCCGTTTACTTCATTTCCCCCCATGTTCCCATCTCAAGCTCCAACTGTACAGCTATTCCAGTAAGGCCTGAATTTCAGGAAGTGAAAATAAGGTGAGTTCATACCTCCAGTCTGCCAGCTGTTGAGTCCCTGCCATGGCATCTGGAATAACTGCTGCATGTTGCATGGAGGTGTGAGCAGCTACTCCAGTTAGCTGCTGCCAAGCTGGGGGTAACAGGATCTGCTGAGTACCAGTTGGCCATGCCTGCTGTAAGAAGACAAAAGGCTTTTTAATCCATCAGCTTACATTTCTCAACGTAAGCACTGCTTTTTTTTAATCCGAAAGCTACTATACATTACAATACCTATGACTAAGTTAAAGCAGTCTCACTTGATCGGATAAAATGGTACTTCACTGTCCAGACCAGTGGTACTGCCTGGTAGTGCGGTACACCACCATGTGAAAAATCCACGATCAAGTCTCAGTCTCGACTCCTCTGCTCTGGTCTGGTGCAGTCCAGAGTGAGATGCAGAGGTACTGCACTCCGATTCCAGGAGGAGGGTGACACATGCTCCACTGTAAGAGCACCTCCTAAAGTGGGAAGCAGCTTTCACAACGTGACCATGATGGCTCTGCTGCCTGCCCACTTTAGATGTTGCCCCGTGCCCTCCTCACCTCTGTTGCTGACTATGGTTTCCACTCAGCAGCATGCAGGATAGTCATCAGGACAGGACAGGACCATGCCGGGGGGGGGGGGCAATGGAGGAATTGGATGAGGGAAGCAAATCAGGGATGGAGATTTGGAGGTATATGTACCTGAAGGCTAATGCAGTGCGTGTGCATATCTTGATTGACAATATACTGTACTATGCATGTGTAACCCCTAGATGGCGCTATCCCAGGGGCTACTACCCCTGCCTGATTTGCCACTAACAGGTTGAGGGGCCTGGATCCAATGGCGGGTGCCTCCACCCAGAGGTCAGGGTTTGCAATAGTTAAACTAACTTGGTCACAGCCCTCTGGGACACTGCAACCCCCTTTCTTCTCACTAGTGGCCCACACAATATATCAGAATTACCTTCACAGTATACACTTACCCCCAGGTCTGGTTCCGCACTGGGACCTCCTGTGAAATGAGATACAGTGCAACAATCACAGTACAGTACTTTAACATAGACAAATACCTCAGGCAGTATAACTTTGCTGAAACAAGCAGCTCTGATTTATTTAGGGATATAACAAGGACAGGGGAATCAGGTTAATTAGCTTATCACTCTAATAATCTACCCATGGCTCTGTGCACAGGCCTATCCCTATCAGTTACTGTCCCTGGGTACCCAAGCCCCAGTGGCTAGTCCAAACCGTGGCAGCTGGTAGGGCCCTTTCACACAGAGAAAAGGAGAATTAAACAGTCAGCAGTACAGTAATTCCATTTGGATTTAATGTGGCAATTCAACAGGGAGCGACCCTGAATTAGTACTCACGACCTCAAATAAGATAGGGTCCTTCAATGTCAGCAGGGCTCACTTGAGGTACACAAACCTCTTCACACATCCATATAAAAGAAAGCACTATACCAGGCAGGCTGCATCTGTATCCCGATCGCAATTACTGCACAATACCCAGGAGAACACACAGCAGATTCAGTTCCTGACAGACCGAGTGTAATTTTCAGCAATTCCTCCAGTCTTCTACAGGGTGAGCCTGGTTTCTACTCTTCAGAGATCCTTTGATTCTTTTCACAGGATGGATTCAGTCCTAACAAGCTGCAGACCGGAACTCTGGGCCTTACACACGTTTTTTTGACTAAAACTGCACACTGAAAAAGTACAGGGCTCCTTCCTTCTTCACTGCCAAAGCTCAACTGAACTCCAACCGACAAAAACCGGGCACTTCCTTTGAGTTCCTCCCAGTTCTTGACTGGATTGGCTGTCACTCACAATAGACTGCTGCTGTTGGTCCAAAAAGGCACTGAAGTCTAAACTACATCTCCCAGAGTCACTGCCCATACAATCCTCTTGTGGCTGGCTCAGATTATGAGTCCCAAGTTCTGATTCGTCCAAGGCATCATTTTAGAGCTAGTTTACCCCACACTGATTGGTCCAGTTCAGCAGTTCAAAACCAGAATGGGGAACTAGGCAGACAGTTCTGACTGCAAAGAAAGCAGGTTAGACAAACTGTAATTTTATTATTACTGTAAATGATTTCTGGCAATCAGTTACATCTTTCAGACAGGTTCCTTTGCACTCCTAGTGACTGCAAAATGGGGTGAATTGGCAGCAGCTTGAGTGGTACTCAATCAAAGAAACACACAGTCCCCCATACAAACTAATTATGTCTGCAAGCAGACAGCTCTTAAAGAGACAGTACCAGAGGTTCTAAAAACACTCACTGATAAATGGCTTAAACGCCAAACACCATTCAGGCTTGGAGCATTCAAGCAAGCTCCTGGAAGTCTTTTGGGAACCCCCATTTGCAGGGGGGTTACACATGTCTGATTGACAATATAGCGATAACACCATAATGATCTGGGTTTATGAGGTAATACACACAGAGGCCGAAGGTCGAGGTGTTCATTAACCCCTTGGTCTGATTATTACCGAGGGAACTCAGACCACTACTGGTACTGTCATAAACTGAAAAACGTTTCTGTTAATCTAAAAACTGCCAGAGTGTTGTGGCATTGCTAGGTGTCTCTGACTGGCTGAAGCGGGAGGGCAAACTGGGCTTGCTTTCTGATTGGCTACGTACACATGCGCAGCTGCTCCAGGAAGATTAGTTTCCGAAGACTTGGTCTGAGACCAGTTTCTTTGTTGGGCTTAGTTTTTTTCTTGCACTTTACACCCTTTAGTGTATATTTACTATTCCAACACCACACCACCATGGATCACCACTCCTGTGAAATTTGAGGTTAAAGGAATTTTAGTGAATCCAGGATTCAAACCCAAACCTCCCAGATCACAGCTCTGTGCCCTAACCACCACGATATGCTGACTGGGGCTTAGCAAGCTTGCAATTAGACACGTGTGACACTAACTGGTCCCAAACGAGTTAAAAACAGGAACTAATCTCAGACCACATCTGTGGGGAGAAAAAACACACAGAAAGTGGTCTCAAACCAGGTCTTAGGGACAGATTTTCCTAGACTCACAGCAGCCAATCAGAATGCAGAGCCACTGTCCCATTATTGTTGTTAACCTTGCATAATGCACAGCCACAGCCCCATAATTCACTCTACAAGGAGGCAGTATAGCACAGTGGTTTAAGGCTCTGAGTTGCAAACCTGGAGACCTGGGTTTGAATCCCACAGCCCCTACTTGCATACTATGTGACCCTGAGCAAGTCACTTAACTTCCTTGTGCTCCCAGGTTGCACCTGGAAACAAGCTTCAGCTTAGTGTGCCTTTCCTGGTTAATCTCCCCTTTACCGTCCTGGTATCGCACAATAACTGGACAGTAACTCTGCATTCTGATTACCTAAGAAAGATTTTTTCACTGTAATAAATAA
This sequence comes from Neoceratodus forsteri, assembly GCA_016271365.2. Taxonomy (NCBI): domain Eukaryota; kingdom Metazoa; phylum Chordata; order Ceratodontiformes; family Ceratodontidae; genus Neoceratodus; species Neoceratodus forsteri. The sequence goes on along the minus strand of CM028131.1, from coordinate 1,410,155,979 downwards.
TAAATAAAAAAAATAAATTTATTTTTTTCTAGTGCCTTCTACTATGTCTCAGTGAAAAGACACGAAAGTTCTTGGGCCGAGACAAAGTAGAGCATGTAAAATTGGCATTTCAGCCTGCTGAAAGCCTCCGCTAGATCAACTTTTAAATAACTGCCTACAGTACAAGACAGTTTGTGACCTGGGGATTATCTGAAGAACTAGAAGATAGGTTGAACTATTAGTCAAACTGTGGAGAAATAGACTGCCCACCATGCAGGTGTTGCCACACAAAGACGTGTTTCTTTACTGCCCATGATCAAGCCCCGCTGCAGTTTTCCTGGACTTTGGAATACCCCAAACACATTCTGACCACTCATGATGCCATGGGAGGAGACGAGACTGCTGCATCATGAATGGCTGCACTTTTTGGGGGTGTTCCTAATTGTCCAGAAGTATGCAGCAAGAGCTGGTCAATGATTTTAAACAAAACAAGGTTGGAGATAATTATATCATTAACAAGATAAGCAACCATAAAATGTGGGTTTTCAAGCAGAAATAACATGATCATCATCGTCATCATCATTTTATTTGTTGGATGGCAAACTGAAAGAAAGCTCTCCTTTACAATTGTGTCCAGTAAATACATACAAAAGCTAAACATACAAACACATAATGTTGCATAAACATTCAACATTCAAACTGTACATAAAATTTAAATTCTCAGGCATGTAATCAGGGTAATTGTAATACCTATCCAAAGCAGTTACAATTTGTAAAGATCAGTCTAAGAGACGCCTAAAACGCGAATAGGGAAGTAGTGTACATACATTATACTTTTTCTTCATTATTTCCTGTTTGAGAAACATTTACTGCAAAAAGAGTTAACAGGGTTCCTTTAAAGCCGCCATGCAGACTGCCTTAGTAGTGATACCATTCCCCTTCCCCCAAAAGGCATCTAGAAATAAACTGCTCTCAGCTCAGTATGCTTTTCCTGGTGAAAAGCATTTAAATAAATAAATGCGGCACTCCAAATGTGGCACATATGTCCTTTTATTCTATTTAAGATTGCCCTTTCTCTTCTGTCATGTAAGATGCCCTTTTCTCTATTTTGAGTCTGTTTTAGTTTTTTTTTTAGATTTTAAATAATCAAAAGCACTAATATTGCTATCCTTAGGTTTTCATCACTATTCACAGCTGTATTAAAATACCACCTCCTCCTAAGGAAGAGGCAGTGGGCCTTGTTACACAGGGGAGTTTGGTTGTGTTTAGTGCTGAGATAGGCAGCTGACATTTACTTATTTTCCTGATCTGTTGCCTTGCACTGGGTGCCGTCTTTTTTGTTATGAATTAAGCAATAATGCACGACAGGGTGTGTGTCGCGCTGGGATAACCTCACGCCTGGGGTGGTTGGGCACGAAGCTGCAGGCCGAGTGCGTCCAATGATGCCACAAGTGAGGTTTTCCCAGCACGCCACACACCCTGGACTGCATTATTGCTATTGTACAATGGTTCGTTGTTACACAAAATAAAAAAAAATTAAAAAAATGTTTTTAGTAAATTTTTAGTGTGGCAATTTATCTTTGTTTCTGAAGAGAAGATCTGACAAATCAGTATCATCAATACAGTAAGGCTGTACTCTGGGACTAGACCCGTGATGTTGTACTGGGATAACATCACAGGTCCAGTCCCAGACTGACCAATCAGATGGAAGCATTCTTTCTTGCCATTGTATAAAAATAAATGACAAATGAAAGAATAAAAAAAAAACCAAAAGCAGCAACTGGCTACTGTCGAAAGATAATATTTTCAGTCTGTGACCTGAAGTTGTGCTAGCATATCCTGCCCAGTGGCACTGCTCTACCATGTGGGCTGTAGTGTCTCATCTTCGGGACATAGAAGTCTGAGGAGCACTGCAGATGCAACGCTCTCCAACTCCAGTGAAGGACCACCTCACTGTAGCATGGCCTCCTGCAGTTGTTTCAGAAGCAGGCTTGGTCAGTGTGTGACCATCTGACTTTCTACCTTTTTTGTGTCTTTGCCCACATTTCTTCTTGCCAGCTGAAAGCTCTTTTTTCCACTTGCCCAAGCCCTTGTGCCTGCCATAAGAGTCCTCTGATGCTCCCACCAGTCTCTGCTCAACATCCTCTCCAGAATCCCAACTGTATACCCACAGCTTGTCCCTGTGGGAAGGACTCACTGGTTCCCCAATCCAGGAGGAGGATACTTTAATGTGATGGTTGCGGTCTGGAAGAAGGAACCAGCAAGGTAAAGGTGGAGTCAGTAGGGTATTACTCAGGCATGGATATTGGGCCAGCTTCATCTGCCTGGGATGCTGAGGTACAGTATATTTCTCACTAAGCCCTCCCTTATTTCTATTTCTCCCTAGGGAGTGGTCCTAAGGAGCAAACCAGCGGAGTGCCTATCAAGGCCATCAGAAGAGTGGTTAACCATTCTTACCTTTGGAACTTTTATAACCCACTCTGTGTGTGTGTGTGTGCGCCAATATAAGGCCATTCCAGGGGGACCACTTATTCCTTCCCACACAACACAACCACCCCCTGGGCCTCCAGGGAGCAGTTGTTCAGTGGAAGAAGGTGCCCTTCCTCACTGAGGCATGAAGTGTCTGAAACGGATGTCAGCATTCCACCTCAGCGGTTGGCACTAGATTTCCTGGGCTTGGGTGTCAACCTGGGTTATTTGGATGGCAAGCAGTAGCGCAGCCAAGGCGGTAGCCAACTGACCATGTGGCATTCTGCACCTCTCATCCACAGGTTTACGTGCAGTGAGGGGTGGTCCTAGCACTGAGTGGTGGGAGGGGACCAACCTGGGACAGAATCTGACGAACACATGGCAGGATATCAGACAGACCACAGAACCCACACAGCCTTCCCCAAGGCTGTTGATCCTACAATACTGGTTAATACTGATTTACTGGTACATGCTTCAGTGGGTGGGGGGTGGGCTCAGGGGTGTTATAGCGAGGATCAGTGACAAAAAGATGCAGCAGACCATGAGGAAAAAGATTCACATATATAGAAACATAGCAATTTAAAGTCAGAAAGGACTCCAGATCCACCATGCCACCCTCCCACCTTTTCACTCCATGAAGTTGGATAAACAAATGGGTTGTGTAAACATGTGCCAATTTATAAGAATTTCTGACCCACTCTACTAACCCAGGGTACCTTGTGATTTCCAGAAATTTATTCAGGCTTAACCTGAAGTACTGTACTGTCTTCATATCCACTGTCTCTGACTGTTCCATGGCTTCACTTCACTCTGGGGGGGGAGAAGAAGTGCCTCCTGACACTGCCCCTGAATTCAGCCCCTCTGATTTCCAGTGTGCGTCCCCACATCTTGCTGGAAGCTGCCACATCAAATATCTCTGTTTGTTCAATCTTGTTGATATCCAAGAGAGTGCAGAGCAGACAGACGGATATTTACAGATAGACAGATATTTTTACAACACCAGTGATGATACAAATGATAAGATGAAAAGTGATATCTTATACCCAGCTAATAAAATATGCTATCTTATGAGTTGATTATGTCACATATTCTATCTTGCCATGTTGGATACATCACAACGACTACTGAACCAATCACAGAACAGCTTGCACAATGCTGATGACATCACAATAGCCACGTGCAGCACAGATGCCAGAAGCTAAAACCAAACAGAAACCATGAAATCTTCATACAAACAGCAGATTTGAAAGCCAGAATGGATAGAAACATAGAAATTGCTGGTAGATAAGGACTGCCAGGCCCATCCAGTCTGCCCAAAAGCCCTATACTAGTTTGTTTCCACTGACCCTACCTAGTCAATGGCCCCCCCCTTCCCACCACCAATATACTCTTATGCCTCTCCCATGCATGTTTTAAACTCTCCACTGTGTTCGCCCCAGCCACCTCCTGTGGTAGTTTATTACATGTGTCCACCACCATCTCTGTGAAGAAAAATGTTCTCACATTTCCCCTCAGCCTGCCATCCTCCAATTTCATGTCATGCCCCCCCCCCCCCGTTCTTGTACATCTCTTGTATTGGAAGATGTCTCCCCCCACACCTTGTTTATGCCCTTAAGGTACTTGAATGTTTCCATCATGTCCCCCTGATCCCTCCTCTCCTCCAGCGAGTACATATTGAGGCCCTTTATTCTCTCCTCATATGTTTTCTGGTGCAATCCTTGTACCATCTTAGTCACCCTTCTCTGGACCGCCTCCACCCTGTCAATGTCCTTCCGAAGATACAGCCTCCAGAACTGCACACAGTACTCTAGGTGGGGCCTCACTATCATTTTGTACAATGGCATAACCACCTCCGACCTTCTGCTTGTGATACCTCTACCTATGCATCCCAGAATGCCACTGGCCCTCCCTGCAGCCTTTATACTCTGCTTAGATACCTTTAGGTCATCAGAAATGATAACCTCCAGGTCCCTTTCTTCCTTTGTAATAGTCTGCAACTCTCCCCCCATCCTGTAGCACTCCCCAGGGTTCCATCATCCCAGGTACATTGTTTTGCACTTCTTGAACTTGAATCTTAGTTGCCACACTTCAGACCATTTTTCAAGCTTCTCCAGGTGCCTCCTCATTCTCTCTACTCCATTTGGAGTATCCACCCTGTTGCAGATCTTGGTGTCATCTGCAAAAAGGCAGACCTTTCCCTCTAGTCCTACCACAATGTCACTAATTAAGACATTAAACAGGACTGATCCCTGAGGTACCCCACTGGTCACCTCCCTCTCCCCTGATTGCATCCCATTTACCACCACTCTCTGCTTCCTGTCTGTAAGCCAGTTCCTAACCCAGTTTACCACTGTGTGCCCCATGCTCAGACTACTCATTTTGTTTACCAGCCTTTTGTGTGGGACGGTATCAAAGGCTTTGCTGAAACTGAGGGCAGAGCATCACAGCCCCAAAGATGTTGTATAAATCGAATATGCAGTGGTGTGACTCAATTATGTAGTTTCAGTATCACTGAGAGGGCAGAACTTTCGTTATGGCCCTGTCCCCTCACACATGAAGATAAATTGCATATCTGTAGTCAACCTATTGCATATCCAAGCAATATATATACATAATGAAGAACACTTGCTGGGTGTCTGAGTGTGCTGTGATGTATGGACTCTTTGGGTGCATTGTGAAGCATGAGGCATATGCCGAGTGCCTTCAACCAGCTGAGAAGTCCATAGATGGGTGTTGCTCTGCTTTTAGAATAGGTCCTAAATCAGTGTGAGCACCAAGGCCATCACACAAAGATGGCTACAAGAATCTCCCCCTCCCTGACCTAGAGACCTGGCTGGCTGCATGCAAAAGGGAACAAGTGCTGGAAGGTATTACAGTGCATCTAACATTTTCAGAAAGACAGAAATACCCCAACATAGTTATCCTATATGCACTATCTAGAACAACATTTAGGCCTCTCTGTCCTGGACCAATTGGCCAGGACAGCAGAAGACACACAGAATATACGAGATGTTTAAGATCTGTTCACACTAACAGAATAAGGTGTACGCCTAGAATGCTCCAAGGTATATTCTTCTGTCTGTATTCTACTCACCTCAATACTGATTTTTATATTCAGATGGCATGTAATTGAGTGACTGACTCAAATGTTGTTCTCAGTTGTGATTTTCCTCTTTGCTTCCTCTTAATGTCTGTACTTTTGATTTTATAGCCTGTATTATTGCACCATGTAATATCACTGTTATTCTGTTTTGGAAATGTAAATAATCCCAATAAAGTTTGATTGCAAAAAAAAGATCCTAAATTAACTTTGTGCATTGAGAACAGCCATTCCCTTCAATAGGAAACTTACCTTTACAATTTGTTTTTTGCCTTGGACAGTTTAGCCTTTTCTATATGTAACTATTCCTTCTCGACTTTTTTAACCTGTTGTCACTGAAGTCATCCCAAGGACCCACACGAAAATGAAATGGCTGCATCTCATGGGGTTATCCCAGTTGGAGTTACTTTAAACAGATAACTAACTAAAAAAATTAATTTAGTTCTGAACCGTCCAGCTGTGCTCTGATAACCGCACAGTGAGATGATGCTCTCTGCTAATTGGATTGCTAGGATTTCTTCACCTATTTGATATAGAGAGATAGATAGATAGATAGATAGATAGATAGATAGATAGATAGATAGATAGATAGATAGATAGACAGACAGATCAAGCAACAAAAGTACGGAAATATGGTGTAACAGTTCCCAAACCTAACACCCCACCCCAATCCATTTTTTTTTAATATGGCCCCTAAATTTTTCTGGGGGAGATTATGTGTTATTATTGTAGTACTCATGAGGACCTTTGTTTTGTTATATACATTGTCCCTTAAGTCCAAATACTGAGAGACGTATGGCTTGTTTGAAGTTCAAATGTGGGGAAAAAACTAAGTCCAAAATCTTTTTCTTAATATGAAGGATCCTTTTGCATCAAATGAAAGACCCAGGGAAAGAACTAGTTCAAAATCTTTTTGTATGACGGAACCTTTTTCAGATCAAGCGAAAGACCCACAGTAAAAAGGATCCTTCCATATGAAAAAGAATGGGGGAGGATGGGGAGACTAAGTTCAAAATCTTTTTTATATGAGGGAATCCATTTTCCTACGAACAAAACAGCATACAAAAAAGGATTCCCTCATGAAAAAAGAATTCGGGGGGGGGGGATTCTAAGTCCAAAATATTTTTTTCATATGAGAACATCCATTTTTGTATGAACAAAAAAAAAAACATACGAAAAAGGATGCCCTCATATGATAAAAGAATCAGGGGGAAAAAACAAAATCCAAAATCTTTTTTCGTATTAACAAAAAACAAAAGCATACAAAAAAGCATCCCCTCATACGAAAAAAGAATCAATTTGAAGTTCAAATGTGGGGGAAAAAACTAAGTCCAAATCTTTTTTCATATGAAAGATCTTTTCTTGTATCAAACGAAAGACCCGGTGGAAAAAAAACGAAGTCCAAAATCTTTTTTGCATGACCGGATCCTTTTCGTATCAACAAAGACCCATAGAAAAAGGATCCCTTCATATGAAAAAGAATCGGGGGTTGACTAAAACTAAAATCTTTATATGAGGAATCCTTTTTCCTATGAACAAAACAGCATACAAAAAGGATCCCCATATGAAAAAAAAAATTTGGGAATTCTAAGTCCAAAATATGTTTTCTAGTGAGAACATCCATTTTGTATGAACAAAAGAAATCATACAAAGGATGCCCTCATACGATAAAAGAATTGGGGAAAACTAAGTCCCAAATCTTTTTTCAGACAACAAAAAAAAAAAAAGCATACAAAAAGGATCCCTCATACTAAAAAAAAAAAAAAAAAAATATTGGGGAAAAAATAAGTCCAAAATATTTTTCTGTGTGAGGGCATCCTTTTCGTATGAATGAAAAAACACAAAAAAGGATCCCTTCATACGAAAAAAAAATTTGGACAGTTTTTTTTCCTGTCCTTTTTTTGTATGAAAGGATCTTTTCCGTATGTTTTATTTGGTCATATGAAAAAGGATGCCTTCATATGAAAAAGAGTAAGAAAAATGAAGTCCAAATTCTTTTTTCGTATGAGGGGATCCTTTTTCGCATGGGCCAATTCCTTTTTCATATGGCCATATGAAAAAAATTGGCTCATGAAAAAGGATTTTTTTAATGTACAAAACATATATTTCTGGGTAATTTTTTCACAAACTAAGTGCAGAATCCACCTAAAGGGATCCCAATTAGCAAGATACATGGGTTGGTGTGTGTGCAGGATGTCATTTTTGTTGGTTTCTAAATAAAAAAAAAAAAAAACAGAAACAAGATGGCGTCCATACGAAAAAATATTTTTAGCTCATGAAAAAGGATTAATCCCAAATGAAAAAGGATCCTTTTTCATATGGATTCTTCTTTCGTTCCAAGCAGCTGTCCAAAAGACTGTACTGAGCATGCTCAGAACCGAAATTTCAAAATTTAACTTTAGAACGGATTAATAATTTTTTACCAAACCAGCGAAAGGCATCGCTACGAGACAAGCTATTTCTACCCTTAGAATTTCAGATCAAAATTCCAAACCATCTGGGTGTTAGACAATAACAAAAGAAAACAGCCAAAAAACTGTCCCCCCCCACATTTTTTCACTGTCTGAATCTTGGAATCTGCACATCCCAGCAGAACGATACTTGGCATGTCATGGGATCTACCCCCCCAAGACCACCCATGCAAAATGTTGTGCAAATCTGCTGAACAGTTGTGAAGCTATTAAAGTGCAAAGTTTGAGGTTTAACATAGAAATCCCTGCTCAACCCTAACTATAGTGGTGCTACCATGCCACTATAATATAGCTATTGTATAAATTCATTTATCAGGCAGCTGTTGTATAAATTTTGTTGTATAGAGTAACCACATTGTAGGCCTTTGTATGTATAGTAGACACGTCATAGGTCCCCAGCCCACCTGCATGCTTTCCCTTAGATGCTCCCCATCTCCAGCTGCGTGCCTGTACTCCTCACAGTCACAGCAGCATTATAGACACTGTTACAAACTACACCAGAAATGAACACAAACCGAAACAGAAGTTTACTTTCCTTTTGTTAAAAAACAAAAAAACAGTGAATCTTCAGAACTGCCACACCATTCCTGCTACCTCCAAATGCTCCAGTCCATTTTCAGCAGCTACATAAGCCCGCCCGCCTGCCGACACAATGGTATCCCTCATTCAGTGGCATATCAATGAATGGAAACCCACTGACAGCTTTCCAAGGAACCAGAAGAGCAGCAACTGTTAAACCACCCATTGCTCTAACATGAATGACTCACTCGCTAAAGAGTGCTGCCATGTTTCCTCAACATTTTCTGAAGAAGCCACTACTCCACCAATCAGCAGCAAAGTCACTGCATCAATACTGGTGTCATGAGGCGGTGTCCAGGCAATGGTGCACCTCAGAGGAAGAGCAGGAGCATGATTCCACAAAAAAAACAACTTTTAAATCTAAAGAGGAACAACAAAACCTTTAAAAAAGATAAAGAACACACACAAGGTCCCTGCCTATTGCATACATAAAATATGCAGCAGGGATCTTGTGGAATAAAGATTTATTTTCAGTGGATCTGTTTGCCCTTGGGCACATCACTCATGGCTTATGCCACTCGTGAGGTTACCCAAGGTCAAACAGCTCTTGAAAAAATAAATCATTTATTCCACAAGTCTCTGCTGTGTATCCCTTACAGTCAACACTAGTAGAGATAAAAAAAACACATAAGTGATATCATTTAGTTAAGATAAAAAGATCTCAAGATATCAATTTGTAATGATGTCACAATCAGATGATATCACATTCAAAAGATACCACAAGTTAATGATGTCACACTCAGAAGATGTCACCGTTTAATGGTGTAACACTCAGACAATATCACTTTTTCACTAGTTAAGATTCTGTACTCACTCATTTTTAATCAACTGCACTGAACATGGTGGCATTTCTTCTTGCCTGCTTGGGCTTTGACTGTTTATGAAATACAACATAGTGTTGTACATATCCAATATGTGCTGGCTTAACAGAAGCTATCAGACCTATCTTCATTCATTGTGCTTAACCTCTACTGGCTTCACTAATGGCTTCACCACCTGTAAGGTCAAAGATCAAGTACAGTTCATGGAGATATCAAGTCAGCACATATCCCATACCTATATATACACACAAGTTGGTTGGGGGGAACATCAGAGGGTCACAGTAATTGGGGGAACAGGAGGTCACAAATGGGGTGGGTACTACAAGAGTCAGTTCTTGGAGAAGTCCTTTTCAATATGTTCATCAGTAACATAGAAGAAGTAATACAGGGCAAGATGTGTCTCTTTGCAGATGACATTAAGCTCTGTGGCACGGCAGACAGCAAGGAGGGGGTAAAGAAGTTGCAGAGTGACCTGCGAAGGACAGAGAGGTGGTCCATGGTCTGGCTGTTGAAAGTCAACGCCATAAAGTGCACTCAGGTAACAAGAACCCCGGGAAGGAATGCTGGATGGGAAGGGTTAAGCTGGCCACTACTTCAGAGGAAAGGGACCTAAGGGTCACCATAAGCACATCACTAAAACAAACTAGCTAATGTATCAAGGCCTACAGCAACACAACCAGAATGTTAGGATGTATTGAAGGGGTTTCAGTAGCAGAAGAGAAGTAATACTACCTCTCTGTACTTCCAACTTCAGGGTGAGCCACCTGCAAGGGTGCAGGATTCCATTACCCTCTTTGTACGGATTTTCACGACTACCGTGCTGCATATTATGACTTGATATATAGAATGACTTGCTGTAACTACTTTATAATGTATGGGGAGCCCTTATTATTAACTGAAATCAAGCAGATTGCAACCTTGTTATGCCATTGTTATGACATCACTCTGTTGTTAACCCTTCTTGAGTATGTCATATCAATGGTATAACAAAATGGAATGCTCACAACAATCAGTGTCCTAACAAAACAGAATGCTTACAACAATCAATGTCCTAACATAACAGAATGCTCACAACAATCAGTGTCCCGTAAAGTAATTCAATCTGAGATTACACAATCTTGGTGGCCGATACACTATAAAATATAATGCATGGTCTTTGGTTAACAACCATGCTGAAAACACTTCTTGAGGTTGCCATGACCTCTGAAAACATCTCAAGCTGCACTCTCAAGGTTTACAATGATGTCATGGCAACCTCTCAAAGTGTTTACAGCGTGGTTATTAACCAAAGACCATACATTATCCTCTATGATGCGCATATCATGCTAATTTGACTGTAAAAACAGGTTACTCACCTGTAACAGTAGGTCTAGGAGTGGTATATGAAGTACATCCACACTTCTGGCATAGTTCCTTTCCCTTTAAGGCTTGCCGGAATGTCTTCAAGCTGGCTCCTCCAACCCACCAGGGTGGTAACTCTCTGGGCACTACCCCGTGATGTCAGATCTTACTCGCTGGAAGCAAGACCGGTGTGCCACTTGCCAGGGGAGGTCGGGTGGGTCAGTGTGGATGTACAACATATACCACTCCTAGAACTACTGTTACAGGTGAGTGACCTGTTTTTCTAGGGGCGTGGATATGATGTATTATCCACACTTCTGGCAGACTCCTAGCAATTCTCTGGGATAAGGAGGCAAGGTGCACACCCCCTATTTACAGAATATAGACTGGAGAACAGGCCCCAAAACCAGCATCCTGGCATGACTCAAGCTCGATGTGGTAGTGGGAAATGAAGGTGTATGCTGACTTCCAGGTAGCAGTCCTGCATACTTCCTGGATAGGGACACCCCAGGAAGCAGCCATCGAGGCAGTGGTATAGTAGGTGGAATGAGCCCTTAGCCATACAGGAGGCTCCCTACCAGCCAACCTAAAGCAGAGGTCGATGCAGGATACAATCCACCTGACAAATGTCTGCTTAGCTGTCAGTCTGCCAGGTGCAGCTTCAGCATAGGTGTCAAAGAGCTGGTGAACCTCTCCCTGAACTCTAGCCGTGCACTCCTTATAACAGACCAGAGTTCGCCACAGGTCAAAAGTATGAAGCCTATGCTTGGCCTCTGAGGTGTGGTTGGTGAAGTACACCGGGAGGTTGATCACCTAGTTAAGGTAAAACTCAGACACAACCTTCAGGAGGAACTTCGGGTTGGGGCAAAGGACAATCCTGTCCCTGTGGAAAACCAGGTAAGGAGACACGACCGAGAGCAACTGGAACTCATTGATCCTTTTGGCTGATGTGACAGCAACCAAGAACGCAGACTTACATGACAGATGTGACATCTCACACCTATGCATCGGTTCAAACGGCTTGCCCATGAGCTTTGCCAACACCAGCAACAAGTCCCAAGGTGGTGGGGGTTCATGCACCAGTGGGGAAATGCGGTCAAGGTCTTTGAAAAAAACACCAGACCACCTTTTCCTGTGCCACTGACAGCATACTAGCCCACACCCAGTATGTCGAGATGGCTGCCAGGTGCACCTTAAGCGTCATTGATCAAAGGCCCGACAGAGAGGGACTAAAAGTAGTCGAGAATGCTAGCCACTGGGCAAGATAAGGGGTCATGCCCCTTGCCCTGGCACAAAATGGAGAACATCTTCCATTTAAAGGCATAGCATCTTTGGGTTGACACCTTCCAAGAAGACTAGACCACGGTAAGGACATCTTCGGAGAGACCCAAAGCCTGGAACTCTAGCCACTCAGGAACCAGGCTGTCAGGTGCAGGGACTGAAGGTCCGGATGGAGTACCTGCCCCTGAATGCAAGACAGAAGGTCTGAGCATAGAGGAAGACTCCTTGGGAGCCTGCTGCTGAGGCTGAGGAAACTGGGGTACCAGAACTGGCAGGGCCATTCTGGAGCCACCAGAATCATCCGTGCCTTGTCCCTCCTGGCCTTGATCAACACTTTTTGGATCAGAGGAAATGGAGGGAAGGCATAGAGGAGGCCCAGGGTCCAGGGCTTCGAGAAGGCATCCCCCTGCAGCATTCCCTGCTGAGGGGGGTGGACACAAAAAAGCCTCAGCTTTATGTTCTCCCTGGAGGTGAACATGTCCACTGGAGGGGTGCCCCAGTGGGAGAACAGGCTGTGTACTACGTCCAGATAGACAGACCACTCGTGAGATGCCTTGCCCAAACAGCTGAGGGCATCTGTCAGCTGGCTGGAGATACCGGCCACATGGATGGCCAGGAGATCGGCGTCCAGGCTGAGCACGAGGGTCCAGATGCGGAGAGCTTCCCTGCACAAGGGAAGGAAGTGTGTACCACTCTGTTTGTTGAAGTAGTACATGATTGTGGTGTTGTCCATCTGGACCTGAATGACCTGACCCCAAATATGCGGAGCAAAGACTGTCAGCGCCAGCTGAACTGCCCGAAGCTCCAGCAGGTTAATATGGCATCGGGACTCCTCGGGGGTCCAGAGCCCATGGACTTTGTGTTCCTCCAGGTGGGCACCCCAGCCTATGAGAGAGGCATCAGTCATGATGGTGACTGTCAGCTCCAGCCGGACAAACAGGACCCCTTCCTGCAAATGTTCTGGGACTAACCACCACTGGAGGGTGTGCCACATCAGCTGGGTCACACCGACTGGCTGGTCGAAGTGGCCCTGTCGCTGAGACCACTGGCGGGCAACATCCCATTGCAGAGAGCACATTCTCCACCAGGCCCAACAGACCACATTGGTGCATGCCGCCATGTATTCCAGGGGGCACAAGAAGTCCAGAGCAGGACGCAACTGCCCAACCCGAAATGATCGGGCAAAGGAGAAGAGAGCTTCTGCCCAGTCCACCGGAAGCCGAGCCCCAGCTCTGCAAGAGTTGAGCTCCGCCCTGATGAAGAGAATCACCTGTGAAGCTACCAGTTCTGACTTGGCCTCGTTCACCAGGAGGCCAAGGAATGAGCAGGTCTGGAGGACCAGTTCCCCGGACTGCTCCACCTCCTCCATGGAGTGACCCGCTATAAGCCAGTCACCCAGGCAGGGGTACACCTGGACCCCTCGGCGCCTCAGGTAGGCTGCCACCACTGCGATGTGGTAATGTGGACTAATAAGACAATTAGAGAGCCTGCAAAGAACTGCAGCAGGTGGAGTTTTGCCTGAGGCTGCTGCCCCTTCTGACACCTCAGCTAGCAAGCAGCTTTAGGTAGGCAGACATCCAGTAGGGGCACTGCACCCACAGGCCATGCTGGAAGAGGTTATCCCTGCAACTACCCCACTACCCACCCGTAGGGGGAACTCCAGCCATCTGGGCACTCACCTCTTGCCAGCCTCAGGGTGAATCACCTGCAAAGACACGGGATTCGCAGTTCCCCCTTCTGTACAGACCTTACAAGACTACTGTGCTACCACCGGATAAGCATGCCAGTAACTTCTCCACAGGACCATCTATGTCAGCTAAGAACCTGTCATAACTTAAGTCAGACAAATGCATACCAGCATGGGCATAAAACTGGGGTACTTTAATAACAATCGCATCATGGCGTAGGACTCCGCCACTCGTGAGTTATGGTCCTGTCCCCTTACATGTAAAGATAAATAGCATATTTTGAGTCAGACTGTTGCAGATCCCCTACATATAGATACATATTCATTGCAAAACAATTTTATTAATGTACCAGTTAGGGTTAAAGAGACAAAAATAGGGAAATGTGGCATTAGGGTTTACAGCCCTAACTCCCCACTCCCAAGCACCAGAAGGAAAAAACATTAGTTTTCCCTGTCATCACTCTTAGTAAATGAGAGATGGGGTGTTCCTTGGGGTTCTCAACCCAAATGCTCACCCCATTCCCTACACACATAAGGTCAGATGTGATATGATTTCTTCACGCAGGGCACAGAGGTTGTTGGCACTATGTGGTGAGACACATGTCTGCACATTTGAAGAGTATACGACAGTGGGTGAGCGTTAGGGTTGAGAACCCCAAGGAACACCCTGCCCCTGATTCACCAAGAGGGATGACAGTGAAAACTGTAATGTTTTTTCCTTCTGGTGCTTGGGGGTGGGGAGTTAGGGTTAGGGCAGATTTAGGAGGTACAGCTTAGCCAGCCAGGATGCAACACAGTACACTGCACTATTACTGTAGAGTGCTGTAGTATGCTGCAGGGAACAGAGTAATTCAATAGCAGTCTTTTTAAATCAGCTACAGCAGTGCCGGCCAGGATACAATGCAGTACCTTGCAGTATTTCTGCAAAACTCTGGAATTCAATGGCAATTAAGCTCTTTGGTCATGCAGTATTCTGTAAAATGTCACTTGCTACAAGGCATTGAGCTGCATCCTGGCTGGCTCTGCTGTACGGAAGAAATGTCAGACAAAATCAGGGGCAGCTGAGAGGCATGTGGATCTGCAGTGCACAACTCTGCCACCGCCAATGTCCTACAGTGACTAGGTGTCACTTGTAATAGCAATGTTCTACACTCCGAGCTAGCCCTGGAAGCCACCACTGCAAACTTTATTCAGAACTAGGATGGCTCTTACCATCTGCTGGAAGCTCGTTTCCCCTTGGCTGTCTCACAGACAGATCAGTAAGAGCTGCTGACAAATCACTGCTATCTGATCTGCTTCCGCCTGAATGAAACTTAAGATCAGATGACCAAAACCTCCTCTTGATAGTTATAATAAATAGTTCTATGGGTCAGAAAGGCTTTACCTATGCCGTGCCTGCCTGCCAGAATTGCTTACATATGTACAACAGACACCCACACACTGTTTCACAGAAAAATGCTGACTTGCCGTAGGGATGACGTGCAGCACATACCCGATCTGTAAATAAACTGTAAACTGCACTGCTGTCTTTTGTATACTTACTTATTCTATACCACTGGTCCAGGTTGCGTACACTACCGGTTCACAATTTAATTGAGGTTGTATAGTAGGTGAAGTAAATGATTTAAAGCCCTAAAAGTGGTCCGTTGTACGCGAAGTGAATTACAAACACAGACCGCTTGGCTCACCCAGTCTGCCCATTTTTCCCTACCTACAGTATCACCACAGATCCTATTTGATCTTCATCTCTTTCTCCCTCTGCCCCCCATTCCTTTCCACTAAAATTCCCTTCTGCCTATCCCATGCATTCTTGAATCCCAGCACTGTTTTCACCCCCACTACCTCGGCTAGTAGGCTGTTTCACATCTGTCCTGAATCTATCACCCTCCAACTTCACAGCATGTTCCCTTATTCTTGAGCACCTTTGTTTTTCTGAAAAATACTTTCCTCCTGTACCCTATTTACACCCCTCCCCCGTGATGTATTTAGAGACTCCATCATATCCCCCCTCTCCCTCCTCTCTTACAGGGTGTACATACTGAGTTCCTTTAGTCTCTCCTCATAGGACTTTTGATGCAGACCCTGCACCATTTCAATTGCCCTCCTCTGGACCACCTCCACTGTATGTCCGTCCAGAGATGTGGCCTCCAGAACTGTACACAATATTCTTGGTGAGGTCTTGCCAGTGATCTATACATAGACAACACTACCTCCCTCCTTCTGCTGGTGATACCTCTCCCTAAGCACCCCAGTGTTCCACTAGCCCTCTCAACTGCCTTGTCCCACTGCCTGGCCACCTTTAGGTGATTACTCCCAGACCTCTTTTCTGCAGTATTCAGTGAACACGGTGACCGGAATTGAGCGCTTACAAAGCGGCAGCTCAATTCACGGCGCCTGTGTTCAGGGCTACTGGCGGTGGCGACCGGATACCTGGGTGGGCGAGGGTAGGGCGATGGGAAGCGTGCGTGCACACACACGCGCGCTGCCGCTGGGGGACACACTATGTTGAGGGGAGGGATGTGGGAGGGAATGTGGCAGGCAGCTGCCGAGCTAGTCAGCCAGCATGGTGGGAGGGTGGTCATTTGGGTGTGCAAGGTTCAGGTCTGGAGCAGCACAGGTTTTTGCCCCAGCAGGCGTGTTTTTTTTTTTAAGAATTTCACCCCCCCAGCATGCACCACCCTGGGTTGAGAATCATAATGCCCTCTGCATACATGCACGTCGGTCACCGTGTTTAGAAACACGCGAGTGTACATTGTCGTAATTAATTTTCGGCGTGTAACACTCACCCAAATGGCGCATCGCCTTCTACGATTGCTGTTTTCACATAGAAGCCTTTTCTGCTTGGTGGTCATCAATGACACTCCTCCCAATTTGTACTCTGCCCTGGGCTTCTGTACCCCAAGTGCATTATTTTGTACTTTTTCAGATTGCAATCCAGCTGCCATACCCCTGACCATTCCTCAAGCTTTCTCAGGTCTCTGCTCATCTTTTCCACACCCCTATAGTGCCACCTTACCGCAGATTTTGGTGTCATCCACAAAGAGGCAGACCTTCCCCTCCAGCTCCTCTACAATGTCACCTATAAAGACATTAAAGGGGACCAGTCCCAGCACTGATCTCTGAGGCGCCCCACTGGTCACCCTTCCCTCTTCGGAGTAACAACATTTACCAACACCCTCTGTTGCCAATCCCCCAACCAATTTCTTACCCAGTTTACCACTTTTGGACCCACTCCTAAACTATCCTACTTGCTTAATAGTCTCCTATGTCAAGCACTGTTAAATTCCTTACTGAAATCTAGGTAGACCGCATCCACCACTCCATCCTGATCTAATTCTTTGGTTACCCAATCAAAAAAATCTTTCAGATTTGTTTGACATGACCTCCCACCCATGAAACCATGTTGTCTCAGGTCTTGTAACCCATTAGATTCAAGACATTCCACTATTCTCTCCTTCAGAAGTGAATCCATTAACCTTTCCACCACCAACGTCAGGCTGATTGGCCTATAATTGCCATAACTGATGTTGTTGGTTTCTATGTTGAAATGTTTTGGAAAGTTGCACTGAAATGAGCAAGCTGTTTTTATTCAAGTCTGTTCATCTTCTAACTGATGCAGGGAACGGGTTGGGAAGGGTAAACCCAAACTGTAGAGAAACACTTTTTCTATCTTTTATTGGGGGGGTGAAACCCAATTAGTTGAGAAATGCTTTTTCTGGTTGAGATAAGAAATTTGGAAAATTGTGACAGTTGGTGATGTCATAATTGATTAGTGTACTGGTGAGTTGACAAGTGTTTAATTTGTACACGATACAGATTCAGTAGTATGGGATATGGATAATTATACAATGGTATGTAAAAATCCTGTAACCTCATTGGTCAAAACATGTAACATGACCATGGGTAAATCCTGCATAACCCACGGCTGAAGAAAGGCATTTATAAAAAAACATAATTAAACACATTTTACATTTATGTTACACATGGGCCATTGTATATTTGCAATAAGGCACTCCAGAGTGTGAGTTATTGGGTGATTTACCCACTTCTTTTGTGGTTAAGTCAGTCGGTTGGGCCTCGTGACACACCACACAAGGTGTGGGTAAATTAAGCAATAATCCATGACACGGTGTAAGTTATACTGGGATTTACTCATGCCTAGAGTGGTTTGGTCACGGGGCCGCAGACCGAGTGGCCAAATCCACACAAGGCGTGAGTAAATCCCAGTATAACCCACATCCTGGAGTGGATTATTGTGATTATACAATGTCCTTTTTAAAGAATAAATAAAGAAAAGACTTGAAAATACTAAATCTGTAGTTTTTTAAATTGTTTTTTGTTTAACTATCCTTCCTCCCTAGGTTAAAATAGTCCGCACAGAAGAACAATAAAGATTCCTTTGTGCTGTGTCATGCCCCCACCCCCTTCCCAAATATACTTTTATTACCTTTATTTTCATCATTTCAGTGTGTGTCAGTGCCTGTTAGGATGACACAGAGGAAGAGCTGCTGAGAAGACAGAGGCAGTGAAGAGTGCTTATTAGTTGGTGTCAGCAGAGTGGGCTGGAAACAGGAGGAGTGAACAGCATTTTTTAATGACCGGGAGCAAGCGGAATAAAAGTGTTTTTCTTTACTACAGAAACTGAGCACGTGAAAGCGGGAAATTGCAAGGGCAAAACCACTATTTTTCTTTAGTACAGAACACAGGCTGTGTCAGTGAGATTGACAAACAGTGAGTGAGCGCAGAAACAGCTCTTTTGTGTAATGCTGGACACAAGCTGGGAGAGAGAGACGGCAAGCGCAGAAACGGGCTGTGAGAGAGAGAGTGTGTGAGACAGCAGCTCGAAAAACAGTCATTTCCCGGACGTGCTCAAGACAGCGAGAAATAGCAAGGCAAAATTACCATTTTTGTTTAGTACAGATTAGAACACAGTCTGTGAGTGAGACCGAGAGTCAGTGAGTGCAGAAACGGTGTTTTTGTGTACTAATGAGCACAGGCTCTCAGAAAGAGAGGGGGGATGAAGAGAGAGAGAGAGAGACAGAGAGAGCAGTGCGAAACAGACTTTTCCCAGATGTGCTCTCTCTCTTTCTCTCTGTCATGCTTGAAACAAACAAAAAAATTGGGGGGTTATATGTTACAAATTGCTGTGCTTGTTAAGTCCCACTTTCGCATCGTGTTTTAGCGGAGCATTAAATATGGTGGTGTTTTTGTTCTGAATTTCTGGATCAGATTGATTTTAAGATGCGGTTGACTAGGTCTGACTGGCAGTTTTTGCATGGGTTATTGTGAGATTTACCCACGGCTAAAAGTGCCAGTCAGTCAATCAAAACAAGGGATTCTTGATGCCCATTGTATATGGAAGCAAATAATACCCAACAGAGAAATACCGGACCACCTAGGGGTGTAATGAGGCCCAACGCCGCAGGCAGAGTGCTTTATAGCCCCTGGAAGGTCTGGTATTTCCCCAATGAAGCCCACTCTGGAGGGTATTATTACGCTTAGAAAATGGGCACTGCAAAAAAAAAAAAAAAATGGTAACTATTGCTTATAAATAATTGATTTAACTAAATAAGTTTTGTAATTAAATAGCCCCTCCGCCTTCATTAGAAGGATGGCCTTTTGTCCTACTGCAGACTCTGTAGTTAGAAACCTGGCTGTATGCAGTTTACAACCCTCACCAGACTGTTTTTTGTAGTTGTACCCCCCCCCCCCAATGCAAGACCTTTGTTCAGACAGCCTCTACACTTTGTAGCTTCATCTGAGAGGATATATGTTTTAATGTTAATGTCATGGTGTTTTTTTTTGTTTTTTTTTATATTGGGATGAGGAAATGTTGCCATTTGCAGAAGGAAGTGCAGTTTGGGAGAGATACAAAGCCAGTGTGGGTGAGTTGCCTGCTGATTGCTGGCTGGCATTTTTACTACAATGCTTAATTTTCATTGTGTCCATCTGTTTCTGTAAGCATATGCTTCCCAATTGGAGAAGTCTGAAAGCGTGTTATGTCCGATACTGCTACTGTGCCAGAGAGGAGCAGTATTTTCTTCGTTTTCCATACCACAGATGGATGTCCATCTGCAGTACGGAAATTTAAGAAAATATCGCTGCTCTCATGATCAGTGGCAGTGTTAGAGACAACTACCTCTCATACGTAATCCAGTATACAGTTTAGAAACTGAAAAGTAGGTTTAGCTGCCAATAGTCATTTGCTGTCGAAATAATTGCTTTTCCCCCTGCTTTCGGTCAGAGGAGAACGGCCTAGCTGTTATTTTTTCGGCTAGCTTGGCGAGTGGGGCAGAAATGGCAGCTGGCTCTCCTGAACATTCAGGGTGCCCAAGGATCGCTGAGTAATGGGGCACTCGCGTAGGCTCTAGTTTTGATGCGGGCTCTATCAGAAAATAAATGAATCTCTCCTCAGACGTTTCAACCAATGAAATTCATTTATTTTCCGATACCATTTTCTAATCCTCAATAACCCACACACCCTGTTGTGCCTTATTGCTTAAATAGCACATCAGTTTTTCTATAGGAAAAAAAGCTCTGTACATACATATATATATATATATATATATATACACACACACACACATATACACACACATTTTCATATACATATGTTCCGTTCAGTAACATCTGGGTCACATGCGTGCAAATCTTATCTCCCTTTTCATTGGACCTTTCAGTGCAGATTCTTTACTGTATGCACCTCACTTCTGTTGCTTCTCCACGGTGCCAGTGTGGTCTACTGGCAAGATCTCCAGCTTGGGAACAAGACGATGAAAGCTCAAATCCCACCGCACTATCTTACTTACTGTGTGATTCTAAGCCAATCACATCAACTCAAAATGCTTTGGTTCCATACACCTAGCTGTAAAAACAGGTAAGCAGCAGAACCCCACTGAAAATGAGATACTGCAGCTCAGCTGGGCTATCCTTGATAAACAAGTTGTAAAAATAACAACAGGAATGTTAATCCTGGAAAGGCTCAAGAGACAGACAGATTCACATGCTGTTGTAAATTTAAGTCTCTCAAAGAGTTTATATGTCTGTCACACAAAAATGACATAAGAAGATCCTGTTTTGCCACAGACAACAGTCATGGGGAAATAAATGGAATTCCAAGTGAGAAGCAGTTATGTATGGTAACAAAAAAGGCTTCATTGACTGAAACCTAATATCTTACTCCGCCTGAACCATTCAGGGTTTATGATTAATCAGATCCAGTGTCAGTCAGTGGTGTATTTTGGTTCTGAATACAACTGCGTCCTTCATTTATCTCTCAGCTGTAGTAACAAGGCCCCGTTGCCTTAGCTATCATTTTAAATAAATGAGGTTGGGGTATGACACAGACCTGACAGCTCTGTCTCTGCAGTGGCATGGCTCTGTGGCTTTAAGTTTCTGAGTGATTAATTTAATGCTTTTGAAATGAGAGATACTGATGTCACTCAAAACTGAGGGCCTCTCTTGTTTATGGGAACAGATGCAGTGCTGCTTTCCCTACACAGTTTTAACAGACCTGCACCAGTACAGACACAGTACTCCAGTCCAGAGAAGTCTTCATAGGAACTTGCAACATGGCTCTGTTTCTTTTTTCATTTGTTATATTTAGTATACCTTTTCCCCCCTGCATCTCCACTGGCCCCCACTGGTCCAGCCGCCCTCCCAGCCCCATGACCCACCACCTCAGGAACTTACCACCGGAAGCCAGGCCCCGTAAGCCCCTGGCCGAGCTGAAGCTTCAGTTGGCGGTGGAGCACACCCAATCGGCGATGCAGGGCCTCGGCAGTGGCGGACAACATCCTGAGCACTGGAGGGTGTTTTTCCTGTTTTCTGTCTCCCCCAATACCGGAAGACCTTGCTGACATTGAAGCATCATACCGTCGATGTCCCCTCCCAGATCTGTGCCTCTGGCTTGCACTTCCACCTGTAGTTACCCAGGTGACAGTGATGCACCAGAGGCCATCCATCCTCCTCCATGGAGGTGGTGAGCTCCCATCGGATGCTCAGCCATCCTCCTCCGGCTAGCCCTCCAACAACCCAGGCTCACTTCCGAACCTGGGTTGCTGGCATCACAGGTGGTACCACTACTGCAGCACCGGCGGGCTGGCAGCATGGTTCTGTTTCAGTGAAAATCTCAAGTCAAGCTGAACTGTGAAAGTGGTGATTTTGCAATGCCAAGGGCAGCAGGTCTGAATGAAGAGGCAAACGGCACAAAGGCCTGCTACTGAGGCTGAGGAAAGCCACAGAAACATAGAATTTGATGGCAGAGGACTGCTTGGCCCATCCAGTCTGCCCATTTCTCCCAACCTACACTATTACTGCAGACTGTGTCCAATCTACAGCTCTTTCTCCCTCCCCCCTTCCTTTCCACTATGATTCACTTGTGCTTAACCCATACATTTTTGAACTGCACCACTGTTTTCACCCACACCTCCACTGGAAGGCTGTTCCAGGAATCCACCACTTTTTCTGTAAAGAAGTACTACCTCAAATCTCTGCTGAATCTAGCCCTCTACAGCTTCACAGCTTGTCCCCTTGTTTTTGAGCACCTTTTGTTCTGAAAAATACTCCCCTCCTGTACCTTATTTACCCCATGAGGTATTTAAAGGTCTCTATCATACCACCACCCTCCTCTGTTCCAGGGTGTACATATTAAGGTCCTTTAGTCTCTCCTTATAGGGCTTTTGATGCAGACCCTGCACCATTTTAGTTGCCCTTCTCTGGACCACTGACTATATCACCTCCTTCCTTCTGCTGGTGATACCCCTCCCTATGCATCCCAGCATTCCACTCGCCCTCCCTACTGCCCTGTCATGCTGCCAGACCACCTTTAGGTCATCCAATATGACTACCCCCAGGTCTCTTTCCTATTTGGTGATCGTCAATACCACTCCACCCATTTTTGGCCAGTCTGAAGCTATCAGGATTATCTGCACATTGTCCTTCCAGACCTTGACCACTACCTTGTGGATCAAGGGGAAGGGAGGAAAGACGTACAGGAGGCCTGGGGTCCAGGGCTTCATTAAGACATTCCCCACCAGTGTACTGGACTGGGGGGGCAGATGGGCACAAAACAGCCTCACTTTTGTGTTCTCCCAGGAGGCAAACAGATCCACCAGAGGACTTTCCCACTGGGAGAACTGGTGACTTACTACCTCTGATTCAGGGACAATTCATATGAAATCTCTCCCTCCCACTGAGAGTATTTGCCAGCTGACTGGGTACTCCGTAGCAAGGATCACCAGAAGATTTGCACCTAGGCTGTTCTCAAGGGTCCAGGTGCAGAGGGCCTCCCAATACAAGGGAAGGAAGTGAGTTTCGCCCTTGCCTGTTCATATAAAATATAGGCATGGTGTTGTCTGGACCTGCATGACCTGACCCCTGACCAGAGGATAAAATGCCATCAGAGCTAGTCACAATGCACAAAGCTTCAGCAGGTTGATGTGCTGATGTGACTCGCTGGGAGACCAGAATCCGTGGGCCCTGTGGTCTCCCAGGTGCGTTCCCCACCCCACCACAGACGCGTCCGTCATGAGCATGATGGTCGGTTCTGGTCAGCAAAAGGCACTCCTTCCTCCAAATGCTCTGGGATCTGCCACAAACTGGATGGCATCCCACATCGGCTGGGTCACTGTGACCGGCTAGGCCATGTGGTCTAGGTGCTGGGACCATGGCAGTCCAAATCCCATTGGAGGTGGTGCATCCACCAGACCACGCTGGTGCCGGATGCCATGTACCCAAGCAGCACCAGGAAGCCCCCAGGCAGAGCGTGAGAGCCCAGCCTGAAATGATCGAGCAAAGGAGGTAAGATCCAGTGCCCAGTCTGAAGGGAAGTGAGCCTTGGCTCACAGGGAATCTAGCTCTGCCCCAATCAACTGAATCACCTGCGAGGGGATGAGTTCGGACTTGGCCAGACTGACCAGCAGGTGCAAGTCTCTGCAGGTCTGGAGGGCTGGATTCCTGGACCACTCCACGGCCTCTTTGGACGGCCCTTCGATCAGTCAGTCATGCAGGTAGGCATACACCCTGATCCCCTTGCACCTTAGGAAGTCTGTCACCACTGTCACACACTTGGTGAAGACCCTGGGTACAGATGAGAGGCCGAAGAGCATGACCTGAAACTGATAGAGAACCCTTCCTTTGCAAAACCAAAGGTACCGCCAGTGGACGGATGAACTGGGATGTGCCAGAATGTGTCCTGGAGGCACAGGGAGCACAACTACATGCCCTGCTCCAGGGATGGAATGATCTGACTCAGGATTACCATCCTGAACCTGGTCTTCCACATGTACTGGTCGAGATCATGCAGCTCCAGTATGGGGTACCAGCCCCCCAACCCCATTACAGGACCAAGAAGTACCTGAACACGTACCCCTGACTTGCCAGGGATTGGGAACGAGCTCAGGTCGGTGGGAGTTGATGGGGGAGAGAGGATTGAGCATCCCAATGGCTGCTCTCCTCCCTCTAGGGTGGGATACCAGGGGTGCAGTATGCACCCGACGCCCTGAGAGAACGGCGGTGGAAACACGGGCTCTCGAGGGTTGGCGGCTCCGTATAACTGAGTCAGGAAGGGGGGACATCTGTAGGTGCTTGAGAGGGACATGTGTCAGCACGTCTCCTCTCTGGATGCTTCCGTCCTCGCGCCGGCGTCTCAGGGGGCTGGGACAGAGGAACCACAGAAAAATGGAAAATAGCCCTTGGTAGTCCTAGATGATGACTGCTCCAGGCCGTCCAAGACCACCGATTCCAGACAGACTCCGCTGTGCAGGAGGAAGTAAGAGGTGAGGCACTCTGGAGCAGATCCGGAGGAGGGGGCAGAGATGGCGATGAGCGGCCCGAAGGAGTGGGCACCGAGGGTAGACAGGAGGAGATAAACAGAAAGTATTTAAAAAAAAAAAAAGAAATGACTTGCCGTGGCATCTTGGACACAGGCGATAGCCCCTTTCACAAGGAGCTAAACGATGTCCTCCCTTAGGGTGGACAGTGTTTCCTATGACACCGAGGACTCCTAAGTAGCATGGGATTGGTAAGGTGGGAGAGCCACAAAATCTAGAAGCAACCCTCTGCCAACAACCTCCAGGACTCACTTGTCTATGGTAATGGTAATAATGAACCAACATTGCCAGAAGTGGCAAAGCCGACCCCAAGAGGTAGCTGGGTCAGGGACTGGGTAGGCGGGATGTCAACACCACCTAACCTGTCACTGAGCAGCTTTGGAAGGGGCTTCAACTGCTGGCGTTGGAGAGGCACCACTTCCCCTGTCCCCACCTCTTTCTGTTTCCTGCAAAGAATTTGGCCTTGGGACAGCAGGCTTGGCACTGCCCTTGCTGAGGCTGCTGTGTCTGAAAGGGCCAGTACTGAAAGGCCTTCTTTTTTATTTCTGCACCTTGGGATCCTTTTGGAACAAAGCCACTGAGTCCAGGGTGGTGTTGCACTTCTCAGCCTTCATAAGATGTCCTTCCTCCCCCCAAGACCAAAGAGGTTGATGCCCAAGAAAGCAACATCGGCCAACTTATGCTGAATGTCCACAGTAAAGAAGGACAACCTTAGCCAGGCCCTGCCACACACAGCGATGGCCGCTGCCATGGCAGAGGCACAGGAGTCACCCATGTCTAAGGCAATCTGAAGCTGGTGCTTAGCCAGCGCTTGACCCTGGTTTCTGACCAACTTCACCAGCAGCTGCTTGTCCGCAGGAAGGTAAGGGAGGACACTGTCCAGTACTCCCTACAGGAAATCGCCAAAGTTGTCCACCATCATGGTGCAGCTTGCCTGGCAGAGCCCAAGAGAGGAAGAGGAAGCAGCACAGAACTTCCTGGCTGCATGGTCAAGCTTCTTAGACTCTTTGTTGAGTGGGGGGGGCTTGTCCATGTCCCCTGAACTTCCAGAAGGCCAAGTCCACAACCTTGGTTGAAGGAAGGTCTGAGAGCCCCCACAGGGACTCTGTAAGGACTGCATACTTGCAGACAATATGGGTGCATGGTGCAGGACAGGATGCTGGATGCTGCAAGAGCTCCAGGGCCAGTCCTAAAATGGCCTCAGTCATGGGAAAGGCAACCCCTGGGGAATCAGTAAAGGGGTACTTAGCCTGCTTCTGGACTGGCTCCAAGAACACATTCATGGACTCCGACATCAGTCAGAGAAGAGCCCCAAAGGATATCAGCCCATGGCTGGTAATCATCTCCTTGACTTAGGCCCGACTGAAGGTATGTGTCCTCGACAACAACATGGACGATCTGTCTGATCCATCTGAGGACTCTTCAAAAACAGCCCATTACCATTTGCTGCTGTGAACCAACTGAGTGTCTTCCAACTGGGTGATTTTCACCAACAGCCAGCCTGGCAAGCCAGCTGCAGCATAGGAGTCCTTGGCAGGAACTCCCACCACTTTGGTGGAGACGGCTCCACTCTCAAACCTAGAGGGACAGATGCCTGAGACATCTGTCGAGGTTGGACTGGCATAGGCATGACTGGTGCCTCCCACTTGACCACAGGTGTCAGGAGTAGAGCCCTACCCACCTCGCAATGGTTCACTGCTGCCAGAAGAGTTTCTTGTGGTGCCTTCACATCCTGTGGCAGTGGCTCTCCTTGCCAGAGGATGAGAAGGTCAAGGAATGTCAATCGGAGCACCTCCCGGTCAAGCAGGATTGACCTTAACTGTTGACCCGAGGTCCAACACTGAGGAGAGACCACTGGAGGGTTGCTATAGACCACATGGTAAGGTGCACGGACAAGCAGCAGCTTCAGTAGCACAACCACTGGTGGAGGCTGATAATAAGTGGATCCGGTCGAGGACACCAACCAGTTCATGTCCTCCTAAGTGAGGATGGGGAAGACCGGGATGTTGGGAGACCAACTCCTCATCAATCCCCTCCGACAACTGGTCAACAAGGTCGAGAAAAATCTCGACCACCTGATCGGCCAGTGTTGAGGTCAACAAGCCGGAAAGGAGCACTGTGGAGCTGTCAACAGAACCCTCGACCACATTCAGCTCGACTGGAGCCGAGCTGTTAGGGGAGTGGAGGGAGCAGGGGACCTTGATCTCGCCCAGTCCCACAACCGGTGTTGGCAGCGCTTGTGTTTCTTACTGTGGTGGACAGGGCTCTCCCTGTAGGCCTGGAGGGCCCAACACATTTCATGGAAGTCCTCTGTGAATGACCCTCCAACACTGGCCCCAGCTGGAAGCAGCACAGAGCAGACAAGGTGCCTGCCACAGCAGTCACCACGACCTCTTCCACGGCCGCAAGTTGAACAGCTGACCCCACAGCAGCATAGGCCAACTTGTGGCCCTTTGGCTGGAGCTTCAGATCCCTGTCAGCCGGATGGCTGAGAAGAAGCGTAGTTGCACGACCTTCCAACGAAGAAGGAAGCTTCGTCTGACACAGGCCACAACCAGAAACATCATGCACTGATCCTAAGCAGTACGGGCAAGACACGTATGGGTCCATTTTCGACATCTTTTGTCGGCACATGACGCAGAGCTTGAAGTCAAAAACTGGCTTCACTTCCTCTGAATCCATCTTCCATTAATGAGGCTGGAGCGAAGAAGAGGAGAAGTCGAGGAATGGTTTAAATTCGTAGAGAAAATAGTTTGAACTTGCCAGTGGTGCACTTGGTAGCCTACAATGCTGCAGAGCTGCAAAGGAGGAGACCAGACTCTTCCAGCAGAAAGGAAGATCTGACATCATGGGGTGGAGCTGGAGCATATACCGCCCAGGTGGTGGGAGGAGCTTAACTTGAAGACATTCTGACAAATCAGCACTTCTGGTGAAATTGCCATCGTGTGGATAGTGAACTTTATCCATGCCTGTGGAACATGTTTTCCTTTTTTAAGTGTGGTTCTCTGTGTACAGAAAATGTAAACTAAACTGGTACTGCTAAGTGACTTACAGTGCTTCTACAGATACTAGTATACACCATTTTTTTTTTATAAATTAAATGGGCTCTAAGTATGTAACAGGTATATTATCATCCAGGTGAGCAAACATTTCAGTTTGTTGCCAAAATGGAAAGGTGAAAAGAGAGACCATTTCCATAATTTGCAATGAACAGACAGGATGGACTTTTCAAGGATGTTCACCCATTTCCACTACATATGTTCATATTAATAAAGGCCTGACACATCATAAAGCTGAAATAATTCAAGCATATAACAAACAATAAAATTATTCCTAACCAATGGAAAAAACTTTAATACGATATTAAATGAAACCATGGCTCAGGAACCGAAACCTCACTCTATATAAAATGAAGGCCTGACCTGAGAAACACACCCGAAACCTGCAATATAAAAGACAGACCCCACTGCACACATCCTAAATGACTCAGGACAATGCACTCTAAATCAATAAAATGTAGACCCGACCCAAGACACACACACACTAAACCAATAACATCCTATGAGGAGCTCCTCAAGGCACTAAATATGTACTCACTGGAGACCAGAAGGGAGAGGAGAGATATAATAGAGACCTTCAAGTTCCTTAAAGGAATTAACAAAGTGAGCTGTGGGGAACTATTTAGCCTAAATACCAACTCGCGGTCACATGGACACGAATGGAAAGTAAAAATTGTTCCAATCCCGGTCGCCCCTCAAAAAGGGACTGTATTGGCTCAGTGGGCTTACCCGGTTACCAAAATTCAATAAGTAAATAAAAATAAATAAACAGGAGGTAGGTTCAGGAGAGATGTGAGGAAGTATCATTTTACGGAAAGGGTGGTGGAATCTTGGAACAGTCTGTCGGCTGAAGTGGTGGGTGCAAAAACAGTCAGAGGATTCAAGCAGGGCTGGGACATAATGAAGGGAACAGTGGCTACTGGGGGAAACAGGATCAAGGAGGAGATTAGAGGGAGGATGGGGAGGGTTTGCACCCTGGAGGAACAGTAGGTTCCAGGGATTAAAGGGAACTTGGGCAGACTGGATGGAACACTGGTCTTTTTCTGCCATCACTGTCTATGTTTCTGTGTAACATAAAGTGACCCACTGCACATTACCTAAATCTATAACATAAAGGTCTGACCCAGGGCAGGGAGCTTAAACCAATAACAGGAAGGCCTGATCCAGGGCACACACCCTAAAGCAATAACATGAAGGCCTGACCCAGTGCACACAACCTCAACTAATAACATGAAGACCTGACCCCGGGCACACACTCTAAACCAATAACATGAAGACCTGACCAGTGCACACAACCTCAACCAATAACATGAAGGCCTGACCAGTGCATGCACTCTAAACCAATAACATAAAGGCCTGACCCAGTGCACACAACCTCAACCAATAACATGAAGACCTGACCCCGGGCACACACTCTAAACCAATAACATGAAGACCTGACCCCGGGCACACACTCTAAACCAATAACATGAAGGCCTGACCCCGGGCACACACTCTAAACCAATAACATGAAGACCTGACCAGTGCACACACTCTAAACCAATAACATGAAGGCCTGACCCAGTGCACACAACCTCAACCAATAACATGAAGACCTGACCCCGGGCACACACTCTAAACCAATAACATGAAGACCTGACCCCGGGCACACACTCTAAACCAATAACATGAAGGCCTGACCCCGGGCACACACTCTAAACCAATAACATGAAGGCCTGACCCCGGGCACACACTCTAAACCAATAACATGAAGGCCTGACCCCGGACACACACTAAACCAATAACATGAAGGCCTGACCAGTGCATGCACTCTAAACCAATAACATAAAGGCCTGACCCAGCGCACACACCCTAAACCAATAACATGAAGGTCTGATCCAGGGCACGTACCCTAAAGCAATAACATAAAGGCCTGACCCAGCACACACACACACCCTAAAGCAATCATATGAAGGCCTGACCAGTGCACGCACCCTAAACCAATAACATGAAGGCCTGACCCCGGGCACACACCCTAAACCAATAACATGAAGGCCTGACCAGTACACGCACCCTAAACCAATAACATGAAGGCCTGACCAGTGCACGCACCCTAAACCAATAACAGGAAGGTCTGATCCAGGGCACGTACCCTAAAGCAATAACATAAAGGCCTGACCCAGCACACACACACCCTAAAGCAATCATATGAAGGCCTGACCAGTGCACGCACCCTAAACCAATAATATGAAGGCCTGACCAGTACACGCACCCTAAACCAATAACATGAAGGCCTGACCAGTACACGCACCCTAAACCAATAACATGAAGGCCTGACCAGTACACGCACCCTAAACCAATAACATGAAGGTCTGATCCAGGGCACGTACCCTAAAGCAATAACATAAAGGCCTGACCCAGCACACACACACACCCTAAAGCAATCATATGAAGGCCTGACCAGTGCACGCACCCTAAACCAATAACATGAAGGCCTGACCCCGGGCACACACCCTAAACCAATAACATGAAGGCCTGACCAGTACACGCACCCTAAACCAATAACATGAAGGCCTGACCAGTGCACGCACCCTAAACCAATAACATGAAGGTCTGATCCAGGGCACGTACCCTAAAGCAATAACATAAAGGCCTGACCTACACACACACACACCCTAAAGCAATCATATGAAGGCCTGACCAGTGCACGACCTAAACCAATAACATGAAGGCCTGACCCCGGGCACACACCCTAAACCAATAACATGAAGGCCTGACCAGTACACGCACCCTAAACCAACAACATGAAGGCCTGATCCAGGGCACGTACCCTAAAGCAATAACATGAAGGCTTGACCCCGGGCACACACCCTAACATGAAGACCTGATCCAGGGCATATACCTTAAAGCAATAACACGAAGGCCTGACCCAGGGCACACACCCTAAACCAATAACATGAAGGCCTGAGACTTCCTGTTGAGTTGTCAGCTGGAATGCAACACTGAAAGATCAAGCTCCAGGGACCCGACAAAAAAACTCCCAGAATTGGTACAAAACGAATCAAAACCAGAAAAACCTTTTTATACAAGAGGCTAGAGGAGTTACACAACTGAATGGGAGCCTGAAAAAAGAAAAAATCAACTGCTTTAGCTGCACAGCAGACCAGACAAGTGAAAGACTCTCAGACTGGTGATTCCGGCCTACCAGACATGGCGGAGCCCCCACCATCTCCTAATGGACAACCCAGCAATGCTGCAATCCTGGCAAAACTCAAAGGATTCAGAGACGAAGTTTGCTCCTTTCGCACTGAACTATCCACAGAACTGGCTAAAATAAATCAGAAGGTATCTGAATTGGAGTCGGCTCACACAGAAATTGATACAAGAACTGATAGCCTAGTGCATTTAATAAATGAACAAAAGCTATTAACAGACAAATGTGAAGACCTTAAGAATAGATCAAGGAGGAATAATCTACGCATTCATGGAGTACCAGTGGAGGAAGAAGGACATGATATGCTTAAATTTGTGGATACTTTATTACGGGAGGTACTACAACGTGATATATTGAAGCAGTATAGTGCAGTGGTCTAAGGCTCTGAGCTGCAAATCTGGTGACATCCAGCAGACCAGACCTGGGTTTGAATCCCACAGCTACCACTTGCATACTGTGTGACCCTGAGCAAGTCACTTAACTTCCTTGTGCTCCCAGGTCGCACCCGGAAACAAGCTCCGGCTTAGTGTGCCTTTCCTGGTTAAACAATTTCCCCTTTCCCTTTCCCTTGATTCAGCCACCAAACTAGACATAGAATGAGCTCACAGAGCCCTCACCCTGAAACCTCAACATACTGATCAGAGGCTGCGCTCTATAGTGCTCAAGCTATTAAACTACGCAGTAAAACAGAAGTTGTTATCAAGAGCATGGCGCATGGGGGACATTCAATACAAGGGCAGAGGTCTTTATTTCAATAATAACTACTCCCCACAAATAGCAGCAAGGAGGAGGGCCTATGCCCCGATACTTCGCACCCTGAAACAGCAGCAGTTGAAGTTTGTTACACCATATCCTGCAAAGCTTATAATAATGTTTCCTAAAGGCCCACAAACATTTGAAACTCCAGAGGAAGCCAGCAAAGCTCTCCAGGCCAAGAACATTATGGTACCCCAGCAGATAACATCAGAAACTCAGGACCTAGAGGCGCTCAAGTCAGGAATCATGTGGGAGAAGGCGCAGAACATGCAAACCAGAAAGAGACAAGGCTACTCCACATTACAAGATGTTAAAAAACTTTTACTCAAGTTCCAGAGGACTGCCCCGGATTAACTGTCTGAGAAAGGGGCTCTGGTAATCTTTCCAGCCCACGACGAGAGTCTGGGCATGCACTAACTTTTAAAGTGGCAGTTTGAGCCATCTAAAAAAAACTAGCTGAGGTGGTGTGATGTTATAAGGGCTGAATCTTTGTAATTTAGAATGCTAGTCAGAGATATTAATCAAGGGAAATGGGGGCTGAAGTACAGGCTCAAGCGATCTATGCATAGTAATCCAATTTCTTTTTAATGTTGAATGTAAAAAAAGAGTCTGGGACAATTATGGTGAAACAACTGAAAACTTTATCTTACCCCCCCCCCCCCCTTTATATCTACCTCTGTAAATAGCCTCGGCTACCATTCCTCATTTGTTGACGAGCTCCCCTATTAAAACTAATTTTTTAAATAATACTGTTGGGTCCCATGCGGCGAGCTAATGGAGATGCATTCAGCTAGACGGCAACATGGCGACAGTCACGTGCAGCAGATAGTGGGACAGCATCAATTTATTTGGTGCAGTCCAGAGCTGCGCGTGTTTGCCTGCTCCATGTTACTAATTTTTGAACATGGTGCTGGGGGCCCATGTTGGCCTTGTGAGCTTCCCCCACAGGGAAATAACATCCATCCCTGCACAGGAGGGAGTACAGATCCCTCCCTACCTAGGGAGTCATTACAGACTTGTTCTGTAATCCATGTAAATAAGTTAATGTTGCACTGTTATGATGAGAAACCTAGGCATGAAAGTTACAAATTCTCCCCCAAACCAATATTCTTTTACTTTTGTTACTCCCGCAGGCTAACACGAATTAAGATATGTGTTAAACCTAGCTGGAAACAATACATGGTTGGAAGTACCACCAAATCACCACTAGAGGGGGATAAATACTGTCATCTATTACTGATCTTCTGCAAGGTATACAAATATATTGCGAACATTTGTACCCTATCTTACGGGTATATTATTTTGTATATGTTGTTAAAATTAGGCAATGAGGACTTGAACATACAAGAGACTATTTTGGTGTGTTTGCTTTGCACTGAAACTGCTTACCAGCAATTTGGGCTCAGAATATATGGAGAGGAGATGTTTACTATATTGGGTGACAAGGAGAACAGTAGGAAACTGGGCTTATGCAATATAAAATACTTCTTAATGATACAAAATGGGGAAATCATCACTGATATTGTTCCTTAATATTAATTGGATCCGCAGCCCAGTTAAGAGATCCCGTTTGATACAATTTATTAAAAGAGACAATCCTGAAATCATATGTTTGCAGGAGACTCGCCTGTCCTCTCCTCAGCATGAAAAATTCACCAAATGGGGGTTTCCCATGGTGATAGCTTCATCTCACAGCTCGGGTAGGAGACGGGGAGCGGCTATCCTAATCAGACGTGGGGTACAATTCTACCTCCATCAGAAGGTAATAGACCCGGAGGGACGAGTCGCTGTTGCAAAGGGCATGCTTCATGCTTGCCCGGTTACTCTGGCATCCGTTTATTTTCCCCCGGGGACCTCAAAGAGATTGGCTCAGACTTTTTTTGCACGGCTTTTGGAGATCCTCCAGGGGCAACTTCTGATGGGGGGCAACCTGAATACTACTCTGAACCCTGCAAGGGATGTCTCAGTCTCTCTTCCTCACAGTGTTATTAACTTGCTTCAGAAGTACTTGTGGGGTACAATTGCTTCTTTGGGGCTGGCAGACATCTGGCATCACTGTTACCCCACACAGAGAGAATATACCCATATAGCACTGGGACCAGGGGTGGTGTCTCGACTAGATTATATGTTTACCACAGCAGAACATCCAGAAACGTTACACGATGTGTGGCATGGAGCGACCATATTATCAGATCATTCCCCAGTATATGCCAAATTTGATTTGGGCGGGGGACATAAAACAAACGTCTGGCGCTTCAACTTGATGCACTTGAGAGCTCCAGAGTTTAATCAAATGGTTAAAGACAGGATCCTACAGATCCTGGGGGAGAATGGTGACCCAGATGTTTCAGCAGTGATTCAGTGGAATACCCTTAAGACAGTGTTGCGTGGGGATATTACTGCTTATTCATCGAGGAAAAATAAAGAGAGAGAGGCACAGCTTATTAAGCTCCAGGGGGAGTTGAAAGTACTGCAGTTTTTATATGCCCAAGGGGATGGAACTGTAAAGGTACAACTACTAATAATAAAACAAAAAATTCAAAAATACCTAGATCAGAAAGTACAGCAAGCGCTCTTTAATCTCAGACTCGCAGCACATGAGGGGGGCCCTAAAGGAGCCAAGAATCTGGCCCGTAAACTTAGAATGCATAAGGCATTCTAAGTTTTGTGTTATGGCCATGCAAGACCCTACTACGAGTAAGCTAGAACATCACCCTAAGATCATTAGACGAGTCATGGCTGAATATTATCGGGATTTATATAGGGCAGAGTCTGAAGATCGTAGTCAACAGATAGAGGCATATCTCAACAACTTAAAGCTTCCCAAATTGCCTGCCTCCCAGACAGATATTTTGAGAGCCCCTACCACCTTGATTGAGATAGAGGGAGTGTTGCAGAGAGCGAAGACCCAGAGAGCTCCAGGACCAGATGGATATCCGTTGGAGTTCTATAAAACTCATAAAGAAGAAATACTACCACCATTACTCCAGGCTATCCATGAGATACAGGAAGGAGGTATTCTTCCCCCTTCTTGGCAATATGCAGTGATATCTGCCATACTTAAAACAAAACAAAAACCCTACCCTCATCATACAGGCCAATTTCAATGTTAAATTTTGATTTCAAAATTTATATGTCTGTGCTAGCACACAGACTTGAAAACATCATGCCTTTATTGATCAATCATGATCAGGTGGGCTTTATTAAGGGACGACAGGTTCATGATGTAGTGCGACGAACACATCTACTTAAAGAGTATGCAGCAACGCATTCTATTCCCCTAGCAATCTTTGGATTGGAATCCGAAAAAGCATTTGACAGGGTGGCCTGGCCATTTCTGTGGGCTACCTTGTCTAGTTTTGGCTTTTCCCTGGAGATCATACAACAATTGCAAAATATGTATAAACACCCTCGGGCTTATTTAAAATTAGATGGCTCTATCTCTGACCCTTTTCCTGTACAGAGGGGAACTCATCAGGGTTGCCCCCTCTCACCCCTGTTATTTGCTCTGTATCTCGAGCCATTAGCCCAAGCCATTAGAGCTCACCCGGAGATTGAGGGCATACCTATGGGAAGCACACACAATAAAATTTCATTATTTGTGGATGACATCCTTCTCACGTTGTCCTCCCCGAACATACTGTATCAATCCCAATGGTCTGGGAACAACTGGAGATGTACAGTAAAATCTCAGGGTATAAAGTTAACCAACAAAAAACAGAGGTACTACTGTGTAACTACATCCCTTCACCTGCTTTAAAACGTGCATTTCCCCTTAAGTGGTATAAACAATCGATGTGGTACCTTGGGATCCATCTTACTAAAAATCAGATACATGCAGATATTGCAAATTTTGAACCTCTAACCCAAAACATAACTGAGGACCTCACACGATGGTCACATATACCTTTGAGTTTCCTAGCTCGAACAGAAACTATTAAACAAAACATATTTCCCCGGATTTTGTTCCATCTGCAGACACTCCCATTATTTCCAACACAGACTTACTTTCAAGCTTGGAATAGGTTGATCTCTCGCTTTATATGGCAGGGAAAACCTCCCAGGATTCGGTACTCTCTATTACAGTTATCAAAAGACAGAGGTGGGTTAAATTTACCAAATCTCCTGAATTATGCCCCAGCTTCTAAATTAAAGATCTTACACTCCTGGATGAACCCCAATTATATTATGCCCTGGAAGCAGTTTGAGATGACTTGGAATGGCACAGAAGACCCGACGGACTGTCTCTTTGGACATCCTCCTGGTTGCATACCTCTCTCTAGATTCCCACAATATACTGCAGAGGTGTTTAAGCAGTGGCTGACTATACTCAGTAAAAGATTATTGCCCATGGAGGCACTTTTTCTGAGATCTCTTGTGGTGAACAGTGCCTTTCCACCCAATTCTTTGGATAGATCCTTAACCCAGTGGTATAAATATAATATCAGACATATTTTTCAATCATTAGGCCCACAGGGCCTTTATTCATTTGTCCAGCTCTAGGCTCAGTATAAAATACCCCAGGGCTTCTTTCATAAGTATTTGCAGCTAAAATCTTATTTGCGGCCAATGGAGGAAGCACTGGCAGCAGTGGCTGAAAACCCCCCACTAATAATAAAATTACTTCTATCACAGAGACAAGGTATCACTCTAGACCACGGTATCAGTCTGGCCTACCTTGCTTTGGGAGAGAAACCAGAAGACTCTACTAAGTCGACTACACATTACAGCCCATTGGTCCTTGGAACTGGGGACTGACCTACCGGTTACTAACTGGAAGATGGCCTCCCCACTTATGCTTAAGGCCTCGGGATCCCCATATTGAAAAGAGTTTGCATGGAAATTACGATATAGATTTTTCCGCATTCCTGCTGTGGTAGCTAGTTTTACAGGCGACCCTGAAGGAAAGTGCTGGAGGGGATGTGGAGCAGTACATGCAGACCAGACTCACATATTTTGGAATTGCAGCATGCTGGGTCCTTATTGGGGGGGAGGTAGTGCAGGAGCTGGTGGCAGTATATGAAAACCCAGGTCTTTTTACCTCTGGGTATATACTGACAGCTACTACCCTATTTGGTTTAAAAGTAGAGAAGAATATATACCTGCAAACTACATTGCTAATATTGGCAGCAAAAAAGGTAATAACCAGACTATGGGGAACAACTAGGCTGCCAACTAAGGGAGAGTGGCTAAACTTGACAAGAGAGATATATAGGATGGAGAGGATGGCGGCCAGAGTACGGGATAGAGTGGAGGTATTTGATACAAAATGGAGAAAATGGATTATGTATCAGTTAGGCACTTATTCAGACTTTGTTCCCTGAAGCTAATCAGATCAATACTGGGGAAATGTTAAAACAAGACTTGTCTAGTTCATGTGATTAATTAGTCCTGATGCTGGGTGAGAGTTTTTTTTTTTTTTTTAAGTCCAATGTATAATTATATAAACTGAATGAATATATCTACGTAAAATGTCTTGTATAATGTATAAATGTTCTCGTACCTAATAAAAAATGTTTAATATAAAAAAAAAACATGAAGGCCTGACCCCGGGCACACATCCTAAACCAATAACATGAAGGCCTGACCAGTGCACGTAACCTAAACCAATAACATGAAGGCTGGCCCAGCGCACACATCCTAAACCAATAACATGAAGACCTGACCCTGGGCACACACCCTAAACCTGTAACATGAAGGCCTGATCCAGGGCACATACCCTAAAGCAATAACATGAAGGACTGACCAGTGCACGCACCCTAAACCAATAACATGAAAGCCTGACCCTGGGCACGTACCCTAAAGCAATAACATGAAGGCCTGACCAGTGCATGCACCCTAAACCAATAACATGAAGGCTTGACCCTGGGCACATACCCTAAAGCAATAACATGAAGGCCTGACCAGTGCATGCACCCTAAACCAATAACATGAAGGCCTGACCCTGGGCACATACCCTAAAGCAATAACATGAAGGCCTGACCCAGCGCACACATCTTAAACCAATATCACGAAGGCCTGATCCAGGGCACACACCCTAAAGCAATAACAAGAAGGCCTGACCCCGGGCACACACCCTAAACCAATAACATGAAGGCCTGACCCAGGGCACATACCCTAAAGCAATAACATGAAGGTCTGACCAGTGCATGCACCCTAAACCAATAACATGAAGTGACCAACTGCACATTACCTAAATCCATAACATAGAGGTCTGACCCTGGGCAGGGAGCTTAAAACAAAAACATGAAGGCCTGACCCAGGGCACACACCCTAAATCAATAACATGAAGGCCTGACCCAGTGCACAAACCTTAAACCATTAACATGAAGACCAGACCCAGGACAAAAACCTTAATCCGATAACATGAAGGCCTGTGTCAGGCACACACCGCGGCCTAAACCAATAACATAAAGACCTGAGCCAGGGCACACATTCTGAAGCTGTAATGTGAAGACCTGCATCAGGGCACACACCCTAAAATCATAATATGAGGGCATAACCCAATTTACAAACCCTAAACCCAAGAAAGTAAAGCCTCGCCCAGAGTACTAAGGAACCCCTAGCAGTACCTTCGAGTTTCCTGGTCACCTCAGCTATAGTCAAATGGATGGATTCTGACTACAGTATACGTGCAATCCATAAACAAGCTGTTTGGGACTGGAGGGAGTTGCAGAGTCATCAACATTCCGGAGGGGGATTCTAATTAAAGCAATAGCTCCAGACCTATTTACTCCTTCTGCCAAAGGGTTTGCTTCTCAGCTTATAAGTAACGACAGATAAATAAGTCTTAGGATGTGGTTCATTACCAACCTCACAACGTTTACCCTGTTAAAGTGACATTTGTGGACTTGTATAATAATACTAAATTTATTTAGAAATCGATGACCAGAAAAGGCACTCTGAGCCAAGTCCTATTTCAAGGTGCAACCCGGGAGAAGGGGATATGGAGGACTGTATCATATAGGCAGAAACAAAGTAACAGTATAAATACAGTGCAAAGGAAAACAAGTTAGCAATACAACAGTTCTTATAATGACGTTACTTGGATTACATTGCAACAGCAGTACAAATCACAGCAAAAGAGGTATGAGAAGGGGAACTCAAAGTACCAGCAACAGAAAAGAGCAGACAGACAACATATGGATTCTCCAGTCCCAGCAGAAAGCTAGCCTGCTGCATGTTTGTCTAGATTGTGTTTGTGTGTGTGTGCGGGGGGCGGGGACACAACTGAACCACTACATAGGAGTTGACACTGTCTAGACCTCCTAACAAGAGGAGTTAAGTCACTTGTACTTTTTTTTTCATACAAAGTGTTCAGACCCCCCCCCCCCCAATGGGATAGTACCACTTTAAGTGAGAAACCGTCTCCAGGGCTTTGTAGTTGTAATGCAGTTTGAAGCGCTGCATGTCACCCCCCTAAACAGTCCTTTTCTAGCTGCATGTCACCCCCCTAAACAGTCCTTTTCTAGCACCAGCCGAGCAGATGTTTCGAGGACGGGAGGCCTGGGGAAGGTTGTCCTTTCATGTGGCTCAGGAATGCGGAAAATTCCAGGACAATTGAGAGTCAGAGCTGGGCCACACTTGCAGCTAGCAGATAATGAACTTTTTGAGCCAAGCTAAGCCTGCCAAAGGGGGAGAGGAACACAGAGGCCTTGTGCATTTAGGTTTATGCTGAAACTGTACAGACACAAGCGAGTTTAAAAATAAATTACTCTAGTGGAAACAGATCCAGAAGCAAATGATTTGATACCTTTTAATGGACCAACATAAATGTAACAACAAGAACAAAGTGCTCTAGCTTTCGGACCAACTAGTCCTTCTTCAGAAGCCTAATGTCCGTTGTTTAGAAAAAACAATACTTTTAACAGCTAGATCATGCAGAAAAAATGCCCACTGGATTAAAATACTCATTTAAAAAATACAGCTGATGATGTCAGAGAAGTTTAACTGTACCATATTACCTTCAGCCAGTAGGGTCCCAGGGTCATAGGTGCTTGGTGCAAAACACATACAAAGAATCCTACTGCATATAAATTTAATTGACATAAGATAACACTGCTGGAGCAGATGACTCAAATCAAGCTAAGTGTGTCACAGTGTGTATAAGGATGTGATTACTGAAAAGCAACCCCAACCCAGATTAATGACATACTAAGATTGTCCTAGGACTCCAAGAAGTTTCAATGCATGCATTATAGACAAGAAATTATCAGTAAAGTTGTCTTAAAAACATCAGTGCACATTGTATGATGTGTAAAACTTAGCTGGACCTATCACCCAGCTGTACTCTCCAGCTAGATATCATGCCCATAACTTCAAAAACCTCTAGTTTAGTGACAGGACTTTATAAATGATAATTTAAATATCAATGGACAGTATTAGTGTCAAAGAAAAAACTCACCAGGATAAGGTAACTAGAAGTAAATATAAAGTATTTGTGTAAGACCAGAGGTCTAACATACCTACATTTCCACAAATCACTACAATATTACCCTAATGTAAAAAGATCTGTCCAGGACCCCCAGGCAAATGAGATCTCGCACCCCAAGAAGTTTAAATGCATACATTATAGACAAGAAATTACCAGTAAAGTTGTCTTAAAAACATCAGTGCACACTGTATGATGTGTAAAACTTAGTTGGACCTATCACCCAGCTGTACTCTCCAGCTAGATATCATGCCCCATAACTTCAAAAACCTCTAGTATAGTGTCAGGACTTTATAAATAATAATTGAAATATAAATTAACACTATTAGTGTCAAACAAAAAACTCTAGTCGAGGATCACCAAGGAATTAAGACCATGTAGCCTGATATGTACTGATGTCAATATACACTGAGAATTTAACAACTTGATGTACCAGAAGTGTCTAAGGAATCTGAAAAGTGATAAAAATTTAATTTCTCTCCTCCTCTTCGCACAGACATACCCTGCCCACCCACATCCCCATAATGCCGGGGAATAACTAGTTTGAGGAGATACACACACACACACACACACACACACACACTCTCTCTCTCCTAATGAACCTTTATTCACATCAGTCACTGCAATTTTTCCCCAAAGGAATTCAACTTGTCATGAAATCCTAAGTAAAAGGGCTCATGTATCCTTATACCTACGGAGCAAAAATGTGACACTATTTAACTGTACTCCTATCTGGGATTTCAAACACAGTAAGGGGTTGTTAAGACATCTCTCTTTTTGTGACACTCGGATTTGGTGTATTTTATTTTTTTCATTTCTATTTTTGAACGTCACTGGCCCTGTCGGTAGTCCTGTGTGGGCTGCTCATAGTGGCGGCTGGGGGGGCTAGAGAGCCGGAGTAATGCTGTGAGTATACACAGAGCAGTCCCTACCACCTAACAGTTTGGAGATGCTCAGCTCTCTGTGTCTCGCTCCTATTCTGAGACCTGGAAACCTCTGCGTATTTTCCTTCTAATAAATACTGACAGTAGGGCTTAAATTTTACATCGATCTGGTATTATGAGCACCCCAAAAACTGGAAGCAGAACATCAGTTTTCAGCTACTAGCATTCTTGTCCAAGTACCAGGTCTAAAGGGATACTGTCAACCCCCTTGGGTCTCAAAGTGCCAGTAGTTTAAAAACACATTATGATTGGTCACATTCAGTAAAGATTGCTGATGAAGCTGGTAGTTTGAGTCTGATTCCTTTTTTTTTTTTTTCTTAAGCGAAAAACAGACTGCCCACCCTACTGGTGTTACCATATAAAAACGCAATTTGTTTGCAGTCCATGATCAACTCCCACTGCATCTTTCCTGGACTTGGGAGGACCCCCAACACAGTCTAGCCACTCTTGATGGCAGTGCAAAGAGAGGAGATTACTGCATCATGAGTGACTGCACGGTTTGGAGATGTTTCTAAAGGGCGCCAGCTCAGTGGAGTAGAGGGCTGAGGTGCTGGGCATCTCACCTGCTGCCATGCTGGTGACCCAGGTTCAGAAACAGACATGGGTCACTTGGGGCTGGCCAGGGTGGGAGGGAGGACTGAGCATCCCCAGGACAGCTCTCCTCCCTCAGGGAGGCAGGTCACAGTGCCTTGCTGCTCGTCTGCCACTTGAAGGAATCTAGGCAGCAGCACAGTGGGGTCACAGCAGGGGGAGGGACCGCATGCAGGACGCCAGGGACGTCTATGCAGAGGCCCAGCTCACACAGCACATCCATAGCACGCGCAGAGGTCCTTCAGGGAGAAAATTAGGCCCCCCCCAAAGCAGGATGACACCCAACCTCCTGCAGTCCCCATACTAGTGACCTAAGAGACACTCTGACCGAGGGTGAGCAGGAGTGACGTAAGCCCCGACAGGGCTGGGAATGTTGGTCCAGTGGGGGTGGCTGGGCAGGTCAGGCAGAAGACACATAAGATTAAAAAAAAAATAAATAAAAGGGTTGACACTGTGGCCCTTTAAAGTAACACTGTCATCTTTCTGACAGATTTTCAGTGTTCCTTGATTGTCTGTGCCTGTTCACAGATCTCCACATGCTAACTGCTTACACACTGCTTGAGAGGTGTAACTTGCATGTAAAAAGAGCATTTTTGCAAAAAAAGAATTATACTGTCATGTCCTTATGTGTCACCTCCACTTTCCACACCTCCATGAGAGTGCTGTGCCGTTGACTTGCACTAAACTTGTGCACAAACGAGTTTCGTGATTTGGGAGGCATATAAAAGAAAGAAATGGCTGTATAGTACATACTGAACTGAACTCTGTAATATAAGTAGTTTCACAAAAAGAACAGTTATGTAAGAACTTACTGTAACAGTAGATCTTCGAGGGGATCTGAGTCATCAGGTCACACATATGGAACTTCACCTTCGGCGAAGCAGGATCCACACAGAAGATTTTCAACAGTACCACTGGGGCCACCCATGCCAACATCATCTGCCGACGTTACCAACCCTATAAAAGCATAAGTAACCCCACTCCCTCCTCAATT
Organism: Neoceratodus forsteri; assembly: GCA_016271365.2. NCBI lineage: Eukaryota > Metazoa > Chordata > Ceratodontiformes > Ceratodontidae > Neoceratodus > Neoceratodus forsteri. The sequence continues at coordinate 1,410,113,451 of CM028131.1, read as the reverse complement.
CTTTCCCTCGGAGACTAAGGGAGCAAAGCTCATGCCATGGGAGGAGAGAAAGAGGTGCCCAGGCCTGAATAAAAGCCTGGAGGCACCAGTTAGCCAGTTCAGAGAGAGAGAGAGAGAGACAAAGACACACACACACACACACACACACACACACACACACACACACAAAAAGTGGGATGGTGGGAAGGAAAGCAGACCTGATGACGGAGATCCCCTGGAAGATCTACTGTTACGGTAAGTTCTTGCGTAACTGTTCTAGCTTCATCAGGGGTATCTCAGCCATCAGGTCACACCGTAGGAATGAGTCCCAAGCACTTACAGGTGCAGACAGTCTGGGAGGAAGGCCAACCTTATCTGAAGACAGGAGGCCCTGCAGAACAGCCCGGCTGAAACTTGTACGGGCTCTAGAGGCGATGTCTACACTGTAGTGCTTAGTAAAACTATGGATGGTACTCCAGGTGGCAGCAGCGCAAATCTCAGCTACTGAGACCCCTTGAAACAGGCCACAGAAGTAGCCATGCCCCTTGTGGTGTGGGCTTTCACTGCCCCTGGCAACTCCTTGCCATGCTTGTTGTAGCACAACACAATACTGTATGCCAACCATTTGGAGAAACATTGTTTGGAAACCTGAACGCCCTCACTTCATGGGGAGAAAGAAACAAAAAGCTGCTTTGACTTCCTGCATTTCTTAGTTCACGGCAGATAATACATAAAAATTCTGCGCATGTCTAATGTATGGAGCATTGCTTCCCCTGGACTGGCACACTCAGGAAAATAAACTGGTAGGTGGATAGATTAATTCAGGTTAAACTCCTACACCACCTTACAGAGAAACTTAGTATTTGTGCGCAAAGACACGCAGTCTTTGTGAAAAACCAAATAAGGCTCGTCATACCAGAAAGCCTGAAGCTCAGAAATAATTTCAGCAGAGGTAATAGCAACTAAAAATAATGCATTTCAGGACAGAAAGCATAGCTCACAAGTCGCGGCTGGCTCAAACATAGACAGGGTCAACGTATCCAAAACAAAATTAAAATCCTAAGCCAGGACAGGGGAACGGATTGGAGGTTTCACATGCAGGATGCCCCTGAGAAAAGTACAAGATACATCCAACTGAGCCATGGTGTGGCCGCCCAAGGGCTAACGAATGGCAGTGATAGCCGTAAGGTGCACCTTGAGGGAGGAGTACTGGAGGCCTAAGTCCAACAGAGATATCAGGTAGTCCAGAATCTGGCTCATTGGACAAGTAAATGGGTCCAGGTGATGCTTGGCAGCCCAGATGGCAAACCTCTTCCACTTCATGGCATATGTGGCTCTAGTGGAGGGCTTCCAAGCTGTCATGAGGATGCCCGCCACTCTCTGAGAAACTCCGAACTGGGCGATGGCTATGTCCTCAGGAGCCAGGCATGCAGATGAAGGGACAAGAGACTGGGATGGACCAGGGTCCCCTGAGCCTGCATCAGCAGATGCCTGTAGAGGGGCAGAGGGACTGAACCATAGGCTCCTCCGCCAGCTGTTACAGTAATGGAACCCTTACCTGCTGTGGTAGAATGGTGCTATCATGATCATACTGTTCCCTCCATTTGCAGCTTGATTAGCACCCTCTGAATCAAAGGAAATGGAGGGATGGCGTAAAGGAACCTCCCCCTTCAGGAGAGAAATAACGCATCTCACCCAAAAACTCCAGGCCCTGGATCTAGTGAGCAAAAACTAGGCAGTTCTGCACTGAGTGGGGACGCAAAAAGGTCCAGCTCTGGATGACCCCATCTGGCAAACAGATCTTCTGCAACAGATGAGAGAAGTTCCCACTCGTGTATGCTGGACAGAGTCCTGCTGAGGCTGTCGACCAGTGTGTTTAGCATGCTGGGGACATGGACTGCCAAGAGGATCAGACTGTGGTCTATGACCCAGTACCATACTCTCATGGCCGCCTTGCACAGAGGGTACGAGTGTATCCCCCCTTGCTTGTTGATATAATAGACAACACTGAGACTGTCCAACTGGATCAACAGCTGACCTGGGTGAAGATGGTTCTGAAAGGCCTGCATGGCATACAGGACCGCCCACATCTCCAGGACGTCGATATGCAGAGAGGATTCCATCTGGGACCAAGACCCCTGAGTCTGGAAAAGACCCAGATGTGCTCCCCAGTCTGAACCAGAGGCATCTGTGGTGAGGATCTGCTGGGGAAAGGAAATCTGAAATGGGACCCCTTTTGAGAGATTCTGAGGGTCTATCCACCGCTGGAGCACCTTGCCGACTGGTAATTAGACCAGCACTAACTGATCTAATCCAGCCGTGCATTGGTCCCACTGCACTCTGAGTGTCCACTGAAGGACTTGCATGTGCAGCCTGGGTAAGAGAACCGTGGAAATGGCCGCGGCCATCAGACTCAATAGCCTCAAATATACCCTGGTAGGGATATAACAGCACTGGACGACCTCCTGAGCCTTGGCAATGAGGCACTCCACCCTGTTTTGAAGTAGGAAGACCTTGTCCTGTGCTGAGTCCAGAACCACCCCCATATATTGTAGCCTCTGGGATGGGATCAGGACAGACTTGGGCAGGTTGACAGTGATGCCTAGGGAAGAAAACAGCTGAAGAGTTATTTTCAGTGTCCAAAGGAGCTGCTCCCTGGATGGGGCTTTTAGGAGCCAGTCATCCAGATATGGGAAAACATATAGTCCCTCCCTTCCGAGAGCTGCAGCTACTGCTGCTAAGCACTTTGTAAAGACCCATGGTGCAGAGGATAAACCAAACGGCAATACTTTGAATTGGTAGTACTCACCCTGAAAGAGAAATCGGAGGAATCTCCTGTGTGTGGAAACACCGAGATATTCAGGTAAGCATCCTGCATGTCCAAGAAGCACAGCCGGCTGCCCTGCTTGAGTAGAGGCATCAGGCTGGGCAGGGTAACCATGTGGAATATTTTGTACTGGACAAACAGATTGAGGTCCTTGAAATCTAGAACGGACCTTAGGTCTCCGGTTCTTTTGGGGACCAGGAAGAACCTGGAATAAAATCCCTTGTTCCTCTGGTGCCTGAGCACTGGCTCAATGGCCTTTTTGTGCAGGAGGGACTGTACCTCCTTCCGGAGGATGGACAGGTGGGCCAGGGTATAGGTGGAGGATACTGGAGGAGTCTATGGGGGGTACCTCTATGAGTTCCAGAGTGTGACCCCCTCTATAATCTGAAGAAGCCAGGCATCAGAAGTGATGGTTCTCCACTGATTGAGATGGAGGGAGAACTGACCTCCGACCACCACCTCCTAGTTGGGGACCAGAAGAGAGGGGTCTAGCAAGGAGTCAAGTGGAGGCAAATCCAGCTGCTGGGGCTGAACCATCACCCCTAGGGTGCTTTGCTGTGGCCCAGGCAGGAGGGGGTAGTAGGCAAGGCAGAGGAGGTCTTTCTCTTGCCCTGAGGATGGGAGTCTACTCCGGATTTGTGGGACACCTTGCGAAAAGCAGGGTGCTGTTTGCTCCTAGGCTTTGTGTGACAGAGTGAGTGGAAAGACTTAATAGCCCTGCCAGCTGCTTACAGATCACCAATGATGTCCTGAATGTCCAGACCAAACAACGTGGAGCCGTTGAAAGGGGTGTTAAGCACCTTTTGCTGGACATCTGTCGCAAAGCCCGAGACTCTGAGCCAGGAGTGCCTACGGAGCCAAATGCCTGTGGCAGCTGCCCTGGCACCAGTATCCAAGATATCGTAGAGGGCCCTAAGGACGTGCTTGCTGATATCCTCTGCACTCTGCAAGCATTTAAGAACCTCCTGTTTCTGGCTACATTCAGGGAGGGCCTGGGCAGCTGCCTTGCCCATCTTCCAGATAGTATTCTGGTATCTGACCACGTGAGAGCAGTAAAGTACAGCTACGTAGGAACTTACCGTAACAGTAGATCTTCGAGAGAGGTTCCTTCAGTAGGTCATCACAAATAGGACTGACGTCACCTGATGTCAGGCCGCACGGAAGACTTTTCTAGCAATCCCTGACAGGGGAATGCCCACCCGACATCATGTGACCGATGTCAGCGTGACGGCATATAGTGGGTGGTCCCCACGCCCGCCCTCCAGTTCTCCCACTGTAGCCTGGAAGAGGCCTGACAGCAGGAGCGAACAGGATTTGGAGGTCCTGAAAAACATGAAAGAGGGGAAGGAGGGAGGGAAAATACGACCTACTGAAGGAACCTTTCTCGAAGATCTACTGTTACGGTAAGTTCCTATGTAACTGTACTATCTTACTTCGAGAGGGTTCCTTCAGTAGGTCATCACAAATAGGACTGAGTCCCAAACAGTCCCTCCGAGGAGAGACCGAGAGAAATTAGAGAGGAGGTAAAACAAGTCCAACGGAAAAAACTGAAGTCTGAAAGGACCCAGTCTAGGACAGCAGACCCTGCAGTACAGCTAGGCCAAAAACCAGCCCTCCGCCTAGAAGCAATGTCCAAACTAGTGTTTGGTAAAGGTATGGACAGAACTCGCAAGTAGCAGCAGCACAAATGTCTGCTGCAGAAACATTCCGAAGGAAGGCTGCAGAAGCGGCCATGCCCCTAGTAGAATGACCTCTGATAGAACCCGGCAGAGGTTTATCATACTTGTGATAACAGAATCTGATGCAGTTGCCCAACCATTTGGAAAGGTCCTGCTTGGAAACCGGTTTGCCTCTTGTTCTTTGCGCGAAGGAGACAAACACTTGATCGCAAGAGCGAAATTCTTTGGTTCGGTGGGTATAACACCGGAGAATAGGATGGACATCCATCGTATGAAGGAGTGCCTCACCCCTGTTAGCGGGGGCAGGATAATATACTAGAAGCTCTACCAACTGGTTCAGAGTAGCTTCCGACACAACCTTTGGAAGGAACCTAAGATGGGTTCTGAGGACTGCCCGGTCCTGGTGAAAAATCAGATAAGGGCCCTTGCAGACCAGAGTGTGAAGCTCTGAAATTCTTCGAGCTGATGTGATAGCCACCAGAAATAACGCCTTCCAAGATAGGAAGCGTAGGTCACAGCTCATGGCTGGCTCGAAAGGAGGCAAGGTGAGCTTTTCCAGGATGAAGTTCAAGTCCCAAGGTGGAGTTGGGCTGCGGATGGGGGGGGGTTTCAGATGGAGAATCCCTTTCAAGAAGGTTTTTGAAATATCCAACTGAGCCACGGGTTTACCATCCACCAGCTCGTGGTATGCCGAAATAGCCGAGAGGTGCACTTTCAGGGAGCAATAGGCTAGACCCGAGTCCGATAGGTTAAGGAGGTATTCCATGACTTGTGGGGTCGAGCAAGAAAAGGGGTTCCAGCCCTTCGCAGTCACCCAAATGGAAAACCGCTTCCACTTCAAGGCATAAGTGGAAGGTTTTCTGGCTTCGACAAGGACCTGAGCCACTCGCAAAGAAACCCTAAAGCGAGAAATGGCTACGTCTGCAGGAGCCATGCATGCAGATGTAGGGTCCTGAGCCCCGGATGAACCAGATGGCCTTGACCCTGTGTAAGGAAGTTGTGCATCAATGGAAATGGAACCGGTGGTTCCCTGGATAGCTGTTGAAGCAGCGGGAACCAAAGCGAGAATCATCTTGGCCTTTTCCGCCTGTAGTTTGAGGAGAACCCTCTGCAGAATGGGAAACGGAGGGAAAGCGTACAAAAATTTCCCTGTCCAGGATAGAGATAATGCATCGCTCCAGAAAGCACCTGGCTCTGGAATGAGTGAGCAAAACTTGGGAAGCTTTGCATTGAAATGAGAGGTGAATAGGTCGAGTTCTGGCTGCCCCCAATTTTGGGAAGATGGATTCTGCCACTTCCTGATGAAGTTCCCACTCATGAGCAGGGGTCCACGACCTGCTGAGACTGTCCGACAGGACATTTAGAACTCCCGCTACATGCACGGCCACTAGGGACAAGTGGTGCTGGACCGCCCAGTTCCACACCCTGGTCGACTCCCTGCAAAGAGGGTACGACCAGGTTCCTCCTTGTTTATTGATGTACCAAACCATCGACATATTGTCCGTTTGGATCAGCAGTGTTCCCACGGGCAGCAGGGGTTGAAAGGCCTGTAAGGCATACAGGACCGCCCTGAGCTCCAGAACACTGATGTGAAGAGAAAGCTCCAAGCCGGACCAAAGTCCCTGGGCTTGATGTTCCCCCAGATGAGCACCCCACCCCATGTTCGAGGCATCCGTGGTGAGAGTGGCGACAGGTGCTGGGCTTCGAAATGGAAGTCCCAAGGAAAGATTGTGTGGATTCATCAACCATAGAAGATCCTTCTGGACCGCTGAAGAGAAGAGAACTGGATGGTCCAGATCATCCCGGAGCTGGTCCCATTGCACCCGCATGGACCACTGAGAGATCCTCACGTGGAGCCTGGCTAGGGGAACGGTAAAAATGGAAGCTGCCATGAGGCCTAACAGGCAAAGGACCTCCAGAGCCGGGATAGTCCTGCAAGAAGCCACCTTGGAGGCCTGATGGACCAGAGTCTCCACGCTGCCTGGAGGGAGGAGAGCTCTGCACTGGACCGTGTCGAGGACCGCCCCAATAAACTGCAGTTTCTGGTTGGGGATAAGGGGATAACTTGGGCATGCTTACAGTGATCCCAAGTTGATTGAACAGGTCCAGGGTAAAAGACAGAGCCTATGTCAAAGAATCCCTGGACGGGTCCGCTAGAAGCCAATCGTCCAGGTAAGGAAACACTGCAATCCCCCTGCAGTGTAGAAATGCCGCAACCACTGCTAGGCACTTGGTAAAAAACCGAGGTGCCGAAGACAGCCCAAAGGGGAGTGCTCGGAACTGGAAGTGCTCCCCCCGGAAAAGGAAACGCAGGAACCAATGGTGGCTGGGGAAAATAGGGATATGTAGGTAGGCATCCTGCATATCCAGGGCACAGGGCCAATGATTCTCCACAAGGAGCGGAAGAAGGCTCTGGAGTGTCAGCATGCGAAACTTCTTGTACTCGACATAGCGGTTCAGCTGACTGAGATCCAGAATGGGTCGGAAGTCCCCGGTCTTTTTAGGAACCAGGAAAAAAAGGAAGTAGAATCCTTTTCCTGTTTGCCCTGAGGGGACTCACGTGATTGCTTGTTTTAGCAAGAGCAAATTGACTTCCTCTTGAATGAGGACAGCCTGATCCCGAGAGTATGAGGACTTCAATGGAGGATTTCCCGGAAGGAGCTCCAGAAATTCTATGGTGTGACCTACGGCCACTAGTTGCAGGACCCACTCGGAGGTAATCGCCCGCCACTCCTGCACATGGACAGTGAACCTCCCCCCCCCCCACCTGCTCCTCGCCATGAGGCTGAGGAGGCAGTGGGGCCAGGGAGTCAAGAAGTGGCAGGACGTTCAAGGGGAGAACCCCCTGAATGTCGCAGATTCTTGGAGGCAGGAGGGGTAACGGTACCCGTGGCCTTCCACTTACCCTAGCGACGCGCCTGAGTGGTTTTCCTCTGCCTCCAGGTCCTCTTCCGAAAGGGTTGCTGCTGCTGTTGTTGATGAGCACCTGATCGGTACATAGACCGAACAGACCTAAGGGCAACCCCTTTGTCCTGTAGCTCTGTGATGATGTCCTTGGTGTCACCTCCGAAAAGGACAGAGCCCCGGAATGGGGCGTCCTGAATCGCCGACTACACCTCGCTAGCGAGACCTGAGAGGCGAAGCCAGGAGTGCCGTCTCAGGGCAACGGCTGTCACCGAGGTATGAGCCACGGAGTCGACAGAATCATATGTGGCCCGTAAAGCATGCCTACAAGAGATCTTGGAGAGGCGGAGATCCTTGGTGAGTTCCTCGTTGAGAGGTGAAGGATCCATAGACTGGACCTTCGACTCCAACCTGGCCACAGTCGCTTTTTGGTGGGACACCATGTGGGCCACGTAACTGAGGGACCGGAGCATGCACGTGGCAGAAGAGTAGATTTTCTTGCTGAACTGGTCCATCTGCCTTGACTTCCTGTCTGGAGGAGTAGTGCTCAAGTGCTTGGGAGTAGCAGAGCAATCATGAGCCGCTGAAATGACGACGGAGTCCGCCTTCGGATGAGTCTTCAAAAAAGGAGCATCCTTAGGCACCTGGTAAAGCCTGTCCACCGGCTTGGGGACAGCTGGGATAGAGTGATGCATCTGCCAGATGGTGGTGGTGAGGTCTTGGTGTGGGGCCATCCACGGAGGAACTGGGATAGGAGACAGAGATTCTAAGTCGAGGTGCTCCGCAAGTTTCTGTCTCATCGGATTCTGTTCCTCTGACTCCCAATCGAAATAATCTCTCAGGGCCCTCATGAGATCTGAGAAGGAAGAATCCTCAGGTGGCGATTTCGGTGAGGTCTTACCTCTCGGCTCGGGTTCCTCCACAATTTCCTCCTCCGAAGAGTACTCCCTCCCATCAGAACTGTTATCATTGGCCTCCTGAACTGGATGTCGTTCGAAACGAGGAAGGGGGACATCCTGTTGAGACTTCCGTGAGAGATGGACAGTCGGAATGGAACTGCTCGGGGAAGGGGACCTAGGAAGTTGCAGTTGTGGAAGCCTCACATCCAGGTCCAAAACCAACTCCGACCGCCCCTGGCACCAAGACTGCAAGAAAGGCTTGAAATCCGGCATAGCTGGGCGCAGCTGGTTGAGGCGGGGAGGAGGAGGGGGAACAGCGACTGGAGGGGGATAATACCCATGTGGATCCATGTAATGGGTATAGGGATTATAACCCTGGTAAAACTGTCCCATTGAACTCCATCCAGGAGTGGGAGCCTCCGGGTAAGGATCCCCAGGATACCCGTGGGGGTAATGGGGACAGTAAGGGGGCGGATATAAAACCCTGCCGTCTGCCCCGATGTCAGGGGAACCCACGTCGGACCTGCTGTTGTGTAAATCAGGTTAGGATCCGGCATCGGGGCAGTCCACGTTAGAGGGACCAACGTTGGCACTGGCACCACCTGATCCAGTGCTGGAAGGGGATCTGGCGTCGGCACCGGACAAAGGGGCTCAGACCTAGGAGTCGGGTCCGGCATCGGGGCCGGAGGAACAGGCCTGACCACTGGTCCCAGCGTAGGGACTGGCGGCATTGGAGGTGCTGGCAGCCCACCCCCAGGTTGAGGAGGGGCCTGCAGAGAAAGGCCATCCAGCCGAGGAGGAGCCTCTTGACCCTGGTCCCCGCTAGGGGAGCGAGGGGAAGAATCCCCAAAATCGGCAGGTTCACCAGTGTCCCCATCACCGGACAAGTCCGTGGGTGAATGCGAGGACACGGGTGAGGAAAGAACAGGAGGGAGCGGGACTGTCTCCCTTCAGTCCCGTTGGACGTCGGGTGAGGTGCCGTTAGGCCCCGACGGGGGAACCGAGCCCATGTAGTTGTCAGGGACAGCTGACTTAGTGGGCGTGGTCGGGCGGTCGAGGGTGGGACCCCCAGCTGACTTAACGACCGATGCCGGGTGACTGCCCCCAGCCGGGGGAGTCGACTTACTGGTCGCCGGGTGGTCTCCGGAGGAGCCGGAGACCGACTAACCGGCCGGAGCAGCGCGGTCGCCGGAGGAGCCGGCAACCGACCTATCCGCCTGAAGTTTCTCCTTACCTTCTGGGTGCTTCGACGGTGGCTGGGCCTTGCTGGTAAAGGGCCTGACGTCGTCCATGAAGCAAGCTCACCTTCTAGCCTTCTCCTTGTGCTTCTTGGGGGAAGATTTTTCGTACGAGTCCATAAGCTTGTCCATCTTCTTCTCAAGAGAAAGTAAACAGACCTTGAGAAGATGGGCCTCCAAGGCCTGCTGTCTCCGCTTTTTGGTTGCCTGATTGAAGGACTGAGAGTCGGGGCAAGAGGAAACTGGATGGTCTGGGCCTAGGCAGATGACGCACTTGGAATGACCATCTTTGTGCGGGATCCGTGTGCCACACTTAGAGCACCACTTCTTCAGAGAAGACATGAAACAAACACATTTTTTGAAGAAAATAGTGAGTTTAGAAAACCGTGCAAAAACAACTTTCCGATGATCGCTGATGGAAGTCTGCAGAGCGACTGGCACAAGGCGACGGCGGGAAAGAACTGGAGGGAGGCCGTGGGGACCGCCCACTATATACCATCATGCTGATGTCGTTCACGTGACGTCGGGTGGGCGGTCACCCGGTCAGGGATTACTAGAAAAGTCTGTTGTGCGGTCCAACGTCAGGCGACGTCAGTCTTATTTGTGATGACCTACTAAAGGAACCCTCTCGAAGTAAGATCTGGCAATCCTCAGGACTAAGGTGGAGGAGGCATATACCCTCTTACCCCAAAGGTCACTCCTGTGAGATTCCTTGTCAGGCGGGAAGGCACTGAGGTGCTTAGCCACCTTAAACCTGTGATGAGCTGAATTAATGACAATGGAATCAGTCCTGGGCTGGGCAGCGTAGTAAGGAAGGCCCTGGGGGGCATGATATAACTTATCCACCATGTGGGGCATGGCCGGAACCATAATAGTTTTGTGTCAAGCGGCAGTAGTGGCATTCCTCAGGGCTGGGAGGATAGGAGGAATGATCTCAGGAGATGAAAGTCCACCAGCTCCCGTCTGGTGGCATCCTCTTCCTCAGTATGGAAGCCCATGGTTGTGGACAGCCGCTTCATAACATTGAAGAAAGCAGGGTCCTCTGGAGGAGACCTGGGAGTATGCTTGACAGAGTCCTCACTCACTGAGGAGGCAGTGGACCTGTCAGAGAAAAGAGGTTCTTCCTCTTCCTCAGGCAAGATGAGGTTGGGATGGTACTCCTCCTTGACGTTCGAACTGCTCCAACACGAGGTCCGATGAATGAGGGACTGATGATGGCCTGCAGAGAACAGTCCAAGGAGGCTGAAGTGGTGTCAAAGAAAATGGGGCTGTCGACAGCACAGGGGACCCAGGCCTATAAGCACCCAGCTGATGGACCAAGACTGTAGTAAACTTGGTCAGGATATCCTTGAGGTCGATGACAGACTGCTGCATCCATGGAGGAGGGGTCGACTGCACAGGGCACGAAAACCATCCATCGGGCCCTGGAAGCCCAAAGAGCCTGATGCCCGAGGACCTGGTGAAGGATCAGGCCTCGACAGAAGGGCTATTGTCAACAAGCCAGGCGTTGACAAACTGGGGGCTGACAACTGGTTTCCTGACAGGTGGATGGCAATGCTGTCATTATGGGTCTGGTAGGAACAGAGACCTGGACAGCGACAGGCGTCGGTGCAGCCGCAGCCAATGGAGTACCTCCGGAGGAAGAAGAAGAAGCCATCAGGGAGCGGGAACACCACCAGGGGGAGCGATCCTGATCTCGGTCTTTTTGTGACTTTTCCTCAAAGACTTATCTCAGGCCTTAGAGGCCTGGGAGCTTGACAAACTTGCTGGCAACTGGGAAGGAGAGACCCCCGAGGATCCCTGCCCAGAACTGGCTACCTGTTGTTCCATCAGGAATTTTTTGAGAGCCTATTTTGTCGACTGATGGTGCTTTGATTGAATTTATGGCAGAGCTCACAGTCCGAGATGTTGTGGTCAGGCCCAAGACAGCATACACAGAGAGCATGTTTGTCTGTAGAGGCAATCTGCTTTCCACAGCAGCAGTGACGGAAGAGAGAAGTGGAAGGATTAACTCTCGACTTAGACAAGGTAAAGGAATAGCTTGCAAAAAAGAGATTCTGAAAAACTAAGTAAAATAAAGTCACAGGCAAAAATGGTGCAAAACTGCATCGGAGCTTCTGCAGAGACCCATGTGAACAGAGTCGATGGCGGGAAAGAACTGAGAAGGGAGCAGGGCCACTCAAGCTTTTATAGATGATTCCAAACAGGTGCTGCAAATCCCTTCAAGGAGCTGGAGCTGCTACTAAGGTGGCTAACCCAAATTCACAGAAACAGTCAAACAGTAGCACTCACTCACCATTTATGAATGACACAGGACTTTCCTTTATATTCACATTGAGCAATTTATTGTGACAAAGTTGCCATTAATGCTGTACGATACAGAGTGTGATCTGAGAGATTTGCACATAGGAATTTTAGTGATGTCACTGTTTTGGTGTATTTAAATGAAAGCGGCCGTCCCTCAGACCACACCCCCTGAGGAAGACTCATATGAGTTGAAGCGCTGGGAACAGGTCAGAGCTTTGGACGAGCAGTCTGTACCTTGCAGCATTAATGGCAACTTTGGCACAATGAACTGCTCAATGTGAAGAAAAGTCTTGTGTCATTTGTAAACGGTGAGTGAGCGCTACTGTCTGACTGACTGTTCACCCCTTTTTTTGGTTGGTGACATCGGCAGACGACGTCAGTGTGGGCAGCCCCAGTGGTACTGCTGAAAATCTTCCATATGGATCCTGCTTCATCAACGGTGAAGTTCCATATGTGTGGCCTGATGACTGAGCTAACCCCGATGAAGATCAAGGATTATAGCATATGAAATTATTTGTTTGAAAAGTGAAGCCGTGACTCTGAGCATGCTCATCAGTGTTGACATCACCAGTTCTTAAACAGCAGCTCTCTAACAAAAAACATAACACAATTAGCTTTACATCAATTATGTTTGAACTCTATTTGTTAACTAGGTGGGTACACTAAACAAATAAATGCCTACTATCTGGTATGGCTCAGGAGAGTACAAAAGAAACAGCATTACAAGTAAGCAATAATGCATGGCAGGATATGTGTTGTGCTGGGATTACATCATGCCTGGGATGGTTGGACACAAGGCCTCAAGCCGAGCGCATCCAACACCCCAGAAGTGATGTTATCGCAGCACAACACACACCCTGGAGTCCATTATTGCTATTATACAATGACTCATTTTCATACAGAATTAAAAAAAATATAAAAATACTGTTTTAAAATCTTTCTTTTTGTAATTATTCATTGTGGAAGAATATTGACTTAAAAAATAGTTCCTTATAGCATGTTCCACTAGGTGGAAGTATGTGTGTGTGTTTGATGATGTTGCTCTCTCTTGGCTCCCGCCCCCCCACCCACCCTCTGTCTCGATCCAGTCACGCTTCGCTCCAACGTTTGGCTCTTCAGTGTTTCTCTTAGTACTCTTTGGGAAGATAAATGTTTGTACAGGAGAATGAGCTGCCAAGGTTTGAAGCAGTGTGCAGTACTGAGGGCAACTGAATGCAAACTATTCAGAGAGAGCCACAATCAGCTGCTGATGGGGATGGGTGCACTTTATTTGAATTGTCCAAGGACAGGGAGTTTTTTTTTTTTTTTTTTTTAATTATTTTTAAAACTGTTGCTGCTTTTAATGACATACTGATATAGGATAACACAACTAGAGCAAGTGGTCATGGAAACGGACAGCCTTGTGCTGCTGTTTTCATAAAGCACTCCCCTGCTGTTTTCATAAACACAGGAAACAAGGAAAGAAAGAAAAAATGGAACGAGGTAGGATATTATTTTGTGACTTTTGAGGGGGATTCTCTGTGACTTGATGGGAGGGAGGTTTTCAGTTTTATGTAACATGCCTGTATGAACTGAAGAGTGGGGCACAGTGAAGCAGGCATGCGCTGTGATTATGGACCGGTTGTAAGCGTCCCAAGGGAGCAAGAAGTCAGTTTGCTTGTTATAAGCTTCAGATACATTCTCCTGGTACAGTTAACAGTATTTTTGTTTTGTACTGGGTGAAAAGCAGAATAGGAGAGAACAAGGGACGAGACAAACAGATCAGTTAAGGCAGATCAGGAATTTCAGGTTGTGCACGTGAGGCAGAATTAACTGATGTCATTCAGCATGGCACTTTGTTAGTGAAGTTTTTAAAAATGCTCAGTGTGGTTCAGCGGGGGGGTGAGTGAATGTGTAAAAGCATGAGGGCTTCATTCTTTAAACTTTTCTGGTTACTGGAGGAGTGAGGTGCTTAGCGGGGGGATGTAAAGCCATGCCATTGCCCAGTGATAGTTTTTCAAATGAATGTGACTGGCGGGGGAAGAATGAGCATGGATGGATTTTTTTATTTAGTGATGCAGTCATGTGTGTGCTGGGACTAGAGCTGTGATGTTGTACTGGGATAACATCTTGGGTCTAGCCCCAGACTGACCAATCAGAGCCTGGAGTTCTTTCTTGCCATTGTATAATTAGGAATTACAGGTACAGCACAGAAGGATAAAATTATAGGCAGAATAAAGCTTAGTGTTTTTGAATTATTTATTACCTTTTCCTGTTGATGGTCCATTAAACACTGCAGACAATGCAGTACTTACTATATTTCACCAAATCTTTCAAAATGTGTCTGTCTGTCTCCTGCTGACCTTACAACTGCTTTTTGTGACACCAGAGTCTGTCATCATGGTGAGCACTATGGTGTCATAAACAAAGGCACTGTGAGGTTAACGGGAAAGGCGAGTGCTTTTTATACAGGCTTTTTGGATAGACAATCAAGATGTGTTGTAAACCTTGAAAAGGGGCATGGAAAATTAAAAATAATTCCCTAGTAAATTAGAACAGCTGAAACATCATAATTATGAAAGTCCAAGCTGAAGTGCAGAGTTGCACTTTAATTGGGAACTGTCACAAGTAGCAAGCATGGGTCTTACAGGTGAACAGTCAACACCAAGAGAGGGGCTGGTCCCAATTTGCAAATTTTTCCTTTTTTTGCTTACTATTTAATGCTGTATAGTAGCTCACACCTGGCTGATCTTGCGGACTCCATAACTGATATTTGCTGTAACCAAATCCCAGAATCCCCTGCAGTTGATGTCAGAGTTGGACTGCAGCTGCAGGAGACTCAACAGTCTTCTGAGCATGTTGGCACTTTTATAAGTTCCAATTAGATGACTGCCAGTACCACTGTCATCCCAAGGTTAGGTACAGTCCCTTGTGACTGTACTTAGTCCAGGAAAGACAGCGGTACCAGCAAACAAAAGATCAGAGGTTATAAAAACTCTTAACGTGCAATGCCGGCTGTTGAGTCTCCCACTGCTGCAGCCCTGTTCTAACATCAGCTGCAGCGGATTCTGGAATTTCTGGTAACAGGAAATATCAGCATGGATGGTATACCATTAGTGCGGCGACAGCATTACAGCATGAGTAATGTAAATGCGCCCCTTAAAAGTCGAGAGTGACAGGGGTAATCTTGATTTTAGATCACTCCTGCACTCATGCTGTGTTGGGCATCCACACAATTTCTGTGCCTTTCACAGCATGCCCGCTCTGGAGGTTATATATATTATTTGAGGGTGCAGGAGATAAAGCCCCCAGCAAAACCTGTTTCCTGGGATGGCGTTTTGGCCCTCTAAGTCCCGGGAGGCGCAATGCCAGGCACCGTAATGCCGGGCAGCATGTTTTATTTATTTAGTTTTTGTTGACCGGGTAAGTGCATGAGAAAAATCCTGCCTATTTTCAGGCACGACCCGAGGGAGGGGGAAACAGATGATTGCCAATTGACCATGAACCAGATAAAGCTGTTGGTGGTATTTTTAGTGAATGAGGGAAATTTGGCCAGGACACCGGGGAAATTCCCCTACTCTTTTCATTAAGTGCCATGGAATCTTTAACATCCACCTGAACTACCACCAATCCAGGCAGATGGGACCTCGGTTTAACGTCTCATCCAAAAGACGGCATCTCAGAAGTGCAGCACCCCTCTCATGCTGCACTACAGTGTCAGTACTGAGATATTAACCCAAGTGCCAGATGTGGGAACTGAACCCACAGCCCTCTGATCTCCCGGCCTCAGAGGCGAGTGTGCTACCTACTGAGCCACTGACACTGCTGCTGTTGTGCTGTGCAGTGCTGATGTTGCTATTGCCGTAATCGACGTCGGTGTTAGTGTTGTGCGAAATTGGAAAATTTCATCGGTGAAATATTTCCGCAGTAATTGAGCATTTACGCCAAAATATTTTGAAGCAAAAGCAAAATTCGCCCAGAGTGAGTGAAATTTAGCCCCCATGCCAGCAAAATTTCACCATGCCCGGCATAATTTAGCCACCCATGGGCAGTTTTTCTGCAGTAATGACTCCTGGCTAGTAGTCCCCGGCCCGCTCACCATTGAGATTTCAATAAATTAATTCTCCCTGGTGTCATAGTGGTCCCCAGCTGATCACCAGCCCAAAGTGAATAAAGCAAGCCCCCAGTTAACTCATTATTTTCCCGATCCCCGATCCTAAAAATAATTTCAATCCCCACTCCCTGGTGTGTCTAGTGGACCCCCACCCTGTCACCAGATAGCGCCCACTCAGCTGCCCCCAGTACCCTATCATATGCCAGCACGGCCTCCACTCACCTCCATGACCACCCCAGCCCGACTGAGCGCTTCAATGAATAACACGTGCTTCACTGAAGTGCTCAGTCGGGCTGCCAGCCATAGAGGTGAGTGGAGGGCTGTGCTGGTGGTCCAGTCAGGGTACTGGGGGGCAGGGTGGGCATTATCTGATGACGGGTGGGGTCCACTAGATACCAGGGAGTGGGGACTGAAATTTTTTTTAGGATTGGGGTTTGGGGATCGGGGAAAATAATTAGTTAACTGGGGAAGGCTCACTTTATTCACTTTGGGCCAGTGATCAGCGGGGGGAGGGGCACTAGACACCAGGGAGAATTAATTTTTAGTTTGAAATTTGGGATGGTGAGTGGCTGGGGTGAGGGGGGACAACTACACACCACCAGCAGGGAGATAATTTGTGGCGGGCAAAATTTCACCACAATTTTGCGGAAGATTTAGTGCAGCGAAACTGCCGATTTCACTGCAGTTTCTCTGCATCTCTAGTTGGCACAGTAACTGTCGCACCGACATGGGTGAACCTTAATGGACAAGATGAGGGCCTAGTGCTGATCATCAATTAAAATCAGAAATTCAACATCTATGTTACTTCCCAGTGGACCAACACAAAAGTAAACTTGCAAGTGATACCAATACAACTTTGGTTTCTTCTAACACAATAGTGCGCACCAGAACGGTGGTGCTCAGAAACCAGACACGAAACACAACCCAAGGTTTCAAGCACTCACCTAACCTCTACGTCCCTCTTATGAGATTAGGGGTAACATCCTATATGGGCAAGCATTATTGAGTGACTCAATAATACCGCTCCCATGTACAGCGAGTGGGGGAAAAGAGCACTGAATGGGTATAGCGAGTGTAGCACTGAGGGATACACTCCACACTCATGAGAAAGGGGATAAAAAGATTGATTTGGCCAAGTCTTGCCAAGCTGGCTGTGTGGCATACTGGCTTGAGCCACTGTCCCTTGAGCCTGTGGTGCCGGGTTCAGATCCCAGTGCAGGTAGATATTTTACTTCCAGGGGTTTCTATTTTTCTAAGTCCGCTCCCCTGGAAGTTAGAATCTTATTTTGGGGTCCGGGGGCAAGCCTGCATAAAAAGTTTTTTTTTTTTGTTTCTTGAAATACGCAATCATCGCTATTTGCAATGGTCAGTGTTGTGCGGTTCGTCCTTTTGACACCTGGCAGTTGTCTCGCTTTATGTGATCAGTGGTCTTATGGACTCGCTGTTATCACATAAAGCTGAGGGTAGATGAGTGCTTGAAACCTTGTGTTGTGAACTTTGATTTCTTCCAGCACACCCAAGAAGAGACTTGTCACGTCACTAAACTCAAGTTTACCCATCAGCCACTAGTTCACGAATGCTTGTTATTCTCAGTCAACTCTAGCAATGAGTGACTGATACTAATTTCAGTAAAACAAATTTGTCTACAGTACCTGTGTTAGCAGTCCAGACTGGATCTGTAGCGGCTGAGCCCCGGGAGCCTGAGTTACTATGGGAACAGCATTTTCCATCCGCACCGAGTACCCAGTATGCTTTGAGGGAGAAGCCTGTATCCCTGTTACGCCAATATTAAAAAAAAAAAAAACGTTAGAAAATAAAGGTGTGACAGTTGATTGACTACTAGTAATTGTTAGCGAATCTCTTTATCATTTTACTGACATGCTTGAAGAAGAGTAGCGCAATGTAAATTAATTAATCTCAGCAAAGAACAAGTTTCACACTGAACTACTGTAGATACAGAGCCCAGAAAATGGGCATCTGTCACAACATCCAAAAGTCTCAGCTTGAAGCAGCACCACCACTAGTTAATAAAAATTATCTTTTTAACAATATTTTTGTCAATAAAGCCCCAGCAACTAATAAACCTTTTACCCTTGGCTTTCAGTTTTTTGAGGGGGGGTTCTTTATATTCTTAATATTTTTCTGACAGTTTAGCACAGACTCTTGCCAGGCGCACCATACTGGATTCTGAGGGAACTGGGGTGCTGCCATTCTCTCACTGGTTATTTTGTCCGATGTAACTGGAATGTACCACCCCTTCCTCTGCATGGCAAGCGTTCATCGTAACAAGCCATGTAAGTAAAGGGTGAAAAACAGGAAACTGTAAGGGGCTGTCGGCGTTCTTGTGGCTCCACACAACATTATATACACAGTATATTAAAAATCAAATTAAACGATTCTCACAAAACAGTAAAAGCTTCAAAAATAACAGAATTTTGAAACTACCAGGCAATGCAAAAATCTGGGAAGCGAAGAACACTTCTAGTACTGCTGCTTTAACCCACATCAGATAAAGGGGTGGAGAAACGGACAAGGTCCACAGATCAGCTGTTCATATCATACAGGGCAATTATGTTACAACAGGAGCTAGCGCTTGCCCAGCCTGTCAATACGGTCTATCCGAGTGGGCCAGTTGGTACTTTCACCAGAGTTAATGGCAATACAGCAGTACTTTACAATACTCAAAATAAATAAAACTACACACCATAAAATGTCTCACATTGGATGAATCCATCAACAGTATTAAGATAAAGACAAATGGGTCAATGTTCTCAGGTTTGGTTGTACCTTTTCTACACCCCCCCCCCCGCAAGTATCAGTTATTTAGCTCCCTCCCTGTGACAGCATTCCCAGGGGAGCCATGTGTGATTGAGTTTCTCCAACTGCATACAAAGGGAGGCAGCCAAGTGCTACAAAGTCCGCATATCAGATACCGTTTGATTCATTCCTACTTGGTAGGTACCTTGTCTTGAAGGCATCAGTAGGTAACACATTTCAGAGCTACTACTAGCAAAACAACACCGAGGACTGAGTATTTTTTGGCTACATTACAGGTTATGAAAATGCCCAAACTGCACCTGCTTCTCCTGGTGGCTTGGTTCCTATGGGAACACCAAACACCTGAAAGCACATCATGGGGGGGTCACTTGGCCTGATGTCACATGCAGGTCCCCACCCCCAGGAGTGCTACAGTACAAAACGAGAATTGGTGTGTGATGCCGGCCACTACTGTAGTCACAGCTTGCTCCGAGAAACCTTTTTAAACAGCATTGGTAAGTGAATGCTGCTTTGGTTTCAGCTACACTATCCATTTTGCTAGCAGCTACCACAAAGCGCACTACTTCACATTTCAAACTAGCCGTTTAAATGGCACAACATTCTGTCAGAAAAAACTCTGCATTAGGCCATCTGTTTGCACCGAAGTATTGTTTCCTTTGCAGAGGTTTGCTTTTTGAGCACAGAGACATGATTTTTTAGTTCTTTTTTTTTTTAAATCCACAAGTTTATTGGTGTAACTTCATACACCTCACAGTATATAATCCAAGATGGGAATAGCAAATAGCAAATCAGGAACAAGTACCAGCAGGGTACAAGAACACAGTAACAACTAATGCACCACCTATACAGCTGTCAAACACAAAAAAGGGAGGTTTTGAGCATTTCACAGGTAGTTTTGTACAACTCCACATTGTACTATGCACAGGTTCTATCAGACCTTGAGGCACCGCTCCCCCAAAGACATGTCAACATATGAAATAGGCTTCGGAACCCCATACCAGTTCATGGTATAAGGTCTGGATTAGTATCTCTCTGGTAAACCACCCATCTCCTCCAAACTTCTTTGGCTTTTACTATGATTTTCAGTTCTGAAACAATTTCAAATATTTGCTCAAAAAAACGATGAAGCTAGGATGTTTGTTCATTTCCGACAGACAGTTAAACACTTTTCAGTAATAGCTGGACGCAAGTTAACAGGTTAGACATTAAGGAAATGGGAATCATTAGCGGAGGAAACATGCTGGTGTTTTAAATCACAGGTTATATTCTGTATATCTGTTGTCAGAGCGTCTCCGCTATACAGCAGGTAATGTATATGAGCTTCTAACAGGATTTTAAGGCACTGTTTTACTAGCAGTTTGCCTTAATAAAGCTTTGCTTCTATAACGGAGCAGGAATTTATTGTGAATTATAGCGAAGCTATTTTGCCCAGTGAAGGGTGAGGTATGATCATTACCAGATTGCTTATATGACCCTGAAGCTTTGTTTCCTAATATTTCTATATTTGGCACATGTAATCTGCTAGATATGAACTATTAAGTATGCTTGAATTATGTTTCAGATCACAAGGGTGTATCCCACTACTTCATTTACCTCAAATGTTGAATAAGCAAAAGAAAAAAAACAGTAAGTGCTCTAGGTTCCTTGTTGGTTATATCAGGCACCATGTTATTTACATATGAGAGATGTGTATATATAAGGGATATGCAGGGTGGACCTGTGTGATATACGATTTATCTACAGAAATGCTGTTTGACCTCAGGCAATGTGACTATGTACTACTAGCTGATCCTAACACCGGATGGAGAACCAGAGCGCCTGATATGTACTCTCCCCCCCAAAGACCATTTACCTCAGCAATCTCAGGCTACTAAGTGGAGACTTAATTATTTACCACCATACCAAGAGCTTCACACTACCCCTAGGGGAATACTCATTCTACAGGCTGGGACACGACAACTTCTGAGATGGTAGATCAGATGCCATGTGCCTACGCTTTCTCCCAGAGTCCTACGGGACTCTCCAGTTTTAATTTAATACCTATCCTCTTCTTTTTTTCTCCCTTCCCTCTCAAGTTGGGGCCAAGTATGGACCCCAGGGAGTCCGAGATGTACTCAGCCTCTACTTTCTCCTCGAGACCATTTCAATGGTGTCACCAGAGCAGCTGCATCTACCATCCCTCTACATTGGAGCTCAGTTAGTTCTGCCCCCTGGCCGAGACTCTTACTTATCGTACTGGGTTACTGCCCCTCTGCCATCCCCCCAATGTTCAGGGTTGGGCTCGAGGATTGCCCCACAAGCCCTACCCAAGGCCCTACATGGTTCATCTTAGTTAGACTGCTGCCTAGTTGGCCTATTGTCTATTTGGTATCCCGCTTCTTTTTCCCACAGTTGTTGTTTATACTTGTCGGCAGCGCTACAGATTTCTAGTACGACTCCTACTGGTGGCTGATGGGTGGCAGACAGCCTTTTATTTATTTATTTATTGCAGTCTCGGATTAACACCACTTGAGCTCAGAGCTCTTTACATAGGTTCCACGTCATGATCACAATACAAACAGAATAGTACAATATTACAGTGCTAATGGATACAACAGAGTAGTACATGTTACAGAGAAAGTTAGGATAGGGGAAGCGGAGGCTAACAAACACACTTAAGGGTATAAGATGCCTGATGGTGAAACCAATCATTTGCCTGTAGGGAAATAGGGTTAGCAGAGGGTAGATAAGTACAAGATGAGGAGAGGAGGAGTCCCAAGTGCCAAAATGAGCAAGCAATATTGCGAGTAATTAAACTGGCAGGGGGGAGGGGAGAGGAGGTAGGAGGGCAGCAGGTGAGGGTGAGAGGGGAGAAGGTAAGGAAGGGAGGAGCAGATTCAGGAGAGGTGTAGGGGTGGGGTAAGAGGGTAGGAGTGGGGGGCTCAAGGGGAGTTAGTGGTAAGGTGGGGAGGAGGGATGGGAAAGGGAGGGGAAGGGAGGAAGGGGGAAGGGCTGGGGGAAGAGCAAGGGAGTAACGGCAAGGGGAAGGGGTGGCGAAGCTATGGGTGACATTACAGACGTTATACCATTGTTCCAGCAAACCAGATGGGAGACCTCTATAATGCACTTTAATTGCAGGATTATATATATATATATATATTCCATCTTTCGGATGAGACGTTAAACTGAGGTCCCATCTGCCTGGATTGGTGGTAGTTCAGGTGGATGTTAAAGATCCCATGGCACTTATCGAAAAGAGTAGGGGAACTTCCCCGGTGTCCTGGCCAAATTTCCCTCATTCACTAAAAATACCACCAACAGCTTAATCTGGTTCAAGGTCCGGGTGGCATTAGTGTATCCCCCTCCCAGATCGTGCCTGAAAATAGGCAGGACTTGTCTAGTCACTTACCAGTCAACAAAAACTAAATAATAATAAAATACGTACAGTTAGTTTTTGAGTGGTGTGTGTGTTGGGGGACTCCAGGACCAGAACCTAACATCGTTCCTCACAGCTCCCTTTCAGAAAATCTCACAAAGTGTTAATAACCTCTATAGCCCTGTTAAGAGGGCAAAAACCATTACTGGCCTTGAAAAGACAACAGCCCCACCTACTACTTTTACAGGAAACATACATGACTAGTAGTGAACATCAAAAACTACTTAAATTTGGATTTGAGCACATTATCAAATGGGCACACATTAATGGCAGATGACAGGGAGCGGTGATTCTCATCCCAAGAAACTCACCCTTTACTTTCACTTCCTCCTAAGCTGAGAAGGAGGGTAGGTTAGCCTTAGCCACCAGTACTCTAAACAGAAAGCCTCTTACAGTATACATCATCTACATCCCTCCAGGCAGTGATACCTCCACAATACAGAAGCTAATGGACTCTACTGACCCATCAGAATGAACAGTACTACTGGGTGGGGTTTTCAACTTTTTATCAAACTCCTCCATAGATTCTAATAATCCAACACTATCCCCTTCCACAGCAGGACAGAGACATCTGCATCGCCTTCTAAAAGACCTGAGACTGACTGATGTTTGCCAATTCCAATAATTTGCCAATCATTAATGGAGTCCTGCAACTGCTTCTGGCACTGAATCTCTGACTCTCCCTCCTACCTGTCTGTCACCTCCCCCTACTAATGGCACCTTTTCACCCCCGTACCCTACTCCTTACCCTTAGACCTACCACGCCGACTAATGCAGCTATGACAATCCTGAAGGTATTACAACTGCCCCCTCCCACCCCTCCTAACCTCTCCTCCCTCCACTATCCTTGGCACATCCTGTGCCCTTAGTGCCCTTGCTTTATAGTCTTCTCCTAGGCCACGTAATGCTTTGCTGGTCTAGACCTCACCCAATATAATATTGTACTCTACTATCTATCAGAGACCTGCCTCGCTCAGAACTCGCATATAGCGGCATGCTGACTGCCTTTGGTACCACGCCTGTAAATTATGCTGCCTGGTTCTGTTCTCAGTGTCAAGTCTTACACTGCTATTTGTAAATTATTGTACACCACTGTGCCAAGCCACGCCATCCTCACTTGTAATGACTATACATAGGCTGCTAATGTTGCTACGCCTATGCCAAATTGTTGTATTGTGGCTTGTTGTTGTTTAAACTACCAGGTCCATCTTGCAAATGAGCCCTGCTCAATGGTGTTCGCCTGGCTAAATAAAGATATTGATTGACTGATTAATTCCATCACAGTGGGGATCAATGCTACACCTTTTATTCACATTCCCACCATTGGTATTCCTGCCTTGACTATTTTTTTTTTTTATTTCTTCACAGGATTTGGGGTGGGTGACCTATACCCATATCGATCCCATACTACTGTCAGATCACTCCCCAGTACCTGTTACCCTATCCACACCCTCGGGACGCAGACGCTCCCAATGGTGCTTTAACCAAAAATTACAATCTCTGCTGGAGGAGCTGAAATTCCTACAGATGGCCCATATGCAGGAGGATGCCTCTGTATTAGGGCAGATGAAAATGACACAAGATAGAATACAAGAAATCTTAACCTCTCAGGACGCCGGGGGTCGGCAGGGGGAGGATAGGATTGAGCATCCGTAGGACTGCTCTCCTATCCTAGGGTGGGGTTGGGGACTGCCTCGCTCAAGCAGTGGCCCCAAGTGGAGACTGGAGGCACTGCATTAGCGGCGCAATGAGGGAACCTAGAAAACTGGAAATACCGCTCGGTGGTGGCCGCCAGATGATGGCTCTCCGTCCCCCGATTCCTCTGGTGCCTTCAGTGAGCCTCCTTCCCTCAACAGCATCCCTGGGCCCTATTGAGAGTGCGCTGGACTCCCCCCCACCAAGTGCCTTCCCCCCTCGGAGGAGGGGGACCCGACTGGCAAAGGGTTACATCCAGGATATCCCAGGGACCGGCTGCATTGTGAGGGTTAGAGATAGAGAGAGCTCGGGTAAGGCCAGTGGGGATCGGTGAGGACTTGTAGGAGCCTGAAGGAGTGGAAGTCACCAGGAGCACGGAGGGGAATAAACAAATAATGCAAAAAAAAAAAAGAAATCTTAACCTACTGGACGAAGCAAGCTTTGCTTTTGCTGCGTCAAACATATTATGAGGGCAGAGCTCGGGCGGCTAAAATATTGGTCCACTGATTGTGACAAAAATGTAAAACATCTACCATAATGCAGAACAAAAACCTGGTAACCAGGCGCAGACTAGCGGCATGAAAGATATCTTACAGATTCTTCACAACTACTATAAGACCCTCTATACGACAAAATAGCCACCTTTTTAGCCACTATTCCCCTACCGAAACTAACAAAGGAACAGCAAAATGTAATAACACGGCCAGTTATCTTGCAGGAACTTATCGTAGGAATAAAGTTGCTTAAAACCAGGAACAGTCCAGGCACAGATGGTTATGGGGTGAATTTTATAAGGCCGTGATAGAACCCGGTCAAGAGACCCTGCTACAAACATTTCATGACCGCCTCAGTACCGCTCATTATCCAGATATATGGCGATATGCTACAATTTCCCCTGAGGAAACCTTGCGGAGAAGCGCTGGGGTAATAGTAGCTGGCTAGTTGGATTGTGGTAAGGTCGTTCTGTGTATGTGTTTTTCAACAAAAAAGATTTTGTATCAGTTTGCACATTTTTGCATATGTTTTTACTTGACATTTAAGTAGGAGAAATAAATGAAAAAAGGAAATGAACTTTATTATGAAGAAGTAAATGTTTATTCTCCTATTTTTCAACCTTTACCCATTGCACACCTTTTACAAGTGCTTTGCACTGTAGTAGTCATTGTTATATACGTGAGCTTTTGACCGAGCCACCTTATAGGTATGGCACCCCATTGTAGCAAGCTGAGCATAGGTTTTTTCGTTTTGGAATTGAACAAATGATTCATACCATTCAACAATGGGAGGACACCATCAACAATGTCTATATTGCATATATGGTAAATGCTCACTGCCAAATTACAACATATGGAGACTAACCTACAGAATCCCTGGAACCCATGGCTAATGTGTTATGGACAAACCTCCAGATAGAATACTATAAAGCAGAGACTGGAAATGGCTGGGGGTAGATTGGAAATGAGAAATGCACTCATGTCCTAGAGGGGTATCCAGTACTCTAATGTGATTACAGACTACTAACAAGGGCTGGGGCTCCCACCCACCCAGGGGATTAATATTTACTACACAGAAACTGATACTGTAACAGACTTCTTGCTCTGTCTTTTATGCTTAGTATCATTATGTCTAGTTGTTTACAGTACACGCTGCCTACCATAATGGATGAATTATAAAGTATCCTGCTGTCAAAACCATTTCAATAAAATGTGTGTTTAAAAAATAAATGAATAAATAAATAACTCGTCATGTTATGCAGGTCAGCCAACCAGAGAACATGATTTCTTAAGCCCACTTTTTTTTTTTATGTTGCCCTGCTCTCTGACAGCCTTCATCTGTTGAACCTAGCCCCAGCCCCATCACCCTGGCATCCCCTAGAACTTATCAGAGTCTCCCATGTTCCACTAAAGCTGTCCTCCTCTGACGGGGCAGCGGAGCACTCCCCCTTACCTATGCCACAGAAGGATCTGGTGTGGGAGGTTGCATCTAGGTAGCCAGGTGTGGGGCCTGCGAGCTGGTTGGCTTCATTCTGCCACTCAGGGTGTTTCCACTTTTCTCCCAGGTTCCCCAGGACACCAGTGTCAAGGGCGTGCCAAGCACGTACCCACACAAATGTGCACAGTGCAGTGCTTGCTGACATCCTCCCACCCACTAGCCACTCCAAAACATCCAGAAACTGCTCTCAAAGTCCTGAAAGAACTGACACCACTGCAGGAAAGTAGTATTCACTGCGTCGAGGTACACAGCCCCTAGCACCTCACTTCTCTGTGACCCTCTTTGAAGCCTCAGGGAGAGGTGAGGCGCTAGGGATTGTGTACCTCGACGCAGTGAATTTAAAACTACATTCTACTTAAAGGAATTAAACCTCTTAAATACTGCTATCCTGCACCGGTGTCAGTTCTTTCTGGACTCTGAGTGCAGTTTCTGGATGTTTTCCTAACAAATTGGGGTGAGCCACCCTTACTGCACATTGCTGCACAAACGAGTGCGCAAACTCCATTAGTGGATTTTTTTACTAGCTACTACAGTTGCACTGTCACCTGTGGTCACCTAGGTGGCAGTATAGCAGCCAGTTCCAAACAAAGAAGAGCCGCGATGCTGGTACAGCATTGGTGCGATACACAAAAGGGCAGCCAGCCCTTAGCAACAGCAACAAATCCAACAATGTGTAGCACTCCAGACAGGTACAACAGAAAAAATCATGCAGAGGGCCGCTGATGCCTTTGAATGTGAAGTGCTTTAATGCATTTAAACAGCAAGTCCTCACAATATAGTGTTAGAAGCAGTGATGAAAGTGAACAGGAACTAAGTTCCTGTACCTTTTTGCAGTAGGAACAGAGTTCCTGTACTTCTTCCCACTGATGCTGGAACTGAAATTCTTAAACCAGCAAAATAATGATAGTTTCTGGGCCTGTGACCTGAAATCAGGGATTCCATCACAAAATTTGACTTGTACAACAATGATATTTTCCTAGAAATACCTCAATATCCCTAATTGAATCCAATAGTATCTATACAGTGATCCATCAGACTGAGGAACTTCATTCTGGATTTCATATTTCCGAGTACCCGAGTTCCTGTACTTCTTGTCTACCACTTGCACCACTGGTTAGAAGTGTTTAGCCCAAGCTACGGCTACCTGCCCCAATGCTTCGACTACCCCAGTCTTCCACAAGGGGCATGGCAGGAGAGAATACCTGAGCCCCTTATGTAGCCAGCTCTCATAATGACATCATACATTGAAAAGCGTAAAAGTGTTGAAAAGCCCCCCCAAAAACATTCAATTCACATAAATTGAAAATCACTTATAAATATATACATTTACTCAACTACTGCATATTTTATCTAAGTCAAAATAATCCATAAATACATTACAACAGTGCTAGCTTCAAAACAGCTGTTCACTTAAAGAGATAGTCCACATTTTCTTTCTTAAATTCATTGTTTACGAATATTAGACTGCTCTTAGTTCGGACTGTATTTCTATTAAAGTCCCTGTAAGTAACAGAAAGAAAAGGTCTGTAAAATCTCACGTGATCACCCAGTCATTTATAAGATCAAGTTAATCGCAGGGATCCACTTGGGCACTTCCAGCAGACCGTAGCAAGGACAGGAATAAACCAAAGTAACTTGTAGGATAAAGAGGAGAACAGAACGTCCATTACCGAAGATTTACAATTACAGCAAAAATGGTTTGAGATCCCACTGTTCATTTCAACCATATGGTTTAACTCTCTAGTTCATAAATCCAGTAGCTCTCTCTTCTTAGTAGCAAGTTCTGCCCCCCCCCTCCAGTATCTGGGTGATGTAACAAATTCAAGTCCGATTTAAACATCCTGATTTGGGTTCATACACCTCAAAAAATGTGCCCCTGCTGGTATGTCTAACCTCTTATTTTCGATGTTTTTTTTTTTTTTTGTAGCCTCTTTCTCTGCCCCCTTGAACTCTCTCGGGCATACCACACTCACCACGATCCACGCTACCACCTGCCTGAAGCTCCCCCCACTGGGAAATTGGGGACTGACACTCCCCACCTAATTTGGTCCAACGAGCCCCCGGGACAAGTGCACCAGACCCAAGGTGTGCTGGGGGATCAGGACAGCCAATGAGTCGAGCTTGGCATTGAGTGTGTGGCAGAGGGTCACTGGAGGTTGCTGTCGCCTATCCAGGGAACAGGGCTTTTTCCTGTAGTTGCTCCCCCGAAGCACGGATGTACAATGACGTCTGCACACCAACGTACTGACGTCTTCCGCCACTCCACCTCGTGACAGATTCACACTATGCAGTGCCTCCGATCTCCATTGGGGGCCACTATGGAGCGATGCAAGGCCCACTACCCACCCCACGAGAGGATAGCAGTCCTCCGGATGCTCAATCCTCTCCCACGCTGGCCGACCCCTGGCACCCAGAGTCCATTCCTGAACCCGGGTCGCCGGTGTGGCGTCCAGTGCCTCAACCCTCAGCGCCACTGGGCCAGCCATATTCTCAATGTTTCTTACATGTTCTTAAATTCTTGTTTTAAGGTTGTGCACTATTCATCCCACATAAATGTTGCCACTAGGACACCATAAAACACAGACCACAAAAGCTGTATCACAGGTGACAACACTCCTTGATCTCTATTCTTTAATTAGAGTCCCTATGATGAGCAAAAACCTTGCCTTGTATTTACAGATACTGCAACTGTGATATTTGACATTTCCTTCAGTATTTTATTTTTGTAGTAACCAATTCCGATGCTCCTGTGGATTTGTAGTGCGTAATCTTCTATGGACAAGTTTGTCCTGGAGGTTGGATGCACGCCTGAAAGTTACATAAGATTTAGATCCTATAGTTTTGCTAACCATCTGATCACCCTTTAGAATAAGGCCAATTCTGAAAAAATAATGGGACCGTTCCTGCCTGCCCAGTCATTGTACTCCATCATTGAAGTGATGGGGTCAGAATGTGATTTCTTATTTGAAATTTCCTCTTTTAGACGTTCGTCCCTATCCCTTGCAAGGGCCTTTTCTTTTGCATTGGCTAACAGACTTCAATTGTAGCCCCTTGCAATAAATCTGGACTCTAGCTCTTTTGCTTGTGCTAGAAACTCTACACAGTAAGAGACAGAAAGCAAAGGAAAAACTACAAGGTAAAGATGATTCTATACCTGCTACAGGGGGCATTAAGGCAGCTTCCATCAGACTTGAGATGTTACTGCTGAAAGAATTAGGTAGCACCTACAATATAACTACCTCGGAGCAGTATCTGGACAGAAAGTAAGCACCTAGCAGCTTAAGAGTACCTGTTATGCCCTCACGTGGTTATGAAAAGTTTACATACAAGGAAGAATGGTTGGAGGCAGCTGCGGAATGCTCTGAGAAGTTTGTCAGACTAATTATTAAAGACAATATAGATAAAATACACTGAGCTGGCAGATGAGAGAAAGAAAGCAAGAAGTGCTGTGCTCAAAGTCTGAAAAAAATTTAAGGACTTTGAATCACAATTGAATAGAAAACTAACATCTTATGAAGAAGAGATAATTGAGAGAAAGCAGAACAAGTTGCAAAGAGACCAGGAGGATTATGAGAATAATTGAGTCCTAGATTGGGGGAACAAACAGAAAAGAGGAAGAAGTAATTGTAGGGTAAGGTTTGAAAACAGAGGCAGAAGCAGACAGCAAAAAAAAAAATCCTCCAGGGACTAAGGGGAGTGATCCAGAGACTTTGTTTTTAGACGAAACTGAAACCCAGGGAAACCCTGAAAACGAAGACAAGGAACGGCAGAAGAGGAGGGTAAGAAGCACAGCAAAACAACAACAAAAAAAGAGAGTAATGAGGGACAAAAGGACAATGAACTACAAATATTAAATCTGTCTAAAAAAGCACTCTCTTTGAAACAAATATCAGTACTCAAAAGCGGGCTATCCTTTATACCTACTCTGCAGCTCAACCCCTTGCAGGTGAATGTTGATTTGTATAAATTTTTCAGAAAAGTTCACCTAAGATATAATTTCAACAAGAAAACCACTCTAGCCAACAACATGGGACTCACAGAGGGATTTACAGGTATCAGGGCAGATACGGACCTTCTGCTTACTGAAATTGATTCCCCAAGGACTAAAGTGGAAGGGGATTCGAACCTAGGAACCTTGGAATTTGATTTCAGCATTGATAAGATCAGTCAGCGAGATCTGGAATCATTACATAACAATGGTATATAAATAGAGATGAGGAACCCTACCAGAACTCACATCACAACTGATGGAACTCTAAAAGAAAGTCAGGAACTTTTTCACCCTGTAGGTACTTTGTGGTATTTACATTTTTTTTCTCCCCAGTCCCATCCCACTCATCCCTGACCTGGCGCACGTCTGTGGAGGCACGCGCACGTCAAGCCCTACAAGACGCTCCACCCTACTAGTCGCTCCACTACCGCCTACGCTAGACACCGGGCCTCCATCTGGTGATGGCAGAACTGCAGACGGGCAACCACCTCTCCCAGGAGAGGAGAGCCACTGCTCAATCCTGCTCCCACCCCCACCCCTGTGCCGGCACCCCGGCAACAAAAGGTCGTTCTCGAAGCCGGGTCACTGGCGTAGCACAAGGTAAGGCATCCAGCGCCTCAGCCCTCAGCGCCACACGCTGGTAAGACAGGAACATTTTAAAGGTAAAACTACTTTTACAGCAAATGTATGTAACCCCGCCATAATTATGTTTGAAAAAAAAAGGACACAAAGCAATTACAAGATTTGTTTGAGAAGGCTGGTGCACCAGTTAAGTACAATCTTACAAGAGCTGGAAATGGAGGTCTTAAAGAACTCATCTCATGTGATGAAATAGTTATTAAACCAACTGGCAAAGGAGGTAATGCAGTGATTTTAGACAGAGATCACTACACACGTATTATGGCATTACTTCCTGATGATGAAAAATGCATAAAATTGACATCAAATCCTATATAAACTTTCAAGAAAGTGTTACATCAGTTACTACAGGAAGCTACCATGGGGGGACAATTTCAGAAAATGAATTTGATTACATTTGGAATGAATTTCCAGTTACACCTGGCTTTTGTATACTGCCAAAGATTCATAAAAATGCTACTGGCCCGCCTGGTAGACCCATGGTATCTGGTGTTAATTCCATTACTGAAAAACTGGGCGAATTCATGGACTGCTTTCTGCAAAAACATGTGGCAAGGTTACAATCCTATCTGACAGTTGCAACTGACCTGTTGCAAAAACTTACTGATGTGGTTTGGGATGACACTTGATTTGGCTAGGAAATGATGTGGAGGCATTATACACCTCCATCAGGCATCAACAAGATATTGACACGTGTAAATATTTTTTTGAAAAAAGATGAGACAAAGGAGGCTATACTAATAAGCTTTATTCTCCCTGCTCTAGACTTCATCTTAACACACAATCATTTTGAATTTAATGGACAGCGCTACTTACAAACATGTGGTACTGCTATGGGGCCATCCACGGCACCATCATATGCCACCTTGTTTCTAGATATGTGCGAGGAGACATGCATCTTTTAATTCTTAAAAAAAAACTACTTGGGCAAAATAAAAACATGGTACCACTTTACAGATGACAGTTTGCATTTGGCAAGGGAATATGACAGAAATAACTGAATTCATGGATTGGCTTCGCGAAAATACTTTGAAATGAGATTTACACATGTGACCAACAAAGATGTACTTAATTTCCTGGGTGTCACCATATACAGCACAGAAATGAGACCAAAAGTTGTGGAAACTAAATGCTATAGGCAGGCAACTGCAACTAATTTAGTACTGTGCGCAGACAGTGTACACCCCGTAGCCTTGTAAAGCTCTATTCCATACAGTCAGTTTTTACGCTTCAGGAGAAATTTTAGTGATGTTGGTGTTTTTCAAGCACAAGCAAAAGAGCCAAGAGTCCAGATTTACTGCCAGGGGCTACAACAGAAGTCTGTTAGTCAAATCAGAAGAAAAGGCCTAGCGAGGGATAGGGATGAACTTCTAAAGGCGAACATTTCCAAATAAGAAATCACATTCTGACCCCATCACTTTCGTGACTGAGTACAATGACTGGGTGGGCAGGATCAGTCATATTATTTTTTTCAAACTTGTCCTGTCCTAATGGGTGACCAGATGGTTAGCAAATCTACAGGACCCAAATCTCGACTTTTAAGTCGTGTATTCAACCTACAGAACAAACTTGTCCATAGCAGATCATGCACTACAAATCCACAGGAGCATCAGAACTGGTTACAACAAAAAGAATTAACTAAAGGAAATCTTAAACATAAGAACTGCAGTATCTGTAAACATTCTGTACAAGGCAAGGTTTTTACTCATCCTAGGGACTCTAATAAAAGAGTAGACATCAAGGAGTGTATCACCTGTGATACAGCTTTTGTGGTCCAAGTTTCATGGTGCCCTTGTGGCACAATTTCTGTGGGATGAACAGTGCGTAACCTTAAAACAAGAATTCAAAAACATGTAAGAAACAGAGAATAAGAGGTTAGACACACCAGTCGGGGCACATTTTTTTGAGGTGCATGAATCCAAATCAAAATATTTAAAATTCATGGGATGAATTTGTTGCATTACCCAGATACTGGGGGGGGGGGAGACAGAACTTGCTACTAAGAAGAGAGAGCTACTGGATTTATAAACTAGGGAGTGTTAAACCATATGGTTTAAATGAACAGTGGGATCTCAACCCTTTTTTACTGTAACTGTAAATCTTCAGTAACGGACGTTCTGTTCTCCTCTTTATCCTACAGGTACTTTGCTTTGTTCCTTTCCTTGCTACGGTCTGCTGGAAGTGCCCATGTGGATCCCCGCGATCAACTTGATCTTATAAATGACTGGATGATAATGTGAGATTTTACAGACCTTTTCTTTCTGTTTTTTTACAGGGACTTTAATAGAAATACAGTCCGAACTAAGAGCAGTCTAATACTCGTAAACAATGAATTAAAGAAAAAAATGTGGACTGTCTCTTTAAGTGGACAGCTGTTTTGAAGCTAGCACTCTTGTAATGTATTTATGGATTATTTTGATTTAGATAACATATGCAGTAGTTGAGTAAATGTATATATTTATAAGTGATTTTGTATTTATGTGAATTGTATGTTTCTTGGGGAGCTTTTCAATACTTTTACACTTTTTAATGTAGAATGTCATTATGTGAGCTGGCTACATAAGGGGCTCAGGTATTCTCTCCTGTCATGCCCCCTAAGGAAGACTGGGATAGCCGAAGCAACAGAGCAGGTAGTTGTAGCTTGGGCTAAGCACTTCTAATACTGTATTGTGAGGACTTGCTGTTTAAATGCATTGAAGCACTTCACATTTGGCCGGCTCCGTGGTGCTAAGCGATGGGTGTTCGCTCAGCATGTTGTCAACCCAGGTTTGCGTCCTGAGCCTGGACGTCAGGGGTGGAGTCCTCTGGATGCTTTCCTCCCGGGGGAAGGGGTTCTGGACTACTGTTTGACGGCTCCTGGTGATGGCTTTTGGCTGGCTTTCTCAGCGGCGTGTGACCTTGATGCACCGCTAAATGCCCCCGCCCCAGAATGTTGCAGCAGTCAGACCACTACATGGGTGGTGAGTGGGTCAGGAGAAAGTTGGAAAACTAGCCACTCGGCCAACCAGATGACGGCAGCCAGTCCCCGCTTGCCACAGAGCCCGAAGGTGTCTGTGCCGACCCCTGCTGCGCCCAGGGCATGCGGAATGCCAGCAGGTGATTCACCTCTTCTAGCAGTCCCCCACAGGGAGGGGCTCTCCCAACAAAGGGATATGTTGGGTTACCTGGGTCTCAGCACTGAAGGAGGCAGCAAGTGGCAACAGGACGTGGCAGCAGAAGGCCTAGGCGGCCTGAAGGAATGGCCAGCCAAGGGCTCGAGGGAAGCATAAATAAATAAGAAAAAAAAAAAAAGAACCACTTCACATTTAAAGGCATTAGTGGTCCTCTGCGTGATTTTGTTTTCTATTGTACCTGGAAGCTCTGGAGTGCTACAGCTTGTTGGCTTCATTGGCAGTATAGCAGCAGTGTTGTCTTCTCTTCCTGAAGGACAGCATCCTCTGGAACACTTGATCTTCCTCCCCCTGGCCAGCTCCCTGCGGCCCAAGCTCATTCTCAAACTCAAGTCACCAGCATGGGTGAGGTAAGACGTGTGGCACCTCAGCCCTCTGCGCCACTGAGCTGACGAGATTAAGCCCTTTTTCTAGGTAACCAATTACACATCACAGGGCGTGCACTGTGCAAAACCTGTGTGTGTTGTGAGGCCCACAACATAGCCAAGTGCCCTCAACAATCTAGGAAGTCCATAATGATTATGTACCACAAAAAGACAAATTTATACTGGAATACGCTCCAGATAAGTGTATAATTTGCATAGTTGAGGATTCACTTATACAATTATCGACTCTTTCTAGATTACCATGGCCACAAAAAGAAGCCAGCTCATACTTTTGGGAAGTGCTGCAGACTGTAGCGCATTATCAGTGCCAGTGCTTTGCACTGGGTCATTGTTCTCTGTTTTGTGATACATGTGTATTGGTTGTGCCCCTGTTATGTACCTCGTGGGTCACAGTAACCTTTGATGGGCATGTAAATGATTATGATGTCCTCTTTGAAAATAAATTGTAATATGCAATTAAAATTCAATAATATAGAAGTTAAAAAAAAAATTAATGACAGAACTGAGGGAGACTGGGAGTTTAAACCCGGCCCTTTCATCTCTAGATCTGAATCAAACTCCAGATCAGATCGAGATACGTTTTGAGGCTTCTGCTTAGTGTCTAGCAGGTAGCTGTCCACAATATAACCCCCTTCTCACATTTCAACAATATCTTTGATGATATTTCTGTTGGCAGGAACCCTGTACAAAACAATACAGCACCCTTGGCCTCTGTGTTTACGTTTCACTTTCCAGAGCTGTCAATATTTTACTTTTCAGGCATAATATATGTAGCGTGTGTATACACACACACACACACTTTACTGAGGACCGTTTTACTCTACACGAGACATAAAACGTACGGCAGTCACAACGAGATCGTCACAACTGATCAGATCTCGTGAAGGACAAAGCGTCCCAGTACCATTTGTATGGGGTTGCACACGAAAGCAAAAACAAGCTCAGGCGGGATTGTTCTTCACGGGCTGGGCCAAGCAGACCTGTTACCCTAGTTTACTCTCTTTCCCAGTCAACGCTCCCTCGTTTTTCTGTCTGGTTTCTCCTCCATTTTTGCCCCTGTCCTTCAACCCAACAGTCAGTAAGATCATGGCTGAGTGCCTACTTCACAGCTGATGCCTATACTGTTCCTTGACTGGCCAGACGGCAGTGTCCAAATGCCATGTGCCCTCCCTCACTGGGTGCTGAGCACCTCACCTCACCTCCATGATGCACATCAATGCGCCCACTCCATCAATAAAGATAAACCTAGCCCAGAAAGCTGTGATCCAAATGGGTATGCAGTCTTCACAAATGCAATCTTAGCACGGCTCCATTTTAGGGACGACAAACAACAAAGGTAAGGGGTTGCACACACAAGCCAAATATAGAGGTTGTAATCCCAAAAATGGGCACTTTAACAAAGTGTATCAGAAAACGGGAATGTTCAATGGAATGGAATGGAACAATGGAATCACTACTGAAGGAAATGATTGTCGAATACCTTGAATACAGTGGCTTATAAGATCTGAGGCAGCATGGATACACTGGGGGGAGGGCATGTCAAACAAATTTGATAGACTTCTTTGACTGGGTGACCAAGGAATTAGATCAGGGTGGAGCGGTGGATGTGGCCTACCTAGATTTCAGCAAGGCCTTCAACACAGTTCCACATAGGAAACTAGTACACATGCTAGGCAGCTTTGGAGTGGGTCCAAAGGTGGTAAGAAATTGGTTGGAGAATAAGCAACAGAGGGTGGTGGTAAATGGAGTTCACGCCAAGGAAGGAACAGTGACCAGCAGGGTGCCACAAGGATCAGTAGTGGGACTGGTCCTATTTAATATCTTCATTAGCAACGCTGCAGAAGGGCTAGAGGGGAAAGTATTCCTTTTTGCAGACGACACTAAGATCTGCAATAGGATGGGCACTTAAGAGCGGGTGGAAAAATGAACAGGGACCCAAGAAAACTTAGGGAGTAGTCAAGGGTGTGGCAACTAAGTTTCAATGCAAAGAAGTGCAGAATCATTCACTCTGGGTGCAGAAACCCAGGGGCGATGTACAAAATGGGGGGAGTGGTACTAGTGATCACCAAACAGGAAAGAGACCTGGGGGTAATCATATCCAATGACCTAAAGGTGGCCAAACAGTGTGACAAGGCAGTGGGGAGAGCCAGTGGGATGCTAAGGTGCACAGGGAGGGGTATCACCAGCATAAAGAGGGAGGTGGTGATTCTGCTGTATCACCTACAGTACTATGTTCAGTTCTGGAGACCACATATTTGGGAGGACATAGACAGAGTAGGGGTGGTCCAGAGGAGGCAACAAAAATGGTGCAGGGTCTGCATCAAAAGCCCTATGAGGACAGACTGAATAACCTCAATATGTACACCCTGGAGGAAAGGAGCGAAGAGGGTGAATATGACAGAGACTTTCAAATACCTCATAAGTATAAATAGGGTACAAGAGGGAAGCATTTTTCAGAAAAAAAGATGCTCAAGAACAAGGAGTTATCCTATGAAGCTGGAGGGGGATAGATTCAGGGGAAACGTGAGGGAGTACTTCTTCACAGAAACCATGGTAGATGCCTTGGACAGCCTCCCAGAAGAGGTGGTAGGGGTAAAAACTTTAACGGTATTCAAGAACACATAGGATAGGCACAAGGGATCCTTATCCTTAGTGGTTTGGAAAGGGATGGTAAAGCTAGAGACCAAGTAGAGTCTGCAAGGCTATTTAGTGATTTATTTAGTTTTTGTTGACTGGGTGGGTGCATTAGGCATACATTTGCCTATTTTTAGGCAGGACCCAGGAGCTAAAAAGGAAAAAATTAAGCAATGATGCATGACAGGGTGTGTGTCGTGCTGGGATAATGTCACGTCTTGGGTGACTGAAGCATGAGGCTGCAGGCCATTTGCGTTCAACACCCAAGAAGTGACGTTATCCCAGCACGACACACACCCTGGAGTGCATTATTGCTATTATACTATGGCTCGTTTATTAACAAAGGAAAAGATTAAAAAAAAATGTTTTAAATATGTTTTTTTTCCCTTTACTTTTGTGATCCGTCTTTTGGATAAGACGTTAAACCGAGGTCCCATCTGCCTGGATTGGTGGTAGTTCAGGTGAATGTTAAAGATCCCATGGCACTTATCGAAAATTGTAGGGGAATTTTCCCAGTGTCCTGGCCAAATTTCCCTCATTCACTAAAAATACCACCAACTTAATCTGGTTCAAAGTCAGTTGGCATTCATCTGTATCCCCCTCCCCAGGTCATGCCTGAAAATAGGCAGGATTTGTCTAGTGCACTTACCCGGTCAACAATAAATAAATTAATAAATAAACAAACAAATAAATAAATAAATGTGGAAGTATACCTTTAACACAAAAAAATCCGTAATTTCATGTTTCCCCACTAGGTGGGGCTGCTGCTACATGCTGCCTGATTTCTGACTCATAGTGTGCATGTTCAGTCTGCTTTCAAATCTTTGTCTTACATTGTCATGGTATCCCCCCCCCCCCCCAACTTTCATTTTTTCTTTTTCTTCTGCATGGTAGTTCAGTTCTCCCTCCCGATCCACCGTCTTTTCACAGTTTAATTCAACTGGCCCACTGCATGCTCTGGGAGTGGATGACTTGACGTGAAACTACAAACCGCGAGTTATGAGGAAGAGCAAGTGAGGAGTGGGTGAGACTTTCTAATGGGGCTGGGTAAGTAGCCCGTAGCTTGTGACAGGGAAAAATAAATGGTGAAGCTGGAACAACTGAAAAACCTAGTCGGAGGGAGTTCTGGATTGCGACTGAGTTTGCGCACTGAATAGTGTGTGAAGCAAGCCACTGGTAGCGGGGGCCTTAAAAAAAAAAAAAAAAAAAAAAAAAAAAAGGACATTTGGCTGTTGGGGTGGTTTCCATTACTTGGATTTGTATGGGAGCAGTGTAGGCAGTCTATCTGAGTTATATTGTGTGTTTGAACAGTGACACGGTGTCAGTGAGGGGCGGGGCAGGCGGGCTGTCGCGTCATCAGGGCCAGTTTCTAAAGCAGGGCTTAAGATATTTTTTAATATTGTGAGGTCCTTGTTGGTGTCGGACCTTCATACAGCGATGTTATACTGAGATAACATCACTGTTGATGGACAGCATGGACCAATCGGAGCACAGCATTCTTTGTTGCCATTCTATAATTACACATAATGGATGGCAACAACAAGCAAAGCAGGATTATACAGGGTTCAAAGAGTATTACACCAAAACAAGGTAGGTTTTGAGCAGAACATAAGAATAGGGGAGGATCAGATACAATGGGTAAAATGGTACACAATAAAAAAGTAGTCTCTGATGTGTAGTAAGGATACATTGAGGGTAGAATGCAAATATCAATAATAGTTTCATTACAATAGGTAGGGAAATTGGGCAAACTTGGGCCAAATGGTCCTTATCTGCTGTCAAATTCCATGTTTCTATGTTTAACAAATGCGAGAGACACCAACTGAACACCCTGACCCCCTGATGAAATGTTTGTGAAGCACAGTGACGGGGTTCAGTCAGTGTCTCTCCTTTTACACTGGAGGCAGTACGTGCATGGAGGGTTAAAGCACCAAGCTGCGAACTTGAAGACTCAGCAGATCTTGGCTGTAACCCACAACCACCACTTGCATACTGCATGGAAAGGGGAAATTGTTTAACCAGGAAGGCACGTTAAGCAAGAGCTTGTTTCCAGGTGCGACCTGGGAGCACAAGGAAGTTAAGTGACTTGCTCAGGGTCACACAGTATGCAAGTGGGAGCTGATGGGATTCAAACCCAGGTCTTCAGGTTTGCAGCTAAGCGCTCTTAACCACTAGGCTATACTGCCTCCTTGTATGTAACTGAGCAAGTGACTTAATGGCCCACTGCTCCCTGTATGCATCTGGAAATGGGCTTTTGGCTCAGTGGAACTTCTCAGGCTAAACATTCTAAAATAAAAAAATAAAGTTCCCATGTTTAGAATTATAACATTTATGTTTGTGTATCTGTGCACGCCCTCTGCCTCTGTAACGTGAGTAGAACCCAGGTTCAGCTCTTTTCTGGGGTTCAGGTTCAGTTCTGGTTCATCTGGGTAGGCTTCTCATTCGGTTCAGTTCATTTGGACTTTTAATTTTAAGAGTTCGGGTTCCATTCAGTTCACAGCGTATATGCAAGAAGGGTGTGTGGGTGGGGATGAGGTAGAGCGGAGGGCCAAATGTTCTTGCCATGGGTTCGTCATTTTCAAATGTGCATTGTTTGCTTTCATGTCATCCAGTGGCTCTAGCAGCAGTCTAACATAAACCCCTTCTGCCGCTCCATCCTGCTCTCTGTTTTAAAAACGATGAAGGTGCCCTGAACTGCAAGTGACATTTACCTTTTAACACATCAGCGCACATGGCAACTCAGACATTTCTGTAAAACCCTCTACTCTGTCAACAAATTGTACTTAGGGGTTGGCCCTGTAAACTGGACCGGGGGGGGATACATAAGATGACTTCAAGAGCTGAACTGCCATTGAGACAGGTATTTCACATTACCTTTAACTGCTACAGCTAAAGTTAAAGATGAGAGGAATAGTGGGTGTTTCGGCAGTCTGCCCGACGGCGGATAAAGAGAAACTACTGGTGGTGTTTAGCACTTGTGATAGTAGCAACAGTAATATGGTAGCTGCTGCAAAAATGATTAAGCAGAGACTATGCCAACAAATTATGTTTCATAGCCAGATTAGCGGTAGCAGACCTCTGTGTTTAAGTGCTTCTCATGTGGCTTGCAATCAAAGCACTAACAGTGTACTGTGTACAGTGTAATTGACATGCATGATTGTTAAAGGTTCGTATGGTACTATGCAGCCAGTTCTCGTTTGGTTGGGGTTCTTTTAATTTCAGATTTCGGGGTTCTAGTTTTGTTCGGATAGTTTAAAAAAAAAAAAAAAAAAATGGATGTTCGGGCTTGGTTCGGTCACAAACCGGGGCTCTATACGTGAGAGCTTCACTTTCTTGGGTAGCATCAGACTACTAGCATGTGCACGTTCTTTTGTTCCTTTCTCTCCATCTTAGTAATCATGTCGAGAAAACTTCAAAATACACACTGAAGGCTCTTGAAGGACAGTTTTTATCAGGGTATGCTTTCAGCTAATTTTTAAAGGGTCTCCACTCCCCTTCCAGTGTCTACAGTGTTCCTCAAAAGGTCATGTAGTGCCTCAGAGTGTTAAATCGTGTATTATACGTCTTATATATATTTCAGGAAAAAATGTACAGCATTATTAAAAAATGTTTCAAAGTTAACTCCTCGAAGGGTGGAACACTTCCTCAGTTGCCTTACCTGCCAGTTTGCCTTACTGGCAAATGCATTCTTCTCTTCAGGAACTATTCATCCGGACTGCTGGAACCAGGAGTGGGTCTAGAAGTTTTTTCAAGGGGGTAACACAGAGCACAGTCAGGGTTTATTTACCTCATCACTCTTTCACTTTGTTAATTGTGTATGAACGTGGCGTTTTACTGAGAGGCACGATATGTAGCTTATTTGTATACATTAATATTCATGAGACACACCACAAAATGTCAGCATGTATGCATGTATAGCCACGCCCTCTGATAAAGGGTCATGATAGAGACCTTGAAGCACCGAAGCTAGTTGGTTCGGCGCTCTCCACCTCCAATAAACGGTAACTTTGCTACAGTTTGCTATTACTTGTTTGTTATTTTTATGTGGTTCTCAAGTGCAGTTGCCTGTGCTGTTCCTTCATTCTTGTTTGAAATTTGTACCGATGGAATTCAATCTGCGCACTGGTCATTGTGCTTTCCCGGGATATAACAGAGACCTTCAAGTTCCTGAAGGGAATAAACAAGATAAACTGCGGGGAACTATTTAGCAGGAGTACAGAGTCAAGAACTTGAGGTCACAAGTGGAAACTGGCAGGGAGAAGGTTTAAGACGGATGTGAGAAAGTTCTATTTTACAGAAAGGACGGTGACGCCACCAAACAGACTGCCAGCGGAGGGGGTGGGCAAGGGGACCATAAATGGTTTCAAGCATGGCTGGGTGAAGGGTCCGGTGGCTGCCCAGGTCGGTAGCAGTAGGGAGGGAAACCGAGGGGGGGGGGGTGGACCAGGAGGGATAAAATCCCATCTAGACAATAGGTCCTGGGGCATAGAGGGAATTCTGGGCAGATTAAATGGACCTTTGGTCTTTTTCTGCCATCACTGCCTATGTTTCTATAGCCTAGTGGTTAGAATGGCAAGCTGTGAATGAGCTTGGTACCTTCAGCAGAAGACCTGGGTTTGATTCCCACAACCTCCACTTGCATACTATGTTAACTTGAGCAAGTCACTTAACCTTCCCAGTGCTTCTGGGTCGCCCCTGAAAACAGGCCTTTTATTTATTTATTTTATTTATTTAGTTATTTAACCAGGTGAGACACATTAAGCTAAAAGCTTTTTTACAGGTGCAACCTGGGAGCAGAGGGAAGTAAGTGACTTGCTCAGGGTCACACAGTATGCAAGTGGAAGCTGTGGGATTCAAACCCAGGTTTGGTCTGTTGGATGTCACCAGATTTGCAGCTCAGAGCCTTAAACCACTGCGCCTTGTGCCTAGTGGGCCTTACCTGGTTACCAAAGAATTGAAAAACAGATATATATGCTTTCCATGTAATGTTAGAGAGATGGATGTGCAGCCTGGAGTTGGTCCTGATGGTCCCAGAATCCCATATGTTTGGGTGTAGCATCTGTTGCACACTAGTTCATCTTAGTCACAATAACATGAAACACTTGGGCTTGATTCTCAGCCACTAGGGACTGTTAACTCTGTTGAGGCATACACAACATGGGTTGCTAGCCCTTGCATGCTGCCGCTAACACAGTTGCAACTGTAATGAAAGGGCAGTCCTGATGCTAATGGCCCACAGGGTCGTACATGGAGCATGTCAACACTCAGAAAGCCTGCTGCTGAGTTTTGTGACAACCCCTGCCCTTCCAATTTTTTATGTTACTATAGTTTTCCTCTAACCAGCTGCCATCTTTTAGGGATATACCGTGGTTTAGGGACTATACCATGCATCAGGCCAAAGCCGTCATTCAGATGGTGGCTGGGTGTTTTCCCAGCTTTTTTTCCAGCCCCTACATCCACCCCATGGTGTGGGCAGTAGCCATTTCAGACTGCATGCAACCACAGCCCACTACAGGGAGAAAAAAATCCTTGGCCTTCCCTCCAGTGTCACCAAAATCCATCGCCTGCCTTCCCCGAGCATAGTGTATTACCATGCAGCAGCAGCTTTAGCCCATGGCTGCTTCCCGATGGGCTCCCCGAATCTGCTCATGAACCCAGGTCCCCTGCACAACAGCATAACATGCTGCTGCTGGGTCTTTGGAGCTGTACAATATTTAAGAGCAGGTAACAGGGATGCTGCAACCTAGTGGCAGGTCTTAAGTGGAATCAGAAGGTGACTGAGAAAGTCTTGGGATCTATGCAGTTCTAGAGACATGAGAAGAACCTACAGAGTGACTGGGGGTAAGAGAACCCATGTACCAATAGGGCAGGACATTAGATGGACAGCAAAAAATAAACAGTGAAGCCCGAAAAGCATGCCTAAATGTGCATTACAGGCAGGTGGTGGGGGGGCTGGCAGTTGCACTGGTCCCCATGGGTGCTCTGCATGGCATAGTCCTAAACGACTACCATATCATGCACAGCAACCTATGGATGTCACAGTCCAGGGCAGAAATGGGCACAAACCCTGCTTGCATCCTCAACATCTGGGAGACACATCTGCTTTGCGTGACCTAGTCTAAGGGGGCACTCACCCATGACTAGAAACACACCAAAGTGTGACAGCACAAAAAGGCAGCTGTTTGCAACCCATCCTTCATAGATTCTGTCAGTAGATAAGCACCTCCTGGCCCACCCAGTCTGCCATATAATCCCCCCAATAGTGCTACCCAAGCCACTATTGCAGGGGCCGTCTTCCACCTCCCTCCATTATCCAAGATACCCATGTGTTTATCCCAGGCACACTTAAAACCTGTGATTGTATTTGACCCCATAACCTCTGCTGGGAGGCTGTTCCAGTCATCTATCACACTTTCTTTAAAGAAGAACTTCCTCACATTTCCCCAGAAAC
Source organism: Neoceratodus forsteri (assembly GCA_016271365.2). Lineage (NCBI taxonomy): Eukaryota > Metazoa > Chordata > Ceratodontiformes > Ceratodontidae > Neoceratodus > Neoceratodus forsteri. Next base: position 1,410,070,374 of record CM028131.1, on the reverse strand, counting down.
TACCCCCTCCAGCTTCATATTGTGACCTTTTAATCTTAGAACATTTTTTTCTCTGGAAGATACTCTCCTCCTGCACCTTGTTTACTCCCTTGAGATATTTTAATGTCTATCATATTCCCCCCGCCTCCTCCTGTCCTCCAGGGAGTACAAGTTTAATTCCCTAAGCCTCTCTTCATAGGTCCTCTGATGTAGGCCCTGCACCATTTTGGTTGCCCTCCTCTACACCGTCTCCATGCTGTCCCTGTCCTTTTGAAGATGGGGCCTCCAGAACTGCACACAGTATTCAAGGTTCAGGTCATCCTGCATCTCCATAGCCCAACAGGTACAGGTGTGCTTATTATTAGAGGAAAGGAGTACTTTCAGTGAGTGTCTGAATGTGAGCAGTGAGGGGCTGTGCTGTACGGTGAAAGGGATCTTGTTCCAGAGCTGTGTGGCTCTGTATGTAAATGATCTTTGACCAGAAGCCGTGAGTGCTCTTGGTGCTTCCGGAAGGAGTTGTGAGGTGGAGTGCAGGGTTCTTCTGTGTTGCTTCTGCCTCACTATGTCCTGGAGGAGGGGTAGATGGCCGCTTAGGATTTTGTAGGTGATGCAGAGTAGGGAATGATTCATTCTGTCTTCAAGGGAGGGCAGTTTAGGGATGCAGGGGCTGTACAGTGGTGTTCCCTGTTTTCAGCCCGTGCGGCAAACCTGCTCATCCCGTGGTAAAGTGCTTTGAGCTTGGTGAGATCAGTCTCCCATAGTGATGACAGAATGGGAGCCCCACAAAGGAGCGCTGGGAGCAGGATAGAGTTTGCATCTTGACAGGCTGCATTTCTGAGGTAGGCTCTGAGTCTGTACAGCAGGCCGATCTTTTGGGACAGCAGTTTGGTGGTGCGGTTGATATTTATTTATTTTATTTAAACATTTGGTAACCGGGAAAGGCACACTGAGCTAAGGCTCATTTCCAGGTGCAACCTGGGGAAAATCGTGGGAGTGGGGTACAAAAAACATAAATTTCTGAAGCAATAAAGTCGCAGTTACAAAGCATAAACAGGACAATTACAGAGGCAATAGTGTACAGTGTACAGGATTGCTAGTATGGTAGGAGTGTACAGTAGTAATCTGCTAAGACAGTGTGCAATAGTAATTATGTGGATTACAAGGCAGTGTCAGCAAATAAATAGGTACAATGCAAAGCGGTGATTACACATCAGATTACATTTACAGTTTAAAATTGCAGTGCATAAGTGTTGTCAGTTGACATGAGAGCTCGTAGGAGTAGGCAAGAGGCGCAGCTGAGGGGTGCGAGAGGGAGTTGCAAAGGACAGGAGGTTGAGAGTTCCAAAGTGAGGGGAGAGGATAGGTGTAAGCAGAATTGCCCATGCTTGAGGATGGTTTGGGTAGGGAGAAGGAGCAGGCATCCCTTGAGTGGAGGGAGTAGGATGCCGGGGGAGCAGGGGGCAGGTGATCAGAGATGTAGGAAGGGAGAAGGTTGAACCAGTATTTGGAGATAAAGAAGACAGAGTGGATGAGGTGCCAATGGGATAGGGGTGGGAGTTCCAGGGTAGAGAGGAGGGAGAAGTGGTGGGTCCTAGTGGGAGAATTTGAGGCAAAGCAACAAAAGGCATAAAAGAGAGAGTTGAGTCGAGCAAGCAGAGAGGAGGGGCAGTGCAGTAAACTATGTCAGCATAGTCAAGAATAGGCAAAATCATTTTGGTCGAATGTTCTCAATGGACAGGAAGGGAGAGAGAGTCCCTGTTATGGTAAAGGATGCCGAGCTTCGGGCATGAGATATGGGATTTGAAAGTGAGTTCTTGGTCCAGTAACATTCCCAGGTTTTTAATATTGTCGACAACCTCCAGCCTAGTCCCTTTGGTGGCAGTGATCCTTTAGAGCTCAGTTTTGTCTGTGCCTAGTTTTCTGGATCCAAAGAGCATGGACTTAAGTTTTCTTGATGTTTAGGACTAGATGATTGGTAGTGAGCCATTTTTTCCAGCAGGGCAAAGTCCCCGGTCAGCCCCATTTCTATTTCTGCTACATCAGAGCTCTTCCTGTACAATACTGCATCATCCACATAAAGTACTGATTTAACATTTCCGCAGTTAAGATGGCAGTTCATTGACAAAGAGAAAAAGGAGTGATCGCCTAAGTATGGACCCCTGTGGGACTCTATTACAGATCGCATGGCAGGAGAAGACAGGAATTCTATCTGACTGTTTGATTGTGACCTAAGTAGCTTCTGAATCAGGTTGTTGCAAGGTGGTCTAAGCCAAGTCTAACTACTTTAGCTAGTAGGAGTTCGTGATTCGACAGGTCGAAGGCCTTGGTTAGATCTATGGAGCCTGCTCCTGTGGCTGTCCATCATCAGTGGTGCTGAAGATGTCAGTGGTGAGACTTGAAATGGTGCCCTCTCTTCTGTGGATTTCCCGGGGGGCTTTACTCAGGATTTTGTTTTTAAATAAAGTCAAAGCAAGGCAAATTTTATTTAAAAAGATGCCCGATCCTGGAGGCTCTGGGTGCTGTACATAAAACCAACCAGCAAAATATCAATAAATAACATACTCCTAAAATTAAAATATAATTACACAGACGCAAACAATTAAATACAGAAATAATGTAATAGGTCAGTTTATAAACAAAATTTACAATACTGGGTTTGGGAAGGCCTGTTCAAACAGAAAGGCCTTAAGGCGTGCCTTAAAAACCTCCACCGAAGGGGCCCCCTTATTGGTGGAGGAAGCGAATTCCACAGGATGGGGCTGGCGATGCTGAAAGCTCTGTCGTTGGCTGTTTTTAACCTCGTCCTGGGAATCGCAAAGGGACCCCCCGAGGAGGAATGAAGGGAGCAAGCTGATGCAGTGGGGCAAGAAGGTCCACCAGGTAGCCAGGGCCCAGACCGTGTAGGGCCTTAAAGGTGAGCAAGCCCACCCTGAAGAGGATCCTCCACCTGACCGGAAGCCAATACAGTTCGCACAGCACCGGGGTGACGTGGCAATACCTACTTTGCCCCATCAACAGTCTGGCAGCTGTGTTCTGCACCAGCTGAAGTCTGTGGAGGATACCTCCCGAGACCCCAAGGTAGAGCGCATTACAGTAATCCGTCCTGGACGACACAAAGGCATGCACTAAGGTACGGAGGTCCAGGGGCAGAATCAAGGGCTTAATCCTGCCGATATTTCTCAGATGGTCAAAAATGACACGGACAGTTGCCAACACCTGAGCCTCAAGCATCAGACCACTGTCCAAAATAACGCCCAGGTTACACACCCTGGAGGAGGCCTTCAATAGCACAGAGCCCAGGACCAAACCTGTATCTGCACCTGAGGCCATCCTATCACACCCTCTGTTCGACTCCACCACTAGTACCTCTGTCTTGTTGGGGTTCAGTTGCAACCAGCTGTAGGCCATCCAGTCATTGATTTCAGTGAGACAGCTGTTTAGCACATCCACCATATTGGATGTCCCTGGTGCAAAAGAAAGATACAGCTGGGTATCATCAGCGTAACAGTGAAAACCCAAGCCCTATTTTCTAATGAGTCCTCCCAGGGGAAGCATGTACACAGCGAACAACATTGGTGACAAGACCAAATCCTGAGACTCCACAAGACAGGAGGTTTGGGGAGGAGGACAAACTCCCCATCACTATCCTTTGCCTCCTGTTTGTGAGGAACACAGAAACATAGAAGTTGACGGCAGATAAGGACCGCAAGGCCCATCCAGTCTGCCCATTTCTTTTCCTACCTTATAAATGTGCCATCGGCCTTTGCTCTGTCAGTGGCCTATCTATTCATAGTCATTTGTATTGCTCACTTATGCCTATCCCATGCCTGTTTGAAGCCCTGCACTGTATTCATAGCCACCACTTCTTGTGGTAAGCCATTCCATGCATCCACCACCCTTTCTGTGAAAAAAATTCCTCACATTCCCCTTAATCGGCCTCCCTCTAATCTCATGTTGTGTCTTCTTGTCCTGCTATTTTCTTATATTTAAACATGTTAGAACTCTTTCACCTTGTTTATGCCCTTAAGGTGTTTAAATGCCTCGATCATATCACCTCTCTCCTCCTTTGCTCAAGGGTATACATATTGAGCTCCGTTAATCTGTCCTCATATGTCTTCTGATGCAGTCCCTGCACCATTTGGTTGCCCTTCTCTGGACTGCCTCAATTTGGTTAATGTCCTTGTGAAGGTGTGGCCTCCAATACTGCGCAGTACTCAGATGGGGCCTAACAGTGTCTTGTACAGAGGATTATTACCTCCCTCTTACGACTTGTGATACCCCTACTAATACACTAACACCCCCTAGCCTTACCTACTGCTTTAGAGGTCTGCTTGGATGATTTTAGGTCATCAGTGATGGTGATGATGATGCCCAAGTCTCTTTCTTCCTTTGTGACTGCTAGCAACTCCCCTCCCAGCCTATAGGTGGCTTCAGGGTTTCTCTTCCCTATGTGCATGATTTTGCACTTCTTTGCATTAAATCCCAGTTGCCACTCTTCTGACCATTCTGCTAGTTTATCCAGATCTCGTCTCATTCTGCCCACCCCATCTGGATCATCTACTCTGTTGCAGATCTTGGCGTCATCTGCAACAGACAAGCCTTACCCTCTAGTCCATCTGCAAGGTCACTAATGAAGATGTTGAATAGGACTGGCCCCAGGACTGATCCCGAGTACCCCACTTGTGACCTGCATCTCTTCTGACTGTATACCATTTACCACCACTCTCTGTTTTCTGCCCGTCAACCAGTTTGCCACCCAGTTGACCAACTTCTGACCCACCCCCGAGCCTACCCAGCTTATTTATCAATCTTCTATGTGGAACAGTGTCAAAAGCTTTGCTGAAGTCAAGGTAGGCGACATCAACTGCTCCCCCTTGGTCCACCACTCTGGTTACCCAGTCAAAGAAATCTATGAGATTAGTTTGACAGGACCTTCCTTTGTAAACCCATGCTGTCTTGGATCCTGTGCCCTATGGTTCCAGGTGTTGCACTATCCTTTCCTTAAGAGTGCCTCCATAATCTTGCCCACTACTGAGGTAAGACTGACCGGTCTGTAGTTCCGCCTCCTCCTGCTACCACTCTTGTGGGCGGGATCACATGAGCCCTTCTCCAGTCTTCTGGGACCTCTCCTGTGCTCAAAGACTCACTAAACAATTCTGCTAATGGCTCTGCTAGTTCCTCCTTTAGCTCCTTAAGTACCCTGGGATGTATGCCATCAGGTCCCATTGCCTTATCCACCCTGAGCTTAGCAAGCTCTTGTAGGACCCTTTCTTTTGTGAAGGGTAGTGCTCCCTCCCTCCCCATGTGTCCATGATGCTGAGCTGTGGGCCCTGCCTACCTTCTCTTCAGTAAATACTGAGCAAAAGTATCTATTTGGGATAGATGCCTTTACAGGTCCTCCTCCTCACATGCTCCCTTTTCTCCATTAAACAGCAATACCCCTCTGGACTTTCTCCTTTCACTAATGTATCTATAGAAAGTCTTGTCACCTTCTTTTACTGTTCGTGCTAGTGTTTCCTCAGTTTGGGACTTTGCCTGCCTTACTGCCTTACCTGCTTCCCTTAGGGCAGTTTGGTATGCCTCCTATCTTCATCCGCTGTGTTCCTTATATTTCCTGAAGGCCAGCCTTTTGGCTCTGACCTTTTCTGCTACTGTATTTGAGAACCAAAGTGGTTTCCTTCTTCTTTTGCACTTCCTTTTCTGTCTAACACAATGGGATGTTGCTTCAAGTATTGCATCCTTAATGCTTGGCCACTTTGCCTGTACCCCCTCACCTGTGTTTCTTTTTGCCAGGGTTAGCTTAACTCTGTTGGCCATCTTATCAAAGTCAGCTCCTCTGAAGTCCCATATTTTTGCCTTGGAATGGGATGATTTAGATGTAGTAGCCAAATTGAACCATACCATGTGATGGTCACTGGCCCCAGGTGACCTTCTACCTGGAGATCTGTGATCCCTTCTTTGTTAGTCAGTACTAGATCTAGGACAGCCCTGTCTCTTGTGGGTTGCTGTACCAGTTGTTTGAGGCCCTCCCCCTGCAGGGAATCCACTATGAGTCTAGTTCTGGCAGATGTTCCTGCTGGTATTGACCAATCTGTATCTGGCATGTTGAAGTCTCCCATTATCAGAACCTCCCCTTTAGCTGTCATGTTTTGTATATCTTCTAACAGTAATGTGTCTATGTCCTTCCTCTGGTCTGGGGGCCTGTAGACAACCCCAGTTCTTATGGCTGTCCCATTTCCTGTTTCCAGGGTGACCCACAGTTCTTCTGGCTCCTTATGTATTCTGAATTTCTGTAGCTTTGATATTTTCATTAACATACAGGGCCACTCCTCCCCCTTTTGCACCTCGGTCTCTTCTGAACAATACATGGCAGGTACTAGCGTCTCCCAAGTGTGGTTACTGGTAAACCACGTCTCACTAATTGCTACTATGTCCAGTTTAGCCTCTGACATTATTGCCTGCAGGTCTGGGATCTTATTTCCCAGGCTGTGAGCATTGTGTACATGATTTTCCATTGGCCAGATTTTGGTGTGTTAGTTGTTGGGTGAAGTTTGGCATTACCCCTGTGCGTCGTATGGGGAGGACTCAAACCAGCAGATGACAGTGCCCGCGAGTCCACAAAATTCCCTCAGGTGGTCAAGTAACACACAATGGTCCACCCTGTCAAAGGCTGAGGAGAGATCCAGAAGAATGAGAATTGTCCCCTCTCCTCGATCTCTCGCCCTGAGAAGGTCATTGTGCACCTGAACTAATGCAGTTTCCATGCTGTGCTTCTCACGAAACCCCAACTGGAGAGGCTCGTATAAGTCAAAGGTCCTGAGGTGTTCCTCAAGCTGCAGCGCCACAATCTTCTCAACAACCTTACCTAGAAATGGAAGGCTGGAGATAGGACGGCAATTTGCCTTGATGTCAGGGTCCAAAGATGTTTTCTTCAGAAGGGGTCTCACCAATGCCTCCTTCAAGGCATCGGGAAAGATCCCTTCCAAGAGGGAGCACCGGAAAATCAAGGCAAACACCAGGCCAACAGAATCGACACAGCCCATCAAGAACCGTGTTGGCACTAGGTCCAGTTTACAGTACTTGTGCCTCAGCCTAGAGGCCACCACAATGACTTCTGCCACCTCCACTGGTTTAAACTGGTTTTATGCGATTACAGTGAGTCCCTTACACACTCGCTCACATGGCAGCGCTGCAAACCGCCCACAGCAAAAGCGGCGACTCATATACGAGACCGCCGCAAACAGTAGCGGTCCTCGGGAAGTAATTGATCTTTTCTTTTTTAGCCCCCAAACTAAAGATTCTCACCTCCAGGAGTGGACTTACAAAAAATGAAAATCCCCTGGAAGCAAAACTGTAACCTGGCACCACACACTCGGATGCAGTGGTTCGGCCACTATACCACCACGGCCAACTGGCAGCTTGGCCAGATATTTCATTTATCCCCTATTCTGAGCTAGTGTAGCACGTATACCTCAGCGCTACACTCGCTTTACCTACATAGTGCTCTTTTTCTGTACTCACTCTACATAGAAGCGGTATTATTGAGTCGCTCATGATGAGTCGCTCAGTAATACGCGCTCATATTGGGTGCTACTGTCTAAACTCGCCCCAACTCGGCAGAGTGCTCCCCAGGCATCGAAGGTGATCACTGCTGGCCAAGTCTCGGCTCACTGGCGGAACCCCTTTCCTGATGGAGGACACTCTGTCCAAGAAGAACCGAGCAAACTCTTCGCATAAAGCATTTGAAAAAGTTTTCTTGGCTGGAGACAGGCTGGATTTAACAGCCTATCTAAAGTGTTCCTAATAACATAGAAACACAGAATTTGATGGCAGATAAGGACCGCTTGGCCCACCTAGTCTGCCCATTTCCTTACCTAATGGATAAGCTGCAGATCCTAGTTAACCAACAGCCTACTTCCTCCAACCCCCCCCCATTAGAATTGCCTTACGTCTGTCCCATGCATTCTTGAATTCCCCCACTATTTTTGACTCCATGACCTCCTCAGGAAGGCTGTTCCATGCATCCACAACCCCCTCTGTGAAAAAAATACTTCCTCACATTACCTCTGAGCTGTTCCCCCCCATCTTTAAATTGTGTCCCCTTGTTCTTGCACATCTCTTTTTCTGAAAGATGCTACCCTCTTGGACTTTGATGATTCTCTTGAGGTACTTGAAAGTTTCTATCATGTCCCCCCTCTCCCTCCTTTCCTCAAGGGTATACATATTAAGCTCCTTTAGTCTCTCTTTATATGTCTTCTGTTCCAGACCCTGCACCATTTTGGTTGCCCTGCTCTGGACAGCCTCCACCCTGTCTATGTCTTTGTGGAGATGGGTTCTCCAGAACTGCATGCAGTACTCCAGATGGGGTCTCACCAACTGTTTGTACAGAGGGATAACAACTTCATGTTTTCTACTGGTGATGCCTCTCCCTATGCATCCCAGTATACCCCCAGCCCTCCTTACTGCCTTCTCACATTGCTTGTCCACCTTTAGGTCATCTGATTAACTACCCCCAGGTCCCTTTCCATTTTTGTTGTTGTCAGTATCTCACCCCCCATTGTGTACTCTTCCCCTGGGTTTTTGTTTCCCAGGTGCATTACTTTGCACTTCTTTGCATTGAATCTAAGCTGCCATTCTTTTGACCATTCCTCCAACCTTGCCAAGTCCCTTTTCATCCTTTCCACCCCACCTTGTGTATCAACCTTGTTGCAGATCTTTGTGTCATCTGCAAAGAGACATACTTTTCCTTCCAGTCCCTCTGCAATGTCACTTATAAAGACATTAAAAAGGACCAGACCCAGTACTGAACCCTGCAGTACCCCACTAGTAACCACCCTTTCTTCACTGTGGACTCTGTTTACTATTACCCTCTGTGTCCTGTTGTCCAGCCAATGTTTTACCCAGGCTACCACCTTGGGACACACTCCCAGGCTGGCTAATTTGTTTATTAATCTTTTGTGTGGGACTGTGTCAAATGCCTTGCTAAAGTCCACAGCCCCTCCCTGGTCTACTACTGTGGTCACTCAGTCAAAGAAATCGATTAGACTCGTCTGACATGACCTTCCCCCTGCTAACCCATGCTGCCTTAGGTCCTGTGCCCCACTGGCCTCTAGGTACTCAACAATTCTTTCCTTCAGAAGTGATTCCATCATTTTCCCTACCACTGAGGTCAAACTGACAGGTCTGTAGTTTCCTGCCTCTGTCTTGTTCCCACTTTTGTGAAGGGGAATCACATCCACCCTCCTCCAGTCCTCAGGCGCCACACCATCCTCCCATGATTTGTTAAAAAGGGTAGTCAATGGTGTTACTAGTTCTCCCCTTAGTTCTTTTTAGAATTCTGGGGTGAATCCCATCAGCCCCACTGCTTTGTCCACCTTCAGTTTTAGGAGTTCTTTCAGAACCCATTCTTCTGTGAAAGGACTGATATCGACCCCCTATCCAGAGTGCTTCTATTGACTGGATTAGGTACCTCCCCTCCTCTTCTTTTGTGAATACTGAGCAGAAGTATTGGTTCAGTATCCTGCTTTTTCACTGTCCCCCTCTGCCCACCCTCTCCTCTTTATTCAGCCTCAGTATCCCTGCCTTGGTCTTTCTTCACTCCCTAATGTACCTATAAAAGGTTTTATCCCCTTCTTAACCGAGTTGGCTATCTTTTCCTTGGTTTGGGCCTTTGCTATTCTGACTGCCTTCCCTGCTTCCTTCTGCTTTAACTGGTACAGTTCTCTGTCCTGCTCCTTCTGTGTTTGCTTATACTTCCTGAATGCTATCTTTTTTCTTCCTAACCTTCCCCGCCACCTCTTTTAAGAACCATAGTGTTTTTTCTTTCATTTTGATTTGTTTATTTGCTTCACACAAAGGCTTGTTGCCTCTGTGATGCCAGTTTTGATGTTTCCCCACTGTTGCTCCACCCCTCCTTCTTGCCTGTTTGCTAGTGCTTTTCTGAGACACTCTCCCATTTTGACAAAATCAGCCCTCCTGAAGTCCAGTACCTTCACTTTTGTATGGCTTGACTCTACAGATGAGTTTATCATGAACCACAGTTTGGTGGTCACTTGTTCCCAGATGGCTGCCCACTTCTAGATCTGAGATCCTCTCTCTGTCCCCATTTGAGAGTACCAGGTCTAAGATTGCTCCCTCCTGAGTGGGTTCCAACACTAGCTGTCTGAGGCATGCCCCAGTAGGGCATCGAAAATGGCCCTGCTCTTGGATGTGGCTGCAGCAAAGGTGCTCCAGTTAACATCTGGCATATTCAGGTCCTCCATCAGCAATATTTCCCCTTTCTCTGCCATTCTAAGGATGCCTTCTATCATTTCCTTGTCCATTTTCTCCCCCTGAGATGGGGGTCTGTATACAACCCCTGTGCGATTGTGGTGCCATCTTCAGTCTCCAGGGTGACCCACAGTGCCTCCTCTCCTCCCTGTTTATCCTTTAATTCTGTTGCTTTGATCGCTTCCCTTACATAGAGAGCTACTCCTCCTCCTCTTCTTCCCTCCCTGTCCCTCCTGTAGACTGTATACCCTGGTATGTTGACATCCCAGTCACGGTTCTCTGTGTACCATGTTTCTGTGACTGCCACAATAGCCAGGCATCCCTCTTCCATCAAGGCCACCAGTTCAGTGAGCTTGTTATCTAGACTATGGGCATTGGTACTCATTACCCTCCATTTCTGATGGCCTTACCCCTTTTTGCCCCATCCCTGTCCTTACTGTCTTTGTCTTTTTCTCCATTTACCCCTGCCCTTCTCCCTAATGACTTCTCTATCTTAGTGTTTACTTCACTAACTACCCTGATTTTTTTGGAGGGGGGCTAGGATTTCCCTGCTCCTTTTCAATGCCTCCCCCCTTGGCTAGTTTAAACACTTGACAATGAAGCATTTAAACCTATCACCTAGGATCCTGGTTCCCCTTCTGGACAGATGCAGTCCGTTGTGCCAGTATAGGCCTGCATCCCTCCAGGTGGACCCCGAGTCCCCAATGAAGCCAAAACCCTGAGCTCTGCACCAGTTTTTCAACCACTGACTGAATCCCATGGTGCAGAGCCTCACCCATACCATAGACAGGCAGCATCTCTGAGAAGGTTACCGTGTGTGCTGCTTGTCCAAGGCCCCTCCTCAACTCCACAAACTCCTCTTGCACTGCTCTGATTCCTTTCCCAGCCAGGTCATTTGTCCCTAGGTGGACAGTGATGACATCCAGTTCCCTCCCCCGTGCAGCTGCTCCAGCGATCCTGAGGATTCGCTCCCTGTCCCTCCAAGCCATGTCGCCAAGCAGGTACTTTACCTCCCTCTCCCCTCCCTCCCCAGTTCTACCCTCCTAACAATAGAGTCCCCCACCAGGAGTTTTTTCCCCTTCCCCTGTGGGGTCCCATGCCACCCTCCTGTGGGTCTAACAATTTAGGCATGCAGGCCCCTAAAGTCATGAAGCATTTATTGGACAACTTCTCGTAAAAAATATATATTCAGTTGTTCTCTTCTGGCTTGAGTGTGTTCATAGTCACATTTTGCAAACCCTAAATAAATATTACCCATACTGCTAGGCACTTAACTGCTGTTTTATCTGTTAGTAAGTGACTAAAGCAGGTGGTCATATACCAGGCGGAATTGGGGGATGGGAAGTGATGCATTCATGGGCATGGTGGCAGGGCTGGGTGTGAGCACAGGATAGGAGGACACTCAAGTGGGAGCATATTAGGTGGGCAGCTCCTGGGAACAGTGAGCAAATGAGACTAGGAAATGAGAGCTCCCAATGAGAACTGCTATGAGAATTATTCAGCTTGGGTATCTGATCTGCTATTCAGGTAATCCAGGTAGGATTTTGCAGGCCTGCATTTAACAGATTTCTGTGTCCGACTTCTCTGCACTGAGGCTCTGTTTCCAGGAGCTGGCAGCTGGCACCGGTAGTGGGGAACCAAGAACAAAACTGGCATGTGGGGATGGGAGGGTGAGAAATACAGGTTACTCACCTGTAACAGGAGTTCTAGGAATGGTATATGTTGTTCAGCCACACTCATTGGCAGGTATCCTTGCCGCTTTAAATCTTGCCGGAAGGTCTTCAAGCTTGCTCCTCCCACCCACCCGGGTGGTATAACTCTCGGCTCCGCCCCATGACGCCAGATCTGGCCCGCTGGAAGCTCAGGTTGTGCGTCGAAGCCGGGGAGGTCGGGTGGGTCGTGTGGATGAACAACATATACCATTCCTAGAACTCCTGTTACAGGTGAGTAACCTGTATTTCTAGGGACATGGATATGTTGTTCATCCACACTCATTGGCAGACTCCTAGCAGTTCTCCGGGAGGAGGGAGGCAAACGCACCCCATATACTTACTTGGGAAGAGACTGGAGAACCGAGGCTCCAAAACCAGCATCCAGGCGTGACTCAAGGTCGATGTGGTAGTGGGTAATGAAGGTGTTTGCTGACTTCCAGGTAGCAGCCCTGCAGATTTCCTGGATAGGGGCGTCCCTGGAAGCAGCCACCGTTGCAGCAGTATAGGCGGGTAGAATGAGCTCTTATCCCTCTGGGAGCTCCATGCCCGCCAACTTATAGCAGAGATCTATGCAGGAGGTTACCCACCTGCTTATCGTCCGCTTGGCTGCAGGTCTGCCAGATGCGGCTTCAGCGTGGGTGACAAACAGCTGGCGAACCTCTCCCAATTTCAGCCGTGCGCTCCTTATAATAGCGGCGCCTTCTAGGGTCCAAGTATGGAGCCTATATTCTAGCCTCGAGGTGTGATTGGGGTAGAACACCGGCAGAGTCAACACCTGGTTAAGGTGAAACTCCGACACCACCTTCCGGAAGGAATTTCGGGTGGGGGCAGGGACAACCTTGTCCCTGTGGAAGACCAGGTAAGGAGACTCGATGGAGCGCCTGGAGCTCTCCCATCCTTCTGGCTGGCGTGATAGCCACCAAGAAGGCGGTCTTCCGACAGGTGAGAAGAGCACACCTGTGCATAGGTTCGAATGGCTTGCCCATGAGCTTTGCCAGTACCAGCAGTAGATCCCAGAGGTGGGGTTCCCGCACTGGAGGAAATGTGATCAAGCCTTTGAAAAGCGCCAGACCACCTTCTCCTGCGCCACCGGACTGCTTCCGGCCCGCGCCCGGTAAGCAGAGATAGCTGCCAGGTGCACCCTAGAGTCATCGACCTAAGCCCTTGACTAGAAAGGGACCATAAATAGTCCAAGATGCTTGCCAAGGAACAGGAGGAAGGGTCAAGCCCTTGCCCTGACACCAAATGGAAAACCTTTTCCATTTGAAAGCTATACATTTTCTAGTTCGACTCATCAGGGACGCCTCAACTACATTGAGGACCTCGTCGGAAAGACCCAAGGCCTGGAACTCTAGCAGCTCAGGAACCAGGCCGTCAGGTGCAGGGATTGAAGGTCCGGATGGAACACCTTCCCTGATTGACTGAGAGCAGGTCCGGGCGAGCTGGAAGCTGCCGGAGTCCTGGAGCTGAGACTGAGGAGATCTGGGTACCAGAACTGGCGAGGCCAGTCTGGGGCTATCAGAATCACCTGCGCCTTGTCCCTCCTCGCCTTGAGAATCACCTTGTGGATCAAGGGAAATGGGGGAAAGGCGTAAAAGAGGCCCGGGGTCCATTGCCTCGAGAAGGCATCCCCCTGCAGCGAGCCCTGCTGAGGCGGGCATGGAACAGACTCAGCCTGGCTCCACCAGGCAAACAGGTCCACCTGAGGTGTGCCCCAAAGGGAGAACAGATGCTGTACTACCTCCGGCAGGAGAGACCACTCGTGGGATGCAGCCCCTATCCGGCTCAGGGCATCGGCCAGGGTGTTGGAGGCTCCTGCCACGTGAATGGCTGAGAATCCGCCTCCAGGCTGCGCCACGAGTGACCAAATGAGAGCTTCCTTGCATAGAAGCATGGGCGCGTCCCGCCCTGGCGGTTTAGATAGTACATGGTCGTGGTATTGTCCGTCTGGACTCGGACCACTTGACCCCGGAGGAGCGGAGCAAAGGCGGTGAGAGCTAGGCGGACGCTGAAGCTCCAACAGGTTGATGTGCATCGGGACTCCCGCGGGGACCAGAGGCCATGAGCAGTGTTCCCAGATGGGCACCCAACCCATCGAGAGGCATCGGTCGATAGAGACCGTCGGCTCGGAGGCGGACGAGCAGGATGCCCTCCTGCAAATGATCTGGAGCGGTCCACCACTGGAGGCGTTCACATCCTATGTCACCGACACAAGCTGGTCAAGGATGCTGGCGTTGTGACCACTGGCTGGCCAGTCCCCACTGAAGGGGCGCATGTTCCAGCAGACCCAACGGACCACGCTGGTGCAGGCCGCCATGAGACCCAGGAGCGCAGGAAGTCCCGGGCAGGCGCAATTGCCCAACCAGAAATGATCGGGCAAGGAGGAAGAACCTCGGCCCTGTCCGCGCGGGCAGCTCTGGCTCGAAGAGAGTCGAGCTGCGCCCGATGAATAGAATCACCTGCTTGACTGAGTTCCGACTTGGCCTCGTTGATAAGGAGGCCCAGTTGAGCAGACCTGGAGGGCCAGATCTCTGGACCCTCCGCCTCCTTCCTGGAGGAGCTGCTATCAGCCAGTCGTCCAGGTAAGGTACACCGGACCCCTCGGCGCCCGAGAATGCTGTCACCACTGCCATGCATTTGGTGAAGACCCTGGGAGCTGGAGACAAGCCGAAGGGCATGGCTTGGAACTCGAGAGGATCCTTCCGCTCGAGGCGAAGGAATCTCTGGTGGGAGCAGACGGATAGGGGCTGAAAAAAGCGCCTGCAAGTCCAGAGAGCAGAACCACGCCCTGGCGTTCCAAGGATGGTATTATCTGAGCCAGAGTGACCATCCTGAAGGTTCGAGACCTTAGGAACTTGTTTAGGTCGTGTAGGTCGAGAATGGGGCGCCAGCCCCCCGTCCGTTTCGGAACCAGGAAGTACCTGGACACAAACCCTGGAGGGTCCACCACCTCTCTTACCACCTCCTTCTGGAGGAGGAGAGCGATGTCGGCTCGACGAGCCGCCAGTGAGGCTGGGGATCCCGAAGCCCCCCGAGGCGGCGGCTCTGAAGGGTGGTGCCTGCTTGAATTCAGAGGCAGGCCTCTTCCCACCACCTCAAGACCCACCTGTCCGTGGTAACAGCGGACCAGGCGGAGCAGTGCGGGCCGTCCCCAGGGGGACCCAGGAGTAGGTGGCGGGGATGGGGCGACACCCCTCAGCCCGTCACTGGGCAGGCTTGGAGGAGGGACGGCCGAGGGACCTCCTGGGCCCTCCTCCCTGCCTCCTGTTAGAGGAAGCCGGCGGCTTGGGTTTGGGATGCCAGGCCGAGCCTGCTGGCCCTAGCGTTGCTGGGCGGGCGGCGCCGGGGGCACAGAAGGACGAAAGGGCTTAGGCTGTGGTTTGCGGCCTTTGTCCTTCTGAGCGGAAGAGACCGAGTCCAAGGTGGCATTGGACTTCTCGATCCTCTGCAGGTGACCTTCCACCCCAGGGCCGAAGAGGTCAGTCCCCAAAAGAGACATCCGCCAACTTGTGCTGGGTATCCGAGTAAAGGTGGATATCCTCAGCCAAGCCAGCGACCTGCCCTCACGGCACGCCACCGATCTGCACATGAGTCCCCTATATCCAAAGCAGTCTGGAGCTGCTGTTTGGCCACTGCCCTGCCCTGGTCCCGCACCTGCTTAACCGTAGTCCAGAGATCGGCGGGAAGATGAGGATGACCTCATCCAGGAGCCCAACAGGGCATGAGAAAAATGTGCCATGAGGCGCGAACTGGCCTGGCAGAAGCCGAGAGGAGCATAGCGTAGACTTTTAGCCCGACATAGTCAATTTCTTGGACTCCTTGTCAGGAGGTTTGTCCACATCCCTGGCGTTGCCGTAGCGAGCAGCTGTCGTGGCTCAACCCCTCAGCAGAGGGTGTTCCGAAAAACGGACAAGGAACTGGTGGGACCGCATACTTCCTGGCCATCCTGGCGAGGCGCAGGGCAGGAAGCAGGCGCTGCCAAAGCTCCAGTGCGGACCCACTATGGCCTCGGCCACCGGAAAGCCTCCGTCCGAGAATCCCTCGGTCCAGAATCTCCGTGAGGATACCTGGCCCGTTTGGAAGCGGGTTCGAGCTCCATCCCGGTAGACTCCGAGATGAGCCGAAGCAGTCCTAGGAAGGACGACGGGCTATCGTCCATTGACTGACCTCCTGAAGACTCCAAGTCCAGTCGCTTGGAGAAAAAGGAGGAATCATCTTCGGACTCGGAAGAGTCCTCGAAGAACTGCCTCTGGCCTGAGCCACCCTTCACCTGCCGAGGTCGGTCGGGTGAGGGGTAACTGACAGCCGATGGGGTAGACCCTTAGCCGACCGAGAATCCTTGGTGGAGCCCCAGTGGTGGCTGTGGAGGGAGGTTCCACGAATCGGTGGAGCAGCTGGTTTGGCAGACAACGGCCTGGGTAGGGCTCCTCGGATAAGTCGAGGGTTGTGTCGGCCGTTCGGTGACAGCCACTTAATGGCCGGGAAGGCGACAGGGTCAGCTTATTCCCGGCCAGGAGCTGTTGCAACATAAGGTCCTAAATACCGTCGGCGTAATTCACGAAGCCTCCCTCATCCGAGGGGCGAGACGGCGGCGCCCGCTTACGCGATCCGAGACCGAGACCGCTATAGCGGTGGGATCGGCTGGACCGCGAAGAGGTCCGAGACCGAGACCGAGAGTCCCGGAATTTCCGAGGTCGGTGCGGGGAGGTGTCGGCCGGAACCGGCACTCCCTTCGGCTCGGATGGTCCATCCGAGGGCTCCGGAACCGGAGGCACAGGCGAGCCCACGGGATCCTCAACTCCTCCCGGGGGAACGGGAGAGGGAATCTCGGCTGCTAAAGCGACAGCCCGTCAATGGAGTCGAGAAAAATCTCGACTTCATCGGTGGGAGTCTCGGTCAACTGACCTGGCGGGGACACCGTGAGGCCAGTGGCGAAGCGATCGACCGAAGCCGGCGGTCGGCGGCCGGAGAGGGACCTTTCCCGCTCCCAAGAGCGTCGGCGGAGGGACTTACCCTGTCCCTCTTTTGGACCGAGAATAAGGTCCAGCAGGCGAGCCCTTCTCCTTTAGTGGAGAGGGACAGACAAAGCTCCTTAAAAGAAGCCGTGTAGGAAGAACCCAGAGAGGCGGGATAAATGCGCGGCCGAGAAGATCTGACCCACGCCGCCTCCTCTTCGGCGACCATCGCTCGAGCTGATCCGCCGAGCCACGCCGCGCCGACACCGTAACCGGGCCTCCTTGGACTTCACGGAGAAGCGCTTCTCGGGGCGGCCCAGTTGCAATCGGGCAGCACGGTCTTCGGGGCGTAGGCCGAGAAAGATGAGCACAGATGCATGAGCCTGCGGGTCGTGCTCAAGGCCTAAGCAGTAAAACAGTGGGTGTGGATCCGTCAGAGACATCTTCTGCCGCATGGGCATCTCAGAAATCGGGGTCGATTTGTCCCGCCACGGCGAGGGATAGAAAGACTGAAGTCTTTTGCAAAATTTATTTTTAAATCCATAGCGAGAAATAGGAACCAGTCACAAGCGCGGAGCGTTAAGGAGGAACCTGAGCTTCAAGCGTAGGAAGATCTGGCGCCATGGGCGGAGCCGAGAGTTATACCACCCGGGTGGGTGGGAGGAGCAAGCTTGAAGACCTTCCGGCAAGATTTAAAGCGGCAAGGATACCTGCCAATGAGTGTGGATGAACAACATATCCATGTCCCTAGAAAGTTGATTTCCCAGGCTGATTTGCTGTATGCAGTTACAGTGGTAGAATTTAAAACATAGTAACTAACGAGGTGGTTACCCAGACTGTATAGATTTAGTGCCCAGATTTCTTGCCTTTGAATAATTTGGTGAACATTTACCTTGATTTTCTATTTGTGTTTTCCCCTTAAAAACTGGTGATTTTTATGGTCGGTATTATGGCGTTATTATTTTGCTAAATTCACCTGCTCCAAATGTGCTGTTCCTAACTGCCATACCCTGTAAACTGACAGTTCTGTAATGCATTTGCTCTGCCACCATGGTTATTATTTGACTTGCACTGTATTCTGGTCTACTGATGTGTCTTACTGTCACCTACATCTCTGACTGTAAACTCCACGTTACCTTGTTATTTATTGCCTACTGCATGTACCTTCTTGTATTTCTCCCAGGTCATGCTTGAAAATGGCTATTAAGAAGCCTAATGCATTGGTGATGGTATGCATAGTGCATTTACCCCTCCCCACCTCAGGTCACCATGTTGTAAAAAAACTAAATTCAGCTGTAGTGTGCTTAGTAAATAATTCAGTCCAGGATTTCAGTTCTGCATTCAAAGCTGCCTTACATATTCAAAACATTTCAACAAGCCTTTAAATGCATTTTTACAACATCAATATCTGTCACATGGGAGTTCCAGTGCCTTGGAGCATTGCGGAAGCCCCTAGGTGAAGGCAGTATAGCATATAAGTTAGGGCACCAAGCTATGTACCTAGAGACCCAGCTAACCTGGTTTTGGCTCTCATTACTTCTGCCTGCACACTTTTCACAGAAATGTAGATGAGCATGAGTACCACTTTTCACAAAGATGCAGATGAGCATGGGATCACTTTTTGCAGAGATGCAGATGAGCATGAGTACCACTTTTCACAGAGATGCAGATGTGCATTGGTACCACCTTTCACAGAGATGCAAATCAGCATGGGTACCACTCTTCAAAGAGATGCAGGTGTTCAAAGGTACCATTTTTCACAGAGATGCAGATGAGCATGGGTACCACTTTTCACAAAGATGCAGATGTGCATGGGTACCACTTTTCACAGAGATGCAGATGAGCATGGGTACCACTTTTCATAAAGATGCAGATGTGCATGGGTACCACCTTTCACAGAGACGCAGATAAGCATTGGTACCACCTTTCACAGAGACGCAGATATGCATGGGTACCACTTTTCAGAGAGCTACAGATGAGCATGGGTACCACTTTTCAGAGAGCTACAGATGAGCATGGGTACCACTTTTCACAGAGATGCAGGTGGGCATGAGTACCACTGTTCACAGAGATGCTGATGAGCATGGGTACCATTTTAGATGCAGATGAGCATGAGTACCACTTTTCACAGAGATGCAGATGAGCATGGGTACCGCTTTTTACAGAGATGCGGATGAGCATGGGTACCACTTTTCACAGAGATGCAGATGTGCATGGGTACCATTTTTCACAGAGATGAAGATGGGCATCAGTATTACTTTTCACAGACATGCAGATGAGCATGAGTACCACTTTTCACAGGGATGCAGGGAAGCATGAGTACCACTTTTCACAGAGATGCAGGGGAGCATGAGTACCACTTTTCAGAGATGCAGATGAGCATGAGTACCACTTTTTACAGAGATGCAGATGAGCATGAGTACCACTTTTTACAGAGATGCAGATGAGCATGAGTACCACTTTTTACAGAGATGTAGATGATCATGAGTACCACATTTCACAGAGATGCAGGGGAGCATGAGTACCACTTTTCACCGAGACACAGGGGAGCACAAGTACTGCTTTTCACAGAGATGCAGATGAGCATGAGTGCCACTTTTCACAAAGATGCAGGGAAGCATGAGTACCATTTTTCACAAAGATGCAGATGAGCATGAGTGCCACTTTTCACAGAGATGCAGATGAGCATGAGTACCACTTATCACAGAGATGCAGATGAGCATGAGTACCACTTATCACAGAGATGCAGATGAGCATGAGTACCACTTTTCACAGAGATGCAGGGGAGCATGAGTATTACTTTTCACAGAGATGCAGATGAGCATGAGTACCACTTTTGCTTGCAGTTAGAGAGATGCATAATAGGAATGGCAGTGAAGTATTGAACTAATGCCAACCCCCACCCTGCAGAGACTGACAGGCATTGGGGTGTACCTTTGGGTCATCTGCCATAACATTCACGCCATTCCACCTCGCCCTACCCTGCAGACACCGACAGGTGTCACGGTGTGCCTTGGGGTCTTCGGCCCTTACGCTCACCCCATTCCATAAGGAAATAAGCTAAGATGGGTGCAGTATAGGAGAATGGGGTACACTTTAGGGCCAAAGACCCCAAGCCACACCTCGATGCCTGTTAGTGGCTGCAGGGTGGGGTTGGGGGTGGAATGGTGTGAGCATTATGGCTGATGACCCCAAGCCACCCCCACCCCCCAAACGCTTGTAAGTCTGTACAGGGTGGGGCGTTACAGCTGGAAACCCTAACACCCTGGGAGTTTATTGGTATTTTCAACATGGACTTTCAGGGACCCCACCTCATGGACAGTGGTACTATTATTTCATTACTCAATCCCGAAAGGTGATTTCACACAGCGAATGTGCCATTCGGCGCAACAGCTGCGAAAATACATTTTGAGCAGGATGTATAAATGACATCTATACTGTTCATGAGGGGGTGTGAAAAAAATGGCAATGCTGAAAATTTGGAGTGAAAATATGAAAAAGTGGCGAGGTTACGAGCATGTGTAGAAATTGCGTAATGCAGTCATTTTTTGGAACTTGTTCAATAAATTTTCCACATGGCCTTTTTGGGACCTCCCCTCATGAACAGTGGCACTGTGATTTTGTCAATCTGTCCCAAAAGTTGATTTTGCACAGCGACTGCGCCATTCTGTGCCACAGGTGCGAAAACATGTGTCAGGCAGGATGCAAAAAATGACAGCTATACTGTTCATAAGGAGGTGTGAAAAAATGGCAATGTTGAAAATTTGGAGTGAAAATATTAAAAACTGGCAAAGTTAAGAATGTGCGTACAAACTGCTCAGCGTTCGTTCGTAATGCAGTCATTTTTTGGAGTTTTTTCACCAGCCTTGTAACATAGGCTTTTTGAGACCCACCTCATGAACAGTGGCACTGTTGTTTCGTTAATCGGTCCTGAAAGGTGATGCCACACAGCGACCACGAAATACAGGTTACTCACCTGTAACAGGAGTTCTAGGAATAGTATATGTTGTTCATCCACACTATCTGGCAGGTTCCTTGCCACTTTAAATCTTGCCGGAAGGTCTTCAAGCTGGCTCCTCCCACCCACCCGGGTGGTAAAACTCTCGGCTCCGCCCCATGACGCCAGATCTAGCCCGCTGGAAGCCAGGTTGTGTGTTGAAGCCAGGAAGGTCGAGTGGGTCATGTGGATGAACAACATATACCATTCCTAGAACTCCTGTTACAGGTGAGTAACCTGTATTTCTAGGGACATGGATATGTTGTTCATCCACACTATCTGGCAGACTCCTAGCAGTTCTCCGGGAGGAGGGAGGCAAGGCACACACCCCTACTTAGGGAATAAAGACTGGAGAACCGAGGCCCTAAAACCAGCATCCCGGCGTGACTCAAGGTCGATGTGGTAGTGGGTGATGAAGGTGTGCTGACTTCCAGGTAGCAACCCTGCAGATTTCCTGGATAGGACATCCTGGAAGCAGCCAATCAAGAGCGGTGGCGTGGGTAGAATGAGCTCTTATCCCTTTGGGAGGCTCCCATGCCCGCCAACCTATAGCAGAGATCTATGCAGGAGGTGACCCACCTGCCTATCGTCCGCTTGGCTGCAGGTCTGCCAGGTGCGGCTTCATCGTAGGTGACAAACAGCTGGCGAACCTCTCCCCGAACTTCAGCCGTCCGCTCCTTATAATAAGCGAGCGCTCTTCTAGGGTCCAAAGTATGGAGCATATATTCGGCCTCCGAGGTGTGATTGGGGTAGAACACCGGCAGAGTCAACACCTGGTTAAGGTGAAACTCTGACACCACCTTCGGAAGGAATTTCGGGTGGTGGTGCAGGACAACCTTGTCCCTGTGGAAGACCAGATAAGGAGACTCGATGGAAAGCACCTGGAGCTCTCCCATCCTTCTGGCTGACATGATAGCCACCAAGAAGGCGGTCTTCCACGACAGGTGAGAGATGTCACACCTGTGCATCGGTTCGAATGGCCTGCCCATGAGCTTACCAATACAGCAGAGATCCCGGAGGTGGAGGTTCTCGCACTGGAGGATATGTGATTAAGGCCTTTGAAAAAGTGCCTGACCACCTTCTCCTCCTACCGACTGCTTCCGGCCCGTGCAGCTAAGCAGAGATGGCTGCTTAGGTGCACTTTAAGGGTCGTCGACTGAAGCCCTTGCTGAGAAAAGGACCACAGGTAGTCCAGAATGCTTGCCAAGGAACAGGAGGAAGGGTCCAGGCCCTTGCCCTGACACCAAATGGAGAATCTCTTCCATTTGAAGGCGTAGCATTTTCTGGTCGACTCCTTACGGGACGCCTCAACGACGTTGAGGACCTCGTGGGAAAGACCCAAGGCCTGGAACTCTAGTCGCTCAGGAACCAGGCCATCAGGTGCAGGGATTGAAGGTCCGGATGGAATACCTTCCCCTGATTGACTGAGATCAGGTCAAGGTGGGCTGGAAGCTGCCTCGGGAGCGTGGAGCTGAGACTGAGGAGATCTGGATACCAGAACTGGCAGGGCCAGTCTGGGGCTACCAGAATCACCTGCGCCTTGTCCCTCCTCGCCTTGAGAAGCACCTTGTGGATCAAGGGAAATGGGGGAAGGCTTAGAAGAGGCCCGGGGTCCACGGCCTTGAGAAGGCATCCCCTGCAGCGAGCCCTGCTGAGGGGCGGGCATGAAACAGTCTCAGCTTCGCATTCTCCCTGGAGGCAAACAGGTCCATCTGAGGCGTGCCCCAGTGGGAGAAGAGATTTTGTACTACCTCTGGCAGGAGAGACCACTCGTGAGACGCAGCCCCTATCCGGCTTAGGGCATCGGCAAGGGTGTTGGAGGCTCCTGCCACATGAATGGCGAGGAGATCCGCCTCCAGGCTGCGCACAAGTGACCAAATGCGGAGAGCTTCCCTGCACAGAGGCATGGAGCGTGTCCCGCCCTGGTGGTTTAGGTAGTACATGGTCGTGGTATTGTCCATCTGGACCTGAACCACTTGACCCGTTAGAAATGGAGCGAAGGCGGTGAGGGCTAGACGAAACGCTCAAAGCTCCAGCAGGTTGATATGGCATCAGTACTCCCGAGGGGACCAGAGGCCGTGCGCTCTGTGCTCCCCCAGATGGGCACCCCAACCCATCAGAGAGGCATCGCTCGATAGAGAGACCGTCGGCTCGGGGCGGACAAACGGGATACCCTCCTGCAGATGTGCTGGAACGGTCCACCACTGGAGAGCGTTCAACATTCCCCTGGGTCACTGTCACTAGCTAATCCAGCGGATCGAAGTGCTGTGACCATTGGCAGGCCAGTTACCATTGAAGGGGAAGCATGTACCAGCAGGCCCAACGGACCACACTGGTGCAGGCCGCCATGAGGCCCAGGAGGCGCAGGAAGTCCTGGGAAGGGTGCGATTGCCCAACCCGAAATGATTGGGCAAAAGAGGAAAGAACCTCGGCCCTGTCCACTGGGAGCCATGCTCTGGCTTGAAGAGAGTCGAGCTCTGCCCCGATGAAATGTATCACCTGCTTTGGCACGAGTTCCGACTTGGCCTCATTGATGAGGAGGCCAATCTGAGAACAAACCTGGAAGGCCAGATCTCTGGACCACTCCACCTCCGCTCTGGAGGGGGCTGCAATCAGCCAGTCGTCCAGGTAGGGGTACACCCAGACCCTTCGGTGCCGCAGGAATGCTGTCACCACTGCCATGCATTTGGTGAAGACCCTGGGAACTAGGGAGAGGCCGAAGGGCATGGCCTGGAACTGGTAAAGGGATCCCTCCGCTCTGAAGCGGAGGAATCTCTGATGGGATGGACGGATTGGGACGTGAAAGAACGTGTCCTGAAGGTCCAAGGAACAGAACCACACGCCTTGTTCCAAGGATGGGATTATCTGAGCCAGAGTGACCATCCTGAAGGTCCAAGACCTTAGGAACCTGTTCAGGTCATGCAGGCCGAGAATGGGGCGCCAGCCCCCCGTCCGTTTTGGGACCAGGAAATACCTGGACACAAACCCCGGGTCTGGAGGAGGATCCGCCACCTTCCTGATCACCTCTTTTCGAGGAGCAGGGCAATATCGGCTTGGCGGGCCGACAGCGAGGGTTATGGACTCCCATGGCCCCCGAGAGGTGACGGTTTCGGAAGGGTGGGGCCTGCTTGAACCCAGAAGCAGGCCCTTTCCTACCACCTCCAACACCCAGCGGTCTGTGGTGATAGCAGACCAGGCGGAAAGGAAGTGGCGAGGCCGTCCCCACGGAAAACCCACGGGGGAGTGACGAGGCTGGGGGCGACACTCCTCAACCCATCACTGGGCAGGCTTGGAGGAGGGACTGGCCGAGGGACCTCCTGGGCCTTTACCTCCCTGCTTCCTATTAGAGGAAGCCGCAGGCTTGGGTTTGGGATGCCAAGCGCGAGCCTGCTGGCCCTGGTGCTGGTGCTGTTGGGCCAGACATGCTGCAGGTGCAGAAGGACGAAAGGACTTGTGCTGCTCCTGTCGGCGGCCTTTGTCCTTCTGGGCGGAAGTGACCGAGTCCAGAGTGGCATTGGACTTCTCGATCCACTGGAGGTGACCTTCCACTCCACGGCCGAAGAGGTCAGTCCCCAAGAAGGGGACGTCCGCCAATTTGTGCTGGGTATCTGCCGTGAAGGTGGATATCCTCAGCCATGCTCTGCGGCGCATGGCCCCGCGGCCGCAACCGATCTGGCACAGGAGTTTCCTATGTCCAGAGCCGTTTGGAGCTGCTGCTTCGCCACCACCCTACCCTGGTTCCGAACCTGCCGGCCTGTGGTCTGCAGGTCGGCCAGGAGATGAGGGATCACCTCATCCAGGGAGCCCATGAGGGCGTGGGAGAAGTGTGCCATCAGCACGGCCAAGCTGGCCTGGCGGAGGCCAAGGGAGGACGCAGCGTACACCTTGTGCCTGGCATAGTCCAGCTTTTTGGACTCCTTGTCGGGGGGCTTGTCCACGTCCCTAGCGTTCCCAGAACACCGGAAAACGCTGTCTGTGACCAACCCCTCGGCAGAGGGGTGTTCCGAAAACCTGGGCAAAGAGCCGGTAGGGACCGCATACTTCCTGGCCATCCTGGCTGAGGGCACAGGGCAGGAAGCAGGCCGCTGCCAAAGCTCCAAGGCTGGGCCAACAATGGCCTCAGCCACCGGAAAGGCCTCCGTGGGGGAATCCCCTCGGTCCAGTATCTCCGTCAGGGGATACTTGGGACGAGCTCAAGCTGCATCCCGGTGGACTCCGAGATGAGCCGAAGCAAACCCATGAAGGACGATGGGCTTTCGTCCAGTGACTGGCCCCTGGAGGACTCCAGGTCAACCGGCCTGGAGAACAGGGAGGAGTCGTTGTCGGACTCGGAGGAGTCCACGAAGAGCTGCCTAGGGCCTCAGCCACCCTCCACCTGCCGAGGACGGTCGGGAGTGAGGGTGACCAACAACCTGTGGGGCAGGCCTTGACCCGAACGAGAGTCCTTGGTCGGTGCCCCCGATTTCGGTTGTGGAGGCGGAGGTTCCACACAATCGGTGGGGCAGCAGGTTTTGGCTGAACAACCGGTCCAGGCTTGGGCATCTCGACTACGGTGAGGGGTTGTTTCGGCCGCTCGGGTGACAGCCACTTGATGGCCGGGGAAGGTGTCGGCGTCGACTTGCTCCCAGACAGAAGTAACTGCTGCCACATCAGGTCCTCGTAGCATCGACGCAATTTGCGCCGAAGCCTCTCCTCTTCCGAGGAGGAAGATGAGGACAAGCGGCACCGCCGCTTACCTCAGTGCCGAGACCGAGACCGCCGATGTCGGTGGGATTGGCTGGACCGAGAAGAAGTCCGAGACCGAGATCCTCGGTGTTTCCAAGGATGGGTCTGGGAAGGAGCGGGGGACACCCGCTCTTCCCTTGGCTCGGACACCTTAACCGGGGACTGCTGCACCCGGGGCGCAGGCAGATCCTCGGTCTCCACCGGGGGAACTGGTGAAGAAGGGTTGTCGGCTTCACCAGTTGACAGCCCGTCCGACGGGTCGAGAAAAATCTCGACCGTGTCGATGGGAGTCTCGGCCGGCTGGCCTGACGGGGACGCCGTGAAGCCAGCGGCCTTAGCCACAACTTCGACCGAAGTAGACAGTCGGCTGTCTGGGGAAGGAGACCTCTCCCGCTCCCAAGAACGCCAACGATGGGACTTACCCTTAGAATCCTTCTTCTTGGACCGACAGGAATGTCCCGATGGCCCCTCTCCCTTCGTGGAAAGGGATTGGCAAAGCTCCTTGAACGAAGCTGAGTACGAGGTACCCAAAGAGAGTGGGATAAATGCCGCGACCGAGGAAGAGGAGGATGCAGCTTGGGCCACCTCCTCCTTGAGGGTAATCATCTGCTTGAGCTGCTCAGCCAAGCCAGCACCGCGGTAACCGCCTAACGGGTTTCCTTTGACTTAACCGGCGGGTAGCGCTTCTCAGGGCGCCCTAGCTTTAACCGGGCAGCGCGGTCCTCCAGGACGTCGGCCGAGAACGAACAGCATGACTCGCAGGCCTGCGGGTCATGTTCTAGGCCAAGGCAGTAGACGCACGTGGAGTGCGGGTCCGTCCTGTACATCTTCTGCCCACAAGGGCACCGCTGAAATCCGGGAGTTGATTTGTCCATCGCAGCCGCGAGGGAGAAAGTTGACCGAAGTCTTGAAAAATTTAAAATGAGTTTCGGGCGAACCGAAGAATTAGGATCCAGTCTATCACGCAGAGCGTTAAGGAGGGAACCCAAGCTTCCAAGCGATAAGGAAGATCTGGCGTCATGGGGCGGAGCCGAGAGTTTTACCACCCGGGTGGGTGGGAGGAGCCAGCTTGAAGACCTTCCGGCAAGATTTAAAGCGGCAAGGAACCTGCCAGACAGTGTGGATGAACAACATATCCATGTCCCTAGAAATCACCTTTTGGGACCAAGAAATGAAATGACCGTGTCAGTGGTCACGAGGTGGGGTCCCAAGAACCCCATGTTGAAAATTTGGGTCCAAAATGCCAAAATTTGGCTGAGAAATCAACCTAAGTTGAAATCCCATTGATTGCCATCATATGGCTTACCGTGATTTTCTTCAGTTTGCGGTCGGCTTTTGAAGAGTGCAGACGTGTTCCCGGTCCACAGGAGATCACTGCTCCTGACCTCCGGAGGTAAGTATGGGTGAATGGGGTGTGCAGGGAGGTGAGGTGCGCAGAGGCAGGGTGTGGGTTGGGGGAGGGGGGCTAGCGGGAATGACGAGGGATTGTTTTCCTTTTTTTCAGGTTTAAAAAAATACATTGTGGGACTGTTTTTTTTTTTTTTTTTTTTTACAGGTGAAAACAAAATGGATTTCGGCACACTGGGGTGGTCTTTCAGTGTGCCAGACTAGTGGAGGGAGGATCAATGCCACCCAGGGACTGGGCACCCGAGGTCAGCTGACAAAAAGGGACATGGGGGGTGCGTCCGACACTGGGAGTGGGCATCCCGGTGTGCCACATCGTGGGGGAGGGGCATGCCAACACTAGGATTGGGCACCCAGTTGTTTAGCAAAATACTGTATATGTTAGGGGCTTGGGGGGCATGCTGACATGGGGATTGGGCACCTGATGGCTTTGGGGGCAGAGTGTGGTGGGCGGTAGGAGCCGTCAATTATGCATAGCGGGCTCATTTATTTATTTCATCAGGAAAGACACACTGAGCAAATGAGTTGCTCATAAATCCAGCCATGTGCATTGTGCACTGTAATGCGCATGGCAGGACTTCTTGCCTGGTTGCCGGGGATCTGCCGCTGCAATGACGAAACTGTCCGTGATTGAGGGCAGATTTTTCAAGTCTGGCGCCGCTTCTGAAACTGCCGTCATCGTCAGCTTTCTCTGTTGTTTGGTGGCCGAGGGACCAGCCCCTGAAAGCATTGGCTGGATTGGCCAAACACTGCCACACCTCTGCAATACTCTACTCTCCTCAAAATGTTTCTTGCATGCTGTGCGCACAAGCAAACATAAAAAGCATTTATAATTACAGGTAAGGGTTGATTACAACCAAACACCAATGTACTGAATTGTCCATCATACATGAGTATGATCCAAGTATAATGGAGAAAGTTAAACACACAAAACATTTCGAAACCAATAATAAAAAAAAATAAAACAAAATATGGTTACCAGAGTAATTTTTTTTTTTTTTGCACCTCTTGGTGTCTACTGCCTTCTCAAGCCACTCGAGCTTTGCTCTCCCGGTTTGTGTGGCACTGCACACCTCAGGTGTATAAAAAAAAAACTGTTACGAATTTAAGTTCACAAAAAGGATCTACGATATAGCTGCAAATGAAAACAGTGACATGGATTTAAAAAAAAATCAAGACATTTAGTAAATATTTTTGACATTTTTGAGAACATGCTATGAATCAAATCCTTAACCTTTTCATTTTAGTCCAAAACCTGTATAAAATGAAAAGGCGGCTGCACTGAAAACACTTTTAAATTACTCCCCAACACCCCCCCAATGTTCCATGTGATACCATGCTCTACATCCTTTTCCCATTAGATTTAGACTGTTGTTTACAAGCTGTTGGATAGGAATCATGATTGAAGATAATACCATTAAATAAAAGTGTTCCCTGTCAGACACTAGTTCTTAAAAAGCACGTAATCATGGCCAGTAGAACACAGACATTTCATAACTATTTAAAAACGGGCATCTTAAAACTAGCACGGTATATTTATTCATCCCTGCTTACGGGGGGGGAGCCATGACAGATCTAGAGTTCCTTCTAACCATAAATTACTGTTACTATGAGGCATTTTTTTATTATGATACAGAGCTTGTGGGTACTTTGATCTGACTGGTCAAAGTCCAAGGTGCCTTCACAGAGATGGCTGATTCAAGTAGCTATTATCAGTGTGGAGTGGCACCCTGTAGCAGCAATGCAGCAGTTATGTCACTTACCACAGCTTCAGATCGTTTGTGTGAGCCCAGCAGTGCGAACCGAGGCAGTGTGGTCTAATGGTTAGAGTATCAGAGCTCACAGGTTCAACCCCTGCTAGAGTCAAAATCACTGTGTGACCCTGAGCAAGTCACTTAACTTCCAATTGCTCCAGTCCACTCAACTGCCAAAATGGGCATAAAGCAGGACCTCACTGAAAACGAGATGTGTCATCTCAGCTAGGCAACACACAGTATCGCACAGAGGCACTCTTTTTCACTACTCTCTATCTCTCTCTTGATCTTGGGGAGGGCTGCCACTCAGCTGGCATTATCAACCTCTAACACATTTCACATTTTTCATCTTTTGATTTCAATTTCCAACCCAGCTCACACAGAGGAGCATCATGTACTCTCAGAGCAATGCAACAAAATTATTTTTACAAGACAAATACAGATGGAGAAACTGGTCTGTCCCCTGAAATGGTATACAGAACTTTCCCCTTAGTAACCTGGGTTCAGCTGCAACCTAAACCACAGTGGTGGAAAACCATTCCAACCTAGCCTGAAAAAGGCTACTTTGAAAGGAGTTCAGGGTCCCCATACCTGGTCTCTGCTGTACAGCAGAAAGAAGTTACATAAGAACTTACCGTAATAGTAGATCTTTGAGGAGATCTCAGTCATCAGGTCACACCAAAGGAACTTCACCATCGGTGAAGCAGGATCCACATGGAAGATTTTCAGCAGTGCAACTGAGGTCGCCCATGCCAACGTCATCTATCAACGTCACCACCCCTGTAGAGGCGTGAGTGGCCCCGCTCCCTCCTCAGTTCTCCCCTCCTGGAGTCTAAGGGAGCACACCCGTGCCAAAAGGGACTGAGAGAGAAGTTCCCAGGCCAAAATAAAAGGCTGGATACACCAGAAAACCAGTCTCTGAGAGAAGAACCCATTAAAGGGGGATTGCAGGAGGGAAAGCAGACCTGATGGCTGAGATCCCCTCGAAGATCTACTGTTATGGTAAGTTTTTTTTTTTTTGAGTTATCTTTTTACCTTCTCCTATGCTCCGGCTCCCACCTCTCCTTCAGGTCCTTCCTAGTATCTACACTCCCTGTGATCCTCTTCCTGAGCGCTACCCTCTCCACATATCACGACCAACCCTCCAAGTCGTCCCGGAGTAACCCATCTCTGGGCGGGTCCCCCTCCTTCAAGGCCAGGAAACCCCAGTGCTCTATTTTTTCCTTACAGGCTCGAGGGTGCCGCTGCGGAGGGACAGGCTCCCGGAGGTTCCGGGGACGTGCAGAATACGGAGGCCGTCATCCAGGTAGGAGCCAAAGTTGTTTTCCGGCTTTCGGACTGTCCCTCCTGCTCTGCTGCATGTAGTACCCCTGGTATCCACCGGGGGTCACTACAAGAGCGAGACTTCCCTCCAACCCAAACCAGGAGAGGAGAGCAGTCCTCTGGACGCTCAATCCTCTCCTTCCCCAGCCAGCCCCCAACGACCAGAGTTCGTTCCCGAACCTGGGTCACCGGCGTGGTTCGAGGTGTGGCGTCCAGCACCTCAGCCCTCTGCGCCACCAGGCTGGCATGGTAAGTTTTTATGTAACTGTTCTGTCTTCTTCGGGGGGTATCAGAGTCATTAGGTCACACCGTAGGAATGAATCACAAGCAGTTACAAGTTCAAGGAAATGGTCTGGGAGGAAGGCCAACTGAAATTCAGGAGAAGAGGCCTCGCAACATAGCCCTGCCAAAACCTGCACGGGCTGTAGAGTCAATGCCCAGACTGTAGTGCTTAGGAAAGTATGGACAGTACTTCAGGTGATAGTATGAACGGCAACAGCTAGGACCCCTTAGAAACAAGTCACAGAGATAGCCCTGCCCTTTGTGGAATGGGCTTTCACCATCCCGGGAAACATTTTGCCACGCTTGTTGAAGCAAAGCACAATATGATGTGCTGCCGATTTGGACAAACATTGTTTTGAAACCTGAGCACCCTTTCTACCTGGGATGAAAGGAACAAAAATCTGCTTCTACTTTCTGTGTTCTTTAGTCCGAAGCAGATAATACTTCAGAAATTCTGCGCACAACTAATGTGCTGAGCAGTGCTTCCCCTGGATTGGCATGCTCGGGAAAATAGGCTGGAAGCAAGGTGGATGGATTGGTTCAGAGTAGGTCCTGACAGCACCTTAGGAAGAAACTATGGGGCGGTGCGCAAAGACACCTTGTCTTTGTAGAAAAACAAATAGGGTTCTTTGCACCAAAGAGCCAGAAGCTCAGAGAACCTCTGAGCAGAGGCAATAGCCACTAAAACAAACACTTTCCAAGACAGAAAGCATAACCCACAAGCCGCAGCTGGCTCGAACAGAGACAGGGTCAGTTTTGCCAAAAGCAAAAGTCAGAGCCCAAGCTGAAACAGGAGAACAGATTGGGGCTTCAGATGCAGGATGCCCCTGAGGCATGTATGGGACACCTCCAACTGAGCCATAGCGCAGTCACCTGCTGGCTCATGAAATGCCAATACAGCCAAGAGATACACCTTGATGGGAGAGTACTGGAGCCCAGAGCCCAAAAGGGACACTAGGTAGTCCAGAAAAAGGTGTCTAGTTGATGCTTGGCTGCACAGAGAGCAAACCTTTACCCCATCATGGCATAAGTGGTCCTAGTGAAGGGCTTTTGAGCTGCAAGAATGCCTGCTGCCCTCTGTGACATGCCCAGCCAGGTGAAAGCTATGTCCGCAGGAGACAAGCATGCAGATGTAGGATTTGAGATTGGGACAGAACGGGGTCACTGGATCCTGTGTCAACAGGCCCCTGCATAGAAGTGGAGGGACCAGGGAATCCCACGCCAGCTGATGCAGCAGCGGAAACCATACCTACTGTGGCCAGAACAGGGGCACCAGGAACATGCTGGCCCCATCCAAGTGGAGCTTGGTTAGTACCCTCTGAAATGGAGGAAAGGCATAAAGAAACCTCCCGTTCCAAGAGAGGGACAACGTGTCTTGCCAGAAAACTCCAGGCCATGAATCTAGCGAGCAGAGACTGTGCAGTTCTGCGTTGAGTGGGAACACAAAAGAGAAAGTCCAACTATGGACTGCCCCATCTGGTGAAGAGATGTCGGCACTGGATAAGAGGAGCTCCCACTCATGCATGCTGGACTTAGTCCTGCAGAGGCAGTTGGCCCGAGTGTGTTGCATGCCCAGTCATCAATGGACCAGGTACCATTAAGATCGATGACAATAGAAAGCGTTGTTGATGGCAAAGGGGTCGACCGCACAGGGTATGACGACCCCATTGATGGGCTTGACAGCCCAAAAAGCCTAAAGCCTGGGGCCTGAAGAAGGATCAGGCGGCAATGGGTGGGCTGTCGTCGATGAGCCAGCTGTCGACGGAAGAGGTACCACTAAGGTCGACGGCACAGGGCATGACGACCCCGTCAACAGGCTTCAGTGCCTGAAGAGCCCAAAACCCGGGCCTGGGAGAAGCATCAGGCCGTGACAGGAGGGCTGTCGCCAACAAGCCAGTCGTCGACGGAGTGGGGGCCACTGACCAAAGAATCAACAACCTGTCACCCGACTAGGCAGGCAACAACGCTGTCAGTATGGGTCTGAAAAAGGCAGAGACCTGAACAGTGACCCTGGCCAAGGCCAGAGCCATCGACGAGGAACCCCCTAAAGAAGAAGGAGCCATCTGGGAGTGGGAACACCGGGGGAAGCAGTCCTGGTCTGTCTGATGACTAATTCCCGAGGACTGGTCCCAGGCCTGGGAGGCCCGCAAGCTCAAAGGACCCTCCGGCGATGGGGAGGAAGGAACCCTGGAGGATCCCTGCCCAGAACTGCTCCATTAGGAATTTTTGTAGAGCCTTCTTCTGTGCCGGACGGCAGGTAGTGAAAACATCTGACAGAGTCTCACAGTCCTAGATGACGAGGTCAAACCCAAGACACCAGACACAGGTAAAAAATGTGTCTGTGGAGGCGACCTTCTGTCCGCTGCAGCAGTGATGGAGGAGAGAAAGAGAGTGATTAACTCTCAATAGGGGAATCTCTAATAAAAAGAGATTCTAAAAGAAAACGAAGTTAATTAAAGTTGCAGTTAAAAAAGGCACAAAACTGCATCAGAGTTTCCACGGAGACCCATGCAAACTAAGTCAATCAATCAATCAAATTCTTTATTTATCCAGGCGAACACCACTGAGCAAGCTCATTTACAAGGTGGACCTGCATTACACAAGTCAAGTAACAATGCATTTATATTCAGACAAATAGACAGTAGATGCAAGAGTACAACAGTACAGGTAGGCCTGCAATAGACAGGATAAGTAAAAATACATTTGGGTTCGGGTAAAAGACAGTCGGTAAGGGTATACATAACAATAGGGTAGCAAGTCAGTAAAAATTTATACCAGATACAACAACATACATGGTTTAGTATTCCTGTAAGGTAAAGGCATTATAGTCCAGCGAAGAGATTAGTTGAAGTGGATGCTATAAGCGAAGAGACATACATAGTCAGTTTAAAAAGACCCAGGCGTATCAAGGGGGAGACATGTGTCGGGAGAAGTGGGCAAACCAAGTTGATGGTGGGAAAGAACTGAGGAGAGAGCGGGGCCATTCACACCTATACAGGGTTGGTGATGTTGATAGATGACGACGGTGGGGGGCGGACCCAGTTGTACTGCTGAAGTTCTTCCATGTTGATCCTGCTTCACCAGCAGTGATGTTCCTGCAGTGTGACCTGATGACTGAGATACCCCCAAAGATCATACATTATGATACTATAGTATATGGTAAGGCCCAGTTCAAAGGACACAAAAAGCTGATTTAGTATTGTAGTGATGTCACTATTGGACTACGACAACTTTTCTGTTTATCAAACCTGTCCTGCTGCTGCTCACCATTTCAGTTTTATATTAATTTCAAAAACAAACCCAGCTCATACCCAGCTGATTAATACCCACCCACTCACAGTCAGAAACACCGAGTTTCAATTTGCATAACATTTTATGTCTCATTAGTTTGAAAAAATGTCCTGTGCCGGATAACGATCATTTCTCTCGAAGCACTTCCTATTCAATAACCACAACACACATTAAAATGAAGCACCTAGTGAGTGAGGACAGCCGCCCAACGTGGGACGCTTTTTCAAAATAATGAGATCTACCATGTTCAAAAAAGATAAAACTTACTATTTCTGAGGATGGGTGGGTGGGTATTCAGCAGCGGGGTGCTGTTTTTATTTTTTTTATTTGTTTATTTAACCAAAAAGCTGAAGCTTTCTCAGTGGGAGATTAGGAGGGCAACAATTTTTTTAACTGGGAAAAGCCATATACTATAAAAAAATTATATTTGGTCAACCATGCCTAACTCAGCGCATTTCCATCTCGGGACAGAGAGGCTATCTCAACCCCTCGATGGAAATACAACCTTGTTGTGTATGCTGCCCATAAAATACTCTACGCATATTGCTGCCAATATATAAGTTAGTATTCTGAGAGGACACAAGACCATGACAGAGTGGAGACAATGTCTCATCTGGGCCCTCAACCAGGTGGAGTTACAGCAGACTGACAAGGCAGGTGGAGGGGAGGGAAGGGGAAGAGGTTACACATTTTGTTACAAACCCAGACTACATGTGACCAGTTGGGTCAAATCCATACCCCATCCTTTTAATGTCTGACCATCTTCACAAACATTTAGAAGCTCGAAGAAAATGAGGACTCTTACCTTGGAACCCGGGTGGACACACAATGAGAGCTTGCTGGAAGGGGTCAGGCCTGGTACAGATCTGTGCTGCTGCCGTCTGCAGGGGCATGCTCCGCTGAGCGACGGGAGCCATGGATGCTGCTGAGGGCTGGTAGAGTGCAGATTGGTAGTTTAGTAAGGAGACATCAGGATTGGCTAGGGAAAGGGTGGCACTGGTGGAGGTGGGAGCCAGGTTGGTGGCCTAAAGGAATGATGGGATCAAACATAAAAAAATGAGGGAGGTGGTATGCAGAAATTATGGAAATGAGGAAATCTAAACATAAAAAGAAATCAAAGGAACCAAAGCAGAGGAATCAGCAGAACATATATTGCAGGTAGGCACAGACAGGAAAGGTATATTTCCAGAGCAGTTTCAGCACAAGGACCCCATGTATTGTCCCTGCTAATGATCACATTGGATATGAAAGTTATACCTTTTTTTTTTTTTTTTTTTTTTTTTTAAACAGATACATGCTTTAATGAATTTGGTTTTAATATAATAGAACATGTTTGGGAGCAGAGCCACAGGGAGCATGTTATCAGAATAACTGTGAAGGCATAATAATGACACTAAAAACAAGTGTACTTAATGTTAGTGACAGGCTCCCCTACTTGAAATACATGTACAAATGTGCTACTGCAGCCCATGCATGTCATGCTGGAACTGCAGTCAAATGGGCTGGATGGACTCCCACTGTTAGTGATTCTCTGCTTTTCATTAACACTATTCAGCTTGAGTCTCCTTGGCTGGGACAGTAACAGAAAAACAGGATCTTACTTCGAGAAACAGCTCTTACAGCAGGCTACACCATTAGGACTGAAGCCGGTAGGCGCCAGGACCCCACGGAAATTTTCTAGCTAGCAGTATTCAGCTAGGACCACCTCCGACTTCGGTCCCACCCCCGACGTCAGGCATAGTACATAAGGAGGTGGTCCCCCAGAATCCCCAGTTCTTTTCCCGCCATCGTAACAGTAGTTCTAGGAGTGGTATATGTTGTTCATCCACACTTATTGGCATGTCCCTTTCCCCTTTAAATCTCACTGGAAGGTCTTCAAGCTGGTTCCTCCCACGCACACGGGTGGCATAACCCTTGGTTCTGCCCCATGATGCCAGAGTTTAGCCCGCTGGAAGCCAGGTGTGCGAGTCATAGCCGGGGCGGTCGGATGGGTCAGTGTGGATGAACAACATATACCATTCGTAGAACTACTGTTACAGGTGAGTAACCTGTTTTTCTAGGTATGTGAATATGTTGTTCTTATCCACACTTATTGGCAGACTCTTAGCAGTTCTCTGGGAGGAGGGGTTAAGGCGCACACCCCTACTTTGGGAACAGAAAATGGAGAACTGAGGCCCCAAAATCAGCATCCTGGCATGACTGAAGGTCGATGTGGTAATGAGTGATGAAGGTATTTGCTGTCTTCCAGGTAGCAGCCCGACAGATTTCCTGGATAGGGATGTACCTGGAAGCAGCCACCAACGCAGCGGTATGGCAGGTGGAATGAGCCCTTAGCCCTACGGGAAACTCCCTACCTGCCAACCTATAGCAGAGATCAATGCATTATGTAATCCATCGGCCAATCGTCCGCTTTGCTGCAGGCCTGCCAGATGCGGCTTCAGCGTAGGTGACAAACAGCTGGCAAACCTCTCCCTGAAATTCCGCCATCCTCTCCTTATAGTATGAGAGAGCACATCTCAGGTCCAGAGTATGGAACCTGTACTCGGCACCCGAGATGTAGTTCGGGTAGAACACAGGCAGAGTCAACATCTGATTAAGATGAAACTCTGACACCACCTTTGGGAGGAATTTCGGGTGGGGGCGCAGAGCAACCATGTCCTTGTGGAAGACCAGATAAGGAGACTCCACTGAGAGCACCTGGAGCTCCTCAGTCCTTCTGGTGGACGTGATAGCCACCAAGAAGGCAGTCTTCCATGACAAGTGTGACATCTCACACTTGTGCATTGGTTCGAATGGCTTGCCCATGAGCTTTAACAAAACCAGCAGAAAATCCCATGGAGGTGGCAGTTCACGCAACGGAGGGAAAATGTGATCGAGGCCTTTGAAATGTGCCAGACCACCTTCTCCTATGCCGTCTGCTGACTGGCCCATGCCCGGTAAGCAGAGATGGCTGCCAGGTGCACCTTAAGGGTTGAAGACCGAAGACCCCCTTTGGACAGAGACCAAAGGTAGTTCAAATGCACGCACACAGGACAGGACAGAGGTCCAGACCTGTTTCTGGCACCAAATGGAAAACCTTTTCCATTTGAAGGCGTAGTACTTTCTGGTCGACTCCTTTCTGGATGCTTCCACTACTGTGAGTATATCCTCAGAGAGACCCAAAGCCTGGAACTCTAGCCACTCAGTTACCAGGCTGTCAGGTGCAGGGATTGAAGGTCTGGATGGAATGCCTTCCCCTGATTGACAGATATCAGGTCCAGGTGTGCTGGAAAATGCCTCGGGAGCCTGTTGCTGAGGCTGAGGAGATCTGGACACCAGAACTGGCGGGGCCAGTCTGGGGCTACCAGGATCACCTGTGCCTTGTCCCTCCTAACCTTGAGAAGCACCCTGTAGATCAAGGGAAATGGAAGGAAGGCATAGAAGAGGCCTGGGGTCCACGGCCTCGAGAAGGCATCCCTCTGCAGCGATCCCCACTGAGGGGGGGGGCAGGCATGAAACAGCCTCAGCTTGGTGTTTTCCCTGGAGGCAAACAGGTCCACCATCAGTTTGCTCCAGTGGGAGAATAGGCTGTATGCTATCTCTAGATGTAGAGACCACTCATG
This sequence comes from Neoceratodus forsteri, assembly GCA_016271365.2. Classification (NCBI taxonomy): domain Eukaryota; kingdom Metazoa; phylum Chordata; order Ceratodontiformes; family Ceratodontidae; genus Neoceratodus; species Neoceratodus forsteri. The sequence goes on along the minus strand of CM028131.1, from coordinate 1,410,033,081 downwards.
GGATGACTTGCCTATGCATCTGAGAGCATCCGCCAGTTGATTTGAGGCTCCTGCCACATGGATGACTAGGAAATCCGCCTCCAGTCGGCTCATGAGTGTCCAGATGTGGAGTGCTTCCCTGCACAACAGCCGGGAGTGCTTGCCGTCCTGCTTGTTGTGGTAGTACATGGTCGTGGTATTGTCCGTCTGGATTTGAACCACTTGACCCCAAAGCTGCTGAGCGAATGCTGACAATGCCAGTCTGACCACTCTGAGTTCCAACAGGTTGATATGGTATCAGGATTCCTCGGGAGTTCAGAATCTGTGGGCCCTGTTGTTCCCCATGTGGGCTCCCCAGCCCATGAGAGAGGCATCAGTCATGAGGATGATCATCATCTCAGGGCGGACAAACAGGATCCCTTCCTTCAACCGGTCAAGGATGATCCACTACTGGAGAGCGTCCCACATCTTCTGGGTCACTGTGATCAGCTGGTCAAAATGACCTAGGCGCTGAGTCCACTGCCCGGGCCAGCTCCCACTGAAGGGGGTACATATGCCACCTGGCCCAATGGACCATGGTGGTACAGACTGCCATGTAGCCCAGAAGGTGCAGAAACTCCTGGGCAGGGCACGAGTGCCCAACTAGAAATGATTAGGGAAAGGAGGAGAGAACCTCCGCCCTGTCCACCGGGAGCTGAGTTCTGGCCCGACAAAAGTCGTGCTCTGCCTGATGAAGCATATCACCTGAGAAGGCACGAGCTCCAACTTCGCCAAGTTGAGAGCAGGTCTGGAGGGCCAGGTCTCTGGACCTCTCCACCTCTTGTTGGGTGGAACCTGCCAAGAGCCAATCATAGAGGTAAGGATACACCCTGACACCTCAACGCCTGAGATGGGCTGCCACCACTGCAATACATTTGGTGAAGACCCTTGGGGCCAATAACAGACCGAATGGCACGGCTCAAAACTTGTGTAGGGTTTCCCTCTGTTCTGAAGTGGAGGAACTGCTGGTGTGACAGATGGATTGGGACGTGAAAGAACATGTCCTGGAGATCCAGTGAGCAGAACCACATGTTTTGCTCCAGGGATGGTATGATCTGCGACAGAGTTACCATCTGGAAGGTGTGTGGCCTGAGATACTGATTCAGGTCATGCAGATCTAGAATGGGGCACCAGCCCCCCATCTGCTTCAGGACCAGGAAGTACCTGGAAACGAACACTGGGTTGGCTGGAGGATCTGCCACTCGAAGTAACTGCCTCCTTGAGGAGGAGCTGGACTATGTCTTCTTGAAGAGCCAACCAAGTGTGGGCTGATACTCTCTCCTCCCATGGGGCACGGGCTCGGCTGGGAGGGTACTGCTCGAATTCCAGAGGCAGGCCCTGGCTGACCACTTCTAAGACCCACCTGTCCGGAGTAACAGCAGACCAGGCGGAAAGAAAGTGGCAGAGCCGGCCCCGCTCCCACACGGGAGGACCCAGAGCTGACGTGACAGGGACAGGGGTGGCAGCCACTGGGCAGGCTTGGAGGAAGAGGGTCCAAGGCCTGAACGCCAACTTCCCTATCTGCCAGTCGGAGGTGGCCTGGACTTGGGCCAAGGGTGCCAAGCCTGTGCCTGCTGTTGCCACCCACTGTGAAAGGAGGGCTGCTGGGCCGCAGGAACAGGGTGTCAAAAAGGCTTTTTCTTTTTCTTCTGCTTCTTGGTGCCAGGGTTGCTTTGAGCAGAAGTGGTAGAGTCCAAGGTGGCACTGGACTGCTCGACTCGCTGAAGGTGACTATCCACACCTGGGCTGAACAGATCCGTACCCAGGAAAGGAACATCAGTGAGTTTGTGCTGGGTATCCGCCGTGAAGGTGGAATGCCTCAGCCAAGCCCTGCCACCGAACGGGTGCAAGAATCCCCAAGGTCCAAAGCCGTCTGAAGCTGCTGCTTGGCAACAGCATGGCCCTGGTCCCGGACCGGTTTGACTGTAGTCTGAAGGTCCATAGGGAGGTGCAAGAGAACTTCATCTAAGGAGCCCAACAGGGCATGGGAGAAGTGCACCATGATGACAGCCAAGCTCGCCTGACAGAGGCCTAGCGAGGAGGCTGTGTATACGTTCCTGGCCATGTGGTACAGTTTTTTGGACTCCTTATCAGGCAGTCTATCTGTAAGAGGGTACTCTGCCCTCTTCTAGACAGGCTCCAGGGGTATCCCCATGGATTCAGAGAAGAGGTAGAGAATCCCTTGATAAGATGAAGGGCCCTCTGTTGACAGACTACCAACAGACTCATCGTCTCTCGGGTGACAGTGTAAGTCGGTGTCTTCTGTATCCAAAGAATCGGATAGATCGGTCGGCCACCAAGGTCCCCTTCATCACGCCTGGGGCAGTCAGGCGTAAGGGTGACCGACAACCTACGTGGGATTCCCAGAACTGTCCGAGAATCCTTTATTAGGAGCCCCTCCCGAAGGCTGTTTAGGTGGCGGCTCACCACGATCGGCGGAGAGAGCGATTTTGGCCGGTTCTGCGGGCGGGGGCACCGAAATGACCGGTTCCAAAGGAGTCTGCTTCGGCCTAGGAGGCAAAAGCCAAGTAATGGCTGGAGTAGAAATCGTGGATACTTCTGTCCAGTCAGAATCAGCTGCTGCCATGTCAAATCCTCATAGCGTCGAAGGAGTTTCCGCCGAAGCCTCTCCTCATCCAAGGAGGACAAGGATGACCGATGGTGTCGCCTCTTTTTAGCGCACTTGTGTGCCTTCCTCGGCCTGTCAGTTGAGGGGGTCTCAGATCTCGACCTCGATTGGACTGGCCAATTCGGTCGCTTGGGAGACACTGGGGGATCCGGTGATTTACCCAGATCAGGGACCGGTTCCTCTATGGGATTCCCAGCAGGCTGGGTCTCCTCATCAGGAAGAGGCAGGACCGGAGTCCTTGTCAAGGAGTCATCGGCCTTGTCAGGCGACAATGGGTTGACAGGATCGAGAAGGATCAAAACCTCTTTGATCGAGACCTCGGTCAACTGGCCAGATGGCAGAGCCGAGAAGCCAGTGGCCAAGGAAGCAATTTTGACCCAAGTCAATACTGCCAGCTCCCTAGGATCAAGATCGCTCATGATCCCAAGAGCATATTCACCGAGACGAAGAAGATTTTGGATCCTTTTCCCTTTTACAGGACCAAGAGGAATGCGAGCCCACAGGTCCCTCGCCTTTAGCAGGGAGGGATTGACAGAGCTCTCAGAAGGTACTCAAAAACGTGGAGCCCAGGTTGAGGGGAACAAAAAGCAACCAAGAAGATGATTCCGCAGCCCACGCCGTTCTTCTTCGAAGGCCGGCATCTGTTCCAACTGCTAGGCGGACCCCACAGCCACAGAGACCACCCATCAGACCACTTTGGATTTCACTGGAGGATTCCGTTTTTCGGGCCTGCCCAACTTAAAGCGTGCGAGACGATCATCGAGGACATTTGGATGGAATGCAAGGCACATCTCGCAAGTCTGGGTGTCATGGCTGACACCCAGGCAGTAGACACATGCAGTATGCGGATCGGTGCGTGACATTTTTTGGCAGCACGGACATCAGCAAAATCTGGGGGAAGATTTATCTTCCATGACTGAACAAAGAGTGCAGTCACTAGCTCGAAAAGAGCCTAATTTTCAGAATAACAGAAGGTTTAGAAGCCAGGGCCTATGAGAAACAAACGCAAAGAGGAGGCAACCTGAACCTTCCAGTGGAAAGGAAGATCTGGCATCATGGGGCAGATTCGAGGGTTATACCACCCAGGTGGGTGGGAGGAGCCAGCCTGAAGACCTTCTGGTGAGATTTAAAGGGGAAAGGGACATGCCAATAAGTGTGGATAACAACATATCCACATCCCTAGAACCAGTTATTTCAAGGACACCTAAGCCCTGTTTACATGGTCACATTTGCACTGGAGTCATCTGATCACTCAGGTTGCTCCAGTGCAGATGCAACCATGTGGACACATACCTGATCAGGGTAAGCAACCCCACGTTCCCTGTCAAGCTGGGGACGCCGACCACAGTGAGCGACTTACAACAAATTAAACTGCAGTGTGGACTGTCTGCACCGTCACAACCCGTCCACTCTGTCCTTATGGTGTTGAGCCTCAGTCCGGCCCCCTGATGCATGGCCCCTCACCAGCTCAGACTGTGGCACAATGCGGTCAGAATCTGTAGTGCTGCTACTGTGTAAACACGGCTCTAGTCAGGTTAAGGCGTTAGTGGCAAGGTGGTGTTGGAGGGAGGTAACGAATACTACAGCAAAAGAAAGTACAGTTACGTAAGAACTTACTGTGACAGTAGATCTTTGAGGAGCTCTTGCAGCAGGCTACACCATAAGGACTGAAGCCGGCAGGCACCAGGACCTCACGGAAAACTGCTAGCTAGCAGTGTACAGCGGGGGGCCACCCCCGACATCTGCCTATGGTATAAAAGGGGCGGTCCCCCAGTCCAACCTCAGTTCTCCCGCCAGAGACCCCAGCATATACTGAAACTGGAGAACCGAGGAGGTTCCTCTACAATGAGGAAAGAGAGGTAACAGAGATGGAGAAGCAGTCACCAGGGGGATGGTGGGAGGGAGGGAAAGCAGCACCTGCTGCAAGAGCTCCTCTTGATGATCTACTGTTATGGTAAGTTCTTACGTAACTGTACTATCTCACTTCGAGGAGGCTCTTGCAGCAGGTTATACCATTAGGACTGAGTCCCAAGCAGTGAAAGAAGTGACCCCGGTCAGCTGGGAGGAGGTAGATGTCAGTGTAAGGCTCTTTAGAGAGCAGGCCCTGTAGGACTGCCAGTCCAAAACTTGCCCGGCGCCTAGAAGCGATGTCCAGACTGTAATGTCGGATGACAGTGTGGACAGAACTCCAAGTGGCCACTGCACAAATGTCAGCAATGGACACATTTTTGAAATAAGGAAAAGAAGCAGGTACGCCCCTGGTAGAATGGCCTTTAACCACGCCTGGTAAAGGTTTGTCGTATTTGCGGTAACAATAAACAATGCAATTAGCTAACCATTTGTACAAAATTTGTTTTGAAACAGGGGCCCCTTCTCTTCTCGAGGCGAATGAAACAAATAACTGATCAGTTTTTCTGATGGCTCAGGTGCGGTCCAGATAATAGCGAAGCACCCAGTGGACATCCAGAGTATGCAGTAAGGCCTCCCCTTGATTTGAATACTATGGGTAATACACAGGCAGGTGGATGTCCTGATTTAGAGTAAACTCTGACATCACCTTAGGAAAAAACTTAGGACTGGTCCTCAAGGACACCCTGTCCTTGTGGAAAACTAAATAAGGCTCTTTACACATCAGAGCCTAAAGCTCGGAAATCCTTCAAGCAGAAGTAATAGCAACTAAAAATAACACTTTCCATGACAGAAAGTGTGGCTCGCAGCTTGTGGCAGGCTCAAAGGGAGGTAAAGTAAGCTTTTCTAAAATGAACAACCGATCCCAGGGAGAAACAGGGTCCCTGATGGGAGGTTTCAAATGCAGAATGCCCCAAAAGAAGGTGCAGGAGATGTCAAGCTGGGCAAGGGTCTTGCCTGCTATAGGGGCATGGTACACAGAAATGGCAGATAAGTGCACCTTAATTGACGAGTAACTCAGGCCTGAGTCTGATAGGGAAAGGAGGTACTCTAGAACATGATTCTCTGGACAAGTAAAGGGATCCAGCAGACAGGCAGTGGCCCATATGCAGAACCACTTCCACTTCATAGCATAAATGGATCTAGTGGAGGCCTTCCTGGCTGCCACTAGGACGTCTGCCTCCTGGGGAGAATCCCCAAATCAGGTAACTGCTAAGTCTGCAGGAGCCATGCATGAAGGTGTAGTGACTTGAGGTCTGGATGGACCAGGGTGCCCTGCTCCTGAGAAAGCAGGTCGGAACACAGAGGCAGGGGAATCAGAGGCTCCACTGCTAGTTGCTGGAGGAGTGGAAACTATATCTGGCGCAGCCAGTAAGGGGCTATAAGGATCATCTCTGTCCCTTTGGACTGCAACTTGAGCAGAACTCTCTGCAGCAATGGAAAGGGAGGGAAGGTGTACAGAAACCTCCCTGTCCAAAAGAGGGACAGCGCATCTCACCAGAAAACACCAGGCCCTGGATGTAGCGAGCAGAAACTGGGCAGTTTTGCATTGGATGGGGACGCAAATAGGTCCAGCTTTGGACGGCCCCATCTGTTGAAGAGATCTTCGACCACTGAGGGAAGAGTTCCCACTCATGTGCCTTGGACCGAGAATGGCTTCAGCTGTCAGCCAAGGTGTTTTGAATGCCTGGAACATGCACAGCTGTCAGGTCCAGGTGACACTTTATGGCCCAATACCAAACTCTCACTGCCTCCCTGCAGAGGGGCCAAGAATGCATTCCCCCCTGCTTGTTTATGTAAAAGATCACAGACATATTGTCCGTCTGGATCAAAAGAGGTCCCAGGAGCAGGTTCATCTGAAAGGACTACAGAGCATACAGGATCATCCACATGTCCAAAACACTGATGTGGAGATGCTGCTCCACTGGGGACCAGGACCCTTGAGTCTGACAGTCTGCCAGATGGGCACCCAAGCCCTGGCCTGACGCGTCCGTGATCAGGATCTGTCGAGGTGACTCTGACCTGAAGTGGATCCCCTTGGAGAGATTGGAGGGGTTCAGCCATCACGTCATAGTCTGAGGCATGGAGCTGGATACTGATACTGGAAGATCCAAATAGTCTGTATGCTGATCCCATTGGATCCAAAGGTTCCAATGGGCTACCCTCATGTGTAGGCAAGCCAGGGGAACTGTTGCAATGGCTGCCGCCATGTGTCCCAGTATTCTTAAAAAAGCTCTGGCTGGAACCTGGCAAGATGATGCAATTAGTTGAGCCTGTGCCTGAAGGTGTTCTGCCCTGTATGGGGGAAGAAAAGCTTTGCCTTGGGCGGTGTCCAAGATTGCCCCAATGTACTGGAGTCTTTAGGGAGGTTGACAGTTACCCCCAGATCCTGAAACAGAGTGAAAGTGGCCTCCATGGTTCTGAGCAACTGGTCCTTGGTGAGAACTGTCAGGAGCCAGTCATCTAGGTAAGGAAAGACATAGCGGCCTTCCCTCAAGGCCACAGGCACTACTACGAGGCATTCTGTAAAGACTCATGAGGCTGAGGACAGGCCAAATGGCAGAGAGACAGAAACTTTTAGTGGTTTCCTTGAAAGTGGAAGTGAAAGAACCTCCTGTGGGGTGGGAATACCAAAATGTGAAGATAAGCATCCTGCATGTCCACAGAACACAGCCCATCCTCCTGATGAAGTAAGGGGAGAAGGCCAGAAAGAGTGACCATGGAGTGAAACGCAAGTCTCTTGTTCTTTTTGGCACCAGTAATAAATGTGAGTAGAATCTCTTCCCTCGCTGTGCTGGTGGGATGGGTTCTATTGCCTGTTTCCTCAGGAGTGCTTGGATAAGGACGAGATGGGGCTGAAGGTAATGGGAGGAAACTAGAGGATTGTCCGGAGGAATCTCCAAAAATTCTAGGGTGTGCTCCTGTTCCACTAACTGCAGAACCCATTGATCTGAGGTTATTCTGCGCCAACCCTTTCCATAGAGAGAGAAACTACCCCCCACCGCCTCCCCCAGGGATTCGGCTGGGGTCGGGTAAGGAGTCAGGCAGAGGAGCCGTGGACAGGCAACGCAGCATGGGAGGTTCTGGGAGCTCTGGGTGCAGAACCTCCAGTGACTTGGGAAGTAGCCTTTCTCTTAAAGGCACTTGGGGACTGCTGGCCTCTGGGTTGCTGCTAGGTTGTGCAATGAAAGGAATGCTGCTGGGACGATTTAGGTTGAGAGCGGTACAATGTCTAAACCAAACGTGGAGCCTTGTCCTACTCTTGAAGGCGAGTGATTATATTTTGAGAATCCTTGCCAAACAGAACGGGGTCTCTGAAAGGGGCATCCAGAATCTTAGACTGGATGTCCGGAGCAAAACCGGAGATTCTAAGCCAGGAGTAGCAACGAAGACAAACTCCCGTAGCTGCAGCTCTGCCTGCAGAGTCTACCGAGTCATAAGAAACATAGAAGTTGACGGCAGATAAGGACCGCAAGGCCCATCCAGTCTGCCCATTTCTTTTTCTACCTTCTGCATTAAGGAGGCAGTATAGCGCAGTGGTCTAAGGCTCTGAGCTGCAAATTTGGTGACATCCAGCAGACCAGACCTGGGTTTGAATCCCACAGCTTCCACTTGCATACTTTGTGACCCTGAGCAAGTCACAACCTCCTTGTGCTCCCAGGTCGCTCCTGTAAAAAAGCTTTCAGCTTAGTGTGCTATACCTGGTTAAACTAATAAATAAAAGAAAAAATAAAAGAAAAAAATGTGCCATCGGCTTTTGCTCTGTCAATGGCCTATCTATTCATACTCATCTGTATTGCTCTCTTATGCCTATCCCATGCCTGTTTGAAGCCCTGCACTGTATTCATATCTACCACTTCCTGAGGTAGACTGTTCCATGCATTCACCACCCTTTCTGTGAAAAAGAACTTCCTCACATTCCCCTTAATCAGCCTCCCTCTAATCTCATGCTGTGTCCTCTTGTCCTGCTATTTTTCTTATACCGAAAGATGTTAGACTCTTTCACCTTGTTACTGCCCTTAAGGTGTTTGAATGTTTGATCACATCACCTCTCTCCTTCTTTGCTCTAGGGATACATATTGAGCCGCTAATCTGTCCTCATATGTTTTCTGAAGCAGTCCCTGCACCATTTTGGTTGCCCTTCTCTGGACTGCCTCAATTTGGTTAATGTCCTTGTGAAGGTGTGGCCTCCAGTACTGCACACAGTACTTCAGATGGGGCCTAACCAGTGTCTTGTAAAGAGGGATTATTACCTCCCTCTTCCGACTTGTGATACCCCTATTAATACACCCCAACATCCTCCTAGCCTTACCTACTGATTTAGTGGTCTGCTTGGATGATTTCAGGTCATCGGTGATGATGACGCCCAAGTCTCTTTCTTCCTCTGTGACTCCAGCAACTCTCTCCCAGCCTATAGGTGGCTTCAGGCTTCTTCCCATGTGCATGATCTTGCACTTTTGTTAAACCCCAGTTGCCACTCTTCCGACCTTTTTGCTAGTTTATCCAGATCTCTTCTCATTCTGCCCACCCCATCTGGATCATCTACTCTGTTGCAGATCTTGGTGTCATTTGCAAACAGACAAACCTTACCCTCCAGTCCATCTGCAATGTCACTGATGAAGATATTGAAGAGAACTGGCCCCAGGACTGATCCCTGAGGTACCCCACTTGTGACTTGCATCTCTTCTGACTGTATACCATTTACCACCACTCTCTGTTTTCTGCCCGTCAACCAGTTTGCTACCCAGTTGACCAACTTCTGACCAACCCCGAGCCTACCCATCTTATTAATCAATCTTCTGTGTGGAACAGTATCAAAAGCTTTGCTGAAGTCAAGGTAGGCGACATCAACTGCTCCCTCTTGGTCCACCAGAAAGGTTCAGAGAACGTGAGTCCCCACATCCAAGCCCGACTTCAGAAGGTGCAACAGTTCAGCCTTTTAGGAAGATCAGGCTGTGCCTGTGCCACCTTGAAAGCTTTCTCCCACAGGGCATTCTATATTAAACCATGTGGGCTAGGAAGTTTAGGGAATAGATAGTGCAAGTGGCTGAGGAACAGACCTCCTTTTCCAAAATGGTCAGTCTGCCTGGAGTCCTTGTCAGGATGCTGAGTGCTAAGGTGCCGGGCCACTTAGAGCAGTCATGGGCTGCGTTAATAGCAACCAAATCAGCCTCTGGGTGCTCCCCATAAAAGGGTTCATCCCTTGGGGCATTATACAGGTGCTCTACCTTCTTAGACACCGCTGGTGTAGTAGATGGGTGCTTCCAAGGGGAGGAATGACTAAGGGCAATGACTCCTTTTACGGAGGAAAATGGCTAGCCGACATCGCTCAGGATCCACTTCCTCCGTGTCCCAACCCATGAGGGCCTGGATGTGCCTAATCACATCCATAAAAGTCAGGTCATCTGGAGGAGTTCACGGGATGTCCTTGGACTCCTCTGGTTCTGACAGCAGGTCAGAGTCTCCTGAATCATCATAAGAAGAGGAGGAAGAATATCCCCGACTCGCCGAAGTCCAGAGAAGGAGAGGGTGACCGACAATGCCTTCGTCAGTGGGTTCTTCGACGACCGACGCCAGCTCCATCTGGCTGTGGAGTAGGCTCCTTAGAAGGTGGCATTGGGGTCTTCCTAGGGGGAACCTGCTCCTTTGTTGGATTGGGAGGAGGGTCCCTAGCAGTCAGAGTTGGGGGCTCCTTTGGGCCCTCCTTATCCTTAAAGTATGCTCACCAGGCTGGAAAAAGGTTGTTAAGGTCTGTGGGAAGGTTCTGAGGCAGAAGCGGGGGAGCCGGCATCTGGGGGGTAGGCTGAGACGGCCCTGGTGTCAGCTCCTTAGGTTGCGGTAACCCTGGTGTCGGTTCCACTGGTGTTGGGCTAGTGGGCATCGGCCCTGGGGTAAGGAAACATCCGGCATTGGTCTGTCCCGCGAGCATCTGTTGTGGGGCGACCGGGCCAGCCGGCGACTGTGGAGGGTTAGGGGGTGACAGCTGAGGCATCGCTAGAGTTGACGTCAGGGTGGCTGGTGTCAACAGGACAGGTGTGTGCTGATGCTGGTCTGGTGATGCAGCCAGCGCCAACCTAGAAGGGGAAGCCTGTCTCGGGGAGCTAGCTCCCAAGCGGGGTAGAGGCGTCACTTTCGCAGAGGAGATGAGCGCATGCCCCTGGCATTGTGTGAAAGCATCAGTCCCTGACATCGGAACTGACTTAGCAGATGCCTTGACTGGGAGGGTGAGAAGCAATGACCTGCTGCCCGAGGAGGATCCAGCCAAGCCACCTGACTGAGGACCAACCTGCTGAATTGGCCTGAGCTTCAGGGGCTGAGAGGCTGGAGACAAAGTTCCAAGCCCCAAAGACCCATCACCCGATACAGTAAGGAGAGCGGATGGTTTGACCCCTGGGAGCCCAGAGGGAGAGAGGGCTACCAGAGTGGAAGGGGCTGACCTCCTGCTGGAGGAAGACCCGTGTTTGATACCCAACTTCCGCAGGGACCTGGAGCAGGAAGCTGACCAGGGTTTGTCCCTATGCTTCTCCTGGTGTTTGTACTTTCCCGAAGAGTTCTCCTTGGCTGACGAAGATGTGGAGGCCCTAAAGGCCGGGGAAGAGGAGGTACTTTTGTGGGGCTCCTTCTCCATTGCTGATAGTTTTTGCCGCAGCAGGAAAGCGTTCAGGGTCTTCTGGCGGCAGAGCCAGATGCGCTGGTTAAAATCCTGGTAGTGCTGGCAAACCTCAGTGTCGTGATCTGGGTCTAGACGAAGCAGACACAATGAATGGCCGTCCTTGTGGGGAAGCTGTTTACAACAGGCACACTTCATTCACCGCTGGCCACTGAAGAGGATGGAGAAGAAGACATGCACAGATTACTGTAATTTTTTATGAAAAAGGGAAAATAACAAAGCGTGGGTAACGCGAAGAAAATGGTGGTAGACTAAAGCAGAAAGCATCCGTGAAGGTCCGACTAGCGTGATCAACAGCAGGAAAAGAACTGAGGCCGGGCTGTGGGACTGCCCCTTTTATACCATAGGCAGACGTCGGGGGCGGTCCCCACTGTATATTGCTAGCTAGAAGTTTTCCGTGGGGTCCTGGAACCTGATGGCTTCAGCCCTAATGGTGTTACCTGCTGCAGGAGCCCCCTTGAAGTAAGATCAACATTTATGGGCTGAGTGGTGGAACTCCGCTGTCATTACCTCCAGATGACAGCTCCTCCTCAACTTTCCAGACCAAAAAGGACTGGTAGAGTAGCCTCAAGCAGGGCAGGAGGGAGGCCAGACACAGCCTTTCCCCAGATTGTTATGTGAAGCATTTGGTTACAGGTTCTACACAGTCTAGGGGTGTGTGTGTGTGTGTGTGTGTGTGTGTGTGTGTGTGTCTGTGTACCAGAAAGACAGACTACAATTTCTTTCTTTTAGTGGGCTGTAATTATCCATTTCAACCCAAGCACTAGTGGCGCCACAGGTGAGAGAAAGGGCTCCTCTTGTAGGAGATTAATTGGGAAAGAAGGGGAGATAAACAGAACACTGATTTTAAAAGGGTAAGCATGCAGCAGTGCCTTATAAATATTTTTCCAACATTTGTTCCAGTGCCATCATGGCTATTTAAACTGCGCATGTGCCAAATAAGTCACAAAGAAGGGCTGGTTTATGCAAGCAATAACACACGGCAGGGTGTGCAGTCCTTGTGCCTTTAGTCCTACAAGAAATGCACTTTCCAGAATGCCCATATAACCTGGAATGTGTCATTATTAGGGTTATGAAATGGTGTCTATGATTTAAATAATTAGATACTTGGAAAATACCATGTGACCTGTGTACAGTAGTTGTGGATAATCTCCTATCTCATCAGCTACTCAGTTTTCTCCAATTATCCAGGTCTTTTTCTAATGTTATTTTTTTAATGGGTTGCAAAATCTCCTGGCTCCTGACTGATTGAGACCTATCAAGACCTGTGTGACTATATCCCAGTGAAGAGCAACATTAGAATGAAACTTCTACATATTACCAGAGCAAAAAACTCCCTCAGAAAATGCACTTGCCATGGACACTATGGCCGCTACTTGTCCATCAAGCAACCATCCAAAAGACAGTTATTTAAATAAACTTTGCTTTTAAAAATACTTTCCCCTACCTCCAGCTACTACCATAGCTGCTTTAAACTCAACTACATTGCCCCAGTGACTAAATATAAATATATTGAATTCTCCGCGTGCGAGACTCTCTGTTTCTCCTTCATTTTAAGTATGCATGTCATCTATCAACTATAAGAATACGTATTTATATAGAGCCAACTGGCTTTTTAAAAGCACCCCCCACATCTGTTTACCTCCCCACTTTCTACTGCTGTCTCAATACTGCAGAATAAGTATTTTAAGTCCCGTTCCGTTTTTAACATGCCTGCCTCCCAACCCCCGATAAAAGACTGTATTTACGTATAGCCAACTGTCATTTTAAAATGAAATCATCACCACTACCCAGTTGCCCACCCCCCACTTCCAGTACTGCTGCTTAATTATTGAGCAGTAAAGCTCAACACAGGGGCTCAAACTCGTACCTTATTTGAATAACTAGCATGCCAAATCAGACCATGCACACGAGCTTGACAACGCTAACACACGCTGTGAGGTGTGAATTATACGGCATCTGTATTTAATTTCCCTAATGCTGTTTATCCCCTTATATAGCAACAACCCCAAATAATAAATATATGAATTTGAATTAAACTCATTACTATTTACCATGTTGCATACGCAGTAAAATAAAAACCCACAATGCTCTTTGACCCGTTGGTTATGTAAGCGATAAGCCACAAAAGGGTGTAAAGAATTTAATGCATGGCCTGGGGAAGAGAAGCACAAGGCTGAAGGTCGAGTGTCCTCATGCCACTGAGAAGTGCATTCAAATCATTTAATGCATAGCCTGGAGTGGCTTATTGCACTTATAAAATGGCTCACTGCTCTTCTGTATTATACGTAAGGTGCAACATTTTTAATATGATTTTGTACATAACTCTTGTTTAAAGACATTTTTAATACTAAAATGCATACATCACATAATGGCAAACAAACAAAAAAGTCACTCCACGCAAGCTGCTCATGCCAGTTTACAGCTACAAACAAGAACAATAAACCAGGCACCTAGCATCAAGAGTTGCTGAATAGCACTGAGCTTTATTAAAGTGCTAAATACATACAGTGCAAATTTAAAGCGCAGAAATAGCACGAATAACAGCCATGCCTTCTAAACAGTGGCAGTACACAAAAAGAACCGTCGGCAACCCGACTGGTTTCTCTTGAAACTTTCTCAAGGGTCCCAGATGCTGGGGGTGAAACCCATGTAAGTGCAAAATTTAAAGGTGCAGTGCATAGAAATTACAGTAGTTTCAGAAGACAAACTTACTAAAGGGGTAACCATTAACTTAGGCAGCAATGCAATCGGTACCGTTTGAACTTCTATACAGAAATCCAGTAGGTTAAAAAATAAACATTTTATTTTTAGCCATTAGGTGAACTAATTTCCAGAGAGTCCTGTACTGAGTTCCACTAGTCAAAGCTAGTGACATATACCGCCCCACAACTGTGAAGACTCGCCAGTCAGATATCTGGCTGTCTAGCCTTGATAATATCTGGAAAAAAGAAAGAGAGAGAGATACACATACACATACACACACACACATTTATATAAACAAATGAAGTCACAGTATGTTCATTAAGATTTTCTAATATTTTCTAATAAGTGGCATCAGATCTAATCTCTCTTCAAGCCCCGGTGGGTAGTGATCTCCCAACTGTACCATCACACACAGCCTCAGGTTTGAAGAATCAGAGTTTTATCTAGATCCCCACACCATTTCCCTGAGTTTACCTTTTCCAGCCCACAGAATTTAAATCAGTGGTTCTCGGGGTCTGATTTGAAATTAACATGCAGCGACAGGGCATTGTTTTCATCTTTCCTTTGAACTGCCTTAATGTGCTCTCCTACCCAGATTTTAAAATTACAAATAGTGCGACTGGCTCCATGGCGCCAAGCGATGGGTGTCTGCTCAGCACACTGGCAACCTGGGTTCACGCCCTAAGCTGGGATGTCAAGATCAGAGTCTGGCAGGGAGGGAGTTATAAGCATCCTATGGATGCTTCCCTCCCGGAAGAGGGAAGGTCCTGAACCACTTCTTAGGTGGCTCCTGGTGATGGCTTGTGGCTAGTGTTCATGGCGGCATGAGCCTCCACACATCGCTGAATGCCCCCCCACAGGACGCCATCACCGCTGGATCACTTTATGGGGAGTTGGGGTGGGAAGGGAAGAAACGCAGGAAAAACATAGCTGCTCAGCCAACTGGATGACGGCGGCCAGTCCGCACTTGCCATGAAGCCTGGATGTGTCCATGCTGATCCCATGGCATGTGTCCGATGTAGAAGGAAGCCCTCGGGCAAGTCTCCTCTCTCAGTCCCCCTGCCTCGGGAGGGGCACCCCAATGAAAGGATACATCAGGTCGCCGGTGGGATGGCGACCGGGACTGGCTGCAAGGCCCTAGGATGCCTGAAGGAGTGGTTGGCCGGGGGCTTGGGAAGCATAAAAAAGTAACACACACACACACACAAAAAGAAAATAATTATAGATAGTTTTGCCCACATAAAAAGCCCCAAAAACACAATGGGCAAGGTAGACAACATGATGAGACTCATAGTTAATGCAATGTCTGATTTCAGTTGTTTTCTTAGCATTGACACTGGTGAAATGGCTAGTCTTTCCATAACAGGGCAGTATTTACGGTGGCCACATGTGAAGCTGCCATTTGACAAACTTGGTAGCCATGTATGCGGTGTCTCATTGCTAGGCTGAAAGCTTTGTGTCAAAATGTCAGCCAGACTAGGGGCACATTTCTAGGTCATCCTCAGAGGATTCGGGCAATAACTGTGTAGGACAGGGTCCGAGTGGATGATGCCCCAATTTTCAATCACTATATTCCTTCCAATTGACAGATGACTGTCTGCCATAGATAGTGACCAAACTCATCAGTTGTGCATCACTGCACCTCTTCTCCTTGGCCATCAACAAACTCTCACAGGTAGTGAAGTCCACCTGTGCCTCAGCCTTATCCAAGATGTCTGATCTGTACCCCCTTTGCTACACAACCAATGGGTCTGGTCACTACCTACAGCAGACTGTCATCTACCATTAGAAAAATTTTGACTAAAAATTGGGACATCATCCGCTCGGACCCTGTCCTACGCAATTATTGCCTAATCCTCAGAGGGACCTACAAATGTGCCCCTAATCTGGCTGACATTTAGACACGGCCTTCAGCCTAGCAATGAGACACCGCATACATGGCTACCAAGTTTGTCAAATGGCAGCTTCACATGTGGCCAGCGTGACTACTGCCCTGTTATGGAAGAGACTAGCAATTTCACCGTGTCAATGCTAGGAAAACATTTGAAATCAGACATTTCATTAACTGTGACTCTCATCATATTGTCTGCCTGGTCCATTGTGTTCATGGGGCTTTTTATGTGGACAAAACTATCTAATTTTAAAATCCGGGTACGAGAGCACATTAAGGTAATTCAAAGGAAAGATGAAAACAATGCCCTGTCCCTGCATGTTAATTCCCAACCAGACCCCGAGAACCACTGATTTAAATTCTGTGGGCTGGAAAAGGTACAGTTAGGGAAATGGGGTGGAGACCTAGATAAACTCTTACTCTCAATCCTGAGGCTATGTGGATGGTACATCTGGGAGGTCACTCCCTACCAAGGCTTAACGAGAGAGTAGATTTGATGCCTCTTATTGGAAAACCTTAATGAATATACTATGAGGTTATTTGTTTATGTAAATTAATGCATATATCTCCCTTTCATTTATTCCAGATGACTGCCTTTCTGGGTCAATTAAGCTTTCTAGACTAGACAGCTAGATATCCGACTAGAAAGCCATGATGGGCATGGGGCAGTATGTCACTAGCCTTGAATGGTGGAACTCAGTACAGGACTCTCTGGAAAATAGTTCACCTATTAGCTAACAATAAAATGCTTATTTTTTTTTACTTACTGGATTACTGTGTAGAAGTTCATCCAGTGCACTGAATGTACTGCTGCCTAAGTGAGTGCCTACCCCATTAGAGAGTATATCTTTTTAAACTACTATAATTTTTATGCACTGCACCTTTAAATTTTGCACTTAAATAGGTTTCACCCCCAGCACCTGGGATCCTTGAGAAAGCTTCAAGAGAAACAGGATGGGATGCCGGCGGTTCTCTTTGTATACCACTGCTGTTTAGAAGGCATGGCTGTTATTCATGCTATTTATGCTGTTTCTGCACTTTAAATTTGCACTGTATGTATTTAGCACTTTAATAAAGCTCAGTGCTATTCAGCAACTCTTGATGTTCGGTGCTGGGTTTTTGTTCTTGTTTATACATCACATAATCCCTGATTTTATAGGTACTGAGGCTTTCTTGCCTTGGTAATGAGATCTGGCACCTGACCGTGCATGATAGGAATTTAATACATGGTCAGGTGATGTCTCCTGGCCAATTAAGTTTTTAGATTTTTTTCTTGTCATTTTATAAATGCTTCCACTGTATATGTCTTTACACCAAAAATCCATTACTACACAAATACTACTGCCAGAGCTGCTACTTCTTACCTGGTTGTGTACAGTGTTAAGGTGGTTGTTGAATGTCATGGTTAGATTGGTTGACGTGCTTGGAGCCACATGGGTGATGAATGGTGTCTTACTTTGGTTCACTGTGTCGTACATGTTAACCCTACGCTTACAAATCTCCATATTATGGAAGCAGGACTTGACGCTGGTGGAAGAGAAGAAAGACACCATTTAACCTTATACTGTGAAAAAAGGAAACAAATCAGAGTTATGAGACTTGGTGCTACTATAGACAACACACTAATCTTTTCCAGTCTCTGTGACTGACTTCTATTTCTACTCCAGCTCTGAAAAAGCTTTTTTTTTTTTTACTCCCCTCTCCTCGCAGCTCTCCCCTCTTCAGGAGACACCTACGGCCTTTTCAGCCCTCGCTCACCTACCTGGTGACCGGTGCAGTCCGTCCCTCATGGAGCCGTGGTTATACCCCCCAGGCAGGTATGGGGTGAGGGCCCTTACACCCCGATGTCTCTATATTTCATCAAGACGCTGTCTCCAGGCCGGTAGGGGCATTGAAGGTCGGGGCCTGGTGCTCCGTCTACTGGAGGCTGCGCATTTTCCCTATGTTCTCTCGGCGTGCCATGTCCCCGGACGTCAAGGCGCTGAAGCGCCCGGCGTCTGGCAACTTCGCCCTCTGTTGGCTTATCGAGCTGCTGTACCTCGGTCTCCACCCAGGGTTGAGCAAGAGCCAAGCTCTAGTTCCCCCTCCCGGAGAGGATGAGCAGTCCCTAGGATGCTCAAGTCCTCTCCCCGGCCCGACCCTCAGCTCCTGGGCTAGTTCCCGAACCTGGGTGGCTGGGCGTGCATAGCTGAAATCCACCGTTGTGCCGGCAGGCCGGCCCAGCTTCTGAAAAGCTTTTGATGTAACAGCAGGCGTTCAACGCCCAGTTTCTGATGATGAAAAAGAGAACGCATCAATCAGATGTCAATTTCAAAGAGCCTAGTGGGTCAGCTCTACATGGCAATATAACTGAGATACTGCAGTATAAACCACAGATCTCTCACCACCTTCACAACCAGAGTTCTCTGATTGTGGCTGAAGAGTTCTCAAGCTTCAGTGAGTTGGCTGGGAGGAGCAATCATCTAAATCCCTCCTGTGGGATGAGCCAACTGGTGGAAAGGTTGGGTCCACAGCAGCATCTTTATCATGGGATGACAACTCTGGTTCTTGTTGACACGCCCATCAGAGCAGCAGTAGCACTACTGCTCTAGATGCTGGTGTCTGGGTTTGAGAATAAGCCTGGGTCCTTGGGGGCTGACTGGGGGAGGAGGACTGAGCATCCCAATGGACGCTCTCCTCCTAAAGGGAGGGAGAGTTTCTGTCTTCGCTGCTCTACTGCCACCTGGGAGCACAGGTGGCAGAGGTAAACTAGTTCATGGAGGAGATACACACCAGGAGCCAAAGCGACAGGCATGTAACGTGTGCATGCACCTGGACTCTCCTAGTGTGTCTGCATCTTGGGAGAGAGAACCTAGATAATGTCCGCAGTTGAGCTGGAAGACTCTGCCGGTCCACCTGCAGACCTTGCACCACAGACTGTGGCGCTGCTCCAGACAAGCAATGGCTGGAGTTACCTCGAGGGGTCTGTAGCCCCACTGGACCCTGACGGCAGAGCCCTGCCATGTGGGGAAGCCACAGGGGTGTAGAATGGAGTGGGCAAGTCCCAGAGAAAGTGAGTGACCAGGCTGGGGTTGGAGATGGGGATGAATGCAGCAGCCTGACAGAATGGGGCATATAAAGTTAGAATAAAAAAAAAAAAACTCTGGTTCTTGTGGCTCAAGCTCTAATTTGGCACGACTTTAGCTAGAGTTTGTACCGCTCACTGTCCCTGGTTTTCTAGGATGTCCCTGATTTTTGTTTCAAACTTCTTCCTCTTGCCCTCCATAGCTTAGCATTTTTTCATGCTACAGTAAGGATTGTTACACACACATTCTAATCTACCCTTTATCCCAAGTTGGGTGCACTTTATCACATCATGGATGTCTCTCCCCAGTAGAGGACAAACAGTAGAACAGATGTTTCTGCCCTCCCTTGACTATGTGGATGCTGCTTATGGATCCTCATGCCATCACCTGGCCACCAGAATATCTGGATTTGTGCACCGGGGGTGGGTGGCGGACTGCTGACCCTCCCCCTCTTGGCACCACTGGGAGGGGGGATTTTATGGAGGGACTGCTCCAGTGGTGTGAGGGGAGGCAGACATCAGTCGGGGAAGGGGAGACAGGAACATGGCTAATGCCCGCCCGCAAGGACCCAGGGAGAAAAAGCAGAGACTGTGTAAAATATCGGACCACTGCTATTTGCATTGCGCAAAGCTACATAGAATACAGCGTAATTTCATTGTGTGCTTGCTGCGCTTTACTGGAGCTGTGCTAGACTACTTTCATTGCGTGCTTTCTGTTGATTTAAGTTTGGTCAGTTTATTTGAGTTGGGTGGATCACCCCCTTGTTTTTTTTAACACAGGGGGTGTGGAGGGAAAGCCCCAGCTTAAATAAAACAATAAAAATAATTCACGGTATGCCATGGCATACAGCATGCCATAAGTAAGGTTTTTTGTCCAGTTTATTTGAGTTGGGGGCTCTGCTTTTACTGTTTTAACACGGGCGTTGTTGGTGCGTGAAAAGCCCTAATACTAAATAAACTAATAAAAAATAACCGGCAGGCCAATGTGGCATAGAGCATGCCATAAGTGGGCAAGTAGCGTACCTTGAGCGCCACGCTAACAGCGGAGGTCTGATAGTCTACACAATCACCGAAAAAGCTTTATAGAATTTAAAAAAAAAAAACAAGATTCTCCCAGAGATGCATATTTCAGATTCCCAGCTGCAGAAATAACACTTGCCAAGCTGCTATCGGCTACCCTCCTGATATTAGGAGTGTTTCATACTATGTTTGAGGAGCTAAGTAAGGCCAGAAAGCCCATATGCGCTCCTAGCCTACTTGCAATATGTTAACGAGTTATTTTTTAGGATGTAATTATCTCTTTTTTTTTTTTTTTTTAATTGCTCTTTATTATTGCTGTTAATTATTTCTCCGGGTAGATTATTCCATGGATTAGCAATACGTTGAGTGAAGAATGCTCTTCGTTTCTCAGTCTGGAACTTATGAGGCATTAACTACTGCTTGTGACCTCTAGTACCCTTATTCTGTTTTTTTCCTTCTTAGGTTCAATTCTTCAAACAGATGGCTATCTTTACATATAGTGTAACATAGAACTGCAGAAAGTATCTAAAGTATTAAACAGAAACAGTGTTTGCACTTCACCCCCTCCTGCTGTTTAGCTGGTTGCACTCACCTATATCATCAAGACCTCTAAAGCATTTTTCTCACCATGCTTTGTAAGGCACTCTGAATTGGGTGTCATAACAAACATATATACCGCATGTGCAAAATGCATATTGTACACCATTGTGAATGGTTTATACAGTACAGTATATGGTTTGACATTACTGCGTATGGAAATCAGCCAGTTGAGAAACCTTGTTGTGCACGGTCTAAAAGTTGTTCTGCACATTCTAAAAATGTTGTGCATGTTCTATCATTAACGCAGCTGTGTTCTCCCAGCCTCACTCCTGCTGCTTTCTGTTTTTCCGCTCAGTCACACAACACTGTTCCTCCCTTGTGCACACTCCCGCAGCCTCAGTTTTCACTTTCACACCAGCGTTCGGCTAAAATTACACAAAGGTTCCAAACTCAAAAAATGCCTGAAACCATATCCTATAACAAATAAAATATGAGCAATTATTCAAAGCTCACCCTGTGCTTCCATCTCGGGTGCGATAACAGCATGGACCTCTCAAGCTTCGCTCTTCAGGTCCATATGCTGCTATCTCAAGCCCTCAATGGAAACAGACTCATTGTGTATGGTCGCCCATACGTTATTTCTTATATTGTATCTCCTAATGCCCTTCCTGCAGGACATCTGTAAACAAAATCCCTGCTTTATCTTTTTTTTTTGGTCTGATGAGGGAAGGGGGTGAGTGACCGCTAAGGCACTTGCAACATATCGTAGTTAGGGTCGGACAGACTGGATGAGTGGAGAGGCCTTTTTCCAATGTATAGTAATTGTCTCTCTTTTTCCTGGAGAAATAATTTAAATAAATCAATTAATAAAATGGGTTCCTGATTGGCTAAGTA
The DNA here is from genome assembly GCA_016271365.2 of Neoceratodus forsteri. Classification (NCBI taxonomy): domain Eukaryota; kingdom Metazoa; phylum Chordata; order Ceratodontiformes; family Ceratodontidae; genus Neoceratodus; species Neoceratodus forsteri. The sequence continues at coordinate 1,410,011,741 of CM028131.1, read as the reverse complement.
TGGTCTGAGACCAATACGGTGATCCCCCACAAGCACAGGTTGGAAAAAATTCAGGCTGTGGGTTTGGAATTTGTACAAATCAAATGCAGAACTCATGAGACACTTCTTTAATCCCTGATTGACATTGCAAACCTGGCTGCCACCTACACTCGCCGAAAACTTTAAACAAAGCCCTAAAAAGGTAAAACTTCCTTAAATCAAAAGTTAAAAAAAAATAATTGATTGTACTTTCCTATCAGGATCCCTCCTTATACACGTAAACAAATAAAAAAAAGGAATACACAGAATGTGTCAGCAGATAAGGACTGCCTGGCCCATCTAGTCTGCTCATTTTTCCTACCTTTACTTACACTGTAGACTGTAGCTGATTTACAGTTTTCCCACCCTTCCCTGTTTCTAGTATTCCCATCTGTCTGTCCTACGCATTTGTGAATTCCTCCACCATTTTTGCCCCCACTACCCCTGCAGGGAGGCTATTCCATGCATCCACCACCCTTTCTTAAACGAAGTACTTCCTCACATTGCCCCTGACTCTGCCTCCTTCCAACTTTAAGTCATGTCCCCTAGTTCTGGTGCATCCTCTTTTCTGAAAGATGCTACCCCTCTGTACCTTATTTATCCCTTCAAGGTATGTGAACATCTCTATCATGTCCCCCCTGTCTCCTCATTTCCGGAGAATACATATTAAGGTCTCTCAGATTCTCCTCATATGACTTCTGGTGCAGTCCCTGTACCATTTTAGTAGCCCTTATCTGTACTGCTTCCACCCTGTCTATGTCTTTCCTGAGCGGAGGCCTCCAAAACTGGGCACTGTACTCCAGATGAGGGCTCCCCAATGATCTGCACTGTGGCATCACCACTTCCCTTTTTTTGCTGGTGATGCCTCTCCCAATGCATCCTAACATCCAACTGGCCTTTCTTACCGCCTTTTCACACTGTCTGGCCACCTTCAGATCCTCAGATATAGTCACTCCTAGATCCCGCTCCTGTTTGGTAACTGACAGTCCCCAACTCCCCCCCCCCACACTGAATATTCCTCCCTCGGGTTTCTGTGCCCTAAGTGCATAATTTTGCACTTTTTTGCATTGAATCTCAGCTGCCATGTATTTGACCATTCTTCCAGCTTTCCCAGGTCCCTTCTCACTGCAGCCCTCCCCCCCATGTGTCGACCCTATTGCAGATCTTTGTGTCATCTGCAAAGAGGCATACCTTACCCTCCAGCCCCTCTGCAGTGTTGCTTATGAAAACATTAAAGGGGAGTAGGCCTAGCACCAATCCCTGAGGCACCCCGCTGGTCACCTCCCTCTCTGCAGACTGAACTCCGTTCACTACCACCCTTTGTGTCCTACCGCCCAACCAATTTCTAACCCAGTTTGCCATTCCTGATCCAACTCCCAGGCTGTTCAATTTGTTTATTAGTCTTTTATGTGGGACGGTATCGAAGGCTTTATTAAAATCCAGGTAAGCCACATCTACCGCCTCTCCTTGATCTATCTGCCCCCCAACCCAGTCAAAGAACTCAATTAGGTTGCTGTCTCGGATCCTGCTGCCTATCGGAGTCAAGGTATGTTACAATTGTTTCCTTGAATAATGATTCCACCAACTTCCCCCCCACTGAGGTTAGGCTGACAGGCCTATAGTCACCAGTCTCCTCCCTACTCCCACTCTTACTGTTCACTACATACTGTATACTAAGTACTATTCATAGTTTTTTTGTATCATATGTTTATTGAGATTTTTCAAATATAGAACACATACACACACACACAGATAATGAAGAAAACAAGCATCACGTACAGTATCAAATCCTTGGGACATAATTCATAGTTTTAATTGTTGGTATTTCTTTGGTGACCATGAAAAATACTACTTTGATCATTATCTGTTTTTCAGAGAAATCTCTGCTGCTTAGCCCGTCACAGATAAAACTGAGTTGGCAGTATAGCCTAGAGGTTTGAGTAACGAGCTGTGAATGAGCTTGGTACTTCCAACAGACCTGGGTTTGATTCCCACAGCCTCTACCTGCATACTGAGTGACCCTGAGCAATTCACTTAATCTCCCCCGTGCTCCAGAGTCACCCCTGAAAACAGGCACTTGTGCCTAGTGGGCCTTACCTGGTTAACAAAGAATTAAACAAAACAAAAAAAATTAAAAATGGAGGCCCTAGCTCCAAATGAGGCCACTGGTTAAGTGTGTGTTGGTTGCATGGGGCACAAGTAGCATTCTGCAAATGGAATTGAACAGAATTTTGAATTCTTGTATTCCATGGCATCTATGCACTCTTATTTTATTTTGTTATCAGCTTTCTGCCCCCAAACCACTGACCCTCTCCTCCAGTTTGGTCTATACCAGCCTCACTTGCTGCTCCCCATGCTATCCTGACCAGTAGTGATGTACAGGAGGCAGGGCTGGAGACAGCCAGTAACCATCATTTTGACATCTAGAGGTTCACAGGGTTTTACAGTATCATTTAGTCCCCCCCCCAGCACCCAAGCGATGCCAGGCGACGCCCAGACAGGTCTTACGTGCTCACAGCATACACCTGCATGGAAGGCAAGCTCCCTGACCCACCACAGGGGTCGCTGTGATGGCGGAACCTGGCTCTGACCCCGACTCGGCTGGGACTTCTTCCACACATCAGTGCCTCCCCAGGCAGCTGGCTGGGTTCAGAGTCAGCTCCCAAACCTGGATCACTGGCGTAAAGCATAACGGACTACCCACTGGGCCATGGGATAGCACTGCAACTATACATTCTTGCTGAATTTTCTTAATGGAATGTTGCAGGAGCTATTTTATCTATTGTGTAAGGATACATTTTTAAACACAATAAAAACAGTTTTTAATTCCTAACTTGTCTCTTACTTGTTGTTAAATTTGGACCCATTATCAAGGCCACTGATTTACGGTGATTACAATAATGAAATTCCACTTTCATGACTTGAAATTCCAGGAACTGCACTGGTGATTGTGAGTCTAATTTCCAGATTTTACTGGGATTCGACTGTCATTCTTTTTGTATGCAAATAAATAATCAGAATAAAAGAAGACTTAACATACAGAGCATTAAATAAAGCAAACTGAAAACTGTACAGGAAGCAATTATAACAAAAATACAAGTTCAGCAGATTTACTGATCTGGTGTAACATGTCAAATTCTGTGAAATTCATCCCCCCCCCCATCTTGTGTTTATATTCCTCTCCACAGTGACCCCCTTCTGACCAATCCCCTTCCCAAGCCATTGTCACCCAGCTCCTCAGGGGATTTCCTTGGCACCATCATCCTCTGGCAGGTGCCTGGCTAACGTGCAAGGTCTGCGAGGGGTCGGCCAACATCCTGTCACCGAGGTGTTTTTCCCTCCATTTTCTTCCTCTATCCCCGAGGTCACGGTAACATGGTCATGCATGAGCATGGAGATGCACATGCACCCTGATGCCCAAATGACCCCATTCCTCTCACTCGGGCTGGCACCAGCCCACCCCCCACCCCCCGGCAGTCAAGGGCCGGGAGGGCTTACCTCCCCAGTCCAAGAGAGGAGTGCTTCCTGGCAGCCTCTCAATCCTCTCTCACCCCTCCTTCCCCCAGGCCAACCCCGGCAGCCCAAGCTTGCTCCCAAACATGGGATGCCAGCATGGGAGAGGTGAGAGACTGGGTGCTTCTGCCCTCTGGGCTGGAAATTCTTTGTTTTTTCCAGTGTGCAGGCAGTCCAAGTTCTAGAATTTTGCCAGGTTTGCCAGTAAAAACTGAAAACCCATAGCCTTGCCCATTATATAACAGCAATATAACATGCCAGAGTGTGCACTGTTGTGAGATAACAGCACTTCTTGGGTGGTTGATGGCATTCAGCAATACCTCGTGCCTCACAACATACTCGAGAGATGTCATAATCTCACAGCTATGCACATTATTTGAATGTCAAGCATTAATGTTAACAGCGAGTTCTCATTCAGAAAATGCCTTCAGACTAAAACCACAAACTGTAACAGCTTCCAGAGTCAAGATCACCATTTTTTTCAGATGGTGTCCCAGATTTTTAGTTATTTTATCCCTGATATTTAAGGCCCATCCCTGACTCTTGTATCAGAGTTTTGAGAGTTAATTCTAGGGTTAGACCGATCAAGTGACAAGGCGGTGGGGGTGGGGTACTCACACTCTGCAATATCATTGAATAAAAACACAGCACCATTCATCGTCCCCTTCCAAAGTACAATCACATAGAAATCACAGACGACTCTAAAAGAATTGAATCTGCCATACTGTGTGCTGTGTGGAAAATCAAGTAGGTGTGTCATGGTCACAAAGGGGTGGTTCAGCGTTTCAATCGGTGTTATCCTCTTATCCGCATCTATGGTCAACATCTTCTTTAACAGATCAATAAACTCCCGTCGGTCTGCCTTTTCCACCAACATATCACTTCCCTCCAGCTCTGTTGTCATATTCACCTGGTGGGGGAAGAAGGGAAACCAAAAATAACATTACATTGCTCCAAAAATAAACCACAATCGCATTCTTAGCCAATCACATTTTGTTCATTTCTGCACATTCCAGGTCCTCTTATAACCACAGGAGAGCGACTCGCGCTAATAGTTCTAAAATCCTGAATTTTGATTTTCGGTTGGCATAGTCCACGCCCCCAAAAAAGGGTTTCTCAAATGTTCTACAATTTACAAATTTATTGATTGATGCTCCATTTCTCTATAACCCCAAATCTTCAGCATGATTTAGAAGGTATTTATAAGTGCAATCCCTGTTACTCTTATGGATGTAAGAGTTTGTGTGTCAGAACTGCTCAGCTTTGCTTCTTAAATATGGCCCATGTGACCCTTGGCATTTACGTATGTCTGTGCAGCCTTTACTAACTCTGAAAGGGCTTCCTCCACAACAAATTCACCAGTGCAACTGGGTTGTGCTGGATAAAATATAACATTTAGTTCTACAATTATAGTTATACCCCCTAAGTGTAACGAAAGTGTAAAAGTGGCTGCTCCTACTGCAAGTGTGAGGGAGTTACCGTTGTACTTGTATCAGCTGTGATTAATAATGTCTAAAAGCAAATATTAACTAAAAAAAAAAAAAAAGGTTTTCTTAGGCAAAACATCTGGGCCCCGATTAACAAAAACTCACAACGGTAATGCAAAATTTTAACTTTGCAGTTGCCCTGGTGTTTATTTATTTATTTATTTAGAGTATTAGAATTACAATCCTTTGAGTCAGAGACTCATTTTCAAAGGCTCCACGTCAGTAGACAATACATAGATAGTACATGTTTAGAGTAAAGAAACATAAGTACAAAATAAGATAATACAGGGTAAGGGTGGCATAATGCAAACACAGGAAGCAATGAAAATTAGCCCATTGGGCATACAAGGCACTAGGTGGCCATTTGCATGCCATTATGGGCCAATTTGCATAGGCTGTGGCGAGAATGTCATGCCCCCCCCCCCACTGCCTATTGCCATCCTGAGAAATAAATAAATGAGCAGTCCATGGTGCTCTAATGGTCCCTCCCCTTCCCTGATCGTGGATCACTGTCCCGTTAATAATAAAAAAGTAGGTCCCTGGTGGTCTAGTGGTCATTCCCCTTCCCCAATCACTGTCCCGTTGGTTATAAAACATATTTTCCTGGTGGTCTAGTTGTGCCTCCCCTTCCCCAATCATCGTCCCCATGACAAAATTAAAAACATCTCCCTGGTGGCAAGTGGTCCATCCCCCCCATCCCCGATCCGCTGGTTGTATGATGATTAACTGTCCCTGGTGGTCTAGTGGACCCCTCACCCCAGCAGACAGTGCTCCACCACCCTGCTCTTCCCCACCCCGAAATTGAGCCAGCAAGCAGCACAGCCCTCCTCTCTCTACCACGGCCGGCCACCGACTGAGCTGTCATGGAGCGTGTACTGTATACAGTACGCACTCCATGACAGCTCAGTCGTCGGCTGGCTGTGGTGGAGAGAGGAGGACTGTGCTGATTGCCAGGCTCGATTTTGGGATGGGGGAGCAGGGTGGTGGGGTACTACCTGCTAAGGTGGGAGTCCACTTGACCATCAGGAATGGTTCTCATACAACCAGCAGATCAGGGATTGAAGGGGGGGACCACTAGCCACCAGGGAAATGTTTTTAATTTTATCATGGGGACGGACCACTAAAGCACCAGGAAAATATGTTTTATAATCAACGGGACCATGATCGGTGATTGGGGAAAGGGAAGGACCACTAGGCCACCAGGGCTATATTTTTTTTTATCATCAACAGGACAGCAATCAGAGAAGGGAAGGGACTACTAGACCACCAGGAAAATATGTTTTATAATCAAGGGGACAGTAATCACCAATTGGGGAAGGGGAAGGACCACTAAATCACCAGGAAAATATGTTTTATAATTAATGGGGTGGCAATCAGCGGAAGGGGAAGGACCACTAGACTACCAGGGACACATTTTTTATTATCAACGAGCCAACAATCGACGATGGGGGGGGGGGTACCGCAGTACCTCCGCCAACCACTAGGGTTGTGAGGGATTAAAGCAAGGTCTCGATCGGCAGTATTTGCTCCACGCAAGAGACCGTAAAAGGTCCTTGCATGGGGCAAATGCTTTGTAAAAAGGACAGCACCGATATGCAGGTCCCTTCCCCCTCATTTACACTGCAGCCCCCTGAACACTTTGCCCCATCTCAGCGCAAAACCCTGCTTGCACCACACAAACCAGGTGTGCACCGGGTCAAAGTTTTGTGAATCTGGCCACTGCTGTCTTTTTCTGCCTTAAAGAGCAGTTGACACCCCAGGAATGACTGAAAAAACATAACATCATTCAGCTTGTATATCACATTTTTTGTGTACTGTTATTTGCCCTCCACCTATTCTTTCTCACTGACATTTGTATGAAAACAGGATCTTTGTCCCTTGGAGTTGATCTGTTTCCCCATCCAAAATCAAAATGCCCTTCTTGTGACCACATACACAGTCATTTTCACATCGACAGGTTGCAATCACACAAGCAGAGGATTACAACTCAATGTGGGTGGGGGAGGGAGGAGCTAGCCAGCAAGCTGGTAAGACGTGCTTCCTTGGAGCTCCCTAACAGATTGTTATTTAAAAAACACAGTGTTTTAATTGCTGCATAGTGCAAATCGGCCCTGGGTGTACCTCGGAACACTCTCTTTTGAGTATGGGTCCAAAAAAAGCTGATAAATCGAGTGCCTCCTCATCAAAATTGGTGGAAGATTTCCTGCTCCTGAAATCAGGTGTTGCAATGGTGCCGACTGTCTCCTCTAAAGACCCGACGATAGCTAGAATCTTTGAGATTCTCCAGAAGCTCAAAGAGAAGGTAAATCAAACAAATACTTCTCTAGCTTCTATAGACCAGCTTGTTAGAGCAAAGTAAAGAGGAGAGCTCTAAGGCATTTCGGCACGGCAGGAACAATTTGCTGTGGCCCAGGCCCGAGATTCAAAGTTTTTAATAAACAAAGTAGAGACACTCAAGAATCAAATCAGGACTACAAATATTCGGGTCGTGGGACTCCCACTATCTATCGAAGTCAAGGATTTAAGGAGAGTGCTACAGTCTATATTCATAGACTCCCTTGGACTGGCTGAGGACTGTGTTAATACTGTCCGGATCTTCCGTTTGCCGCAAAGAAGGAAAATACAGGAAGGTGTGGAAAGACTAGCTACAGTGTTGGTGACCGTGGGTTCGGTGGATGAGCGCCTAAGGGTGTTCGCTGCTGCCCGGGACAAACAGGATTTTTCCTACCAGACTTATAAACTATCCTTTTTCCAGATGTTGCTTCCCGTGCACAATCCCGGAGGAAGGAACTCCTTAAGTATCATCAGCGCTTAGCTGATTATGGGATTACTGCAATTGTGTTTTTCCCTGCAAGATTACAGCTAATGTAAAAAGGTAAACAGTATATAATGTATGGTAGAACATTGTTAATGTTAGGAAATCATCATTTCCTAAGGTTGTTATACCATCATTGTGACGTAGAAATGTTGTTAACCTATCGATGCTACGTCACATCCATAGGTTAACAACAGGGATCAGTTTGCACATGTGTGTGCCTTTTTTTTCACTTGGGAACCGACGGATGCTCGTAGCGGTAAGGGAAAGACTGAACGGCCGCGGCGGTGACTATATTTTTAAAAGTAAGGAGCCATTTTCATTTTTTCTTGGGACCATACACTATAAAAAATAAAGTATGGTCCTTCTATCGGCAACCGGTTACTGTTAACCGTCTTGAGGTTGCCATGGCGACGTAAACCTCTCGAGCTTCGCTCTCGAGGTTTACACGGTCGCCCTGGCGACCTCTAAATGGTTAACAGACCAGTTAATGATAGAGGACCATACATTATCCTCTATATCTTTACTGATGTGGATGCGGTGGACAGATTTACAGAAGGTCTGCCACCTCGGGAAGATAAGGACATTGAGGATTCCGAAGATTAGCTTGGTGTCTTCTGAGTAGACTTTTGGGTTAAAACTTGGATTGCACTATATAGTGATTTTTGCAACTACAGACTGTATATTTCTGTGGGACTTTTGTGTTAATGCCTTGCAAATTTTCCAGCTGGCTGTTAAGTATTAGATATGCCTCAACTTGGTGGATATTATCTTTTTTCTGAATATCTTCTTCTGAGCTGGACTCTAATTTCCTTTTGTTTTACCTTTCCCCTGTTGTTGGCATATGTTTATATAATGGTAATGGTCGCTATTACTTGCTACGTACAGTGTAGTATTGCATGCTAAATGGTTCTTTAGATTCTTTAAGGAATGTTGATGCTCTGATCACCCTGCTGGTTGTGTTTAAGGGGTGCATGGGTTCGATTTTCTGCACAAGTGTACGTAATGGGGTAGATAAAGCTACATTGCAATATTTGTTTTATTGTTTTTGGGGGATATATCCAAAACCTTCTCCAACTCCTTCAAGGGGGCTGATCTCCCTTTATTCTTTTATTATCTCCCAGTGAGAGTTGTGGCTATGTGTAGGTGTTGCCTATATAGACAATACTGGATGGGCAACTATGCAGAACCAGTGTGTTCTGCCACAGAGGGGTTCTGATTCCATCTGACCTCAACAGTGAAGCCTCGAGAGGTCCATGGGAATCAGAACCCGAGGTGGCAAACTAAAAGATCATAGGGCTGTGGGGGAGGGCTGGACAAGTACAGAGCCCCTGATACAGAGGACTCTTTCTCAGACGTCAGAGGGTTTAGCCCAGATAGGGATTTTCCCTAGGGCTAGGACGAGGCTTCATCCTAGACTGAGCCTCTCAGTCTCCGTCATGTATTTGGCGGCCCATAAGCTGGGATATTTCCAGCTCAACCATGGAAGTCACTTCTTTTTAGACAGGCTGGGAGATCCCTTCAGTACTCAGCTTGAGGGACTACCCATGCCCCACTTGTTAGCCCCTGGAGTTTGGATGGGGGTGTTGAAGTCGAAACGTTTTTGCTGTTTGAAGTGCCAGTTTGAATTTGCAAAGTTACAGTTACGTTTTGTTGGTGTAATTGTTCCATTTGGGTGCACGCTAGAATGCAAAGGGATACTTGGTGTACAGATGCAAATACAAGTCTGTCAGAAGATTAGATCAAGGGGATTGATCTTGGATAAGGGAAATGGCTAGTCATAATTCAAAGTTCCTAACTTACAACATTAATGGAAGCAAAATCCGATCAAGAGAAAACAAATACTGAAATATTTGACAAAACAAGGTGTGACGATTGCTTCCTACAGGACACATCTCTCACCTTCCGAGGCCCTAAAACTGAAATCCAAAGGTACCCGCAGGTTTTTCTACCTCACTGGCAGCGGCAGGAAGAGGGGGTCGCAATTGGTAGCATCCTCCTTCCTCTTGAGGTGGAGGAGGTAGTGGAAGATCCAGGGGCACGGTTTGTCCTGGTGGTGGGACGGGTTCAGGACACGTTAATCACTTTAATGAATGTTTATGCCCCTCCAGGATCCTCTGTGTCTTTTTACTCGTCACTCGCTCAGCTGGTGGCAGAGAAGACGAGGGGAACTTGATTATGGGGGACTGGAACCTTATGTTTAATAGAGCCCTAGATACTACATCTAAAATACCAAACCCAGATTATAGGAAAGCAAGGGCAGTTAAAAAGATCTTTGACCAAGTGGCTCTGGTAGATGTTTGGAGGGAGAGGTACCCAGCGGCTAAAGAGTACACGTGCTACACCCCTCATTTCAAGATAAGTTCTAGGCTGGATACCTTCTTCACCTACTCTGAAGATCTCATGCAACTTCCCTCAATGTGGGTGGGGAGCTCACCCTTGTCAGACCACAACCCCCTTTTTCTGGAGGTAGACTTATCCCTTCCACGTAGAAATACGCAATGGAGGTTAAACTGCTCCCTTCTACGAGACCAAACCCTGGTAGAAGATCTTAAGCAACACATTGTCACCACAATACAAGAGAACAATGTGGGAGGGGTCACGTCACAAATTCTCTGGGATACTTTAAAGGCCACGGTGCGTGGGAAAATAATTGCCTATGCTTCCGCTAAAAAAAGGTTGGCTGCACAGAGGCTTGGGGAGCTTACCATACAACTTAAAACCCTTGAGGATGCCCAGAAGGCTAAGTGGGAACAGTCTAGGGATCTAACCCTGAAACAAATTAGGAAAGAATTGATCCGCATGCAATAAGCGGAGACGGAAAAGTCCCTTTTCTATCTAAAGCAGAAATATTATGAAGGGGGAGTGAGGGGCTCTCGCTTACTGGCCTTTCGTCTAAGACAATATAAAGCTAAAGCCACAATTACAAAGATAATAGCACCTACTACAGGCCGTCTAGTTAACAGACAGGCCCAGATAGAAGAGGCCTTTGTCTCTTACTACACTAAACTATATACACCCCAGAATGAATCAACAAGGGAGGAGAAGATGAGGTTCTTGAGCTCTCGCACCATGCCCACTCTTTCACCAATGAAAGGCCAAACTCTGATACAACCAATAATACAGGCTGAAATTTTCAGAACCATTAAGTCTCTTAAGACAGGTAAATGCCCAGGGCCGGACGGCTTTAGCGCCGAATTTTATAAGACTTTTGGGAAAGAGGTGGTTCCCTTATGTCAGATGTTTACTCTGGGATTTGGTGAGATGGAACCGCACCACCTTCGTGGGCAATATGCGACCATATCCTTAATACCAAAGGAAAACAAAGATCTCACTAGGTGCGAGTCGTATAGACCCATTTCCCTACTCAACTCAGATTATAACATTTTCACAGCTATTATAGCAACTAGGTTGAATTCCCTATTGCCGGAGCTAGTTGATTTGGATCAGACGGGTTTTGTACGGGGACGACAGGCTCCTGACAGTGTTCGAGTGGCCTTAAATGTGATAGATGTCATACACCGTCACCGTATTCCATCTTGCTTATTGAGCTTAGATGCCACAAAGGCCTTTGATAAGGTCTCTTGGAGTTTTCTATTCTTAACTTTAGAGACTATGGCTTTTCCACAGCCCTTTATTGACAGCCTGAAGGTACTGCACGCCGGGCCCCAAGCTTATGTAAGGGTGAACAGAGGTGTCTCTTCCCGCTTACGACTTGGACGGGCACTAGACAGGGTTGCCCCTCTCCCCTCTTGTTCGCCTCTACATAGAACCATTAGCAATGGCACTACGCCAATCAGAGCTGATCCAGGGAATTAAAGTAGGGGGGTTGGACCGGAAAATCTCATTGTACGCGGATGATGTGATGCTGACTCTATCGAACCCGGAGAAATTGATACTCCAAGTGTGGTCACTGCTGGAGGAGTTTGGTAGACACGCGGGATACACGCTAAACAAAACAAAGACAGAGGCCCTTACTTTTTATTATGCACCCACAAATAAGGTTAAGGAAATGCTCCCAATAGACTGGACAGCAAGTAAGATGAAATATTTAGGTACTTACATAACCAAACACATGTCACAACTGTTTAAGGCGAACTATAGCCACCTTTTAAACCAGATAGCAAAAGACCTCGAGAAATGGACACTAATAAATCTTCCCATGTATGATAGGGTACAATCAATCTCCATGAATATTCTTCCTAGGTTCTTACATTTATTTCAGAGTCTGCCGATCCCAATAAATAAAATGCAATTCCAGAAATGGCATAGGAAGATTTCAGAATATATTTGGGGTGGTAAAAAAGCAAGAATTAACCTGCACATCATGCAGACACACGGGAAGGGGAGGACGCTCACTCCCTGACCTAGAAGACTACTACTTAGCTACACAATTGAAAAGGGCCCTACAGTGGTCAGACCCAACTTATGTGTCTAATTGGAAGCTGATGGAACAGGGAGAGGAAGATGGGCGCCTCCTCATGGAAGCTAGGGTCATGCTCCCCCCGGGATCTATAATAGATCCCCCTCCTCTACAGATGGCTGTTAAAAATACTCTGACAGCTGTTAGAAGGATCTGGCAGAAATATGGAATCAGAAAGTCCCTCTGGCCTCTGTGCAGGATCCCATGGACCCCAAACTTTATGCCAGTGCGCCTGGACCACACTTTTAAGGCATGGGGTAGGCAGGGTCTGATCAGCTTTGGACAATTCATGCAGGGAAACGTGGTCCTGGGATTCGAGACTCTCAGGGATAAATATGGACTCCGACGATCTGATTATTTCAGATATTTACAAGTTAGAGCTCATATTGAAACATGCCTGAACATGGATCCGAACTCAGACCGTGTTAACTCTTTTCTGGACTGCATGAAGGGCCTGATGGCTGGCCAGATTCAGAAGGGCCATATATCCATTCTATATAAAGCAATGGGGACCCTGAGGAAGGATCCCTTAGAAAAAATTTTTAAAAAAACTGGTTAAAAGAGGGAGGTGAAGAAGGCAGAGAGGTGGATTGGGACAGAGTGTTTCATACTGCTACTAAAACAACTAGATCACCACTCTGGCAGGAGTTTAGCTGGAAAATAAAGGTGAGATTTTTTCTTACCCCAGCACTTCTCCATAGGAGAGACCCAACACGTTCCCAGACATGCTGGAGACTTTGTGGGGAGGATAATGCTCACCATTTGCATATTTTCTGGGCATGTTCTAGGGTACAGGCCTTCTGGTCTGAGGTAATCAAGATACTGCATACCATCTTCATGCTTGAAAGCCCCCTTGGGTGGCCGGAGGCGATTTTGGGTGTCTTGCCTTGTGGAATTAAAGGCCCTGATTCAATATACCTTTGGGCTATAGTTCTGGCCGCAGCACACAAAACTATTACTCGGGCCTGGCTGAGCCCGGAACCGCCTGCTGTCAGAGCTTGGGTTCAAATCGTGCAAGAGATCTCAGCTTTAGAAGAATTAACCTTTAAAATCAATCTGCAGACCCGGGTATTTATTTGTAGATGGACGAGATGGTTCACCTGGCTTGATAAATATGAAAATCTGAGCTCTGGGGTAGCTGCCAGCTGAAGCATGGTGTTCAATTAACAAAAGGAAGAAGAGAAGCATTACTGGAGGGAGTTGAGGGCTGAGGGAGAGGGAGGTGTGGGCCTACAATCTGTAGTAGTGAGATGCTGGACAAATGGCTTGTAATGAGTAATCTGGGTATCCTGGGATATTCAAGGGGGAAGATAACTGAATAGGGAGCAAATGCTATTGATTGGAAAGTATCCTTGCACCTGTATGAATTTCATTGTACCACGAATGTGCACCCGCTTGTTGTCAATAAAAGTGAATTTAAAAAAAAAGAACCCCGAGGTGGCAAAACACACTGGTTGTGCATAGAGTTGCTCATCCTGCATTTTTTACAGTGTGTAGTACTGTGTTAAAAATGTGTTTTGTGAGCTCTTTTGCTTTCAAAATGAAATTGACTCATGCAGTCTCTAGAAAGTTCTAGAATGCTGGTCTACCACGGTAGGGCAGAACAGCATTCCATGACCTTGGAACTGTTATAGAACAGCATTTTGAAAGGGATGGAATTTTATACAGAATAACATTCCACTATACACTATATATAGGATAGTGCATGAGTACTAGTTAACAACAGGGCTATTCTTTCACCGAGTTGGTACTATGACGACAGATTACCTTGAGAGCGCAACTCGAGAGGTAATCAGTCGTCATAGTACCGATGAGGTGAAAGAACAGCCCTGCCGTTAAATGGTATGCATGCACTGTTCTGTATAGTGTATAGTGGAACGTAGTTGCCTCAAAAAAAAAAAAAAATACTATATCTTTCTTTTTAAAATAAGACTGTCAGATTGCTGCTTGAGGACACCATGTGTGACATCCGCACTGCAGCAGAACGAAAAGTTATTCTGCTGTCCTGCGGACGTCACTTTTTGGTTCTGCTGTACTACGGACGTCACTAGTACAGCAGAACAGCATTTTGAGAGCGCTAGATTTCAGTGAATAACAACGTTCCACTATACACTATAATGGAATTCTCATTATCCTGTGTTACATTATCTGAGACATTCTGTACTGAGGATGTAATGTCTCTTCTCTTTCTGTACTTTAATGAAAACTTTAATAAAAACAAAATAAAAAACTCAATGTGGTTAATATGCAGAAGGAGCTGCTGAACTTTACAATGATTCTGTTTTCATCAGAATTTCCTTGGTCAAAAGGCAGGTGACAGAACTGTGTCTGAAATTAAGTAGAGTTATGTCTAAATAATGTTTTTCAATGTATTTCCAGATGCATCAGCCACTCTTTAAATGGGTAGAGTACAGTATATAGAACATCACAGTCTGCCTGTCTCCCTGCAGGGGGTCCATTTCAGCTTTTAGGAGGGGCAACAACTGGCCAGAGGGGCTGTGGGAGTGGAGCTGGGGCTGAAAAACAAACAATGGCCTGCAATGCGGGGAGCGGATGGCGCCTCTGTCTCCCTTGTTTTAAAGGAGAACTGCACAATCTGTAAATCATTTTTCCCAGTAGAAGCTGTTTTTTTTTTTTTTTTAAATACTGGTTCAAATTCTGCTATTGCTCTAGCTATCCAGGCTTTTAGCTATCCTAGCAGGTATGTCATCGAGGCACAGGTCAGGAAGCATAGGAAAAACCAGGAGCGGTTGTAGAATTCACAAAAAGTGTTTATTATTACTAGCAGTAACATAAAAATAATTAAATTGTTCAGAATAACTATTTACAAAGGCAGAATAAACAGAGAAGATCCATCTGAGTTTTCCTTCAGTCTCTGTCTCTATAAGTCTTTGCAACCCCCCTCCTTAACAAGCATCCTGTTTTTTCCTAAAATGTTCTTGTATATTTCAGGTAGGTGCAGCAAGAACACAATGTCCCAGAACTGAGGCCCCTTCACCACAGCTTCTGAAAAAGGGCTTAAAAACTGTTTTCATGTTAACCTCTTGAGTTCTCAATAGCTTTCTGCAATGATCTCAAACTATAATTCCACAGTTCCACAGGGCTCGGTGTTGGGACCAGTGTTGTTTGGGATATTCATTGCAGACATATCATGGGACATCAAGAGCAATATCAGTCTGTTTGCTGATGATACCAAGGTAGGCGCGGTGGTGGATGACCTAGGGGGATGGCAAGAGTTGCAGGATGATCTGGCAAAGCTTGAAACCTGGTCAGACACCTGGCAACTGGGCTTTAATGCCAAAAAGTGCAAGGGCTGCATTTTGGGATGAAGAACCCAAGGAGGAGTTACCAGCTAGGGGAGTGCAGCTAGCCCAGACAGAGGAGGAGAAGGATCTAGGGCATTCATTACAGGGTCAATGAACAACTCAGCACAATGTAGGAAGGCAGCTGCAAAGGCCAACAAATGTTGGGTTGTATTGTAAGGTATATCTTAGGAGGGAGGAGGTGGATTCTGCCACTGTATAGGTCATTAGTTAGACCACACCTGAGTACTGCATGCAGTACTGACATCCCATTGGAAGAGAGACATTGTTACTGGAGCGTGCAGAGCCACAAAGATGATCAAGGGCTGGGACCTATCATACAAGAGGAAGTTGAAGGAGTTGAACATGTACTCACTGGAGGAGAGGAGAGACAGGGTGACATGATTGAAACCTTTAAATACATGAAAGGAATAAACAAGACAGGTACAGAAGGGCTGTTCAAAGTAAGGAGGGAGGGCCACAGAGGGCCATGATATGAGACTGGAGCGAGGAAGGTTCAGGAGGGAGATGAGGAGACACTTTTTACAGAGAGGGTGGTGGCTGGGTGGAATGCGGTACTTGCTGAAGTGGTATGCAGTAGAACAGTGGACTGCTTCAAACGAGGATGGGACGGGACAAGGGGGAGGGTTAATGAAGGGGAAGGAAGGGGCAGCTGCAGAATAAGGGGTGCTAGCTGCACATTCAAGCAGACTTGATAGACCTCTAGGCCTTTATCTGCTGGCAAATTTCGTATGTTTGTATAATTATATACATTTCAACAGTAACACTATATAATTTCTAAACAAAGGGATCCCAATATTAGTTACATTTCCACATAATGATTTGCATATATTTTTATACCAGCAGATATGCAAGGGAGGAAAAGACAGAAATAGCAAGAGAAGATTGAAAGACAGTGAGAGGCAAAGAACTGCGAGACTGTCGGGGTGATCAAGTCCTAGGTCCCACAGGAAAATGTGGTTGTGCAGCCAGACTGACAAGAGACAGAAAAGGAAAGAACAGAACAGATCCCTACATTCAAACTCTCCATAACCACTGGGACAGGGTCCTATTCAACCCTGTCACAGGGTGTTTCTGATTTACATGGCTGTTGGAAAGAACCATATTAGAACTGTATGATGTAGTTTATGTTTTTGTTCTACTCTGTTGTTGGCACAATGCATTCATGTTGTATTACAGAACTCTGTGGCTGAGAGGGACATAAACTACATCAGTATCAGTGGCTGTCATACTGGCAGGTGGAAGACATAGGGGTTTTCTGGGATTTTCACCCCATCTGCAAATCCCGCTCACCACCCACTGATGCTGGGTGGCAAGCAGCCAGGTATACATATGTACACAGCGTTCTCCTGCAAATTACGCAAGCTCCCCGACCCACCACAGGGGTCTCTGTGGCAAAGGAACTCGGTGCCATCCCTCTCCAGCTGGGAATGCTGCCACACTCCCTCAGCCCCCGAGTCTGTTCCCAAACTCAGGCCGCTGGTGAGGCAGCACAATACACTAACTGCTGGGCCATCACACACCCACTTTATCCCCTTTTAACTGTAGAGGACATTTAATGTCACCCCCACCACCTACATACACACTCCACAATGGATACCATCTCCAACTGTGTTTACTTATACTGCAAACAAGGTGGTGCTTATGAACCAGTTAAACACATGAGCACTACTGACCCAATGTCACCCCATCAGTTCAGCTTGACCCCACATCACCTGAAGATCTATGCCCTGGTGTTAGTTGTCATTTAGTTTGTTGTCTTCAAAAATCACTTTTAAGCCCAGCCCGGTGGAGCTGAGGGTTGAGACGCTGGACGCCACACCTTGCGCTGCACCAGCGACCCGGGTTCGGGAACGAGCCAGGGTCGTCTGGGTCGACAGGGAGGGTGAAGGATAGAGCATCCGCTGGACTGCTCTCCTTCCCTGGGGAGGGGGGGATGCTGTCACCGGTGCTCTGGTGGCCTCTAGCGATGGCTGGGGGTGATGCAGTAGCACCTACAGTCAGCGGGATGTGCAGGGGCCGACGCCAGGAAGGTGTGCGTGCGGTAGCGTGTGCGCGCCTGTCCCTTGGTATCATTGCACGCCTCATATGCCATGGGGAGAAAACGGGAAATTGGCACTGGTTGTGGCGGCATGATGGCCATCTCCGATGGGAGCAATGGCTCCAAGGGTAAGCAGCGACACACTGGATCCGGTCTCGGCGGAGGGTGTAGGGGGGCCCGCCACCACCCTGCTGCGGGGGGGAGGGTAAGCTGCAGGGGTACTAGCTGTGGAACCCGAACAGGAGCCGGGGATCCCTGGAGATGGCTGGAAGACCTGAGGGGATGCCAGGACGTGATAGAGGTAGGCAGACCAGGGGCCAAAGGGAGAAAAATGATTAACAACAACAACAAAAAATCACTTTTAATCCAGCATGGTGGCACTGAGGGATGAGGTGCTGGAAGCCACACCTCACGCCATGCCGGCAATATGGGTTCGGAAGTGAGTTCAGGTTGTCGGGGGGGGGAGGAGAGGATTGAGCATCCGTTAGACTTCTCTCTTCTCTTTGGGTGGGATTTGGGGACTTCCCTGCCAGGTAGCAGCTCCTAGCAAAGGTTGGGGACACCACACACCTTGGTGTGGACATCAAAGAATGGTGTCTGCGGGCATCTGCATGAGGGGGTGGGAGCGTACCCTCCGCATGCTGACGCAATTGCATGACTGCACCGGTAGGCGGAACAAAGTGAAAATCTCTGGCACCCGGTAGGCAAAGGTGGGCCCAGTGATCAGCCCTCATGCCCAATGCTGGGCCTTCCCAGCCCATGTCCGACACTCCCTCCAACTCTCCCTAGTCACTCCACTGGATTCTAGATAGAGCACCAGAGGAGTAGGCAGTCTCATTCCAGGGGCACAGAGCCAGGGGTTCGAGTGACTGGGGGACAAGGAGCGGAGATGGGCTCATGTCAGAGGTCGGATGCTGGAGGGCTTCAGGTGGGGCGGAACCAGCCCCATCGAGAGGCTACACTGGAGAGAGTCCAGGGTGTTGGTAGTGCAGGAGGTAAAAAGAAAGTTGAAGAAAAAAAAAATTACTTTTAATTGCTCTTTTTTCCCCCCAGGGAGAACAGCTTTCCATTTTACATCCTAGTCACATGACTTGCTCAACAAACATTGTCCTCTTTTTTATGCTTCCCTCTTTTATCCTATCTGCACTAGAAACTCTCAGTCTTTGGAATCTGCTATTGTCTGCTCATGTGACTGTCTGTTTGTGTACCCCAATTTCCTCCTCCCCCAGGTTGTAACTGAGTACAATATGATTTTAAGCATATCTGCTTGCCTTCCTGGATTGAGTAAGGTTAAAGGAACGCTGTCCGCTTCATTTTTTTCCAGTTTTCAAACTGCTTGGTAGCAATAGTCTTGTTGGCATTAGTATGACTAACACAATGCCTGAACGCCACAGGACTTATTATGTATTGGCATTATTCTATATTTTAAGGGTAAAATTAAATTTACGTTTTCTCAGGTGACCTGCTCCAACAGCCACTTGGCCAGGCTCCAGCGGGTCCATGAGTGGCATACCACATGGAGCCGCAGGTATACTCGTTTAGTTTGTTACTGTAAAACTTGAAATTTGTACTGTCAAATAATTTTCACTATGTTCACTGAAGTAGTAATTTGTGCCAAAATCAATTTGCGCTAATTAGAATTTTTTCCATTATAGTGAATGTGGTGCTTATGACTTAACACTAAATTTAATTTATGCAATTATGGTTGCATTTGTGTTTGCGCTAAAATTACTTTGTGTGCAAATAGCTAGTTTCACAGTAGTTTTTAGGCACATTAAAGCAGCAGTGCATTAATGTGGTGAAAATTTTGACCTATACTTTTTTATTCCATTTTAAATTGTCCCTTATCTACTGACTCGTGTCATACCCTTCTTTCCACAATCTGAGTCTGCCTTAGTACTTTTTTTCACATCTAAAATAATAAAAGGAGTACTCGTTTTAATATGACTTGGACCAGGTTTTCAGCAGTATTCTGAGCAATTTCTGTACATCAAGGCCCACATTTTCAAAGGAGATACGCGGTGCAAAGTAGAGATGCGCCACCCATTTCAAATAATGTACCAAAGCACGATATTCTAAAGGAGGAGCTGCGTTTCGCATCTCCAGATGTGCCATTGTGCAGAGATAATGTATGTGGTGCAAATAAAGGGGGCAGTCCCATGAATATGCCGTGTATCCCTATATTCAGCCAAAATGTGCAGCGCATCTACTGTGAATCTTGGAAATGCACTGCCCAAAGTTAGGCATGGAAAAGGCGTGTCTAAATTGGCCAGCCAACCACAGGCAGGCTGCAGAACTTAAGAACTGCAGGCAGGCCATCCGGAGACAGCTCTCAGATGTGCAGCAGAACATGCTCCAGGCACCCACACACAGCTGTCATGCCACGATGGAAATGCGGGGAGAGACACTCACTATGGAAATGTATGGGGATATAAGAGTATTCATGGGGATCAGGTAGCGGAAGGGGGGGAGGCTACACTATGGAAAAGTGTGGGGACATATGTGTATTTACAGAGATCAGGTAGCGGAAGGGGGGACGCTACACTATGGAAATGTGTGGGAGCTTATATGTTTATACAGGAATCGGGTCATGGGTGGCTGTCCCTGCACTACAGAATATGGGTGGGGTGTACATGTATGTGATGGGGATCGTGGTATGGGTGGTTGGGACATATACAGTGAAGCTCACCAGGATGAAGCGCAGTGCTGCAGAATTCTGCAGTAGAGCTACTGCAGCAAACAATGCAGTTTCAATGGGAGTTAATCCGTTTTGTCATACAATTGTATTTTATTTTCATTATAGAGCTTTGTATTTATTTAAGTTTTAAAGAGGTGGGTTATTATGTGCTGGGACAACACTAGGACAGTCAGGTATTATTCCCCCTCCAGGCTCAGGGACCTTTGTCCTTTTTCTTGTCCCCCCCTTACAGCCGGAGGTTTATAGATGGTGTAGGGCTTTGGGGATTGTTGGAAGAAGGAGGAGGACGAGGGCTGGGTCTGAAGGGGGAATGGAAAGGAGTGAGCGGATAGGGATAGTGAGACAAGGAGATGCCCTGGGGCGAAATGGGCCCAGGAAAGGGGACCTCCCTGTCTGGTGCCTATACCCAAGGGTTCTGATTGTAGTCAGCAAGTAGCACGGTCATCCTTGGAGGCTCATCCTACTCGGGCGGTGTTGTGCAACTCCAGGTCTATTAAAAACAAGATGGCTATTATAGCTGATTTTGTTGGCTCATCTGACCTGGCGTGCATCACTGAGACCTGGCTGGATGAGAATGCTGGACCAGTTTTGGCGGCAGCAGTTCCAGCCGGGTACTCAGTGATACACCGCCCGAGGGTGGATCACAGGGGCGGGGGTGTTGCTATCTGCTTTAGAACAAAACTGGGCCTAGTGGAGGTACCAGTGGGAACTACCAAATCCTTTGAATGTATCTTAGGCAAGGGTGTGGGGCACGGGATACTTCTCGTATACCGTCCACCAGGTGATGAGAATGTTTTCCTGTGGAAGTCACAGACTTCGTTGTCGACCTGACATTGGGGTCCCCCAGATGGTTAGTTCTGGGGAACTTCAATGCCTGGGTCGCATTTATGAACTCTCGTGATTTTGGTCAAGACTTCCTCCAGTTAATGATTTCACTGGGCTTCACACAGGTTATTTCCTCCTCGACCCATATTGGAGGTCATTCATTGGATTTGGTGTTCCTTTTGGGGATGGAGACATCCGACTTGGTGATGGAACCAGTCGGATGGTCGGACCATCACTCCATTGGGTTCAGTTTTGAGGCCACCCCTAGTAGGTCAGCCCCTATGGAAATGGTCCAGTACTGCCCTATAAGGGGTGTTTCCCCAGATGACCTGATGGCGGTGCTGGACCTATTGGGCTTACCGAGAGATTGCATGGATCCAGGAGAGCTGGTACTTGCCTATAATAAGGCGGTGGCAGGGGCCCTGGATTCCATTGCTCCTGTCAGTGTTCATCCTCTCGCTCTTCGCCCCAGGTCTCCTTGGTTTGATGAGACTCTGAGGGAGTTGAGGAGAGCTGGACGAAGGTTGGAGAGGTGCTGGCGGAGGTCGGGTCTGGATGGTGACAAACTTAGTTTGATGGATCACTACGTGGTCTATCAATCCGCAATCTCTCGTTAGAAGGCAGAATTCCTGTCCAGAGAGATTGCGGCTGCACAGAATAGACCAGCTCAGCTCTTCTGGACAGTGGACAGATTGTGCAATCCAATCTGTCTTCAGCCCAGTAGAGCCTTTTCTCAAGAACGGTGTGAGGAGTTTGCTCTATTCTTTGCAGATAAGGTTGCCAAAATCAGATCTGATGTCCGCTTGACCCTCTCCAATGGGAGTTGTGATGGTCAGCAGGAGATGTCGGACACCCAGTTTGTGTGGTCCGACTTCAGCCTCCCCACAAATCAGTGACATTGTGATGATCATCCAATCACTGCGTCCGACCAACTGTGGTTTGGACCCAGGCCCCACACGTCTCTTAGTGGATTGCGTGGATAAAATTGGCCCAGTCCTTGCTGAGATAGTCTGAAGGTCCTTGGAGAGGGGGGTTTTTCCAGATCCTCTTAAGGAGGCTGTAGTTCAGCCCCTTCTTAAGAAGTCCTCCTTGGACCCGGACTGTCTGGCAAACTACAGGCCTGTCTCTAACTTACCCTTTGTGGGTAAAGTTATTGAGAAGGTGGTTGCATCACAGTTGGATGATCATCTGACCAACAATGTCTATTATTCTCTCCAGTCTGGATTTAGGAAAAGGCATAGTACCAAGACAGCACTTGTTCGGGTACTAAATGACCTCCTAATAGTGAGAGATCGAAGGACCTGTTCCATCTTGGTCCTTCTTGATCTCTCTGCAGCGTTTGACACTGTGGACCATGGTGTGCTACTGGAACGTCTGCAATCTATCTGTGGACTGTCTGATACAGTCCTCAGGTGGTTTCAATCTTACTTCGAGGGTAGGACTCAGAGGGTGGTGTCCGGAATTTTTTCCTCGGCATCAGTCTCCCTATCCTGCGGGGTACCGCAGGGTTCCATTTGGCACTCATGTTGTTTGCAGTGTATATGCTGCCGTTAGGAGTGATCATTAGGCGGTACGGTTTGGGTTTTCATTACTATGCAGATGATACCCAGCTGTACATGTCCTTTGTGCCCGGCCAGGATGCTGCCATTTCGGTCTTTAACAACTGTCTTGCTGAAATCCAAGACTGGATGAATGTGAGTTGGCTGCGGCTGAACCCCGAAAAAACTGAAGTGTTGGTTGTGGACCAGGGTCGCTGGGAGGCGGGTTTGTTAGCTGGATCACCCTCGGGCTTATAGCTTGGGGGTGTCCAGCTGACTACCTCAGACCGTTATGGAACTGGGCGTTGTATTTGATGACTGTCTGACATTTAAATCTCAGGTGTCAGCGGTTGTCAAAACCTTTTTTTACCATCTGAGGAACATCACCCGGGTGAAGCACCTGGTTCCTCCAGATGATCTTCCAACTTTGGTCCACGCCTTCGTTACCTCCCGCCTTGACTACTGCAGTGCCCTTTACCTTGGGCTACCAGGGGTTGAAATTCACCGCTTCCAGCTAGTGCAGAGTGTGGAAGCCAGGCTGTTGACTGTTTTTTCTAGGTCCAGTCATATAATGTCTGTGCTCCATGGACTACACTGGCTGCCAGTTTTCTGGCGAATCACCTTCAAGGTCGGTTTGCTGACCTATAAGGCCCTACACGATCAGGGACCTGCTTACCTGAAAGAGCTCCTTTGTCCCTACTGTCCCCCCCACTCTCTCCGATCCACTGACGAGGGATTGATAGAGATTCCCAGGGTTTGCTTAAAAACTTCAGGTGCAAGATCTTTTAGCTTCATGGCCCCGACCCTGTGGAATTCTCTACCTTGTCATGTGCGAAATTGCCCGACTGTCCAAAGCTTTAAAGGAGCTTTGAAAACCTACCTTTTTAGTAAAGCCTTTAATGATTTCTAATTATTTTAATGTTGTTTTAACTATTTATTGTTTTATGTAATATTGTACAGGCGCCTTGGTTTAAGAAAGGTGCCTTATACAAATAAAGAATGATTGATTGATTGATGATTGATTGATTGAAAAAACCTATGACACTGCACTTCATCCTGGTGGGCTTTACTGTATGCGTTATACAGGGAGCGGGACATGGGAGGGGGTCCCTACACTATGGACACTGTGTTCTTGTACAATGTGCCACATCGGCAATCAGGGTGGGGAGGAGAGGCGATGTGTGCCTGGACCTGCAGTGTGCACAGGGCACCGACCTGCCCGCGCATAGCTAACGTTGATCTTGGGAAACCTATCTTTGCGCTGGCATGGATGGCCATGCCGTCGCTAGCGGCTGTTAACTATTTGATGGACACCCTAAGCATGAGGGACCCCTCATTTGCATAGGCACATCACAATATTGTGTGTGGCAGCGCAGTTGGATTTGTGGGGCGCATGGGGGGCCTTTGAATATGGCCACACCCCCACCGTGCCTTGCAAGTCCTGGTGATGCGCAGCGCATCTAGAGATGTGTCACGCAACTCCTCTGAATATGTGCCCCTAAGTTTACAAAGATCAGTAAAGTCCATACTATCAGGGTCTGTATTTATTTAACATGCTTGCAAAATAAAGTAGTTCATGAATGAGTTTACCCATGGCTCAGCCGAAGCCTCGGCTGGTGGCCATCAGGGCAGGTCTCCTGAGAAAGTGTAAACTGAATTTTACCCCTAAAAATAGAATAATGGCATTATGTAATACATTTTGTTAGTCATACAAATGGCAACATGAATACTTCTACTAGGCAGTTGGAAAATTCAATAAAAAGCTCTGACAGCGTCCCTTTAAATAAACAAAAAAACAGTTCTGCACTGCTATTGGTGAATAAATCCAAACCTTTCCAGACATTTCGAACGACAATCAGGTGACTAATCAAATTTCGCTAATCCGGCTCCATGTTAGAGCTTCATCTATTCCCAGCTGACAACTCAGCGTCATAGGGCACGAAAACACCCACTGAGCCACCACCACTTCATTTTGGAAGTGTTATATTTCAATTAGTGTAGCCAGCATCTCTGCATGCCTTGGGGAAATCTGACCATGTCATTATTGCAACTTGAACAATCATGTTTATTATCAGCGCTTTTGTTTTATGCTACCTCCTCCCCAAAAAGGTGGCCATCATTTAGGTGTAGCCGCTTGTTTTGTAGTGGCTTTCTTCTTCTCTGTAAAACTTAAGCAGAACCTTCTCTTTTTTTTTTTAAACTCTAAAACAACAAAGAGGAAGCTCTCTTTACCTCGATGGAAGTTTCTCTGTGGCACTTGTTTGATTTTTTTAAACAGCGTTCTCCCACGGAAGGGAGGGGATCATGATTTGCTCCTAAGGAGCTAGCCACATGATCCCTTTCCACTAGCCCGCTCCACCCTCGTACTTTGACGTTTTATGATGTCTATATAAGGAGAGTGCGGGGGCGCGTTCCATTGAAGTCTATGGAGCATCATTTTCAAACACTATTTTGTTTATTTATTCATTGGAATGGGTTGCCCAGGCAGGCTCACTGAGTGTCCCTTTTTCAGGGGCACCCCAGATTAGTTACAAAACAGGGACAGAAAAGTATACATATTACGTAAAACTGGAACTAATCCCAGCCCAGTGGCGCTGAGGCTTGAGGTGTCGGGATGCCACACCTCACATCACTCTGGCAACCTGGGTTCGGGAATGGACTCGGGTCACTTGGGGGTCGGCAGGGGTGAGGAAGGATCGAGCATCCATAGACAGCTCTCCTTCCTTGGGTAGAGGGGACAGTGTTGCACACTGTAGACTGACACCCAGTGGTGGCTGGGTGTCAGCACAGGCATACAGCCAGAAGGGGGTGGGACCCACATTCAGGGTGCGGGGCTGCCTCTGTGAAGGCTGAGCCCAGGTGTTCACCCACTGCACGTTTGTGGGTCCCTGGGAGAAAACCAGGAGGAAAATGGAGCTGGCAGGCTCCATGATGGCCCGGCTGCCCCCACACTGTCCTCCCGGAATCTGGACACTGGCTTCTGGGGGAGGGGAGAAGGTGGATGCTCCTCTCCTCGGCCCTGTCATGGGGGGATTAACCCGTGAGAGATCTGCTAGGGAAGGATTGGTGTGGGATGCCAGGCCAGAGAGGTGAGCTCCTCTGAGGGAGGAGCCAGAGCTGCCTGCCAGCTCTGCGGAAAGGCGGAGAAACTATAAATAAATAAAAAAAATGGAACTAAATTGTTAGTTGACCCCTGGCTCCAGTTTTACATAATGTCCACTTAAACAGCCAAAAACAGTGTTTGAAAATGACACCCCATAGACTTCACTGGAACATGCCCCTACACTTTCCCTATACAGATGTCATTAAATGTTAGAGTGCGGGAGAAGAGTGGGCTAGTAGGAAGTGGAAAGGGGTTCTGCAGCTAGCCCCCTCAGGGACAAATTACAATTCTTTCCTTTTCTTGGAGCTATTAAAAAAAATTAAATGAGCACCAGAGAGGAACTCCCATTGAAGTAAGGGAGATTCCTCTTTGTTTTGATTACAGTCCTCCTCCGAACACCCACAAATAGTCCAGACACTCATGATGCAGTAGTCTCACACCCACAAACAGTTCAACCACTCATGATGCAGTAGTTTCACAACCACAAACAGTCCAGCCACTCATGATGCCGTAGTCTCACACCCACAAACAGTCCAGCCACTCATGATGCAGTAGTCTCACACCCACAGACAGTCCAGCCACTCATGATGCCGTAGTCTCACACCCATAAACAGTCCAGCCACTCATGATGCCGTAGTCTCACACCCACAAACAGTCCAGCCACTCATAATGCAGTAGTCTCACACCCACAAATAGTCCAGCCACTCATGATGCAGTAGTCTCACACCCACAAACAAGCCAGCCACTCATAATGCAGTAGTCTCACACTCACAAACAGTCCAGCCACTCCTGATGTAGTCTCTTCCCATTGCACTGTGAGTTACAGGACTATGTGGGTTTTTATTGGGAGGGCATATTTTAGAAGGGATGTACTAGGGACAGATTAAGGACTGTAAACAAACACACTTTTGTGTGGCAACACTGATATGGTGGGCAGCCAGTTTTTCCCTTGTATTTATATAATTACAGAGCTAGTACACTGCCTTAAATTGTTACATGTTACACCTGGAGTATCTTTTCTTTTCCCCTTTTGCTAATTAGAAGATTTTTTTGTCTTACAGTACTAAGTGTGCTATGTGATCATTATAAAATGGGAAAGACGCCAAGACCTGTAACTGGACAGATGTCAGAACATGACTGTGTTATTCCAGCACAATAGCACAAGCCAGAAATACTTAACATACTGAACCTTGTTACTCAGTTTTGAAATAAAAAAAATCAGAGGAAGAGTGAAGTAAGACACTCCAGGGTATACATAACTGTGGAATAATGGTACTTCTTGGGTACATAAGGCACTCAGTGTTACCTCATGCCTCACTTCCCAAACTGTGCCACTATCATGCAATAACACACAGCGTTATGCCTTATTGCTTAAGTACTCTACCTGGAGGTTGACATTCTAGTTCTGTTCCCCTTCACACCTCATCAGCCTTCTGACCTCACAGACTGTAATATCACAGCTCACCAAGAAGAGCCACTCAGTGACTCACAGACTGGTCACCAGTGATGTCATAATTAGTGGGGTCACAGTGCTGATTGGGTGGGAAGTGGAACTACCCTAGATATGTCAGCCTCCAGGTAAACTACCACTCTTCACATCACACCATATACTTTCAGGAATAAAATCTTCTAATTGGCAAAAGGAAAAATTCTTCAGAAATAAAAAGTAACAATGAGGTACCTTTAAAACTGGGCAACATTTTCTGCTATTTTTGGCACTACTACTACTGTAGCTTTTTAAAAGTTTCACTTGGAAAGCATGCTGTTCTGAGAACAGAGGAATGCAACGTGACACGATAATACAAAAAAGTGTGCGAAATAGAAGGTAATACAAATGACCCAAGTGTAGAATATATGCAAATGTACAGAACGAGGCAGTGTGCAAAAACCAACAGGAGTACAGATGTGCAGTAGCAAGCAAAGACTGTCTGTCATTCCACAGACAACTGTTGAGTGTAATTATGAAGTCCACGGAGTGGAATACAATTACTAAAAGGTGGCAGTGAAAGAACAAACATGCCAACGACTAGAGTGGGAAGCATGGAGCAAAATGGATGGGATAAGTAAATGTAACCTAGAAGACAACACAAAGGGTATGAAGAGGTAAAAATGAGTGGCTCAGGGAGTGAGGGTGGTGGGTGGTCAGGTTTTAGTACAGATATCAGCATTGTGATCATGAAATAAAAACTTCAGGGCATGGGGGACGCAGAAAAGATGGGAGATTTTAAGAAAAAAGAGGCAGATACAACCCAACCAGCTACATTAGTAAATGCTACAGGTGGTGAGCTATAGTAAAATGTGTTTTCTGAAATAGGGTCCGTTTGAGGTCTCCTTCGAGGGGCGCTGTGCCCAAAATGCACCAGAACACTGCTATATAATAAAAAAATGACAGGCAGTGGGTATTAGGTAGTATGGAGGAGGGGACAGGAGTGATCACCACTGAAATTCGACTGCAAATCAACAACAAAAAGAACACTGCACACTAGCAGGGTGGCTTAGCACACGCGCGAAAAGGCGGTCTGTCCTACTACACGCGAGTGATGTTACAAGTTACAATCCTGGCACCACAGAACAGGGCTTAGTAGCAGAAGTAGTACAATTTGTATTCATTTATATACAAAATTAATTGGCTAGTTCAACTGAGCCGAAGCTCGTTTCTAGTGAGGTCCAAAAGGCACATTTCTAGTTACTTTTACATATAATATACATCAAATTCAATGTTAAATACATACAAATACACAATAGCATATACACGGATTCCAGTATGGAGAGCTACATACACACAAACAAGTCCACTATCTCAAATCACAATTAGATTAATTACTAAAGTAATGCTTAGGAGTTCAAGAAATTAAATCAGACTGTAGGACACAGTAATATTGGACAAAGGTATACGGGGGGGAGGTAACTTTGTGGTTTAATTCAGGCATAACTACAGCTCAACGATAGTCTGAGGGCTTGAGGGTCCGCAATATAAGGTGGCGTACTGGCAGCCCTGGGCCCAGATGCAGCTAAGTAAATTCACAGCCAACACAGAAAACTCCCTACCTGTGCCATATCGTCCAAACAGTTGAAAACATACTTTCTTGCCTCCTTCGACTTCACCCCCATCTCTGCCTCATGATCTTCTGGTGTCTGAGGGAAAAAACATATTGTTATTACGTTTCTTTTTTTTTTTTTCTACAACAAATGTAGAGACAGAGACTTGTTTCATTTTTGTACACAATGTACTTTGTACTCCAAAACCTGTAATCCAGTATTTGCTTCTGGACTAGTTCACATCATTTGTTTTTTTACACATGCAGTAATACACAATAATTTAAAGTACAGATGTGACCTTGGGGAGGGAAGGGGGAGGAAGCAAGGGAATTGAGAAAATACAAATAATGATAATAAACAAACAAATAAATAAATGCCGGCTAGTACAGTGGTAGCGTTACTGCATGCCATCCAGACAGCCTGGGTTCCCACCCCGAGTTTGGGACATCTGGTGCCGACTGGTGAGGTGTGGCTCGGGTGTCGACCTTGGATACTTTCTGCCTCAGTTAGGGAGGTGACCTCCTTCCGCTGCATGACAGCTCCCTGGTGGCCCGGGGGAGGGATGTCATGCAGTAAGGAACAAAGTGGTCCCTCTGGAGCAGCCTTATGTCAGCATGTGACATGGAGGCATCGCAGGTTCAGTGCGGGGCTGGCAGAGGAGTTACAATAAAAGCCGGGAATCAAGCACCTTTCCATTATCCTGGACAGGCTGCTCGATGGGTTCCTCCTCAAGGTCACACCCTGGGGAAGGGATTAGGGGGCAGCACCTAGAGGGAAAAGCACCCCGGGAGCCCAGGCAAATGAAGCTGGCCTGATCCCATGCCACAGAAGGCCCCACTGACTCCCCCTGCTCCTCTTCTTAGAACTTGACCATCAATTGAGTTGGGATGGTGCTCTAGACATCCAGCTCCTCAACAGGAATGGGTGCCTAAAACTCTAATGTGCAAGGAAAACTGTAAGAGATACGAACGGTGGTTACTGATTACAGAATGCTTTCTGATCTTTTTTTTAGATTTTTATTTGTTTATCGATTGTTCCCGATTAACTTCTATCTTCTACCTGTTTTTTCTTACTACCTTTTTTTACTAAAAATGAGCTTGCATTGCATGGGTGAATGAAGGGTTGGGGCAGAGCAAATAATTGTTCCATATTGGGTGAGGAGACACAAATTACTAGCAGGTAAACTCTAATGTAATTGTAATGTATGATTGTCTCATCCTGGAGATCTATGTAGTGTATATGGAATGGTGACAAAAGTTGGTTGCACAACTTGTATTAACTCTGTTATTATTGTTGTTAAATTTTAATAAAAATATAATACAAAAAAAAAAAAAGAACTCGCTCATCGAATGAGCACGTTCACCTCTCAGTCTTAGAAATCAAAGAGTCCCACCCACAGGAGATAAGTTGTGGGTTACAGTCAGAGGCTCCAAAGAGAGATTTCAAGCAGAGGCTTGTAGTGGTCTGGAATCCTGGGACTCCACAAGCAGAAGGGCTTAAGTAAGTGGAAGGAGGACCAGGTGGCAAAGGAGGGAACAAAATGGAGACAAAAATGTGACACTGCATGCATGCGAGGCCTATGTCGCATGGGAGGTAGGAAAGGATCATGAGGGAAATGGGACAAAAAAAGGCGGGAGGAAAAACTGGAGCCATCTGAGAACATCCCCTGGTATTGGTGCTGCCACCAAAGCCCCATATCCCTGGGAGAAGGTAGGTAGGGACATTACTGAGAGGTCACTGGGAATGAACTTGGGTGGTCAAGGAAATAAAAACCTGGCAACAACAAAAACAAAAAAGTCTCCTGTTCCGTCATCGGGTGAACCCTAATAAACTGAAGTAGGTTGGGACAGTTCTGTGCTGTCAAATCATATCACTTTGATACAGACATAGAAACATTGACTTTGACGGCAGATAAGGACCGCTTGGCCCACCCAGTCTTCCCATTTCCCTACCTACTGGATAAGCTGCAGATCCTAAAGAACCAACAGCCTACTTCCTCCTACCCCCTCTAGAACTACCTTATGTCTGTCCCATTCATTCTTGAATTCCCCCACTATTTTTGACCCCATGGCCTCCTCAGGAAAGCTGTTCCATGCATCCACCACCCTCTCAGTGAAAAAATACTTCCTCACGTTGCCCCTGAACCATCCCCTTTCTATCTTCTATCAACAGCTTAATCTGGTTCAAGGTCTGTTGCCATTCATCTGTGTCCTCCCTCCCCCGGGTCGTGCCTGAAAATAGGTAGGAATTGTCTAGTGCACTTACCCGGTCAACAAAAGCTAAATAAAAAAAAAATAAAAAATCTTCAAACAAACTGTATTCACACTGTGAATACAGCTTTCACAGGTAAAACACAGAAACATAAGATTTGTTGGTAGAAAAGGACTGTTTGGCCCACCCAGTCTGCCCAGATGGTCCCTGCCCAATCTGTCTCCACAGACCCTAACTGGTCTCTGGCAACACTCTCTCCTCCCTGCCTATTTTTTATAGTACCCAAAATAGGGAGGCAGTATAGTGCAGTTGTTTAAGGCTCTGAGCTGAATATCTGGTAACATTCAGCAGACCAGACCTGGGTTTGAATCCCACAGCTTCCACTTACATACTGTGTGACCCTCAGCAAGTCACTTAACCTCCCTGTGCTCCCAGGTCGCACCTGTAAAAAAGCTTTCAGCTTTGTGTGCTAATCCTGGTTAAAAAAAAAAAAAAAAAAAGTCTACCCCACACATGTTAAAAGGCCCCCACTGTTTTTGCCCTCACCACATCTGCTGGCAGTCTGTTCCAGGCATCTACCAACCTTTTTGTGAATAAACATTTTCTCACTTCTCTCTTAAACTTGCCCCCAGCTTCATCGCATGCCCCAGTCCTGATGCTTTTTCTCATTTGAAAGATACTCTCGTCCTGTACCCTGCTTACCCCATGAGGTACTTGTAGGTATCAATCATGTCACCTCTCGCCCTCCTCTCTTCCAGGGTTTACATGTTGAGATCTCTTGCTCTCTCCTCATAGGGCTTCTCATGCAACCCCTGCATCATTTTAGCTGTCCTCCTCTGGACTGCCTCCGCCCTGTCTGATGTGTGGCCTGCAAAACTGGATGCAGTATTCCAGGTAGGGTCTCACCAACGAGCAATGTTTTTGTTTCCACTGAGCCAAAGAAGCACTCCTTTTCTACCCTGTTTATGCCTTTCAAATACTTAAAGGTCTTAATCAATATCAGTCCTACTACTAATACAAATAATAGCCATCATAAAAATGAAAAGAATTTTCAAGTTTTAGCACAACCAGGGCTGACCAAGTCCCAGTATCCAGAAGAAGATATTAAGGTGCCTGGATATAAGCAAGCCTGCTGGTGCAATGTCCGTCTGCGGCGCTGACATCCCGGATTCAGGGACAGACTCAGGAGTCAGAGGACCAACAGGGGGAGAAGGACTGAGCATCCCATGGACTGCTCTCCTTCTCTGGGAGAAGAGGGGAAGAGTGTCAGGCTCAATGCAGACCTCAGGCAGAGGCTGAGGCTACTACCGTGGCCATCTGAAAATGGGGGGTGGGGCAGGCAGCTGGTGTTGCTGCCGTCCCCACACACCCAGAGAAAAACTACTGAAATCTCGCCACCCACTAATGATGGCCCCCACCTCCACTCCCTGCTGCAGACCAAAGTCTGTGGGGTCCTGTCTCTGTGACCCCACCGGGGCAAGCCAGGCATCGAGACCATGCTTCCTGGGAGGGGGCACTCCTCCGTGGCTCCACCCTGGGGGTAAGCCTGGGGATGGGAGGAGGGCGATGAAGCGGGTGCCGTACAAAAAAAAAAGAGGTGCCTGGATAAAGAGGGGACTTCAGCATCTGACTGGCCATGGAGGCTTGAAACCTTGGAAACCACCTACAAGCCACTATCTAGGTGACTATCCATGAGTCAGCTAACATCTATATACAGGGAGGGCAGGGCACTCTGGGTATTGGAGGACTGAACTATGAAACGTGAGACCACATGTCTGAATCCCATCGCAACCATTGGGTCCAATGAATGGCCTTGAGCAAGTCATCTGACCACCTTGCACTTCAGTTGTTGTAATTACTGGAATTTATTCACCTAGCATATCTCAGCTAAGATGTAATATCTCATCTGTAGTGGAATCCATCTTCCACCTAGTTTTAAGCTCCCTGCCCCCCTCCCCGAGCTATAAAACTAGGTGGAAGATGGATTCCACTACAGATGAGATATTGCATCTTCACCTCAGTGGATTACTGTCTCTTGCATTTGGATGTGGTATGGTGTAAAATAGACAGCCTGTCTGCTCCATTTGTACAGCTAGCAAAAGATCCAGAGCTGAGGAGATTAAAGTGGGTATTACCAGCTCCGTTCTCTCAGAATAAAGTACAGTTGGAAACTGCTGAAGCTATAACCTTCTTGCAATGGAATGTGTCCTTTGAAGCAGAGCATGTTGCCAGTTAGTACACATGACTATACCCCTTTAATTATTCATCCACATGGCCTGCACTGCATTGTTTCTTTCTTAATTGCCATTCATCTGCCCACAATAACCCTACAGAGATGCAACATCTTATTTATGGTAGGGGGAAGATCCTGCTTTCACTCAGTTTCCCAAATGGGAAGTTCGGGTTCAAACCCTACTAAGGCCACTTTTAGTAACTTACTCAAGGTCACACACTAAGTGGCCTTAGTAGGATTTGAACCCAACCCTCCCATTTGGGAAACTGGGTGAAAGCAGGACCCTCCCTCCACCATAAATGAGATGTTGCATCTCTGTAAGGTTATAGCTTCAGAAGTTTCCAACTGTCTTTCTTTATTCTGAGAGGACGGAGCTGGTAATACTCACTTTAATCTCCTCAGCTCTGGATCTTTTGCTAGCTGTACGAATGGAACAGACAGGCTGTCTATTTTACACCATACCACATCCAAGTGCAAGAGACAGTAATCCACTCTGATTGGTTCATACTGTAGCTGAAGGGAGGGGCAAATAATTAAAGATAGGTGCATTTTGTTGAACCCAGTGCCACAGACGCATATGTACACTAAATAATCCTCATCCTCCACCCCCACCACTAACCCACTTGAAGCTCTGGTCTCCTGCAATCTTTAACTACTTCTCCTTGCCTAAATCAAAACTTAACAATGGCTGTCACTCCCCCACCCTTGAGTAAAACTGTTGCAGTATGTTTTACCCTGGTATCACCTAATGTAAGCACACATTGCTCAACATGAAGCCATCAGAAGAAACATCTTTTGGAAAAGCCTGCAGTTCCAGCCCATCTCCCCCGCTAGGTGTAACGGTGTGGTGGTGGTACTTACTAACCTGAATACAGAGTGTAGGGATGAGTGAGGACTGAAACTAGAAAGAATCCATTAAAAACTTTTGCTTATTATTTTTCTCCTCATCCGATGGGCCATGCTCTGCTTCAACCCATCTACAAGCCCCAAGTCTCACCACACCAGCAGCAGTCACTCCTGGCCCCAGCTACTCACTGCTTATTGCTGACATGACTCAGACCAGTCCCGGCTTTGTGATACCAACCTGCCAGGAGCTAAACCAGCAAGAACTTTCCTAATGAGAGACCGAGGGTGGGGGGAACCCAGAGGTCTGGATGCTACGATTGGGTGGCTAGAGGAATGGCCTTATTTATTTATTTATTGAGAAATCGAAGTACAGGCTTTGAGCTACAAGCTCATCTACAAAGGATCCTCGTCATGACAAGGGCAAGGGAACACAAACATGAGGAGGTAGAAGGGGGCGCCCGAGCAAGATGGCAGCCAGTAGCTGAGGCTCTGACACATTTTCAGCAACTCGATATTATAAAAGTTATTTTTCGATTCTAGGATATAAAAATAAAAGGCTTAATAGACATCGGAACCAACCTAGAAGAGAGAGATGGGCAAGCCAAAGAAGGATAAGAGCCATCAGGCCAGGGCAAAAAGCAAAAATATCCCTGGTCCTCCTCCGGCCACGAGATCTGTACAAGGCCATATGGAAACAGAAGAACCAGGTAAAGAAATGCTCCAGAGTATTGGATGTAAATTAAATCGGCTTATTACCTCAGTCTCCAGCCTGAATGAAAAATTTGATTCCTTGGCTAATCGAGTGGCTACACTGGAGACAGATATGTCTTTTGTAAAAACCGAGTCGGGAGAGGCTAAAAAATAAGCAATAGCAGCTATGGGAACCGCAAGCGATATAACCAAAGAAAATCATCACTTGCGATCCCATTTAGAAATACTAGAAAACCAGGCTCACTAAATGAACCTCCGAACTGAGGGCATGCCCAAGAGAAGTGAGGGCGATCATCTATTGCTATTTTTGAAAGCATGGCTGGAGCAACAGTTGGACCAGCCCCTACAGGCGAGGAGTTTAAACATCCAAAAAGCCTATCGGGTAGCCTATAGAGGCCGACCAGACAACCCAGAGCAATTGCTGTGGTTCTCGATGGAGTGGGTACTAGAGACCTTATTTTGACTATGGCACGGAGAAAAACACACCCTGCTTCACGATGGACAACAGGTCCATCTATATCCTGACTTGAGCTTTGCTACACGCCAGAAGAGAAAAGGCTTCAATGGAATGCGAGCACTCCTTCTGGAGGCGGATACTGCCCATGGGATTGTATTTCCTGCCAGGCTGCGGATCTTACAATTAGGCTGAGCGTTCATCTTCTCCAACTCTACTGAAGCACAGAAACGGACTCAGAAGCACGCGGCTCCTACCCGTCATTGAGAAGCATCGCCAGATTGGGGGACGGATGACGAAGATGTTAGGCCAGTATGAAATGGGACTTTAAAAATGTTCTAACTGGGCTTAAGTTCCCTTTAATATCTCCCCCATCTATGCTCATTACCTCGTTTGTTACATATTAAATGGTCACTGGGACATTTTGTCTAATCATTCGAATGTTAAGGAGTAAGATTTTTTTCCTTCTTTCTCAGTGCTATGGAGCTATGGAGATGGGGAGGAAAACTGTGAATCCTAAGATGGATTTACTGTTAGGATCACAGTTGATATTAGTTAATTAACTGAAGGGGATCTAAGTGCCCTATTTAAAAATGTTTAGTCCCAGAAGTTTTCTATAAATTTACAATTTGTTGCTGGAAGTTGCATGGAGCAGCAGTTAAATACAGAGGGAGCCCTTCAATGGGACAGTAGAAATGGATAGTGCATGGCCTTATTCACCTTCCCTTTTGAGGGGTATATTATTGGACAGATACTATCTCTTAAATATATTTGATTAAAAATCATGTCTCTCATGAGCCCTATGTATGCAGCAATCATAAAGTTGTTTCAAAGTTTGTATAAGAATATAAAATGGGACACCCTCCATGATGTACCTTACAGATGCAGCTCGCTCTTTTTACCTGCATGTATTAAGAGGGGTGGCGCCCTCACTGGTTCTACTTACAAATGTTATGTACTGCATCAGGAGTTGGACTGTGTGTTCATTGCAAAAACAACAAACATAAAGTTTAAAAAAAAAAAAGAAAGAAAGGAAACATGAGGAGGTAGTACAATAGCTGCCAGTAAGCACTGCCAGACAAAAAACTGAGGAACAAGCTGTGCAGGATAACAAAAACTAAATACAATATCAGCCAAAGCATAACAGCTGACAGAGCAAAGCTCAATACAGAGTGCAATAAGATACAACAGCCTCTGTGGATCAGGTAGTGAGAAACCCATCTAACAAACTATATACAAACATCAGTCAAACAAACATCACCAAACCAAAGCTCGGTGCATAGTAATATAGGAACCTGCACCCACAGTGATGTAGGTAGTGAGTAAACCAGTAGCTTAGGCATGCGGGAACAGAGGTGGAAAGGGACAGCTGTGGCGGCAACCGACCACTGCAGGAGAGGGGAAAGAAGGAGAGAGGGGAAAGGGGTGGGGAGAACATGGTGTTTGGGGAGGGGAAGGGGAGACAGTAGACGGCACATCTAGGGGCTGAGGTTTAAGGGACAGTGGTGGGAGTTCTCAAATTAGTCCACAGATAGGTAGGAGAACAAAATTGGAGGGAGAAATGGAAGGCACTGGGGCGCCTTTGTGGTGGGAGGGTCTGGGGATGGCAGTTGAGGGCACATGGGTGGGATGGAGGCAAGGTGCCCGTTGGTGGGTAGGAACGGGGGAGAGGTAAGCTTCTGTGCTCAATTGGTCAGTAGAGGGTTGGTCCAGGTAATGCCCAGTTGTGCTGTAGGCTAGTTCCAGCTAGGTTTAGAGTGGCAGGAACAGTGCCGGGGATAGCTTTTCAAAGCTCAGACATAAAGGAACTGACATGAGTGAGGCTTGTTGTGGAGGGAGGGAGCTCATTTAGCCAGGCAGCAGCCCTAACTGCAAAGGCTCTCCCTCCCAGGGCGGTTCTTCGGGAACGGGACTGCTAGGGCTTGTCTGGTGACACTTCTTGTGGCATGTTCGGTAGGTGCAGGACTGAATAAAGCTTGGAGCGAGGGCCTTCGATACTGCAGTGCTCCTAGGCACATCTGGTATTGTTGCATCGCTCCTTCCCCATCCCCCCAGTTCACATGCCCCCTCACAGTTGGAAACTACCTAGTCTGCCTATCGTTAAGGCTGACTCTGGGAGGGGAGAGAGTGGCAGCATCATCTCTCCTCCTGAAATATTTACTCAACGCCCCCAACCACTACCCCACACTGTTTGGTTTTAGCCCAAGAAAGGAGACCACTCTGAGCCACCAGACGTGAACTGGGAACTAGGCATATTCCGCACACTCTGACTGACACTCAGCAACACATGTCTGGATGCCTGATTTCACCATGTCATAGATACATAAAAGTCCTGCATCACACCAGTACCAGGACTTCCCCTCCCACATGACTCTACAGAGGGCAGTGATATACCAGTGATATACCAGCAGGAGCTGCCAACTGAGGTGGGTGACATCCAAGCTGGATACATAACACTGCCTCTGCCACCCGAAGTGGTACATCTCAGGTTCGAGACAGAAACCCATATCAACAATATGGCAACAGAGTCGCTCACCACTTGGCCATTGAGTTTGCCAGAGGCTCCAACTGCTTTTGTTTGTTTTTGTTCTGTAGCGAATTCTATCCCCTCTAATCTCTCACCTTGCCTTTGGGTGGCCTCCTGCTAGGGCCCTATCCCACTACCCACCTGTCCTACTGCTTCTGTATTCTTCCCCAGTTCTACTCTCCATGGCACCAGGTCCAGCGAAGGTCCGTCCTACTCCTGACCCTCATCTACATCCAGTTGCAAGGGGAAGGACTACATGGTGTGGGCATGGATGTAATGGTAGCTATCATTCATGGTAGTGGCTGGAATTTTATTCCCTCTGTCCTTTCGAGACTTCCCTCCTCCACAGCCTTCTGTTTGGCCTTGCACGTACATATTGTGCACTTGAGGCAGGAGCACGCTCCCTGAATCAGCCGCAGTGGTTACGAGAACTTACCGCCAGCCCTTCCTAACTGCCACACAATGTTGTACCGCAGCTACCTCGGCCTGGCCAGCCTCCAGAATGATGACCTGATCTTGTTCCCACACTCTGATCCTTTGTGCAGCAGCAAGACGCACCGCTGGGTAACTGCGGCAGCAACTTTTTTCAAGCAAATTCTTATGCCCCTGAGCTATTCCCATAGCCCATCCCCTTCATGCCTTCCTCCCCAGCTTCTTTCCAGGCCCAACACCAGACAACCTTACAGGCAGCCTGAAAATAGGGCCCAAGTGAGCTGGTGGCCAACATCCTACAGCTGTCCATTTTCCAACGCCACCCATTTAGAAAGTGTATCCTCAGTACACTGTCTTTACAGTAGGGAGGGCCTACATTGCAGAGGAACTCAAGATGCAACCTGAGACTGATGAATAATTCCTCATTATACTGGAATGTTGGTACCACAATCCACTAAAAACATCAGAAACAGGGCACAGTCACTTCTCAGGATCTGACAGGAAGAAAGAGCACAGATGTGATTAATGTCAGAGGAGGTTACTGCAACATGTTACATGTACACTGCTCTGAAGGGGTTTCCTTTCCAGAAGGCCCAATAATATGGTCAGCTGTAAAAAGGCAGGATGGACTTGTTTACTAGGGAGGGCGTGGGAGGTGGGGGAAGTAGGTTAATCACCTCCCGGACCTGGTTCAGAACGATATGAAAGTGACAAAGCGGATTCCTGTTGCTTCTCTGCCAGCGTTCAGTTTATGAAAACCTATTCAGGTCAACTTCATTCAAAAGCCGCAACCCTGAAATCGACAGACTGCAACTGTCTTGTTAGTTGCCGACTTCAGTGGAACCGCAGGATACGGAGAAGTAATGCAGAGCACAGTCTCACTTCAAAGCAGCTCGGGCACACACCGCCAATAGAAAATATCAGATAATCACCAACTTGGCTTTTAAGTTAAAGACCAGATTTTGTTCTTGCTTTTTTGTCAGGGGGCAGAAGCTCCACCTGAGTGATATGCTGGGGTGCCTTTGTCTGTGGCTGTTTGTTAAATCACTGCATAGTCACTACTCATCTGTATCCAGCTTGGAAATAAAAAACCTTTCTACAGACATCATCATTTTTGGATGGGAATTCTTGATGGTGTCTGTGCTTATGCCAGTTTGGGAGTGCTGCTGTTCCTTGATATGTTACCTTGTGTGATAGGCACGCTCAGTGAACTGGGTCTATATTAGCACAGCATACTTGTTTGTCCCTGCTTTTGTGATGCAGTGAGGGAATGAAACCTGATGCACCTTCTGATACTACAGTATGTTACTATGGTGTAAGTTTATAACTAGTAAATTGATGCTGTATAAATCGAATATGCCATGGCTGATTTAAAATATGCAATACACCATCACTTGTAAAGGGGCAGGACTCTTATAATTCACTCATGGCTCCCTCCACCACTCAATAATTATTGTCTTGTCCTCTCACATGACATTTCATGAATCAGATCACCTCAAAACACACACTCGCAGATATACGTGTGTGTGTATGTGTGTATATATATATATATATATATATATATATATATATATATATATATATATATATATATATATATATATGCAATAAGATACGACAGGATGTGTGTTAGACACTTTTACACACGGCTAGGAGGTGTAGTGAGGCACGAGGCCACCGGATGACTGCATGGCTTGTGGCTTGTTGCACTTATGAAATGGCTATCAAAAATAAAGATGTATGTGATAGCTAAAATGTATAGTATTTAAAAGTGAAAAAGTTTGTTTCTCTTCAATTTTAATAAAATAATTCCTCTGCCTACTGTGTTTTTTTTAATTGAGGACTGAATTGAGGTTCTGAAAGAACTCTTAAAACTGAAGGTGGACAAAGCAATGGGGCCTGATGGGATTCATCCCAGAATTCTAAAACAGCTAAGGGCAGAACTAGTGACACCACTGACTACCCTTTTTAACAAATCATGGGAGGATGGGGTGGTACCCGAGGACTGGAGGAGGGCAGATGTGATTCCCCTTCACAAAAGTGGGAGCAAGGCAGAAACAGAAAACTACAGACCTGTTAGTTTAACCTCAGTGATAGGGAAAATGATGGAATCACTTCTGAAGGAAAGAACTGTCAAGTATCTAGAGGCCAGAGGGGCACAGGACCCTAGACAGCATGGATTCACAGTGGGAAGGTCATGCCAGACAAATCTGATAGATTTCTTTGACTGGGTGACCAAAGTAGTAGATCAGGAGGGCTGTGGACATGGCCTACCTAGACTTTAGCAAGGCATTTGACACAGTCCCACACAAAAGATTAATATAGTTAGCCAGCCTGGGAGTGGGTCCCAAGATGACAGCCTGGTAAAGAATTGGCTGGAGAATAGGACACAGAGAGTAATAGTAAATGGAGTCCACCAGAAGAAAGGAGGGTTACTAGTGGGCACGCTAGGGTTCAGTATTAGGACTGGTCCTCTTCAATGTCTTTATAAGCTACATTGCAGAAGGACTGGAAGGAAAGTATGTCTCTTGCAGATGACACTAAGATCTGCAACAGAGTTGATGCACAGGGTGGGGTGGAAAGGATGAGAAGGGACTTGGCAAGGTTAGAGGAATGGTCAAATGTATGGCAGCTTAGATTCAATGCTAAGAAGTGCAAGGTAATGCACCTGGGAAACAAAAACCAAGGGGAAGAGTACACAATGGGGGGTGAGATACTAACAACAACAAAAATGGAAAGGGACCTGGGGGTAGTCATATCAGATGACCTAAAGGTGGGCAAGCAATGTGAGAGGGCAGCAAGGAGGGCTGGGGGGTTACTGGGATGCATAGGGAGAGGCATCACCAGTAGAAAACAGGAAGTTATTATCCCTCTGTACAGACAGCTGGTGAGACCCCATCTGGAGTACTGTGTGTAGTTCTGGAGACCCAGTCTCCCAAGACATAGGATGGAAGCTGTCCAGAGGAGGGCAACTAAAAT
Source organism: Neoceratodus forsteri (assembly GCA_016271365.2). Lineage (NCBI taxonomy): Eukaryota > Metazoa > Chordata > Ceratodontiformes > Ceratodontidae > Neoceratodus > Neoceratodus forsteri. The sequence goes on along the minus strand of CM028131.1, from coordinate 1,409,970,525 downwards.
GGTGCAGGGTCTGCACCAGAAGACATATGAAGAGAGACTTAAGGAGCTTAATATGTATAGCCTCGAGGAAAGGAGGGAGAGGGGGGACATGATAGAAACTTTCAAGTACCTCAAGGGAATCAACAAAGTCCAAGAGGGTAGCATCTTTCAAAAAAAGAGGTGTGCAAGAACAAAAGGGCACAATTTGAAGATAGAGGGGTGCGGCTCAGAGGTAATTTAAGGAAGTATTTTTTCACAGAGAGGGTTGTGGATGCATGGAACGGTCTTCCGGAGGAGGTTGTGGAGTCAAAATCAGTGGTGGAATTCAAGCATGCATGGGACAGTCATAAGGCAATTCTGGGGGTTGGGGGTAAGAAGAAGTAGGCTGCTGGTTAACTAGGATCTGCAGCTTATCCAGTAGGTAGGGAAATGGGCAGACTGGGTGGGCCAAGCGGTCCTTATCTGCCGTCAAATTCTATGTTTCTAGGACTTTTGAGCTACTAAAGCTTCCTTATTTGTATTTTTTTTTCTGTTACCCAATGTGAAAGTGAAATTATTAAAAATGTTGCTTTACATTGTTTTTGGAGGTACAGCTGACCTATAAATTATTTTGTAAAATACATAGGAAAATAAATGTTGAAAGTTGAGAGCGACTGTGCAGGTTGGAAATCAGCACCTGTTCAGTGTACAGTATGCGAGTGAGTCTGGCAGCAGTACAGTGATCGGGTGGGTTCGTTTGTGAGGACAGCGAGTGAGCGGGTTGCATAGGGAAATTAGAAAGCGGGCGGGAGGTTTGGAAATCAGCAGCTTTTCAGCTGTACAGTGTGCGACTGGGTCTGGCAGCACTACAGTGAGCGGGCATGTTCGTTTATGAGGAGAGCGAGTGAAAACAAGATGGCAGCTTTAATTTTTTTAACATTCTAATTTGGAACACCAGAAGAACGGGAAGATCAGTGCCCGCCCGGCATAGCACAGCCTGTTCTTTTTTCTGTGGTGTTAGACATATTAACACATTCTTAGTAGCCAATCAGAATGCTTGCTTGTTATCAGCCATTTCCTAAATATGTATATGTATATATATATATATATATATATATATATATATATATGAATAACACCCTCTGAGGTGTCCGGGCACGCTGTTATATACGGACACCTCGGAAGTGTTGAGTGAATAGTCAAAAGTCAACCTACTTTTACAGTTTGCTTTTAGTGTTAGATATTTTCGCCTTTATGTAACTATTTCTGCTGGACTATGTTAACCTGTTGTCTGCTGCAATTCTCCCAGGGACCCCATGAAAACAAGATACTGTATTTCATGGTGTTATCCCAGTTGGAGTTATTTCAAATAAACAGATAAATAACTAAAAACAATAAATTTAGTTCTGAACTGTTTGGGTGTGCTCTGATAATAGGACAGTCAGACGATGCTCTCAGCCAATCAGATTACCAGGATTTCATCAATTTTCTTTTAACATATATGTCTGTAAGTAATAAGCCATGACAGGGTGTACATTACAGGATTTTAATGCACACCCTGGGGTGCAGTAAGGCATGAGGCTGAATGCCGAGTGTCCTTACGCCCCTCGGAAAAGCATTAAAATCCTATGATGCACACCCTGGAGTGGCTTATTGCACTTATAAAATGACTCTACGTAGCAGTTTTTTTTTTTTTGTTTTTTTTTTGGCGAGGAGAGTAAGATTTGGCACCTGGCCATGCGTTTATAGAGATTTACTGCACAGTCAGATGATATTTTTCAGCCATGAAATCTCTAGATTTTTTTCTTGCTATTTTATATATATATATGTATATGTATAAATAAATGATGGGTAAGTATGGTACATAAGCAAGGCCCCTGGAATTCTGCGATTCTGCGGTTGTGGAATTTTCCACAGAATTTGCATCATGCCGCAGAAGGTATACAGTGCTGCAGAATTCACAGTTATTGGCGAATTTTCATTAAAATATACTGTTTTTCAATAGTGCCAGGCTTTATTTCCCATCTTGTTTATCCTGAAACCCCTCCCCTTTGCTTGGCATATGATGTCATTGATGACATCACATCATAGTTAACCAATGGCAGTACAACAGAAATGAATAAATCATGCTGCAGAAAACAGAAAATGCTGCCGCAGAAACCAAGGAGCCCTGCCTCAGAAATATACAGGTTACTCACCTGTAACAGGAGTTCTAGGAATGGTATATGTTGTTCATTCACACTCTTGTGGCACGTATCCTTGCCACTTTAATTCTTGCCAGAAGGTCTTCAAGCTGGCTCCTCCCACCCCCCAGGTGGTAAAACTCTTGGCTCCGCCCCATGACGGCAGATCTGTCCCACTGGAAGCTCAGGTTGTGCGTCGAGGCCGGGGAGGTCGGGTGGGTCGTGTGGATGAACAACATATACCATTCCTAGAACTCCTGTTACAGGTGAGTAACCTTGTATTTCTAGGGACATGGATATGTTGTTCATCCACACTCTTCTGGCAGACTCCCAGCAGTTCTCCTGGGAGGAGGGAGGCAAGGCACACCCCTATACTTACTCGGGAAAGAGAGACTGAGAACCAAGGCCCCAAAACCAGCATCCCGGCGTGACTCGAGGTCGATGTGGTAGTGGGTAATAAAGGTATGTGCCAACTTCCAGGTAGCAGCCCTGCAGATATCCTGGATAGAGACATCCCTGGAAGCAGCTACCGATGCAACGGTATGGCGGGTAGAATGAGCTCTTATCCCTCTGGGAGGCTCCATGCCCACCAACCTGTAGCAGAGCTCTATGCAGGAGGTGATCCACCTGCCTATCGTCCACTTTGCAGCAGGTCTGCCAGGTGCGGCTTCAGCGTAGGTGACAAACAGCTGGCGAACCTCTCCCTGAACTTCAGCCATCCGCTCCTTATAGTAAGCGAGCGCTCGTCTAGGGTCCAAAGTATGGAGCCTATACTTGGCCTCTGAGGTGTGACTGGGGTAGGACACCGGCAGAGTCAACACCTGGTTAAGGTGAAACTCTGACACCACCTTCGGAAGGAATTTCGGGTGGGGGCGCAGGACAACCTTGTCCCTGTGGAAGACCAGGTAGGGAGGCTCGATGGAAAGCGCCTGGGGCTCTCCCATCCTTCTGGCTGACGTGACAGCCACCAAGAAGGCGGTCTTCCACGACAGATGTGAAAGATCACACCTGTGCACTGGTTCGAATGGCTTGCCCATGAGCTTGGCCAATACCAGCAGTAGATCCCACGGAGGTGGAGGCTCTCGCACCGGAGGGGAAACGTGGTCAAGACCTTTGAAAAAGCACCCGACCACCTTCTCCTGCACCACCGACTGCTTCCCGGCCCACGCCCGGTAAGCAGAGATGGCTGCCAGGTGCACCTTAAGGGTCGTCAACCGAAGCCCTTGCTGAGAAAGGGACCACAGGTAGTCCAGAATGCTTGCCAGGGGGCAGTAGGAAGGGTCCAAGCCCTCCCCTGATACTAAATGGAAAACCTTTTCCATTTGAAGGCATAGCATTTCCTGGTCGACTTCTTACGGGATGGCTCAACGACGTTGAGGACCTCGTCACAAAGACCCAAAGCCTGGAACTCTAGCCGCTCAGGAACCAGGCTGTCAGGTGCAGAGATTGAAGGTCCGGATGGAATACCTTCCCCTGATTGACTGAGATCAGGTTCAGGTGGGCTGGAAGCCGCCTCGGGAGCCTGGAGCTGAGGCTGAGGAGATCTGGATACCAGAACTGGCGGGGCAGTCTGGGGCTACCAGAATCACCTGCGCCTTGTCTCTCCTCGCCTTGAGAAGCACCTTGTGGATCAAGGGAAATGGGGGAAAGGCGTAGAAGAGGCCCAGGGCCCACGGCCTCGAGAAGGCATCCCCCTGCAGCGAGCCCTGCTGAGGGGTGCGGGCATGGAACAGACTCAGCTTCGCATTCTCCCTGGAGGCAAACAGGTCCACCTGAGGCATGCCCCAGTGGGAGAAAAGATCTTGTACTACCTCCGGCATGAGAGACCACTCATGAGACGCAGCCCCTATCTGGCTTAGGGCATCGGCCAGGGTGTTGGAGGCTCCTGCCACGTGAATGGCTAGGAGATCCGCCTCTAGGCTGCGCACTAGGGACCAAATGCAGAGAGCTTCCTTGCATAACAGCATGGAGCGCGTCCCACCCTGGCGGTTCAGATAGTACATGGTTGTGGTGTTGTCCGTCTGGACCTGAACCACTTGACCCCGTAGAAACGGAGCAAAGGCGGTGAGAGCTAGACAGACCACTCAGAGCTCCAGCAGGTTGATGTGGCATCGGGATTCCTGAGGGGACCAGAGGCCATGCACTCGGGTGTTCCCCCAGATGGGCACCCCAACCCATCAGAGATGCGTCGGTCGAGAGAGAGACTGTCGGCTCGGGGCGGATGAACGGGATACCCTCCTACAGATGTGCTGGAACGATCCACCATTGGAGAGCGTTCCACATCTCCTGGGTCACTGTCACAGGCCAGTCCAACGGATCGCGGTGTTGTGACCATTGACTGGCCAGTCCCCACTGAAGGGGACGCATGTACCAATGGGCCCAATGGACCACGCTGGTGCAGGCCACCATGAGGCCCAGGAGATGCAGGAAGTCCCAGGCAGGGCACAACTGCCCAACCAGAAATGATTGGGCAAAGGAGGAAAGAACCTCGGCCCTGTCCGCCGGGAGCCGTGCTCTGGCTCCCAGAGAGTCGAGCTCTGCCCCGATGAACATAATCACCTGCTTTGGCATGAGTTCTGACTTGTCCTCATTGATGAGGAGGCCAACCTGAGAGCAAACCTGGAGGGCCAGATCTCTGGACAACTCCGCCGCCAGTCTGGAGGGGGCTATCATCAGCCAATCGTCCAGGTAAGGGTACACCCGGACCCCTCGGCGCTGCAGGAATGCTGTCACCACTGCCATGCATTTGGTGAAGACCCTGGGAGCTAAGGAGAGGCCGAAGGGCATGGCCCGGAACTCATAAAGGGATCCCTCCGCTCTGAAGTGGAGGAACCTCTGATGGGATGGATGGATTGGGACGTGAAAGAACGCGTTCTGGAGGTCCAGGGAGCAGAACCACATGCCTCGTTCCAAGGATGGGATTATCTGAGCCAGAGCGACCATCCTGAAGGTCCGAGACCTTAGGAACTTGTTCAGGTTGTGCAGGTCGAGAATGGGGCGCCAGCCCCCCATCCGTTTTGGGACCAGGAAATACCTGGAGACAAACCCTGGGTCTGGAGGAGGATCCGCCACCTTCCTGATTACCTCTTTTTCGAGGAGCAGGGCAATATCGGCCCAGCAGGCCGACAGCGAGGCTGCAGACCCCGTGGCCCCCCGAGGGGCAATGGCTAGAAAAGGCAGGACCTGCTCGAACTCCAGAGGCAGGCCCTTTCCTGCCACCTCCAACACCCAGCGGTCCGTGGTGATAGCAGACCAGGCGGAAAGGAAGTGGCGGAGCTGTCCCCCCACGGGGGGAACCTAGGGGGGAGTGATGAGGTTGGGGCGGCACCCCTCAACCTGTCACTGGGCAGGCTTGGAGGAAGAACCAGTCGAGGGACCTCCCGGGCCTTTACCTCCTTGCTTCCTGTTGGAGGAAGCTGTTGGCTTGGGCTTGGGACGCCAAGCGCGAGCCTGCTGGCCCTGTTGCTGGTGCTGTTGGGCCGGTCGAGAAGCAGGGACCGAAGGACGAAAGGACTTCTGCTGCTGACGGCAGCCTTTGTCCCTCTGGGTGGAGGTGACCGAGTCTAGAGTGGCACTGGACTTCTCGATCCGCTGGAGGTGTCCCTCCACTCCAGGGCCGAAGAGGTCAGTCCCCAAGAAGGGGACGTCCGCCAACTTGTGCTGGGTATCCGCCATGAAGGTGGATATCCTCAGCTACGCCCTGCGTCGCATGGCCACCGCGGCCGCTACTGACCTGGCACAGGAATCACCTATGTCCAGAGCAGTCTGGAGCTGTTGCTTCGCCATCGCCCTACCCTGGTCCCGCACCTGGTGGACCGCGGTCTGCAGGTCAGGCGGGAGGTGAGGAACAACCTCATCCAGGGAGCCCATGAGGGCATGGGAGAAGTGTGCCATCAGCACGGCCGAGCTGGCCTGTCGGAGGCCGAGGGAGGACGCAGCGTACACCTTGCGCCCGGCAAAGTCCAGCTTTTTGGACTCTTTGTCGGGGGGGCTTGTCCACATCCTGAGCGTTACCGGAATGCCGGAAAATGCTGTCAGTGACTAACCCCTCGGTGGAGGGGTGTTCCGAGAAACCAGGCAAAGAGCCGGTAGGGACCGCATACTTCCTGGCCATCCTGGCCGAGGTCGCAGGACAGGAAGCAGGCCGCTGCCAAAGCTCCAAGGCTGGGCTGACAATGGCCTCAGCCACCGGAAAGGCCTCCGTGGGAGAATCCCCTCGGTCCAGAATCTCCGTCAGGGGATACTTGGCCCGTTTGGACACGGGCTCGAGCTGCATCCCGGTGGACTCCCCGAGATGAGTCGAAGCAGACCCAAGAAGGACGATGGGCTATCATCCACTGACTGGCCCCCGGAGGACTCCAGATCGCACTGCCTGGAGAACACGGAGGAATCGTCGTCGGATTCTGAAGAGTCTGCGAAGAGCTGCCTCGGCCCTGAGCCACCCTCCACCTGCCAAGGATGGTCGGGAGTGAGGGTGACTGACTACCTGTAGGGCAGGCCATGACCCGACCGAGAATTCTTGGTCAGTGCCCCCGACTTTGGTTGTGGAGGCAGAGGTTCCACCACAATCGGTAGACCAGCTGGTTTCAGCTTAGCAACCGGCCCTGGGGTGGGCAACTCGACTGGAATGAGAGGTTGCTTCGGCCGTTCAGACGACAGCCACTTGATGGCTGGGGTCTTGGCCGGGGTCGGCTTAGGCCTGGATAACAGCAACTACTGCCACATAAGATCCTCGTAGCGCCGGCACAACTTGTGCTGTAGCCTCTCCTCACCTGAGGAGGAGGACGAGGAAGAACAGCGTTGCCGCTTACTTCGGTAACAAGACTGAGACCGCTGATGTCGGTGGGAACGGCTGGACCGAGAAGAGGTCCGAGACCGAGACCCGAGGGTGGGTCTGGGAAGGGCCGGGGGATACCCGCTCTTCCCTCGGCTCGGGAACTTTAACTGGGGACTGCGGTCCCGAAGGAGCAGGCAGATCCTCGGTATCCACCCGGGGAACCGGTGAAGTAGGGTTGTCGGCTTCTCCAGTCGACAGCCCGTGTAACGGATCGAGAAAAATCTTGACTTCGTCGACAGGAGTCTCAGCAGGCTGGCCTGACGGGGGCACCATGAAGCCAGTGGCTTCAGCTGCAACCTCGACCAAAGTCGACGGTCGGCTGCCCGGGGAGGGGGACCTCCAGCTCCCACGACCGGACATGGGACTTACTCTTCGATTCCCTTTCTTGGCCGAAGAAAGTCCCGGAGGCCCTCTCTTCGTGGAAAGGGACTGGCAAAGCTCCTTGAACGAAGCTATATGTGAGGAACTCAGAAAGAGTGGGATAAATGCCGCGGCCGAGGAGGAAGAAGATGAGGCCTGGGCCGCCTCCTCCTCGACAGCGATCATCTGCTCGAGCTGCTCAGCCGAGCCAGCCGCCGGACACCGCCCAATGAGCCTCTTTGAATTTTACCGGCGGAAAACTTTTCTCGGGGCGCCCGAGCTTCAAACGAGCAGCGCGATCATCCAGAACATTGGCCAAGAAAGAACGGCACAACTCGCAAGCCTGCGGGTCGTGATCTAGGCCTAAGCAGTAGACACACGTGGAGTGCGGATCTATCCTGGACATTTTCTGCCCGCAAGGGCACCTCTGAAAGCCAGGAACAGATTTGTCCATTGCAGCCACGAGGTAAGATGAAGACCAAAGTTTAGAAAACTTCAAAACCAATTTCGGACAAACCGAAGAATTAGGATCCAGTCTAAAACGCAGAGCGCTAAGGAGGGAACCTGAGCTTCCAAGCGGTAAGGAAGATATGGCATCATGGGGCGGAGCCGAGAGTTTTACCACCCGGGTGGGTGGGAGGAGCCAGCTTGAAGACCTTCCGGCAAGAATTAAAGCACCAAGGATACCTGTCAGAGAGTGTGGATGAACAACATATCCATGTCCCTAGAACAGAAAGTTCTGCCGCAGAGCACTAGGGGCCCTGTACATAAGGAAATAAACCCATTGATGGGGCTAACAAGATCATAAAGCCACAAGCCCAAAGGGTAAGAAGCTTTATGTTTTGGTCAGCCCCCTCAATGGGTTCATTTCACTGTATACCACACATACTCATCTTCTATTTAATACATTTGGATGGTCACTGTTAGGTTTGATCACCATTGCATATACTGGGAAGGGGTACACTGGGAAATAACTACTAACCACTTCTATGAGGAAAGAATCTCATCCATGTATTACATGATATATGTAATCTTTTTTCCAGTTCTGTTTATCACTCCAGGGCATATGTTTGGACCTGCTTCTCCTTTTGCTACCTCCCCAAACTCGCAGCATTACTTCCTGGGACACTCCAGCCCCAAGGGTGTTCATGACACACCGTGACATACTGCCTATGGACTTTCCCGAGGTAGGGTCTTGCTTTTCAGCATCTTTGGCAGTGATATCCCCTCTTATCTGGTCATCATGGCAGAGGCATTTCCTGGAGACATGTCTGGAGTCCCCCGAGGAGGTACAGCCCAAGCTGCTTGCCGGGGGCAGGCAGGGATTCATCTGTGCAGCAGCCCCAATATTTTTGCCATTTTTAACTCTCTCACCAAGGCGTGCTTGCATCACTGGTGTCAGAAAGCCTGGCACACCGATGAGCATGCTCCCCACTTCCAGTGCCAGCTTCATGCTCCCTGACTTGCACCGTCACCTCTGCCCGCCCAGGTGGCAGTAATGTATCAGGATGGGCATCCCACCCTGGAGGAGAAGCAGAAGAGCATCTACTCAGACATTCAACATTCCTCACCCTGGTGGCCCCCAGATGACTCAAGCTTGCTCCTGAACTTGGGTTGCTGGCACTCTGCAAGGTAGCTCTACCGCTGGGCTGACAGGTCAGCTATAGTATAGAAAGAGAGAAACGTTTGTCTCCTCCCTATCAGCCGCCTGTATCAGCACTCCAGGTAACCTCTCATTTCTGTTTTTTAATTTTGTATTCATTAGCTTTGCATATAAAACAAATACACAGTACAATGCGTCTTGGAAACAACAATTGGTAGCAGCCACGTACGGCGACACCAACACAGCGAAATACACTCCTGTCGGCAAAATCAACACTTTACCGACAGGCCGCTATGTTGGTGTGCCTGAGACAGGGGCACACTGTTTCCTGGTCCTGCACCTCCGCCCCAAATCAACTCCAACTGGATTGGAGAATCCTAAAGACCAGAGGGGGGGGCGAGGCAGAGCCCCCCACATGGGGAGTTCGGGGGGCAAAGCTCCCGATAAAAAAAAAAAAAAAAAAAAGGACCAGGAGACACACAGGAATCATCTAAACCATAACTTGCGGTCGACATGATTCCTATCGGCGAGATACCAGTCGACAAAAGGGTTGTCGAACGGGCATCATAGAGCCACAACAATTTACATGTTAACCAGACAGGAAATAGTACACATTTCCATTACATACAGGATTACAGTATCTCCAAGCCTTTGTTAAAATTGGGGGGAGGGGAGGAGGAGACCTAAAAATTTTTAATTTCGGATACTAAAAGTCCAAAGTTCTGTGTAGCTGTAGCCCATGAGCAGATGGAATAAGAACCAACTAAGGTGCCGGCCCATTGGCGCAGCGGTTGGATTTCCACTTGTGACGCCGGTGACCCGGGTTCGGGAACGGACCTGGGACACCGGAGGGCCAGACCGGGGAGAAGGATCGAGCGCCCTTGGACAGCTCTCCTTCCAGGGGGAGGGCAGGGCAGCACTGGCAGGCTGCCGGCACCTAGCGGAGGCTGGGCTGCTGGCCACGCCGATGTCAACAGCACGCCAGGATGGGGCGGACGAGGTCGTCATTGCATGTCCCCATCCTGCTTAAGAGGGGGGGCATAAAAATCCAGAGCCTCGCCGTCTATATGGCGCTCTGCCCCCGTAAGGCCTCAATTAGCCTCTAGAGCCAGTCCCCCGACCAGATATCAGTACTGTGGCTCCGATAATGGGAGGGTAGGTGCCACGGCCCTGCTCTCTGGGGGGAAAGCCAGAGATAACCGTGGGGACGCAGGCATTTCTGGAGGTGGAGGCATAGGGGGGTCCATGACCAGAGCTGAAAAATAACGACGGGAGCAGTAGGGGCAAAAAGAATAAATGAAAAAAAAAAAAAAGAACCAACTAACGTCCCGGAAGTTTAAAACAGTGCCTCACTCAATGAGCATGGAATCAACCTTCATAACTGAAGCCCGAGGGTGTTGAGGGGGTGAAGTGCAGAGGACACACTGACCTTGGGGGAAGTGAACACTCGTTTGCCCGTTCACTGATGAGTGGGGACAGATGTATATTCTGTGATTTTTATTTCTTTACTGTGAGGGAGGGTGGGTGTACTTTTTCTGTTTTTTCTTTCTTTATTTCTTGTCCCAGATACCAGTACATGTCGACTGCGGAGCAGCTGCTGGAGAGGGGAATGCACTGGTGGGGCAGAGGAGGAGGAACGGGGTTCCTGATACACACTGATTGTGGATTGCTGACTGTTTACAGTGCGGCTGTTGGAGAGGGGAATGCACTGGCAGCACAGAGGAGCTGAGGAGGAGGAACAGAAAGGACAGCAAGATACTTTAAGGGCAGTATTTCTTGGATTTGTGTACTTTATCTGGCCGATTGTAAAAACTGTGTCTCTTGCTGCTGATGCTGTATTGTAGGTACTGTAGAAGATCTGATCGGAGGAGAAGTGGTGTTTAAATTGAGGAGAGGAAGGCCCAAGGCTTGACTTGGGTATCAGGGCTGATTGTCTCGAGAGAGAGAGAGACGGCAGATAATCCCACCCCCTCCCCCAACCCACCCTCCCTGGGCTTGTCCACGCTTATAGGAGGTGCACAACCCACACTTAACACTACTCTGCCTAGAAAGTCTAGGACATCAAACATACAGGGCATCTGAGAGGAATAGAGGAGAAAGAAAGAGATAACCCCCAAAAAAACCTGTCTTTAGCTGGGAATGGCAGTGAAGAGGAGACTCGAGCGGGAAGTAACTGAAGGGGTCTAGTCAAATGGAGGACCCAGGGATGGGACAAGATGGATCAAAGGGGTGGGGCAAGAAGGGGGGAGAGGACTAGGGGAAGGGCAAGAACAGATGGAGGAAGGGTAGTAGGTGGCAACAGCTGTGGTGCAGCCATCTTCTTAAGTACTGCATGGAGGGCTGAGAGGGGAGCTGGAGAGAGGAGCACGGAGGGACTGGGAGGACATCTGGAGTCAAGGGAACGTACAGGAGCTTATGCAAATGGCCTAGTAGACGGGCTCAAAGGGGAGACGGGTGGGGACTAAACGAGCTAATACAAACATATCAGCAGGTACCAAAGGAAGCAGAGCCGGGGGTAGCGAACAGATATCAGGAACCAGAAGAAAATTAAGCCATAGGCAGGGCAGGAAGGAAAGGCAAAGGACAGAACGATGGGGGAGGTGGTAACATTAAAATCGGTGGACAGTTCTAAGAGGGGTGGGTCAGGGAATGGGTCACTACTGTACGGGGGGCAGCTGCAGAGTAACACACTGCTAGCTGCACAATCGAACAGACTCAATAGACCTTAGGGCTTGTATCTGCTGACATTTTTCTATGTTCGTAAATTATAACCTGATGGGAAGAACAACCCCTCTAAATAGAAAGGAACACAGGAAAATAGCAGTGCACATCCTCAAAAAGACCGGTTATTGTATGCTAAAGCATGGGGAGAACACAGTTAAATTCTCCAAAACTCCCTAGAGCATACACTACTACTTAAAGATAAACATATGAGACAGTATAGTATTATTTAGCTAATTCTATAATATGGCTCTATTAACATATTGAAATAATAGCAGAGAATAATTTACACTGCTGTACATAGAGCCAACATTTGAACAAGGAAACTAATGTAACCCCTTTGTTACCCGGGGTTACTAGAATCCCAGTAAGACCTAGTGGTAGGCAGGGAAGGCAGCTTGTGAAACTCCAGTTAAATGGGTTTCACACTGTCTCACTCACAGCTGAGACTTGAGAGATGATATCACCATAGAACTGTCGCAGCTGCATGAGCCACATTGGAATCTACAGCTCAGGGAGTGAGTTTAGAACTTTGGGAATTTCAAAGTCAATCTTCCGTTTGTCCTTAAGCAAGAAGGAAGCATCAGTCTGCTGTTTGATCTCTCACTAAGAAAAAGGAAGTGTTCCTGTGTTTACCTTTTTTTTTTTTAAAGTGGTGGAGACCGCTCCCGGTCTCAGTGTCCCCTCCCTCGGGAAATGATTCTGTGGGTTTCAGGGCAATCCCTTCTCCCACCATGGAAGGAAGCTGCCTGATTTAATTTAGTCTGTTCTTGTATAACAGCAAAGGTTACAGTACTTCGCCTGTGGGGCACCTGCAACAAACGGGTGAGTGTTTGGCTCCATTTGAAGGGGCAAACAAATTGTTTTCTTCAGTTGGGAAATGAATGTGGACTGCTATTTGGGAGGACTATGTCAACCAGGACAAACAAATAGAGCAGTCCAACAGTAAAGTTTTAAATGGATTTAAAGTTTGCTGTACAGGGGGTGCTTCAGGTCATCCACCGTTCAATCTACATTTTAAAGTTCTAAAGTTTTCTGTGTGTCCAGAGAAATGGCCAGGTATGGGCTGTGGGAGCTGGAGGTGGGGAAAACCCCCCATCTTTAGTAACCAGGTCCACCTCTACGGATTTCTTCTGTGTTTTGCTACTTGCCTCATGCACTTGGCCAGTGATGGGGTGGGTAGCCAGACGTGGGTCGCAACTTGAAAATCTCTCTAGGAGTCGCAGACTCTAAGTGGTGTGGGGAGCCACAGGATGGGAAAATAACTCCTTGTTTGATGGGAGTCTCCTTGTTTGATGGGAGTTCGATTGGAAGTATGAAACAAATCTCTCTAGAGTGCATGGACTCCAAGTGGTGTGGGAAGCCACAGTTTGGGAGTCTCCTTGTTTGATGGGATGTCTTTCCAAGTAAAGTTTGGGTTCATTCTTCAAGTGGATCGTCAGTCAAGTGGCCGGCAGGGGAGCCGGGCCAGTCGGGCTATGTATCCAATGCGCATGCAAAGTCCGGGCTGAGTGCCTGGTGGGTCCAAAGCCAGACAACTGTAGTAATGTGTTCATTCCTCAAATGGACCGCTGTGTTAACCTCTAATCTGCACATACAGTAACGTAGCCCTTTTGGGGGACCATGCAATGCTTTGTTTATGTTCAGTTAGTTAATAAATAAAGCCACACTGAAAAATCCCAATTCTGGTTCTGGACATTACAGTTATTGCTTCCTGTAGTTTGATTTACTTGGGTGCCCCTGTGCAGAGTAGCCAAACCTAGGTCCCTTGTGCCAGGTAACCTCATCCTTCCCCGAACCCAGGTCCCCCACCAGGTATTGCTGCCAAATGCCAACAGCATGCCACCTGTCGTTTTAGTAAAAAGGCAGGGTTGGGGACCCCCGGCTTACACTAACAATTTTAAAAGGGTACAAACAGAGCAACATGGTAAAGCTTGATGTGTTCTCTTGGAACCTACGACAGCCTTAAAGAGCTAGTGAGACTTTCAGAACTTTAGCAAAACCTAATATTTAGACACAGTCCAGCTTGTATTTTCCCTTAGTACTGTATTCCTCCTCCCCATTATTTATTACTGAGGTCATCCGTACGAAAACAGGATCTTTGCTCCTGAGAAGTTTGTCTATTCCTGCTGCTTTCTCCCTACCTGAAGTTACAGAGCACTGCTTATGACAGCACAGTCACTCCCATGCCAACAGATTATGATGTCACAACACAGGATTATGTCTTGAAGTAGGGGGTAAGCTACAGAGACAGATGGACTCTAAAGAAACTCTAAGGGATAAAGATCATATATTCATGCAAATTTCCTTAGTAATAAATAATGGGGAGGAGAAATATATAAAATATAAATGGAATGCAGACAGAATTGTACCTAATTATTATATTTTTTAAAGTTTTCTTTGTGGCGTCAGTAGCTCTTTAACTGTCGAGAAGACTTGAAACTTAAGTCACAGTAAACCATACATCAGGTTTCATCTGACAATCATCTTCAGGTGTCCGAACTCGATGGCTAGACTGCTGTGCCTCCAAATGGGCAACCCATTTCTCAGCATCTATTGGATCGGTGAAGATAAATACCTTCTCTTGGTGGACAAGTTGAAGCTTTGCCGGGAATGAAACAACATGTGGTATCTCACAGTCACAGAGTTTCCTCCTGACTCCGTCAAACTTTTTATGGCGCTTGTAGGTGGCATAAGATATGTCTGGGAACAAATGCACAGTATGACCTTGCACACTCAAGGGCCCCAGTCGTTTTGCCAAATTTAGAATGCAGTCTCTGGTTCCCATGCTATCCACAACCACCATAAGCACCTTGGGAGTGTCTTCCGACTGTTGCCCACGAGGACGAATTCTGTTGGCTTTTACAAAGTGCCAATCTGAAATGTCTCCTTGCCCTGTAAACTACTCCATTATCCATTCCTTGAAGAAAAGCAAGGGGTGCTCCCCCTTCTGTCTCTCTGGGAGATCGATCAGGCATATGTTCGCGCTCCGCACTTGATTTTCCAGAAGCTCCAGTCAGTTGTTCACATGCTGAGCTTCTCTTGCTCGTCCAACCGTTACTGCATTACATTTACTGGCATGTTGCTGTAGCTCATCAACTGTAGCATGTAGTTGTTCCACTGAAGATTCCACCAAGGTAATCTGTCCAGCCAGGCCATCCAGTTTAGTGTTCATTACAGTCACTGATGTGATTAGGGCTTTAAGCTGGTGGTCTAGAGACTGTAATGTTTCCTCTGCCTCGGCACCAGTTGCTGCCGTCTGCCCTATCGACCTCATGGCCGGTCCTTCAGCAGTTGTTTGGCCCTGATCTTTCTTTTTCAGGTTGCCCATCTCACTATCGATATAGTCTGCTGCACACTGGTACCCTTTTTTCAATTTTCTGATGTTTTAAAGTATAGAATTAGCTTTTCAAAGTTATGAAGGTGTAGAGCTGCGTTTCCTGTGTCCGTTTAGCTCGGGACCCACAGCACCTCTGCCCCGTAACCTCCCAATTTTGACAGTTTCCTCACTGGTCTGCTATCCTACCATGACACACCCTTCCCCAGGCAGCCCAGGTGAGGCACAGAGCCAAATGTCCAAGGGCCATTAATCAAGGCTGTAACACTGGGCCACCAATGCAGTGGCAGGGCTACCATTCAGTGTGCTGGCGACTCAAGTTCAGGAATGAGCTTGGGTCATTGGGGGCCAACTGGAGGAAGGAGGATTGAGTATCCCAGAGGAAGCTCTCCTCCGGGGGGGGGGCAGGGAAGATCACCATACTCCCTACAATACTGTCACTTGGGTGACCACAAGTGGCAGTGCAGTTAAGGGCACTGTGGATGGGTGAGATGCTGGCCAGGGCCCGAAGAAGCAGCGTGTATAGTGTTTCTGTGCCTCCTGGTCTCCCTAGCGTGCCTGCATCTGAGACAGTCAGGGAGAAACAGGAAAAATGGCCCTGTCTCCATCGAACAAGGACGCTCTTTGTATCCAGGACTGGCCCTACCGCTCCATGTCCATCTTGCAGTGAAACCTGGCAGCTCCAGGGTAATTCCCCTCCATCCCCACCTGCCTGGGGGGAACCATGGCAGCGTGAAGGATGGTGACTGGCTGAGTGTTACGGTCGAAGTTTCTGAGGGATGTTGGAGGTACAGACTGGAATGAGGCACAAACCGAACAAATAAAAAAAAAATTTGAGACCATAACTTTCTCTTCTGGTTTGTTTCCCTGTCTTCCCTTGGGAGCTTCAAAGGCAATGGAATGGTGACACAGAATGCGTCCCCCTGCCCACTCAACATGGCACTACAAGTGCTCTGTTCCCTGTGTCAGATTTTTGTATGTTGAAATTTGAAAAATAATAAAAATCTATTATGGGGAAAAAACAGGTGGCAGACACAGATCTCGGTAACCTACCAGCTTTTCCCAGAGGCTCAGAGCACCCAAAAAGTTTACTGCACCGCAATCCACTGACCTGGGCTTGGGATACGGACCTGGATTGCCCCACCGCTGGGCTAATGAGTCAAACCCAAATCCGACCTTTACTGATTAGCAAGGATAATAAAGGCTAGACATGGAAAAGTAGAACTCCATATGCAATTACAGAACTTCACAAGGTATGCTGTGTGGCTTGTGTCTAATGGAACTGAAGTCCAAACTCAAACTTCAGAAGTGACTTTTCAGGTGCAAGAAGGTGAGGTGCTACATCGGGGTGGGGGAGGACATCATAGGCCACCCGCCTCGCAACATCAGATGTGATGGCATCTCCCTCAACCCCACCCCACCCCACCCTCCCAGCTGGACTGTGATAACCCCTGAGAAATGGGAAAGTGCAACATAAATTGAGGAAAATGGAGAAAAATGAAATGGTTACTGCCCCAGCAGAACAACATGACCTACCCCAAACCTACCAGGCATGAGGCATAACCAAATCATTCTTCATCGTCTGTACTGCAAAGTTCACTCTCTTTACAATGTCACTGTTTGCCCGTTTATCTACTGTTGGATGATGGGTAGTAAAACCTTACCTTAAGCCTCCAAAGCGGATATGCCGAGTCTGGATCCCTGTTGAAAAATCTCGTTGTCTTTGTCCCTGCACTTAGCAAGTACTCTGCCGGCAAGCCCTGCGTCTGTGAAATGTACCGAATCTGCAAGAGAGAGAAAGGATGAAAGGCATGATGCTAGGGTGAGGCTAGGACTTGGCACTGCTTACCTGAACCACAGCCACCTGCCTGAGCAAATCTGGGCCAACTACAGCAGTGGGTGATGGCTGTATGGTGAAAAAGAAAGGACAACATTCCAAGAAGCCAAGACTTTTGGGTTAATGGCCATGACACTGAAGAAAACTGTGGGAATCATTCTCGGTCACCTGGACTAGTGCTAAGTGGTCAGTGCAACAAGTTATTGTGGGCACTAAGGTTGCAGCCCCATCAACCCATGCTCAACAGGGTCACATCCCCTTCCCTAGGGTCCACAAAAGCCATTTCAAGATGTCAGGAAAGAGGGAAGGACTGCGGTGCAAGTGGCCTGCAGGACCACGCACGACGACATGGCTGCCCTTGCTGATTCGATTGCAGACACTGGCACTTCCATCTGATTACTGCCTGTTAAAAGCAGGCAGTAACAGCAGGAACAGGGCTACAACTAAGTACACAAGTCCAGCTTTTGATCCATACTGGAGGAGGGTCACTAGACCACTAGAAAATAACTAATGGCAGAGCTAAACATTAAAGAACCACTGGACCACCAGGTCCCATACAGCCATGGGAGTGGTTGGGTGGTAGCAAGGACAATCATAGCAGGGCTGGGAGGGGACCACTGGACAAACAGGGACCATGAACCATGGGAGAGATAGGGAGAATGGTCTTTTTTTTTCTTCTTCCATATTCTTTTTATCCCTCGAAACTGGCAGGCGGGCTCCATCCCCCATCTTGGTGGGCTTGTAGCCGTCCCTAACCTGTGACCCCATCACCGGGAGCACAGTCGGAAGCTTCCTAGACTTTATCCAATGTTAACTGCTCACCTTTGCTCATTCACAAACTATAAATGGGATTCTAAATGAGGGGTGCTACTGCATATAGCATACATTAACAAAAACAACAAGTCACAGCACTCATTGACCCCCACAAGGGGTAAATGTAACAATAGACATATTTTTTCAGCCTGGATTGGCAGCTTACTAATTTGATTTCAAAAGGAGTGGGGGTCTCTTGTTATTCACCTCAAGGCCCTGCTGTGACTTCAATCCAGGCTGAAAAAATATGTTTATTGTTACATTTACCCCTTTGGGGGGTCCGGGTGTGCTCCAACTTGTTTTTGCTGATGTATGCCATATGCAGTAGCACCCCTAATTTAGAATCCCATTTATAGTTTGTGAATGAGCAAGGGTGAGCAGCTTGTAAAAGGAGAAGTATGGCTTTCTCATTTAGCAAGCTCCCCACCGGTTACCTGCACATTGGCTGGGGATCACACCTTAATAAAGCCAATTTTAGGCTGATGCACCCTATATAAAGGTAATCCATTTGAGGCAGATGCAGCTTAGAGTAGGGACCCAGCTGATGGGTGGTCTACCTCAATATTGGGAGCTTCCTAGAGCCTGCCAGCTCTATTATTTTGGTTTTCTCCTGCCCCTGTTGCGGGCGCATGTGGAGGCACACGCATGCTGCATTACCACAACACCTTCCCTTCATACGGCCCACCGACCAACACTGCCACTGGGCCTCCACTCAGTTGCAGTTATGTGGCCGGGCGGTAACATCCCTCCCTGGGAGGGGAGAGCTGCCTTACAGCTGCTCAATCCCGCTCCCCCTCCCGGCTGCCCCCGATGACCGAAGCTCGCATCACCAGTGTGGCACAAGGTAAGGCGTCCAGCGCCTCATTCCTTAGCACCACCGAGCTGGCAGAGGGTGGTCTTTTCCAGGAGGTACATGTGTGCTTAATGATGCAACCAGTGATAATCCATTTTCAACAGGAAACACCAGGAAAAATAAAAATTGGAATTTGTCATTTTAAAATCAGCACCTGGGTGTCAATGTCAATTGTTCATAAAAAAAAAGTTGTTACACATGCTGATCTGCCCTTGGTTGTGAGAAAAAACCAAAAACAAAATAAAAAAGGAATTATAAGATTTTGCCAAATGGAACTGGCCTTTTTTGAAAAAAGAATGTCATTGGCCCTACCAGATCCAGCAGCATCCTGGAGGTTTAGAAAGTGTAAATGCCATGGGCACTTGCTATTATCCAGTCAACACATTTGTAATCCATCAGTGTTGCAGAAGGTTACTTCTCCCATGCAACATGTAGACCAAAAAAAACTGCACTCGAGGCAAATACAGAGCAAAAGAGCAGACTGAGTATTGCTATTTAATAAATGGGGAATAAAATATAACAACTAAATACATGAAAGAGGACGCCGAATAAAACCCCTGCAACATGCGACTGACTTTTATAACTGCTCTTTTGGAAAGTGGCATGACAGCGTGACTTACAAACCATCTCTTTTGCACTGGTCTCCCAAAGAAATGAGAACGGAGTCTTTTATCTCTGGTGGAGTCAATGAAACAGTGCACTAAGGGAACCTGATATGTGTTCTCACAGACACAGAAATTCCCTTGCGTATGCATGACCACAGAATTCATTTAGTCTCTTCTGTATATAAATGACATGTTAAAAACAGTTCTTAGTAGGGATGTCCCATCAGCGCAGCAGTAAGGTTACCGCTTGCAGCACTGGTGACTCGAGAATGGGAAAAAAAACCTAGGTCATTGTTAGCAAGGCAGGGCGGAGCAGATCTGAATGCCCCACAGGATAGTCTCCTCCTCTGAGTAGGTGCCAGTCCATTTCCTGCTGTTTGAGCACCACCTGGGGATGACCAGGGGAGGCTAGCTAGTTAGAGACAGCAGCAAGAAAGGAGAGATGTAGGGCCTCGTAACACATGAATCTGTTGCATGCTTAACCACATGTTCATGGCCCAGTATCTCGGGGAGCTGCAGCACAGGAAGAACTCTCTCCTACTGCACTACTGGCTCATTCTGGCAGATTCAGGCACTCCCCCATTCAGCATGAGGCAACCCTACTGTCACTGGATTCAAGAGCATTGGATGAGGGGTAGCTGCCTCCGCACAACAGCCCTATTGTGGGAGGGTCTCTGCATGGGGCAGGCATCGTGGCTGAGTAGTAGCCAAGCCAAGGAATACCAGGCCAGGAGATGAAAGAAGTATAATTAAAAGCAACAGTTCTCTGTAGGTTGGCCAGCTGGCGCAGCGGCAACTCAGGATCACAGCAACAGATAACTGGCGGGGGAGAAGGCGTGAGCATCCCACAGGATGCTTGCCTATGCCTTCTCCAGGGAGGAAAGGTCCTGAGCCCCGCTACAGCACTGCCATCTGGGTGGCCCAGGATGGTGGGGCAGCAGCCAAGCTCATGTTGCAAGGGGTGCCAAAACCATGTTATCGTTTGCATGCCCCCGTGCCCAGCAATGTTGTCCTGGGAAAAACCACCAGTTGCACTGATGAATGATACCTGCACACTCTCATTCCCCCACCCTCTACCATTACTCCCTTCCTTGCAGTGTATATTTTTTGAAGGATCCCCCCCACCCAAGGGATCAGGCCACATGGTGCAAGCCATGAGGAAATGGGGTTAGTGTCAGGGATAGTGTTGGAGGGAGGTGGCCCAGTGTAGGAGCCAGAAAAGGAGGATAAAGAATAAAATAAAATTTAAAAAATTAGTTTTCAGTTTTGAAAGGTGGTTGCTGACATCATTTCTGGCATGCAAGCTGCTTAGCACCAAGAATGTGAAGATAACAGAAACAGAATTGAGACAGTTACTGCTCCTGGCATGCGGTGAAGTGCATTCCCCAGTGCCGAAATAGTCATCGACACCCTAACAAAAGGTTTGCTTCCATGGGGACTTACTGCCTCCAGCTCTAAGAGAAGAAAGAGGCTCTATGGAGAAAACTGATTCTTGGAAGAGCTCCCATACCATGGTGGCTGTGACAGAAGTTTCTTGTGTCGGATTCTGTGGGTGACATCACCCACGGTTTCCTGTGGGATTACTCTTACATCAGGATAATTGGTTGTGCAGGGATGATCACAGTATCTGGCAGATAAAACTTAATTTAAACCAAAACATTTATGAACAGTGCCCATCATAGTTCAAAAGCCCATGAGAAGATCTTACTACATGATGTACTGGGCTTACTGTACCTGTAGCTGGCAGCAGACTAGAGAGATATCAATGATTAAGTCTGCCCAGCAGTGATACCACAGGACACTGCCACCATCCGCAGAACCTTGGAATGGCAGAGAGGGTGAAGCTGTGCCTAACTGCCACCATTTTTGGGACTGTGTGAATTATTTCACTGACTGTATATGCCAGAAATTACAGTATGTAACTAATTCCTGGTTGACCCTAAAAAAGGGACCTTTGGTGTCTGTGGGCTTACCCCGTTACCAAAATGCAATAATAAAATAAATAAATAACTGCACTATAGTTCGGCATAGTTTTACCCTTTGTGACATCACGAGGTTCGAAAACCAGTGGCAAAGTACTGTAGTGTTAATACAGGGCAGACTTAGCTATCAATATCTCTGAACTGCTACCAGCTACTGGCAAGTCCAACACCTCATTTAAAATAACTTTTCATAGGCTTTCAAACCATGATAGGCACTGTTCACAAATGTTCTCCTGTAAAAGTGAGTCACCGCCTATTTGTTATCCTGCATTTAATTTGCCTTGCACCACTCTACCCATATGGCAGCAACCTCTCACACCCAGCAACACTTACCAGCCACCAACCGCTTGCCTCCTGTAGTGGGGTCTCTGCATTTCCGTGTCCTGCCCCACCCCCCCCCGGGGCACACAGTCTGGTGTGCAGACCAAGAATACTGGACCGTCATTTAGACAAAAGTGGGGGGGGGGGGTCATTAGTTCTCTCCATATAACCTCATCCACTTTGTGGATCGATGTACTCATGCTTAATGCCCTTTAAACCTTTCCTACCTCATGCAGACACTGCCTGCAGACTAGCGGAGGCCTCACATGCATGTAGCCCATCTCCTGTTGGGGAGCAGACTCTCCAGCCCAGCATGGGGGTTCTCACGGCAGCAGAGCACAGTGCCCCTTCCCTGAGCTGGGACCTGCTGCCAAACTTCTACAGCCGTAACAACCCTGCTGCAAATACCCCGAGTCCACTCTTTGACCTCAAGTTGCTTGTTTATTAGCACAATGTGCTACTGTTGGTGCTAATGTGACCCCAAGCAGTTTTTTTTAAGGTACATTTGCAGTCTGGGATCCCTGGTTCTGGGACACTGCATATGTGGGGGGGAGGGGGGGCACCTTCATTCCTCTGTAATTGATGTGCTGTCTTATGGCACCTCATGTAATCTACATCCCCAAACATCCTGCAGCTCCTTAGTACAAAGCAGTTCTCAATGTTGCTTCCGACGCTGGTAGTTCTTTTGCCACTTATTGCATAACATTTCAAGCATTATCTGGCACCAGAAGTCAGATACTACAGTTAACGTAAGAACTTACCGTAAAAGTAGATCTTAGAGAGGAACTCTTGCTGTAGGTCACACCGGTAGGACTAAAGCCACCAGGCACCAGGACCACATGGAAAACTTCCAGTTAGCAATCTATCATGGGGGACTGCCCCCGCTGACATCAGCATGCTGACATCTGCCTATCCTATAAAAGGGGCAGTCCCCCACACCTACCTCAGTTCTCCTGCCGGAGACCCCGAACAGGTGGTGAAAAGGAGAACTGAGGCAGTTCCTCAGAGCCAAGAAAATATAAGCAGAAGTAGTGCAACAGAAAGGAAGCTAACAGGGAGAAGGAGGGAGGGAAAGCAGGGCCTGCTGCAAGAGCTCCTCTTGAAGATCTACTGTTACGGTAAATTCTTACATAACTGTACTCTCTTACTTTGACTGGGTTGTTGCAGCAGGCCACACCAGTAGGACTGAGTCCCAAGCAGTACTAGAACCAACCAGAAGGGCAGCTGGGAGGAGGAACTAGGCAACAGCACAGAGTTCAAGAGAGAAGTCCCTGAAGGACTATGGGACCGAAATTGGCCCTGTGCCTAGAAGCGATGTCCACACTGTAGTGTCTAATGAAAGTGTGGATAGAGCTCCAGATGGCAGCTGCACAGATGTCCATAGCAGACATATTTTTGAAGCATGCCGTTGAGGCAGTCATGCTTTTGGTGGAGCGACTTTTAACCACCCCAGGCAAGGGCTTGTTGTATTTGTGGTAGCAATAAACAAACAATGCAATTAGCCAACCACTTAGACAAACACTGCTTCAAAACAGGTGCTCCCAGGCCCGGTGGCACTGAGGGTTGAGGCGCTGGACGCCACACCTCGCGCCACACCGGTGACCCAGGTTCGAGAACGGATTCAGGTTGCAGGGGTTGGAGGGAGGAGGAGGAAGATCAAGCCTCCAACAGATGCTCTCCTCCTCCAGGGTGGGTTCCAGGGGTGCTATATGCACTCCGGCCGGGGCCAGTGGAAGCATGGGCACTGGGCACAGGCGCCAAGAGCCGGGAGGGAGGACGCCGAGGGCACTTGACAACGGCGTAGCGCCTGTCTGGACGCCAGTCCTGCATGCAGACGTTCTCGGGGGGGGGGTAGAGGGAGAAAAATGGAAAAAAAACCTCGGTGGTCCTAGATGAAGACTGCTCCACCCAAGACCACCGAACCCAGAACAGACCCCAATGTGCAGAAGGAGGGAGGAGAGAGGCACTCTAGGGGCAGATCCTGGAAAAAGTGGCGTAAGAGGGATGAGCAGTCTGAAGGGGTGGACACCAGGGTAGGAAAGGAGGTTAAAGAGGAGGGTTAAAAAAAAAAAAAAAAAAAAAAAACAGGCTCCCTCCCTCTTGGGAGAAAACAAAACAAACAACTGGACTGATTTCTGAACAGACAAGGTATGTTGGGTGTTATACCTCAGCACCCTGTGAACGTCTTAAATATGGAGCAAGGCCTCCCCCTGATTAGAATACTCAGGAAAATAAACTGGAAGGTGGATGGATTGATTTAAAGTAAACTCAGACACCACCTTACGTAAAAAAAATAAATAAATAAAAAAATAAGGCTCTTTACACATCAGAGCCGGGAGCTCTGAAATCCTTCAAGCAGAAGTGACAGCAACTAAAAAGAGTGCTTTCCATGACAGAAAGCACAGCGCACAACTCATAGACAGTTCAAAGGGAGGCAAAGTGAGTTTCTTTAACATGAAAAGAAGGTCTCATGGAGGGACAGGATCCCGAATGGGAGGCTTCAAATGCAGGATGCCCCACAAGAATGTGCAGGATACCTCTAGCTGGGCAACAGATTTGCCCTCAATAGGTGCATGGTACGCAGAGATGGCAGAAAGTTGCACCTTAAGGGAGGAGTACCCCAGGCCTGAATCCGAAAGGGAAGGGAGGTACTCCCAACACCTGATGTATCGGGCAGGTGAAAGGATCCAAATGGCAAGCAGCGGCCCAAATGGAGACGTGCTTCCATTTCATAGCATAAGGGGCCCTGGTGGAGGGCTTTCTGGCCACCACCAGGACGTCAGTGACCCTGGAGGAAACCCCGAAGCAGGCAATAGGTCTGCAGAAGCCACACATGTAGATGTATGGACTTGGGGTCTGGATGGATCAGGGTGCCCTGCTCCTGGGAGAGAAACCCAGTGCACAGGGGCAAGGGTACTGGAAGTTCCACCGCTAGCTGCTGCAGCAAGTGGAACCAAATCTGGTGCAGCCAAAAGAGAGCCATAAGAATCATCTCTGCCCCCTCTAACTGAAGCTTCAGTAAAACCCTCTGCAGGAGCAGAAGGGGGGGCATACAGAAACCTCCCCATCAAGGAGAGGGACAATGCTCTGTGCCAGAAAATTCCAGGCCCTGAATCAAGCGAGCAGCAAAGCAGCAGTTTTGCACTGAGTGGGGATGCAAAGCGATCTAACTCTGGATGACCCCACCTGTTGAAAAGGTCTTCTGCCACTGAAGACAGAAGTTTCCACTCAAGAGCCTTCAACTTGGACTGGCAGAAACTGTTGACCAGGATGTTTTGGATGCCTGGAACATGAACGTGCAAGAGTTCCAGGCCATGCTCGATGGCCCAGTACCAGACAAAGAGGTATGAGTGGGTGCCCCCGTTTGTTGATGTAGTACACCACGCACATGTTGTCTTTCTGTACCAGCAGCAAGTCGCGAAGTATGTGCATCTCCTGCACGTTGATATGGAGATTCTGCTCCACCTCAGACCAGGTTCCCTGGGTCTGGTGGTCAGCCAAATGGGCACCTCAGCTGAGACTTGAGGCATATGTTGTGAGGATCTACTGAGAGGACACAATCCAAAAGGGAACCCCTCGTAGGAGATTGGCAGGATTCTGCCACCACTCCAAACTTCTCACCAGATCAGAGACCATGACCGACTAATCCAGGTCGTCCACGCATTGGTCCCACTGGACTCAAAGGGTGCACTGGGGAACCCTCATATGAAGGCAGGCCAGAGGGACCAAAGCTATGGTTGATGCCATGTGCCCCAACAAGCACAGGAACACCTTGGAAGAGATCTGCTGGCTAGAGAAGACGAGACAGGCCTGCTCTATCAGGTGCTCTGCTCTGGCAGGAAGGCCCTACCCTGGGAGGTGTCCAGAACTGCCCCAATATACAGACTGCACTGTGACGTGGAGAGAGGCAGGTCTTTGATAAATTGACATTATCTCCAAAGCCTGGAAGAGCCGAAAGGTGCCTTCCAGGATCTGAAGCAGGAGACCCCTGGAGGGGGCTGCTAGCAGCCAATCGTCCAGGTAGGGGAACACATAAAAGCCCTGTCTCCTCAGAGCTGCAGCCACCACTACTAGACACTTGGTAAAAACCCGGGGTGCCGAAGAGAGATCAAAAGGGAGGGCCAAGAACAGAAAGTGGTCCTCCTGGAAGCAGAAGTAGAGGAAACGGTGGTGGACCAAGAAGACCTGGATATGCAGATAGGCATCCTGTCCAGTGAACAGAGCCAATCCCTCTGGTGAAAGAGGGGCAGCAACCCCTGGAGGGTAACCATCCTGAAGCATTTCCACTCTATGTATATGTTCAGGTGGCTGAGGTCTAGGATCTGTCACAGGTCCCCAGTCTTCTTAGGGATGAGGAGAAAGAGCGAGTAAAATCCCCTTCTTCTTTGAGCCAGAGGGATGGGCTCTATGGCCCTCTTGTGCAGGAGGACCTGTATCTCTTCCCGAATGAGGGAGAGGTGGGCTAAAGGATAATGGGAAGGAAAGGGAGGGTTTTCTGGAGGAGGTACTAGGAATTCTAAAGTGTGTCCGTGCTCCATGAGCTGAAGCACCCACTAATCTATGGTCATTGCTCGCCACCCATTGAGGTACAGGGAGAACTGACCCCGAGCACCTCCCCCAGGGTCTCGGCTGGGGGGTAGGTTGGGCTAGGAGTCAGGTGGTGGACCTGGGGTAGGTAGAGTGGCTGAGGGGGCCCTAGGAGTAGCCGCTGCTCAGGGAGTATGGGCCTTGTGCTTGAGGGAGGCCCTTAACTGCTGACCTTTATTTATTTGAATTTTGGTAACCAGGTGGGCCCACTGAGACAAGGTCCCTTTTTCAGGGGCGAACCGAGGGAGGGGTAACAAGTGGAGCAAAAGGGAAGTGTACGCAGACACTTAACAAAAACAAGTAAAAGGGGAGTGTACGAAGACACTTCTTCATCGTTAACATATAAAGCAAATAACATTACAAATGTGCAAATAAACAATGGACAATAAACAATGAAAGTACAGACTAAGTATTAAATAAAACATCAAGTTCATACTGGTGGGGGAGTTTCAATCTCCTCCTAAAGTATAGTAGGTGTGGAACTCAGCCTGCAGCGTAACAGAAGAGAATAAGATCCGGGGGTGGGGGGATAGCGGAAAAGCAAGGGTGAGAGAGGGGAGACTAAGTGGGAAGGCAGTAGAGGTATTACAATTAGTGACAGCTGCAAGTAGGAGAGGAAAGAAGATTTCCTTATAGAGTCTCTTAAAGTGAGGAAGAAAAGTACAAGAGAGTAATCTGTGTGGGAGTTTGTTCCATTTTTGAGGTGCTGCAACATGGAAGGATCTGTTGCCTATGGCTAAGCGGGTTTGGGGATACTTAATATGGGAGATGAGAGGATCTAAGTGCTCTAGAAGGATTTCAGTGAAAGGAGACTGAAGACGAGGGGGGGGTAAGGTGGATTAGTTTGAAGACAGTACACAGTACTGGGAAATCCATTTTGGCCTTGAAGGATGGCCAACTCAAGACATGGAGAACATCGCAGTGGTGTGCGCCGAGAGCGGGAGTTGGCCAGGAAGCAGGCAACTTTGTGATAGGCCTGCTTAAGTTTGGCCTGGATAGGGGTCCTGGCTGAGTGAGTGATAGGGGCAGCAAAGAAGAGCCCAGGGAGAAGAGTAGTTCAGGCAATGGTCTTTTGAGCATGGGGTGCGAGACAGGGGGCAACGCAGTATAACAGACAGAGTTTTTGATTACCTACCTTGATGAAGTTTGTTGTGTGTGATTCAAGGGATAGATGCACATCCAGAGTCAGTCCCAGGTATTTGAAGGAGCTCACTTCTTCTAGTGGCTCACCAGAGGAGTTGTGGATTACTGGGGGGGCTGTGAAGTTATATCGAAGGAGGTGTGACAGAACAGCATGGTTTTGGTCTTCTTTGAATTCAAGACCAACAGATTCTCCTTGAACCAAGATTCCAGCTTCTGGAAATCATACTGAAGGTCAGACTTAATGGAGGAGACATCAGTGTTAGACCTATAGAGAATGGCATTGTCTGCACAGAGCTGGACCGAGGCCCCACCACAGTTCATAGGCAGCTCATTAACAAAAATAGAGAATAGGAGGGGCCCAAGGATTGATCCTTGAGGGACCCCATCAGTGATAGGAGATAAGGAGGAGTAAACATCAGACCATTTAAAACACTGTGACCTACCGGATAGGTAGTTAGAGAACAAGGTCAGACAGGTGGAATCAAGGCTGAGACAGTGGAGCTTTGAGAGGAGGAGTGGGTGATTAACTAAATTAAAGGCCTTAGTAAGGTCAATAAAGACGGCCCCTGTGGCCCATCCAAGATCCATGACCTAATATAAATTTGAGGTAACCTTCAGAAAGGCAGATTCAGTCCCGTGTGATTTTCGAAAGCCATGCTGGTGTTTGGTGAGGGCAATGGTCTGTTCGAGAAAAGAGTAGAGTTAGTTGTATATAATTATTTCCTGTATCTTGGCGATAGGACAAATAATAGATATAGGTCCGTAGTTCCCAAGAAGATTTGTTGGGCCACTTTTATGAATTGGGACAACGATGCCAGTTTTATGAACTGGGACAACGATTGTGGTTTTCAATCTGTCGGGGATAGACTGTGTTAGGAAGGATCTGTTAATTAAATGTGCGATCGGACAAGCAAGCGTGGGGCTCCAATTCTGAGGAATTTAGGTGGCAGGGAGTCAAATCCTGGAGAACTATCAGGGTTGAGGCCTGAGAGGAGTTTGAGGACTTCCTTACTTGAGGTGAGTTTTGGGTGGAAGAGTGGATGTGAGGCTTCTAGAGGTGAGGGGAGTGGAGCAGAGTGGGGAGTTGGTACACCTGCTATGTACACTTCTAGGCCTTTGAAGAAATGATTAAAACCAGAGGGCTATCTCCAGAGGTGAATGTGTTACGTTGCCATTCAGAGTCATAGTATAGGAGGTGCTCCTCTTGTTGCCCTTGAGGAGGGCATTTATTTGAGTCCAAAAACTTTCGGGGTTGGAGAGACTCGAACCTTGTATAGAAAGTAGATAGTCCCTCTTTGATTTATTTATTTTCAGCTTGCATGTATTCCTTAGTTGGCGGTAGATAATCCAATCCGATTGTAGACTGGATTTCTTAAATGACTTCCAGGCTTTTTCTCGTGAGCACATTAGGTGCCTCAGGTCCTGAGAGAGCCAGGGGGAATAAGTACCTTTGGCACGCCTTAGTTTGTGGGGGGCGTGGGAGTCAAGGATTGCATTAAAGGTGGTAATGAGGTATTCCAAGGCCTGATTTATATCAGGAAGTGAGGTGATGGGGGACCAATCGACAGAAGCCAGGCTTTGCCAAAAAGCCATGTGGCTGAAATTATTTAGATCCCTTGACTTAATAAGTTTAGGAGGTGTATGAGGGAAGTTGTTTTTTCCAGACACAGAAAGTAGGACAGTGGTCACTGAGTGCATCAGTAAGTGTTCCTGCAATTTTTATATGGGACTTGTTGTTGGTGCGCATCCAATCCAAAAGACTGTGGTTTCCAGATTTTTGATTAAGCCTGGTTGGCTGATCAATTAGTTGCTCAAGTCTGGCATCCATGAGGGCATCTAGATATTGGGCAAAATTGGGTCCCATCCAATCGAGGTTGAAATCACCACAGAGTATGGTATCATTAGGGGGGAGAGAGTCGAGACAGGAGAGGAGATTGAGATGGATGCTGAAGCAGTCTTGGGGGGCAGGTAAACACATCCTATAGTTAAGCGTAAGACTCGATCAAGGGTATCTGAAATAAATAGCTGTTCAATATTAGAGTCGAATCGTATATCATTAAGCTCACTAACATCCAGCTCAGCCTTGGTGTATATCAGTACACCCCCACCTTGCTTGGTAGGTCGATCATGTCTAAAAGAGGAGAAACAAGGTAGCGAGACCTCATGTGGTAGGATTGAAGGTTTTAACCAGGTCTCGGTAATGCAGAGGACATCTGGCTTGTAGTGAAGAGCCCAGACCTAAAGTTCAACCATTTTACACTTAATGCTTTGCACATTCATATGGGCAATCTTCAGCCCTTTTAAGTTTGACCAGTAAGGGCACGAGGTAAAGAGATTTTGCTTAGCATTCATGCAGGGGCCGGGGTTCAGTTCAATGTCACCTGACAAGAGGAGCAAACATAGCCTAGATTGAATGGAGGGGGGACGGAGGGAGGGTGATTTATAAAAATGCATGGTCTGGGAGACTAGCAGGATTGTTTTTTCACAATGGACAAAGGCAAAATCTCAAAGGTATTGGAGGGCATGGTTAGAGGGAGAGGTAGGGGTTTGGAGGATAAGTGCAGGGAGAGTGTCAGGTTAGGGGAAGAAGTAATCACGCTGGAAGGAAAAGGTTCAAATAGAGGAGACAGGCCATGATGGAACTCAAAAGGAGTAGCTTCCCGGTCTGGAGTAGAAACATGGTGACAGGCGAGAGGTGCAGAGGGCAGATAGTGATGAGACTAGGGAGAACCCAGCTGCTAAGGATAGTGAGTCAGTAGAGCAAGTTTGCACATGAGGGATGAGCGAGCCAGAGAAGGTAAATGGCAACGTAAATAAACTTTGGTAACAGGAAGACTAAGGAGAGCATAGGACTTATCAATAGCCAACTGAGAGGCAGTTCAGCAGGGAGGGAGGAGCTACCTGTGTATTTAATAAAGGCCGGGGTTGAGGCTGGAGGGCAGGAAGAAAATATAGATGTAAACTAAAACAGATTTAAACTGACTGGCTAGCAATGGGAAAGGCCCATGGAAACAACATGGGATCCTGTTTGTCCAATCAGAGTAAAAGCCATAAAAGGTGGCAGCCAGTAGGAGGTGAGAAAAAGGATAGCAGCTCTTCAAGCTCAAGGTCCGGGCAGAGGAAGAAGCGCGGCCAGCTGGCTCTTCAAGCTGTGGCCGCTGGTCCAGGAAATGTCTGGTTCGTCATCATCCGGTCAAGGGCTCCTGTGGGGACAGATGAGAGCGAGGAGTTATATAAAAAGGGCTTAGAACAAAGGCATAGCCGAAGGGCTAAATCGGGGAGTGGGAGCGAGGTTAGTAAAGACAAAGAAAATAAAATGGGGAATTGAGTGGGGCGAAGCCAGACAGCTAGTCAGATTAGATCAGGCGCAGCTTATACTGAATAGGTCAATCGAGTCTGAGGGGTGAGGTTAGAGAACAGAGAGGAAGAGAAGGAAGAAAGAAAAAGAGGAGAGATTAGCAGCAAGAGAAAAAACAGTGCAAAAGTTGTACATTTAAAGCAGAAATATCAAACGGACCCAAAAGCACATTTGTACCATCAAACAGTGCACCCTTGCATGATATCCCTACAATTAAATGCAGTTCCAGTCCCCAAAATGAAAATACAGATGCAAATTAAAACAGATTTAAACTGGCTATCTGGCTGGCAGTGGGAAAACCCCACGGAAACAACAGAGGATCCTGTTTGTCCAATCAGAGTAAAAGCCATAAGAGGCAGCAGCCCGTAGGAGGTGAGAAAAAGGGTAGCAGCCAATCAATGTCCAGTGCTGTAACCTCAGGCAAAGAATCAGGCTTACCCAACCAAGGGAGCTTGCAGTCCGGGCAGAGGAAGAAGCGTGGCCAGCTGGCTCTTCAAGCTGCGGCCGCCAGTCAAGGAAATGTCTGGTTCACCTGGTCAAGGGCTCCCGACCAAGGGAGCTTGCGGTCCGGGCAGACGGAGGCCCGACAAAAGGATTGACGCTGGCTCATCTGGGGCTGACAGCGGTAGAGCGACTGAACCGACCTGGAAGCTTTACTGGACTCCTGGAGCCAGGAGACGATGTCCCAGGTAGAACCCCGAAATAGTACTGAGCCCCGAAATGGGGCATCTAAGATGCTGGCTTGAACTTCAGGGGCAAAGCCAGACACTCTAAGCCATGAATGGCAACGAAGGCAGATCCCATCACTGCCCCACACCCGGAGGTATCTACGGCATCACAGCCGCCCACAGAACATGCTCTCAAGACAGTTAAGATCTTAGGTAGAAATTCACTAACCAGAACAACTAAAAGGGGTGTACCTCAGGGGTCCATTTTGGGACCATTGTTATTCTTGATATTCAGTAACAACTTACCACAAGCTGTGAAGCATTCACAAGTGAGATTATACGCAGCCAACACTGCTATAATAGCATCTGGTTTACACATCCAAGATTTACAACGAAAACTGCAGCTAGACTTTGATAGTTCCAGGGAGTGATTGACCAGGTCAGGCCTTATCATTAATACAAAAAAAAAAAAACTAGATTATTGCATTTTGCTTCAAAACAAAAACTTCAATTTAAAATAGACAATAAAGACTTTTTACAGCAGGTAGACCAATATACCTATTTGGGCCTAATCTTTGATTCTCAAATGTCCTTTGAAGAGCACGTGAACACCTTGATAGATAAAGCAAATAAAAAATAGAGGAGTCCTACATAGGACAACAAAGTGCCTAGGGAGAAGCGCTCGGAAAACGGTGGCTGAACAACTAGTTATGCCTGTAATAACTTATGGAGAACTTATATATCGCACAACTAGCAAATATTTATTATTAAAACTAGATAAAGTACATTATAACCTGGCAAGGTATGTCCGATGCAAATTTAGAACACACCACTGTACAAACTACAGTGGCAACCCATGGATATTATTCACACAAGGACATGGCAGAGAACAATTTTTAAATACCATACATCTTACCCAAATAATTACATTAACGCTGTGTTATTTAATAAACAAAAACAAACTGATAAATCTAGGAGATCAGTTCATGTAAAAAAAAAATCTACGTTCCCCAAATTACTAATAAATATGGTGAACGAACTCTGGGCTATCAAGCATCAAAACACTGGAATATCTTACCCTTTTCTGCACGTACATCAGTATCTTATGATCTATTTGTTCAAGAAATAAATGAGATTAGTAAATTTAGATGCATTTGCATTTAGAGGGTAGATCATGGGAATGACGAGGTTGTAGGCAGTATTTACTTAAACAGATGGATTATTCCACCTGTCAAGTAATTATTACTGTATAAATGTAAACAGATTTTTTACATAATTCCAGGGTTTGTTACTGGGATACTTTTACTGTGTCATTGAACTTATAGTATCTGTATGTTCAGATAATTATAAAGAGCATGTTTTAAGTGCTGTAGTGGAGATAGTAATGTCTTATAATGTCTTAAAATGATGTGTAATTTATTGGATTGTTAGGGAAATGTTACATAATTGTCCATGTGTATATGTTTAGCTGT
The DNA here is from genome assembly GCA_016271365.2 of Neoceratodus forsteri. Classification (NCBI taxonomy): domain Eukaryota; kingdom Metazoa; phylum Chordata; order Ceratodontiformes; family Ceratodontidae; genus Neoceratodus; species Neoceratodus forsteri. The sequence continues at coordinate 1,409,937,887 of CM028131.1, read as the reverse complement.
AACACTAGGAACAGGTCTGTCTAGTAAACTGGGTTATCAACCCAAATGGCATGTATCCTGTATACAAAAAAATTTTTACTACTTCTACTACTGATCCTGACTTTAACAGCTGGGCCAGCTGAGTTTTGGAAGAGTCCTCAGGAAGAATCTGTACCAGGTCCCTCGCCTGGTCCCAGAGGGTGTTCTGGTACTGTATCATGTGAGCCAAATAATTTATGGTCCTAATAGCAAGGGTGGTGGACACATATATAGGCCACTGGTCAAGCTGCCTGGATTCCCGGTCAGGGGGGTGGGCGCTGAGGTGTTTGAGTCTCTTAGTGCTGTTGTGGGCCACATTAATGACCACCAAATCTGCTTTAGGGTGGTCCCCAAAGAAAGGCTTGTCAACCACAGCATGGTAGACGTGATCTGCCTTCTTAGGTATAGGTGAAGTGGTGCTTCCACGCTGCCTTGGTGACATCCTCGTAGGAGTCAATTAGAGGGGGTACCACCAAGAGGAGGGTATCCTTCTGCCGCAAGTAAACAGCCACCTGGCGACACTCTGGGTGCAGCTCCTCAGTCTCCCATCCCATGAGGGACCAGGTATGATGTATGACGTCTAGGAACTCTGGGTCATCTACAGGAGAATTAGGGGCCTCCTTAGGCTGCTCCTGTCACTCAGAGGAATCCCCAGAGCCCTTGGAGGACTCCGAAGAGGAAGAGTCATCCCCGGAATGCTCGCTATCGGTCCTCCGTATGTAGGCCACAGCTGATGTCTGGGTGCCCCCCCCGGAGGACCCAAAGGTACAGGAACCACTGGGCTCCTCCTGGTCTGGGTCCTGAGGCTGAGGGTTCATGGGGGGGGAGAGGGAGACTGTCTCCAAAGTGATCTGTCTTTGTTCTTGATGAAGGACCACTAGGCAGAGAAAAGAGCAGTATAATCCACCGGTGGAGGTAGGTTGTAGACCACAGGATAAGGATACTGTGGCTGTGGGTAACAGTATGTCGGCGGAGGGGCTGGCGGAGGGTACCCAGGTGTAGGCCCACTGGGCTGTGGATCCAGAGAAGGTCCAGCAGGTGCCAGCTGTGGTAAGGGTTGAGGCTGAGGCAATGATGGCTGCGTAGTCATCGGCCGAGGCCTGACTAGCAAAGCCTGATGATGGTCCGGAGAGGAAGTCGGAGGGTCGAAGTTGGCCCCACAGGTGAGGGCAGAGCCTACGGGGAAGGAGACCCCTGAGGCAAGGGCAGAGGTGACTCCTGAGTGAATGAAAAGGTGAGCACCTGCCATGGGCGATGCCCGACAGGACTGGCATCGGTCCCAGAATCGGACACAGATGAAGGCAACATTGGGGGGGGGACGGTCTGAGAACTGCTGCCAGAAGACCCAGAACTGGCTAAGCCACCTGGCTGACTGCCCATGGGTGCTAAGGGCTTGAGTGTCAGGGGCTAAGGGGCAGGTGACGATGTCCACTGCCCAGAAGAGCCGCCACCCAAAATGTAGATAAGGGCAGGTGGTGGAGCCACCTGGAGCCCAGAGGAGGTGAGAGCTGATGGAGCTGGAGGCTGACCACCCACAAGATGAAGACCCAGAAGCAGCTGCTGATCTATGTGGCAACTGCGCACAAGAGGCTGACCAGGGACAGTCCAGGTGTTCGTCCCAGTGCTTGTGCTTCCAGCCCGATTTCTTCTCCTTCTGGGAAGAAGAAAAAGCCCCAGAGGACTGAACCAGGGTGGCTGAGGAACTCCTTCCTGCAGCTCCTTCTCCATCACAGCCAACTTCTGCTTCAGGTGTTAGCTCTCCAAGGTCTTCAAATGACATCCCCGAGTGGCCTGGTTGAAGTCCTGGCAAAACTGGCAGGCTTCAGTGTCATGGCTGGGGCCTAGGCATATCAGGCATGCAGAATGGCCATCCTTATCTGGTATCTGTGTGCCGCAGGCACACTCGGTCGGACGATCAGAAGACACGGCTGGAGGAGAAGACAAACATTTGGCAAAGAAACACCAAAAATTTGATGTTTACAACGCTGAAGAAAGAAAAATATAAAAGTGCGGTAAGCGCGAGAACATGGTGGTTGACTGTAGCTAACGTCCATGAAGATCTGACATGCTCAGGTCAACGGCAGGAAAGATCTGAAGACACCCTCTTTATTGGACGTAGGACGTCAGCATGCTGGCGTCAGCGGGGGCAGTCCCCCATGACAGACTGCTTGCTAGAAGTTTTTTGTGTGGTCCTGGTGCCTGGCGGCTTCAGTTCTACTGGTATGGCCTGCTGCAAGAGCCTCCTTGGAAGTAAGATCTAAAGTTGCAGCCCAAACTTATGATCTTTTTGGTTTCATTAGGATTATTATTTTTTTCCCCATTTTGGATTTCCCCTGCTCCTCACCCTGATGTTGGACCCCTACTGGAATTGGGAGGATAGGCAAGTGGCTGCCTTCACAGCCAATGCTAATGCTGCTCTGTATTTAGCCAGCAGAGGGGTGTGCAAGCACCAGTTAGCCCTACCTCTGTGACAGCTGAGTGCCTCACCCCCCCAAAAATGTCTCCAGCCCCCGTCCCAGCTTCAGGATGCTCGCCCCTTGTACTAAATAATAGTTCTGTATTGTGTACATCCAGCAGACATGGGTTTGATTCCCATAACATCCATTTGTATACTGTGTGACCCTGAGCAAGTCACTTAATCTCCCTGTGCTCCCAGAACACACCTGGAAATAAGCTCTGGCTCAGTGTCTCTGTCTCAGCCAAAAATCGCGAAATAAAATTTAAGAAGTACTGTAGTTTAGGGAGGGAGAGAGGGAAGTAGGTAAGTTTGGGAGATAGGTTAAAGAGGTAAGCAGCTGGGCTGGTCTGCTGGTGCAGTCGCAGCGCTACCACTCATAATACCAGCAACCTGGGTTCGTGAATAAGCCTGGGTCATCAGAGGGCTGACCTGGGGAGGATGGTGGAGCTTCCCAGGGGACACTCGCCCCCTCAGGGGAAGGAGGGCTACCATTCTGTACTGTGTCACCACCACCAGGTGTCCATACATGGCTGGTGTGAGCAGAGATGCAGCATCAGGGAGGGGGACATCACTGCACTCTGGTAGCATATGCATGCCAGGTGGGGCCTCCGTCGATGTCCGTGGGGAAGAAGGGACAGAAAATGCCGGCTGCTGCAGTATGCCATCCTGCATCCACTCACATGTTTCTCCCTGCCGACTGGGTGCCGATACCGAACATTAATGCTGCCAGAGAAATTGGGGTCTCCTATGATGGCCCTGCCCTGGGGGCAATCCTGGGAGAAATACAGCACTGGGTGAGTCCAAAAGAAGGGGGACGACGGGGCTGGGGAAGAGGCAAGGACTGATGGAGACTCCACCAGAAGGGGAGAGGTATAAAAAAAAGAGGAAGGAAGCTACGGGAAAGAGGTAGAATAAAGGTGGGAAGAGTTAGGGAGGTATGCTTGCACGTGAGATAAGTTTGACATAGCAGCAAACAGGTAAGTAGGGGTAGGAGGAAGAGTGGTAAGGAGCCCGATGGGGACAAAGTACAGAAGTCAGTAGAGAAGGAGGATAGCAGGTAGATTAGATACATAAGTAGATAACCTAGGCCATGAAAAAAAATGTACTGATCCTCTAATTTTTCGAGGTACATTCCTGAAGCAGCTAGCAAACCAGCAGGGGTCCCATTCACAGTTGCTAAGAGTGGCAGCGCAAAATGAGGGGCAGACATTCATCCTACTGGTGTTATGCTCTTAAACAATTCTTAGCCATGGGGTGAGGAGTACCCCAGTGACAAAATCGTAATTTCAACATGGTGATCAAATATTAGCGTGCACAACCTGCTAACATGCTGTCATGTGACTCCTACAGTGTAGCGTGGCACAGCGCAATTTGCATGATGTTATGTCATGCTATGCTGCAAGGCCATGTGGACCACCACATGTCCTCCCCTCCACCACCACCTGCATTTGTTGTTAAATAGCTTGCTCCTCAGTGACATCATTGTCTGCCTGCCGTGATTTAATTTACAGATAATTAAGATATTCATATCTCAAGACTCCCGACACCTACAGGTAAGCCCAATACCTCATTTGAGAGATCTTTGCATGGGCGTTTAGTATTAGTTTCCTTTTTATTGATGTTTTTGAACCTTGCTGATATACTACCTTTAGGCCAAGCATTTTGGTCGTCAAGGAGCTTCAGCAGAAGGGATTTTCCCCTTTAGTCCCCCCCCCCCCGAACTGCTATGGTTCCCAGTCCCGGTAGGGATGTTATCATGTGGAGTGAGGTTCTGGCAGAAGTATGTTGATGCATGCCCTCCCAAATGCATCACAACGTCCCCTTTCCTATGTTCCGCCAGCTGCACCACAACCTGTACAACTACAAGTGGTGGTAGCACTGTCAGGCAAAGCAACCCTCCCTCCCTATGGAAGCATCTACTGGGATGATCATCACCCCCCAGTCAGCCTATGAACCAGGCTTTTCCTGAACCTGGGGCTCTGGTTTCACAAACATCAGAGACCTTTAGAATGTTGAGTGATTCAGCAACAGTTCCTTTCCCTTTAAGGTCTGCTTCTAGGCCCGTGCACAAATTCCAATCCCAGTAGTCTTGGTCAGTCCCTGGTAGTCCAGTGGCCCCCTCCTGCTCCCTGTATCCTGAACAGAAGTTCTGTGGAACCCCCCCAGCACCAGGTCCTTTGTTGCACAGTTCAGTCACTGTGTGCATCCACCTAACTGGTCCCCCTGATGGCTCAGTGGATCCCTGTTGCAGCTTGCTGACAACCCCACTAACCACCTGTAACAGTTCTGCATGAATGGGGTGCTGCAAAAGTTTTCAGGGGGGTCACCATGTATTTGTGCCTGCAAACCTCACCCCTTCCCCATACCGCTGCAATGCATGACACACAGGAGCACAAAATGGAACCACTGCTAAGTGGTTGCTGCGACCGAAAATGGGACCCTTTGTTTATTTTTCTGTCCCTCCAATGACTAAAATTTGTTAGTATAATACAAAGGCAACTGATAGCTCTTGTCCGAGGGGGAAATATCAGTGTAAAAAATGTCACCACGGGTCTTCCACTCCATAACAGTCTGGTACATACTCTTTCACAACACTCACAGTAAAATAAAAACAGCGAGGAAGGTAAGAAGATGCAAAGCTGAAGCAATGCAGATCTGCATAACTGAAGAATTGCCAGCATGAATGCAATGGGCTCGTGATCTGTGCGCGTCTCCTTACTTTTTTGATTTGTTTACGTTCCCTGTTTAACACATAAACAAATCAAATAATATTTAAAAAAAAGTCTTATTATCCTAATCCAAGCTACAGAAATAGTATGTAGGAAAGGGCAATCCCAAGATGTCGCTACTTCCGGGCCTGCAGTTCTCCAGTTAAGCCTATAACTCAATATTTTTCCTTTTGTCATCACCGTAAGGCAGCAATAAAGAGATGAGTGTAGTGAAATAGAATGGCGGCCGTTAGTTAAAAGACCACACAGGCTCAACTCTGTTCTGATAAATAGGATGGCACCGACAGTGTAATTTTCCCGGGGGGTTCAGTCCATGCAGCCCACCTTTTGTTCAGCACTACGCACTATTACTAAGCTGCGGTACCATGCACTGTAGATTCATTACAGTGGAACAAGGCAGCACTCCTGAATGAGTAAACCAATGTGCCTGTGTCGAGAATTTCAAAAATCACAAATTATTCTGCTGAGAAACGTCAAAATTATTTAGCCTAGCCAATAAAAAAATCTGCTTAATCAGCTCCAGGCTTTCCTTCACTTTTTCACTCTCTCTGTCAGTCGCTGCTCATTTCATTTGTTAATTTGTGCAGGATGATGTCATAATTACCATGCCATTTGTGGACTCTAATTCCAAATATTAGAAGTGACCTAAATAATGACAAGAAAGCTTTTAAATCAGTATTACAGTCACCTCCCCAGTCTCTCTGTCAACTAATCTTTTTTTCTTCAATGACAAAATTGACACGATGCATAAATAATACGACTGGTGGCAGCGGTAGGACGGTGCATTTCCACTTGTCAATCTTTTTAAAGAGCTCATTTCCATTTCCTATTTTTTTCACCCCCAAGATTAAAGCATTTTATCTTGTCTATTGGAAACATCTGGTAAGACTTTTAAAATACCAGTTTAAAAAACACAGCCTAGAATCTTTTTTTTTTTTTTTTTGCTTGTGACCTTTAACCAGACAGTCCCAGTCAAAGGAAGAGAAACTGCTCAGCTTCTCCAGCGAACAGACCAGCTGGAACGAGCCACTACGGTGGCAGGGACTCAACTTGCTGGTGCACTCGTACTGTATGTTGATCACGCTACACTGGCTTTAGGGCATTGCCAGAACTCAACTTGAGGGCTAAGGGTTCACATACTAGCACAGCAGGACATGATTTCAGATCACAGCTACTATGTTACACAAGAGTCCATTCTTTGGAAGCAAAGGGGTGGATGAGAAATCAAGGCCAGATTTCTTCCTATGAAAAGGGCTAGGCAGGAAAAGTTAAGACGACAGGAAACTATTTAGAACTGGCAGCTGTCACGTTCATAGTTACAGCAATTTAACAATCTACAGTACATTTAAATGTGCCTTAATAAACACTGATGTGAAAAACTGTGCTTTGCAGTGCTTTCAGTTTATGGAAAACATTCTGTACAGTTCTCAATTGATGAGTTTTTACGATGTCACAGTATGTATGTGTACAGAATGCTAAGCATGAGCTGCCGACCTATCAGAACAAGGCTCAGAGCTCTGTACACAAAATGTGACATCTTGTACAGTAGCCAGAACCTGAAATTATTCTTTCCATGAAGAGAACTGTACAGAAAGCTGCACGTAAGAACAGAAAAACACAAAATACAGGCTTTCACATAGATCTTTATTCCGGTAGCATTAATTACAGATCTTTTGGGGGTTACGAATATCATTTCTGAAAACAGGAGCATAACGAACTGCCGCCAGTTAAAAATAGTATTGTGTCCTGTTTAATCAACTGTGTTCTGGCATCAGAGAAGCAGGGGACTACCTTGGTTTGCTCTTCAGCAAAGAATAGTAAAGAAAATAACTTTAAATGCCCCCTCTCCATAAGAATACCTTCTGTTTCCCAGTTCAAACACCACAAGAATGGGATGCGAAGGGCAAGTGATGTTTTAAGAGATGAGAGAGGAAAATGGTGTGGTTAAGTGTAGCTAAGACTGTGTTGTCTAGTGTACTGTACCGGGTAGGGTAATGAGCTGTGAAAAAGGACATTACAGTACAAGTCTGATTCCCAGCACAGCTACTTTCTCACTGTATGCCTTAGAGCAAACTGCTTCACCCCCATCTGTGGATCTATCTTTCCTGCTTACAACTGGGTAAAAGCAGTACCCCACTTAAAATGAAATGCTGCATCTCAGTTGGACTATCCTAGATATACAAATTATAAAACACACTCATATAAAAAAAAAACTGAGCTGGACAGGTAGCATAGCGGTAGGGCTTCAGCTGGCTACTCAGGGGATCCGGTTCAGGAATGGATTCGGGTTACAGGAGACTGGCCAGGGGAAGGAGCAATGAGCATCCCACTGGACAGCTCTCCTTCGTGGAGGAGGATTCCTTCCTCTGCTGTTTGACTGCCACCCAGCAGATGCTTGGTAACACAAATGGATGCTGCAAAGCGCTGACCGGGTGGCGCGAAGGGCAGAGGCACTTATGCCTCACCTGTCATCATGCTGGCAACCAGGGTTTGGGAACAAACCGGGGTCAAACAGGGGGGGATTGAGCATCCCAACAGACACTCTCCTCCTCCAGGGAGAGGGGGTTGCTTGCTCCGCTGTGATACCGCCACCTAGGAGTGACAGTTCCAGGTGGGAAGACACTCCCTGCGGAAGATGTCCGCACATCCATGCTTCTGTCATGCCGTCTCCCTTAGGCCATCTGAGGGCTTTCGGGGACAGAAAAAATGGAAAACACCCCCAGTTGGCAGGATGATGCCTGCCTCTCCTCGCAGGCTCTGCACTTGCCCACTGGGCTTCCCCACCCTGCATCCGAGCTAAACACTTCCAGGGGTTAAGCAGGGAGGCCACAGAAGGCTCTGCCACAGGGGGTAATCTGTGAGGTACTGCAATGGGTCAGATGGGTAAGTCCTGGAGACGGCGCAGTGATGGGGCTGGAAGGAGAAAAGCGGCAGATGGGGCAGACCAGGCACAAGTGATAAAAAAGAATTATTAAAAAAAAAAAAATTGAAGCTGCCACTGGGTTACAGGGGTTGCTGATAGGCATCGATATGTGCCCACTCACCCATGCAAGCATGCCCGTCATGTCACTGCATGCCCACAAGCTTTAGGGGAGAAAATAGTGGAAACCCACCAGACGGCAAGATGGCGACTGACCCTCTGCAGGGTCTGCACCGCTGACCAGGCATCCCCCCTCCTGGACTATATCCTTCACCTGATTGGTGAAGCTGTGCTCCCAGGACACCCCATCATGGGGTGGGGCAAGCCATAGAGGAACAAAGCAGGCAGGGGTAAGTAATTGGAGACGGCGAGTGATGGGGGTGGAGGGTCAGCCAGATGGGGGCTGCCCAGTAGTAGAAGAAGTACAAACACAGGTTTGAAAAAAGCAAAAATAAAAAAAATTAAAAACTCAAACTAGCCAAATAGTAAGGTTTTAAAGAGAGGCACATTAGTCCCAGCAGCTTGAAGGAAGCATATCCTGATGCCACCTGGGGAGCAGGGTTTGTAAGTGAATCACTGGAATCCCCACTGCAGCCTTGCAGGGATTTAGCCAGCATGTCATGGAAGTAATGCGCCACGGAGGGAGCCTGTATCTGCAGCCTCCCCTCCAGCCGACCACAGGAAGGCACTTGTGTCAGCTATCAAGACAGCCAATTAACCCCCTTCCCAGCTGGAGGAAGAGTGGAGCTGTGATATTCTTACCACCAATGTGAGGAGAGGAGAATAAAAGGGGTAAAATATAATAAAATAAAAGGTACAAAGCAGAGAGAAGGGGTGAGGGAGGTGCAAGAAGAGAGAATATGACTATAACTGTTACATTCGAGCACTCCACACAGCTAAAAACTGAGACAGAAAATCGTGAGACAAGTTTTAAATAACTGATGGTTAGGCCTGTGACTTGCCCCGATTGTACAATCTAATTTTTCAACATCCTTATGATGTCACCAAGGGGAGAATAACAAGAGCTACAGGGAGAATACCATGTTATTCACCCTGGAGTTTAATAACAGGGCTGGATAACAGCTTTTATTCTGCACTTTTATTCATCACACCCATGTGTATATACAGATTATTACACTTGTCAGGGCTGTATAATCTGATGTATACAATAGGGGTGAGTGATAAATGAGTGTGATAAAAACATGTATTCTCACTGTGGTGACATCACCACAAATGATAAATCATGTCGTGACATCACAACTAGTGATAAATCATGTTGTGACATCACCACTGTGAGAGATATTTTACTGCTGCCTGCAGCCAACTGAGTTACCATGGCAAAACATTCTCAGGTATTTCCTATACTCTGTCTCACTCCCAACTCACTGCTGTGAAGCTCAACTTCACTGCAGCCAGAATTCTAAAACAGACAGCTTCACAAAACAATTTCATTCTCACTGCTGCCTACAGCCAACTCAATTACCATTGCAAAACATTCTCAGGTGTTTCCTATACTCTCTCTCACTCCCAACCCATTGCTCTGATGCTCTCAGCTTGACTGCATCCTGAACTTTAAAACACACAGCTTCAAAAAACAGTCTTTCTCACTGCTGCCTGAAGCTAACTTACTTAGCATTGCAAAACACACTCAGCTTTTCCCCCAGTTTGTAACACTGCCAGCCCATTCAGAAAATCTCACACACAGAAACAGCGACGGAACACAAAAAATCATAACGATACTTCTGAAACGTGTAACCCTATTGTATACATAGAACACATGATGGGCAGGAGTGTGATATGGAAAATATCTTCACTCCTGCATCATGAGCTCTGAATACTCTCACTCATGCCTTCGGCACTCGTGAGTATCCAGAGCTCACTCTGCAGGAGTGAAGATATTTTCCATATCACACTCCTGCCCATCATGTATCCTCTATTTCTTTTCATGACTGTCTACAAGCCTCTTTACTCGCAAGCAGTGTGGCTGTGAGTGTGTAATCAGGCTTGGGGGCAAGAGTAAAAATTAATCTGATTATACAATCAGGGCAAGTGTAATAAACACTTTATACAGCACAAAGACATGTTGCTGATATAAATAAACAGCTACTCCTGACTGGCTAAATGGTGAATGACATGTAACCCCCCTGCAAATGGGGGTTCCCAAAAGACTTCCAGGAGCTTGCTTGAATGCTCCAAGCCTGAATGGTGTTTGGCGTTTAAGCCATTTATCAGTGAGTGTTTTTAGAACCTCTGGTACTGTCTCTTTAAGAGCTGTCTGCTTGCAGACATAATTAGTTTGTATGGGGGACTGTGTGTTTCTTTGATTGAGTACCACTCGAGCTGCTGCCAATTCACTCCATTTTGCAGTCACTAGAGTGCAAAGGCAAGATATTAACCCTAGATGGCGCTATCCCAGGGGCTACTACCCCTGCCTGATTTGCTACCAACAGGTTGAGGGGCCTGATCCAATGGCAGGTGCTCCACCCAGAGGTCAGGGTTTGCAATAGTTAAACTTACTTGGTCACAGCCCTCTGGGACACTGCAACCCCTTTCTTCCCACTGGTGGCCCACACAATATATCAGAATTACCTTCACAGTATACACTTACCCCAGGGCTGGTTCAGCACTGGGACCTCCTGTAAAATAAGATACAGTGCAACAATCACAGTACAATACTTTAACATAGACAAATACCTCAGGCAGTATAACTTTGCTGAAACAAGCAGCTCGGATTTATTTAGGGGAATATAACAAGGACAGGGGAAATCAGGTTAATTAGCTTATCACTTTACTCATCTACTCTATGGCTCTGTGCATAGGCCTATCCCTACCAGTTACTGTCCCTGGGTACCCAAGCCCTAGTGGCTAGTCCAAACCATGGCAGCTGGTAGGGCCCTTTCCCACAGAGAAAAGAAAAATTAGCTTAAACAGTCAGCAGTACAGTGATTCCATTTGGATTCAATGTGGCAATTCAACAGGGAGCGACCCTGAATTAGTACTCACGACTTCCAAACAAGATAGGGTCCTTCAATGTCAGCAGGGCTACTCTTGAGCTCACGAGACTCCTCACACATTTATATGGCAAACTGCAACAGGCAAAAGTCCTTTAATGGCAGCAGGATTCACTTGAGCTAACCAAGCCTCCTCACACATTTATATGGTGAACAGTAACAGGCAAAAGTCCTTTAATGGCAGCAGGATTCACTTGAGGTACACAAGCCTCTTCACACATTTATATGGTAAAACAGAAAGTACTATACCAGGCAGGCTGCTTCTCTATCCCGATCGCAATTACTGCACAATACCCGGGAGAACACAGCAGATTCAGTTCCTGACAGACCGAGTGCAATTCAGCAATTTCTCCAGTCTTCTACAGGGTGAGCCTGGTTTCTACTCTTCAGATATCCTTTGATTCTCTTCACAGGACGGATTGAGTCCTAACAAGCAGTTACACAAGCTGTAGACCGGAACTCTGGGCCTTACACACGTTTCCCGACTAAAACTGCACACTGAAAACGCACAGGGCTCCTTCCTTCTTCACTGCCAGAGCTCAACTGAAACTCCAACAGACAAAACCGAGCACTTCCTTTGAGTTCCTCCCAGTTCTTGACTAGATTGGCTGTCACTCACAATAGACTGCTCCTGTTGGTCCAAAAAGGCGCCGAAGTCTAAACTACATCTCCCAGAGTCACTGCCCATACAATCTTCTTGTGGCTGGCTCAGATTATGAGTCCAAGTTCTGATTCGTCCAAGGCACCATTTTAGAGCTAGCTTATCCCACACTGATTGGTCCAGTTCAGCAGTTCAAAACCAGAATGGGGAACTAGGCAGACACAGTTCTGACTGCAAAGAAAGCAGGTTAGACAAACTGTAATTTCATTATTACTCTAAATGGTTTCTGGCAAACAGTTGCATCTTTCAGATAGGTTCCCTTTGCACTCCTAGTGACTGCAAAAATGGAGTGAATTGGCAGCAGCTCGAGTGGTACTCAATCAAAGAAACACACAATCCCCCATACAAACTAAGTATGTCTGCAAGCAGACAGCTCTTAAAGAGACAGTACCAGAGGTTCTAAAAACACTCACTGATAAATGGCTTAAACGCCAAACACCATTCAGGCTTGGAGCATTCAAGCAAGCTCCTGGAAGTCTTTTGGGAACCCCCATTTGCAGGGGGGTTACAGACATATATGGAAATAAACATTTATTTATTTTTATAGATGTACATGAAAATAAATGTTTAGATTTTTTTATGCATGTCTACCTGGAGGTCTAGATAATAATATGCAAACCATGAGATTGCAAATATAGTTGGAAGATAAAAGCTGTCATTTGCACTGAAGACATAGCTACTGTGCAAATAACAGTTGAGATTATGTTATTTGCACAGCAGTTCTGTTATTTGCATAGTAACCACAACCCTTGAAACTGGTTCCCAGCGAGAAGCACACCAAACAGTGGCACTGTTACTTTAACCATAAAAAGCTCAACTTCAGCCCGGTGACGCAGAGGGCTGAGGCGCTGGACACCCTACGGTGACCCAGGTTCAGGAACAGACTCGGGCTGTCGGGGAGCCGGCATTGGGGGAGGGTGGGAGCAGAACTAAGCAGCCGGAAGGTAGCTCCCTCTCCCAGGGTGCCCCCCCCTCCGAAGTCCCACTGCCACCGGGTGGAGGTCCAGTGGTCAGCATAAGCAGAGGGGTGACACACAGTGGGAGGGTACCTCGAGACGTGGTGTGTGCGTGCCTCAACATATGCAGTGCATCCGAGGTACGGGAACGGGTTACGAGGAAAAAACACTAAAAAATATATATAGGAAAAAACGCTCAACTTACTATCATTGATAAAGTGGAAAAGAAATAAAAACTGTAAAATGGTAATTTATTTATGCATCACAGCACTTTTTTTTACCTGCAACAGACAACAAAAAAAAGTTGACACTCCCATGGTATACGCTGGCTATCCCATGAGGTAGCTTCAAATATGGATGTTGTTTGGTTTAGAATGTTGGCGTTATTGTCATTGTGCACTTGTGGCTGTACCACTCGTGCAAGTGAGCAGTAACACCAGCATTCCAAACCAAAAAACATGCATATCTGAAGCTTCCTCATGGGATATTCCCTATTTATTTGCCTCTATTAATACCCACCCAAGTTGTATAAACATATTTAAATCATTTTGCTTTTGACAATGTGTGTCAAACAAAATGCTAGATTTCAGTTCAGGCCACTGTGTTTCGATTTATCAAGTATGTCCGCTTGCTTTAACTGAGGGAGACTGAACACATGCAACACGCTAACAATAACAAAAATCAAAACTTTTTTTTTTTTTTAATTTATTGTTTATTGCTCCACCAAGCTGGTTTTGCTCATCTTCTTCTACATCAGCTGGTCACTGCACGTACCCACCCACTTCACTGCTCTATCTGAGGCTACCTTGTTTGGCAGGAGAAGCATCCCATGAAGGGCCACCCCCCCCCACCCATAGCAGGGCCAAGAGACTGATGAACTCAGCCTCTGAGATTCTCAATAGTTCATCCTCTCATTAATATGAGAAGCCTGGAAGGCAATCAGACTGTGGGCATGGGGGCCAGGATCACTCTCCCCACTGGTACAACCTTCTCACCGCATGTGCCAGTGCATATGTGGTCACCCATAACATGCAATGCAACCCACTTGCCAACCACATGAGGAGCTGATACCAGCTTGGGGCAGGGAGTGGGGTTTGCGGTTCTCCTGCAAAGAAGCCCATCAGTGCCATGGGGCTTGGCTTTAATAAAAGTGTTTATTTTTATTACAGAAGACAGAATGGAGGCTACCATCTTGGTGCTTTAAACATAGAAAATAACAGCAGAAAAAGACCATTGGTCCATCCAGGCTGCCCGTAAAACCATAACAAACCCAGGACCTAGTGTCCATACACGGTTCTGATCCACAGTATCCATCCCCATTGTCCCCGCCCTACTGCTACCACACTGAGCAACCACTAAACCCTTCACTCTGTCCCAGTCGTGTCTGAAACCACTTATAGTTTTTGTACCCAATGCATCAACTGGCAAACTGTTCCACGGCTCACCACCCTTTCTGTAAAATAAACCTTTCTCACTTTCCTCTCAAACCTCCCCCCATCAGTTTCCTAGTGTTCTTGATTCATTACTTACACTAAACAGTTCCCTGCATTCAGAAGAAACCTCCCAGCATTCTCTAATATGATAAGCACATGAGTAGGCTTTAACTCCAGGGTAAATGAGAGATTCTTTTGTCATTATTTTGGCAATGGGTTTACCACAAAGAAATTCATAATTCAATAATATTTCCTCCTGTACCACTGTAACTTGTGTAGCCTTTTTAAATAGATTGGTTTGGACAGGCACTGACGTAATCTGAACCCAACATCACAGCATCCAAAAACCTATGTCCTGTAATAGTTGACAAATTCCACCTACTATGGTTAATGGGTTCTACCTGCAACAGTCAACAGGTTCTAAAGAGTCAATGGATTCTACAGCAATAGTCACTGGGTTCAACCTGCAGTAGTCAATAATTTCTGCCTGCAAAGGGCAGTGAATTCTACCGACAGCAGTTCTACCTGGAATAGTCTTCGAGTTTTATATGCAATCGTCCACAAGTTCTACCTGTAATAATTAATGGATTCTGCCTGCAATAGTCGATGATTTCAACCTGAAATAGTCAATGAGTTCTACCTGCAATAATCAATTCGTTCTACATGAAATAGTCAATGGTTTCTACCTGCAATAGTCAATTAGTTCTACATGAAATAGTCAATGGTTTCTATCTGCAATAGTCAATTAGTTCTACAGTACATGAAATAGTCAATGGTTTCTATCTGCAATAGTCAATTAGTTCTACAGTACATGAAATAGTCAATGGTTTCTACCTGCAATAGTCAATTAGTTCTACATGAAATAGTCAATGAGCTCTATCTGCAATAATCAATTAGTTCTACATGAAATAGTCAATGGTTTCTACCTGCAATAGTCAATTAGTTCTACATGAAATAGTCAATGAGCTCTATCTGCAATAATCAATTAGTTCTACATGAAATAGTCAATGGTTTCTACCTGCAATAGTCAATTAGTTCTACATGAAATAGTCAATGAGCTCTATCTGCAATAATCAATTAGTTCTACATGAAATAGTCAATGGTTTCTACCTGCAATAATCAATTCGTTCTACATGCAAAAGTCAATGGTTTCTACCTGCAATAGTCAATTAGTTCTACATGAAATAGTCAATGGTTTCTATCTGCAATAGTCAATTAGTTGTACAGTACATGAAATAGTCAATGGTTTCTATCTGCAATAGTCAATTAGTTCTACAGTACATGAAATAGTCAATGGTTTCTACCTGCAATAGTCAATTAATTCTACATGAAATAGTCAATGAGCTCTATCTGCAATAATCAATTAATTCTACATGAAATAGTCAATGAGCTCTATCTGCAATAATCAGTTTCACGTGCCATAGCCAATGAGTTCAACCTGCAATAGTCAACAGTTTCTACCTGCAATAATCGGTTAGTTCTACCTGCAATAGTCAATAGGTTTTATCTGCAATGGTCAATGAGTTCTACTTACAATGGTCATTGAGTCCTACCTACAATGGTCATTGAATTCTACCTGCAATGGTCAACGAGTCCTACCTACAATGGTCATTGAGTTCTAACTATAATAGTTAACTGATTCTACTTGCAATAGTCAATTAGTTATTTCTGCAACAGTCTATGAGTTCTACATGCAGTAGTCAATGTGCTCTATATGCAATCAGCAATTGGTTCTAGGTGTAATGGCTGATGGGTTTTACAAGCAACGGTCAATGGGTTCTACCTTCAGTGGTGAATGAGCTTTAACTTCA
The DNA here is from genome assembly GCA_016271365.2 of Neoceratodus forsteri. NCBI lineage: Eukaryota > Metazoa > Chordata > Ceratodontiformes > Ceratodontidae > Neoceratodus > Neoceratodus forsteri. The sequence goes on along the minus strand of CM028131.1, from coordinate 1,409,921,890 downwards.
TTAGTCAATGAGTTCTGCTGCCATGGTCAGTGTGTTCTACCTACAATGGTTAATGAGTTCTACCTGCAGTGGTCAATGAGTTCTACCTATACTGGTCAATGTGTTCCACCTGCAGTGGTTGATGGGTTTTACCTGACATGGTCAATATGTTCTGCTTGCAACAGTCAATGAGTTCTACTTGTAATGTTCAATCAGTTCTACCTGCAATCATCAATGAGTTCAAACTGCACCAGTGAATACTGGTTATTTATACCAGCAATAGTCAATTAGTTCTATCTGCAATGGGCCATGAGTTCAACCTGCACTATTCAATGTGTTCAATCTGCTATATTCAGTGTGTTGAACCTGAATTATTCAACGAGTTCTACCTATAATAGCCAATAAATTCACCAACAATATTCAAACTGGTTCTACCTCCAATGGTTAATAAGTTCTACTACAACTATCAATAGGTTCTAATTGTAATGGTTGATCACATCTACTAACATTCATCAATGGGTTCTACCGGCAATAATGAGTGAGGTCTAACTGCACCGGGCAATAGGTTCTGTCTGCAATGGTCAATGAGATCTAGCCACAATGTTCAATGAGTTCCATCTGCAACAGTCCATGGAATTTATTGACAATATGATAGGGTGCTAGTGGTAATGGTTGGTGGATTGTACATACATTGGTCAAGGTGGCCTACCAGCAATGGTAGATGGTTTCCACCAGCAATGGTTAATGGGATCCCTCAGCAATGGTCAAATAGTTCTGCCTGCAATGACTGATTCTGGTTCTCAGTCACAAAGACTACGAAGATATCTTTCATTCTGAGTGAAATAAGAAAACTGAAGTAAACCTATGCAGTTACAGCAGCAGCCATTACAGTAAAGGCCATCATGTAGGCCAACTAATTCCCAAGGAGTAATGCTGTGCAACTTATACGCAATGTTTCTATTCAGTTCTTGAATAAACACTTATGATGAAATATTACAGTCCCTCTGTCCGCTGGTATGCATAAACTGACCTGATCATACCCCGAAGCACCTGGATACAAGGGCCAGCCCAAGAACAGTTCTGCAATGACACACCCAAGTGACCACATATCAATTGCTTCACAAAATGGTAAACCAAGGATAATCTCTGGAGCTCTGCAACAGAAAACAAAAGGCAGTAGGGTTAGTCAGGACACTGGTTAAGTAAATAGCCATAATACACAATAAGCCTGTTTCCCTGGAGTTTTCCAAATCTTATAATCCACGGTTTGGAAGGGTCAGAGAAATAATTCACGGTTTCAGCGTTGTGCTCCAAACAACCAGACTGATGGACTGGAGCATGAACTGACTGACACAACTGCAGCACAGCTCAGCTCACGAGCAGGATCACAATGGCACCTCAGCAGTACAACACCACACCTAATGTTAACTCCTGAAAAACCATATAGAAACAAAATAACTGCATAGGAATGATTGTATAAAGTCAAAAATATTCACATTTGGAAACAGGCTTATTACTGTATTGTATACAGTTAAAAAAAAATCACTATGAAGAACTCATTGCCCACTTTGCTCTCATGCTCATGATGTCACCCCACTAACTCCGTGTGGAGTTGCCAGCTTGTTCTTCACAGTGAGAGGTTTGTTGTTCTTTATGTATGATATACCCATGCTATTTAGATTGCATAAATAATCCTGCTTCCACCCTCCTGCACAGCAGTGCCCCCAGTTGCAGTTTCTACTTTCACCCTTAGCACAAGAAAAAGCCTACTCTGAAGGCAATGTTACATTTCCTGACACATGAGAGTTGCGAATGGCCTCTGTTTGTTTTTTAAAAGAACTCCTAAGACCTGATATTCAAAAGAGTGCAAAGCCTTGCAATGAACCTTGCAAATGTCCAACAGCCCGAGGATGCTATATTCTGCGGAATAGTGCACCGGTGCTATTCAACTGAATATATGGCCATGTCAGAGCAGCGCTAAATAAGTAGCGCTGCCCCATATGGATCCCAAAGTATGCCGCCAGAATGGATAGTGCCACAGCGCTATCTGCAATATTCAAAGGGACCCATGCAAATGAGCGCTAAGGGTCCATTTGCATGCCCATTATGGGCTCATTTGCATGGGTAGCCAGGCAGGTTAGCAAGGCACCGCGGCCCCCCAATTGCCCAGTCCTAGAGTTCTATAAATATCCTCAGTGGTAGTGCTCCCCTCCCTCTGATTGCCAGCCTGTCCTATAGTATACAAAATCCCGGTTGCTAGTGATCCCCCCAATCACCAGCCCGTCCTGTAATAAAAATCCCTGGCATTTAGTGCTGCACACTGCAACAAATCAGTCCTTCGTCACCTATATTCCCTCAGTGCCGCAGGTGCAATTATGTTAGCACAGCCCTTCATACCTCTCTGGCTGGCTGCCATATGTTCATGCAGGGAGCACACCCTTATTTATAGGACAGGGTTACATGCCCTGTCCTATAACAAGAGGCGCGCCCTGCCTAGACATATGGCGGCTGGCTAGGAGGTGGAGGAGGGCTGCACCGATTGTCATATGCACCCATGGCACCGAGGCAAATGGTAAGGTGACTGGGGGGGTGTTCAGTGCCACAGTGGGGGGGGAGGGGCTGCTAGATGCCAGGGAGTTTTGCATACTACAGGATGGGCTGGTGATCAGGGAGGGGGACCACTACCACCAGGGATTTTATTAGAGACAGGACGGACTGGCAATTGAGGGGGACCACTAGCACCAGGGATTTGTCCGCTACCACCAGGGATTTTATTAGAGACAGGACGGACTGGCAATTGGGGGCCACTAGCACCAGGGATTTGTCTAGTGACAGGACAGGCTGGTGACTGGGGGGACCACTAGCACCAGGGATTTTTGTATACTACAGGACGGGCTGGCAATTGGGGGAACCATTGCCACCAAAGATTTTGTTAGTGACAGGATGGGCTGGCAATCGGAGGGGGGACCATTACAGCCAGGGAGTTTATTTGAACAGTAGGGGCTGGTGATCAGAAGAGGAGTGCCAAGGACCACACAGGGCGGGTGTGCTCCACCAGCAGCCAACTGGCTAGGTGGCTGCATTACCTCCGCCAGCCACTAAGGTTGCCCGGAGTAAGTCAGGGTTTTGTTTCGCGGTATTTGCATTGCGCAAAAGGACTGCACTAAACCCTTTTGTGCAGCACAAAGCCACTTAATATGGGGTAGCATGACTATTCATGACCACGCCCCTTCCCTTGCCTGTCTGCATACATTATGTTTTGCACAGGTGCCAACACTCTTTGCCTGCTATAGCCGTTTTGAATATGGGGATCCAGCACAAACCCCAGTTTGGCGTGCAAAGACCTGTTAGCACCCATGTACCAAGGCCCTTGTTAGTCAACCAGTGCCCTTGATTGCTCTCCATCTGGCCATATTTGTCCATAAAAATGTACGTCAAACTGACCCCACTGATTTTAATGGGGTGTGCCCCCACACTCTCCCTAGGTACAAAAGATCTGGTCGGTACAGAGAATCCTTTCCACTCCCGTTCAGGCTGGACTACCAATTGGGAGATCTGCCTAGGCGGACTTTCACCGACATGAGCTTTAGGGAAATGTAAGTCATGTCTCTGCTATATAAACCTGGTGATTCTCTTTATTTACTGTATCCTTCTTCGGATGGACTTTACTGTAAGTTTTGTATTAAACTTAAATAAAAAGTTAAAAAGAAAAGAAACTTGGTAACAAGAAAATAACACTGACAGAAATGTTCTTTTTAATTTTTTTTAACCTACATTTTTTCGGCCCCTTTTGGGGAGCTGGTGGGCAGGGTTCTGTTCCCCCCTTTGGGGGATCGCATCTGACCCTGGCTGGCGTCCCCATCAGCGGGAACACCACCGGGTCATCATGGAGCTCATTAGCTCCATTTTTCTCCCACCCATGCCACGGTCATGCGCATTTGCGGGAGGTATGCGATCGTCGCTGTTCCACAGCGCTCTCCCTATTCATGCCACCCACCTGCCTGCACTACCCTCAGGCCTCCACCTGGGGGCAGCTGTACAGCGGGGGCGACAAGGTCCCTCTCCGGGAGAGGAGAGCTGCCTTGCAACTGCCAAGTCCTGCTTCCTCCTCCCCCACCCACGGCTGACCCCCAATGACCCAGTCTCGCTCTTGAACCCAGGTCACCGATGTAGTGCGAGGTGTGGCGTCCAGCGCCTCAACCCTCAGTGCCACTGGCCCTGCTGTTGTTTTTTATTTTATTGCAATTTTTTCCGCTAAGCCACTGCCTCCCTCCCCTGGAAGCCCTCAGGCTCAAGCCCCTCCACTACTCCACCCCACCTGCATAAGCCCCTTTCCATGGGGTGTGCACAATGTGAAGCTAGGCAAGGTACTTGTGTGTGTGGGGGGGGGAGCCATCATCCATGTGGGATGTTTTCACCCCAAGCATGTGCACCCAATGTCACACATGCACGGACATGCCAGGTGCACCCCTTACCTCATGTAAGGAGGTCAATCTCCACTACTGCTGGCTTGGGCCATGGGGAAATTGAAAATTCAGCATCAGTGCAACATTTACTATTACTCAGGTGGCCCAATTTCTGACTTTATGTTTGTTTTTCAAATGTTTTAAATGTTTTTTTTACACTCCTATACCTTCCCTCAACATTTCCCTCTGAAAGAGTTCACATCCGATTTATTGCTGTACAATGGACACACTGTAAGAAATGAGAGAAGAGTGACATAGTGAATAGAAGACGCTCGTTCTACATGGATTTCTATCCTTAGCAGAATGTTGTACCACAGAGCAAAGGTCACAGGATGCAGTTGTACCCTTCTGGGGTACAACCACGTTCCATGAGCTTAAAATGACTACAAGCCCCCCTGGTCATTCACTGCATCTGAAAACAAGCGCGTGAACGTCACACTCAAATTTCAAAGGACTCGACCAGATGGCCACCGCAGTGTTTTCAAAGGGCTACAGTGAATGGCAAAAACTCGCTGAGCAGCACAAAAACAATAGGATGACTCCTTCTCTGTCACAGTGAATTTCAACAGTAAACAAAACCACTTCAAACTTATATCGTTGTCTGGCAATTTATTAAGAACACATTTTTGCACTATACACTAAAATAAAATACTGTTTTGGCAAACTGCGCCCCACCAGCCTGTGCTGCCACCTCGCAGTTCAGATTCCTAGTGACCTCTTGAGTTTCGCTCGCAAAGTCAGTCGGAATCTGAACCTCTCAGTGGCATCGCGGGCTGGTTGCGCATGGCTGCCCAACCAGTATTCTCTGTGTAGTTAGCTGGTGCAGAACGCTGCAGTAGGCTGATACTGAGACAAGCAATCACGAGCGCATCACGCTGCGCAATCTGCAATGGATGCCAGACAGACGGCACAGTTCCTTGATGGTATTCATGGCCCTGCATGATTTGGGTCCTGGCTACATAAAACACTTCCTGCACCCATATCCCCATATTTCTTATTTTTTTGTTGTTGTAGTATTTGTTGTCTGGGAAAGGAGGGCTCGGTAATTTTGCCTATTTTCAGCCTTGTTCGGGGGGAGGGGGTGCAGCTGAAAACCAACTGAAATTAAACCAAATTAAGCAGTTGGTGGTATTTTTAATGAATGTGGGAAATTTGGCCAGGACACAGAGGAAATTCTCCTGCTTTTTTTGAAAAGTGCCATGGGATCTTAAACGTCCAGCAGAACAACCAGACAGGGCCTTGGTTTAACGTCTCGTCTGAAAGATGGCACTTCAAGAGTGCAGCAACCCCATCATGCTACACTATAGGGTCAGTATTGGGACTTTTCTCCAAGTTCCTGGTGTGGGGCTAGAACTCCCAGGCCCAGATATTCAAAGCTTTGCGTGGTGCGCAAACCGTTTGCGTGGGTTTAGCATGGGATTAGCGCGGGTCTGCTGTATTCAAAAGGCCAAATAGCATGCGCAAATCGCATTAGTGCCTGGCAAACCATAATTATATGCAAGGGGCACACTGAACATGAATACAGGCACTATGGGATATTCATTGGCTAGCGCTACGCTAAGGTGTTTAGCGCGACTTAACGTGACCCTTTGCGCGGTACAAATTACCGCCCAGGAAAAGCTGCTCTTAACCCTGGGCAAACAGCTTTGCATGACATTGTTGCTTTGCGCTGTGTTTGCGCGGCTTTTTGCATGGCTTGCGCAACCCTAACATATGAATATGACACTTAGAAAATACCAGACATGAAGGACACATGCTGCTTACTGATGGCACCACCATGATGCCAACAGCTGCCACCAGTCCCTGCCATGCCAGTCAGTAAGGGGTGATCTGGCCCACAGGGGACATCATGGTAGTGTGGCCATATAGCACACATCTGCAGACCATACATCTGTGGTGACCAACAGATGCCAGCACACACACATGCAGCACTGTGGGCATGGTGGCAATTGAGGGGAGGGTGTACGGGTGGCCAGACCTCACCACAGCCCAGGTGTGGCCACAAGGCTGGGACACATCATGCAGTGCACATGGGCCAGTAGTGGGAATACCCCATCACCTGTGTGCCTGTCGGATCTTATGTGCCCCCCCAGCCACATACCTCACAACTGTACAGATGCCACAGCACACATAGCCAGGCATGTATATGTCACTGTGAGCATCCCATGCCACAGGTGCATTATCTGTGGATCACACAGCAGCGTAACAGTACTGTCAGTAATCACCTGCAAGCTGGGCCTGTCACTGTGTACAGTGCAGTGGTCATCACTGCCCTACACACCACAGGCACTGCCTTGTCCCTCACACTACTGGCCCCCTTGCTACAGTAATGTCTGTGCACTGCAGCATGACCTACAGTGTGACAATTGCATGCAGCACCGCCATCACCTGTGCCTATGCTGTGTTGTCCCCTTGGGTACGATATGCTATGCTGTACTGTTTACATGTAGCCTGCAGCTATCATCATGCACAGCCTGACTGACCTACAGGTGGAGCTGTGGTCGAACCTGGCCAGCCCCTGTACTTCCAGACTGACCTACAGGTGGAGCTGTGGGACCCTGCAGTAATGCTGGGCAAACTGCATGCAAATCAGGGCATAATGAGATGAAAATGTGGCTGTTTGCCCAGAGACTACCTAAGTAGGCTCATTTGCATGTCACTTTTGAATATGGCAAAGTTTAGCACCAGGCAAACAGCTTAGCTCTGCGCTAATCCCACGCAAATGTGTTAGCTCCGTGCAAACGGTTCGGGGAATATTATACTGTTTTGCACACTGTACTGTGCCATAGGCTGCTCCCTGCTGCTGTACTGGGTCCACGCATTTGCTGGAACACACACTGGTTACATAGGTCGTCTCTACCTACCTTCACGTCGCTGTGCACTGTGTTGCTGTTGTGGTCTGCACTTCCTAGTTGCTACATTCAGAGCTGTCATATTACAGGGCTACGTTTGCCCTGCACTCCCAGCCCAATTTGCCCGGCCTCATTCCCATGCTATATTCAGAGGCTGTTTGCCCTGGGCTATTCCTTTCGAATATAGCTTGCTTTGTGCTCCGGGCTAACTTTGCCCACCAGGCAGTGCTAATTTAGCCCCAGAGCAAAGTTGTGAATATCTGGCCCAGAATCTTCTGGCCTCAGAGGCGAGCATGCAACCTGCTAACCCACTGACACTGCTTATATTTCTCTGCTGTGACACGTTTGTATTACAGGTTTCTAGGATTGATATTAGTGTATACTTGTAACTGTTTTAAGTTTCTGTACCCTTTGTAACCATGTTCTAATGGGACAAGTTTGTAAAATAAGGCTTACCATCATAAAGTTAATCTCCTTTTAAAAAACAAATCTTATCTATCAATCGTATACTCTGAAATACCCTCTCTGCTCTGCTCAGGAAAATCTTTTAGAGGTTCCTCGTGCCTGCCTTAAGTCACGGGGGATGGGGCCTTTTCTGTGGCTGCTCTGTGCTTTTGGAATTCTCTGCCATTCCAGCTTCATCAGATCTCTTCCGTAGAGATTTTAAAAGGCCCCTATAATCACAACTGTTCTTCCTGGCTTTTGATGGCACTGATTAAACTGCCACTTGCACTGGAAGAGTTTATTTCCATATACCTTGCATCAAAGATTTCTGCAGTATCCATTTTATCTGTCTTTTGCATAGCGCTTTGAGCCCTCAGGGATGAGGCACTACAGAAATAAACTATGACTGAGCGATTGACTGCTATGCGGGCCACTGTTTAAGATACGACGAATAGGCTATTTACTGAATTTTATTTATTCTATTTACCAGCACAGTGTAAAAAACAAATAAATGTAAAAACTTAATACAATGGCACTAATGAACTGCTGTACCCTCTAAATCGGTGAAAACATGAGCCCAGCAAAAGCTTTAAAGTGATTTTTCCAAGGCCGGCCCATCAGCACAGCGGCAGCTCACCGATGTCTTAGAGGCAGGGCAACAGAGCATGGAAAACACACTGATTGCGCAGAATGATCCCGGGCGCGCTCGGTTTCCGACCTCTAATGCCGTCCTTTCCTTCCGTATCCAGTGAACTCCTAACTCCATATGCAGGAGGAAGTGGAAACTGAGTTTCGCTAGACCAGACCCCACCACGGGTGTGTTGAAAGCGGACAGAAGTAAGTGGCAGGGATGCAGGGGGATGGGGCTGAGCCAAGACCTGGAGGAAGGGGACCAACCAGAGCAAGAATACAACATTTAAATTATAAAACAATTAAGTGATGCTCCAGTTTCCTTTCGAAACATTACTGCTGACATCAGCGGAACTCAAATCTCATACCATTCTCCAAAAATCGGATTCCAGGGCTTTCATTTCCTTATTACTAAAGACATTTACACAAAACCAGAATTGGCCCCCAAGGCTTCATGTTTTCCTGCTGCTCTTAAACCATAACCCTCTACCTGTGGTATCAGAATTTCCTTTGCGGCCACAGACTCACTGTGATGTCTTTAACAAAGGAGTCTGACTTCATGGTAGGCTAAAAGCACCCCGAACGTAGAAACATAGACAATGACAGCAGAAAAAGACCACTGATCCATCTAGTCTGCCCATAAACCCTAAGAAACTTGGGACCTGTTGTCCATACTGAGTTCTAACCCACGCTATCCACCACTACGCTCCACACCTTACCGCTACCACTCTGAGCAACCACTAAGCATTTTACTTTGTCTCAGCTGTGTTGGAAATCATTGATAGTATTGGCACGCCATAGGTGCCGGAACCGGGGGGGGCGGAAGGGGCGGTAGCCCCTCCACTTTTTATTTCTGTATGGCAAAAACTAATATAGAAAAAGTGCCCTTTGTTCCCTTATAAGTGCCCTTTTGATTCTCAGCCCCCTCAGCTTTTACCATCTTCCGGCACCCTTGCGTGACCCACCACATCAGCTAGCAGATTGTTTTACAGCCCAGCACCCTTTCTGTGAAATAAAACGTTCTCACTTGCCTCACCATGTGGATCCCCATTGGCTTGACGGGAGGGGAGACGTGGCAGATGGGATGCGAGTCCAGGATGCCTAATGAAAGGCAAGGGTAGCAGCCAGGGGCAACAAAGTTGGATGAAAAAAACAGGTTCCAAAAATCTTTAACAAAAATATAACAATCAAAAAAAAAAAAGAGCAACTTATTTCAGGTATACTGTCATAAGAAAATAATACACGGTCATGTGACTTCTTTTGACCTAAAATACTACAGGATTTAAAGACTCCGTTTATAACATGAGGTAAACTGTTCCTTTCGTGGGGTGTGTGGAAATTTTCCCCATGAAATCTCCACAGGGAACTCTGAAGAAAAGACAGGAAATAAACTTTTGCACTTGACTCCCTCTCATGTATATTTACTAGTCTAACACCACTTTGCCATAGATCATTATTCTGGTAAAAATGAACTTTAAAAACATTTTTTATAAAGTACCAAGTCCCTGTCAGGATTTTCTGAACCCTGATCTATTTCTGAAAATACAAGCATGTAAGGTTCCTATTAGGACTGAAATGTCTGGTCCCTTGCACATATACAGCCAATTTATTTATTTAGGTATTCATTACTAGGATTACATATACCTTTGAACCAGGGTTTCTTTTACAAAGGTTCCACGTCAGCCGGCCCATCGGCACAATGGTTAGATTTTCACTCGCAACGCTGGTGACCCGGATTCGGGAACGGACTCGGGGAGTTGGAAGGCCAGCTGGGGGAGAAGGATTGAGCGTCCCTGGAACTGCTCTCCTTCTCTGGGGGGAGGGAAGGGCTGAGTGTCCGGCACTTGACAGACCCCTGGCAGAAGCTGGGGCCACTGCAGCACTGAGTGCCAATACATTGGGGGGGGCAGGGCGGATGCTGGTCATCATTGCACATCCCCCCCCCCCCGGGCAGCAAGTAAAAGAAAGACGCCAGTCCCCCGGCATGAAAGACCCATTCTGTCCCGGCCGCCCACTGCCTCCGACACTCCGCTGGGGTGGTCCTGTTCTCTGAGCCATGACCAGGCCTTTGCCCATGATGTCCAGTCAGAATGGGAGCTCGGGGCAGCCCTGCCCAGGGGTAAGCCTGGGCATGGGGCAGCGGGTGGATGGAGTCTTCGAAACAGGGGCTACAGGCCCAAAAAAGAAAAAAAACAAAAAAAAAAAAACAAAGATTCCACGTCAATTTAATTTCAGCTGCACCACCGAGCTGCAGTGAAGAGAATGGCAGCTCCTACGATGCAGAGGTTGAGAAACAAGCTAGGATACAAGCATACCAGGCTTTATGGGTTTGAATCCAGCCAGAACTTCCTTTGCATAAAACTACTGTATCGGAGATTGTTCCCCCAGTGGACTTTCAAGGAACATTTCTACATACTGTAGTCAGGTGTGTCCTACAGAGTACATAAAAGATCTTTATTCAGCGTCTGTTTTTACTCTGGGTATTTGAAGACAATTAACATCTGCTGAACGCAAGTTAAAAGAACTTGTCACTAATGTGCAATAAGTAGCAAATAATCTGGCACACGGGACCGTTTATACAACAGAGATAACCAGTGAAACGTTCTTTTCGACTCAAGGCTCAGCCAGCCGCTGAGATGTTTGAACATGTCACAGTGACAAGTAATATTAAAGCATGATAAAGCAAATCAGTGAATCTTGCTACGCAGAACAGCTAGTCATTTTACGTCAGTTTTACTTGCGTCTTTATACATCACATCTATTCAACTGTTCATCTCTCAGAGGAGTTATGGAAAGTAGCCAAACTGCACACCTGTCAATATTGGTTCAAGTATCAGTGACTACAGATTCTGTTTTCATGTAACTGTCCTTACTAACAGAGAACAGACTAATGGCACAGTAAGGCACTTTTATTTATTTTTTGATATAGATATATATATATATATATATATTTTTATTTTAATCCCCCTTTCACCCAGTCGGCCCTAGTTCAGCCATGCCTCCACTCCCAGGCCTGTCACTCACCTTCTCCTGGACTTACCCCACCTCCTGTTCCTTCCTGGCTTACCCCCCCCTTCCCCAAGATGGGGCCCATTGGGAAAAGCAGGACCCCCTGCCAGACACATGCTCCGTGCAGAAGCAGGTGCCTTAGACGGCTGTGTGGGCCCGTAGAGCAGGGCCAGCTTCATGCTGCAATGGCTGGGTCTTTTTTCCCCCTTCCATTTTCTCCCCTCCCCATAGGAATCTGACAGTGTGGGCTCAGTGATGCGTGCCCGCAAGCAGCTGCATGTTAACCTACACCAGAGCCTGTCATCGTTCTCCCTCCCTTTCCTGTGTTCCGGCTCCAGCGGCACTACCACCCGTGGTAGCCCCAGTGGCAGTAGAGCAGTGGAGACTGTAAACCTCCCCTTCCCCCAGGAGGAGAGTGTCTGCTGGGAGCTTATGAGTCCTTTTTGTCGTCAAGGTTACCTCAGAAGCAGGTCAGTCCTGGAGACAGGGCCAACTTGAAGTTACCTGGAAGGCAGGGCCACTCTGGCTGCCTCACAGGCAGGGATTTACACTGAAAGAGCTGTGCCTCATTGTTGTACCAGTCTGATGGTATAGAGGAAAGGTCTACAACCTGATAAATGAGAAATCAGGGGATCGAATCCAGAGAAGATCCCCTTATGTTTGTATTTTTATCAAGGGGAATTCATTAGGGTGGCAATCCATGGCTGTATGGAGTTAGAATATTAACTATATAGGAAATGAGACTTAGTTGCAAAAAAAACCCAATAAGGTGAACAGTGAAGTGCTGCATTGGAGGCAGACCTGCCTCTGGGGCAACTTAAAGGGCAAAAAAGAGCCTTGTGCCCTCTGGGATGCTCAATCCTCCTCCTGCGACCAGCCCTCCAACGTCTCTGGCTTGTTCCTTAATTAGGCTGCTGGCATCACCAATAGTAGCAGTACGGTAGCAGTACCATTTCACTGATGGGCAAGTGCAGCAATTTCATTTCTAAAGCGCCCTATCCCAGAAGATTCAGGGCACAGTACAATCTCTAAAAGCAAGCGAAATACACTCAAAAACATCCATAAATGTTGTTATATGCATTTCACCCATAGGTCATGGCTCAGTTGGCTATCCTGAAATTTGAGGACATTTCTGTCTTATGGACTTTTTGAAGGTACCCCAATGAAGTACCACAACTATGGACTCAAAAATACCTATTTCTAAAATTATCTGCATTTTAATTACCTTGTGTAATTAAGTAACCAATGTCTGAGGCCATTCTACGTATTCTTGTGATTGTTTCATCATAAAATGAATAAACACAAAGTTAAGAAAAATAAATGCATTCCGAGATACAGATGGAGGGTTCATATTTAAAATGTAATATCCTTTAAAACGGACTCCAATAAGGCATACAGTAGCTTAAAGCAGCAGTACTAATAAAAAAAAAAAAATTGCGCTTTTTTGACAGTTTATTCCATGTGCCCTGCTAATCATATACCTGGTACTCCTTCTAGCCAGCATTGTACTATCGCCAAGTAATTTGTTCAGTTATTCTCTGCTTTTGTTTACATTTCTGCCACAAAGCATGTTGCACTGGAACCCCCTCTGCTGCCAACTGCACATGTGAAAGACTTGCAGGGACATCGGGAATGGTCAACAGAGGGTCCCTCTGCTGTTGTCAAAAGACGTGATGTGACCTGTAGAAAAAGCTCAGCTGAAAATTAGTCAGCCACCATATTTGTTGTAGCACTACAACAATTCAAATAAATTGCAAATAACTAAGAAACTAAAGATGACTGAAAAAAAAAAACATTTAGAGGCATGGAAACTGGAACTTTGGACGCACGCTTACAGCCGAAAAACAGAATTTTGATAGCTCACTTCCTGATTTCATAGTACTGCTGCTTTAAGACATCAATAAAGGCCTGTTTAAACAAATGGTATTTCAGCCCCTTTAGGCCTCCACAGAGGAAGAATGTCACACACTGTCGGGGAAGGCATTCCAAATCAATAATGATTATTGGAAAAAAAAAAAAAAAAAGGCTCTCAGTCACGAGCAGAGCTTGACTAACCCTCCATCTCATGGTCTCTTACAACAAAGTCTGAAGGTTGCTGAGTCTGGAGCAGAGCGCTAGGGACCCCAACCCTCATCATAGCAAATATCCTGGTGGCTGTAGCTGCAGATGGAAGGAGATGTAACATAGAAATATAGACTTTGACGCAGATAAGGACCACTTGGCCCACCCAGTCTGCCCATTTCCCTTCCTACTGGATAAGCCGCAGATTCTAGTTAACCAACAGCCTACTTCCTGCAACCCCCCACTACAATTGCCTTATGTCTGTCCCATGCATGTTTGAATTCCCCCACTGTTTTAGACCCAACAACCTCCCCACGAAGGCGGTTCCATGCATCCACCAATCTCTCCATGAAAAAAAATTTCCTCACATTACCCTTGAGCTGTCCCCCCTCTATCTTTAAATTGTGCCCTCTTGTTCTTACACATCTCTTTTTTTGAAAGATGCTACCCTCCTGGACTTTGTTGATTCCCTTGAGGTACTTAAAAGTTTCTATCATGTCCCCCGTCCCTCCTTTCATCAAGGGTATACATATTAAGCTCCCTCAGTCTCTCTTCATATGGTTTCTGATGCAGACCATGCACCATTTTAGTTGCCCTCCTCTGGACTGCTTCCATCCTGTCTATGTCCTTGCGTAGATGGGGTCTCCAAAATTGCACACAGTATTCCAGATGGGGTCTCACCAACTGTCTGTACAGAGGGATAACCACTTCCCTTTTTCTACTTGTGATGCCCCATCCTATGCAGCCCAGTATCCCCCTGGCTCTCCTTACTGACTCACATTGCTTACCCACCTTTAGGTCATCTGACATGACTACCCCCAAGTCCCTTTCCATTTTGTGATATGTAGGGGTTACCTTATCCGGCAGCCCACTGCATTTGTTAGAAAAAGGCTGACTGAAAAATTAACTAAATTTCACTGAAGTATTGTGAGCCTTACTGGTAGGCTTAATGACCAAAGTGGTAAGTAGGGAACAAATCCCTGACGTGGCACAGTATTATATGGTATAATATAAAATGGCTATGAGAAACTAAGGCATTTGATTGGTCAGACATGTGAGTGCGCATTATCCGACATAACAACACAGGTCAGAAATGCTTTACGTTCATTACTTCATTACTGAGTTTTACAGCTAAAATTCTGCAAATCCATTTTATAATCGCAGTAAGGCACTCCAAGGTGTACATTAGATAGAGAATAATGTATGGGCACCATACACAACACAGCTATGTTTCCATCGAGGGGTTGAGATGATGGCATATGGACCTCGAGAGCAAAGCTCGAGAGGTCCATGCTGTCATCTCAACCCTGAAATGAAAACACATGCCGAGTTGTGTGGTTGACTATATTTTATTTTATATTTTATATGGTTTTATATGCAGAAATCACAGAAGTGTTACCTCCCTAAATAGAAACAAAAGAAAACAAAAAAAAAAACCTTACCATTTCTCTGTTCTGTTTTATGATCGAAATTACATCTATAAACTTTTACAAGTTAACAGGTACAAATTTGGGCACTGGGTGGTTAGTAATCGGCTAGCTGCTGGGTGAATGAGGAATTTAAAATGTTATGACCTTTGAACTGTGCTGAACAATTGCTTGGATTGTGCACAACAGCACCTTGGAATGCACACAACAGTTTAGAATATGCACAAGGTTTTTGAGCAGGCTGATTTTTGTACAGAACAAAGGCCACCCATATACCATTGACTGATAACAGCATTTCTCAGGTGTGTTACACACTCTATTGCTTCATGCCTCACTTTCCAAAGTGTGCTGTCATCCCACAGTAACACACATCCTGTCATGCCTTAAGTACGATAACGTGTAATAAAGTAATTAGGTGGGATACAGTGCATGACATGATATGACAGGACATTGCTTCATCACATAAAACGCCCATGGTATGACTCTCCATATACAGCACAATACATAGCAGTTATTGTTATCCATAGCTTGAACTGGTTCAAGAAGTCAGGCTTATCAAGCGCTCAAAGAAAAGATGCTGTATGACTTATTTTTCTTACACCCTCCCCACCCCTCCCCACCCCATCCAGTCAGCTTCTGGGCACATCTCTCAACCTGGAATCTAATGCACTGTTTAACCTTGTAACCAGAGATGTGCACAGCTGCTTGTGTGCTGCTACCTGGTGGCTAAATAATATTATTCAAGCAATAAGCTTTGCTGTAGTGGGCTGTGGATCTCGCCATTCAGCTGGAGTTTTACACCAATATCATGGCCATGCAGAGTGTTGCTTTGCTCTTTAAAGAGCAGCTAATGCTTTCAGGAGAACGTTTACAAAACACAATATTTAGACAGAGTTCAGCTTGTATTTCCCATTCGTTCTGCATTTCCCCTCCCCATTATTTATTACTGAGGTCATTTGCATGAAAATAGGATCTTTGCTCCTAAAGATTTCATCTATTCCTGTTGCTTTCTCCCCATCAGAGGTCATAATGCACTGCGTATGACATCACAGTTACTCCAATAGCAAGAGATTGTGATGTCACAACAGAGGATTATGACTTGAAGTAGGGAGCAAGCTATAGAGGCAGAGGAACTCTAAGGGATACAGATTATATATTCATGCAAATATCCTCAGTAATACATAATGGAGAGGAGAAATATACAGAATATAAATGGCATGCAAGCAGAATTGTACCTAATTTAATTTTTTGAAGTTTTCTGTGAGGCGTCAGTAGCTCTTTAAGTAACACTTAACTTGCCCATTTCCCTAAACTTAAGAAACAGGCATATATGATAAAGCAGCGTTACAGAAAAGCCTGTCTATGTTAGTGAAAACAAAACTGTTTTCTGTGACTTAGCGGTTAGCAAAGACAAAGCCTCTTACTAAGCAAAATCCATCTCTCATCTATTGCACGACTTCCACGTTTCACAGAGAATGCAGACTTTGGCTCTCGCGTCACTGCTCTTCAGCTACATAACTGACGCACTGTGAATCCAGACACAAAGAGAAAACCATTGAAACTAATTGTGCTCTTGTTGGGCAGTCAGATGGGATATCACTGGAGGCAGCAGCTGGCAACCAGGATCTAGCTTTCCAGTACTGCTGAAGCACTTCCAGTACCTGAGATACAAGGCTGGCTCTTTTACCTGGGCTGGCGGACTGTCTTTTTTAGGCTGGTACAGGAATTGTGACTAAAGGTATCACAGAACAGAACAACCACATACCTCTCGACCTCTTGTTTACTTACATGAGGGACACTGGTCCTTAAAATGTGGATGAAAGAATGAAAATGTATACACACGGTGACATCTGTTAAAAACCCACTTAAATACGTATATGGATGCCAAGGGAATTTATGGTTACCCTCGCTCCACCCCCACTAACTAGTGGCTGACAAACTAGAAAAACCCCTCTTTGGCTTATTTTTCACCCTATTAAGTTCTCCTATACCCTGGTCATGCTCCACTGAAGTACTGCATGCAGTTCTGTGCTCTTCAATACAAAATGCGAGGCCGTCAAGAAGGGACAACCTAGGGCCACCAAAATGATCCAGAATACGGGGGATAAAAGCCATTAGGCAGAACTGCCTAGCCCTCTTTTCCTGGTCAACAAAAATAAACATGAACTCAGTCCTCCCCATAATCAAAGGGTGTCAGCAAGACTGAAAAGACTGAGATCTTTGATCTGATGTCCTCCAGCAGGTGCACGCCTTGGAGGTCCTAAGGTGGTGCATTCAAGGGAAATGTTATAAGGCACTTCTTCTCCCAGAAGGCAGTGAACCTATGGAACTGCCTACTAGTGGACACAACGGTGATGAAAACAGTGGAAGACATCAAGGCTAGCCTGAACAAATGTCATTTTACTACAGGGCTCACGGGGTACCTCAGGAAATAGAATGGGTAGGAAAACCCTATAAATTGGTATCTGTTTGCAGAGCACACTTATTTTATACCTATTTATTAAACCTAATACAGAGGGTGGACAAGCCTACAAGACAGGCAGCCATCCTTGCCTCAGTCCTTATAAAGTGGGACAGTATATATATATTTTTTTTTATTTAGTTTTTGTTGACCGGGTAAGTGCACTAGACAAATCCTGCCTATTTTCAGGCACGACCCAGGGGAGGGGGATACAGATGAATGCCAACTGACCTTGAACCAGATTAAGCTGTTGGTGGTATTTTTAGTGAATGAGGGAAATTTGGCCAGGACACCGGGGAAATTCCCCTACTTTTTTCGACAAGTGCCATGGGATCTTTAACATCTACCTGAACTACCACCAATCCAGGCAGATGGGACCTCAGTTTAATGTCTCATCCGAAAGATGGATATGGAAGGTCGCAATGCTGGACCCACTGTGAGCCAGTGACCACCAGATCATATGGTTTGACATCAAATTTGAAGCACAGAGAAATCAGTGCCAGACAAAACTCCTGGGCCAAGATTCTCAAAACTTTGCCCAGGCGCAAACAGCAAACCGGGTTTTGCATCGATTTGCTATCCACAGAAGCCCAGTTTGCACACTCAAACTGGGTTTGCACTCGGGCACAGTGAGAATGAGGGGAAGGGGACCTGAATATCGGCACAGTCCAATTCACAGGGCATCTGTGCCACAAACCACCAGGGAAACATTATTGTATCATCATGCATGGTATCGGGTGGAGGAGGGACCACTAGACACCAGGCACTGGGGCTACATATCGGGCAGGGGCTGGGAGGGGTGCTAAGCTCTGTGCAGCCTATGCAAATTTGCCCATAATGGGCATGCAAATGGCAACATAGCACCTTGCATTCCCAATGGGCTCATTTACATGGCTGTTTTTGTGCATAGCAAATAATGCACCTGCGCTATTCATTGTGGAGCCGTACTCCTGGCTTTATGATGGGGTGGCACTAATAGGGTTAACGCTGGTGCTAATGGGGTTAGCGCTGACTTGACCTGGCCCGATTCTCAGTAGGATAACGCAGGTGTATGAGAATAGCAACCTTAGACACCTGGACAAACACAAAGCACAGCACAAACCTTTGCACTGTGCTTTGTGACTTTTTGAGAATCGAGCCCCTGGACTTTAATGGAGAGGGACAGGCAGTAGATACACTGTATCTTGACTTCAGTAATGCCTTCATTTAGAGATGCTTGAGTTGAAGGTGTGTGTGTGGGGGTGGGGGCAGGGACAAAATCCACAAGATGGGCCAGAAATTGGTTGAATGGCAGAACCCAGAGGGTGATAATTTAATGGGGAATTCTGGTAGGTCAAGGGGTCACTAGTCACATCATGATGTTTAAAACTTTTAAACGAGTGTCTCTAGCCAGAGACTACTTTTGTCCCTTAGGTCTTCTTTACAGACATAAGGTGTCTCTCTGAAGACACAGTCATTTAAAAATTGTAAACACCGTGATGTTGCCACTTATACATTATATATTATGCAAAACATATCTGACAACACTAGCCCCGGCTCAGATTCACTCGAGCCACGACTCCTGAAGCTAGCAGCACCATTGATTGCCTCGCCACTGGCCAAGATTTTCACACTGTCTCTCGGCGTTGTCCCAGATCTCTAGAAGATTGCCCGAGTTACGCCTATCCTTAAAAAAGGAGACCCAAAGGATATCAAGAACTACAGGCCCACAGCCATCCTCTCTGTGCTAAGCAAGCCACTGGAGAAGCTTGTTGCAACCCAAACCATTGACTATCTCACAAAGAACAACCTTCTCTCAGACACTCAGCATGGTTTCAGAAAATGGCACAGTACCTCAACCGCTCTTCTCAAATTCTCCACCGATGTACTCTGCAACAAGGACGAAGGCCTACTCACTGGAGCAGTATTTATCGATCTTACCAAAGCTTTCAATCTTGTTGATCATCCCCTGCTTCTCTCAACCCTGCATAGACTTAATTTCTCATCCTTAGTAGTTGACTGGTTTAACAACTACCTATCAAACAGATTACAACTTGTTAAATTCAACTCCACTCTCTCAGATGTGACCAGCACTGACATCGGAGTACCCCAGGGTTCCATCCTGGGACCCCTTCTTTTCTCGCTATACATCAACAACATAGATTATGCCATACTCTCCTGCTCAGCTATCTTATATGCTGATGATCTTGTCCTCTACTACAGTGCTGACAAAGTTAACATCATTAACAAAAACCTCTCCTTGTATTTCAGGAATGTGCAAACATGGCTAAATGCTAATAAGCTCATCCTCAACACTAAAAAGACCCAAGCCATGCTATTTGGCACTGCCCCCAAACTCAGGGCCTGTAAGGAACCCCTCCTAGTCCATGACTCTGGGGGGTCTCTCATCGACTGGGTCACATCCTTCAAATACCTGGGAATCCTCCTTGATAAATCCTCTTGATTTCAGTCTGCACATCCAGTCAACCTGTAAAGCAACAAATGCCAAACTTGGAATCGCCTGTAAGACTTGTCACCTGCTAACACCATCCGCCAAATTGGCAATTGCCAAGGGTATTCTGCTTCCAGCACTGACATATGGTGTCTCCACTTTTGCTAATGCTCATAAGACTGCTCTCCATAAATGGGATGTCGCGTATAACAACATATGTCGGTATGCCTCCTCTTCCCATCGCCTCAAGCACCACTGCACACTGTATAGCGACGTAGGCTGGCTCTCCCCAACTGCCTACTGACTATATTCCCTAGAGACCCTCACAGACTCTGTAATCCGTAACCAAACCCCCTCCTCCCTTGCAGCTCTACTTGTACCACAGACACCTGCCCATGGACTACACTCGGCAAACAAATTTCTACTCACCATACCCAGGTGTCTTACTTCAAAAGGCTCTACAGCATTTCACTGCACCGCCCCAGCCACCTGGAACTCCCTCCCTCCTGCCCTGAGGCAGGCTAACTCCCACCCAATCTTCAAAAAAGAACTATATCGCCACCTGTCCCGAAACCCCTGCACATGCTTTGATCCCACTTAATGCCTCACAGCTAACCACCCTATTTCGCCCAAGACACTGCTGCACTTCTAAACAAGCTTTGCTATAAAATGTCTTTATAGCTGCCACTTAGCCCAGTTTCAGTTATTTGCATGTACTACTGTCACTTTTGTCATCTCTGCATAGCTATATGCATTATCTCAAGTACTGTCTGACTTGATCTGTATTCTAACCTACCTGTACTATATACTATGTACCTGTACTATATACTATGTATTGTATAATGTCATCTCATTTTATGTATGTATTCTCCCGGGTCGTGCCTGAAAATAGTCAACTTTGGCTAGCGCACCTAACCTGGTTAACAAAAACTAAATAAAATAAATAAATAAATGGGGATATAGTATATGGGTAAGTGCTGTTGTGTATGGATTTCCAAACACTCAAAATCCTTGTTGTGCATGGGCAAAAGTTGTTGTGCACAGTTCAAAGGTTACTAAAGTTTTCTGTACACAGTTCAAAGGTCACCAAAAGCCATTGTGCACTGTTCAAAGGTCACGGAAAGTTGTACACAGTTTAAAGGTCAAAAAAGGTGGTTGCGTCTAGTGGCCTCCTTTTAAGCCTCCCCCATCAACATCACAGTAATTATCTTTGTTGATACTGTTATTGACTACAAGTAATGAAAGGTAGGTAGGTAGGTAGGTGGGAAGGAGAGTGGATGGGATCCTCTTACTATTTAAAGGACATCTACCGGCACAGCTAATCCAGCGACCACTGCACAGATCATGGCTTCAGTACCCTCCATCCCCCCTTGCAGGCACAACGTTCATTAAAATATATTCATACCAGAATACTCGCAAAATTTAATAATGCTCCCGTACCATGTGGCATTTTCTAATATCCCAGTACTCACCCCCCGAGACTGTGCTGCTAACAACGCGATATCATGATGCGCCACTGCCCCTTCTTGTATGGTGCCCTTATGTACGAAGACTTAATGATGTCTGTATCTCCCATGCCCTGCTCTATTTTCACAGACTGCTTTAATGCCCTGTGCAAACATGACATGCGCATAGCATTTAGGCAAAGTCTGTGAAAACAGAGCAGGGTATGGGGAGATACGGAGATTATTTATTTACACATATCGGATTTACAGATCTTTGAGTCAGAGACTCGTTTACAAAGGCACAGCGTCACAGAGAAACAGAGACAACGAGAAAACATAATTACATAGGTCAAGATGCATTCGCAGTTACATAGTTCCAAGTTCCAATGAAAAAAAAAAAAACATTATTACATGGGTCAAGATACATTCACAGATACATAATTCCAAGCAGGTTTACAAGTCGGTCAAGGCTGTCGTGATACATGAGCAGCATACGGTTAGGCAGAGTACATAGCATACATTTGTACAGTAGTGCCAGCACAGAGAGCTTGACTAAACAGGTTATGCTGAGCGTGTTTGTACATGAGGTCTATGCAACACCTTGTGTGGAGCAGAGAGCTATTAGCTCAATGGATAAGAGCAGAGATGTGGAAGTGTGGAGAAATTAGCAGTCCCAGGGACATTGTCTGATCCAAAGTAGCCTGGCAGTTCGACCCCTCAGAGGCTGATCCAGAGGAGAAGAATAGGCAGCAGGACATAGTTGGACACACCCACAGGAGCAAGAGGAGAATAAGTGGGTCCTGAGTGCAGCCTTAAAGGGTCTAACCTTAGAGAGGCTGGTGATATTGGCTGGGAGGGAGTTTAACCAGGCAGGGGCTCTGTAGCAGAAGGACCGCTGAAGCTAGGGAAGTCCTGGTTCTTGGCACCAAAAGGGTGTACATAAGGGCACCATACAGGAAGGGACAGTGGCGTGTCATCATATCTTGTTGTTAGCAGCATGATCTCGGTGGCTGAGTGCCGACCAGGATATTAGAAACTGCCACCTGCTACCGGAGCCTGATTAAATTTTATAAGTATTCAGGTATGAATATATTTTAATGAAGACTGTGCCTGCAGGGGGGATGGGGGTACTGACACCCTGATCTGTGCAGCAGCTGCTGCATTAGCTGTGCTGGTTCTCCTTTAAACTGAAACCTTACTTTTGGCTAAAACCATACACTACTAACAACCACAACAAAATCTAAAATAAGGGCAAATATACCCAACTCGGCTTGTGTTTCCAACTTGGCATTGAGACGACATGGACTGCTCCAGCTTCACACTTGAGGTCCCTCTGATGTCATCTCACCCTCTTGATGGAAACACAACCTTGTTGTGCATAGTTGCCCATACATTATGCTATATATAGTGCATACTGGTGCAGGAAACCAGTCTGTGAACAAATTAGCTGTGATGGTTAACTAGCTGGCCACATTTATACAGGATACCCTCAGTTATCACACTACTATACCCTCTGTCATCAATTAAACTGGCTTCCCCTTACAGAAAGGAGGGAATTACACAAGGTAAAATTAATGTTTATATGTATGAAAAAATGAAGTGCCAGCTTACAAACTGGATATTTTCCCACTTAGATAAAAAAGACAAGCATTTATGCATCAGTAAGTCAGGAATTTCACAGACCACAGTTTAGAACTGAAAAAAGTGAAAGACTGTTCTCCTGTAGATGTCCTAGAAGTCAGAATCTATTCTACTCTACTAAGACCGTCTTTTATTTAATTAATTAATTAATTAATTTATGTATTTAATTAGTATTTCGGAAAGATCTTTGAGTGTCAGCTCTTTTACAAAGGTTCCACGTCAGGGTGGACAATAAGACAATACACATATTCAGTGGTTACAGAGACCTGATCATTAGGCATTAAAGAGCGATTACATGACAATTAGACAAATAGGAGAAAAAACAGAGCAGTTGTAATCAAATACTAAGCTATTTCTAATTGGTTGACCTAGGTAGCACACCCCTGGAAACCTCCAAATCTGTTGATAGACTATAGTAGAGTAACTACATAGGGTTTAACGCAATCCCAGATGGCGAGAGGTGGGGTGACAGTGAAACAAGGGGGATTGGGTTTGAACCTACCGAGAGAGCGAGAGGTGGGGGACAGTGAAACGGGGGCTATAATGGGGGAGCAGCTCCAGAGGGCTTTGGTTTAGTATGGTGTGTGTGTGGGGGGGGGGGGGATTGGGAGGGGCAGTACCAAGTGCGTTTAAAGAGGACTGATAGCTTACTTTAAGCCCTTGGCTAGGCTGGAATGGAGGCAGGGTTCTCTAGGTAGCCCTGCTAGGTGTTACCTTAGGAGTAGGCCTGTCTATCAAGTGGGCCATCAGAAGCAGGTGCATTTTGAGTTAGACATTAGGTGTTGTTTGAGGCCTACTTTGAATTGAGACAGGCTGTTTGTTTGTAATTTCAACGGGAGTTCATTTATCCAGAGGGGGGCCCGACAGGAGAAAGCACGCTACCCTAGTGAGGTTCGGCGGAATGGTATGGACAGTGCTCCATTCTTCCTCCATCTGGTGATGTGTGTTGAGAGAGAAGCCTCGAGCAGGTTTCCTATACAGGGTGGGCTTTTTCTGAGGTGTGCCTTCTTTCCCAGGAGGCAAGTTTGGTATTTGATCCTGTCTTTAGGTTAAGCCAGTTTGGACGCTCATACAGAGTGCAAGTATGAGTGTAGTGATTTGCATACAGGGTGAGGTGGCATGCCTTACTGAGTGCAATTTGGACCCTTTTGAGCACTGTGTCAGTAGCAGTTCCATAGACCACCAGCCCGTAGTCTATCGTCGAGAGTATGGAGCTGGAGACTGAAATTCGGAGTGCTTCCGGGGTGAGGGATTTCTTATGCCTATAGAGGACCCCGATCTTTGTGTTTACCACTCTGACAAGGAAGTCTATGTGGTGTGCATAAGTGAGAGAGTCATCAATGGTAACTCCAAGGTACTTGAACAAGTGCACCTGCTCAATCTGCTCACCAGCCGTATTGGTGATTATGAGGGGAGCATGCCTGTGTTTGTTGTAGGCTGGATTTAGCATGGCCTTGGTTTTCTTGTAATTTAGTAACAGCTTTTGCCTACCGAACCAGTCCTCGAGTTTATTGAAAGAGTTCTGTAGTTCTGTTTGTAGGGCAACCTGAGAGATGCTACTGCTCAGCAGCACACCATCATCCGCATACAGAATAAGTTTGGTGTCACAGGCTGTGGGTAGGTCATTTACAAAGAAGCTGAAAAGCAAGGGCCCTAGAATTGATCCTTGAGGGACTCCTATGAGTACATCTCTTATTGTTCCATTTGTAAAAGAATGGTTTAAGGAAAATTGTTTTAAATCTTGTACTTGTTATTAAGATTGTCTAATGTATGTTATGTGGTTAATGATTACGGGCATAAGTTTTTCAATACATCTGTGTGCTGCTTTATGTAACTTTAAACTTTGCACTGCCAGGATACCATTGGAAATTAGCTTTTTGGTTTGTGGCTGTAACATCTCCTGTTTATTATTATTTTAATAAACAAACTTTTTATTATTATTTGGGAGGACCAGAGCAACTATTACAGCTACTTTTTTTTTTTTCAGAGCGAAGTGCAGATGACACCATCAGTACCATACCTCCATATTATCATACAATGAATAAAAGCACTAAATATCAATGATTAAGGTAGTATCATAGTGCTGTTAATAACCGGAATACATCTCAACAATATGCCATCTACCAAGTTTCAGTAACTGAGTGTGGCCCTAGGAACTGTAACCCTAGTAAGTTCTGAGGTCCAGGCTGCTCCAAAACAGCGGCCCCAGCCACAAAGGGTCAGTTAATAAACCTCTCCGAAAATCGAGCTCCTCCAAACCATCAAGGTACAAAAGCAGCATCTTCCCATGACATTTAAAAAAAAACCAGCTACGCCATTTAAGTTCAAACTGTGATTCATGGCCAGCCAGATGTGCCGTAATGCATGCCATATTATATATATTATTAATAATATCATGCCACATTGCTATAGTTGGGGGGGAGGGGTGTATGGCCTATGCCATAGTCGAGTTATTGCTTTTTTGCAGCTAATGTATAAAGATAAACCAGCGATTTGGAGGAGACTGGAACACCCTGGGGTGGGACTGCCAAAAGAACCATGTCAGTGGTTAACAGCCTGTCTGCCTCTAGCAATGTTTTCAGCCTGTCGCCAATCTGTTGCGAAAAAGAACTGAGGACTAGGCAGGACCAGAAATATGAGTATGCATGGCAAGAGTGTTGCCACATATGAGTATGCATGGCAAGAGTGTTGCCACAGTGTCACCAGCGGTGTACCAAGTGGGGAGAGAATATTTTTGAGAGCGTCGCAGCTGTACGAAAAAATCCATTCCTGCATTCCAGGAAAATGCTTGCCAGTACAGCGCCCAGGAAACTTTAATAGATGGGGTAGTAAATTTTAACCAAGTCTCATAAGAAACACTGGACTGTAATTCAGCATTCCAGGCCTTTAATATTGATTGCATAGTGCCCCCAAGGTATTCTTGTAGTCCTTTATACGCCAGTCCAATCCAGTGGGAGCCCAGATCTCCCTTAAGAGAATCTACCAACATTTTAAGTAATAAGAGAAGAGGTTCTGGAAGGCGGCTCCTCTGTGGGCCCTTATGGTGTAAAAAGGTAAAAACCTGTAAATATCAAAAATATTCCCTATTAGTTAAAGAATAATGTGACTATAGGTCTGCAAAGGGATGAACTCCATTCGAGTCGAAAAACTGAAAGATATATACAAGACCTAATTGGTGCCATCTACAAAACATGAGGTCGATTCAGGCAGGGAGAAATTCTGTCTCTGCAGCTAACTGGTGAAAATTTTAAAAAATTTGTTCTAAAGAAGGGAGGGCCTGGAGGGAAAACCAAACCTGAAGAGTTTGCGCGGTGTACTGACTAAATTCCCTACGATCTGCACAATCCCACAGTGGAGTAAATAATATTCTCTCTGGGTCATGCATATCGTTAATAATAAATTCTATATGTTTCCATAATGAGGTGAAATTAGAATTTGGCCAGAGAATAACTGTGCGCATCATAACTGCTCAGAAATAAGTAAGTAAATCCGGAAGATTTAGTCCCCTCTTCGACAGGGGTAGATGGATGGGTTTCCATCTATGTTGGGATCTTTTCCCATTTTCATGGAAACCACGATAATATCTTATTCCAGGACATAAAGTAGAAAGGGGATGGGGCCAGGGGGATCATCTGGAATAAAGAAGGCAGGGTAAAATATTCATCCTAATAACATCTATTCCGGAATAAGAAGACAAGTGTAGCTGGGACCATTCATATCCTTTTTTAATATTTTGCATTAATGGTTCAAAATTAACCAGTTCTAATCTTTGAAGGTTTTGAAGTAAATAAATGTCAAAATATTTAATTTTAGGTCTCTGCCATCCCAGGGAAAATGTGGACTTTAAAACCTGTGAAGACTTCTGCTTTAGGTGCATTCAGTTTAAATCCACAGACTTCTTCAAACTTTAGTAGTATTTGCCATATGGCAGGGATAGAGGTTTCAGGTTCTGTTAACGTAAGAAACACATTGTCAGCAGATAAGGGAAGTTTAAATGGGTCCCCACCCAATGGAATACCCTCTATCTCTTGTGCCCACTGTATCGCAATTGCCAATGGTTCTATGTAAACAGCGAAGAGTAAAGGGGACAGGGGGCACCCCGGCCTAGTGCCACATGGTAAGGGGATTGGGGATAAAAGGGAACCATTTATTCTAATGTAAGCCACCAGGGAGGAGTATATATTCTGAAGCCAGGCCAGGAACCCCTCTGGAAACCCAAAAACCTGTAACATATGCCACAGGAATTTCCAGGTCACCCTGTCAAAAGCTTTATCGGCATCAAGACCAACTGAAGCCACTGGGATAGCGTGTTGACCAATATAATCCATTAAATGAAAAAGCAGACAAGCTAGCACTCTGTTAAATATGCAAGATAATTGTAAAATAATGAGCTTACATCATACTTAGTGTATAGCGACTGCAGCACTTACCCCAGCGCTTCATGTCTTCACTGAGACACTTTGTCAGGGGGCAGGGCCATAGTGCATGGTATGTCCAATTTATTGAGCAATCATTAAAGTCACAATTACATAATATAATGCACCATAGCTAAATCAGTCAGACAACCGTAAATAATTTAAATGTGCTGTACAACAACAAAACTGAAAGTTAGGAACTTTAATGTCTCTATCATATACATTGGCTGGCAGTATAGCCTAGAAGTTAGAGGAATGAGGTGTGAACGATCTTGGTACATCCAGCAGCCCAGACCTGAGTTTGATTCTCACAACCTCCACTTGCATACTGTGCGACTCTGAGCAAGTCACTTAACTGCCCAGTGCTCCCAGGTTGCCCCTGAAAATAGGCACTTGTGCCTAGTGGGCCTAACCCGGTTACCAAAGACTAAAATAAAATAAATATACCCCTCTCTTGCCTGGTCTCCACTGAGTACATGTTCAGCGTCTTCAGATAATCTTCATAAGATCTGCGTTGTTGGAATCATCTTAGTCACCCTGCATTGCACCGTCTCCAGCCTGTCCCTGTCCTTCCTTAAGTAAGGAATCTAGAAATGAGCACAGTATTCCAGATGTGGCCTCACCAGTGACATATATATAGGTTGGTAGTACCTCCTTTTTCCTGCTGTCAGTAGCCTTTCCGATAAATCCCAGCATCTTATTAACCTTACTATAGACCTTGTCACCCTGACTTAATTGTTTGAAAGAGTCACTAATGATGACTCCCTGGTCCCTTTCCTCTGCCGTAGTGCTCAGCTTAACCCTTCCCATTTAACTACCAAATCTTAGACCACCTCTCTAACCTTTGTAGATCCCACTGCATCTCCCCGATTCCCTTGGCACTATCTATCCCACCATAGAGCTACCTGTTATCTGTGAAGAGACACAGCTTGCCCCAGATGCCCTGTCCAATGTCACTGATGAACATAATGAAGAGGACATGACCCAGGACAGATCTCTGATGCACGCCACTTGTGACCTCCCTCTCTTCCAATCTGACCCCATTTACCACCACCCTCAGCTGTCTCTCCAACCAGTTTCCTACCCATTTCGCTATATCCCTCACCACACTCAAGTCCTCCAGCTTCTTCACCAGTCTTCTGTGTGGCACCATGTGTAAAGCCTTGCTGAAATTGGAGTACAATAAATCCACAGCATGGCCCGTATCTACTACCTTTGTTAGTCAGTCAAAGAAAACTAGTACACTGATCTGACAAGACCTTGCTGCCACCAACCCATGCTGTTTGCAATCCTGTAGACCATTGTTCTCTAGGTAGTGCACAAGGTCCGCTATGACCAGTGACTCCATCCGTTTACCCACTACAGAGGTAAGAACGACAGGTCTGTAATTCCCCGGCTGCTCCTTGTCTCTCCCCTCCTTGTGTAGCGGGAATATGTCTGCTATCCTGCAGTCTTTTGGCACTACCCCTCTCTGAACTGAGCTATTGAATGCCCTACTTGGGGCTCAGTCATTTCTGCAGCCAGTTCCTTGGGCACTCTTGGGTGCATCCCATCTGACCCTGGGGTTTTATCTACCTTAAGGGCTCCAAGCCCCTTCTGGACCGTTTCTCCAGTAAATGCTAGCTGCCTTATTTCAGGAATGCCCCGACAGTCGCTGTGATGCCAGTTTCAGACAGAGGCCCACTGTCTTCCATTGCAAAGACAGAGCAGAGGCAATCATTAAGGATGGCTGCTTTTTGTTCATCTTCCTCAAATATCCTCCCTTATAGCCTGACAATGCCTCCTCCCTGCTTCCTTTTTTCCTTAATATACTGTATCTGAAGAACCGTTTTCCCCCCGTTTTGACCTCCTCCACAATATGCAGCTCTGTGTCTACCTTTCAGTACTGTTCAATGGAATTTGAAAATGGTTTTATAAGTTGCTGACAGTGCTTTTTCCAAGGATTCTACATTATCTACTCCCCTGATTTCACAGCCATATAATAAGGATGCTTTTAATTTTGCATTAATTACCTGAACAGTTCCCTTAACACGTTTCCTTCGTAAATAAATAAATAAATCTACTTATAGCACCAAGTCTGTTGCTTGGCCTTGTTTTCAATAAGAGATGTGTGTTGACTCCGTAGGTGGAGTCAGCTGATATGGTTCTCCCTTCAAACTTACTCTGGATAGGTAGAGTATTCATACTGAGTTGGCTGGGGGACTTGATAGGCTAGTGGTCTTTTTTCCTGAATTAGTATAATAGTATTAGAACACTAGAGCTTAAAAATCAGACAAGAACCAGAAGTCCAGAGGGTTCGGACAACCCTTGTGGTGATAGTGGTGTTAAAGCGGACGGCAGTACAAAACCATTGGTCAATCTAGTCTCCTCGTAATACCCTATTCTACACCCAAGATATAGTGTCGATATGGGATTTACACCCATGCTATCTGCCCCCACGTTCCCTGCCTTGCTGCTACCCCCTTGGGTGACTATAAGCCCTTAACTCTGTCCTAACCATGTTCAAAGCCGTTCACGGTCTTGGTGCCCACCACCTCAGCCAGCAAGCTGTCCCAAGGCTCAGGCACTCTCTCCATAAAATAGAACTTCCTAATGTGGTCAGGTTATTTAATTATAAATGTCTCTTTCCCAGTGAGGGTTATTAGTTAACTCAGAGAACTCCCCTGCCTGTGAGGGTTCCCCGGTGGTTTAGTCCAGTCACAAAAAGGAGTATGTCAGTATTCAGTAGGAGGGACCAGAGAGAGTTCCCAGTGCCAGCATCAGTTGCAGGGCACCTGTGCAGGTAAGAGGCACTGCCAGACATGGGGTATGGCAAAAGGCCCCGAGCCTGGGTCGGTCTCAGCCCTCAGCACAAATGGGAAGGACACTGCAGGACATCCGGGAAGAGTGGTGGTGACAAGATTGCAGACAACTGTGGGGCTGTGAGCTTGCTCCCTACCAGAAGGACAGACTAAGCCCAATACACATTCCTAAAGTCAGAGGCCCAAAAGGGAGTGTCCACACGAGATGGTTCTGGGTCAGTCTCAGCCCTCTGCACAAACGGGAAGGACATCACAAGACATCCAGAAAGAGTGATAGTGACAAGATGGCAGAAATCTGTGGGCCTGTGAGCTTGCTCTCCCTACCAGAAAGAAAGACTAAGCACAATGCACAGTCCAAAAGGCAGAGGCCCATGAGGGGATATCCAGACAAGATGGTTCTATAGCGCTGTCCAACTTTGAACCAATTTCTCCATGGAACAACAATGCAGGTGAAAGGTGACACCTTTTTGTACAGCCTGTTGGGAATGTGGGAAGAAACAGAAATTGTTCAAGTTAAAGCCTGTCTGGGGGGGGAGCAGGACAAGGTTTAATGTGGTCCTCAGTAGGTAGCACACTCGCCTCTGAGACTGGGAGATCAGAGGGCTGTGGGTTCAATTCCCACACCTGGCACTTGGGTTAATATCCCAGTACTGACATTGTAATGCAGCATGAGGGGGGTGCTGCATTTCTGAGGTGCTGTCTTTCAGAAGAGACGTTAAACCGAGGTCCCATCTGCCTGTTCTGGTGGTAGTGCAGGTGGATATTAAAGATCCCATGGCACTTATCGAAAAGAGTAGGGGGAATTCTTTATTTAGTACTAAAGAAAATCATATTACAGAACATAAAAAAAACATATTACAACTTAAACATGGGAAAAAAAAAAACAGTAGCTGAAGCATGCACATACTTTGTATACAAATCCTTTTAAACCATACTCCTCCCCTAATTGAAACAGGTATTAAATGCATACCAACATAATTAAACTGAAACATACTGAAAGGACAAAGGAAAAAAAAAAGAACATGAAATAATAAAAGGAGGGGAGGGAGAAACCAAAAAGTTCCCACCTTCGTTAATCCTATGAACATTTCTAATAGTCCTACCCCTACTATAGTTCATAGAAAAACAAAATTAAACACTGAAGCACAAAAGCAACCGGAATTTCAAACATACCCTAGTTATTCCTATCCTTTAACATGGTTAGGCCAATCTCTCCACCAGTCATCATACATCTGCACTGGGAATGTCAGCCTATCTTTTTTATAAATTCCTTGTATTTCTGTATGGATTCTTCCAATTAAACCTGCCACATCATTATTTTTTTTGCTGCAATACATATTGGCATCTAATTTGCCATATAACCTATTTAATTGCTGTCATGACTACTCTAAATGTTCCTTTATGGAACTTTTTCCACTCTTCCCCTGTAACCCCATATATCAGGGTATCATAATTCATTGACTTTATATGTGGTATTCCCCAATCTACTGCCAAAGAATCCCATAGTTGATGAATGAATGTGCATTCGAAAAATAAATGTCTCATCGTTTCAATCTGATTCATACACCCATCTCTTAAGCATACTCTGTCCGTCACTGCTTTATGGTGGTGATTTCCTCTGACATCAAGTTGGTCATGACAGCACATCCACAGGGTATCCCACATTTTGGGGGGGGAACACGAATCTCTGTAAGCTGGGCTGTAACCTCCATGGTTGAAATATTATGTGAAACATGGAACTCTCTGTACCTCTTTTGCCAGGATTTATTTTTATAAGAGACTTTTCTTATGGTATATCTCATGTCCTAGTCTGTCAAGTTCCATCCCTTTAATTTTTTAAAAACCTCTTTTAAGTACATGGACTCTCCTATCACTGGGGTTCTGCAAGGGCCCCATGTTTGGGTCAGCCATTTATTCAAAAACGGATCACATCTATCTACTGAGAGGGTGGTGGAGCTATGGAATGCGCTGCCCAGGGGGCTGGTGGAGGCAGAGACGGTGGAGGGGTTCAAGAGGGGGGTGGGACAGGTACAGGGGAAGGGTTCTGGAAGCAAAAACCAGTGCAGCAAGAATATCCGGGACTGGGAGGAGAAGCCAGAGAGGGCGAGGGGGGCAGCAAGATCAGCTCCCAGGGTGGGGGCTGACCAAACGAGCAGACATGAAAGATCGTTAGGCCTATTCTGCTAGCATTTTAGTATGGTAGTATTTTAGTATCTATCTTTAAAGAAATTTACCCACTCCATCGTCTTACCAAGTATCAAAGGAAAAAGGTTGGAATATACATATATTGAGAAAAAAAAGATAACTGGGTGCAACATATCTAATCCCCCTTCCTGAATTGGCCTGTATGTTATTTGGCGCTTCACCGGATTTAGCCTGCTACCGCACAGAAGACAGAAAGCAACGCTATAAACTTTAGTTTCCAATTTACTTGGTAAAGAAAATATACTGCATGTAGTTAAAAAAAGTGGGATAATAAATGTTTTATACATAAAAACCTTTTTTTCCTTGACGTGGGGAAAGCTCTCCATCGATTTATTTTTTTCCTCCGCTTTCTTAATACAGGATTCCCAATTCAATAAAGCAGCATCTCTGGTTCCAAAGGAAATCCCCAATATTTTAATTGGAGGCTCTGACAGCTTTATACCACCTATTATTAAGCCTTCAGTAGTTCCATATCACCACTCCCCCACTTTTAGTTTTATTAATCCGGGAACCTGATGCTTTAGAAAACACTTCAACAATTTCAAGAGCTTTCTCCCGACTCCCTATCGGCTACAATAAGTGTGACATCGTCTGCATATGCCATAACTACTGGAAATAATCGCTGATTTAACCCTGCAATATGAAGGATCTCCCTTCAGATTCCAGCCTTCTTAAGAGGGGTTCGATGGCCAGTAAGTACAACAAGGGGCTCAAAGGGCACCCCTGTCGTACCCCTCTATTGATTTTAATATGTCTCCCTGTCCTTCCATTAACTACTGGATTCATATAAGCATGTTTATATAAAATTTCTACCCATTTCACGAATCCTTCTGGAATATCATACTTCCTTAATACCTCAAACAAGTATTTATGTGGAACCGCATCGAAGGCTTGTGATCGATCTAAAGTAAGTAGAAACCTAGTGGCACTTTGTTGACTGAATAATTCTCTAATGAGTTTTAGGTTGTCCATTACTGAACTCTGGGGTGTACCACATGTCTGTGCCATAGAGACTATGTATTGTGCCACTTAAGCTAGTCTGGTGCACAAAATCTTGCTTAATAATTTCCAATCAACATTCATTAAGCTAACCGGTCTCCAATTCGCAATTTGGGCCGTATTTCGTGTTTTAAAAATAAAAATCAAAAGACTATCAGCCCACCCCCCCAAATCTCATTAAACACCAGTAGTAAATAACCTCTTAAGAGTTCTACTGTTTTTTTGTAGAATTCCCCTGAAAGGCCATCAGGTGCAGGGGATGTCCCTGTTTTTACAGTCACAATAGCCGTCATTAACTCGGGTTTGGTAATTGGGGTAGTCAGGAATTTTGCTTCACCTCTGGGGATCTTAGGGATGTCTATATTATTTAAAAAGTCATTTAGGGAGTCTGAACGTGGTGTAGAATGTCCGAACAAATGCTTAACGTGAGTTTCTACTACTTGCATTATTTTGACCCTATCTTTTGCCCTATGTCCAGTCTCAGTTTGCAATTCAGTCATAAATCCAGATTCAATGCGTTGGTGGCAACTGTCATACGGGTTTAGTTGTTGTGCTTTACCCTGGGTCCCAGATTTTTGCTCAAAAAACAGGGTCTGAGCACTGTCATATTGGAATTCTTTCTTATCTTTCCTAACCTCTTGTATTTGTTCCAAGAGATCCTCCCCTGTTTCAACCATATGATACATTAATGTTTGCAATTTCTGTTGTGGTCTGAGATAGTTAAAATACTTAACATTGGCTTCTTGTTTTGCTCTTCTACTGCAATATAACTTTATGTCATTCTTGGTGTCCTGCCACCAAAATGGGGTTTTCTTTTTTTTTTTTTTGAGATTACTCTTTCTCTCTCCCCACTGCCTGCCTGCTCCAACCCATCGGGACATCCAACAAGTCATCCCTCTACCACACACACCTGCCAGGACTCACCTCTTGCTCCTGCATGGAGCTTGGTCCCAGTGGGCACGAGGAGGCCGGGCAACACCTATAATCTAATCTTGTCAGGCGGAGATGGTGATCCTGGTGAGCGGGGCACATCGAGAGCATGCTCTGGGAAGTCCGTCTTCCCGGAACAAGCAGGCATCTTTCCTCTTTTCCTCCCTCCCCTACAGCGCGTAGTCCCCTGACGTCAAGGTGACAAGTGCCGACGTCCGCACTGTGAAGTGGCCGCCTGTTCCCCATTAGTTGGGGCTTGTAGTACCCCGAGCCTCCTCTTGGGGTCAGACAAGTGCTCTGGCTTTGGCCGCAACCCTCTCCGGAGAAGGTGAGCTGTCGTCGGATGCTCAAGCCTATCTCCCCACGGGCGACCCACCAGCGACCCGAGTCCACTCCTGAACCCGGGTCGCCGGCATGGAGCGAGGTGTGGCATCCAGCGCATCAACCCTCAGCGCCACCGGGCCGCCCCCAAAACAGGGGGTTTACATATATTGTGAACACCGAGAGATGGGCCCTGAGTTCCTTCTGGGCTTTACCATGCGGGGTGACAAAAATATCGCACCAGCATTACAGCGATGGGCTCCATGCCGACTGCAAGTTGCAGTCGGCATAGAGCATTCACCTGATTTAGCTCTATTTTTGTTGGAGGCTTTGCCCCCAAATCCCAAACCAAAGGATTCTAACTCCAGGTCGGAGTTAGTTCAGGAAGGGGGTGCAGGTCGGGGGAAGTGGTTGCCCCCTTCCAGCAGCACTTCTATGGCAGCATGGTGCTGTTGTCGAGATCGACATGTGTCGCGGTAGAAATGTCGCTGTTAGGGTGGCATACCTTCCTTCTGTAATCCTACCATGAAGTCTGGTTCCTCTAATGAGGACACACTGAATCTCCAGATCATGCTTCAGACAGCTTTGTTACTAGGAATTCCCAATTGTACTTGAAGCAAAACATGGTCTGCAGTCTCAATGGGGAGAGTTTTACATGCAGTTATGGGTACCCAATATGATACAAAAAACATGTCAATTCTGGTTGATAGTCTGCCTTTACAAAAGATGTGCGCTGGATTATCAGACAGCTTGCTGCACAATCTATCGACTTCACAGTTTTGTACATTCCATGCAAGAAGTTGGAATCATTATATAATTTATTTGTAAGACCTGTTTTATCTTGTAATGACAGAATACAATTAAAATCCCCCCAAAAAGTCACCGATTTTGTAGTACACAAATAAGGCTGGATTTGTTTTAAAACCTGAATGCGCTGATACTTTGGGGGTTATATAAATTCAGCAGTCGTAGGTCCTGGCCTTGAAACCTTATATCTAAAATTAAGACTCTGCCTGGGATCAAATCAATTAACCTAGCTAATGTTATTCCCGTACCCATTATTAGAATACCCAGGCCAGAACATGTTTCCTCCCCCAATAATTCTCACAACAAAAAAAAAGGTAGTGTGCCTTCTTTGGGGGTTCTTGATGCTGTCTGTGTTGAGTGACCACACTTTAAGGTTCCAAGGCATAACATGGTTAAGTTCCTTCCGGTATTCGGACTCTGTTCTCTACCACCTCAGGGGACTTACTGTTTGATCTCTTTGTTTTCTTTTTCTTTTTTTCTTTTAAGGACTTTGAATCACCTGACGTTCTTTCGTTATCAGTGGTGAGGTCCGGCAGGGATGATGTAATGGAAGAGGTATCCGATTCCTCCCCATCATCTGCCCACTGTTTCCATCTGGTTAATGACAAAAATCTATTACCTGTCTGTATTTGGAAGTCCTGACTTGTACCTTGCTGTGCGTGCCTCAGTTTTCCACATCTGGCTTCTTGTTACTCTTCTAACTTTTTGCATCTCCCATTTCTCCATTGAGGGGGGTAAACACTCTGCTTTTGACAGGGACTCGCCTAGAACTGTGGAAGGAATGGCCATTTCCACAGTCTCTACCTCATCTGTCCTTTGTAAATCAAGATCTCCTTCATCTCCTTCTATGAGAGTATCCCCCTCAGACTGCATGAATACCTCATGAATGGGGTCTGGAGAGCTCGCCTGTGATTCAAACCTTGTTCTTTCTTGATTGGTCCTGCGTTCACTTCGGTCTGGGTGATAATTCTCATCGGGGGAACCCCCTCGTTTCCTTCTTCATCTTCAGCATTGTTTTCATTGTCAGGACTATTGTGAGATGCCCACGGGCAATTCTTAAAAGAGTGATTTATTTCGTCACAAAGATTACAATGCAATGGGGAAGGACAGTTGATCGCTACGTGCCCTATGCCATTACATAGAGAGCACTTCAGTTGGTCGCAGGCACTGCTCAGGTGGGTATATGGCCCACATCTGAAGCAGGATCATGGCTGTCCTGCGTAGAACACAAATCCCCAGTCTCTATCCAGGTAAAAGCAACTGGGGAGGTGATGAATATTCCCATTAGTCTGTGTTACTCGGACTTTAATCCGCCAACCACCAGTCCATATGTCCTCCAAGTCTATGACACAGTTGGGAAGGCATAACACGTTACATTTAGCCTTCAACCAGTACAGAATGTCTCCAATTGCCACTCCCTCATTTTTGAATAATACTGTAACTGTACGATAAATTGGTCTAGATAGTGGAATAACCACGAATGGTTTCCGCTCCAGGGTCTGTTTCAAACCTTGATGTTGTTGCCAGAAGCGTTCCAAGTTTTCAGCTGTTTTAAAACTTACATCAAATATAGGGCCACCTGAAGTGTGGATGACTGCATATATTTCCTGTGCAGAAAACCCCATACTCTCCTTTATCAGAGTTTTCCCAACGCAAATTCTGTCTGGGTAGACCTCAAGACCTCCTCTATATTTAATCCGGACAGCATTTTTCCATTTGGCTGGTTCGGGAGGTGTATGAAATAGGCCAGCGAAGGTTTTTTTACTTTGGGCCCTGTGGGCGTGCCTCTGGTTGTTCTGTAACAAATGGCTCATTTCTAAAATGGCCCTGTTCCTCAAATCGGGCCTGTGTGACTGTAGGTACAGGTTTTACTTGTTTTGAGGTAGCTTGGGTAAAGGGGGTAGGGAGCTGGTTTCGGGAAGGGGGTTATTTTCTGCAAGTATATTTTCAGATACTCGTTTCTTTTCTACCTCTTCAGCAAGTCTGGCAGCCTGAACAAGCTTGTTTATGAATG
Source organism: Neoceratodus forsteri (assembly GCA_016271365.2). NCBI lineage: Eukaryota > Metazoa > Chordata > Ceratodontiformes > Ceratodontidae > Neoceratodus > Neoceratodus forsteri. The sequence continues at coordinate 1,409,884,552 of CM028131.1, read as the reverse complement.
GAGTATGCAAGCGAGGGGAATCTCCTAATTCAAAGGAAGAGGGGACCTCTATGTCGTTATTGGCTACATCCTGTAATCTCTCGGGCGAGGCCCAAGGTTGGTCTTTAGAATGCTGGACCCAACCTGCCTGCCTAAGGGCCTCCTCTACAAACAATCCTGTAACCAGAATATTTTCATCATAATTGGGCATCAGGTCTCCCTTTTGTGCAGCTGTGCCCAGATCATTTCCACAAAGCTGCTGTGCATTTCTCCCCGAATCATTTAATAGTCCAGAGCCATTTCTACCTTCAAACGACTGTATATTTATTTCCTTTATTTGCTCCTTATCTTTTTGCACCACCCTTCCCCCTTACGGTTTTACATTTTCTTGATCATTCTTAAACACGTCCTTGTAGTTATGACTTGTCTTAGTTCCTCCCTCCCCCCCACACCAGACTCCTGGGCCTGAATGTTATTTTGTTCATCAAGAATATGCATTTCCCCATTTCTCACAGGATCCACATTTTCACTCACCTGTATATTATATACACTGTTAATATTCGTACTCACTGTACCAATAACCTCTTGTTGAGGCGGATCTTTATTTGTTTCTTTAACAGAGGTAGCACTCCATTTCTCATTCTCGGCCTCCAAAACAGATGCTTTCTCCTGAGCTCTGTTGCTTTCTCGCAACAGCACCTTCTCCAGAAGGCCCTTTTTTTCCCAGAATCATTGCTCTTTATCTGCCAACAGTTGCTGAATATCCTCTGCCATTATCCAATTCTCTTTAGTCACTCCTTGCTGTTCCATCATTGTGGTGTCTTGTTGATTTTCCACATTCGGTTGATCCACTCCTTCAACTGCTAATACAAAGTCCTCTTCCACCATATTTTCGATATACATCAGAGCTTCCTGAATTACACCCTGCATTTCCACTGCTGGTACAGAGGTCTGCTCCTCGTCCATCTTCCCTGCCACATCAGCAATTCCTCCTCCTCCTCCTCTGTCCGGCTCCAAACTGGGCTCCTCCATTCTGCTCCCAGGAAATCAAGCCCCCTGCTGGCAGAGTAGGGGAATTTTCCCAGTATCCTGGCCAAATTTCCGTTATTCACTGATCCAGAAGCAAATGATTTGATACCTTTTATTGGACCAACTTAGATATAACAAAAAGAACAAAGTTACATCTGTGTTGGTCCAATAAAAGGTATCAAATCATCTGCTTCCAGACCTGTTCTTACAAGGACCAATTCAGCAAATACTAAGGCCCTGTCCACACTACACTGAAAATTCCCCTCTGTAATGTTACAGAGGGTCCAAACCGTTACCGCAATGGTTTGCGTTTACACCTGTAACGTTACAGGAGGTGTTTTCGTAACCGTTGTTGAAACCACTTATGAGCTGGTTTCAACAATGGTTATGAAAACAGTTCTGCCTCTGTAACGTTACCAGCTGTAGTGTGGACGCTGCAGAGCATGTAGCCCTGAAGATTGCCCCAGTGCAGCTGAACTGCACTGTGATAGGTGCTAACTGTAACGTCACCATCACCCACAATGGATCGGCTGTAATGGTTCCAAACTGTTATCATGACGGTTCACTGGCAGTGTGGATACACTGTAACGTTTACCGTCTGTAACGGTTTGAAACCGTTACAGGGTTTTGGTGGTGTAGTGTGGACAGGACCTTTATCTAGATTTCGTCTATTCACTGGAAATACCACCAACAGCTTAATCTGGTTCAATATCAGTTGGCATTCACCTATGTGGGGGTGAAGGGGTGGCAGCTGCAAAGTGGGGTACTAGCTGCATACTCGAGCAGACTTGATAGACCGTGTGGCCTGTTTCTGCTGGCAAGTAAGTAATGTTTATCGTTCAATGAGAGAATGACAGAACAAATGTAACAGGATGGGAACAAGTAAAACTAAAAACTCCTGGATTGATATCCAAAAGGATCTGTCCCATTCTGGATGCAGCTGCGTCCGAAGTCTGGATACTGGTGTACCACCCAACAGGTGGTCTAACAGCGTCCAAAGTTCAGATACAGCTGCATCCAGACAAGTGGCTTTTGCATTAAAAAAAAAAAAAAGACGCATTTGTCATTTTGTTTCCACAAACTGCCACAAATTGTGAAATGTGATGTAATTGGTGGGTTTCCTTTGAAAACACGGCACTTGATTTTAGCTGCAAAAGGACTGACACAGAAGCAAGCGGAAATGTACACATTCGCGTCTGTGTCCAGCCCTTTTGAAAATCCCACCACAAGTCTTTAGCTAAGCAAGTAAGTAAGCCAAGCATCAGCATGACAGCAAACAGCAGGAGGCCTGTCTTCAGAAGAACGTGACCAGGTGTTTTAAAGCACAGCCTGTGGGCCCTATACCAAAGCAATACATTTTTTTTCAAGGTGTCCAATGTGCAACTAAAGAGGGCAACATTTGTTGGGCATTTATTTAGGTAAAGCTGGAAATGTTGAAATTGCTGACAGAGTGGAGAGTAAGCACCTAGTTTAAACCTATATATATATTTTTTTTCTCTCTCCATACTTAAAACAGCTGGGAAGGGTGCTCGAGCCACTGGTGTATAGATTGTGGCTCTAGCACCCCAATCCCCCCCTGGAGTCCCAATATTTATTTAGTAACTAAAATACCTCATCACTCGTAAAATTTCATCTCCCGGGGGGGTGCAGCCAGCATATTGATAACAGAAGCGCAGTCCTCTGGGAGATCGCGGTGGCAAAACCCACAAGATAATGACGTGGTGTTGCCTCTTCGGCTCTATTGCTCACATGGTCGGAGATATTAAAAATCTCGGTATTTTGCATACCCGGTGCTATTTTTACAAAAGGCTCATATATGCCATGTGGGTGCACCATGCAGTGGACATGGCCTATCTGTACTTTAGCTAGGCCTTCAACACTGTGCCACACAGGAGACTGGTAAAGAAACTGAGCAACCTAGGGGTGGGATCCAAAGTGGTGAACTGGGTTAGAAACTGGTTAACGGATAGGAGACAAAAGGTGGTAGTTAACCATTCACCACACTAGACCCCTTTCATCAGGGAGCCCTAGGCTGTGCGCGCTCCCGTAGTTCCGACCCAGGTAACTCCGCTGGGGCACCAGTGGACCTGCCCCCTCCTGCTGCAGTTTACCCTCCGGGGTGGGGAGAAAGGGGACTCCCACAAGTCCCTTCCCCCCAGTCCATGAGTGTGCATCGTGTGGTCTGTCCTGGCCCTCCAAGGAGCCTGGTTAAGGAGTTTCTTGGGACAGCCAGGTCCTGTCTTCAGGCGTCCAGTGTGGGGGTTTTCTGCTTTTCTGGTACCACGCCCTTGGATGCTGATGCACTAGGGAAGCAAAGGGGGTGGAGCACCTTGCAAAGCACTGCCGCTCCAGCTCCCGGCTGACGTCCTCCCACCCGCTTCATGCTGTCCCACTGCACCTCCACCTGTGGTCATTCAGGTGGCAGTAGAGCGGCGGGACAGGCAACCCACCCTCCCCGGAGGAGAACAGCCCAATGGGCACTCAATCCTCCTCCCCCCCAGCCATCCCTCCAGCAGCCCGTGTCCGTTCCTGAACCTGGGTTGCTGGCATCACAAGTTGGAGCTCTACTGCTGCACTGGCGGGCCGGCAGACCAGTCCTTTTCAATGTGTTAAGCGACACTGCAGAAGAACTGGAAGGGAAGGCATACTTTTTTGCAGATCACACCACAATCTGTAATAGAGTGCACTCAGGAGGGTGTGGAGAAAATGTGTAGTAGGGATCTTGGGAAATTCGAGGAATGGTCAAGAGCATGGCAGTTGGGGGTTCAATACCAAAAAAATGCAAAAGAATGCACCTAGGGCACAGGATCCCAGGAGCTGAACATATGAGTGGGGGGGAAGAGGAACTGACAATCACTAAGCAGGAAGGGACATTGGGGTTATGATATCTGATGACCGCAATGTGACAAAGCAGTGGGGTAGGACCAGGGGGATGCTGGATGTACACGAAAAGGTATATCCAGCAGGAGGAGGGAGGTGGTGTTGCCACTATACCGCTCGCTGGTAAGACCCCAGCTGGAGTACTGTGTCCAGTTCTGGAGGCCGCACCTCAGAAAGAACATAGACAGAGTGGGGCAGTCCAGAGGAGGGCAACTAAAATGGTGCAGGGGTTGCACCAAAAGCCCTTTGAGGAGAGACTCTGGGATCTCAACATGTACACCCTGGAAGAAAGGAGACATGGTAGAAACCTAAAAGTACCTCACATGGGGTAAACAGGGTGCAGGAGGGGAGTCTCTTGGAAATAAGAAACAGCACCAGGACAAGAGGGCTTGCAATTAAGCTGAAGGGGAGAGGGGATTTAGGAGGTATATGAGGAAGTACTACTTCCCTGAAAAAGTTGTAGTCACCTGGAACAGACTATCAGTGAAAGTGGTAGAGGTGAAAACAGTAGGGGGGCTTCAAGCATGTGTGGGACAGACAAAGAGGAATATTAGTATATAGGCAGGGAGGAGCAAGGGTCGCCAGAGACCAGTTAGGGTCTGCGGAGACAGACTACGCAGGAACCATCTGGAGAGACTAGGTGGGCCAAGCAGTCCTTTTCCGGCCAATAAATTCTGTTTTTATGTAGGTGTCAACATGGCTCAGTGAAATGCACATCTGCTTCTGGGCCAGATGGTCATGGGTTCTAGTCCCACACTGGGACTGGTCTCATACCATAAACGCTGGTACCTGAATGCAGTACCAGAGAGATGCTGTGCTGTCAGGGTATGCCATCCTCCAGATGAGACATTAAATTGAGGTTCCTTCTGCCCATCTTTAGTGCTTTCTTAGTGGGAGTCCAGATGGAAGTAAAAGAACCCAAGGCACTTTTTGCAAGAGATGGGGATTTTAACTGGTTTATGCAGTTGTCCAAAGCTGTGCTTGGGTGTTGATGTGTGAAACAGCTGCCACCACATGTTTACAGTCAGTTCACTACTATTTATTTATTAAACATTAGTTTACAACCTTTACTAGACTCTCTCATGGCTTGTAAAGTGCTTTGGAATACAGTAAGTATGAAACGTGTTATATAAATGCTAATTCTTCTTCTAAACATTTTGGTCAGGAAGAACCACTGAGCCAATGACTCATTTACAGGTGCATGGGGGGGTAGTAGCAGCAGAGACATATACACAGTGTATATAAATCATAGCATATGCTTTAAGTCTCTATGTCACTTAAAGCAGAAGTAGTTGTTAGACGGCAAAAAAATGTATTTCTGACATCCTTAGATTTATCAGCAGTGTATTTTTTATTTTCTTAGATATTTTTACAGCGTTTATAGCTAGTTTTGTGATTAATGACGTATGTCATTAAAGATGATCACCACTCACAGTTTAAAAAAAAATCCTTCTGTCGTGGTTACCCCTTGAATGTACATCCTAGATTTGTACTGTAGATGTGTTAGGATGGTGCCTCCACCCATTTCTGATGGTAAATGGCACAGCACTGTACCAAGATATTTAATTCAGGGGCGTAGCTACAAGGGTGCAGGGGGTGCAATGGCACCTGGGCCCATGAGGTTTGAGGGGCCCAAATCATAATTTTGATGTTTATTCAAAACTGGGGAGGGGCCCTGTAACATCGCCTTGCACCCAGACCCTCTGGGAATTTGCTATGCTACTGATTTAATTTTTACATGGTGGGCATGGCACAGGAGCGGGAACTTTAAAAAAAGTTACAAATCCTTAATCTTCATTCAGGAATGAAAGACAGCAAAAAAGAAAAATGGTTATAGTGATGTTTTTGCCAGAAGAACATTATTTCTGAAAAAAACTACATGGTGACTAACAAATACTGCTGCTTCAATTACTGTTCCATCAGAAAAGTTACAGAGGAATTCCAGGTTTGACAGCTCCCCTACCCAGGTAGAGGAAATCAGGTTACAAAGAGTTCCCTTCGACTTGCTCTTTTTCCCTGTCAGGACTGAGTGAGATCAGGGACAGGATACCCTGACGCCACGCCTTCCAACAAATGGAAATGACCACCTTGGGACCCAAATGCTGTACTATCTTGTCCATTTATATGCATGGATTATCAAAAACAGTCATCAGAAAATGCACAATTTTTTTGTGTCAAAAGGCAGTTTAATATTATGGGGCAGTTCATCACGATTTGCAACGTCAGCAAACTTTACATCTTTCATTTGGGACGAAGGTATAAATCAGTGGTGACAGTTTTCCCATGGTGCACCACAAACGGCAAGAGCAAACAACATGGTTTGGTAATTAATTTCTGTCCTTGGAAGTGAGCATAAAATCCACTGTGACAGCATCTCCGAAATCCATACACAGCTCATACTGAAAGGTCATGGCCTCTCTGTCAGAAACTCTCTAGAAATTCTCCCGTTAAACAAAGACATACCAAACAGACCTGATCTGGAAAGCCTCCGCTACAACTGCTGAGAGGCATCCGAGTCAACTGAGGTGGGGTGGTGCTGGTGGAATACACGCTGCCTACAGTACCATGGCAATGTGGGTTGACCACACATTGCCAGCCAGGGGCAAGACTACAGCGTGGATGTGGCATCCTGTATCACAAGGAGGTGAGCTAGGGGTGAAAAAAGAAACTAGCTCCTGTTACATCTACATGTCCCTTATTGCGTCAGGCCCCCATACCCTCCCCCAAGTGTAAAAAGTAGCTCCCTCCTAATGGCAATAGGAGTTCCAGCGAAGGGACAGACTGGAAGTTTCTGGTGGTAGTGGGAGCCCTGGAACGTTAGGATGAAGATCCTGAGGCTTGTAAGGTGAGTCAGTAAGGGAGGGGCTTGGAAGGGACTCGGTAAATGAGGTTTCATTGAGCAGAGGTGAAAAAAGATGTTGGTTTTAGTGGTGGACATGTTTCCTTGAGCTAGACTGCTATCTTGAGCTGTTATAGCAGTTGAAGGATGGCAGTTCGATTCCAGGCAGCAGTGGTTGGGCTGAGAAGTGCAACTGAGGTAGTGGTAAACTACGCGTTCTCAACTTACTGGGGCAAAGGGATGTCTCTGGAATGGCTGTCTCCCGGAGAAAGAAGGCAACAAGGGGTATTTTTTTTTTTTTACTGACCTTTATGGTCGGAAATAGTGTGTGTGTCCATGGGGGCATTACAGTGGGCAGCACTCTGAAGAATAAAAGGGTGAGGTGAGAGGGGTACAGGTACATGTGTAACCCCTAGGTGGCACTATCCCAAGGGCTACCACCCCTGCCTGCTTGGCTAGTAGCAGGTTAAGGGGCCTGGGCACTGAAACGGGTGCCTCCACCCGGAAGTCAGGGTTGTTAGTGGTCAAGCTAACCTGAGCACAGCCCTCCGGGACACTGTAAGCCCCCTCTTTCCCTCCTAGTGGCCTGTACAATATACAATAATCACTTTCACAATGACCCTTATTCACCATGCAATTACCCACACTGTTTGCACTCACCACCAGGGCTGGTTCCTCTTCCTCGACCCTGGGAACCCCCTGTAAAACAAGGTTATGCACAGCAAATAGCAACAGTATAGTACTCTTAGCACAAACTGGAACCACAGTAAGGTTAAATGCAAAAAGAGTTAGATCTGATTTATTCAGGGGACTTGAACAAGGGAGGGGCATAATCACGTTGACTGGCTTAAAGGCTAAATCAAGTCAGACAGTTATGCATGCACTTCAGAGTCCCTACACAGTCTCACACACACTGGGTACCCAGGTAGGAAAAAGGTGGGCTAGCCAGGACTGTTGCCCGGGGTAGGCTGGCGTTGCAGCTGGTTGGGGCCCTGTGATGGAAGAAAGCAATATGCACAACACACACTATTTGTAATCCAGAGCCGAAGGGCTCAGTTCGTGAAGGAAAAGACAAGAAAGAAATCAGATGACAACACTTTGGATTTAGCTGTTGTTGCAGGGAGCTACCCTGATGTTTACTCACGATACCCAATACAGGACACAGGCAGGACGAAATCGAGACTGCAGGTTATTGAGCTGGAGTGCCAGGAGAAGCAAGGCCCACACGAATCACCGAGGTGTCGTTCCTGTTCAAGGTGTTGAGCAGGGGACTGATCCCCAGGCAGGTCTCTCGTCGATGGCTTTCTCTGTGTAGCGGGTAGTCTGGCTAGGCCAGTGTGGCAAGGCCCAGGCCAAATGGAGATGCAAACGGATTTAGTCCACTGGAGCTGAATGCAACCTCCAGCAAGCAGAACACAGTTCAGCACACAGTGGGGAACCAAATCACAACCCACTAACAGCACACAGCACATTTACATGTAAGAAATTCTACTGTACCAGGCAGATTGCTATCCGGTCGCAATTACAGAGTCTCTGCACAAACTGGGAGTTCAAAGGTGCTGGAAATCCTGACAGGCCGATCGCATTCAGCAAATCTTCGGTCTTCTTCAGGTTAAAGCCTGGTCACAGTTCTGTGCTTCATCGTCCTCATAATTCGGATTCAGTCCGAATAAACTTCAATTTCCCTCTCAGGGACAGCAGGCAGACAGGCAGGCCAAAACTCAGCCCTTTCACAGTTCTCCCGCGCAAATCTATGCAGGATTACTGCTCGACTATCTCAAGCTGTTACTTCTTTCACTCCCCAACTCAAACTGAAACTAGCTGCAAACAGCCTGGGACTTTCCCCAGGATCCAAAAGGTTCAGTTGGCTGATTTCTCTGTCAGTTACAACAAGGGCTCCCTCTACAGGTTCATTTAGGCACAAAAAAACAAAAACTACAATTCCTACAGAATTTTGCTCCCACAAGACCCCTGGGGACAGGCTCCATTTTAGAGTCCCCAAAGGTACTAGTTGGCCCATTTCAGCAGTCCAGGACCAAGATGGTGGAGATAAACAGAAATGTCCATGCTGCAAATAAGGCAGGTTAGACAAACAGCAATATTATTACTATTCTAATAAATGATCAGCAAACAAGTACATCTTCTAACAGAGCTCCCTCTGCGCTAATAGCGATCATTTGGCAGCCCAGGCGGGACTCGAGCATAGAAACACTCAGCACCCTCCCAGATTAATTATGACTGCAACCCAGGCAGCTCTTATATACACAGTACACAGAGGCTACACAGGCACTCTCTGGCAATACATTTAAACTGCTAAAATGCAGGACACCAGCCTGGCAGTGGGCATTTAGGCAAGCTCAAGGAAGACTTTTCAGGAACCCCCGTTTGTAGGGGGGGGGTTACACCAGCATATAAAGACATGGAGTCCATCCAGTCTGCTCTGGAACCCTACCTTGAAACTAATGCCATTTTATCCCCACCCTCTCCCATTTCTTCATCTAATCAAGCTCTTTGAAACCATCCTAGCCATGCTGGGCACCACACTGGATGGATTATTCCACTTATCCACCAATTTCTCTGTGAAGAAGAACTTCCTTGCACCCTGTCTGAATCCCCCCACCACCACCACCATGAATTTAAGGTTATGGGCCCTTGAGGTTGAATTCTTATTCACTCTGAAAGGTTCAAAATGATTGACCCTACTGCATCCCTGCAAAACTTGACTTGATTTACTTCTAACATGACTGCAGCACTGCCATACTAGAATCCCCACCTCCCCACCATACCATAACGGATTACCATAAAATGAGCAGAAAGACCAAAACCAGTGATTGTTATAGTCAGGAAAGAATGCGTTGTAGTAAACTAACCACTGCTGCTAGATCACAGTGTCCCTGGGTCAGTGCTAAAGGGAACAATTTGGTAGGGAGCCCTCTGTACTCTTGCTGCCTCTCCATCCCAGGAAACAGGGTACTGCCAAGTTTCTGAGCCAAGAAAATTGAGATTATTCATGTGGACATTGACTCACCCTGGCCACAATGTACTCAAGCAATGCGGCACGACAGGGTATGTTTCATTATGGACATCTTTATGGCTTGGGTATGCTGGAAGGGAGGCAAGAAGCAAAGCCAAGTGTGTTGAGTCACATAAGAGGTGATCAGTGGAGTACACCCTTGAGTGCCTTCCTAGGACTGTAAAATGTGTTTGAAGGTCAGTCCAATGTGATGGCAACAGCAACCAGGGTTTGCATGCAAGCTGCATACACCTGTGAAGATGAGGAGTTTGACTCCTGGGGATGGAAGAAACAGGTGGCTTAACATTAATGTACCTACTATGAGAGGCCCAAGGAGTGGCACTGGTGTCAACTGTGAAGGCAGCCACCCTCCTGGTCAGAGGAAGGATACAGTTGTGACAATCACAAAACAGCGGGGGACACAGGAAATAGAATACAAAAATAAACAAACAGAATAGGTAAGTAGTACGTGTGACTGGAGGGGAGGAGATATGTATTTTTATTTTCTATTATGTAACTCCACTTGGAAAATAAAGTTGCTGGTATTATAAACTGGTTGCCAGTCGTATTAAGCATTAAGGCAATGACTGGCCAGGTGTGATCACATAGCTGTGCATTACTACAGCACAACAGCACAGGTTAGAGGTACTTAACTTTCTGAACTTAATTACTCAAGTTTTTAAAATAAAAATCTGTGGAACCATTTTATTATCACAATACAGAATTCCATGGTGTGCGTAACTGTAGGATAACAGCACTTCTCGGGTACAAACGATGTGAAGCAGCTTCCTGAGGTGTGCAATTATCCTACATTACAAAATAGGTTCCGAAAATCCTGTATTCTGATTCATCAAAATAAGTCACCTGATCATGGATTAATTCTCAAGAAATCCACAGTCGGGTTACCGGACTACAAAATCTTGATTGACAGCAATGTAAAGTGACCTAGTCAGATCACTCCACCAGAAAGACATGTAAAAAAACTACAACTATGGCATCCTCATTAGGACAAATCCACCTCGTGGAGAACTATAACTACGGCATCCTGAATAGGACGAACCCAGTAGGTGGAAGAACCATTTTATTACAAATGTTCGCAGACAGTGGTTTGTTTTTTTTTTTTAAATATTTATTTAGGTAAACCTCTAAAATAATGTTGTCCATTTTATAAGCGAATTAACCCCACTCCAGGGAATGGGTTTACCGAGAATTAATCCATGCCTGGGTGGTTGAAGTCACTCGGCCTGCACCCCCCCGCCCCGGTGTGGATTAATTCTCAGTAAACCTATGCCCTGGAGTGGGTTAATCCTTACATAACACACATCCTGTCATGCCTCGAAGCTTAAATAGGAACAGTCAGTACCAAGAGCCCCACACTGAAGTGTGGGGCTGGTCCCAATTTGCACTTTCCTTGCAAAGGCATTTTCTTTTTTACTTTCTGTTGTTTTTTCTGCAGTATAGTACATTTAATCACACTAATCTTGCTTACTTCCAGGCTGACATTTTTTGTAACTACAAATCCCAGAATCCCCCTGCAGCAGATGTCAGAGAAGGACTGCAGCACTGGGAATTATGTTTCAACCACAAGGAAATACAATACCAAAAGGAGACTACTAGCCTGGATGAAAAAACAGAAAATATAAATGACACTAAACAGGAAAAGGAAATTGTACAGAAGGGCGAAGAACAGTGGGAATAGTAGAAACTGGGAGAAATATAAGGACATCCTGAAGAAATCCAAGAAAACTGTAAGGCAGGCAAAAAAGGCTTATGAACATAAATTAGCATCTAGAGTTTGAGATAATTATAAAACATTTTACACGTATATAAATTAACAACGAAGAGATAAAGTTGGGGTAGGAGTCATAAGGGATGGAAAAGGGAATGCTACATCAGAACCTAAAGAGACAGCTGATATGTTATAACAATTACTTTCGTTCGGTATTTAACAACAAAACATAGCACTGTGCAAGGTCGGGGAAAAGCAGGTGACAGACATACAGTGATATCAGCAAAGGATGTAATGACAAGATTAATGAAACTAGATCCAAGTAAGTCTCCTGGGCCATGACTTGCATCCCAGGATTTGTAAGGAATTGGTCAGAGAATTGGCTGAGCCCTTGGCAAATATCTTACAGGAATCACTGAATACTGGTAGGGTGATGGAGGCCTGGAGATTCACAGCAGTGGTCCCTATACATAAGGGTGGCAACAGTGAGGAGGCAAAGAATTATAGGCCAGTGAGTTTGACCTCTGCGGTGGGTAAGATCTTGGAGGGTATTATTAGGGACTACATTGAAGAGTACATTAATAAGGAAGGTATGACAGATAACACACAGCATGGATTCACTAAAGAGACATCTTGTCAGACTCATTTGTTGCCATTCTATAATAAAGTTAGCAAGGAAATGGAGTGGGGTGGTTCAGTGGATGTGATCCTGCTGGATTTGATCAAGGCCTTTGATAAGGTCCCACATGGGGAATTAGTTGATGCCCTAGCTAATATGGATATTCGAACTGGTCTGATAAGTTGGGTTACTGCATGGCTGCAGGATAGGAGATTGGGCTCTCACCTCCCACCCTCACCGAGTCATCAAGTCTGGCATCCTCCTGGATGCCCTCAGCGATCACCACCCTATCTTCGTGGTCAGGAAGGTTCACAGACCTAAACCACCACATAAAATCCTCCTCAGTGATATATCCAATTCTGATTGGTCCCCAGTTGCATCCGCCACTTCCATCGACCAAGCCCTCTCTTACTTCAAAGACAGATTTATAGCTACCTGGGACTTCCATGCCCCGTTCAAACACACTAGAGTCCGAGGTATCCATCATCCCTGGAGCACCCCTGAATTAATGACCTGCCTCAGGGTGCGCTATAAAGCATGGAGGAAACACAAGGCCTCTCAGCTCCCATCAGACCTTACTAACTATCGCAGGCTAAGAAACGCTTGTACTAAAGCAAATCAGACTTACCAAGTCTGAATATTTTAAATCCTCTTTCCTCAATAACATAAACTCCCCACCAAATTTTGGAAAGTAGTCCACTCACTATCTCCCCCGATACCCCATCCCTGTGCTTAATATAAAAACAACACTAGAGTCTGAACCTTGCATACTGGCTCAGGAGTTCAACTCCTACTACACCTCCTGTGCCTCAACCCTTCTAAAATACATCCCTCAAGCCTCCTCCTCCACTCATTCTCCTCTCCTATCACTCAACCCCATTACCCACCCCCTTTCTCATTCTGTCCTATCTCCCCATAGGAGACACTAACAGCTCTATCTACTGCCTACCCTCTCTCTCTCTCTAATTCTAAATCTCTCCTTTACGTCCTCCTCTATCTATACGCCCTGGAAACATGCGGTGGTTCTCCCTCTCCCTAAAGGGGGTGATCTTTCCTCTCCTGCCAACTATCGCCCAATCTCCCTCCTCCCCGCCCTTGCTAAGCTCCAAGAACACCTGGTCCTCTCTCAACTGACCTCTTTTCTTGCTGACTCCTCCTCCTTCTTCACCCTGTTCCAATCTGGTTTTCAGAAGAACCACTCCACTCCTGCTCTTACCTGGTTTAGAGCTCAACTCACAGGCAGAACACAATTAGCCAGGATTCGGAATGCAATCTCTCCACCCCTCCCAATCCCCACAGGAGTTCCACAGGGTTCTGTGCTTGGTCCCATCCTTTTCTCCATCTTCCTAAATGACCTTCCCTCAGTCTACTACCCCTCCTTTTCAATCCATATGTAAAAAAATGACACCGTCTTGTTCACCTCCGGCAAAACCACCACTGATGTAGCAACCACTCTACAGCATGACTTCCACCAGGTTCAGCTCTGGTTTGCCTCACATCAGCTATTCCTAAATGCCAAAAAGACAGTCTCCATGACCTTCTGCACTAGGCAGAGACTCTCTAGGCTCCACCCCTTACCCTCTTTCTACACCCTTGATGGGATCATCCTTGTGGACACCCCCTCTTTCAGATACCTTGGGGTTTGGCTGGACCAACACCTCAGCTTCTCTGGCCACACTGACACCATTCTGAAAAAACTGCACCACAAGCTTGGAGCCCTTTACAGGAATCGTAGTTGCATCCCTCCTATGGCCCAGCGAGAACTTGTCCAAAAGATGATCCTCTCCATTTTTGACTACTGTGATGCAGTCTATGGTGCTGCTCCCATATCTTCCCTTACCAGACTGGACTCTCTTTTCAGCTCTTTCTGTCGATTCGTTCTTGTCGCCCCATCTCGAACCCATCATTATGACCTTTACCGGTCCCTGTCCTTCCCCCTGCTTGCTAACAGATGCCTGGCTCACTGTGCTAAGCTAACTTCCAAACTTTGGCTTGGTGTACTTCCTTCCTTCCTCTCACGCTTCCGGCCCGCCTTCCTCCCGCTCCCTCAGATCCTCCGACACTCACACCCTGCTAGTCCCCTGTTGTACCACACTCATCGGCCAATCAGGCTTCTCCCATCGCTTCCCCAAAATCTGGAACTCCCTCCCACCTCAAATACGACACTCCTCCTCCTCCCACTCCATTGCCTCTGCCTCACATAACTTTGTCTCTGCTAGCTGCTCCTGCTACAATCCTACTTAACCTGTTCCCCTATGAGCCTGCTTCAGCTTCATGCCCACCCTTTCCTGCAAAACCCTCCCCCCCACATCCTCCCCCAGCACCCCTTCCTTTCCACCTTACTCCCACCCACCCCCGTTCTCTCCTCTGTACACCAGCTTACCCTCACTACCCACTCGCCGTTGCTTGGTCTAGACCCCTGGCAGGGTTCTCTGCATCCTGGAGGGGTCCAGAACCTAGGCAAACACATTCCTTGCCTCCTACTCCTACCCCATTCTTTCCTGAAAGGGCTGGGTCTCTGCCCCTCTTCTCCCCCACCTCCCTCTCTCTTCGTCCATCTGAAGCCTACTCCCAATCACTGCCTACTTCCCTCCTGTCGTGCTTTACCTCTGCTGCCTACAACCTGCTTCCCTCCTGTCATGCTCTACCTCTGCCTTGTGCTGGCAGGGTCCACAGCAGACTGGAGGGGCCAGGCCCAGGCCCAGGCAGACCCTTCTCTTCCCCCTCTCTTCCTTCCTGACGTGCTCTAACTCCCACTGCCTACAACCTGCTTCCTCCTATTCATGCTTGACCTCTGCCTGGTGCAGGCCGGGTCCCCAGCATTCTGGAGGGGTTAAGCCCTGGCAGACCCTTCTCCTCCTCCAAATCCCCCCTTTCCATCCCCTGCTCTCTGCCTATATGTCCCCCACCCACCTCCCCCCCCTTCTTCCTAGCCATAGTTATTGGCTAACCCCTAATCTCTAATGCACTTATAGTCAACCTTGCACTTTTGTTACACCTTGCAAATTTTGTTCTATCTGTGTCTCTCCTTGCAATCTTGCCCTAGTTCAACCTCCTTGTATTCTATCCAGCCATTTTCTAACTACAAAGCTATGTCCCACCAAGTGTTTGCCAAGATATTTGTGCTATTGTATCTATCTAGTTCAATACTGTTAACATTGTATTCCATCTAGTTTATACCTGATAGCATTCCTCCTTTTCAGTATTTCTGCATAGTCTGCTCACTTTATCGAATGTAATCAAATTGTACATCTCTATTGTGTACCAAATCTCTGTATACTATCCTCATGTTCTCCTACCTCCTAGGTCGCACTGGGAGACGAGCAATTTGTTGCTCAGCATGCCTTCCTGGTGAAACATTTCAATAAATAAATAAAAAATAAAAATAAGACAAAGGGTGGCTGTTGGAGGAGTACTGTCAGACTGAGCTGATGTGGGCAGTGGGGCTCCTCAGGGGTCCATGCTCGGACCTACCTTATTTAAGATCTATATAGCCTCAACGAAGTGTGGACATAATATATGGATGGCCAAATTTGCTGACGATATGAGGACTGAGACTGCAGTCAATAACCATGAGGACAGCGTTAGGCTTCAAAACAATCTAACTGAACTTGAGCACTGGGCAAATAAGACAAAACTAGAGTTTAATATAAATAAATGCAGAGTTACGCATTTTTGGCAATCGCAACATCAGGGTAGAATATGAGCTAAATGGAGTTAAACTAAGGGACGTTAGTGAGGAGAGGGACTTCAGTATAAGGATCACCAATGATTTATCATTTAGAAATCATTGTCATCTGATAGCAAAGAAGGCTAGAGCAGTATTGAATAATATTTTGAGGCATATAAATTCTAGAAGTAAAGCGGTGATACTGCCACTCTATGGTGTGCTCGTGAGACCATACTTGGAGTATTATGCTCAGTTCTGCGCAACCAGTACCAAAAGTGAAACAAGAGTCCTTGAGGGGGTGCAACGTAGGGCTACTAAAGTTATTAGTGATGTTCAAAACCTTACACATCTAGAGAGAAGACAGGAACTGGGGTTCTTTTCACTGGAGTACAGATGATTATGGGGGGACATGTACCTACTTTTTCATGCCCTGATTGACGATAATCTATAGGAACAATTAGGTCTAGAATGAAGTCCCTTCAGTTACAGGACACGCTCTCATGTACTGCATCTTAAGGGGAATTATGTCACTCAAAGAAGAGGAAATTTTTTTTTTTTTTTTTTTAAACTTTATGTTTATTGATTTTACAACAGACACATAGTAAAACACATCCTGAGGCAGTATACAAGGAACTATTAATATAAAATGGTCCCTCATGAGGGCGCCACCCCTCTAATACATGCAGGTTAAACTTTTTATCATACTGCTTCTATTAGATACGTCCCTTGGGGGGAAATCAATAAATGAATCATAATTCTGCTCTATGTAACACCTCATTTTCTAAGCTGTTTAATGAGCTCATGAGCTGCATGAGTTTATAAACCAAATTTGTTGTCAAACATATAACAGTTTCTGTTCCCTCAAAGAGGGGACTAGGGCTTCATGCCTTCCCAAGTCATAGGAACCCAAGTAGTTTCCTACTAAAAAAATTTGTGCAGTGTTCCATATCATGCACATTATTAATAAGTTGGCTTGAGAGCCTAACTTTAACTACCTTCAATAGGCAAACTTGCTACATAAAATACAGCTTCATTAAGGTAAAATTAAGTACATTAAACTTTTAAGAGACTTGACATCAGTATATAATTAAGATACATTGAAAAATTAAACCCAAAAAAAAAAAAAAACAGGCAAGGAAAAATACCACAATTGGTCACAGCCATTTCTAATAACATTTAACAGTATATTAGAAGCATATTTGCTCTAAGGTCCATAAATGGGTTTGTGCTGTGACAAAATCTAAATGACAGTTTGTCTTAATGTCCACCTTAAAGTTTTCTTAAGTAGAAGCAAACCTGAACTCCAGAACTTCCAATTAAAAAAATCAGGTTTCCCCTTCGTTGTCTTCATCCAAGTCAGACTGATCCGAGTGTTCCCTCCTGCTAGGCGGTGGAGCATGATGCTGGGCCCATTTAAGAGCCTCTCTGGGATCCAAAAAAATAAAAACTTTTCTTTTATGGAGAATTCGTAGACGAGCTGGAAATAGCATATTGTGTGACATTTCAGCTCCCCGTAGCATAGCCCGAACTCCATCGAAAGCTTTTTTCCGTTGTCTAGTCGAATAACTAAGGTCGGGGTAGAGTCGAACGTGTTCACCATCCTGCAGCAATACCATCTTTTGGTGAACCAGTACCAGTACAAAATCTCTCGACCCCACACCGTCCAGTACTGCCACCACAGCGCAAGGAGCTTCAGGGTTTTCAGGATGTCCCGGAAAGACCACTCGATAGGCTTTTTGAATAGTCACCTGGCGATCTGAAAAGGAGGGTCCCAGCTGTTGTTCTAGCCAATCATGAAGAAAAAGGGCCAAATGGTCTCCCTCACTCCATTCCGGCATGCCTACAATCCACAAATTAGCCACCCAGGCTTGGTTCTCCAGAACCTCAAGCCGGGCGCGAAGGTGCCCGTTTTCCTTAACTAACGTGGCCGTGGCACCCAAGGCTGCATCCGATCTCTTACTGGCTTCTGTGGACTCAATCTTTACTGCTGTGACCTCTGTTTTCAGCATATTAACACGATGGGTTAAGGTATCAAATTTATCTGCCAGGCCTGACACAGTGTAAATGAGACGATTAATTTTGGCGCCTATAGTCTGTAGGGTTTCCTCCTCTCCCACAGTTTCCTCTATAGCAGAACGGCCTTGCGCAGACCTCGTGTCAGGAGGCCCCGATATTGTCTTGCTTTTTGTACCATCGTGGTGCATCTTGTCTTTCTTTGGGTTGCCCATTCTTGGTCTGAAAACGTTCCAATCTCCTTTTTGACTGATTTAGCCAATCAATACGTCGAACCGAATATTTTAATCTAATAAAATGTGCGATGAATATGGACAGCACTAGCACTAGACCTCCATCTTGCTCGGGCTCAACAGTGCCCCCTGGAAGAGGAAACTTTGGTTCAGTCAGAGAGTGGTGGCTATTTGGAATTCTTTGCTCGAGGATGTTGTGGGGAGCATGACTATGAATGAGTTTAAGAGAAAGCTTAACTCATATTGTACCAACAATAATGTCAAAGGGTACCTATAAACACATGGTGAGCACAATGAACAACATTGTCTACCTTGCTCTGTAATTACCTATGAGATTCAACAGACCGCAGTGCATGTTAGAGCTTTTACAAGTTCTGATCAGCTGTTTGCTGGTCCCACTGTTGTTCCAGCACTAAGTGCAGTCCACTGTGACTGTACTTAGCCCCGGGAAGACAGCCGGACCAGTAAACAAAAACTCACGAGTTTATATAAATTCTATCCAACTGCTGCAGCTCCGCTTTGATGTCAGTTGCAGAGGAGTCTGGGATATGTAGTTACACAAAATGTCAGCCTAGCAGTAAGGAAAATGAGCCTGATACAATCTACTGTACCACAGTGAACAGTAAGGGAAAAAAATGTTTGTGCACACAGATGGCAGATTGGGACAAGCTTAGTGCTGAATGTTCCCCATTAATCAACAATCAATAGCTCATTTGGTAGCATTCGCATCTTTGGACCAAGAAGACTGCATGATCATGGATAGGGATGTGAGAAGTTGTGCTTTGTCTACTTCATCTCAACGTTTGCAAAATTTGCAAAGGGCAACTGCCTTTGTGAACTGGGCAAAGTCACTGTGAACTGGCAAATGATGAACTTTGCCCATGAAACTGCAAGATTCTGATGGTTGTTTGTAGAGGCAGTGGCGTTGAATAGCCACAAGCTAAAAAGCTAATGAAGGGCCTGCCAAAAAAAAAAATATATATATCACCATCCAGCCAGCCCAGGCACTCAGTCTCACTCATGCACCTTATTTTTTTTGCAACCCCCCCCAACTGGCCACTCCTTCGGGCCACCTGGGACCCATGGCCACCCTCCTCCCCGGTCACCATCTGCTACCCCCACTACTGCTGGTCCCGGGTAACAAAACATAACCCTTTGTCAGGTGGGTTCCCCCCCTCCGGGGAAGAAGTGCCCTTAGGCACAACCAGTTAGCCTGGGGGTCAGCACGGGCTACGGGCTATCCTGGGCTATTATGGCATGCCTGGGACCGGTGGCCATCACCCAGTCTGTCAGGATGCATTTTTCTGATTTTCTGGCCTGCCCACTGTACCCTGATTGGGCCTGCATGGGGATGGGAACCGGAGGCTGGGACATGAGGGCGTGTCGAGGCTACACGCCCCCTAGCATGACTCCCAATCCATCTCGAGGTGCCAAGGCCCTACCCCCCACCCGGGAGGGATGTGTCCAATGGATGCTCTGGATCCTAGTGAAACATTTCAATAAATAAATAAATCCCCTTCCTGCCAGTCTCCACTCCTGGTACCGGGGTTTGGGGCACAAACCCAGTTCGCCAGCATGCCGAGTGAACCCCCTTCACTCTGCACCATGAAGCTGGCCTCCATGCACCTTATTAATCCCCCTACCAGCATGGAAGACAAAGGTAGCTGTGTGTGTGTGTGTGTGTGTGTGTGTGTGTGTGTGTGTGTGTGTGTGTGTGTGTGTTGGGAGGAGGTGTCTTGGAAGGATCCTCAGCTGCAGCAGCCTGTTCTGGGGAGGAGCCTAAAACCTCCCACTTTCCCATTCTGTCTTGGGAGTTCAAGCACCCACTATAACAAGCCAGCTTATCTGCGTAATGGAAGTTTGCTCACCTGGTAAAGGTGATTGTGGCGGCATATCTCTATGACACTCCCACGTCACTGCCCAATGGGTTATGTCCACCTGATAGGCTGCACGATGCGCATGTGACTTTAAATGAAATCTGATGCCACCTAGCCCCTAAGCCATCCCCGGTATCTCAGTTTCAGTGTCTTTCAAAGCTGTAAAATATAGGTCACCTGGCAGAAAACAGTACAGAATCATAGAAACACAGACAATGATGGCAGAAAACAACCACCCCCCACCATGCATTAATTCTCCAGACTGCCCATACAACCCTAACATGGGGGAAGGGGACTGCTTAACAGCGAGCAGATATGCGAGCAGAACAGTTGCATAATTTAAGAGCTTCGAGTCCATATAGATAAACATATGTTTTACGCTACAAAACTGCACTATTTTTTAGTTTTGCCATCAATCCAGCTTGTGGAAAACGAGATGTGGATATGTGACTTAAGAAAGACCAGAAACATGTAACCCCTAGATGGCGCTATCCCAGGGGCTACTACCCCTGCCTGATTTGCCACTAACAGGTTGAGGGGCCTGGATCCAATGGCGGGTGCCTCCACTCAGAGGTCAGGGTTTGCAGTAGTTAAACTTACTTGGTCACAGCCCTCTGGGACACTGCAACCCCCCTTTCTTCCCACTAGTGGCCCACACAATATATCAGAATTACCTTCACAGTATACACTACCCCCAGGACTAGTTCCGCACTGGGACCTCCTGTTAAATAAGATACAGTGCAACAATCACAGTACAGTACTTTTAACATAGACAAATACCTCAGGCAGTATAACTTTGCTGGAAACAAGCAGCTCTGATTTATTTAGGGGATATAACAAGGACAGGGGAAATCAGGTTAATTAGCTTATCACTTTACTATCTACCTATGGCTCTGTGCACAGGCCTATCCCTACCAGTTACTGTCCTGGGTACCCAAGCCCTGGGCTAGTCCAAACCGTGGCAGCTGGTAGGGCCCTTTCACACAGTGAAAAGAAAAATTAGTTAAACAGTCAGCAGTACAGTTATTTCATTTGGATTCAATGTGGCAATTCAACAGGGGCGACCCTGAATTAGTACTCACGACCTCCAAACAAGATAGGGTCCTTCAATGTCAGCAGGGCTACTCTTGAGCTCCACGAGACTCCTCACACATTTATATGGCAAAGAAAGTACTATACCAGGCAGGCTGCTTCTCTATCGATCGCAATTACTGCACAATACCCAGGAGAACACACAGCAGATTCAGTTCCTGACAGACGAGTGCAATTCAACAATTTCTCCAGTCTTCTACAAGGTGAGCCTGGTTTCTACTCTTCAGATATCTTTTGATTCTCTTCATAGGACTGATTCAGTCCTAATAAGCAGTTACACAAGCTGCAGACCGAACTCTGGACCTTACACATGTTTTTGACTAAAACTGTGCACTGAAGGAGCACAGGGTTTCTTTCCTCTTTACTCCCAGAGCTAAACTGAAACTCCAACAGACAAACCGGGCACTTCCTTTGAGTTCCTCCCAGTTCTTGACTGGATTGGCTGTCACTCACAATAGACTGCTCCTGTTGGTCCAAAAGGCGCTGAAGTCTAAACTACATCTCCAGAGTCACTGCCCATACAATCCTCTTGTGGCTGGCTCAGATTATGAGTCAAGTTCTGATTCGTCCAAGGCACCATTTTAGAGCTAGCTTACCCCACACTGATTGGTCCAGTTCAGCAGTTCAAAACTAGAATGGGGAACTAGGCAGACAGTTCTGACTGCAAAGAAAGCAGGTTAGACAAACTGTATTTTCATTATTACTCTACATGATTTCTGGCAAACAGTTACATCTTTCAGATAGGTTCCCTTTGCACTCATAGTGACTGCAAAAATGGAGTGAATTGGCAGCAGTTCGAGTGGTACTCAAGCAGAGAAGCACACAGTCCCCCCCATACAAACTAATTATGTCTGCAAGCAGACAGCTCTTAAAGAGACAGTACCAGAGTCTCTAAAAACACTCACTGATAAATGGCTTAAACGCCAAACACCATTCAGGCTTGGAGCATTCAAGCAAGCTCCTGGAAGTCTTTTGGGAACCCCCATTTGCAGGGGGCTTACAAACAGGCTCCGGAAGGAGTAGATGCTTTCTTTGCAGCAACGGCTGGAACGAAAGGCTCAGGGCCTTCACAGCATGGTGGTGGCAGTAACTAATTACTGACAGCCTGGATCCTTGAGATGTTACAAAAAATACAA
This sequence comes from Neoceratodus forsteri, assembly GCA_016271365.2. Lineage (NCBI taxonomy): Eukaryota > Metazoa > Chordata > Ceratodontiformes > Ceratodontidae > Neoceratodus > Neoceratodus forsteri. Next base: position 1,409,862,443 of record CM028131.1, on the reverse strand, counting down.
GCGACGGGAGAGGATTCAAACCAGCAACTTGCTACAGTTTGTCGTCGAGGCACAGGTCAGAAAGCATAGGAAAAACCAGGAGCAGTTGCAGAATTCGCAAAAAGTGTTTCTTAGTACTAGCAGTAACAAAAAAATTGTTCAGAATAACTATTTACAAAGGCAGAACAAACAGAGAAGATCCATTTGAGTTTTCCTTCAATCTCTGTGTCTCAAAACATTTATAACATGACAGCGATCAGCAAGTAGGAATAACGGGAATGCATTAGCGGAAAGGCACCAGGTGACCAAAGTTGGAGCAGGGATTAATCACTGGTAATGCCTGCTCCAACTAAGCAATAATCCCCGCCTGAAGTAGCAGTACCCAATATTGCCACAATGAAAATGTGCGATGTACGACACAGTGAAAGAAACACAAAACACCATAAAAATGTGCCCAAATCCCAAGTCACTGAACATAACGGAATGCCTTTTGATTACCCACCCACCCAGCCAACTGTCAGTGACAGCTGCAGAAAAAGCGACAAGGGAGAAAAGTTCAGGATAGGCAAAAGTATACGCAGCCACAGTTTAAAACTGGGGAGACATACAGTGACCTTTGAGATTGGTGGGGTTCAGGGAATAGCAGCGTGGGTAGATTTTAAGTGTTGGAATGTAGTGGAATCCATCAGAGATGCAGACACACGAGAAGCATCAGAAATCCCAGAATGCAATGCATGCAAGAAAGTAATTGGATTACAGGAATGCATCTGGTATCATTTCGAGTAAATAAAAATAATATTGCAGAATAAAAGGTATAGAAAAGCAGGTGAACATTATTACTAGACTGCAATCAAAATAATGACTGTTTGTACTGTGTAACAACATAACAATGCTATTAAGTGTTTAATGTTGCGCTGCAATGACGAGTACTGTATATGAATAACGTTTGTCATGCATCAAAATGTTTAAAATATTAAAGATGGGTTCAGTGTGTTAATCTTGTATTTCACTGAAGAGCAATACCAATAAGTGCCTGTCATGTTACAAGCACATTAAGCCACTCCGAATCTGGTTTCTACTGGGGAATTAATGCATGGTTGTAGCAGAACCCCCAACCATGCATTAATTCTCCAGTAGAAGCCTCCTTCGTTGTGGCTTAATGCTTACGAAGCTCTCTCTTATAAGTCTTTGCAAGCATCCTGTTTTTTTCCAATATGTTCTTGTCAATTTCATGCAGGTGCAGCAAGAACACAATGTCCCAGAACTGAGGCCCCTTTTCCACAGCTTCTGAAAAAGGGCTTAAAAACTGCTCTCAGGAACCCCTTGAGTTCCCAATACCTTTCTGCAATCATCTCAAATTATAATTATATACATTTCAACAGTAACACTACAATTTCTAAACAAAGGGATCCCAATATCAATTACATTTCCACATAATGATCTGCAAATATTTTTATACCAGCAGATATGCAAGGGAGGAAAAAGACAGAAACAGCAAGGGAAGACTGAGAAACAGTGAGAGGCAGAGAACTGCAAGACTGTCAGAGTGATCAAATCCTAGGTCTCACAGGAAAATTTGTTTGCGCAACCAGACAGACAAGAGACAGAAAAGGAAAACAGCACAGGTCCTTGCATTCAAACTCTCCATAACAACTGGGACAGGGTCCTTTTCAACCCTGTCACACAGCTGAAACCAGGCTTGTGGATTTTGAGCATCGGATCATGGAAAAAAAACTACACTTACCGAGTTACAGCAAGAAGCAAGACAGCAAAGAGAACAGAACATCACCATACAGAACAGCCAAAGGCAGGCAGGCGCATGTCAGAACTGTCAGCTTCCCACCATGTTTTGCCGGTCAGATGGAGCTCCTCCCAACACTCGAGAAACTTATTTTTATAGACCTGACCTTGTTGCCCCAGGATGCCAGTATCTGGACTATGAAAGCATTTGCAATCCCTATGACACCACGGCCATGCGGAGGGGATTCCCAGTGGCCCTTAACAGCCATCACCACTCTATCTGACCATGAAGCCTGCATTGCTCTGCTTCAAATGGCCAGGACCCATGGGGATAACTTCTGGGAGGGCAGCAAAATTGCTGTTTCCCTGGATCTGTCCTGCCAGACTCAAATTCACAAAAAAAGAGCTGTAAACTGTTAACAAAATCACTGATGGAACATGGGGCAGTGGCACAGATAATTTACCGGGCCAGACTGCAGATACACTACAGAAACAAAACTCATATATACTGACCCTGACTCAGCCACGGCTTTTACAGCAAAAACTAAACAAAGGGAAACTATAGTGGAACCGAAGCATGAGGATAATATTTTTTTTAGAGTAAATTCCTTATATTTCAGTGTGACAGTGGCATAATCAAAGTTCTGCCTGTGTGATTATATCATGTTGATAGTTTTTTATTGTTTTATTTATTGAATATAATCTGAATTATAATCCTTTGAGTCACAGACTCTTTTGTAAAGGCTCCACGTCAGTTACAGAGGGTGGAGGGTATACAGTTATAGAAAACGAACATATACAAACAGTATTAGTTTAACAGTACAGGGTAATGCAGTCTTAGCTTTATCTTAGTTAACAGGTGACAGTAGTTGGCAGCATTCAAGATACCCCCTATCAGAGAAGTGCAGGATACCGTTTCGTGGGATCTAGAGAGACCCTGTGTCAGGTATTTGGTCAGGGGAAAGGGTGTGAAAGAATAAGTGGAGGGCTGTGTGTTATCCATAGTCACATATTGCCGAATCAAAGAGTTGTGCTTTGAGGCCCGTTTTAAATAGGGAGAGACTATGGGTCTGTGAGATGGGGGGGTAGACTACTGAGCCAAAGTGGGTCACGATAGCGGAAGGATCTTTGCCCAAGGGATGTTCTACAGTGGGGGACAAGGAATGAGGTGTTGGCTGCGAGTCTTGTAGTACGCCTGTAGGGGGCAGCGCTGATAATTGAGTGGAGGCTGATGGGGGCTAGCTGGAGATGTATCTTTTTTGCAAGGACGCAGGAGTGGTACCTTAGTCTTCCTTGGAAGTTAAGCCAACCAGCCAAAGCATAGAGCTCACAGGTATGCATTAGCCTGTCACTGCCTGTGACTAGGCGGCAAGCTTTATTCAAGGCAGTGTTGATGCCACGTAGGGTGGTCGGTTCCGCAGAGCCATATATGACTACCCGTAGTCTACCAGAGAGAGGATGGAGGAGAAGACCGCAAGATGCATGGCCTGTGTAGGTAAACAGTGTTTAAGACTGTAGAGGATACCCACTCTAGCGTTGACAGCGGAGGAGAGAAGTTGTATATGACTATGGTAGAAGAGGGAGGTGTCTAATGTGATTCCAAGATATTTAAAACATGAAACCTGTTCTAGTGGGGAGCCATGTGAGTTTTTTATTAGTAGTGCTGAATGACTGTGCGGGCTTTGTCGATGTGCAAAGATCATGGACTTCATTTTTTGATAGTTGATGATAAGGCGGTGTTCAGTGAACCAAGTTTCTAGTTCCCCAAAGAAGTCCTGCAGGGCTAGTTGGAGAGCGCTAGGCTGTGGGTGTTTCCAAAACACTACTGCATCATCAGCGTAGAGTAGCAGGTGACCGCTGCAAGACTTGAGGAGAGAGAGTTTAAAAAGAAGGTGAATAGTAGGGGGCCGAGTATAGACCCCTGTGGGACACCAGAGCATACTAGTTTGCAGGAGGAGAGTGTAGTGTTTATCTTGACTTGTTGTGACCAGCCTAAGAGGTAGTCCTTGAACCAGGCAGTTGCCTCTGGGACCAAGCTGAGTTGAGGAAGGACACAGAGTAATAGCTCGTGACTGACCGTGTCAAATGCCTTGGTCAGATCCACGTAGATCGCCCCTGTCACTGAGCCTTGGTCAAGGGCCTCATGGATAAATGAGGTGAGCTCAGTAAGGGCTGTGACGGTACTGTGGGCTCTCCGGAAACCGTGCTGTTCTCGGCAAAGAAGGTTGTGTTTAGTTAGGTGTTCAGTAAGCCGGTCCGATACTATTTTTTCCAGAGCTTTGGAGAGAGGTGGGAGTATCAATATCGGTTTATAGTTGCTTGTGATAGTGGGGTCGCCGCTCTTCAGAATAGGTGTGATTATGGCTCTTTTCCGGGTTGTGGGGAACTGACTAAGGCATAGTGACAGGTTGAGAATTTTTGTGAGATGGGGTAGTGTAACATCCAGGGTCAGCTGAGTGAGTTTGAGATCAAGGGAATCATTGCTATATCAGGCACAAGCAAGTGCTTTGGAAATGTAGCGTTTTGCCTCGTGGCAGGATATGATTCTTAGTCTAAAGGGTGTTGTATTGTTGTTGTTCGAGGTGTCGGGGGGAGGTTGGGGGGGGGGTTGTAGTAGTTAGGTGGAAGTATGTGGGAGAGGTCCGAGAAGGAGGAGTTGAGGGCTTCCGCGATGGTAGTAGGGTCATGGGTGGTATCCCCATTTACTGTGAGTTGTGTAGGGGTAGGGGAGCAAGATTTCCCACTGAGTTCTTTTATATTGTTCCGAAATTGTTTACCGTTGCCCCAGGAGGAGGTGAGGGTTTGTTGATGTAGCTTTTGCTTGCTGTAAGGCCCAGATACATTTGTTGCAGGCCTCCCGGTAAAGTTGTCTATCCTGTGTGCGATGAGAGTCTAGGGCCTTATGCCATAGGTTGTCCCTTTGTTGTAGCTGATTAAGTAGTGAATGTGAGATCCAGGGTGTGTATCTGGTTTTCACTACTTGTTTAGTGAAGGGAGCGAAGATGTCACAGGCCTCATTGAATGTGGCTATAAAGTGGGAGAGTGCCAGGTCTACAGACTGCGTAGTGTAAATGGGGAGCCAGTTGCTGGTAGCTAGGTGTGCTTTGAGACACGCTAGGCCTCCTTTTTTTAGTCGCCTTTGTATGGTGACTTTGGGGGGGGGCAGGGGGTATTTTATCCGACCACCGGCAGGTCACCAGGGAATGGTCACTAATAGAGTCAGGAAGCACAGTGGCATGGGAGAGGTTCTGTGGCCTGTTAGTGAAGATGAGGTCTATAAGGGTGGCGGTCCCTGTTCTAAGGTCCATTCTGGTAGGGGAGGTGACGAGTTGGGTAAGATCGTATGCCAGGGCTGTGTCTTTGAAGCTGGATGAGGCAGGAGATAGCCAATTGACATTAAAGTCTCCCATTATGATGACTTCACTAGTAGTAGGGAGGTGGGAGATACTGTGGAGGATAGATTCAAATGCGAGTTTTGTTTAACTTTCTACAGCCTAACGCTCACCCTGTAAGCTGTGTTTAATTCAACTGTTAAATTTCCTTGGTTCCCTTTAGAGCAATGTAGTTTAAATCTTTAGTGTGCTCATGCACACATCTCAATTTGTGAACTTTCATACTGGTCTGAGAATGCCTTCCCCCCCTACATGGCAGCAATTGGTGTGCCTAAGGATGCAGGGTGCAAACAACTTAGTTGGGTCCAGGATATCTCTATAATTGATGACATGCTCTCTCAGACTTCCTGCCCTCTCATAATATTTTACAGTCCTATGAGGCATGGCGAAAATTGGCAAATTGTGTTTATAAGTAGTTTGCCGACCCATCAGCGCAGCAGTAGCAATACCACTCATTATGCTGGCGACCTGGGTTTGGGAACAAGCCCAGTTCATCAGGGCCAGCCGGGGGAGGGGGGCGGAGGATCGAGCATCCCAGAGGACACACTCTCCTATTCTGGGAGGATGCCACATCCTGCGCACAGCACGTAGTGCATGTATCACATGAATGTGCCAACGCACGCTCATGTCGGGGATGTAGTCCCAATGCCAGCATCCCTACAGGGGGAGAGAATGGCACAACCAGAGGGGGATGGAAGAAGGAAAACACCCTGACTGGCAGGATGATCGTCGCCCTATGCAGGCCAGGGGTGGGAGGGAAAAAGAACAAACAAAAAATAAAAACAAATTCTGTCTACAGGTGGTTAGCATTCGTTCTACCATCACTTTGGAATGTGCTACAGAAATCACTGAAACTGAGGACTCCTGTTAGTATTACTATGTTTAAGTCCTTATACTCAAAATACATTACAGAAGCCTGCAACTGCTTCCAACAATCCTAGCTCTGGGAATGTGCTACAGAAATCACTGAAACTGAGGACTCCTGTTAGTCTCACTGTGTTTAAGACCTTATACTCAAAATACATTACAGAAGCCTGCAACTGCTTCCAATGATCCTAGTTACTTATACCCCCTCTTCCACATCCTCCCTGCTTTTACCATCCTCCTTCCTTCTTATATCAGTGCATAACTTGTCCCTGAGCCACTTACTTATCTACCGCTCTAAATCTCACCCTCCCTCACCCACCTATTCCTTGTATACCCACAGCATCTCATTCCTTCGCTCCTAGTATTATCCCAGTTCCAGACCCCCGCCCAATGGCTGCCCACTTCTCCCGATACATGTCTCCCCCTTGATACGCCTGGGTCTTTTTAAACTGACTATGTATGTCTCTTCGCTTGTAGCATCCACTTCAACTAATCTCTTTGCTGGACTATAATGCCTTTACCTTACAGGAATACTAAACCATGTATGTTGTTGTATCTGGTATAAATTTTTACTGACTTGCTACCCTATTGTTATGTATACCCTTACCGACTGTCTTTTACCTGAACCCAAACGTATTTTTACTTGTCCTGTCTATTGCAGGCCTACCTGTACTGTTGTACTCTTGCATCTACTGTCTATTTGTCTGTATATGCATTGTTACTTGACTTGTGTAGTGCAGGTCCACCTTGTAAATAAGCTTGCTCAATGGTGTTCGCCTGGATAAATAGAGAATTTGATTGATTTGATTGACTGATTGATTGAAGGCGATAGTGATAAGGTCTATGTTTATACCCTGTTGGACTCAAACACCTGTGTACATTTTGTAATCCCATGTCTATGACCGGAAAAGTTATCTTATTTTAAAGATCATGTGCAACACTTTTGGGACCTGGGGCCTGATACAGAAAAGATTGCTTGGGTACAAAGCCAAGTTTGCTGGTGCAAACCGGGTTTTGTGCAGATGTACAATATTGAAAAGCCCGGTTAGCGCAGGCAAACAGGATTTGTGCTGGGGCAAGATCCAGAGTGGGGCGCAATGTAAATGAAGGGTCAGGGATCTGAATATTGGAGCAGTCCAATATTCAGAGTACGTGCAGCGCACAAGGCCATTTTGCTCAGTCCCCTTGCGTGGTGCATGTACCGCTGATCAAAAACCATGATTTAGTGGGGGCGCTGTGGAGCCCGAGCTAGACAGACGCTAGAGAAGCAGCTCTGCATCTACATAAAACTAAAATGAGATAAAATTATACTTTTAGGTCTCATCTACCTAAAACAACCACTTCTACCGGAGGAGGAGATACCAGAGATTAGAATGGGCAACCAAAAAAAGAAAGACCAGAGGGATTGTCCTAAAGAAACAGCTAATACCGCGACCACGAGATCAACCGGGCAGGCCCTGCCTTCCAATGCTGAGTGAGAGGAAACCCTACAATCGCTAGCCACAAGTTAAAAATGCTGATTTTTTCAGTTACAGCAATGAACACTAAGTTAGATGGCATTGCAGAGCGTATTACATTGGTCGAGTCATCAGTGGAACAACTATCTGGCACGGTGGAAGACCTACAGCAGCAAGCTACAAAATGTAATGCCATAAACACTGGCTGATTAAAAGAGACACAGCACATTCAAAATCGTTTGGAGCTCCTGGAGAATCAAGTAAGGAGTATGAATATCCGAATGACTGGCCTACCGGAGGGACTGGAAGGGGATCACCCCCTGCTTTTCTTCAAGGATTGGATCTCAGAACAGTCTGTGGGCCAGGGAGACTTTTCAGACTGGCGATTCCTCAAGACATATCGCATTTGGACTCGTGGCAAACAGGTGGAGTCGGTCCCTCGGGTACTCATGATAGTAGCCGACAGCACAGGCACTAGAGATTCCATTTTAGCCTTAGTTAAGCGTTTTGGCCCGCTCAGTGTGCAAGATCACACAATACATCTCTTTCCGGATCTCGCTTTCTCTACCAGACAACGTCGAAAGAAATTTGATGGAGTTTGGAGAAAATTGCGAGACTTAGAAATACCTCATGCTGTACTGTTCCCGTCTAAGCTTTGTATTGTGTTTCAGGACAAGGTATACGTGTTCACCGACCCGATTGATGCTGGTAAATGGGTCGTCCGAGTGGAAGCTCAGCAAAAAGATGATCAGAAAAGGCAATCGGACGAGGAATAACTGGAGGAAACCTGAATGGGACAATTTGGTGACTTTTAAATGACTTCCTATTTGTCCTAATTAAACAAGTTGCCGCTGTTTAGCCTGTAGACATCCAGTTTTATAAAGGCTGTTCTATCTTGTTAATTATACAGCTATGGGTTTAAATTTTTTATTTTTTATTTTTTTAAGATTCTATTTCCCCCCCTCCTCGCTCCAGATCTTGCCACTCCTTCAGGCATCCTAGGTTCCCTGCACCCCCTCCAACCTCCCCGGGTGCCCTTCCGCCTCATATCGCAGCCTACCTCGAGGTAGCTCGGTGTTGCCCTTCGCCGAGTAGGTCCCTCTCTTCCGAGGGGGAAGGCACCGGTGGGGGTGGCCCAGCACACTATTTTCCATTTTGGCCTCTGGTGCTGCTGAGGAGAGGGCTGACCCCGCAGGAAGTCTTTGGATGTGTCTCGAACCGGGTGCCGTCATCCGGCCAATCTGGGCGTTTTCCGTGTTCTGGTGTTTTGTCCCTCCTGTAGCCTGCAGTGCCCTGGTCTCCACTGAGGCCACTACTGGGCGGGCGTCCCACCCATCCACCCCAGGAGGGGAGAGCAGTCCTCCGGACGCTGATCCTCTCCTTCCTCTCAACCCGGGGCGGGTTTTAAATTTTAAGGTCCTCGACCCTAGGGACATAATATTGTTCCATCTCTCCTCCGAAATGGGTAAAAGATGAACCCTATAGATGTTTTAAGTTTAAAGTTGCAGCATTTGAACACCTGGGAGAATCAAGCTGTGTTCTCCCAGAGACTTAATATAGTTTTTTTAGATAACGGGGTAGATGTGGACTGCTATAGTTCTCTGATGTCTTTTCAATTTAAGAACTAATCTTTAGGTATAATGGTGGACCGAGTGTTTAGAAAGCGAGGCAATTATGGAAAGTGTTTAGCATAACTTTAAGGTTTAATCCACCTGCTCTTGGGTTACAGCTACACAGAATTTTAGATTTAAAGTGTATGTTTCAAAACATTTTCTTTTTCCCCCTCCAGTGTATGGAATCTATTTGGAGATACTGATATCCTGTATAACATAGGAATGTAATTTCCTTGTTGGCATGTATAATTATACTGTTGTTTCCAAGACAATATATGTATTTGTATATGAAGTACATGTAAACTAATAAATATAAAGTACAAAAAAAAACCAAAAAACACGATTTACACCCACGCAACCCTAGCGGTTGACGAAGGAAGTACAGCAACCCACCCCCAACACTGCAATCCCTGGTGCTAATGCTCAACCCCTGCTGATCGCTGGCCTGATATCAAGAAACTGTAGTCCCTGGTGTCTAGTGTCACCCCCCCCCCCCCCGCTGGTCCAATATAAAGGAAAGGTTTCCCTGGGGTCTAGTGTCCCCCCACCCACCAACTGCTGTTAAAACAAATCATTCCTTGGTGGTTAGTGGTCCCTCCTACCCACTGATCATCATCCTGATGTAATATATCATCGGTCCCTGGTGGTAGTAGTCCCCCCAAAATGACTGCTGTCCTGATGTAATATCTAATCTTTCCCTGGTGCCCAGTGGTCCCTCCTCCCACCCAATCACCCGCTTGACATAGGTATAAAGTTTCCCTAGTGTCCAGTGGCCCTTCCCCCCACCCAGTCACCTGCCTGACATAGGTATAGAGTTTCCCTGGTGTCCAGTGGTTCCTCCCCCCATCCAATCAACCGCCAAACATACGTATACAGTTTTCCAGGTGGCCAGTGTTCCCTCCCCACGTGATCCTCTGTAACATAATGTGACACCATTCCCTGGCTGGGGAGGGACCACTGGACACCTGGGAAACTCTATATGTTGAGCAGGCCGATTGGGTGAGAAAACACCACTGATCAGGGAAAGATTAGATATTACATCAGAGACGGCGTAACAGTGGGGGAAGGACCACTACCCAGCAGGGACCAATGATACCCCATCTCAACTCACCGTCAATGACTCTATCACCATGGACCCCAAACTCCCCCCATCCCAACTCACCATCAATGGCTCCATCACCACAGCCCCCCAAAGCATCGTAGACTGCCTCAACACTGCCTTCTATGACCTCAGCACAGTCCTATCTAGTAACTTCTTTGACCCAGTCCCCCCTCACAGCTGCCCACCCTCCACCATCCACCTTTCTACCTCCACACTATATCCCCACAAGAAGCCAAGCCATATCTAACTAAAGCCCTCAACGGCACCGGTCCCTGTAATGACCCATTAGATACTAGGCTCCTTCGCCAGGTCCTTGATGCAGTGGTTGCCCCACTCACTGACCTGCTCAATCGCCGACTGTGTCTTTGTCAGTTCCCCATAGCCTGGAAAACGGCAGTCATCACATCAATACTCAAAGGTGGAGACAGCTCCTTCCCCCGGTAACTACCGGCTGATCTCCATCCTCCCCCCGCTCTCCAAAGCCTTGGAAAAAATAGTGGCAGATCAGCTCACAGAATATCTGGCCACACACGATCTTATGTGCATGAAGCAGCATGGCTACTGCTCGGGCCACAGCACCACCACAACTCTCCTGGAGTTCTTCAACTTGCTGCACTCTGCCCTGGACTCAGGCCACCTTGCTGAAGCTGTCTTTATCGACCTCTCTAAGGCCTCCGACGTGGTCTGCCACATCCTCTTACTCAACTCTCTTCTTCAACTCGGTTTCTCCCAAGGGCTTCTCTCTTGGTTCGCTAGCTACCTATCCTCCAGGTCCCAGTGCATAAAAAATTCACAGTACCCTACCCAACACTCATCCTGTCCACTCTCATGTTCCCCAGGACTCCATACTGGGCACACTTATCTTTAGCCTGTACCTTAACACGCTCCCCAGCTCCTGTGCTGGTAGGGTCCTTCTCTGTGCAGACAATGCAGTCCTTTTCGCTTCTCACCCGAACCCTGCCTCCCTACAGGTCTCCCATCAGCACTCCTTCAACCAGACAGAGTGCTGGTTCATAGACCACAGACTGGTCATCAATCTAAAAAAACTAAAACTATGCTTTTCACCCACCACCAAAGCAGGGCCAGAAACTCCCCCCTCCAGATACTGTCCAGCACTCAACACCTCCTTGAACAAGTGTCCTCATACAAATACCTGGGCATTACTTTCGATCCTGCCCTCACCTTTCACTCCCACATTAGCATCCTCCCCTCTGCCACCAACGCATGGATCGGCCTTCTATACCGCCACAGGGACTGCCTACCCCCCGAAGCGCTCTGGCTGGTGGTCACCTCCTCAGTTCTGTTCCTTGTGGACTACGGTCTTCCAATCTATGCAGCCGCTGATAACACTGTGCTCGGTAAGATCCAAATGTCCATCAATAAGGCCTGTAGGCTCCTGACCGGTGCTGACAGACACACACACACCTGCTCACTCTACTCCTTTGCCAATGTGCTCAATTTCAAGGAGAGACTCCTCCATCAATCATGCCTACTGACCAAAGAATTTCTCCTAGGTCTCTCACCTCCTGGGGTGACCTCATCCCTCCACCTTGCTAACCCTGCCGTCTCTACCTGCAGTGCCTGCAAGTCCTCCCTCCTGGTCCCTAGGGTCAGGACCTCACTCGCACAGAGGTCCTTTTGCTACAGGTCCCCGTCCTGGTCCAACTCCCTCCCTGCCACTATCACCAACCTTCCTAAAATCGGTCCTTTCGAAATTGTACTCAGGAACCACATATTTGCCACCCATAGTTGTAGATGTGCAAAACCGACTGGGTTCCCATGCCTGGCGGGCCCCACCTACCTTGTGGGCCCAAAGTTAGTCTACCTCCTACTGTGACAATGTTCCCCCGGGACAGTTAACACCTCACCACTCCAGTGCACTGGTTACATTATCGCTCTAATTGCCTAGCTACCACCTTGTATAGGCCAATATATTATTTTGTGTATAGTTGCAGCTGCAATTACAACTCTGTCTGTACACTACTAGTGCTGCACCTGTTTTACTATTGTGTTTGTTCTGTAACTATGTAACCCTGTGATTGTCTCTGTATACTTGACGAGGAGCCTTTGGAAACGAGTCTATGACTCAAAGGATTGTAATTCCAATATGTATAAATAAATACTGTATATTACATTGGTGGGGACCACCAGACCCCAGGAAAACATTTTCTTTATATCAGGCCAGCAATTGGCGGGGAGGGGGCGGCACCAGACACCAGGGACTACAGTTTCTTTATACTGGACAGGCGATCGGCGGGGGGGGGGGAATCACTCACATCAGGGATGGATTACACCTGCAACAGGATGGCCATCAGTGGGTGCCACTAGCTCTCAGGGAACAGGCATTCAAGGGGAAGCAGCTTCGCTCCCTATGCAAATGAGCCCATAATGGGCATGCAAATGGCCCCTTAGCGCCTTGCATGCCCAATGGGCTCATTTGTGTAGGTCTGTTTGAATATGGGATACTTAGCGTGGGGGCAAGTCATTCTGCCACCCTATTTTGGGGCCCATGTTTGCCCGACTCTAGGTGGCTTAGCGCTGGGTCTCAATGGTTCTATATTCAGTTGAATAGTGCATGATCCACTGAGTACAGTAGTTTTGGACACTGGGCAACTGCAAGGGCAGTGCAACGTTTTGCCCTCTGCTTTGCCCAGATTTGAATATTGGGCCCCTGGTGGCATAGATAGAAACATGGAAATATTTCGGCCTGATGGCGCTGACAGCTGAGGCGCTAGATGCTGTACTGCTTGCCGCGCTGGTGACCCGGGTTCAGGAATGACCTTGGGTTGTCAGTGTGCCAGCATGGGGGGGGGAGCAGGATCAAGCAGCCAAAGGCAGCTCTCCCCTCCCGGGGGTGGTTGTCCGCCCCATAGTTCGCTCCCCATCAGATGGAGGTCGAGAAACATGGCGGGGAGGAGGTGGCAGCGATTGCCAGGAGTGGAGTGGAAGGGGCCAAGCTGGTACCCGGCGTGCATGTGCACCTCCACACACGTGTCTGCCAGGGTCCCGGGTCAGGGGGGAAAAAAGAACAAATCATAAAAACGACATATAGCGAAGAAAAAAAAAAAGAAACACAGAAACACAAGTCACTACCAGTGGGTGCGCATGCATAAAGCCATGGCTCTAATACCTGAAATACAGGTTACTCACCTGTAACAGGAGTTCTAGGAATGGTATATGTTGTTCATCCACACTGTCTGGCAGGTATCCTTGCCGCTTTAAATCTTGCCGGAAGGTCTTCAAGCTGGCGCCTCCCACCCACCCGGGTGGTAAAACTCTCGGCTCCGCCCCATGACGCCAGATCTGGCCCGCTGGAAGCTCAGGTTGTGCGTCGAAGCCGGGGAGGTCGGGTGGGTCGTGTGGATGAACAACATATACCATTCCTAGAACTCCTGTTACAGGTGAGTAACCTGTATTTCTAGGGACATGGATATGTTGTTCATCCACACTGTCTGGCAGACTCTAGCAGTTCTCCGGGAGGAGGGGAGAAGCGCACACCCCTACTTAGGGAATAGAGACTGGAGAACCGAGGCCCCAAAACCAGCATCCGGCGTGACTCAAGGTCGATGTGGTAATGGGTGATGAAGGTGTGTGCTGACTTCAGGTAGCAGCCTGCAGATTTCCTGGATGAGGGCGTCCCTGGAAGCAGCCACCGATGCAGCAGTATGGCGGTAGAATGAGCTCTTATCCCTCTGGGAGGCTCCATGCCCGCCAACTTATAGCAGAGGTCTATGCAGGAGGTGACCCACCTGCCTATCGTCCGCTTGGCTGCAGGTCTGCCAGAGGCGGCTTCAGCGTAGGTGACAAACAGCTGGCGAACCTCTCCCCGAATTTCAGCCGTGCGCTCCTTCTAGTAAGCGAGCGCCCTTCTAGGGTCCAGAGTATGGAGCCTATATTCGGCCTCCGAGGTGTGATTGGGGTAGAACACCGGCAGAGTCAACACCTGGTTAAGGTGAAACTCCGACACCACCTTAAGAAGGAATTTCGGATGGGGGCGCAGGACAACCTTGTCCCTGTGGAAGACCAGGTAAGGAGACTCGATGCAGAGCGCCTGGAGCTCTCCCATCCTTCTGGCTGACGTGATAGCCACCAAGAAGGCGTCTTCCATGACAGGTGAGAGAGTTCACACCTGTGCATTGGTTCGAATGGCTTGCCCATGAGCTTTGCCAGTACCATCAGTAGATCCCATGGAGGTGGAGGTTCTCACACGGAGGAAATGTGATCAAGGCCTTTGAAAAGCGTAGACCACCTTCTCCTCTGCCACCCGACTGCTTCCGGCCTCGGTAAGCAGAGATGGCTGCCAGGTGCACCTTAAGGGTTGTTGACCTAAGCCCTTGCTGAGAAAGGGACCAAAGGTAGTCCAATATGCTTGCCAAGGAACAGGAGGAAGGGTCCAGGCCCTTGCCCTGGCACCAAATGGAAAATCTCTTCCATTTGAAGGTGTAGCATTTTCTGGTCGACTCCTTACAGGACGCCTCAACTACGTTGAGGACCTCGTCAGAAAGACCCAAGACCTGGAACTCTAGCTGCTCAGGAACCCGGCCGTCAGGTGCTGGGATTGAAGGTCCGGATGGAACACCTTCCCCTGACTGACTGAGAGCAGGTCCTGGTGAGCTGGAAGCTGTCTCGGGAGCCTGGAGCTGAGGCTGAGGAGATCTGGGTACCAGTACTGGCGGGGCCAGTCTGGGGCTATCAGAATCACCTGCGCCTTGTCCCTCTTTCCTTTGAGAAGCACCTTGTGCATCAAGGAGAACGGGGGAAAGGCGTAGAAGAAGCCCGGGGTCCACGGCCTCGAGAAGGCATCCCCCTGCAGCGATCCCTGCTGAGGGGGGCGGGCATGGAACAGCCTCAGCTTCGCATTCTCCCTGGAGGCAAACAGATCCACCTGAGGTGTGCCCCAATGGGAGAATAGATCTTATACTACCTCCGGCAAGAGACCACTCGTGGGGCGCAGCCCCTATCCGGCTTAGGGCATCGGCCAGGGTGTTGGAGGCTCCTGCCACATGAATGGCTAGGAGATCCACCTCCAGGCTGCGCCACAGTGACCAGATGCAGAGAGCTTCCTTGCGCTAGAAGCATGGCCAGCGTCCGCCCCTGGCAGTTTAGATAGTACATGGTCAGTGTTGTTCGTCTGACCCGGACCACTTGACCCCGAAGAAACGGAGCAAAGGCAGCGAGAGCTAGGCGGACCGCTCGGAGCTCCAGCAGGTTGATGTGGCATCGGGACTCCCGCGGGGACCAGAGGCCGTGCGCTCGGTGTTCCCCCAGATGGGCACCCCAACCCATCAGAGAGGCATCGGTCGATAGAGAGACCGTTGCCTCGGGGCGGACAAATGGGATGACCTCCTGCAGATGAACTGGAATGGTCCACCACTGGAGAGCGTTCCACATCCCCTGGGTCACCGTCACTAGCTGGTCCAATGGATCGCAGCATTGGGACCACTGGCCGGCCAGCCCCCACTGAAGGGCGCATGTTCCAGCGGGCCCAGCGGACCACGTTGGTACAGGCCGCCATGAGACGGGAGGCGCAGAAAGTCCCGGGCGAGGCGCGGTACCCAACCAGAAATGATTGGGCAAGGAGGAAAGAACCTCGCCCTGTCCGCCGGAGCCATGCCTGGCTCGAAGAGAGTCGAGCTCTGCTCCGATGAAAAGAATCACCTGCTTCGGCTCGAGTTCCGACTTGGCCTCACTGATGAGTAGGCCGACCTGAGAGCAAACCTGGAGGGCCAGATCTCTGGACCGCTCCACCTTCTGTCTGGAGGGGGCTGCTATCGGCCAATCGTCCAGGGAAGGGTAAACCCGGACCCCTCGGGGCCGCAGGAATGCTGTCACCACTGCCATGAATTTGGTGAAGACCTGGGAGCTGGAGATAAGCGAAGGGCATGGCTGGAACTCGAAAAGGATCCTTCCGCTCGGCGAAGGAACCTCTGATGTGATGGACGGATAGGGGACGTGAAAGAACGCATCCTGCAGGTCCAGAGAGCAGAACCACACGCCGCGTTCCAAGGATGGTATTATCTGAGCCAGAGTTACCATCCTGAAGGTTCGAGACCTTAGGAACTTGTTTAGGTCATGTAGGTCGAGAATGGGGCGCCAGTCCCCCGTCCGTTTCGGAACCAGGAAGTACCTGGACATGAACCCTGGGTTTGAGGGAGGGTCCACCACCTCTCTTATCACCTCCTTCTTGAGGAAGAGAGCGATGTCAGCTCGGCGAGCTGACAGCGAGGCTTTGGACCCCGAGGCCCCCCGAGGTGCGACGGCTCTGAAGGGTGGAGCCTGCTCAAACTCCAGAGGCAGGCCCTTTCCCACCACCTCCAACACCCACAGTCTGTGGTGATAACAGATCAGGCGGAAAGAAAGTGGCGGAGCAGCCCCCCCCCCATGGGGGGCACCTGGGTTGAGGCGACGGGGTTGGGGGCGACACCCCTCAACCCATCACTGGGCAGGCTTGGAGGAAGGACGGCCGAGGGACCTCCAGGGCCTTACCTCCTGCTTCCTGGAGGAGGGCTTGGGTTTGGGACACCAGCGCAAGCCTGCTAGCCCCTGATGCTGCTGGGCGGGACGTGCCTGGCGCAGGCAGACGAGGCTTGGGTTGCGGTCTGCGGCCCTTGTCCCTCTGGCTGAATGAGACCCGAGTCAAAGTGGCATTGGACTTTTCGATCCTCTGGAGGTGGCCTTCCACTCCAGGGCGAAGAAGACGGGTCCCCAGGAAGGGACATCCGCCAATTTGTGCTGGGTATCCGCTGTGAAGGTGGATATCCTCAGCCATGCCCGGCAGGCGCATGGCCACTGCGACAGCGACTGACCTGGCGCATGAGTCTCCAATGTCCGAGCAGTCTGAAGTTGCTGCTTGGCCACCGCCCTGCCCCTGGTCCCGCACCTGCCTAACCGTGGTCTGCAGGTCAGCCGGAGATGAGGGACTACCTCATCCAGGGAGCCCAACAGGGCATGGGAGATGTGCCATAAGCAGGCCGAGCTGGCCTGATGAAGGCCAAGGGAGGCATAGCGTAGACTTTTAGCCGGCATAGTCCAATTTCTTGGACTCCTTGTCCGGAGGTTTGTCACGTCCCTAGCATTTCCGCACGCGGAAACGCTGTCGGTAACTAACCCCTCGGCTGAGGGATGTTCGAGAACCAGACAGGAAAACGGTAGGGACCACATACTTCCTGGCCATCCTGGCCGAAGGCGCAGGGCAGGAAGCAGGCGCCAGAGCTCAGGCGGGCCCTACAATGGCCTCGGCCACAGGAAAGCCTCCGTGGGGAATCCCTCAGTCCAATATCTCCGTGAGGATGCTTGGCCGCTTGGATACGGGCTCGAGCTGCATCCCAGTGGACTCCAAGATGAGCCTGAGCAAACCCAGGAAGGACGAAGGGCTGTCGTCCAGCGACTGACCTCCAGAGGACTCCAAGTCCACTCGCCTGGAGAAAAGGGAGGAATCGCCGTCGGACTCAGAAGAGTCCGCAAAGAGCTGCCTCGGGCCTAAGCCACCCTCCACCTGCCGAGGGTGATCGGGAGTGAGGGTGACCGACAGCCTATGGGGCAGACCCTGAGCCGACCGAGAGTTCTTGGTCGGAGCCCCAAACAGCGGCTGTGGAGGCGGAGGGTCCAACGGAATCAGTGGAGCAGCTGGTTTTGGCCGAACAACCGGCGGGGAACATGCTCCTTGGGTAAGACGAGGGGTTGTTTCGGCCGCTCCAGTGACAGCCACTTAATGGCGGGAAGGCGGCGCGTCGGCTTGTTCCCGAGCCAGAAATGTTGCTACATGAAGGTCCTCGTATGCCGGCGTAACCTACGTTGAAGCCTCCTCATCCGAGGAGGAGGACGAGCGGCGGCGTTGGCCTATCATGTGCCGAGACCGACGCCTATGACAGCGGATCGGCTGGACCGCTAAGAAGTCCAAGACCGAGAACCTCGGCCTTCCGAGGACGGAAGCGGGAGGGACGGTGGAACCGGCTCCTCCCTCGGCTCGGAGGGTTCACCCGAGGGCTCCGGAACCGGAGGCACTGGCAAGCCCACGGGATCCTCAACTCCCACCGGGGGAACCGGTGAGAGAGGATTTTCGGCTTTGCCGGTCGACAACCCGTCCAACGGGTTGAGAAAGATCTCGACTGCGCTAACGGAGTCTCGGCCAACTGACCTGACGGGGACACCGTGAGACCAATGGACGAAGTCGAACGATCGACCGAAGTCGATGGCCGACAACTCGGGGAGAGAGACCTTTCCCGCTCCAAAGAGCATCGACGGAGGGACTTACCCTTGTCTTTCTTCTTGGACCGAGAAGAAGGTCCAGCAGACGTTGGTCCCTCTCCTCTAGTGGAGAGGGACAGACAAAGCTCCTTAAAGGAAGCTGTGTAAGAGGAACCCAGGGAGAGTGGGATAAATGCCGCGGTCGAGGAAGATGCGGCCTGCGCCGCCTCCTCTTCGAGGCGATCATCTGCTCTAGCTGATCCATGGAGCCATGGCTCGAAACCGCCGACCTGGCCTCTTTTGACTTCACTGGAAGAAAACGTTTCTCAGGGCGCCCCAGTCGTAAACGGGCAGCATGGTCTTCGAGGACGTAGGCCGAGAAGGAAGAGCACAGGTCGCAAGCCTGCGAGTCGTGCTCAAAGCCTAAACAGTAGACACACGTGTAGTACGGATCCGTCAGAGACATCTTCTGCCCGCAAGGGCATCTCCGAAAACCGGGAGTCGATGTGTCCATCGCAGCTGCGAGGGACAGAAGACCGAAGTCTATAATGCAAAAAACTTTTAAATTCAGAAAACCGAAGAATTAGGAACCAGTCTTATATGCAGAGCGTTAAGGAGGGAACCTGAGCTTCCAAGCGGTAAGGAAGATCTGGCGTCATGGGGCGGAGCCAAGAGTTTTACCACCCGGGTGGGTGGGAGGAACCAGCTTGAAGACCTTCCGGCAAGATTTAAAGTGGCAAGGATACCTGCCAGACAGTGTGGATGAACAACATATCCATGTCCCCAGAAATGCAGGTTTCAAAGTCTGTAGTGCCTATTTCTTGTAAAGGATAACTCTGCCAGGTTCAGGTGTTATCATTCTATTGGAACAGCAAGTCTTCTTATAGTGCTCAAAATATGCATAATGACTCGATGCACGAATCTTCAGGCTGAGTTGGGTTATTGGCTAGAGGTGCGTTCTCAGAGCATACGCATGCAGGCACAATTTCATGGAGCGGAGAACGGTGGCTACATAATTATCCTATTTTTGTGCATTATACTTGTACTCCAATATGCGTAAGTTATAAAGTAGGACGGAGTGAGCGAGGGGGTTGGCATTAGACCACTGGCATGGGTTTTCTCAATGGCCATATTTACTAAGGCAGATAATAATGTTGTAAACTTCACGGACAATCCCCCCACAGTCCCGCTTGCACCGAAAATGATGTCAACATGCTAGACATCCTTTAGGCAGTGCAGCGGTTAACACAAACCCAAGCTAGAACATAAGTTGCAGTGTGTGTGAGGACAACAGATGCATTTTTAAACATTTTTAAGCAACAACGACCAGAAAGCACCAAAGAAGACTCTTCAGTACCCTGTCAGTGGATTACAAAATGCAGCAAATCAAAATGTTTGTAGACATTTTGAATATGATCTTTAAAAGGTGTGTGTGTGTGGGGGGTTCACATACAGAGGAGCGAGAGAGAGAACAATAATGCAGGCTATCTATCACAGCATTATGCATTAGCACCAACAGACACGGAAAGGGTCACACTGTACTCTAACCTCATTTTTCAGTTCTATAATTACCTTTTTTTCCCCCAACGATGCACGTAACATTATTCCTATCAATTATACATTTCATTTTCACTTGTGCTACTGGATTGAATTAACATTAGCAGTCGCAAGGGAAAAAAATGTTCCTCAACTAATTCAGATGTCACATCAATAGGGAGCAGATAATGGAAGATTGATGGATTTATTTCAGCTTTCAGTATCCTGCTCTGTGCATAAATGACGGCAAGAGGGGGTGGGCGAAAGGACTGTAAATGGGTTGCATAGTTCGGAGAAAACCTATCACACTCCCAAGTACAGCAAAGAAAGTGGGTGCAGGGGGATGGGAGGCTCAAGTGTATTGGCAGCAGGTAAAATGCAGGGATGAGCAGGACCGCGCCCGATGATAGTAGTAGTAGTATATTTCTTAGGCGCCTAATCCTGTAGGCTCTGGGTGCCTTACATAACAAAAGTACAATTAATGAACAGCATCAGATGGTACATTCGATTTTACACATACTGTACAAGGAGCAAATTAAGGGACTGTAGGAAATCTCCGAAAAATAAATAATGCTTCAGTCCTCATTTGAAGCGCTTAACTGAGAAGGCCTCCTGAAGTTCACGTGGAAGCTGGTTCCAAAGAAGTGGAGCGGCCACACCAAAGGCACAACCCCCATGCAACTTCAAAGGTGATCTGGGGATCTTCAAGAAGCCTCCCTGTGAAGAGTGGAGAGGGCAACCAGGGGCATATGGACACAGGAGCTCTTTTAGGTAGTCAGGACCCAGATTGTGTAGGGCTCTGTATGTTAACAAGCCTATCTTGAAGGAGATGCGCCACCCCACAAGGAGCCAGTGCAATGTCTGCAAAGCTGGAAAGATATGCTCGGAGAAAGAAACTCTGGCAGTCAATCTGGCTGTGGCATTCTGCACCAGCTGCAAGCGGTGCATCAAACCTCCAGACAACCCGAGATAAAGAGCATTACAATAGACACTACAGTAGCCCTGCGCAAAGCCAGAGTGCTGCCCATCAAGCGGTTGAGACTGGGAGGAGCACTGCCAAGCATAGTGTGTCCTAGCCAGGGAAGGAGTGGCAGCACATTACGCCACCACGGCACCCGTGATGGTGGGCTAAGGAGCTTGCTCCTCCATTGGGGTATGCTGTGTGAGAGCTGACAACAGGACTGTGTACTGCTGGGCAGGTCAAGGGTGAAATCTGGTGTGAGACTGGCTCACACCATCCAGTCAAATTCCCAACAAAGGGGAGATCCAGCCTCTAATCCAATCCAGGCTACCGAGGGCTTGCTAATGGCTCAGAGTCACCACGGAAGGAGGAAACTCATTTCCCTACTGTGTACAGAGGTTTGAAAGCTGTTCTTTTTTTTTTTTTGGTACTGCTTTGTTTATGCTCCTGTTCTCTGGTGCCCAGCCCTGTCCACCAATGTCTCTGGCACTTACCCCTCTCCTTGAAAGCTCACAGTGTATCCCACCCCCCCCCCATGGCGAGGCCTGGCTGTGCCGTACTCAAACTTCCCATCAATGGCAGAGGGAATAGATGCAGGATTACTCACAGTAGAGGTCAGCCAATGGTGGGAGGCAGAGCCAAAGCACACCCCAAAGTCATTCTGCTTGCTCCAGGACACTTCCTGTGTTCTTCCCCCTCCTGCAGGATGTAAGCTTGATAGGTACTCCAAGTGTAAGCACACAAGCATGCCACACAGAATCTAGCCAAAGTCCCCCACCCCACCCATGGTGTCCCTCACTGCACATTTACTTATGGTCAGCTAGTCTCCCTAAGGGAGGAGAGTGTCCTCTGGGATGCTCAGCCCTCAGTCTCCGGCCAGTCGGTCCCCGATGATTCGAGCTCATTCCTGAACTCAGGTTACTGGCATCACAAGCAATAGCTCACTGCTGCAGTGATGGGCTGACTTCAAAGCTGCTCTTGTAAGCAGAGAAGCAGTAAAATATTAGCATGCACACCCTCTGAAAAAGTGCATCAGGATGTTCCACGAAACTCTGCGCTGAAAGGTTGCCAGCCTAGCTGACCCACTGGTGCAAAGGTAGCAATACCGCTCACGATGCCAGTGCCTAGCTGACCCAGTGGTGCAAAGGCAGCAGTACTGCTCTCGATGCCAGTGCCTAGCTGACCCACTGGTGCAAAGGTAGCGATACTGCTCGTGATGCCAGTGCCTAGCTGACCCAGTGGTGCAAAGGCAGCAGTACTGCTCTCGATGCCAGTGCCTAGCAGACCCACTGGTGCAGAGGTAGCGATACTGCTCACGATGCCAGTGCCTAGCTGACTCAGTGGTGCAAAGGTAGTAATACTGCTCACGATGCCAGTGCCTAACTGACCCACTGGTGCAAAGGTAGCGATACTGCTCACGATGCCAGTGCTTAGCTGACTCACTGGTGCAGAGGTAGCGATACTGCTCACGATGCCAGTGCCTAGCTGACCCAGTGGTGCAAAGGTAGCAATACTGCTCACGATGCCAGTGCCTAGCTGGCCCACTGGTGCAAAGGTAGCGATACTGCTCACGATGCCAGTGCCTAGCTGGTCCACTGGTGCAGAGATAGCAATACTGCTTGCAATGCCAGTGCCTTGGGTTCAGGAATGAGCTTGAGTTGTCTGGGGCCAGCCAGGGGAGGGAGGATCAAGCACCTCAGGGACAGCTCTCCTCCCTCAGGATGAGGAGAAGCAGTGTCCCACTGTATGACTGCCACCTGGCAGGGGCCAGCTGGAAGTGCAAGTGAATGCACACTACAGGGAAGGGACTGCCGCCAGACCCAATGCATGAAAGCGCCATCATGCATCACTGCATAACAGCATGCTTGGGATAAAACCAGAAAAATGAAGCCCAGTCCAATTCTGCCCTCTCCCCCCCAAAGCCCATGCCCAACCAACATGGCAGGCCACCAACCATCACTGTGGTAGTGGAAGGGGGGGGTGCTGCAGGACTGGGGCCACAGGACCAGGTGGGCCGCAAGCACAGAAACAATGTATGGCCGGCCCTTGGCGCGTGGTGAGTTCGCTTGCGGCGCCGGGCGACCGGGTTCGGGAACGGACCCGGTTGGAGGGCCGGCAGGGGGAGTAGGATTGAGCATCCGCGGGCAGCTCTCCCACTCCCAGGGGAGGGGTGTGGCTGCACCCGGGACGCTAGAGGTTCCCTGGATGGAGGCCGAGTACTCGCAGAGCCGAGGCTAGACGGAGGGGGAAGGAGGCGGACGCGGACGCTCATTGTATCGTCCCCACCTCCCTCTGGGAGAAAAGGAGGAAAAGATGGCGGGCAGGACCACCGATAGATGAAGCCCTCCCTGAGAGCCTCGCATTACCACTGTCGCTGCAGGACCCCAACCAGTTACAGTTCCGGGGTCACGAGGTGGCCCGCAGCCCCCTCCGGGGCAAGCTGGGGTGACCGAGGGTCCTCAGCAGCAATTAGCGGTGGTGGAGGTCTCTGGGGGCTGTGACCAGGGCGGAAAGTGTACCGGTGGTCCTGCCAGGGGGAAAAAGCATAATAAAAAAAAAAAAAAAAAGAAACAATGTATGAATGTAAATAAATGCACGTACTGGTGAAAAGTGAACAGCAAGTGATTTCTTATATTTATGATGCTAAATTACACGAGACTGCAGTGGTCTTAGGCGATGTGGCATTTCTTTCTGAGACGTGGATTTTCATTTGGGGCCAGTAAAAAGGAGCCCACATAATATGCCTGCCTGACAAAAATACAGGACCATGGTTTGAACACTTGTCAATCTGCACTTTGAGTCATAAAGTGGAAACTTATCTGGGGGAAGGGGAGGGTAAAATAAAACCAAACAAGCTCCTGCTCTTTTCCTTGTCAAACCAATTTTCAGACAAAAAGCCCTGGCGTGGAAGGAAGTTAACTCAGTGTGCTGCATAAAAAGATCAGACAAATGGTCTAAGGCTTGCTTCTTACACAGGAACTACATGAAAGCACTTCTGAGAACTGGACACACACGATGGATTTGTGTGGCTTTGTGCTGACAAACTGTTGGCATCTTCCCTGATACTGTTCCTAAATGTTCCCCTTCCATGATGTGATGCTTTGTCAATCATGTTTCATCACTTCACTGTTTACTGTACTGCAATGTATCCAACTGTATGTATCGCCTTGTATATCATTTCATGTGTAACTGTATGTATCGTCTTGTATATCGTTTCATATGTAATCTCCCGGGTTGTACCTACAAATAGGCACCTGATTGCCTAGAGTACTTTTCTGGTTAACAAAAACTAAATACAGTAAATAAATAAAAACATATATTTTAAAAAATGGACATCAGAAACATTATTTAAATAAGAGATATGTATGCCATTCTAATTAAAACATGCTTGCAAAGTACTGTGCTTTTGAACTGGCTGAACTCGTGTGTGTGTGTGTGTGTTGTGTGTGTGTGTGTGTGTGTGTGTGTGTGTGTGCTTTAAAAAAATACAGGTTACTCACCTGTAACAGGAGTTCTAGGAGTGGTATATGTTGTTCATCCACACTTACTGGCAGGTTCCTTGCCGCTTTAAATCTTTCCGGAAGATCTTTAAGTTGGCTCCTCCCACCCAAGTGTGGACTGAACAACATATCCACGTCCCTAGAAGTAATCAATTTCAAACTGCCAAACCTGGACAGAGGGGGTTGACAGAGGTTCTTTAAATGAAAGTTAAGTAACCTTTAGACTATAAACCTTGTGGAATACATAAGGATTTTTGCAGCATGTGTTCATATCACACACACATACACGCACGCACTAACCTCACTCTCACCATTATATCAAACTGAGCTAGCCAGCATACCCTCACCATAAAATGCAGCATCTCATTTTCATGAGGGTCTCAAGGTGTGATAGCAAAAAGACAATCCCTCCTTACATCAGGCACACACATAGGACAGTTGACAAAGCCACAATGACAATGCAGAAAAAAACAAACACAACACACACAAAAAAGCAGAGGCAAAAAATATTTGCAATGGTAATAAACACACTGATTTGGTTTGGGTATATTAAAAGAACAAGGAGTCAGTTAACTGGAATGTATATTTATTTAAATAGCATTGTTTATTTATAGCAAAAGCACTGGTTACCACACCTCCACCCCTTACTTGTCACTGATTATGAGGATGCCATGGGAAAGCACACACAGCAACGAAAACTGGAGCCAGAGCCTGGACCCCTGGACCTGGGGGACGGTCTGAGCCCATGAAATTGAACACTAGCCATGAAGCAACCTGAGGAAGCTTTGTAAACATAAGCACTGGACCGACAATTCCAGATCCCCCCTCAGGTTATGGATCAGGGCAATGGGTGGGATTGGAGTCTAGGGCCCAACCTGGTCCACTGTTAAAGTATGGGGCTTGGTGTGGAGGGGAACTGATTAATTTTAATTGGGAAAAGGTGTTGTTGGTTGGGTGGGGGTAGGAGAGTTATTACTGCATCCTTGGGTGGGGGTAGGGGAGTTATTACTACACGCTAAAGGAGGGTTCAGGGGGCATTTAGGGAGAGGAACAGGGAAGGCACTGGGTCCTTGAGCCCTTTCAGCATTTGGGTTGGAGTGGGTGAGGTGGAGTACCACAGGACAAATAACCATGATACTGGAGCTTTTAAAAAGCTTGGGGGGGGGGCATTAAAAATACAAATGGGGGCTAAGATGCTTGACGTTACCATTTAAAACTAAATTATTCAGATGGGGTGTTTTACAGAAAATGGTAGGGAGGTCGCAACACTACTATGCCTTTGGAAGAAACATTGAAAATAACGGCAGTAAAGGTATAGCGGCCCATCCAGTCCGCCCGAATCTGTCTAATTTTGGTATTGTGTCCTTGCCAGTCATCCCTGCCTCCTCCACCTCATTACCCACTATTGCCATGTGCCTATCCTATCCCCTTGTGAACCCTCCCACTGTTTCAGCCCTGATGATGGCCACTGGATCCTTGTTTCACTCTGTCACCACTCTTTCAGTAAAAGAGTACCTCCTGACATCCTTCCTGAACCTCTCCCCTGCCTAATGCAGGCAGTTACCCTGGTATCCGTGTTATCACTCATTACGAAAAGGTGGCTACTGTCCTCCTCGTTAAGGTGTTCCATCCCCCCCCCCCCATTACATTTCTATCAGATACACTGCAGCAGAATTCGTGAATGGCCATTTTAGGAAGGAAGAAGTTACCATATGCCCCAGCAGAGCAAGACTGGGGTGAATACCAGATGTGGTAAATAATACCCCTCAGGACAGCCCCGTGGTATTGTGGCAGTGAGTCACGTTGCCACCTGGAAGATCAAGGTTCATGTCTGAGCACAGGAATCTCACAGTTTAGGACTGGGGGAGGGGCACACCGCAGAGAAGGGCCACCCGCCATTTGCACACCCCTGCCAGCAAATCATACAGCAGCACTGGCATCTACAGTGAAAGGAGCTGCTCACTTGCCCTCATGGCTCGAAGAAGAGTACAGCCACCAACATCAATGTGGAGGGCAGGGGATGCAAAGGGATACAAAACGGGGAAAATTACAATGAAAAAGACCCCTTCAATGTGGGCAGCACTTGGCAAATAAATCCAGTGTTATTACTTCTTTCCATGAGAAGCCTGTAATGGATTACAGTAACCTAGTTACCTGTAATCTGGTTATTTTTTCTACAGCAGTAAAAGATTTCAGTGAAGGATCATTGTTTAAATTAAGTAATCTGAAAGCACAATTGGTTTAATCCGGACTACTTTTAGTTACTGTTTCCATCTGTACATGGCTCTGTTTAGTACTGTAAGACTGTCACTCATCTCGTGCCATTTGGGTTAAGAGGACTGCAAAGCAAAGCTGAGCGGATCTGTCTGCCCAAACTGTGCAGGATTATGTTCCTTTATCATATGAGACATCTCAAAGCATTTATATACTTCTTAAAAATCACTCGAGTTGCACATTGATGTACAAGATTTACATTTCTATAACTTTAAAAAGGGGAATGCAACATTTCTCCCTCTGAAGTGGAACACTACAACTTAACATTGTCGTACAAGCTGCAGACAGGACAAGAGGTCCTGCAGTTCTAAGTGCTGATTGGCTGAAATGAATTGACTTGTAATACAGACAGTGTCTTGTCTCAACAGGCCACCCCAATGGGTCAGTGGATGCAGACGACCAGACTTTGGGAGCAGAAGTCAGTCACTGCACTGGAGGCCAGATGGTAAGCAGCTACCAAAGAGCACCTCTCTTCAGCTGGGGAGGGTTGGCAGCAGGTTCCGGCATGCACTAACCCTTGCATGTGGGCCAGGGGGGCTTATTCCTCCGCAGGGGCATGCTGTGTCGCTGAGGCTGTACGGTATGTTCCACATCACAAAAGGGAGATGAAGGAAGAGGAAGAAAATCTGGGGAAAAAGCATTCCTGCCATCCAAACAACAGCACGTGTCCGAACAGGGTATACCCCTGGCCTGGGAACAGGGTATATCCCTAGGGAATGGCAGGGATGGAGGTAATTATATATGGAAAAAAAACACATGGCTCAACAGAGCCCTTCTATGTAATTTATTTATTTTACAGGTAAGTCAATGGACAATTTACGATTACAAAACTAGTGACAGAAGTTGTTTTTTCATTTTTACATAAGTATCTGTGCTCCCCAATGGGAGATGGGGTTAATGCCTTATGGCCATATTGGCCATCATGGAGCACAGATGAAGAGGATTTACCCCTTAGTTTTCCCCACCTGCCCCTCTCCATGGAGACACCAGAACCAGGAAAACTGTCCTAAAAAAGCATGCACTTGTGTAGTCCCCACCATGCACTGAACAAGGCCCCCCCCGCACACCTCATCTACTGCACCACTGCCTTTATTTGTACAGGTGGCACTGTCAGAGCGAGATGATGCAGCCCTTCCTCCTTGGAGTAGGACAGCACCCACTGGGGAACTCAATCCTCTGATCCCAGCCGGTCCCAGAAGTCCCAGGCTTGTTCCAGAACCCCGGCCATGAGTGGTAATACTACTACTGCACCAACAGGTCAGCAGTAAAAAGCGGTTTTTAAAATATCCAAGTAGAACTAAAAATACACAGATAACAATGAATCTGAGGATATCAGAAATGCAATATTGCTAAAAAACAAATGATAGGGCAGCCCACTGGCTTACCGGCAGCAGTGAAGCCTGTGATGCAGGCAGCTGGGTTTGGGAATGAGTCTGGACTGTCGAGGGTCAGCCCGAGGAAGGGAGGGGTCAAGCATCCCAAAGGATGTTCTCCTCCTCCTTCAGGGAGGGAGGGACACAGGCTCCACTGCTACACTGTCAAATTGTACTACTGACGGGTTCGAATTCAGAGTCAGGACGTCGGAGGGCCAGCTAGAGGGAGGCTTGAGCATCTGAGGGACATCTCTCCTCCGCTGCAGGGTGTGTGTGTGTGTGTGTGTGTGTGTGTGTGTGTGTGTGTGTGTGTGTGGTGTCCAGTGCATCACTGACCCCTCGTGGAGACTGGGGGCCAGCGGTGACTGGCGCCTGTATTCAGTGGGAGGCAGACCAGATATCAGCATTCCTGCCCTGACGTCACTGCACATCTCTCCTCTCTGGGTCTTTCACGGAAAAAGTCTTGGGGTTCCATCAGCAGGATGACTTCCTCCCTGCCCCCGGACCCTGCACTGTGACCTGTGACTCCTCGCCCCCTGGTACCACAGGTCAATCCATTGGGAACCTGGTGTCCCCGCCCTGGGGGGGAAAGCCAGGGTGCCTTCTGGTACCATAGTAGGAGTTCCGCCAGAAAACTGGTGGCCCCACCCTGGGTGGAAAGCCAGGGTGTTTGTGGGGTGGAGATGTATCCCGGGATCGTGGCTGTCTGGGCAGAGCTGTGGGGTTTGCAAGTGAAAGACCAATGGCGGCCAGCGAAGCCCCAATGTAAACAGCGAAGTTAATAATGGGCCGGCCCAGCGGCGTGGAGGGTTGAGGCAGCGATGCCCTACCTCCTGCAACGCCTGTGACCCGTGTTCATGTTGCGAGCAGGTCGCCGGGGAGGGAGAGGATCGAGCGTCTGGAGGATAGCTCTCCTCTCCTGAGGAGGGTTGGGGATGGAGTCCGCTGCTTGACTGGCTCCTAGCAGTGGCTGGGGCTGCGCAATGGACCCACACACGGGGAGCCAAGCAAGACACCCGGGTGTGCCACTGACGGAAGGGTGTGGCTCCGCCATTGAGTCCATTGCTTGCCTTGGTTCCAAGCCAAGGGACAAAAAACCGAGGAGAAAAGAAGCCAACTGGCGGGATGAAGCCGGGTCTTCCTGTCACACTGGCCAGCTAAACACCATGAAAGAGGCAATGGCCGGCATTTCACCTGGTGTCAGTGGACGGGGTGGGGGCTGGTGGAAGGGGCCAGCAGCAGGGGACAAATAAAGGAAGAAAAAAAAAAAAAGCACAGTTAATAATACAAAAATGTAAAAAAAAGGAGCCCCTTCCCTGGACTAGTCTGCCTGACTAGAGCAAGCAGACTGCCTCAGAAGTACAGTAGTTACATTTCAAACTCCTCCTGTCTCCCGTCTCAACTATCTGCCTATAGACATTAAAATGACTTCTAAAATGAGTGCACACACAGATATCTTATTTATACAAACATAAAATGTAGATCCTAGAACTCCCCCTTCCCCCTCATGACTTGCTCTCCCATAAACATGGTTACGAGATCAGCTGGCCCAGCAGATTTATATTTAAATTTAGCCCTTCAGGGTTCTTCTCACAAGCTGCGGAGTGACTGATTTTAATCGGCAGACCACAGTCACTTGCTTTGCTCCCCTGAAGGGAGCCACTTTGATCTGGGGCCTCCGGACTGGCCCAACATCTGTTTAGTCTTTTTAAACTTTAGTTTTCAACACAATAAAAAAACATTTAAATAGTTGCATACATTAAGTCCAGATACCCCATCAACATTCAGTAGGCATCCGGTTGTGTAACATCTGTTTATTTTATATTAAGCTCCTCAGGGCATAAACTTTAGGTCACCGTAGTGGCATTACTTTGGCAGCCCCAGCCACCACATTCTTCCATCTCTGCTCCTCTCTAAGCCACCTCAGGGCATTAACAACTACCCAAGGATGGTGGCACACTCAAGTGTAGTTCCAGCAGCACGCGACTCCTCTCTAAGCCCCATCAGGCATTACCAAA
This sequence comes from Neoceratodus forsteri, assembly GCA_016271365.2. Lineage (NCBI taxonomy): Eukaryota > Metazoa > Chordata > Ceratodontiformes > Ceratodontidae > Neoceratodus > Neoceratodus forsteri. The sequence continues at coordinate 1,409,832,444 of CM028131.1, read as the reverse complement.
CAGATGTAGGAGTGGATTATTCAATCGCAGCTCTAGACACTCCTGATGCTCTGCCACAGCCCTGCTCCTTAAACCTGCCCCCTCTGGGCATTAATAATGTGGCTGCAGGAGTGACAGGTCAGGGCAGGGAAACATTCTTGCTACAGCCTTCTCCACCTCCCCCAAAAACTCCAACCACCTCCATTCCCACCTGCATGGAGCAGGCCGCAGCTCAAGCTCCATACGGGCTGGAAATGGAACGCGCCAGCTGGCACTTTCACTCCGCGCGATACAGCTAAATGGTTGGCTGCACTGCAGCGGCCACAGCCCTCTCTCCTCCTGTCGTCCACCCCTGCGGACCAGCCTCCCTGCCTGCCACACCTGGCGGGGCTCAGGGACTCCACACTAGACACCAGGAAATGTCAATTTAATATGCCACTCATTTATTTCGTTTTTGTTGACCAGGAAAGGAGGGCTAGGCAATTCTGCCTGTTTCCAGCCTCATCCCAGGGGGGGAAGGGGGCAGATACAGATGGAAACCAACTGAAATTGAACCAGATTACACTGCTATGTCAGTAACATACTGGCTACCACGGAGACATCATAGCCCACTGGACCACCAGGGCTCCTAACTTTACAATGGGCACCCACCGGGTACTGAGAGGTGGTGACAAGGCTGAACCCCCCTTTACAAACCTAGCCCTTTGTTTTAGTTCCAGCTCTCTCTTTCTCTCCTTTTTTAACCTCTTATTTAACACTGCTCTAATTATTGTTTTCTATTTCATTACTATAAACTTCTTTTTCCCCTGCTCCTACCCATTTTAATTTACATATTACAAATTTAATTTATTTTCTTGTTTATTCTACAAGACTGGTACGATGTTACCTGCGCAGAAATAAGGATGTTTTAATTTTATCAGTTTCATTACCCCCTTCGTGTTATCTTTAATTATGTCTTACCTCATTCAGGTACCTGACTGGTTCATACCACCCCCTGTCATGGATCCTGCCACTGAAACGGAAAGTGCCTACACATTTATTTACAAGATGGCGGTCAGGCTGTACTGGAGCGACAGCATCTGTTATAACCTGGTGACCACAGGCGGCAGTGCAGATGGAGCGGCAGGAGGACAGATGACAGCTGTCGCAGTGTATGGGCACATATCTGTGGGTACATGCACAACACACACTCTTGCTGCCAGTGTCCTGAGGGTTGGGGAATGTGGCGTGGAAAAGTTCTGATGACTGCAAAATGAGGTTGACACTGGCAGGCTCCACTGCACCAGACTGCCCACTGATTCCACCCGCTACACACACATCACATGGGCCCAAGGGAGGTGATGGCTGTCAACAATCTTGAAGAGGGGCCAGCCCACTGGCGCAGGGGCAAGATGCCGACCTGCGATGCTGGTGACCTGGGTTCAGGAATGGACCCGGGTTGTCGGAGGGCCAGTCGGGGAGAAGGATTGAGCGTCCAGTGACTGCTCTCCTTCGCCGTGGGGCGGTGGAGTATTCAGCGTTACGGGGGCACCTGGTAGAGGCTGGGTGTACCACATACACACCAATGCCAATATGTTCGGGGGGGCAGAGCAGATGATGGCCGTCATTGCACGTCCCTGCCCCCATACAACGAGGAGAAAAATCACAGCTATCAACTGCCTAAATGATGCCCGCCGACTTTTCTGATCACTCCCAGGCCGGCTCCCTGACCTATCCCATCTGTCGCGGCCCTACAGCTGGTGCCACGACCCCGCCCTGGGGGACAAGCCAGGGGGTATCAAGGAGATGCAGCTCATGTGGGACGCAGAAGCAGAACAGTCCATGACGGGGTAGAGGACTGACGGCGGAACAGCTGCAAATAAAGCATACTAAAAAAAAAATCTTGAAGAGAACTCACCACAGAGGAAATACTCTATGGCAAGGAAATGCCCTCCGAGTGCCCCCTGAAGTAAAGGTAAGTGACAGAGAAGGGTGGCGGATGGGGCTGGGTAGTAGCCTGGCACAGGTGGGCAGCACTGATGAAGACAGAAAAAGAATAAGGAAACAAAAGATGATGAATTTTTTACTAAGAAATATTGCTGCTTCAAGCAGGCTGACAAAGATGTCAGGGAGGATATTAATGCAGCCATGTCATGGTGCATGGCCTAAGCCTCGGCCGTGTTTATTCTAAGCAGGATGGTTAGGGTCACCAAGCCTTACTCCCAAATTACATTTTTGAACCCTTTCTAAGTGATGGAGAGGGTTCATACTGGATGAATTATCAATACTTCCATTCAGGCAGTAAGAATTATGAGACAGCAGAGGGTTTTCAGCTGTGACCCCTTCCCCACCCTTACCTACAAGAACCTTCGTTGGCTTCATGCGCTGTATACATATTTAGTCTAGAAATTTTGGGTACACTAAATATATGGAAAAGGAACCCTTTCATCAAACTCGGGCACCTGCGAGTTAATTTTTCTCATCATCTCTTGACTGAGAAACAGGATGTTTATTATCCCAACAGTATCATCTGAGTGCCTGCACTGGCCTTCGGAAGCTGCATTAATGAGACCAGGACTGAATGGAAGGCATCAGCATACATTTTATTCTTTGATAAAGAACAACAAGCCTTTCTAGCACTTGGAAATAATGAAAGAGGCATCTACACCAAGTCAAACAAAACTCTGCTGTGGGCAGATTCAAAAGAAAGCCTTCCATGCCTTTATGAACCCCGTCACTGTTCTGCAGTACATAAAGTTTATCTTTAGCAGTGTCCTTCCCCGGAGGCCTAGGGCGCCTTACAATTAAAAGCTGGAACAGATCAATCAATACATACACACATACATAAATACAAACATACATACATACATACATACATACCATACATACATACATACATACATAACATGTATACATAAATACCTACATAAATACATTACATACATACATTATATATTTACATACATACATATTTACATACATACATACATACATAAATACATATATACATACATAAATACGTACATACATACTTACATAAATACATACATACATAACTACACATAAATTAGATAAAACATATCTGGGAAGGTAACCAATCATGGGAATACTTCAGTCACCAAACATATGCTAGAAAAGATGCATCTAAGGACCCTTCTTAAAGGCCTCCACTGAGTGGGCCTGTCTGACGGCCCCTGGGAGAGAATACCACAGCATTGGGATAGCCACCTCAAAGGCCCAGTCTCCTAATGTTTTTAGCCTGGCTCTCAGTACAGTCAAGGGGCCCACCTCAGAGGAATGGAGAGGATGCATGGGCACGTAAGCATGCAGAAGATCTAACAGGCATACCTCTCAACTGTCCCTGATTTTCAGGGATGTCCCTGATTTTGTCTCAAATAATTACTCTGTCCCTCCTAAAAATTGTGTTTTAGTGACCAAACAGTGAGAGTTGTAAGCACAAAATAATGTCAAACCTTAAAGTTACAGACTTATTCTTCCTTAGAAAATGCATTTTACACTAAGCCACTTATTCTACCCGCTTCCTGAATTGATATCTCCAATTTTGAAGATATGTCCCTGATTTTGGTCCTTTGTCCCTGACATTTTTAAGCCTTGTCCCTGATTTATGAGGCAGAAGGTTGAGAGGTATGCTAACAGGTAGCCATGACCCAATCTGTGCAGAGCCTTGTGTAAGGAAAAAAGGCATGATGGGGGAAGGGGTATGTTATGTTAATGTACTGGTGAGGTGGGGTGGAGTTTCAAGTCTAAAAGGCGAGGGACTGCCCAACATGAGGTACATTAACACAGCATCATTCCCCCCAATGGAATTGCCTTACTCCATTTCTAAAATGTTTAACAATATTAGTTTTTTTAGCAGTGTATTGGTGCTGTACTTTGGTGCTGTATCTTTAAATGGCTACTGTCATGCGACCTCATTCAGCTGCAAGAGTCAAGTGGGCAGAGTCTGAACTGTCCTTTGTTTCAAGTATGTACCATTTTATTAGTTTTCAGAAAAATGCTTGCTGACGTTTTTCTTATGGTTTAGTGACGTACATTTGCAGGTTTCTGTTGTGCAGAATCATAGTTTTAAAATACATTTCATCTTTGTATTAGGTGTTTAAAGTGTTCTTCCTGTGTAAGCAGCACTGAGACATTTTGGGTTTGGATTTGTGAGAAGGAAGCACTGTAGCCGGCCCACTGGCGCAACAGTAGCACTACCGTTTGCGACGCCGATGACCCGGGTTTGGAAATCAGCCTGAAATTCGGAGGCCGGCTGGGAGATGATGCGTCCCTGGACCGCCGCTTATGTGGGGGGCTGTGCTCAGTGTTTTGCCAACCCCGACGGAGGCCTGAGGTACAGCAAGCATCCAGCTGAGTTGCTGGGGAACCAGTGTGGCGGGCGTCAGCGGCGATGCCTTGACGTCTAGGGTGCACGCCACACAAGAAAAAGGGAAAAACAGGTCTCCAGGCACCGGGTAGCTGGACCGCCCGGTGCAGACCCCTAAGCTACTGCCTGCCTGTTCCGTGAGCAGACCTGATGCAGACAAGAAGTTTGGGGTGTACGGGCCCCACCTCATCCCTGCCTGGAGGGTAGATCCATGGCTACATGGGGGTTAAGTGCAAATGCAGGTAAGGCGAAGGAAGCAGGGGCAGACACCATCCTGCATGCAAATACATCCTGAAGATGCAGTGCTTGGGGACTGGAGGACAGAAAAAAAATAGAAAATTCAGAAAAAAAAAAAAAGGAAGCACTGTATGCTTTTTCAAAGTTGTTGGACAGATTTCTTTTAGCCTGTGATGCTTGAGCAATGATGCTGTGCAGGGGCACTTTTTTCAATTCACAAGATTTCTTTTTGATGTTGTTGTGTTGTTTGATTTGCATTGTGACCTTTTGGACCCTGAGGATATGTACTTAGCATATTGACCTTTTTGACCGCAACTGGTTGTCCTCTCGATTAATGCACCCCTCTTGTGCCATATGAGCAGGGGTACAGTATATGCTAGGTTAATGCAGTACCGTGTGACAGGGTCCTGACCAATGAGGAGTCAGACCTGACCAGACACTACTTTATAGAAATCAGTAACCAAACTTTAAAGGAGATATGCCACTCAACCAACAGCCAGTGTGGTGCATGCAGCGCCGGAGACGTGATATGTCCTTAAAAGACCAGTCTGTAGTCTGCTCGCTGCATTCTGCACCAGTTGCAGGCGTCATGACCAACCTCCACTGATTCCAAGGTATAAAATATTGCAGTCAAACTGAGATGTCATAAACTCGGGTACTAGAGTCACCAAGTCCTGGGGGAGATAAGGGATCTAATCCGGCTGATGTTCCTTAGATGGTAAAAGCCACTCTGGACTATAGCCAACACCTCAGCCTCCACTGTCTGCCCTCTGTCCAGAATGACCTCCAGATTTTTCACCTTTGTGGCAGACAAAAGCCTCACCGAGCTGAGTCAGAACCTGTCTCCTTCTCAGCAGCTGCCACTCTCCCTCTATGACTCGGATTGAATATTAGTACTTCAGTCTTGTCAGGGTTGAGTCTCAACCAGGTTGATGACATCCAGTCCTGATCCTTGGCCAATCACTTGTTAAGCACATCAACTACACCTGGCATCATGGGTGCAAATGACAGGTACAGCTGGGTATTATCTGTATTTCAGGGAAACCCCAGCCCATGCCATCTAATGACCCCTTACAGTGGCAGCATATACACTGCAAACAGCATGAGCGACAGGACTGACCGTTGGGGAACACCACAAGGCAGTGACACTGGATGAGAGGAGAAATTCCCTAGCACTACCCTCTGTGTCCTGTCCCTGAGGTAGGAATCAAACCAGCAGATGACTTTGCCAGTGAGACCTACATACTCCCACAGTCGATCCAACAACAACCCATGGTCTCCAATGTCAAAAGCTGAGGAGAGATTGAGGCGACCGAGAATTGACCTCTCTCCTCTACCCCACACCCTAAGAAGGCCACTGTGCACCCCTACCAGTGCAGTCTCAGTGCTATACTTAGACCTAAATCCAGACTGGAGAGGCTCATAGATGTTGTAGGCTATGAGGTGTGTCTCTAGCTGCAGCATAACCACTTTCTCAATAACCTTACCTAAGAAACCTGTTAATTTGCCAGATTGTCCAGCTCTAGAGATGGCTCCTTCAGAAGAGTATAGGTGGGCAAGGTAGAGCAGGCTCGAGCCTGGCTCGAGTTCTGTGCCTGGCTCAGCTTGGCCTGACCTCTATAAGCAATCAACAGTCAAGGTCAAGACAAGCCAGTTATGGTCAAAGTAAGCATTTTTGTCATCCTGAGCAGTTAGTGAAATGCCTGAAATTTGCAACTCCTATGTAGTGAACTGCCAAGGCTCAGCTCACGTTTTGGCTCGTAGAGTAAGCCAGACCCGCACTTGGTGAAAAATTCCTGGCTTGCCTGCCTTACTAGTGCATTCTCAATACAGCTTGGAAAAAACCCTCTGACAAGAAGCACTGGGCAATGCCAGCGAATACCGGGCCCAAATGCCCAACACAGACCATCAGTAGCTGCACTGGACCTGGATCGAGTTTGCAAAAGGTTAGTCGCAGTACAGAAGTGTCCGCAATCATCTCTTCCATGTCACTGGCCTAAACTCTCCCCATGACAGCTGACTGAGTCTATGGAGTGTCGTCTCAATATTCCTGGTTCACTAAAGCGTGCTCAGGGAGATCCTGGCCTGAACAGAGGACACCATGTCCAAGAAGAATCGAGCAAACATCTCGCATTTAGCAGGTGCAAAAACTCTCACGGACTCCAGACCGCACGGATGAAGTAACCTATCTATAGTCTGAAGGAGTTAAGCTAGTCTGTTCCTCCTGGCAGCACTCTCCCTTAACAAACAACTTGCCTTCTTCTGGGTGACTGCCCTTTGATATTCAGCGAAATGAATATCCAAAGCCAGTTTGTCCTCCTAGGCCCTTGATCTCCTCCAACAATGCTTCAACCTCTGCCCCCTTGTCTTCATCTTTCTTAGTTCACCATCATACCACAACAAGCCACGGCATGAAACAGGAGGGGCGTACATGGATAGATGCCACCTGACTGAAGGCTGCTGCAATGGCATTATATAAGCCACCACATCCTCCAAGTCTGCAATTTCCTGCAGGAACTCCCCCTTATGCACCAGAGACAGGTGCACATACAGGATCCTACAACCTGCACCCAGCCTTCCATGCATTTAAACAACGAGGTATCCCCCACTGGGTGCACCACCAAGTTCAACTTCAATCTAAAGCAGATGGCCACCCCACCCCCCTGGCAATCCTTCCTCAGGCAGTGAACCACAGAGAACCCAGCTGACATGCCTGCCTGCAGCACAGGACCTGCATCACCATACAGCCAGGTCTCTGTGATGTAAGCTAGATCGACTGAGGGACCAGAAAAAAATCCGCTATATTAACTGGTTTATTCCTCACTGATCTGACATTGCAAAGTGCTACCCAATGAGGACAAGTGGCGGCTGGCCTTTCGGGTACCCATATACTTGGTCAGACTGGAACCCTGGGTATGGGAATCAAACAGGTCTGACCTCTCTCTCTGTATTCCATTACACCCCATGGCACCTCCTGGTCCTCACTGTCCTAACAGCACTCTCCCCATCATCTCTTCCCTAGCAGGCACTTAGCTATTGAATGTATAGCCCACAATAACCCTCAACACAATCAGTCACCTGTCATTTGCTGTCCTGTAAACAGACTGCAGGCCCCTGGAACTCTCAAGAAAATGAGGTGGCACAATTTCATGAGGTTCTCTTAACCAGCGAAACCGCAGATAAAATAAAAAAAAAAAACAAGTGGAGTTGCTACTGTTTGTTGACTACTATGCTTTAGAAACGGAATAGTGGGTTGGCTCAGTGGCATGACTGGAAGACCATGGTTCGGATGCAAAGCTAGTTGCAAACCTAGGAATCCTATCCACATTGTGGCTGACTTGGGGTTGGGGATGCTGCAGAGGTGAGGAGCTTGGCTCCCCGGGAGGTAGGCTGCCTGGCGTTCATTAAGCCAAACTTGCAGGCATTGGTGCACAGTATGCATCAGTCATTTCTGTAGACTTTAGCTTTCCTGAAGGACATTGCCAGGTCTGGACGGACGGAGATCTAATACCCAACCTTTTGTTGTACCAAAAACAGCCCAGAGATGTACCAATGTCTGGGAGGTGCATAGTGAGAACATTTTGGTGCTGATCAACCAGCTGCACAGCTGTGATTGTGACATTCATCCAGGTAGGGACAGACATGCAGGTCGTTAGCTTGCTGGTTTGCTGCTAGGACAATAATGAGCTCTATGAAGACTGAGTGCAGTGGCTAGGCAGAAGGGCATAGCCCAGTACTAGAGGTGGTGCTATGGATGCATATCCTCAGGCACTTCTGATGAACAGCATGGATCAGGATGATGACGTCAACATCCTTCAGGTCAATGAATTGGAGGACATCCCTGAAGCGAATCACCTAGTTTGCAGACCTGAGCATTTACATCTTATGTGCAGAGTTCAAAGGTTGTTGAGGCATTTGAGGTACAGGACTGCTGTAAAATCATCTGTTTTAATTGGGATGAAGAAAAAGGTGGAGTATTTAGTTATCAGACATATATTTAACCAGGCAGGCAAACCACAGGTCGCCAGTCGACTTGTTTTCACTTACCAACTGGGGAGATAATAGAAGGAATGACTATGATGTTAGCCCTCACTCAATTTTCGCTTTCTTCCGGTTATTATTTTACCAAATATGTGGTCTGTTATTATATTTCTGTTTTTTTTTTTTTTCTGTGTTTGAGAGCAGGGAAAGCTAAGGGGAAGGGAGTCAAGCAAGGGGATAAAAAAAAAAAAAAAAAATTGGCCACCAGTTCCATTTCGTAATTCTGCCCAGGGCCCAGTGCTATACAATGCACGAAAGTAGCCTGGCACTGAGACTGTTTTTCCCCAATTTTTTTTTAGCACATAAATGTATGCCCGGGTAAGGGGCTCAGCCAATCAGAGACCAGGATTCTTTCTACCCATTTTCTAAATCTGAACAATGCTTGTCTGCTTTCATATGTACCGTATGTAACCAACTTTGTATGAAGACTGCGAATCTACAGTTGTTCGACAAAAGATCACTCAATTCAGATTTATGCAAAGTCAACACTGAAATTATCGGCTGCAGTATTTACAAAAATTAAAACATTCTAATCCATGCTTGCCGTGCCAGCTTAATTCCCTGAGACTGGTGTAACCCCTAGATGGCGCTATCCCAGGGGCTACTACCCCTGCCTGATTTGCCACTAACAGGTTGAGGGGCCTGGATCCAATGGCGGGTGCCTCCACCCAGAGGTCAGGGTTTGCAATAGTTAAACTTACTTGGTCACAGCCCTCTGGGACACTGCAACCCCCCTTTCTTCCCACTAGTGGCCCACACAATATATCAGAATTACCTTCACAGTATACACTTACTAACCCCAGGGCTGGTTCAGACACTGGGACCTCCTGTAAAATAAGATACAGTGCAACAATCACAGTACAATACTTTAACATAGACAAATACCTCAGGCAGTATAACTTTGCTGAAACAAGCAGCTCGGATTTATTTAGGGGGAATATAACAAGGACAGGGGGAAATCAGGTTAATTAGCTTATCACTTTACTCATCTACTGGCTCTGTGCACAGGCCTATCCCTACCAGTTACTGTCCCTGGGTACCAAAGCCCTAGTGGCTAGTCCAAACCGTGGCAGCTGGTAGGGGCCTTTCCCACAGAGAAAAGAAAAATTAGTTTAAACAGTCAGCAGTACAGTGATTCCATTTGGATTCAATGTGGCAATTCAACAGGGCGACCCTGAATTAGTACTCCGACCTCCAAACAAGATAGGGTCCTTCAATGTCAGCAGGGCTACTCTTGAGCTCCACGAGACTCCTCCACACATTTATATGGCAAACTGCAACAGGCAAAAGTCCTTTAATGGCAGCAGGATTCACTTGAGCTAACCAAGCCTCCTCACACATTTATATGGTGAACAGTAACAGGCAAAAGTCCTTTAATGGCAGCAGGATTCACTTGAGGTACACAAGCCTCTTACACATTTATATGGTAAAACAGAAAGTACTATACCAGGCAGGCTGCTTCTCATCCCGATCGCAATTACTGCACAATACCCGGAGAATACACAGCAGATTCAGTTCCTGACAGACCGAGTGCAATTCAGCAATTTCTCCAGTCTTCTACAGGGTGAGCTTGGTTTCTACTCTTCAGATATCCTTTGATTCTCTTCACAGGACGGATTCAGTCCTAACAAGCAGTTACGCAAGCTGTAGACCGGAACTCTGGACTTTACACACGTTTCCCGACTAAAACTGCACACTGAAAAAGCACAGGGCTCCTTCCTTCTTCACTGCCAGAGCTCAACTGAACTCCAACAGACAAAACCGGGCACTTCCTTTGAGTTCCTCCCAGTTCTTGACTGGATTGGCTGTCACTCACAATAGACTGCTCCTGTTGGTCCAAAAAGGCGCAAGTCTAAACTACATCTCCCAGAGTCACTGCTCATACAATCCTCTTGTGGCTGGCTCAGATTATGAGTCCAAGTTCTGATTCGTCCAAGGCACCATTTTAGCTAGCTTACCCCACACTGATTGGTCCAGTTCAGCAGTTCAAAACCAGAATGGGAACTAGGTAGACACAGTTCTGACTGCAAAGAAAGCAGGTTAGACAAACTGTAATTTCATTATTACTCTAAATGATTTCTGGCAAACAGTTACATCTTTCAGATAGGTTCCCTTTGCACTCCTAGTGACTGCAAAATGGGTGAATTGGCAGCAGCTCGGTGGTACTCAATCAAAGAAACACACAGTCCCCCATACAAACTAATTATGTCTGCAAGCAGACAGCTCTTAAAGAGACAGTACCAGAGGTTCTAAAAACACTCACTGATAAATGGCTTATACGCCAAACACCATTCAGGCTTGGAGCATTCAAGCAAGCTCCTGGAAGTCTTTTGGGAACCCCCATTTGCAGGGGGGTTACACTGGTAGCTGGTCCTTCTCCAAGGTATTAAGTAACTTTGATAAAGACCAATACTCCATTTGAAGAAACAAAAAAAATCTGTTTGGGTCTTAAGCAGGGCTAAGCAGTTAATTCCAGTTCCTGTACTTTACATGTCTGTGATCGTAGAACTTTCTCCACCATCTAGGCAGGCAGCCAGTCCTTCTCTTGGTACTCATTTCAGAATGACGCGTTGACTGAGTGTTCCCTGACCACCGATCAATTAAACCACTTCCTACACTGACTGCTTCACCACTTCTTTTGCCAAATGCAACGTGCACACCTGTACAGTTCACCTGACAGAACTAGTGCTCCTGGAGCACCCATTCAAGGCAAGTTTCAGCCATCATGCTCACTCTGTGCATCCGAGATTTAAGGCGACTAGCCAGGCTACAAACCTTTCTAGTCAATCTCTTTTACTAAATGCTATAGAATTTACTAGCAGCACTGCATCAGCCTTGGTCGGCTGCTGACTTTAACAAGCAGGTATTTACTAAGTTAAAACTTCAAACCATCATGCACATAAAAACTATGTTTAACTTGAAGGTTTGGCTTGCTTTTTTAAAGTTGTACCAATATTGGCCTTTGTAATATTTTGCAGCAGTCAAAGTTTCCCTACAGCATCTTTTCAGTAATGCTCAAGGCACCTCACAGATCAGTGCAATCTGAAACGCAAGGATAAAGGCAGTGTCCAGAAAACATTAAAAAAATCCCGGGAGAGAAAACTGATTCAGTATAGGCTGAACTGAGAGGCCCCAGAGTTAGTGTACAGAGAACATAAAGAAAGCTCTGAGAGGGAAGACTAAATCAATATAGGTTGAATTGGGGCCTTAAGAGTTACCGGCCAGAGAAGATCAGGGAGTGGCAGTTAATCCCTGCTGTATAAAGAAGGGAAACAGCTAATTACAGTTTTTTTGGTGGGGTAAACTGGAAAAGAAGCCATTTTAATTTTGAATTGTTTAAACAAGTGCAAAATAAATAGTTTAAGTGTCTGAGCTTTGAAACAGAATAGCCTAAGCCACAAAGTTACATGCTACCTGTCACACCTGGTCTCCCATCCCTAGTGCCACCACCATGGACGAGGCCCTGAGCTACTTCTCTACAAATTTCCTCGCTATCTGGGACATAAATGCCCCACTACGGAGATCCAGAGTCAGGGGCTCCCACTTACCCTGGGTAACCTCAAACCTTATGGAACAACTCCGAGCCAGAGACCGGGCCTGGAAATCTTTCAAGGCCACTGGTTCTCATCTGACCCAGCAACAATACCGGTCCCTTCAAAATGCCTGCACAAGACTCATACGGCAGTCCAAATCAAACTACTTCAAAATGACTTTTAACAAAAACCACACCCACCCTTCTCAATTCTGGAAATCCATAAAATTCCTCCTCACTCCACCAACCCAACCCCCAACCCCCACTCTCAACCTCGCAGGCAGAATCATAAATGACCCTTGCCAGGTTGCATCCGAGTTTAATGCCCTCTTCTCCACCGCTACTGCCTCCCTACTCTCCTCCCACCCCACCCACCACCACTGCTCTCCCAAGGCTCCCCTGATCTCCCTAACGCACCACCCCGGGCCTCCTTCTCGCTCCGCCCAGTCACTCCAGACCAGGTGCTAAAGATTCTACACTCACTCAACACATCCAAAGGAAAATGTCCATCGGGATTAGATTCTAAAATGCTCCAACTCTCTGCCCCAGCCTTACCCTATCCCCTAACCATGCTCTATAATCTGTCCTTTAAATTAGGTGCTGTCCCCACAAAATGGAAACAGGCCACAGTCATTCCTCTCCCCAAGGGAGGGGACCTCTCCTCCCCATCAAACTATCGGCCTATATCTCTGCTCCCCATCCTAGCCAAAATTCAAGAGCGCCTTGTTCTATCCCAGCTACACAACTATCTAGATACAATCTCCTTTTTCACCCCCTTTCAAGCAAGTTTCAGAAAAAATCACTCTACCACCACATCCCTCCTTCACCTCACCAACTCCATCCTTACAGGCATTGACAATGGGGAAATTACCGCAGCTATTTTCATAGACCTGGCAAAAGCCTTCGACACGGTCTCACACCCCCTGTTGCTATCTAAACTTGCCCAAACTGGTCTGTCGACGGCAGCACTCAGTTGGTTCCACTCATACCTATCAGGCAGGTCACAAGCAGTCCGCATTGGTACGGCTCTATCCACCCTCCTCCCTGTCACCAGTGGCGTACCTCAAGGGTCTGTACTCGGCCCACTGCTTTTCTCAATCTTCCTCAATGATCTGTCTGCTGTCTGCACACAATCTGGCATCCATATGTATGCAGATGATACGGTGCTATTTGCCTTTGGCCCATCTGGAACCACTGTAGCAGCTCACCTTCAGAAGGACTTCGACTCCATCCAACGCTGGTTCATAGAGAACCAACTATTCCTAAACTCAAAAAAAACTGTCTCCCTCACCTTCGGCTCCCGAGCCAAACTAACCCAGCTTACTGATGCACCCACCTTCTATACCTTGGACAGGACTCCGCTTGAGGCCTGCTCCACGTAACGCTATCTCAGCGTCTGGCTGGATCAGCACCTTGACTTCTCAGCGCATGTAGAGGCTCTGCAAAAAAAAATTACATCCCATGCTGGGAGCTCTCTATCGAAACAAGTTCTGCACCCCTCTACCAACCAGGCAAGCAATGGTACAAAAAATGATCCTCCCAATTTTGGACTACAGCGATGTCATCTATGGTGCCGCCCCCCCCCCCAAACATCCTTAGCCAGGCTCAACCCCATTTTCAACTCCTTCTGCCGGTTCGCTTTGGACCGTCCTCCCATCACCCACCACTGTGACCTCTACCAGTCCCTTAACCTCCCATCACTCCCAAATCGTCGATTGCTGCACTGTACTAGAATTACTGCTAAATTCTGGTCACATACGCTGCCCTCCTACCTATCAACATCTCTAACCGCCGTCCCCCCACCTACCTACAATCTCAGGAACACTGACTCCAGGCTCCTTCACACTCCCCACAGATCCACCCGATCAGGTCAGGTAGCTTTCAGTTTCAGACTGCCCAAATTATGGAACTCTCTAGCAGCCGACATCAGACTTACCACAAGTACTCCCCAATGAAATGCCCTCCTCAAAACGCATTTTGCTACCAACTGTTCATGCTTTCCCCATCGCTGAATTCCCTGCTCAACTCTTATCAGCTATCCTGGGCTCCATTTCAAAATCAGTACCATATGCCACTTAATCCTTCCTCTGATGCTGTAGATGCACACACCTACCCTTATAGTAGATAATCTAATCACATTATGTAATTGTTGCAATTTCTACCATGCTACTATATCACTGCCTGTAATACTCTTCATTTTGTATAAACCATTATGCATCTCAGTTACTGCACCCATCCTACTGGGCCATTGCTTGTTATCTGCAAATTATGTATGTACTGTTTTTTTGTATTATGTGCTGCACTCTTGTAACCCCCTACCCCAGGGCGCATCTGGAATCGAGCGGTACTCTGCTCAGTATGCCTTCCTGGTAAATCTCTTAAATAAATAAACAAATAATATAAATCAGGCACGTCTGTGTCAATACACCTCAATTCCCTTACTTGTATTACAGAAAAAAAGTTGAATCTGCCATCTAGTGGCCAAACAGCAAAACTGTAATAGGTCAATAGGACTACTTTTTCTTTTTTACCTTTTTTCACATAAAACCTTTTTTTTAATTATTTCTTTACTACTTCTAATGGACCCATATCATAATTGAAATAAGGCACTCCTGGGTGTGCTTTTTGCTGGGATGATGGCATTTCTCATGCGACAGAAGCACTCAGCCTTTGGCCTCATGCTTCAGCCCACCTGAGGCATGTCATTATTCCAGCACAAAGCACCCTATTATATCGTATTGCTTACAGAGCAGCCAACGCCTTCAAGAGAACTTTAACAAAACTTAATATTTAGACATAGTTTAGCTTGCATTTCACATTAGTTCTGTACATCTCCTCCCCATTAATCAAGGGTGTAGGAAAGCATACACCATATAAACCATGATGTACAAATGTATTTCTATGCGGCAACATTCTTCCCTACTACAGGGCACCATTTCACCAACATTCTGATGTTATGTAAGCAATAACACGCAAGGGTGTGTGCGTTGGACACTTCTAATGCATGGCCAGGGGTGTAGTGAGGCACGAGGCTGCAGGTCGAGGGGTGTGATAGGCAGGGGTGATGAGGTTGATTTGTTACTCAAGGCTTCAAGTGGACAGTGCCAGAGGAAGAAAGGGGTATAAACAGAAAAGTTACAAAGACTCAGTTACACAAAATTCCTCCACTACTGGAATTTTGGGAACTTGTATTTTTTATCACTGAATACATTTTCATTAACACAGTATCTTCCCCCTTTAGGGAATCCTCCATTTATGACATCAGAACATGTTGCTACAGACATAGATACATAGATACATAGACAGTGTCGGCAGATAAGGGCCTATGGCCCACCCAGTCTGCCCATTTGAGCTTGTAAGTTCAGTTTGTTTTCCTAGAAGTGTGTTGCACCTTACCCCTGACCTCCAGAATTCCTTTATGTCTATCCCATGCATTCTTAAATCCCATGATTGTTTCAGCCTCCACCACTTCCTCTGGCAGGGTGTTCCACTTGTCCACCACCTGTTCTGAGAAATTCTTTCTCATGTTTCCTCTGAATCGTCCTCCTCCAACTTCATCCCATGCCCTCTAGCCCTGGAACATCTTTTTCGCTTAAAAATAGTGTTTTCCTGCACCCTGTTCCTCCCTGTAAGATACTTGTATGTCTCTATCATATCCCCTCTCTCCCTCCTCTCCTCCAGCGAATACATGTTCAGTTCCTTCAACCTGACTTCATAGGACTTGTGATGCAATCCATGCACCATCTTTGTTGCCCTCCTCTGAACCTTCTCTACCCTGTCCATGTCCTTACGTAGGTATGGTCTCCAGAACTGTACACTGTACTCCAGGTGGGCCTCACTAGTGTCTTGTATAGCGAATTATGACCTCCCTTTCCTGCTGGTAATGCCCCTGCCTATACATCCCAGCATCCTATTTGCTTTACCTGCTGCCTTGTCACACTGTTTCCCTACCTTGAGGTCATCAGAGATGATAACCCCAAGATCCCTTTCCTGCTTGGTGCATGCTATATTCTCACCCCCAACTGATATATTGTGCCAGGGTTTTGTGCCCCATATGCATTATCTTGCACTTCTTTGCATTGAATTTCAACTGCCAAACCCTGACCATTCTTCAAGTTTCTGCAGGTCGCTTCTCATTCTGTCTACACCCTCTGGTGTGTCTACTCTGTTACAGAGCTTTGTGTCATCAGCGAACAGTGAAATTCTGCCTTCTAGGTCCTGTGCCATGTCACTGATGAAGATGTTGAATAGGACCGGTCCAGCACTGATCCCTGTGGTACCTCACTGGTCACTCTTCCTCTGTGGAGTGACAGCCATTTACCACCACCCTCTGTATCCTGCCACCCAGCCAGTTACCTACCCACCACACTACTGTCCTGCTCACACCCATATTCCCCAGTTTGTGTAATAGTCTTCTATGTGGCACAGTGTCAAAACCTTGCTGAAGTCCAGATAGGCCATGTCCACTGCCCTCCCTGATCCACCTCCCTAGTCACCCAGTCAAAAAATTCAATGAGGTTGGTCTGACATGACCTCCCCCTGGTGAAACCATGCTGCCTTGGGTCCTGTAGTCCATTGACAACCAGATGTTCCACCAATCTCTCCTTCAGTAGTGCTTCCATGATCTTCCCCACTACCGAGGTGAGGCTGACTGGTCTGTAGTTCCCTGCTTCCTCTTTGTTCCCACTTTTGTATAAGGGGACTACATCTGCTGTCCTCCAGTCTTTGGGTACCTCCCCTGTTTCCAGTGATCGGCTAAACAGGATAGCCAGAGGTTCAGCCACCACCTCTCTTAGTTCTTTAAGGACCCTGGGGTGCACCCCATCTGGCCCCATTGCTTTATCAACTCTGATTACTTCCAGTTCCTTCAGGACCCTTTCTCGTGTAAAGGGACTTGTGTCCATTTCTGCACCATTCTCACCCCTTGTACTCCCTTCAGACCCATTACCCTCCTCTTCCTCAGTAAAGACTGAGCAGAAATACCTGTTCAGTATGTCATCACTTTGACGTCACTAGCAAAGCCTTATGACTTCAGTGCAGGAAAAGAAGAAGGAACCAATGAAGTCTACAGGGGAATGAGCCTGTTTTTTATGTAAACCCTTTAGTAATAAAGAATGGAATATCCTAAAATTAAAATATTTTTTGAACATTATGATATCTGAATCCTGCTGATGACAAAGGCAACTATTTTTCAGGAAACTGCAAACTCACTCTAAAGAGACCTTAGAAAAAGAGACCTTAGAAAGTGCTTCCTACTGAGCTACAGTGTCAGTGGCTCAGTAGGTAACATGCTCACCTCTACGGCCAGAAGACCGAAGGTTGTGGGTTCTATACCCACACCAGCTGCTTGGGATAATACCCAAAACTGACAGTGTAGTGCAGTATGAGGGAGTGCTGCACTGTTGAGGTGCCATCCTTCAGAAGAGACATTACACTGAAGTTCCTTCTCCCTATCTCTGACCACTGTCCAGGAGAAAGTTCAAAATCCCATGGCACATATCGAGGTAGCGTAGAGGAGGTTCTGAAATGTCATGGCAAACACTTTCCACCAACACAACAGGCCCAGATAACCCACCACCCTAGAATGCACCTGGAAATGAGGTGCCACTGTTCTGTGTGCATTTCCATGTCAAAAGTTCACTGAATCATATCGCGACTGCCATATTTTGCTTGTGTACATCAGAATGACTAAATGAAAAGTACAAGCTGGAGCTGGTATGCAGACTGAATGCTTCAAACTGCTGGAATCTAGTACTGTGTAATCATTAAATTGCTTATGCAGTGTATGTGTGTGACCTTTCACACACCCTGTCTCCTCAGGGACTATCACTGTTTGGGGGTATTGATTTGGCATATGAATCATCTTGAGGGTGGTTTCGCCCCTAGAGGTGCCGAAGGATCAAATATATTATAGATTACAGGACCTCAGGGAAGATGCCATAAGGAGAGAAGTGAGCCACTGGAGGAGGGGAGGATTGTGGGAGCAATGAAAACAAGCATCCAGAAGATCTCTGTAGCTGCGCACTAAACAGAGCTTAGTTGAGGGCATGCCACAGTTGCCAGCTACCCCACTGCTACCCAAACAGAGCGTTGTGATTCACTGATCCAGCGTGTGACTGCTATACTATGCTTGTATAACTCAGAATGACTAAATGAAAGGTTCAAGCTTGGAGCTGGTATGCAGACTGAATGCTTCCTACTACTGCCTTGAACCTAGTGCCGCATAAGCATTGGAGTGTTTGTGTAACTGCCCCTTAAAGACTACCACTCTTCTGGAGTACTAAGTAACTACAGGAATCTTCTTGAGGAGGGTTACAACCCTAGACGTGCTGCTGGACCAAAGGTTCTGTAGACTGAAAGTACCTTTGGGAATGTGCCCAAAAGGACTGAGCCAAAGGTATGAGCAGTAGAGGGGAAAGGCAACTAGCTGAATGATAAAGGAGAGAAAGGAATAGTAAGTAGACAACCAGCCACCATCCAGGCCCAACGCACAGCAGAAAATACCATCATTGTATCATACTGTGATGCACCAACTATGTGTCCTTGACAAGGAAGAGAGCCCCCCACCCCAGGAAAACTCAGGGGATCCAAGGTCTAAGGTTGCCATCCTTCAGGCAATCTAAAATAATTTAATTGCATTAATTTGGCACGCAAAGGATGACAGGAGAATAAGTAGATTGATGGATCAAATACTGTAGTGCTTGTACTTTGGAACTGAATTAGACAGATGGGAATAATTGTTGGCAGAATTTTGAGGGAACTATAAAACTCTCACCCCCATTCTTCTAACAGGATCACTGACCTTGAAGGTGTTACAGAGTTGCAAGGGTCCCCCAAGTTGGCGAAAGCCCCACCCTTGGAGGAGCAAAAGACCTGGAAATTAGTAAAAGCTCCCACTGAACAGGAGAACATGGAGGACCCATGAGGAAAGATGACACTGCTACAGCGTGGATGCCTGGCATCATACCAGAGAGGAAGCCTAAACCTAGACGGGCATGACAGAGTTGTAGTCATATGACAAAAGAAGTCCCCAGGTGAGAGGGCCCCACCCCTGACTGAATAACTGAGGGATGTGGTCTCACTAAATGAAAGGGACAAGGCAGAGACCAGACACAGGCACAGGCAGGTGAAAGAGAGAGTTAAACACAGAGTAGTGGTTTGTTCAAGATGACACAGTGAGTTAAGTGGGAGAAGTGAGATTCAAACCTTGAGCTTCAGGTTCACATTTTAACTCTCTTATCACCGGACTACACCACATAGTGCAGTCTAATAACAAGGCACTGAGCTCCTCAGTGCACTGCAAAACAGTGCACCATCTTCGAAGGGGTTAAGCAGCTGCCAGCATTCCTGAGAGCAGATATACAGCTGATACTCCTCCTTGCATTCAGCTCTACAGAGGCTCGAGTTCACATGTCACAAATACAGCCATTCTGCAGTCCCATGGCCGGGACAGGATACTGACAGCAGGGAAAGATCCTCCTCATTTAATAAGATGCTGCTTGAGCACAGCTGTACTCAACGTTCTGAGCAGCATGCAGCTGTTGCCATGGCCGACAAGAGCCACACTTCACTCACAAGGCCCACTGAAAACAGAAGCCCAGCTCAACAAAAGATAACACCCCCCCACCCCCGGCTGTTGTGACCTGCTGGGGGTGAAGGGCATTAGGTTCTGATGAGGTTGCTACAGTTGCTCGACTTTCAAAAGTCCAGGAGATTCTGCTACATTTTCCATCTTTTTGAATGTACTGTCGGTGAAACCCATACCATGTGAATTACATAATGAGGCACTGTTTGTTTTGTTTTATAATGGTGGTGAATATGGAAGAAATGGGCTCTTATCTTTCACAGGCAGATGTGGAAAGGGAAAGAAATCACTGGTGGGATGGGTCCATGGTGCTGAATGGCAGGGGATTGCTTTGGCGTGCTGACAATCCAGGTTCATGCTCCGAGCCCAGCGTGTTAGGAGTGGGGGCCTGCAAGGAGGGCTCAGAGCATCTGACTGGATGCTCATCCCCGAGGTGGGCAGCTGTGCCGCTCCACTTCTGGAGCGACACCTGGAGGCAGTTGGTGTAACACCCTTGGTGATGTGGGTGACTACACGTAGCTAGGTGTTCCTGGCCCAGGGCCACTTTGTGCAGACATACTCATGACAGGAAGGTTGAAGGGCTCAGGATGAAATAGGGGACAAAAAAAAATTTGAGGAACGGCTGCCCACACCCTCGTATCATGTGACTAGGCTGTCCGATCTACCGATGTCGGACCAGATGTTGTAATCCTGTTTTGCCCTGCAAGTACTCTGAATGCCTGCCCAGTTAAAAAGGAGAGACCACAGCTCAGGGGTAAGCCAAAATTATATGGCTGTGTTTCGGCTCAGTGCCTGTATTAGAGGAGGCTTCAGTCCCTGTAGCAGAGTCTCAGATGGGAAGCAAGCTAAGGACATGACCTGAAGTAAGCACAGTAAAGACAAATAGGGAGGTAGTATAGCGTAGCAGTTTAAGGCTCTGAGCTGCAAATCTGGAGACCTGGGTTTGAATTCCACAGCCCCCACTTGCATACTGTGTGACCCTGAGCAAGTCACTTAACTTCCTTGTGCTCCCAGGTTGCCCCTGTAAACAAGTTTTCAGCTTAGTGTGTCTCTCCTGGTTAAACAATTGCAAAAAATAAATAAAAATAAAAGCACCATAAGGAAGAATAAATCGAGTAACTAAAAAAAAAAATCATGGGGGGTGGAAACCTACTGCTTTTGGTTTGTGAAGGGACATCTTTTGTAGTGCCTAAGGAGAGGAAAAAAATTACATTTTGTTTTAATTTCTCTCCCCCCCCATTTCCGTTGGTTCTGCTTATCTCATATTCCGACAACTGGGGCCACCACCGCTGTACCCTTGCCCCACATGTGTGGACAGGTGCGTGGGTGACTACCTTTACATTCCATGCCAATGTCACACCTGGTTCAAGTGGCAGAGGTGCAAGACTGCCAAGAGGACCCTACTCTGCCACCCCAAGAGTTCAGCACCTTGCCTCCCCGGAGAGCTCGGGCTCCAGCTGACTTGGGATATTGAGGCTCAGAAGCAAGCCAGAGTCTCCCAGGTGGTAGCATGGGGTGGAGTCAGAATTCACATACACATATAAACCTAATATACACTGATGAGCTCTGACTCCGCCCACCTACCCACCCCCTGCCTGGAACAGATACAGTACTAGGTGCTGTGGGAGAGGATAAGTGAGCAGTCAGAACTAAAGCCATTGCCTCCCTTCCCCCATCTTGAATCCAGTCACAACAATCAATTCAAAATCTAGGCCAGCGGAAAATAGAAATTGCCACAGTACTTGTAACCATAGTTCTACTACTAGTAATCAGTTTACATTCACACTTAAGCCAGTCTTTCACTGAGTATGCTCAGTCACTGAAACAGTTTCTTGACTCCTCCTACCACTCAACCATGTGGTTCTCTGGCTGCGCCCCACTGCACTCTGATCTAGACACTGAAACAGGAATCCGACGCAAACCTTGCAAGGGGAAGTCGGGTGGGCCATCAGCATGTGAACTGAATACTAGTAGTAGAATTATGTTTACAAATAACCTCCATTTCTGACTACCTAGATTCAAGTTAACTAGCCACACTTAGGCAGACCCCTAGCAGCCCTCAGGAGGGCAGGGGCATACCTCTCAACCTTTCATCACTCAAATGTGTGACAGTATGTGTGACAAATGGGCAAAATGTGCGACACATCATCAAAAATGACACTGCAAGCTCAGAACACAGTCTAAATCTGTGCACTTATGTTATTCATGTTTGCTGATAGCCGAGTATCATAGATTCTTATGAATTTCTGCATTGAAGTTTCAGTGGGCACTGTGGAATATTACCTGTGCCATGTGAGACAGAGGGTTTCTGAGAGGTAAAATGAGTACCGTACCTCGTAATGTGTGACAGGTGAGAGGTATGGTCGGGGGCAAGGTGCGCACCCCAAATCAGATGAACAGGGACTGGGAAACTGAGGACCTGAAAGCTACCTCATGATGACCAAGCTAGTCGATGCTGAAATGGGATATGAATGTGTGTGCAGTCAACAAGGTGGCAGGCAGTGGGGGGGGGGGGGATATCTTCTTTCGAATATTCAGCTGAATATTCGTATTTGGGGCCCCAAATATTTGGAAATTCAGCATTTGTATTTGTGTGCCTATGGAAAAAATATTACCCTCCTCCCCAGCTCAATCCTTTACAATAGAACCCCCCCATTCCCCACCCTACACTAGAATTCTAATCCCACCCTCCTCCACCCACCCCCAGCACCTAGAATTTCATGTTTTAAACAAACAACCCCAAAAAACTCCCATAATGGGTGACTGGCACACCCTCACCCACCTCCACGTTCAGCTGCTGTTAGTTCTTTTCTCTATTACAGCTCTATATCCCACCCCAGGCAGCAGCACCCAATGCACACCCTCCTGCCCCCAGCATCGAAATGTTCTTGTTAACAGAAATTCCTCAGGCCACCCTCCTCCCTCATCAGCACCCAAATGTTCTTAAACAGAAGGCCTTCAGACACGACGATGAAGGTGACCAACACAACCGGCCCTCCTCAACAGCCGGCCGAATTCCAGTGAAAGAAAGTGCTCCCAAGCTTGCTCACACAGTGAAACGGTTTATCATGTAATCACTAACGATCAGCTGTTTTACTATGTGAGCAAGCAAGGGAGCACTTTCATTCACTAGAAGGTGGCTGGCCATGGAGAAGAGCAGATTGTGTCCGTCGCATTTGCTGTCGCGCCTGGGGGCCTTCTGCTGAGGGGGGAGGAGGTGGAAGGTGGGTGCTGCTACCGGGAAGGGGGAATATGGATTTGTAATAGAGAAAATTACTACGGCGTCTGGCTGTGGAGGCGGGTGGGTTGTGCTGGTCAGCAATTGTGGGAGGTTTTTTTTGTTTGTTTGTTTAAACAGTAAAATTGTGGGTGCTGGAGGGGAAGGATTAGAACTGTAGCAGAGACTGGGGGTGCAGGATGTTGTATTTTAAAGGACTGGTCTGGGGAGGAGGGTGTGCTGTTTCTTTCTTTTTTTTGTTTTGTTTGTATTTCCTGAATAGGAACAGATTCTAATAGTGCCACTGTTCGTTATTCATATATATGTCTGGTGAAGTAAGCCTTCCAATCCTCAGGTGGTTCCTTCCCAGCAAACTGATAAAACAGATCAATCCAGGTGGGGATCTATTGGACAATTGTCTTTTTAGCTGTCAGGCTACCTAGGGCTACCTCAGTGTAAGTTAGAAATGGCTGGTGAGCCTCACTACCAAATTCCGACATACACTCACAGTAGAAGGGCAGAGTCCTGTGAACATCATGCACGTAAAATGTTCGCTTGTCCTCCGAAGCATAAGGCTTCAATAAGAAGGCTGGTCATCTCAGAAACTACCTTAGGAAAACTATGGTGACTCCAAAAAAGGACCTGGAGCTCATTCACCTTCTAGCCAAGGTGATGGCACCAAACATGTATATATAACAAATGCGAGAGATGACTTATGTCTATAGCCTTAAACGTTTTACCAATTAACCATGACGGCCCCAGCAGTAGAGCCCATAGTGAAGGTGGTTTATGCACCGGAGGGGACAGATGGTCCAGCCCTTTAAAGAAACAGCCGACTACTTCATCCTGTGCTATTGTTGGCACACTTGCCTCAGCATAGTACGCTGAAATGGCAGCCATGTGCACTTTCCTGGACCGTAACTGCAGCCCTGCCTGAGACAGAGGCCAGTGGTAGTCAAGAATGTGTGCTGTGGAGCAGGAGAGGGGCAGTAATCTATGCTCCCTGTACCAGAAAGAGAACCTCTTCCATTTGCAAGTGTGAGTCTTACAAGTTGGCTCTGGAGAGGTCTCCAGCACTCAGAGAACCTCACTGGAAAGCTAAAGGGCCTGGAAATCTGGCTGCTCAGCAACCAGGCTGTCAGGTCTGGGGCCTGACTGCCCCCCCCCCCCGACCACATCAGCGGTTCCTGCAGAAGTGGATGCAGCCGTGGTGGTCTGCTGCTGCTGAGACAGACAGGATCCTGGTACCAGAACTGGCATGACCAGTCTGGCACAATCAGAATCATGGCTGCCCTGTCTCTCCGCACCTTGAGACCATCCCATGGACCAGAGAGAGTAGAGGACAGGCATACAGGAGGTCCAGGGCACAGGACCAAGAGAACAAGTCCACTGCAGAGTGCTTTGCTGTGGGGGGCAGGCACAAAACAGTGTCAGCTTCCTTTTTTTCTAGAAGCTAACAAATTCACTGACAGTGTTTTCCACATTAACACCTGGGACACCACCTGCAGGTGTAGCGACCACTCGTGGGTCACCTCTCCCACATAACTCAGACTGCCCACCAGCTGGTTGCTTGTTCCCACAATATGAAGTGCTATGAGGTCTGTATGCAGGGAATGGGCCTGGGACAACATCAGCAACTCCTCTTGACACAGAAGAAACGAATACATTCCACCCTCTTTGCTCATGTAGAACATGGTGATTGTGTAGTCTGGGTTGACTTGGACAACTCGACCTCTGACCAGTGGTGAGAACTCCACCAGTGGTTGGTGAACTGGGCAATATTCCAGCAGGTTGCTGTGCAACTGGGTCTTGCTCAGCAGCCAGAACTTCTACACTTTGTAAACCAACATGTGCACCCAAGCTCACTAGTGACATGTGTGTTACTAGTGTGAGTAAAGACCTCAGAAAACTAGAGTGGTTATGGGTATGGCAACTGGGTTTCAATGCGAAAAAGTGCAAAGTAATGCACTTAGGGCACCGAAACCCGGGGCACAGTACAAAATGGGTGGAGTGGTACTGATGACCACCAAGCAGGAAAGAGACCTGTGGGTAATCATATCAGATGACTTGAAGGAGGCCAGGCAGTGCAACAAGGCAGTCGAGAGGGCTAGTGGGATACTGGGATGCATAGGGAGGGGTATCACTGGCAGAAAGAGGGAGGTGGTGTTGCCTCTGTACAGAGCACTGGTAGGACCCCACTTAGAGTACTGTGTCCAGTTCTTGAGACCACATCTCCAGAAGGACATAGAGTGGAGGCAGTCCAGAGGAGGGCAACTAAAATGGTGCATGATCTGCGTCAAAAGCCCTAAGAGGAGAGATTAAAGGACCTTAATATGTACACCCTAGAATACAGGAGGGAGAGACTTCCAACCGAGGTGTTGGGGCTGAAAACAGTGGTGGGGTTCAAGACTGCATGGGATAAGCACAAGGGAATCGTATGGAAAGAAAGGGAAGCGGGAGAAAGCTTTAGATCGGGTACAGTGTGTGGTAATAGTGTAGGTAGGGAGGAAAGGGCAGACTGGATGGGCCAAACAGTCATTATTTGCCGTCAAATTCTATGTTTCTACAGTATATTTTCCGTGTGATGGAGGGCTCTGCTTGGAAGAAAAGGATGACCACTATAAGACTGTGTGTTCGCCCCATACATGTGTATATGCCAGCAAAGATAATCTTAGTACATTTAGGCAGCCCCCCACTCCGATTCCATTACTAGCTCCATAGACTGCCTGCAGCCCCATTCCCGAAGTCAGTCATAATTAATCTGTTTTGGGGTTGGGGCTACAGTGCTCGGTAGCCGCTTGGCTCATATCAGGAAATTACGAGCCAAGCTTTACAAGTACAATTACTTTTAAACCACCAGACAAAAATATTCATGTATGGCTGAAAATGCTCCTAGGGCAGGCAAACAGTATGAGCTGTCTGCCTGCAGCACATTAGCAGCTCTTTAAACACAGAAAGAATGTCTCTCTCCATGTGTACTTAATCAACTAGGTCATACTACTGTGCATGAAAGTTTTCTACTGCTTGCAGAATAATGTTGAATCTCATTTTGCTTGGGGCAGGAGAAGTTCATTAAAAATCCCCCCTTCCGGGGTGGAAGATCCCATGTATTTATACAAACACAGGAGTTTAAAAACACTTCAGAGTGTACAGTATTTTTATAAACACAGTGTTCTAGCGATTACAATTTATTAGTGACTAAGGGTGACATTTTTGACACAAGTGCGGAATTCTGCCTGGGAAGATAGACAATGAAAAGTTGGTCCGACTCCCAAGACAGAATTCTGCTGTTGCATCTGAAAAACAGATGGGAGTCCTGCAGCTGCAGCAGAAACTGCCATAAAATGAGGGCACTGTCGCAAATGCGCCCAGATGTCTGTAAAACTGTTATTAAGCCCCTTTCCATCCCTACGTGCGCCTTATACATTTATGTGGAAGACCTTCATCGCCCTTATGCATGCTACCCATTTAACCAAGACACAACAACATTCTCTTAGCTTCTGACTTCCAAGCTGCTACCACTACTGCAAGTATCCCACACCTGCTCCTCTTCCCCGTCCTATTCTTGGCTCTCTCTACGTATATATAACTTCTCTCACTCTTCCAAGCCTCGATTACTTTGTTTATCCTTTATTCCCTGTCGCTGCTCAATATACTAAAATTATTTATTGCAAACACCAGTTACCCTGCCTTGTACTGCTGGCATGCTACCCTGAAGTGTTTCACACTACGTACCCTATGTCTTCTCACTATCTATTGTCATCCGATGTTGTATCCTTTTATGTAATATCCTGCTTGTACTAACTGTACACATGAATAGATGTTATACTATCGTTCTAGCAAGTATTTATATTTTATGTAATGTTCTTCATCAGTGTACATGTCTCAGGACCTCCTTGTGAATGAGCTTGCTCAATGGAGTTTTCCTGCAATAAACTTGAACTTGAAAAAGGACGTAAACATGCGGATGCATCTGCGCTGGTGCAGCATGCATCTGAAATATGGATACTAGTGCTATATCTACCTGTATGAAAATCCTGCCCTGCACCTTTTTTTTAATTTTCAAATTTTCTTGCCATTGTTTATAACCCACCTTGGTAGCTGCTCCCAGAAGTGGGCATAAAAAGCATTTGGCTGTCCCCAAATGACCACATGGTGTCTGTATATGGTTCAAAGTGACAATCACGAGGCTCTGCCTGGGGTGCGATGGGGCAGCAGGTGACTGTGTCATGCTTCCCCCGGAGCGCTACTGATCGTGCAGCTGCAAGTGTCATTTGGAAGCTTGTTTTCATCCTCCCCGACATATAAACTTAGAAACACTGACAACAATGGCAGAGAACCTTTGTAAAAGAGCCTTGGCTCAAAGGTACTTGTAGTCCTAGAATAAACAAATAATAAAAAAAAAAAAGAAAGACCAACGGTCCATCCTTCCTTCCTTCCTCCTCTAGCAGCTCACCTCTTTCCTCGAGGCATCTTCCCTAAGGTACCTTTAGTCTATAGGACCTTGGTCCTACGGCAGCTCTAGGTACCTACTCAGTACTTCAAAATGGTGGTAGATAAATCCTGAAGTTGACAGAGACTTTGAAAGGCCACACACACACACACACACACGTTGCATAAGCACTTCAATGATTACACAGTACTAAATTCCAGCAGTACAAAGCATTCAACCTGCATACCAGCTCCAAGCTCGTACCTTTCATGTAGTCCTAGTTACACAAGCACATTATAGTGGTCAAGTGCTGCATCAGTGAATAGACTCTGTTACAGTCACGCGAGGCCAGTTTGGGAAAGCCAGTCTTTAAAAGATACAGTGCATCAGCTGTAATATTTAGTAGCCCAACAACAGGAGAGAAAAAAACAAACCAAGAAAATGCCAAAGTTAAACAAAATTGTTGTAAATAGCATAATTACAGCTATATGGGCGAAGCCATGCTGATGTATTGCTATCATGTACAAGAGAGAAGGAATGGTGCAAGCACGTGACTGGATACCTTCCCTCTGTTCTTCCACAGTGCTGCAGTCAGTGCTTTTCTGTTTTTTTCTCCACCATCCCTCCCCTCCGCAACTGCACTAGCCCCCGATCCTCACCCCCACCCATGCGGGCGCACTATTTTATTACTGTCTGTCACTTCCATTTCAGTTCCGTAGTTGCAGTCGGAAAAAAAATAGCCCGCTATGCCCAAGACGGCCGCTGTGAGCCCAGTGCGCATGGGTGACTTCACTTCTGCAGTAGCGTATGCACAAGTTCACTTCTGCAGTTGCGGTGAGGTTGCACATGTGCACTGAGCTCACGGTGGACATCTTGGGCACGCTGGGCTTTTTTTTCCTCGGCCCCATAAGCACTCTTAAAGCGGTTTAGCAACTGTGTTGTCTCTGACCAGAATTTGTTTTTTAGTAGCTACTGGCCCTTTCAGACTGAAGCAGGCTGTGTACCTCATTAAGGCCGCCTCCCAATTCTCTGTAGTTTAATCTTCTTGACATATTTTCCTTCCTCCATCTATCCCCATCTTGAAGGCAGTTAGCATCTCTGCCTTGACCACAGTTCATGGTAGCCTAGTCTTAATGCCAACTGCCCTCTGTGTAAAACAATGCCTCCTATTTTCTTAAGTGGTGAAGAATTCTGCAGATTTGTGATTCCGCGTCTGCTGGAATTTCCACATAAGTTTGATATTCCCCTAGGTTCTGTGGGATAATCTGCAGAAAAATAAACATGCAGCTCATACTACTTTTAGTTTTGCAGGGGAAACTACTCCGCACATCCTGTTCTGCTGTACAGTTACATAACATACAAGATCGCAAAATTAAAAGCAGTACAAACTGCCTAGTTTTTAATTTGCAGAACCCAGGGTAAATACTAATTACACACCTAGGAACAGTTTTGTGGATTTACTGAAATTTTAAATTCAACACAGAATAACTCCATGGAAGTATGCAGTTCTGACCGGCTCTACTCCATTCCCTCAGAACAGCCTATCCAAAATCTATCGCACACTGTTATCCATTAGAGTCTCATCCTGAATTGTAACATGGTACAAACTTGTCCTCTCAGATACGTCCTTCCTCCTGGCTGCACAATCTGAATGCCTCCAGCCTTTCTCCCTATATTTTCTCCTTTACTTCCCATACCTGACTGCAAGCTCTGGCATTTGGGTTTCCAACAGAATAATCAAGCATCTTGAAACAGCAAAATCACCAAACTCTAACAGTGAGGATGGGAAGGTCAATGAGTTCAAGTAGGCCCCCCTCCCCCACAATTATCTCAATTTTGCAGAATATATTATTTTCAAGAAGAGGAAATTTTCAACAAAATGTACTACTGTACCTCTGAACATAATTGGGGGGGCGGGGTCGCAGGCAAGGGACTGGCACAATCATGCCACAATGATTTATAAAGAGACACAAGACCATAATGTTTTGTCTACCACTGCAATCCTTTATTCATTTTAACAAGCTCCATCAACAAGTTGTGTGGAATAGAATCTCGAAAGTCTGAGATCGATAGCTGCTCAGATTTAAACAGCTCTAGTTTAGTATTCTCTTTCTCACCTTAAGGGATTTAAGTCTGCTGGTTTGCAAGGAACAGATGCTGGTGTGCTCGATTTGCTAAGCTGCAAGAAGGGAAACATACACTCTACAGTTAACGTGTATTGCCAAAGTGCTGTGCGTCACAACTTGCTACGCAGATAGGTGAGGAAATCCAGGCAGTGCTGCTGTGCAAAAAGGCAAATCACAGTGACTGGTATACAGTGTGGCTTATTCCCCATACAGCATTATTTCTCAAACACAGTCAGGCTCCCCTATACGCTAGAAAAACGTCTGGGCCTCCCCACAGATAAAGATATGCACTACTTTGCACAGTATAACCAGATAAACCGAGCGTTCAGGATATGAGGGATACAGTGCCAGAGAAAAACCTGAAGGTACAAACACAACATGGAACATAGGAGCAAAGACAAACCAAGCAGGCAGGCAAAAAATAATACAAACCAAGTGATTTATTGCGTGACACAAAAGTGGAAACTGTTACTCCAAGTAATTTGAATCCTCCACTGGATTCTTCATCAGGGCCCCCCTTGATTCAGGGATTTGAAGTGCTGGGGTAACAACGTCCTCTTTTTGTGTCACACAATAAACCATTTGGTTAGCATTACTTTTACAGTAGCAGTTCTACAGGGAATATGCAGAGTTGCAAATGTCGGTGACAGAGTAAGTGAACGCCACCCTGGTTTAGGACTCCCACCCCTTCCACACATGGTTACAAACTGTTTAGTGATCAGCAGGGAAGGACTGCGAACCTTGCTGTGCATAACACAGTGGGGTCACAAAGTTGCAGCTGACGTTCAGTGGTCACAGCCCCACTCCCTGGAACTGCGCAAAGGGCTCAGAGTGTTTGAGAAACAATTCCACAGAGGAACCAATCCCAGTGCACAGGTCAGGGTGGAACAATTTAGTTTATGTTCTGGTGGCTTTTTGGCCACTAGATTTCAAAATCTTGTAGCAAAACACGTGTTTTTAGTGACCCTCATTTTTAAGATTTTGTTCAGCATTATGCCCACTGGGGAAAATCACTTTGTGTTTCAGATGGTCAGTTGATCACTGACATTCAAAATCTGGTAGCCAAATCAATTTTTTTAGTGGCCACTGGGCACCTGGCTAGCTGATTTGTCTCACTCCGGCTCAAATGTTGCACTATAACTTTGCACTTCCTGTTCTTCATGTTGTCTCTGGTCGTCCCATGAAGAAGGGTTTTACCCCTAATGAGGCTCAGTGGTACAGCTTCACAATTTCAAAGAGGGCTGCTGCTCGTCAAAAATACTGTTTATGTACACCGGTGAATGCTGGGTTTGAGAATGGGTCTGGAATATTGGGAGGGCCGACCAGTGGAGGGGGACTGAGTGTCTCAGGGGACACTCCTTTTTGGGGGAGGGTGGGGCGCAGATTATTTTACCAACACCTGGGTGACCTCTCTTGGAGAGGCTGCAGGAACTGTCAGTGGGAGGGTGGACATCAACTGTCGCTGGTATATGCTGACAAAACACATATGAAGATACGAACCACGCCAGCAGATAAAGCTCTTATGGTCTATCTAGTCTGCTTAGTTGTGCACCTCCCTATGTATTTACAAAGGGAACTGGACCCCCTCCCTGTTTCCCTTTTAATCTCCCTCGACTTCCCCCTCCCCACCATTTTTTGGGACATCATCTCACGTGCATGAGCCTTTCCGCTTTCACCACTGGCATCCCGTGGACAGCTTGAACAAGTACCCCCCATGAGCACAACAAAACTAGCACTCTCGGACTGCATCAAACTAACCATCCACCTCCTCCCATAACTTTACTGTTCAGGGGGGCGAGCTGTGTTGCAGACTCCCTGCAGACCCCACCCTGGTTAGAGGAGATGGGTGAGAGACAGAGATAGGGAGGCTGGGACCTGGAGATTGTCTACCATATGAACGGCTGCCTGTTACAATGAACAGGAAGAAGAAACAATGTGAAAAAGGTACTGGGTCGAAACGTTCACAGCTATGCTGTTTTCGTCTTTGCGCCTTGTTGTCTGAATTATAAATCATGAAATCATTTTAAGCCAATCAGAATTGCTTATTTCTAAACATTCCAGACACTCTTATAACCAAAGAACTCTTATGAGTAGAATGGAAATGACCTGTACACAAGTGTGCTTACTTCCTGGATGACGCTATAAAGACAAGACAAAATACCATGTGACCTAACATAATCACATCATATACAGGTATTTCTATTCTAGCCCTAAGAGTTCTATGCTTAAAAATAGGAAGTGGGCCTGTATTGCAAACAGTTCTCAAATTCTGATGTTCTAAGTTCTGTTGACTCTGCCCATTACAGAAACACACACACACACATACCTTTTTTGCATTTTCCTGCAAAGTAAAACATTTTGATTTCAAATTCAATTCCCAATTTCAAAAACAGAAGGGTGTTTATATAATATATATATATATATAATGGTAGGACGGTAGTGCTACCATAGTTAGGGTTGAGGAGCCATTTCTATGTTAAACCCCAAAACTTTGCACCTTAATAACTTTGCAACAGTTTGATGGATTTGCCTGAAATTTGGAATTTATGATCAAGAACCATAAGCCTTGGGATCTGCCAAGTTTCGTACCGGTGGGATATACGGCTGTGGAGTTATTATGTGATCTGTGCGCGCTACGCCTTTTTCTGAATTCTATGGTCGGCCTCTACAGGTCGATCGTGTTTATGCGGACCAGCCCGAAATCTTCAGGGAACGTAGGCGGCCGGGTCCCCAATGTGCCTTTTGAAGATTTGGTGAAAAATATTAAACGGTTCAAAAGTTATTCAAAACAGTTTCCCATTATAAGTCAATGGGAAAGTTAACAGAAAGTTCAACACTTTCGCAAATGCATTTTACTTTCGCAAATGGGCCTGTTACTTTCGCAAATCGGCCATTTCGCTTTTCAGTTGGTGATCAGAAAATGGTTGGCATTTAAATTTGAGACCCTCTAGCAACCTAATTTTTTGTATTCACCTAGTCGGGCCCTTAGGATGCTTGCCATGTCTTTATTTTGTGGTAAAAACACCCAGAAATATGTTTTTCAAATTTCTGGAAAGAACTTTCAAATTACTTTCGTGGTTTCACGAAGTGTCGAACTTTTTTGGCGAAGCTTCGCAAATTGTGACAGTAGTTTCATCTGTGGGATAGTGACAGCGATTCTTTTGGCACTGTGCTGCAAAAGAACCGCTGGGAGTTTTGGGCTGAAATTTGAAGGAACGGAGCCGACATCTCACAGATGTGCCTTTCAGTGTTGTATTAAAAAATATTACATGGCGGCAAAGTTACATCACTCCAAAGTTGACAGTTTTCCCATAGGATAACATTACGGCACCTGACGATACAGAAATCCTTTGGCACCTGCTGCAAAATAACAGTTTGGTCTTTTTCCTGAAATTTGGAGGAAGACAGCCAACAGCCCACAGATGTGCCTTCCAGTGGTTTGGTGAAAAACATTACAGGAGGCAACGTTATGAGTGCTCCGAACTTTTCTTTTTCCCCATAGGATAACATTACGGCGTTACTTGGCGTCTTTTAGAGACCCAGTGTCTCGAGAAGCAGTGCGAGATCGGACTTTTCGTCGGAAAATTTCTTAGCCGCCTAATGGGGCTAAGATTCAAATTAGCCAGGACAGTTGTAAATAATGCGACTTTAAATTTTTTCTCTACGTCGTACGGTTCCTGAGATATAATGTATTTAGTATTCCAAGATCTCATTTTCTGCGCTGATACTCATTATTTTGCATACATTATTTGTACTCACTGTCTTTCTCAATGCAGGTTTTGGGGAAAACCAGCCTGTGCGCTTACATTACTGTTACTGTTGCCTCTTTCCGCTATGGTTCCGTACTCATTTCACTTACCATTGACGTCCTGCGCCACCATGTGCGTTATCCTTTGCATTTTCATTTGCGCTTGCGTTGTTATTTTTTGCCATTTCTGTCTACAGTACTGTTTATCTTTCTGTTTCACTTTACATCACCATGCCCATTGACATTTCTGTTTGCAGGCACCATGTTACTATGTGACAACACATCACGTGGCAGACCATTCCCATCTACGCCACCATGTGCGTTACCCTTTCTGTTCTCATTCGTGCTTGTGTTACCATGTGCGCCACTGTTAGCATTTCTGTTTGCGTTGCTGTCCCTGTTAGTATGCCACAAGACACTTTGGGCCCCGCGCTCCCACCACCGCATTATGCAGTGGGAGCGGGGCCCAGAGGGCACCACGCCCCGCCGCTGCATTACATTCACTATTTCTTGTTATTCTCAAAATGAAGGGAAATTAGAGGCAAAAACTCAGTTTAATGCATTAGTTAGGGTTGTTCCACAGCCAAAAAGTGAAGAAATTGCTGTTAGGGTTGAAAACCACTTGCACACCCCCCACCCCCAACCGGCATTGGGGTGTGCATTGGGATCATGGGTCCTAACTCACCCCATTCTCCTATACTTCTGCTGCTTTACACATGTCATGGGGTGAGAGTTAGGGCTGATGATCCCAATGCACACCCCAATGCCACCACGTGCGTCATCCTTTGCGTTTTCATTTGCGCTTGCGTTTCTGTTACTTTTTTGCCATTTGTGTGTACCGTACTGTTTCTCTTTCTGTTTCACTTTGCGTCACCATGCCCATTGGCATTTCCATTTACAGGCACCATGTTACTATGTGACAAGACATCACGTGGCACACCGTTCCCGTCTACGCCACCCTGTGCGTTACCCTTTCTGTTCTCATTCGCGCTTGTGTTACCATGTGTGCCACTGTTAGCATTTCTGTTTGCATTGCTGCTCCTGTTACTATGCCACAAGACATCATGTGGCGGGAGCGTGGGGCCCATCATTCTCAAAAGAAGGAAATTAGAGGCAAAAACTCCATTTAATGCATTAGTTAGGTTGTTCCACAGCGACAAAAGTGAGGAGATTAGCTAGGGTTGGAAACCCTAACTCCAATCATCCTCCAGCACCACACACACACAGACACACACACACATTCAAGTATGGGGGAGGACCAAGTCAAACAACCAATGACAGACATCCAGCAGCAGGTGACAG
This sequence comes from Neoceratodus forsteri, assembly GCA_016271365.2. Lineage (NCBI taxonomy): Eukaryota > Metazoa > Chordata > Ceratodontiformes > Ceratodontidae > Neoceratodus > Neoceratodus forsteri. The sequence goes on along the minus strand of CM028131.1, from coordinate 1,409,797,879 downwards.
AAATAACAAACAATTGTCTAAATGTACTACGAGACATCCCCACCCACCTGACCAGGTACTGCATGCTCAGTGGAGATCAACAGCAAAACTGAGGCCATGTACACCAAATGTACACATCCCTGATTGCAGCTGCACACAACGTACCACACTTAGTAGTTGCATGGCCTTACCTACCAATGCCCCACACCACACCACAACTGGTACTGTGCCGTTATTCAATATAAATGCTGAAGGTGCATGATGACAGTTGTAGAAAGGTTTTAACACTACTGAGTATACATTAATTAAGAGAAGCACATAAATTAACTACAAGACACTAGCATGCTCAAGATAAAAGTAGTGATACATTTAGTAGGTGATTTACATAGTAGTACATTTACTGCAATGGTTTACTCAACATAGAGAGGCTGACGTAAACGTATGGAAAAGCATTGCCTGTTCAACGCTGTGAATTGGTACTGCCAGTATCACATGCATTCTTACTGATGATGTGAATACATAGACCTTCAGTGTGTTTCAATATTAAAGATGCAGTAAGTATTCTTGGTAAGAAAGATTGTAATTGCATGGATCAGGCCAAGCAACTTCTAAATATCATAGCACTACTGAGCCAACAATGATGTACCTGTATCGGACATGTATATAGGATAGATTTTCCTGTAGGCACTTACTGAGTATGTTATACCTGATAAAGACAATCTCATTGCATCTGTGATGACTAACTTATTCAAATAGTAATACATTTGCTATTGTTGCAATGAGTGATCTATGCCACTTATGGACACAGTGTGATTTTTTTAACAGTTGTTTCATACTCAGGCTGTATGCCTACTGTTTAGGTTTGCACACTTCTGTCACTGATGCTATCAAAGTGATAACTATGTTAATTCTGCTACAACAGGAATCAAGTAGGTATGGTGTAGATATAAACAGAATGTATTTTAGTATTGATTTAACTCATAATGAGGTAAGTGTACTAGGACAGCAGGGGTTATCCTCTATCACTGAGTCTGTCAGTTATAATCACACTAGGGTTTCGATGACTGTAATGATCACGTTACACTGTTCATCTTCATGAGTTCATATTCACAGCCATTCTCCAGTAACTAGACAGTGTATGGTGTAACCGGGTGGGACACTGTGTTGCAAAGCTGCTGCAGTGCCCAGCAGAGGAAGAGTATCTACTCATAAAGACAGTTAAACAATAAGGCATGACCAACAGTTATGTTAAATGGTCTGTTAATCACCCTGTAGGGGTTTAATGTTGAATGAGGCATATCCGAGTGCCACATGTCGCTAGACAGTGATAAACTGACCATTAACATAATACCTGGGAGTGGCTTATTGCTATCATAATAAAACTGTTTTTTAAACAACATTAAACCATGTTCATCATATGGTTAGGCTCTACATGTATGTTAATAAAAACTAAACATAAGGCTGTTACAATGTTTACAGTCAATTAGAAAGCTGCATTTCTCAAACCCTTGTTATAATCAGAGATATTATACCTGTACAACTCCTTGGTTTTGCTTAACTCTATTGCTCAGGTGGCCCATCACAAGTGGTGTGGTCTGGTGTGGGGCATCGGTAGGTGAGGCCATGCAACTACTAAGTGTGGTACGTTGTGTGCAGCTGCAATCAGGATGTACGCTTGGTGTACATGGCCTCAGTTTTGCTGTTGATCTCCACTGAGCATGCAGTACCTGGTCAGGTGGGTGGGGATGTCTCAGTACATTTAGACAATTGTTTGTTATTTCTGTCACCTGCTGCTGGATGTCTGTCATTGGTTGTGTTGACTTGGTCCTCCCATACTTGAATGTGTGTGTGTGTCTGTGTGTGTGTGGTGCTGGGGTGATCTGAGTTAGGGTTTTCAACCTAACAGTGAATTCCTCACTTTTGTCGCTGTGGAACAACCCTAATGCATTAAGCGAGTTTTGCCTCTAATATATATATATATATCCACACACACACAAGGGATATATCCTGACCCCACTGAGAATATCATTGATATTCTCCCGAGTCAGTTTGACCTTGACATCACGTAGTGGCAGAGCCACGAGTGATATCAAAGGTTAACTGCACTCGGGGAGAATATCAATGATATTCTCAGTCGGGGGCCATGGCATATTTGATTTATGCAATGTGGCAATTTTCCTGTTTGAAATTTATTTTAACTTTTTTTTTTTTGTGGATGGCAGAGCGTTTTTGAGGATGACCAAATGAGATTTTGTTGTTGTGATGCATTGGATGCATTACGTGCATTGTTTCACCATGTTTTTTGTGGCTGCTGGTTGTGAGATACGAGGTACTGTTGCAGTGATTCGGACATTTGCGGGAGCTGGCGTGGCTTTAATAGAGAGGCCAGAGAAAGAGCACTGAGTGCCGGTATGTTGCCTGGGGAACGGTCTTCCGGGGAGAACTTCAGTATGTGTCGGGGATGTGGAGGGAAGTAAGAGGGTGTGGATTGAATTTCGAGTGCTGCCAGTGCTCGTTACAGTATTAGAGGGGGAAAACTATTGTTGCAGATAGTTTTGGAGGCAGACTTTTAAAATAATGACTGTTTTTGTTTTTTCTTGAGGAGGGAGAAAGTGAAAGTACCTTGTCTGTGCCAGGAGAGAAACTAAATTGATAAGCGGAAGCTCACGATGAGCTCAGCGGGTGAAGTCTGATTGCGCTAATCCTGCTGCCAGGTCCCACCAATCAAAATGTCTGTTGGGTGGTGTGGTGAAGTGCAGATAGTGCCTCTGTATGACCTACTGTGAGGATAAATGTGATATTTGCACTGTAGGTCTGACCACCCCAAAAATATTGCTGTTATTTGCCAATTTTTATCTTTACCCCCATTGCATAAATATATGTATATAATTTAATTTTTTTTTTCCCTTTTTTTTTTTTTGCACCCCAGACCTGGGACCCCGGCAGACACGTACAAATGCATGCACAGAGATGCACACTGGGTACTGGCTCGGCCCCTTCTGCCCCACCCCTGGCATTCGCTGACACCCCCTCACCTATGCTTCCCACTGCACTTCCACCCGGTGGGAGCGGAACTACGGGGGGGGGGCAGACAACCACCCGGGAGGGGAGGCTGCCTATGGCAGCTCAATCCCACTCGACCCTCCCCCTGTGTGTTGGCTCCACGGCGACCTGAGGTAATTCCCGAACCTAGGGTCGCCGCTGCTGGTAAAGCATCAAGCACCTCAGTCCTCACGCCAGTGGCTGGCTCTCCCAAATGGAAAAACAGACGTTTTTTAATGATTTATAATATGTTCGTACATCTGTGTCAGAGTCCTTCGTGTGCCAGAACTGCTCAGCTTCACTCGGCAGTTCTGTTCCCCAAAGAACTCAAGAAAGCCCTCTTAGAAGTGTCAGAGCTGTACACATAATACAGAATGTTTTTGACGGTATACCATATCGGTGTGCAGCAGATGAATGTGCTCTTCCTCCTCAGGTTATGAGGTATCCAAGATGGACTCTAGAACCTCACCTCACTGGCTGACATTAGACATCACAGGCTTGGGGCATGAACTCGGGTTGTCTAGATGGCAAATTGTAGTGCTGCAGTTGCACTAGCCATCCAGTTGTACTTTTTCAAAGTTTTCCTTGAACTGCTAGTGGCTCTGTAAATTTATTTCAAAAGATGTGCAGAAATAATCATAACACCAGCGTACAGTAGACTGTGACTGGTTTAAATTCTCCTTCCCTATTTTAGCAATCAAAAATAAACTGTACTGCCACAAACTTGTACTTTTTTCATAATTTATTTACTCAGGACAGCCTAGCCAACATGCTGCATCTCATTTTCAGTGGGATTCTGCTTCAACCCAATTTTACAGCTGGGTGCACAGAGATAAATTTGCTCATGGTCACACAGTAAGCAAGTGGCTGTGGCGGGATTTAAACCTGAAACACTGCATCCTACTTCACTACACTGCAATATTCTTTGACCATGCCCTGAAAAAAAGGGTACATTTATACAAACTGTGTTACGTTCTACTTTTTTTGCTATAAAGATTTCTCACCAAAACATATTAACATCCCCTTTTTTAAGAACATCTTGCCAGCTGTTGTCAAACCCCATTCGCTTCACCTGGTGAACGGCAGACTGCAGAAGCCCTTCAGTGGACATTACTAGGCTCACTTTGGAGTAGAAAAATCTCATTAATGGAGAGGGTGAGGGGGCCTGCATCTTTTTCTTAAAGTTCACCAACAAATTGTGCTTTTCTTGCAAGTGCAGCAACCAAAGCCCTGAGCTGCCCTCAGCAATAAATCTTCATTGCTCTCGTACGAGACATCTTTTCAGTGCATCTAAATTCTCGCTTAAGCTTTAACCATATACTGTACCTGCCTTGTAGTAAACAAAGTTTTGAACTATGCACTGGCTGAGGCAGTAGAATTAGTTGACAAAGCCCCGGCTATCGGGATGGCTGTGGTATATACTACCTCAACCAGCAACGCAAGATGAAAGCCTATTGTGCAGATGTTTAACCTTATGAACTCTGAGTACCATCTCTTCCCTAGGGTGTTACTAGAGTGGGCATTTTGGGGAGAGTACCTGAGCCCTGGATGTTTTAGCAAGTGCCCAGGACCTTTGTTAAATGCCACCGCTGACTTCCAACTCAGAGCACATCCGGCTGCAGGTCCTGAAAGAGAGAGGTGCAGCTAAAACAGTGGGGACTAGGACTGAGAGAATACAAGGGCTTTGCCTGTGGTTGGGTGGGGCAGCAGGCAACATATGCTATTCCTCATTCACCCAGCCTTCCCTCATCTGCCAGCACCCTCCTGCCCTCTCACCCACCTTCTTTGAGACTTACTGTCCCCATGTACACAGGACCAGCTTCTAGTGGTTGAGTGCCGCAGTGAGTTGTGTGAGTATGCTGGTAATATCCTGCTGGCCAGAAGTTTTTCTGCCAAGTTTTCACTATGAGGGCCACCAACTGTGCAACGAAGCACATGCGTGCACGGGGAGGTGTGCACAAGCGTATAAGCATCTGAGGGCAGAGCCCTCATCCCCCAACTGTGCTGCCACCCAGCTTCAACTGGGTTTATTTATTTATTGAATTTTGTTGACCCGGTAGGCCCACTGGGCCTAGAAGTCCCTTTTTCAGGGGCGACCGGGGGGAGGGGGGGATACAGATGGTAACCAACTGAAATTGAACCAGATTAAGCTGTTGGTGGTATTTTAAGTGAATGGGGGAAATTTGGCCAGCGCATGGGGGAAATTCCTCTACTGCATTGCTGGCAGTAGGGGGTGCTGCTGGTGCTAGTCTGCAGAATGGCAGACTGTGCTCAACCTTCCACAGAGACGGACACTTTGCTTGGAGATGGTATGGGGATTTCTAGTGCTCAGCCTGAGTTGGCTCTGCCTCAGGATGCAGTAATTGCTAGGAACATACCTTTGGAGCTTTCTGGAGACACGCGCGGTTTATGCCGTGCACAGGGAGTTCTTGATGAGACTTTGTTTCCAGAGATGCCCACTGGAGAGAAGATTCCAGTTTCTGTTTCTGCGCAGGGTTTTTCTCCTGCAGACATTCCCAGGAGCAGCGGTGCTTCTGTGGCGGATCCTCTACATATGACAGAAGCCTGTCAGTCTCGGCATGCTGAAGCTGCCTCTAGGATGACTCACTCATCAGACGCCTCTCGTGCTGAAATGCAGAAGTCGAGAGCCACTGACAATTCCTTCCCTTCGTCCGACTGGAGCAAAGATTCGGCCTTGGCGGACACGGGCTGGATAATTCGGGACGGACATTGGATTGCTGACTCTGAATGGATGTCCTTCATGCCTGAACTGCCTCCTGTTTCTGGGGCTTCCACTAATCTACATGATTCAATGGATTCTGATCCACAAGAAGTTGCAACATTCAAATATCTTGGAATCACCTTTGATCAAGGCCTAACCTTTGCAACCCATATTGATAGTACAGCGAAAACTATTAATCAGCGGATTGGGATACTGTACCGGAACCAACAGCTTCTTACTCAATCAGCACTGATGATTGCTATTCAATCCTCAATCATCTCAATCATTGACTATGGCTTAATTGTCTATGGGTCTGCCTCTACTACAGCACTTAGATGCATTACAACATCCCTTAACAAGGCCTGTCGGCTGCTCATTGGTGCTCATCGACGTACTCACACATGCGAGCTCTACGCTGAAACTGGGTGGTTGCAACTCTCAAACCGCTTAAAGTACCTTACCTGCCTTATGGCTAAAAAATCCACCATGGGCCTCACTCCACCATGCATCCAAGACCTGTTATGCCAGAACACTAGTATCCGTCTCACCAGAAGATCAGAAAATCAGCCTCTTCAGGTCCCCCGATGCCGGACTACCCAGGGTCAAAGATCATTTGCCTATCATGCCCCCAGCTGGTTAAATGCCCTTAGCACCTCCTAGGTGCATTTAAATCTAGGCTATACTCTCACCTTGTCGCCTCCAACTCCTGTGACTGCCTTGATTAAATCTTTATCTATTCATTTTCCCACCCTTGTCCATTACTTGACAAAGGCTTGTAAGAGGATCTTTTTTCTCTTGCTACTGTCTGCTCCCCTCACCCTTTCTCTTACCCTCTCTATCTGTACACTTCCCTAACTTGATTTTTCCCTCACCTGGCTGGATTCTTTTGTATGATAAGTGTTTATTGGTATTAGCTGTCCTTGCACAAATGTTTCGATATTTTACTGTCTATGTTTTCTTGCTATTGTCACAACACAATTTGTAGTGCCACTCTATGTAACCTTTTGTTTGTACTTAATTTGACGTGGAACCTTTGTAAAAGAGCCTTTGGCTCAAAGGTAATAATTCCTAGAACAATAAACTAAACTAAACTAAACAACCACCAGGTAACTTTTCTAAACCCTCTTCTTCTACTTCTGAAAAGGACACTGCTGATGGGGAAGGGACTGATTTGTCTCAAATTCCCCCAATCGGAACAGTTTGATCTGGCCTCTGTTTTTCTGACTTATTCAGAAACAATAAGCTTGAACAGGCCCCCAGGCATAATGCCATTCGCCTACGCTATAGAGGGGGTCTTCAGGAACACCCTGATCGTTTCTATGTTGCTCGGAGGCAGCTTAAGAACTCGATGAACTTTGAGGCCTCAGATATTTATGCCCTTATCAATATCAGAGGGGAGGACACATTTGACGTAAGTTTTAGGTCTTTTTCGGGCCTTGACAAGTTTTGGCAAAAATATGAGACTTTGAAAACTACTCCACTATGGACACCTTTTTGGGCTATTTCCATTACTAAGCCTCTTTTTAAAACAGATAACATCATGTTCAGGAATTAAGGAGTTAATGTGGGGGATATCCTTTATTGGCTAGAAAGTAAGTGTACTGTGCTCGGTCCTCCTGAACCCATAGTTGATGGAGAAGGGATTTGGACTGGAAGTTGGAAATTTAAGATTAAATTACACACTGTAGAGGATGATGTACAGCATCAGGCTCTGAGCTGCAAATCTGGCGACATCCAGCAGACCAGAGCTGGGTCTGAATCCCACAGCTTCCACTTGCATACTGTGTGACCCTGAGCAAGTCACTTAACTTCCCTGTGCTCCCAGGTCACTCCTGTAAAAAAGCATTCAGCTTAGTGTGCTACTCCTGGTTAAACAACAAAAAAAAAAAATATTCCAAACAGTTTTTTTTTTTTGGGGGAGAGAGGGGTTTTTTTATCCCGGTCAGCCCAAGGCCTGCTACAAATGTGGTAGTACCTGCCATTTGAGCAATGCTTGTGATAAAATTAAATGTGCTCTTTGTGAGGAGTTGGACCACGATAGGGGGACCTGCTGTAATATTTTTCATTGTAACCTTTATGATGCACAAGGCCATGCCTACCATCAGTGTCCTTATGCAGGGCAAAACAATCAAGGGGCCTGCATAATTAAACCTTGATCTCATAGGCTCAAGATAGGTTTAGGCCTAGATCTGAGGATGATGGTTCCTCTGAAACTGGCCCCCAGCATCTGAATTTCAGAAACCTCATTCCAAACGGGTTACAAGGTCTCATGTTAAGAAAATAGCTCAAACTGCTAGTATCTCCACACTAAACACCTTTCAGGTTTTGCAGGATCAGGATGAGGACTCAGAGTCCGATGTTTCTGTTAAATCTGGGGCTATATCTGAAATGGAATGTGATGATGAGGGAAGTCCTGACTTATTGGAGTCTAAAAAAAAAAAATCAGGGCGTAAACGTAAAAAAAGAACAAAACTTCAATTATATCTCTGGCTTCTTTGACTTTGGTTTCCCTCAACAACTGCAGCATTAAAAATTCTCGGAAGCATTTGGGACTTTTGCATTTTGTAAATCACAAGCTGCAGACATTTTATTTCTGCAGAAGACCAGATTTACTTCCTTATTTGATATTATTCAAACCAAAAAATTATGGGTCCATGGGCCTTCCTTTTAGTCTTTTGGTCCCAATGCTGCTGATGGGGTCGGGATTGTCTTTTGCCACACTCAAGTTCAGGTTCTCCGGATGGTTGACATTGTCCCTGGTAGGGCACTGCTGCTGGACTGCTTTTGCAAAGGATATCCCATTCGCCTTATTAATATTTATGCTCCACAAGTCAAATCTGCCAGGATTGACCTGTTTCATGATATCGAACAATATTTTTTTTTCCCCCTAGGCACATCATATTTGGGGGGGGGGGATTTTAACTGTGGTTTGGATCTAAATTTAAGGATCAGGTACAACAAAAAGTATACTGTGATTCTCATGCTCTTCACAAACTCATCTTAAAAGTCTCTTTATCAGATACATATAGGGCTCTTCATTCTGATCCTGGGCCTCCTTATAGACGGAGCAGTTATGCTACCAGAATTGATTTTGTTTTTTCTTCCCGCCATTTACTACCTGTCAAGTTTTGTCTGACCCCGTGTGAGTTTTCTAACCATATGTTGATTAAAGTTTGTTTTAATCTTTCAAACATTCCTCCTCGTTTCCCTGCAATACACAAAAGATGAAAGCTGAATCCTGTATTGCTTGTTCAGGTTCGGTTTCAGACTGCTCTTCTGAAGGTACTCGAACGCCAGCAGTTGGTAGCTGGGCTTTATGATTCCTGGGGTGACTGGTGGGTGGCCACTAAACTTGAATTTAAGCATTTTTCCTCTGCTTTTGATAACACGACCCTGGCTGTGGATTATATTACTTATTTAGGTCACAGGGACCAGTTTTATAAATTATTATCCCTCCCCACTTCCTCGGATGTTCGTATTCATGAACAGATTTCCCTACTCAAGACTAAAATGAGACAATTCCACTATGGCAAAGCTTGTCATCTGCACGATGAATTATCCTATGGTCTTAAGTCCTCTCCTGTCTCCGATCCGTTCTCAGCCTGCAAACAAGCATTGGAGAAAAAACTTACGGCTTGTCTTTTTAATTCTAAGGGCATCCTAAAAACTACTGATGTAGACATGTTGCATATTGTCCAAAGGGTTTTACAGGACCAACATGGGCTGGCCTTTCAGCCAAAAGGTACTTGGACTGATCTTTTTTCTTTTCCTCCCCTTGTGCCGACTCCTCAACAATCACAGGAGTTAGATCTACCTATTACCCAGGCAGAGGTCAGGTTGGAAATCATCTGTTTAAAGACTGGCATTTCCCCTGGACCAGATGGTCTAATTAATGAATTTTATAAAAAAAATGTTGATTGTAGTAGCATCCTGGCTCATGTTTATAACGAGATGCTAGCCACAGATGCACTGCCTTCTGAATTCTCCGCTGCCTCTGACCATTTTTTTGTTCAAAAAAGGGGATAAACATGACATTGGCAATTGGAGGCCGATTAGTTTACTGAATACGGACTACAACATTTTTTCTGCTATTCTGTGTCACAGGCTTCAATTAGTTGCCCCTTCTCTCATTCACCCAGTACAAACTTGTTCAATCCCTGGACGTAACATTCAGCAAAATTTAATACTTTTGCGGAATATTTGTGAATGCAGCCGATTGCGGAAACTTAAGGGGTATTTATTATCACTAGACCAAGCAAAGGCGTTTGATAAAGTCTCCCATGATTTTTTGTTTCAAGTTTTTCACCACTACGGATTTTCCCTGAAATTTAGAGCTTGGGTTTGCCTTCTATATGATAAAGCCAGAACTCATCCTTTGGTTAATGGTCTAATAGGGGATGGTATAAATTTTTGTAGGGGTGTACGTCAGGTGTGCCCTATCAGTCCTCTGCTGTACACTTTTTGTATTGGACCCCTTGATTCGGGAACTCCTTCATCATCCATATATTTTAGTTCTTACTCTTGCAATAGAGGTTCTCCCCTCAGCTTTTGGCTGTATATGCGGATGATATGTGTCTCATTTTATGTGATAAAGCCTCTGGTCTTCTTGCAGTAGATACCTTGACTCAGTTCAGTACTATACCTTGGACTACGATAAACTTTGAGAAAAGCACGGGGATTTTTTCAGGGGAGGGACCTTTTGATTCCTCCACTGGGCAGATAACTATAACTCTTGGCCCCATAAAAATATTGGGGTGTTTTTCTGGAAATGGGGATTTGGCTGATCTTAATTGGAAACCATAAGATGCAATTATGGAAATCCTGGTCTTTTTCAAAGCAAAAGCGCATTATGGTCATAAAGAAATTTCTTCTCCCCATATTTTTGTATTTCAGGTCTGTATTTCCATTGCCTAAACAATACGATACTCGTTTGTATAGCATTTGTTTTCCAAATGCTTTGGGGAAGTCGGTTGAACCCTGTCAAGCGAGATTTTACCTATTTGCGGATTAATGCAGGTGGCCTTAGCATGATTAATCCTTTAGTTTTTCTTTTCTTTTTTCAATAAATCTACTTTTAAGGAGCCTGCACAATACATGTCTCATCCATGGGATTTTTTGACTTTTTTTTGACCAGGTGGTCTACAGAGGCTCCCATTATTAAGTAAAATTTGGGTGCCCCTTCGTTTATCTATCTTGTAGCAGCTAAATTACGAACATGGAAACTTGCTCAACCTGTGGTTCATCGACTTTCCAGAAAAGCCTTGTACGTTGAGATAATGACTAGGCATTTCTTAGTTACTGTTGATTTTCCAAGATGTTTCCCCTCCAAAACTCATCTGGCCTTACGAGTTCTCACCGATAAACATATCCCTGCTAAGATGTGGGATGTAACTTGGCTTAGTTGTCATGGGAGATTGGGGGTCAAAGGAAACCTAAAACATAAAGCTGTTACTGAAAGACAGTGCATTCGCACTGAATGTATAGGGTTGGAGGAAACCATGGAACATTTATTTATTTCCTGTTATTATGCCAAACTTTTTTGGGCAGCTCTGCTATCTAAGTGGGGATGGGGAGGTTCTAGATATGTTTCTCATGAGTGCTTGGTGATTGGGGATTATTCAGGTTTTTTTTTCACAGTATTGTCCTAGCACACTGAATGTAATTTTTGCTTGCATCAAGTTCTATATGTGGCAGGCAAGATGTCAATTTTCCTTACAGCACTGAGACTACACAATGGCTCTTCTGAACCGGGTGGCCGTCACAGCTCAATAGTCTCTGGAGGGAGGGTATGCTTAGAGAAGCGGGATGCCAGGGCGCTTATCATTGTGGATTATCATTTGATGTGTCTGTTTTTCCATGTTGTCCTAACAAAAATGTCCAAGCTACTGCTTGGCGTCTGTCTATGATGTAATATGTGTATTTCCTGCTGTACTATGTAAACCTTGACTCACTGTATGTATTAGAGCTCTGTTTGGCTTTGTTTCTTTTTTCTCCCCTAGGTGCATATAACTAATTCCGGGTTGCCCCTGAAAAAGGGACCGTCAAGGTCTCAGTGGGCCTACCTGGTTAGCAAAATTTAAATAAATAAATAATACAGCATACTTACACTTTGCCTTCAGTATTGCTTAATCATATAGAATCAGCGCTGCTGACACAGAAAACCTTTGAAATGGGACTTCTGCTGGCTCGTCAGTTTCATGAATACTGGAAAGATGTTTATTGGATTTGAAAAATTTTTGAGGTACTGACAGATATAGCCATGTTAATTTTTCCTTTTTCCTTTAACTTTTTTCAGTATTTATGATGTTTTATTATGAATTGTAGAGCTTCCTTGTTTTCCTTTTTTTTGGGAATGTTTTATTTTTTTTGTTTACTTTTCTTTTTGATTTGTTTTGTGCTGTATGTACTGATGTTTTTGTTTCCTACAATAAACAATTCCCCTACCCTTTTCGGTAAGTGCCATGGGATCTTTAACATCCACCTGAACTATCACCAATCCAGGCAGATGGGACCTCGCTTTAACGTCTCATCTGAAAGATGGCACCACAGAAGCGCAGCATCCCTCTCATGCTGCACTACAGTGTCAGTATTGGGATATTAACCCAAGTGCCAGACTTGGGAACTGAACCCACAGCCCTCTGATCTCCCGGCATCAGAAGCGAGTGTGCTACCTGCTGAGCCACTGACACTAGGTTGTGGGCAAACAGCAGAACACAGTTCTCACCCTCCGCGAGGGAGAACAGCTGTCCTTGGGACACTCAATCCACCCTCCCTCGACTAACTTCCAAGTGAGCTGAGCTTGTTCCCAGTCCCAGGTTGCTGGCACAGAAGGTGGTAGCTCCTGAGACAGCACTTGATAGGGGTATTTCACAGTTGAGTGACAGATGAGAGCTCAGTCTGATGTAATTCAGAACAGCTCAGCATTACTTACAGTCTGCAGCCATTTATGTGGGCAGATACTCCTGTTTATTTTGCAACATTTCTAAAGAAATTCTCTCTGGTGGCCTTAAAGCAGTACTGCAGGCAAGAATTTTTCCAGAGATATCACAGAAATTTCAGGAAATATCTGACCACGGCAATGAGACTGCAACTGTATTTGCAGTGGCAAAATTTAAACTCGCACTCAACAGCCAGTTAGCTGCAAGCTGAGATCTCTGGTTGAGTACTCTGCATTCTTTCCAAGTTTTTCCCTATATTTCTAAATTTGCCAGGTCTCAAACACTCTCTTATCTGGTATTTTCTGTTGGAAACACAGCTGCACAGAGGTGAACAGGACTGATACTTCCCAGTCCACCTCACCAGACTGAGTAACCTTGCCCGATTGTCTCTGGAATGTAGGTAAATGCAACAAAGTGGCCACACCGCTCCACAAATACCTGGACAAGGAAGGCAAGTGTATCAGAACTTTCTCTGCAGCCCGTCTCTCCATAAACACTAATGTCATGCTTAAATAATGTATACCATGTACTACCATAAATATTTTTGTTACACGTTAACTGTATTGCTTTTCTCTGTTGAAAGACATACTTCTGTGAATTATTGTTATTGTTTGTATGTGCCATCTAAATGGCCCGGGTCGTGCCTGTAAACGGTCCCTTGGACCAGTGCATTTACCCGGTTAACAAATACATAAATAAAAATAAACAATTACATACCGAGTCTTTAGCCCGCACTGTTGTTACCATTACCTTAACATGTTCTACTGTGCACAACAGCTCATGCATTATTATAGCTTTTGATCAGCATCTTTGGTTTGCATCAGCAAATCAAATAAACAGCATTTTAATCTTGCCTGACGGCAATTCTAGTTGACCAAAGCAAGCCTTAAAGAGGGCTCTGGTCACCACAAAGAAATGCAACACTAAAGACCAAGTTCAGAGACAGAGCGCACTCCACCAGGTAAAAGACAGACACATTTCACTGATATCAAAAGTGCAAAATTTCTTGCAAAATGCATTCTTAGTGCCATTAAAACATACAAGGAAGACAGCCTCGTTAGGCCACCTGCTGCTGCGCTTCACTCACTCGGGCTTCCTAAGGGGGCATGCCCAACTACAAACAATTGTTGCTTTTAAGCAGTGTCGGTAGCTCCGTAATTGGGTGACATAAATTCTTCTTGCATACTAAATCATGGGCTGTTTGTTACTAAATGACAATAAGTGCAAAACAGAACAAGTATTTACAAAATAAATTATCTTTGTCAGTTTAAAACATGTTTAAAGATACATTCAAAAGAGACACATTGGTGCTCTGGCATATTTTTAAAGCTGGAACCCAAGCTGACATCCGCAAATTCCCTTATTTCATACATTTTTTTACCTTCGTGAAGAGTTTACTGAATAAAATCAATGCATTACGCCAAAGTATGGAGAATACAGAGCTATGCAACACATATACTGGGATTCACTTAAAATTTGTTACATTCACCTGCACTGAATATGAACCATTCTCTGGCTGAACACAGAGGCCTGGATATTCAAAGGGGTTGCGCTTGCTTGCGCCGGCGCAACCCCGCATTGCGCCCTGGCAGGATATTGAAAGGACCGCAGTGTAGCGCCAAATCCGATGTGCCGGCGCAATGTAATAAATAGTGCGGTACAGATGCAGGGGGCATGCCCATGCATATGCGGCACATCCCAATATTCAGCTTGGGATGTACGGCGCATATGCTGGCACAACCCTGCATTACGCCGCATGGGGGGGGTTCAAAGTTGAGTTCCGGAAAAAGTAGGAACAAATCCTGGCCACCTACAGGAGGGCTGCTGTACTGCAAGGCACAACACTGCAGCCGCCCACTGTAAGTGGCCACCCGCCCACCCAGAACACCATCCCCAAGCACACACAACCCTGGTGGTCTAGTGCCCCCCCCCCGCTGTCGTGGTCGCAGTAAAACCCCGTACCAAATGCCCTGGGGATCCAGTGGCACCATGTCAACCCCGCTCCCCATGCCCTCCCCGCTTTTCTAACACAGTATGCCCTGCAAGCCCATTGGTCCACACTGGGGACCAATGGGCTTACAGCCCATACTGTACCTGTCATTCGGCAGGCGACTGGGTGGTATGTGGGCGGGATGCTACCACCAATGATGGGGGTATGCGGTGTGGGCAAGGGCTCTGTGTGGGAGTGGGAGGGTGGGGGTGCCACTGGATCACCAGGGCATTTCATTATGGGGTTTTACCGCGATCACAGCAACAGGCGGGGGGGGAGACACTGGACCACCAGGGACGGTCATACTGCCATTGATCGGGGACTCAGGTGGGAGGGGCGACCACTAGACCACCAGGGATGGTCATGGCATTTATTTTTGGGGAATTGGGGACATGGGGTGACTATTAGACTAACAGGAATGCATTTCTTAACATATACCGTGCAATTGCAGCTACCCACTGCCCACATCATGCTGTGACACAGGGCAGGAAGTCGCTGGCTGCCTCAAGTAAGGCATGCAAGTGGGTTATATGACATGCAAATGGCCCCAGTTGCACCTTGCATATATTATGGCTCTCTATTGGTGCATGCCCCTGACTGAATATCATGGGTGATGCACTTAGCGCAACTGCACTTGTGCTGACACATCCCCGTGCTCCATATCCATGGCTTGCACTGGCGCATCACCATTGAATATCACCTGGTCCTGGCCCCGGCGCATCCCAGTTGCGCTGCGCCCACACTTGCGCCACTGCCTGGCGCAGTCTGAATATCTGGGCCAAAGTGAATTTTAAACCTTCAGTTAAGAACATTAAAACTTGAATCACTGTGTCTCACCCACCCCACCCAAGTCAAACAGAACCCTGATGCTGATATCTATATCTGGTGTAAAATGGTAGTCTTTAGTCCAGTAATTGGCTCCGAATCTTCAGTATGTGTTTGTGCCTCAGCTCAGCCTCTCGGCCAATCATAAAGTAGTATCAGTTCATCCCTCTATAGGTGGGTTGTTCCAGCAGACTGGATATTGATTTCATCCTGAAGTAGGAGAGATCTTCCACATGTGAAACAAGAGCTAATAAATGGACAAGACAGATATACAGGTTACTCGCCTGTAACAGGAGTTCTAGGAATGGTATATGTTGTTCATCCACACTGTCTGGCAGGTATCCTTGCCGCTTTAAATCTTGCTGGAAGGTCTTCAAGCTGGCTCCTCCCACCCACCTGGGTGGTAAAACTCTCGGCTCCGCCCCATGACGCCAGATCTGGCCCACTGGAAGCTCAGGTTGTGCGTCGGCCGGGATTGGTGGAAATGTGGATGAATACCATTCCTAGAACTCCCTGTTACAGGTGAGTAACCTGTATTTCTAGGACATGGATATGTTGTTCATCCACACTGTCTGGCAGACTCCTAGCAGTTCTCCGGGAGGAGGGAGGCAAGGCGCACACCCCCTACTTAGGGAATAAAGACTGGAGAACCGAGGCCCCAAAATCAGCATCCCGGCGTGACTCAAGGTCGATGTGGTAAAGGGTGAGGAAGGTGTGTGCTAACTTCCAGGTAGCAGCCCTGCAGATATCCTGGATAGGGACATCCCTGGAAGCAGCCACCGATGCAGCAGTATGGCGGGTAGAATGAGCTCTTATCCCTCTGGGAGGCTCCATGCCTGCCAACTTATAGCAGAGATCTATGCAGGAGGTGACCCACCTGCTTATCATCCACTTGGCTGCAGGTCTGCCAGGTGCGGCTTCAGCGTAGGTGACAAACAGCTGGCGAACCTCTCCAATTTCAGCCGTGAGCTCCTTATAATAGCGGCGCCCTTCACAAGGTCAAAGTATGGAGCCTGTATTCGACCTCTGAGGTGTGATTGGGGTAGAACACCCGGCAGAGTCAACACCTGGTTAAGGTGAAACTCCGACTCCACCTTGGAAGGAATTTGGGTGGGGCGCAGGACAACCTTGTCCCTGTGGAAGACCAGGTAAGGAGACTTGATGCAGAGCCTGGAGAGCTCTCCCATCCTTCTGGCTGACGGATAGCCACCAAGAAGGCGGTCTTCCACGACAGGTGAGAGAGTTCACACCTGTGCATTGGTTCAATGGCTTGCCCATGAGCTTTGCCAGTATCAGCAGTAAATCCCACGGAGGTGGAGGTTCTCGCACCGGAGGGGAAATGTGATCAAGGCCTTTGAAAAAGCGCCCGACCACCTTCTCCTGCACCACCGACTGCTCCCCGGCCCGCGCCCGGTAAGCAGAGATGGCTGCCAGGTGCACCCTTAGGGTCATCGACCTAAGCCCTTGACGAGAAAGGGACCATAAATAGTCCAAGATGCTTGCCAAGGAATGGGAGGAAGGGTCCAAGCCCTTGCCCTGACACCAAATGGAAAATCTCTTCCATTTGAAGGCATAGCATTTCCTGGTCGACTCCTTATGGGATGCCTCAACTACATTGAGGACCTCGTCGGAAAGACCCAAGGCCTGGAACTCTAGCCGCTCAGGAACCAGGCCGTCAGGTGCAGGGATTGAAGGTCCGGATGGAATACCTTCCCCTGATTGACTGAGAGCAGGTCCGGGCGAGCTGGAAGCTGCCTCGGGAGCCTGGAGCGGAGGCTGAGGAGATCTGGGTACCAGAACTGGCGGGGCCAGTCTGGGGCTATCAGAATCACCTGCATCTTGTCCCTCCTTGCTATGAGAAGCACCTTGTGTATCAAGGGAAAAGGGGGAAAGGCGTAGAAGAGGCCCGGAGTCCATGGCCTCGAGAAGGCATCCCCCTGCAGCGAGCCCTGCTGAGGGGGGCAGGCATGGAACACCCTCAGCTTCGCGTTCTCCCTGGAGGCAAACTGGTCCACCTGAGGTGTGCCCCAATGGGAGAACAGATCTTGTACTACCTCCAGCAGGAGAGACCACTCGTGGGATGCAGCCCCTATCCAGCTCAGGGCATCGGCCAGGGTGTTGGAGGCTCCTGCCACATGAATGGCTAGGAGATCCGCTTCCAAGCTGCGCAAGTGACCAAAATGCGAGAGCTTCCTTGCATAGAAGCATGGAGCGCGTCCCGCCTGGCAGTTTAGATAGTACATGGTCGTGGTATGTCCGTCTGGACTCGGACCACTTGACCCGGAGAAACGGAGCAAAGGCGGTGAGAGCTAGGCGGACCTGAGCTCCAGCAGGTTGATGTGGCATCGGGACTCCCGCGGGACCAGAGGCCGCGCGCTCGTGTTCCCCAGATGGGCACCCCAACCCATCAGAGAGGCATCGGCATGAAGAGACCGTCTGGCTCGGGCGGACAAACAGGATGCCCTCCTGCAGATGAACTGGAACGGTCCACCACCAGAGAGCGTTCCACATCCCCTGGGTCACCATCACTAGCTGGTCCAATGGATTGCAGCGTTGTGACCACTGGCTGGCCAGTCCCCACTGAAGAGGGCGCATGTGCCAGTGTGCCCAAAGGACCACGCTGGTGCAGGCCGCCATGAGACCCAGGAGGCACAGGAAGTCCCGGGCAGGGCGCGATTGCCCAACCAGAAATGATTGGGCAAAGGAGGTAAGAACCTCGGCCCTGTCCGCCGGGAGCCGTGCTCTGGCTCAAAGAGAGTCAAGCTCTGCCCTGATGAAAAGAATCACCTGCTTCGGCTCGAGTTCTGACTTGGCCTCGTTGATGAGAAGGCCAATTTGAGAGCAAACCTGGAGGGCCAGATCTCTGGACCGCTCCACCTCCTGTCTGGAGGGGGCTGCTATCAGCCAATCATCCAGGTAAGGGTACACCCGGACCCCTCGGCGCAGCAGGAAAGCTGTCACCACAGCTATGCATTTGGTGAAGACCCTGGGAGCTGGAGACAGGCCGAAGGGCATGGCTCGGAACTCGAAAAGGGATCCCTCCACTCGAAAGCGAAGGAATCTCTGATGTGACGGACGGATAGGGACGTGAAAGAACGCTTCCTGCAGGTCCAGAGAGCAGAACCACATGCTGGATTCCAGGGATGATATTATCTGAGTCAGAATGACCATCCTGAAGGTTTGAGACCTTAGGAACTTGTTTAGGTCGAGAATGGGGCGCCAGCCCTCTGTCCGTTTCGGAACCAGGAAGTACCTGGACACAAACCCCGGGTCTGAGGGAGGGTCCGCCACCTCCCTGATCACCTCCTTTTGGAGGAGGAGGAGAGCGATGTCGGCTCGGCGAGCCGACAGTGAGGCTGCGGACCCCGAGGGCCCCCGAGGTGCGACGGCTCTGAAGGGCGGGGCCTGCTCGAACTCCAGAGGCAGGCCTTTTCCCACCACCTCCAACACCCACCTGTCCGTGGTAATAACGGACCAGGCGGAAAGGAAGTGCCGGAGCCGTCCCCCCACGGGGGGGAACCTGGGGTGAAGTGACGGGGTTGGGGGCGACACCCCTCAGCCCGTCACTGGGCGGGCTTGGAGGAGGGGCCGGCCAAGGGACCTCCTGGGCCTTTACCTCCCTGCTTCCTGTTGGAGGAAGCCCCGGGCTTGGGTTTGGGATGCCAAGCCCGAGCCTGCTGGCCCTGACGTTGCTGGGCCGGACGTGCCGCGGCGCAGAGAAGGACGAAAGGGCTTAGGCTGTGGTTTGCGGCCTTTGTCCTTCTGAGCGGATGAGACCGAGTCCAAGGTAGCATTGGACTTCTCGATCCTCTGCAGGTGACCTTCCACCCCAGGGCCGAAGAGGTCGGTCCCCAAGAAGGGGACATCTGCCAACTTGTGCTGGGTATCCGAAGTGAAGGTGGATATCCTCAGCCAAGCCCGACGACGCATAGCCACTGCGGCCGCCACAGACCTGGCACATGAGTCCCCAATGTCCAAAGCAGTCTGAAGCTGCTGTTTGGCCACTGCCCTGCCCTGGTCCCGCACCTGCCTAACCGTGGTCTGCAAATCCGCGGGAAGATGAGGGACGACCTAGTCCAGGGAGCCCAACAGGGCATGAGAGAAATGTGCCATGAGGACGGCCGAACTGGCCTGGCGAAGGCCGAGGGAGGACGCAGCGTAGACTTTTCGCCCGGCATAGTCCAATTTCTTGGACTCCTTGTCGGGAGGTTTGTCCACATCCCTAGCGTTCCCAGCACGCCGGAAAACGCTGTCGGTAACTAACCCCTCGGCCGAGGGGTGTTCCAAAAAACCTGACAAGGAACCGGTAGGGACCGCATACTTCCTGGCCATCCTGCCCGAAGGCAGGGCAGGAAGCAGGGCGCTCGCCAGAGCTCCAAGGCCGGGCCCACTATGGCCTCAGCCACCGAAAGGCCTCCGTGAGGGAATCCCTCGTCCAGAATCTCCATGAGGGATACCTGGCCCGCTTAGGAACGGTTCGAGCTTCATCCCGTGGACTCCGAGATGAGCCGGCAATCCCAGGAAGGAGGGCTATCAGCCCACCGACTGTCCTCCTGAGGACTCAAAGTCCATTCGCTTGGAGAAAAGGAAGGAATCGTCTTTGGACTCCGAAGAGTCCTCAAAGAGCTGCTTCGGGCCTGAGCCACCCTCCACCTGCTGAGGTCGATCAGGAGTGAGGGTGACAGACAGCCTATGGGGCAGTCCCTGAGCCGACCGAGAATTCTTGGTCGGAGCCCCAACTTACGGCTGTGGAGGCAGAGGTTCCACCGGAATCAGTGGGGCAGCTGGTTTTGGCCGAACAACCGGCCTGGGAACAGGCTCCTCGGATAAAACGAGGGGTTGTTTCGGCTGCTCCGGTGACAGCCACTTAATGGCCGGGGAAGGCGACGGCGTCTGCTTGTTCCCGGTCAGAAGGAGCTGTTGCCACATGAGGTCCTCATATCATCGACGCAACTTACGTCGAAGCCTCCCCTCGTCCGAGGAGGAGGAAGAGGATGAGCGGCGGCGCCGTTTGCCGCGGTGCCGAGACTGCTTATGACGGTGGGATTGGCTGGACTGCGAAGAAGTCCAAGACCGAGACCGAGAACCTCGGCTTTCCCAAGGACGGTGCGGGGAGGTGTCGTGGGGAACCGGCACTCCCCTCGGTTCGGAGGGTTCAACCGAAGGCTCCGGAACCGGAGGCACAGATAAGCCAACGGGGTCCTCAACTCCCACCGGGAACCGGAGAGGGATTCTCGGCTTTCCTGCTGACAACCCGTCCAACGGGTTGAGAAAAATCTCGACCGCGTCGACGGGAGTCTCGGTCAACTGGCCTGACGGGGACACCGTGAGACCGGTGGCGGAAGCTGAGCGGTCGACCGAAGTCGACGGCCGACAACTCGGGGAGAGGGATCTTTCCCGCTCCCAAGAGCGTCGACGGTGGGACTTACCCTTATCTCTCTTTTTGGACCGAGAAAACGGTCCAGCAGAAGTTGGTCCCTCACCTTTAGTAGAGCGGGTCAGACAAAGCTCCTTAAAAGAAGCTGAATAAGAGGCACCGAGAGAGAGCGGGACAAATGCCGCAGCCGAGGTAGAAGCGGCCCGCGCCGCCTCCTCTTCGAGGGCGATCATCTGCTCGAGCTGATCCCCCGAGCCCGCCGCCGCCGAAACCGGCGGGCCTCTTGACTTCACCGAGGAAAACGCTCGGGACGCCCAGTTGTAAACGGCAGCACGGTCTTCGAGGACGTAGGCCGAAAAGGAAGAGCACAGGTCGCAGGCCTGCCGGTCGTGCTCCAGGCCTAGACAGTAGACGCACGTGAAGTGCGGATCCGTCCGAGAAATCTTCTGCCTGCAAGGGCATCTCCAGAAACCGGGAGTCGATTTGTCCATCGCAGCCGCGAGGGAGAGAAGACCGAAGTCTTTTAAGCAAAACACTTTTAAATTCAAAAATTCGAAGAATTAGGAACCAGTCTTATACACAGAGCGTTAAGAAGGGAACCTGAGCTTCCAAGCGGTAAGGAAGATCTGGCGTCATGGGGCGGAGCCGAGAGTTTTACCACCCGGGTGGGTGGGAGGAGCCAGCTTGAAGACCTTCCGGCAAGATTTAAAGCGGCAAGGATACCTGCCAGACAGTGTGGATGAACAACATATCCATGTCCCTAGAAATGCATTTTCCCCTCCCCGGCATCCCACCCCTGCCATATTCCATAGTTTGAGAAATCATTTTTAAGTCCTTTTAATACAGCGTAATTTTACCCCAATGCTGTGAAGCATATCACCTCCTTAGCTTACAGTTATAATAGCAAGTTTTAAGAGCTTTGTTGGTGTGTCTGTGTTCTTACATAAAATGTAACATCACTTTGTCTTACAAAATCCAAACTCATTCATGGAGCAAGTTACAAGTTAATGTGATTATACATACAAGAGCTATAGAGTGAGAAGCAGGTCCACCCTCCTTCATGGCACCAATGTGCAGCCATGATCACCCTCTATTTTAGGCTCCATTTCGCCATCCAAGAGTTGGGGATCCAGGTGGCTGCTTTGTGCAAATGACCGAAGGCAGTGGAACTCCTCCTAGAGGTGTTCCAATGTCCATGTAAGTATTACTGTTTAAACCCCAGTCTCTTGTTCTGTGAGCAGTACTATTAAGTCTTCCGTCACCACTGAGGCTGTTTCAGATTGCTGTGTGTCTTGTCCATCTCTGTGCAGTCAGAGTACTCCGCTCTCCCATGTTTGGCTCTTGCTTACTGTTCTTGCAAAAAAATTCCTTTAGCATGATCTTCATGAAGAGAAGAAAGAGGTCTATGTGGGTTTTAAATTTATCACAATGAGGTGTTGGTACACACAAGTGTCCTTTTGCTAGGTGGTCTAATTGAGTTTTTGAAAACTCTCTAGAGGGATTTAAGCAATATTGCTTACATTGGCAAGTAAAACAACTCTAGGAGTTCCACTACCTTCAGTCATTCACATGAAGCAGCCACCTGGATCCCCAACTCTTACATGTTGAAACTGAGCTGAAAATAGAGGGTGATTGTGGCTGGCATATTGGTGCCATGAAGGAGGGTGGACCTGCTTCCTCTGTAGCTCTTGTACATACAATCTCATTAATTTGGGTATCTGTCACTTGCTCCATGAATGAGTTTAGATTTTGTAAGACAATGTGATGCTGCATTTCATATAAGAACAGTGACACACCAACAAAACTTGCTATTACAACTGTAAGCTAAGGAGATTATATGTTTCGCAGCATCTCTATACATGTATTCTGTATAAAAAGCATATTTAACCAATAATACTTACATGGACATTGAAACAATTCTAGAAGGAATTCCACTACCTTCGGTCGATTGCACAAAGCAGCCACCTGGATCCCCAACTCTTGGATGGCGAAATGGAGCCAAACATAGAGTGTGATTATGGCTGGCATATTGGTGCCGTGAAGGAGGGCGGACCTGCTTCTCTCTATATAGCTCTTGTACATACAGTCACATTAATCTGGGATATCTGTAACTTTCTCCATGAATGAGTTCAGATTTTGTAAGAGAAAGTGATGTTGCATTTTGTATAAGAACTGAAACACACCAATGAAGCTCTTAAAACTTGATGTTACAGCTGTAATCTAAGGAGGTGATATGTTTTACAACATCTGAATAAATTTATGCTGTATGAAAAAGAGTTTTCAAAATATGAAATAAGGGAAAGTACACTTAAGTAAGAACTTACCATAACAGTAGATCTTCGAGAGTATCTCTTCCATCAGGCTACATCTATGAAACTATAGCCGTTAGGCAGTAGGACCACATGGAAACTTTTCTAGGTAGCAGTCTACTAGGGGCCGTGTACAATAATGTCAGATGCCACTGACATCCTTCCCGTATAAATGTGGGTGGCCCCGCAACCCCCTCAGTTCTCCCGCCTGAGGCCATATACAGAGACTCTCCTGCTTGGAAACCAAGGTAGAGCTAGAGGTTCCCGCCATGAAGAAAGGTGAAATAGAAGGTAACACATCCTGGAGAGAGAGAGAGGGAGAGAGAGACAGAGACAGAAAAGCCCTAAGGCCAAAGGGGATGGAGAGTGGGGCAGCATGGCTTGATGCAAGAGATTCTCTCAAAGATCTACTGTTATGGTAAGTTCTTACATAACTGTACTACCTTCATCGAGGATATCTTGTAGCAGGCCACGCCTATGGAACAAGTCCCAAGTTGTACTGACAGAGAGACAGTCTGGGTGGCTGGAGGCCATAGGCATAAGACAGGAGGCCTTGAAACACAGCCAGGCTGAAGCCCGCCCTTCTTCTAGAGGCAATGTCTAGACTAGTTTTAAGTGAAAGTGTGGGCAGTACTCCAGGTGGCAGCAGAACAAATCTCTACAGCTGACACATTCCTGAAGCAGGCAACAGAAGAGGCCATGCCTCTTGTGGAGTGGCCACGCACAACCCCAGGAAGTTCCTTACCATACTTTCTGTAACAGAAAATAATACAGTTTTCCAATCATTTGGACAGGCACTGTTTAGAAACTGGTGTACCCTCTTTGCCAGGGGCAAAAAGAAACAAACTGCTGTGAGGACTTCCTGCAGTCCCTCGTGTGATGAACATAATATCTGAATGTTCTATGTACACCCAAAGTATGGAGCAATGCTTCCCTTGGATTGGCATGCTCTGGGAAATAAACAGGCAGGGGCATGGTTTAATTCAGGGTAAACTCAGACACCACCTTCGGCAAAAACTTAGGGTTGGTATGTAAAGACGCCCTGTCTTTGTGGAAAACCAAATAAGGAGACTCACACGTAAGAGCCTGAAGCTCAGAAATCCTTTGAGAAGTAATAGCAACTAAAAATGTACACTTTCCACAACAGAAAGCGCTCAAAAGGAGCCAAAGTAAGTTTCTCCAACACAAAATTTAAGTCCCAAGGCAGGACTGGGATTGTGGATAGGAGGCTTCAGATGGAGAATGCCTCTCAAAAATGTATGGGACACCTCCAGTTGGGCCACCATAGGCCATTAGTGGGCACACGGAAGGCTGAAATGGCAGCCAGGTGGACTTTAATGGAGAAGTATTGCAGGCCAGAACCTGAGAGGGACAGCAAATAATCTGGAATCTGATTCCTGGGACAAATGAAAGGGTCCAAATGATGGGAAGCCACCCACAGAGCAAACCCCTTCCACTTCATGGAATAAGTGGCCCTGGTGGAAGGCTTCCTAGCAGCCACCTTTTGAGACACCCCAGATCTAGCCATGGCTATGTCTTCAGGGGCCATGCATGGAGGTGCAGCAACTTGCTGTCTGGAAGGACCAGTGTGCCTTGATCCTGTGACAGCAGGCCTCTGCACAAGGGCAAGGGGACTGGGGGTTCCATCACCAACTGCTGCAGTAAGGGGAACCAGATCTGACAAGGCCAGAAGGGTACAATGAGGACCACAGTGGCCCCTTCCTGCTAGAACTTGATCAGTACTCTTTGGAGTAGAGGGAAGAGAGGGAGAGTGTAGAGGAACCTCCCTTCCCAAGAGAGGGACATGTCTCCACAGAAAACTCCAGGCCCTGGAGTGAACGAGCAGAAACGCGGCAGTTTTGCACTAAGTGAAAATGCAAAAAGGTCCAACTCTGGATGACCCCACCTGTCAAGCAGGTCTTCTACAACTGAGGTCAGCAGCTCCCACTTGTGGATCTGAGACTGCGACTGGCTTAGCCTGTCCGCCAGGATGTTCTGGATGCCTGGAACATGGACGGCCAACAGTTCTAGACCATGTTCTAGAGTGCAGTATCAGACCTTTATTGCTTTTTGACACAGAGGGTACAAATGGGTCCTCCCCTTGATTGTTGATGTAGTGTATTACACTGATATTGTCTGTCTGCACTAGCAGATGGTCCAGGTACAGATGGATTTGGAAGGCTTGTAAAGCATACAGTATGGCCCACATCTCTAGAACATTTGTGTGGAGGGAAGTCTCCACAGTGATCCATGTTCCGAGTCTAATGACGCCCTAGATGAGCCCCCCCATCCCAACCCCAAAGTGTCTGTTAAGAGGATTTGATGAGGGGAAGGACTGAGGAAGGGAACCCCTTTCAACAGCTTGCTTGGTTCCATCCACCATAGCAGCACCTTTTTGACTGGGGAGGAGGCTAGAACTTGCTGGTGTAGATCGCTGGTGCATTGGCCCCACTGGATCCTTAATGTTTGCTGGGGTATCTGCATGTGCAGCCTGGCAAAGGGAACTGTGACAATGGCTGCAGCAATCAAGCGCAAGAGCTTCAGGAAGGTTCTGGCCAAGGCATATCTGCTGTTATAAAGCAACTGATCCTTAACCATCAGGCGGTCCTCCCTGTCCTGGGGCAGGAAGACAAAGACCTAGGCTGTGTCCAGTACTGTCCCTATGTACTGTAGGTGCCAACAAGGAATCAGGACTGACTTGGGCAGACAGACCGTGATCCCTAGGGCATGGAACAACCACCTGGTATGTGCTAGGTTTGGAGCAGTTGCTCCCTGGACAGTGCTTTGAGCAACCAGTCATCCGGGTATGGGAAGACATACAGTCCCTCCCTCCTGATGTCTGCTGCTATCACCACCAAGGATTTGGTAAAGGTCCATGGTGCAGAAGACAAGCCAAAGGGCAATGCTCTGAACTGGTAGTGCTCTCCCTAGAACTGGAACATGAGGTACTGCCTGTGGGGAGCACACACCTTAACATGCAGGTATGCATCCTGCATGTCCAGGGAGCATATCCAGTCTCCCTTGTGCAGAAGAGGCAGCAGGCCTTGGAGGGTTACTAACCTGAACTTCTTGTATTGGATGTAGAAATTCAGGTTTCTCTGGTCCAGTATGGGCCATAAATCCCCTGTGGATTTGGGGACGAGAAAGAAGTGGGAATAGAACCGCCTGTTCCTCTGATCCTCAGGAACAGGCTCTATGGCTCTCTTCTGTAGCAATGTGTGGATTTCCAATAGCAGCACTGGAATGTGATCTGGAGGGCAGCTTGAATGAAGTGGAGGTAGATCTGAAGGCCACTCCAGACGTTCTAGAGTGTGACCTTGCTTTACGAGCTGCAGGACCCAAATGTCTGTCATTATCTCCCTCCACCTGAACAGGTGGAGGGAGAAGCAACCCCCTACCACCACCTCCTGTAGTATTGGAGGGTGGGGGGTCTAAGAAAGAGTCATGCTGAGGTAGCCCCAGCAGTCGGGCCACCCCTCCCACTCTGGGGGCCTTCCCTGTGGTGGAGGTAGGGGTGGGCAGGGCTGTTGCTGCTCAGTGCTTGCCCTGAGGTGGGGCACTGGACTTGTGCCTGTGGGTGGCATGACGAAATGGTACCCTTTGGCCACTTTTTGGCTGGGTGTGGTATAATGAGTGAACTGACTGCAGGGTCCTGCCCGAGACCTGCAGGTCAAAAAGGATGTCCTGCACATCTGCCCCAAAGAACCTGTACCCTCTGAATGGGGCATTCAGGATGGACTGTTGTACATCAGTAGCAAACCCAGACACCTTACGATAGAATGCCTTCTCAGACAGATGACCAACGCAGTTGTTCTAGCGGAGGCATCAGAGGCATCATAGGCTGACCTCAAAAGGTGCTTTCCCACATCTGCCCCAGACTGGAGGTCCTTAAGCAGCTCCTGTCTCTGGGGACCCTCTGCAAGGGCCTGGGCTGCAGCTTCGGACTTTCTCCAGAGAGTGTTCTAGTATTTGACCATATGGACAATGTAATTCATAACCCTGGAGGTCAGTGTGGCAGAGGCATAGGCCCTTTTGCCCAAAAGATCCAGCTTTCTGAACTCCTTATCTGGGGGAAGAGAGCTGAGATGCTTAGGTATCTTGGACCTGTTAAGGGCAGCATTTATCACCACTCAATCTGCATATGGTTGCTGTATGAAAAAAGGCTTCCCTGAAGGAGCCTGGTACAATTTGACAGCTGTTCTGGGCATAGCAGGGATCATATCACAAGGCCTAGTCCAATCACACCCCTACCCCCCCCCATTCTTTTTTCTCTTTTTTTTCTTTTTTTCTCTTTTTCTATGCAGCTTTGCTACACCATTGCCACAACATCTTCTGCAACTCCTTGCACTTACCTTTCCTATTCACCCATTACTAGTTGATTGAGTGCCTATCCAATTACATCCCACCAGACCCCCATGTCTTCTTTTTTCAGAGGTTACTTCAACAATCCCAACACTTTACCACTTTTCAGTCAAAACTGTCTGATTTAGTCTGCTCTGGAGCCCGAAATCACTGGCTACCTTGCTTGTATATATGTTTATATTATTGCATCTGTTCATTTAGAAAGTTTTTTTTTTTTTTGTATATGTCTGTTATTGTACCTTCATGTTGTTTTTCGACCTATCAGGTCCATCTTGTAAATGAGCTTTGCTCAATGATGTCCGCCTGAATAAATAAAGATTTTGACTGATTGATTGATTGATATCTGGTCTGTACCAGGTAGCCATGGTGGCATCCTCGAAAGGCAACCAACAGAGGAGAAATAATCAGAGGTCAGAGAGTCAGGCAGTTTCAAGTATTCTGTCAGATTCCTCCTGGTAATATCCTGCTCCTCTGGCCAGCCTGGTGGCACTGAGGGTTGAGGCGCTGGATGCCACACCTCGCAGCACACCGGCGACCCGGGTTCGGGAGTGAACTTGGGTGCCTGGGGTCAGCAGGGGCAGAAGAGCATTGAGCGTCCAGAGGACTGCTCTCCTCTCCAGGGGGAGGGCTGTGGGATTGTCCGGCATCCAGGTGGACCCTGATGGAGAACGGGGGTATTCCAGGATGGCAGACTAAATTGGAGGGGTGAGTATGGCAGAAGCCGACAGGGTTGCTGTGCACCATGGCATCACTGCACGCCACACTCATGGAAGGGATAGGAAGCACTACTTAGAAAATCCCCCAACGGCCACCGGAGATGAAGAGGGCTCCAGGGGTTTGGCCCACATCCCAATACTGACCCAAGTGCACCAGGAAACTCCTCAGGCGCCAACCCAGCTACCAGGTAGGCCCCTTGAGTCTGCAAGGTTGCCAGAGGCGGGCAAGCCCTCCCCTGGGGGTACCCATTTGCCAGGGGACTGGGCCTTACCAGGGTGGCTAGGTGGGGAGTGCACTGACAGCAGGGGGGTTCAGGCAGGGAGTGAGGCCACCGCTGAATGGGCTCCTCAGAAGGATGCCCTGAACGAGATGGGTGTAGAAATAGAATAAAACAAAATAAAAAAAATCCTGCTCCTCAGCATCAAACCCCATAGCTGTTTGAAGCTGCCTCATCACTAAGATGAAGGAGGGGTCATCGGGGGGGGGCTCGGGGTATACTTGGAGAAGTCCTCATCCCCTGAGGAAACAGTGGATGAAGACCTGGAGGGGCTTCAAGCTACATCATCAGCATCATCCTCCTCCTAAATGGGAAGCAGGTCAGGATGGTACTCATCCTCACCTCCTGGCTCTGAAAGGGACACAGGAGACATTGGCGCCTGAGAGCAAGTGGGGCATGTTGACATGGAAGGGGTCAGAGCAGGAGCTGGCCTAGCAGGCCCCAGTGTCGATGAACCCGGAGGAGGAGCAAGGTGGTGCATGAATTCCCAAAAGAAAGTAAGCATGGTTTGGACGTCAATGGTGATTGGAGTCACTGGAGCACCTTGTGGCATTAATGGAGGGGCTGGATACCCAGCAACGGTGGTACAGCCTGAAGCATGGACATGGGAGGGGCTGAGGCCTTGGCGTTGACATGACAGTCTGAGGCATAGGCAGGAGAGGCTGAATCCCTGGAGTCCATGTAATGGACAGGCAGACGCTGGCCAAATCAGCCCTGGCGCAACTCCTCACCTGTTGCCCTTGTGCAAGAAGGGGTCTAAATGACAGGGGTTGGAATGTCACCGGGGCATCAGGAAGCCTGACATCGACGAAGCATCACTGACTGAAGCAGGTCCAGTGGCACTCCCTGTCTGTTGCACCTGTGCAAGGGGACTGAATGGCAGGGATGGAAACGTCAGCAGGAGTGAGAGTAGGCCCAACGCCGAAGAGCCATCGCCAGCTGAAGAAGGCCTGTAGGGTCGCACTGTCAAAGCCAGCCTGGTGTAGGAGGCAGCCAACAACTCAGCAGCAGCCAGCGCTCGAAACAGCAACCATGAGCGAGCCAGGGAGGACTTCTCCTTTCTTACTCCTGTTCTTCTCCCGGTGCTTGTGTTTACTGGCAGATCTGTCCCTGGCCTTGAGGAATGGGATCCCATGAATGGAGCTGGTGAGGTGGAGGAGCTTCTTGCCTAGAGCTCCTTCTCCACTCTGGCAACCTTCTGTTCCACGAGAAAGGACTCAAGGGCCTTCTGACAGTGCTACCGAGTAGCCTGGTTGAAGCCGCTGCAAACCTCGCAGGCCTTAACATTGTGGGGCTCGCCAAGACAGCGGACATAGGCATCGTTGTCATCCTTGTCATAGATCTTCTTACTGCGCTTACAGTATCTGAAGAATTTCTCGGGGTTGGTTACCATAAACGATGAGCAAAAATCATTCTGGACATAAAGTGATAAACAGCTAGGGTGAGAAAGAAAATAAAAAATAGAAATTGAAGATTTTGGTGGTCGACTGAAACAGCAGTGTCTCTGTGGAGTCTGACGTGCATTGGTCGACAGCAGGAAAAGAACTGAAGAGGGTGTGGAGCCACCCACATTTATATGGGAGGGACGCCAGCAGTGTCTAACGTTGCCGGCAGTGGCCTCTAGTACACAGCTAGCTAGAAAGTTTCTGGCTGGTCCTAGTGCCTGATGGATGTAGTTACACAGTTGTGGCCTGATGCAAGAGATATCCTCGATGAAGATCTTGCAGATATCAGCTCGGATTCCAGGTTTAAAAATATGCTAGAGCAGCAATTTGTCTCTTTTGAATGCATCTTTAAACATGTTTTTAAATGACAAAGATAATAACTTTTGTAAATACTTGCACCATTTTGCACTTTTGTTTAGTAAAAAGAATATAACAATAACTGGTGTCACCAATGACGCAGCTACTGACACTGTTCAAAAGCGGCTATTGTTTAAGGTTGGGCACACCCCTTTAAGAAGCTTTTTTTTTTTTTAATTTCTTTTTTACGCCCCCTTCTCACCCCGGTACTTCCTCATCTTTGGGAGTCATCTACGGCCTTGTGCGTCCCTGCTCGTCTGTCGGCATTGGGTGCAGTCATCCCCCCATGTTGCCTTGGTTTGACCCCCAGGCGGGTAAGAGGCGGGGCCCCCCTTTCCACCGCCCGAGCAACTGAGTTTCATCAGGGATCCATCATCCATGCCGGCAGGGGCCTTGGGATCGGGGCCTGAAGCTCCGTCTACAGGGAGCACCGAAGGGTATTTTCCTCTTTCCGCCCATCCCCATAGGACGTCTGCACGCTAGGAGAGCCTAGGAGCGACACACATCACAGCGTGCTAACGCTCCGGCTCCTGGCAGACGTCCTCCCTCCCTGCTTCATGCAGTCCTTGCTGCACCACCACCTGTGGTCACCCAGGTGGCGGTATCGCAGCGGGACCCACATCCCACCCCACCCGGAGGAGGAGAGCAGCCTCTGGGCACTCGATCCTCCTCCCCCCGGCCAGCCCTCCAGTTTCCCCGAGTCCGTTCCCGAACCCGGGTCGCTGGCGCCGTGAGCGGTAACCCTACCGCTGCGACCCTTTAGGAAGCTTGACTGCACGAAGCACAGGGGGTGGGTAGCCTAGCGAGGCTGTCTTCCTTGTATGTTTTGATGGACTACACTGATAAGTTTTTACAATAAATTTTGCACTTTTGACATGTTAAGTGTGTCCATCTTTTACCTGGCGAAGTGTGCTCTGTCTCTGCACTTGGCTTAGTGTAACAGCGTGGCACACTCTTATCAGTAGTGCATCTGGTTTCTGCAAGATCTTCTGGTACTTTAAACAAATGTTACAGCTGGTATTAGCACAATTTACTTACACAACATTACAACTCAATAACAACCTTACAGCTCAGTCACACAACATTGCAGCTCAATCTCACACAACAGCTTAATCATGCAACATTACAATTACATATAGAATAAAGTATGGGGTGGTGTGTGTAACAAGAATTTTACACCCCAGGTGTTAGATACTACTATAAACCCCGAGAGCGAAGCTTTAGGATTTATTAGAGCATCTAATTAAGGTGCGGTAAACTTTAGATTATACATACCACCCCATATTTTATTTTATATAATTCCTGGGTTTCCCTTTTTGCCACAGCAATTATATAAAATAAAAAGCTGTTGCTCTGCGGCCACAGTACGGTTTCAGCGGCGGTTCGTGATTGCCATCACGAATGTCTCACATCTTGTTTACTTTTTTCCTTTGGTAGGCGTATGTTTTTCTTATTATTATTTTGGTACATTAAGGTTTTAAAAAACACTTACTGCCAAGTCTGAGTAACGGTTCACGGTTCAGCGAAAAGGGAAGCAGACAGTGGTCAGGAAGTCAGGAACTCAGGTGGGCGCTTGTGCAGAGTGAGGGAAACTGTACGTGTGTTTGCTGTAATAAACACTCCTTTATTACGGCAAATTATGCCACGGTTTCCCTATGGAAAAAAGGGGAAGCCAATTATTATACAACATTAAAACTCAGCCAACATTACAGCTGAATCACACAACATTACAGTTCAATCACACAACACTGCAATTTCACTTTACAACTCAATTACAGAACATTACAACTCAATTACACAACATTACAATTCAAACAATACAACTGAAATACACATTACAACTCAATCGAGCATTACAACTCACCCAACATTATTTTTTTTAAATACATTTTTATTAGAATTTCTTTAAATTGATGAGACATCAGAAGACATTGACATACTGTTATGCACTTCATGATTAGATTTCTTATAATGTCAGAAAAAATGACTAATTATCATTACAATTATACAATGGCTGATACTAATTAACATCATGGGGTATACACTATCAGGATTAGTGGTTAACAACGATAAACCTCTTGACCCATTATTCCTCCGTCCACCTTTTTCCGCTTAACTTTCTATGGACAGAACTCTGGATCCAATACTGCCTGGTGTAAAATGCACTGCTGCCATTTCCCTACAAATGATTGTGGCTGGTTGTTTATTTTTGCTGTTAGACTTTCCATTTGATAGATGCAAATCATAATCTGTCTCCAGTCTTGTATGGTTGGAATGTCTCGTGACATCCATTTTTCAGTAAGGAATTTTTTGGCTGCTGATAGATAAATTGGAAGGAGAGACCTTGTCCATAGGGGGGAATGGTCCAGGTATATAGCCAGCAAAACCACCTCTGCTGTTAATTCTATGTTTTCACCTAAACACTTTGTAATCTCATTTTGCAAATGGATCCAGAAAGGCATAAAATATGGGCATTGCCACATTATGTGGGCTATCTCAGCTAATTTGCAGCTGCATCCCCTCCAACATTGTCCATATTCTTCTGGCAAGTATTTAGTCAGCCTTGCCGGTGACCCGAAATATCTAGATCTGCATTTCCAGGAGTACTCTCTCCATGTATGCGATTGAGTAATCTTTACCGCCTTTAGAGCTGCGGCCTCCCACCTATCTTTTGGTACATCGAGATTTAGATCTTTATTCCAACTTTCTAATATTGAACCTGTTGATTTTTTAGTGAGGTCCCTTATAGTTTTGTATAAATGTCCTATTTAGGTGGTTCCAATGTTTTCCTTGAGACTGATCTATGAATATTTTTAAAAGAGGGGGCAGTAGGGTGAGTCAGTTTAGCTTGTACAATACGGTTTCTCAAAATATGGTTTCTAATCTGAAAATATCGATATTGATCAATGTTTGTTAGGTTAAATTTACGCATTAGTTCGGCAAATGTTAGGACCCCTTGTGGTCCCAAAAACTGAAAAACCTGTTCTAATCCCTGTCTTCTCCACCAGGAAAAGGACAAGTCTGTGTGGGATGGGATGAAAAGCTCATCTTCCGAAATTACTTTACAGTATTCATAAATTGACTGAAACGGTTCTCTCCTACGCAGCTTAACCCACATCCTCAAGATTTGTGAAGTCACTTCTCTGAAATCTTTTAAGGGAGGAATTTTCCCCTTGAAACAAAGAGGACTTTTTAAACTCACCCAACATTATAACTTAATTACACAACATTACAACTAATTACACAATATTATCATTCAAAAAGTATTACAGCTCAATTACGCAACATTACAACTCAATCACACTATACAACTCAATCACACATTACAACTCAATTACACAACATTACCTACTAGGAGAAGAAAGTACTTTAAAAATGAGTTAATAAACCTTTTGAATGATTGGTTGCGACAGTTGTGTTTGAAAGAAAATACAGGGTTCATTGATAACTCAGTCACTTTCAGCAAAGAAGTGTGTTTCAAACCAGATGGGTTATACTTAAATGGGAACTAGGATTTTGGGTAGAAAAATAAATGAGGTTTTGAAATTCCATTTAAACTGGAAAAGGGTTGGGGTTATATCAGCTGCTACTAACAACCATGCTAGCCCAAGATCCCCAAACTTAGACATATACAACTGGAAGGGAGTATTAATTAATGCCAGGAGCTTAGAGAATAAATTCAATGAATTTAAACTCATGTTGGACAAACAGATGATACATCTGGCTCTGGTAACTGAAACATGGTGGGATGCTAAGGATTCATGGGACAAGGCCATACCAGGGTATAATTTGTTCTCGAAATCTAGAGAATACAGGAAGGGTGGTGGGATAACTATCTATACCAACGAAACAATAAAATGTGAAGAAATCCAGGAGGATACTAGTAACCTAGAGTTATTGTGGGTTATAGACCCCTTCAACTTCTACAGATAATGCTACTACATTAATACATCATATCAGAAGTCTCGAGCTAACTGATAGAATTTTACTATTAGGAGACTTCAATTTGCCACATACTGATTGGAAGTATATGCAAGGAAGAAATAACACAGAAAAGGCCTTTTTAGACGTATATGAACAAATAGGGTTGGACCAAAGGGTCTTAGAACCTACCAGAGGTGGTAATGTCCTCAATACTATATTAACTAACATGGGTAACACAGTACACAACATTAGGGTCAGTACACCACTGGGCAACAGCGACCATCAATCCGTGATCTTTAATATCCAAGGGCAACGCAATATTCGGGTGACAGGAGCCACTAAAAAACTAAATTTTAGTAAGGCTGATTATAAGACTATTAGAAATAATCTAGATAAATGAGATTGGTCAAAAGAATTTATGGACCTTTCAATGAATCAAATGTGAGATCTCCTGCTACTAAAGTTAAAGGAACAGATAAATGACAATATTCCCATTACTAATAAATATAATGGGAAAAAACTAAACCTGGTTAAAAAATTAATCAAGAAAAAAATGAAATGTACAAATGGCTTAAAAGATGTAATCAATGGGGCAGCTCAGTCTATGGGGACTTAGAGAAATAAAATCTAAAATAAAAAAAGCAAAAACACAGCACAAAATATGGCTGGCTAGTAAGATTAACGACAACAAAAAAAAACTTCTTCTCTTATGTTAACAGCTTAAAAGGAAGATCTAGTACTATAGGTCCCTTTCAAAATGAGTTGGGGTCAGTGGCAAATAAAGAAACAGCCGATATACAAAATAAGTATTTTTGTACAGTATTCAACCCAAAACATATCTCACCCTGGACAGTTATGCATAGACCCTAATGAAGTGTATGACAGACTTCTAAAATTAGACATTTCTAAATCCCCTGGGCCTGATGAAGTGCACCCCAGAGTGTTAAAGGAATTAGCTGATATTCTACATCTACCCCTGACCAAAATATTTCAGCCCTCACTAGACCTGGGGAAAATACCACAGGGTTGGAAAGTGGCCACGGTGGTCCCACTTTTAAAACTGGGACCAAGAACAAAGCCGGAAAATTTTAGACCTATTAGCTTGACTTCCCTTATGGGGAAAATTCTCGAAGCATTAATAAAAGGGCACATACAGACATTTATAGAGGACAATGGGTTGACGGATCCAACTCAACACAGATTTCCTAAATCCAGAACTTGTCTGACCAATTTATTAACCTATTATGAGAAAGTAAGTATGGAGTTGGATAGGGGAAATCCAGTGGAATTAATCTTCTTGGATTTTGCCAAAGCTTTTGACAAACTGCCCCATCAGGAGTTGATCGATACACTGGGTGAATTAAAATTACCAATTAACATCATAAATTGAATTTCAGAATGGTTAAGTGAAAGAAAACAAAGGGTAACAGTCAACGGGATTTATTCTGCTGGGCACCAGTTACTAGCGGGGTACCACAGGGGTCGGTGCTCGGCCCCTGTCTGTATAATTTTTATACTTCCTCCCTACGATTGAATATACCCAGTGTTTGGCTATTAAAATTTGCCAATGAATGTAGGATAGGGACCATGGTTAATAACTCAAAAAACACAGATGCACTACAACAAGCCCTTGATAGCATATGGACCTGGACCAATCACAGTAAATTAGCCTTGAACATCAGTAAATGCAAAGTTATGCACCTAGAAACATCTAACAGGCATAATAAGTATACGTTAGGAACTGAAACCCTGGTGGTAACCAACCAAGAAAAGGATCTTGGGATTAATGTCAGCCCAGACTTAAAATTTAGTTTACACCAAGACAGTCAAATTAAAAAAAGCTAACCAGAATTTAAATTGCATTTTTAAACATATTTCTAGTCGTAATAAAGAGGTAATATTGCCACTGTATGGGGCCTTGGGGAGACCACACTTAGAATACTGTGTCCAAGTATGGTCACCAAATACATACTAACATACTAAAAGCCAGCAGAATAGGCCTGATGGTCTGTTGTGTCTGCTCGGTAGCCAGACTCCTAATGGGTGCTCGCTTTTCCACCCCCCCAGCCCCAGAGAGGGTCCTCTTCGGCTTCAGTTTTCTCGTGTAACTGTCCCACCCCTTCTTTAAGCCCTCCACTGTGCCCTCTTCCACCAGACTCCCAGGCAGTGCATTCCATGACTCTACCACCCTCTCAGTGAAGTAATGTCTCCTGCACTCCCCTCTTCTTTATTCTGAACATCTCTTTGGCATATTTCTTGTTTATTCCTTTTACACATTTGAAGACTCCTATCATGTTCCCCCGTCTCTCCTCTCCTCCAGCGAGTACAGCCCAAGCTCTTCCAGCCTTTCCTCATAGGTCCTCCCTCCCAGGCCCTGAATCATCCTGGTAGCCCTCCTCCAGACCCTTTCCAGCAGTGCTATGTCCTTCCTGAGGTGAGGTCTCCAGAACTGCACACAGTACTCAAGATGTGGTCTGACCAAGGCACTATACAGAGGGAGGATCATCTCCCTCCTCCTGGACGTAATCCCTCTGGCTATGCAGCCCAGCATCCTGTTTGCTTTTGCCGCAGTTCTTCTGCAATTTTCAGTGTTATTCATTTTGACATCTACCACCACTAGATCCCTCTCGCTCGATGTGGCTTGCAGTGTGACCCCCCCCAAGGGAGAATACATGGCCCGGGTTTCTGACCCCCAGATGCAACACCCTACACTTCTCTGCATTAAACCCTAGTCCCCGCCTCCTTGACCACTCTCCAGGGTATGCAGGTCCCTCTGGACTGTCTGTCTCGCTTAAAAAAATAAAATAAAATAGAAGATACTCTAAGAATGGAGAGTGTTCAGTGCAGAGCCACTAGGGCAATCTCTGGGTTACAATAACTGGCATATGATTAGAGACTTAAATCACTAAATCTCTTCTCACTTCAATATAGGCGACACAGAGGAGATATGTGCATGTTATTCAAAGTAATGGGTGATAATACACTGATGAAAGATCTGGGATTTGAGCTAAGGAAGGGTAGATTCAGCAACAGAATGCACACGAAACAGCTGTTCAGGCCTAGATGGAACCTATTACGCGGAAAAAATTGGTTCGGCCAAAGAGTGGTTACCTCATGGAATCAGCTCCCACAAGAGGTGGTGGAGAGTCCAGACATGGATTTGTTTAAAATAAGACTGGACAGGGTTTGTGGGGACCGGGTTAAATATGGTTTAAAGTAAGCTTCAGATGGCAAGCATCATGGACGTAAGTCTATTTCAGCTTGATACTACCTATGAAACTCAATTACACATTACAACTCAAATAACATCACAACTCAGTTACACAACACTACAACTCAAACATTACAACTCAATCAAACAATACAATTGAAATACACATTACACTTCAATCAAGCATTATAACTCACTCAACATTACAACTTAATTACACAACTCTATAACAAACTGCACATTATAACTCAAAAAGCATTCCAACTCAGTTATATAACATTACAACTCAATCACACAAGAGTACTACTCAATTACTCAACATTACAACTCAAACAACATTATACTGAATACCATGATTTTACAACTCAATCATAATCACACATTACAACTCAACCAACATGAAAATTCAAACATTACAGCTCAATTACACAACTTTACAACTCAACATTACAACTCAATTACACAACACTGCAACTCAAACATTACGACTCAATTACACAACACTGCAACTCAAACAGCATTACAACTGAATAACACAACACTTTAACTCAAATCACACACAATTACAACTCAGTTATACAGCATTACAGCTCAAACATTACAGTGCAATCACTTCACACTACAACTCAAACAATATTACAGCTCAATCACATAACATTAGAACTCAATTACGCAATATTATAACTCAAGAAAACATTACAACTCAATTATGCAATATTACAACTCAAGAAAAGAATATTACAACTCAGTTACACACCATTACAACTCAATGACACAATATTACAACTCAATCATACAACATTATATCTCAAGCAACATTACAACTCTATTATACATTTTTCTTTTACACATTACAACTCATCCACACAAAATTACAGCTCAATCACGCAACATGACAACTCAAATTACATTACAACTCAATTATACAACATTACAACTCAAACGACATTACAGCTCATTCACACAACCATATAAATCAGTAAAACATAATTGCTCAGTCATGCAACATTACAACTCAGTCACACATTATAGCTCAATTACGCAAATTCCAATTACACAACATTACAACTAAAACAATATTACAACTCAATCACACAATATTACATCTCAATCAAACAACATTACAAGTAGCCAGCCCAGTGGCAAAGAGGGCTGAGGCACCTTGGGCACCTTACCTTTTCCCATGCCAGCGACTGGGGTTCGGAAATGGACTTGGGTCATGGGGTCAGCCGGGGAGAGGAGGTTTGAGCATCTGGAGGACTGCTCTCATCCTCTAGGGAGTGAGGGAGGGACGCTGTTCCCAGTGCTTGTCGACCCTCTCACAGAGGCATGGGGGCAGACTGCTTGAGACACCACTTTGGGGTGGAGGGACGGTGTCCATAGACGTTTCACACACGGCAGCATGTGTGGGCACATGCAGGTGGCATTGCACGTCTTTTTCCTCCTGGGGAGAAAATTGGAAAATGGCTAGGTGCAGTGCATGGTGACACCAACGCCTTGCAGGCTCTGTACTGGCTACAGAGCCTTCCTTCTCCCGGCACCAGATCCGTTTCCGTCAGCAGTACGGCACCAACAGTCGACCCCAGCTATGGGGGGCAAGCCATGGGGGAAGCACCTGGGATGCCGGGTGATGGGGAAGGGGGGGTTCAGGGGAGGGAGGTACCTGCATCACGGACAAACCAGTTAACTGCACTAAAAAAAATAAATAAAATTACAACTTAGTTACACAACATTTCACAAACATTTGAATTTTCAGACATTCTATTCTCTTTATTATTATGGGAAGCGGTATAGTATACCCTAGAGGTAAGAGCACGAAGGTGTGAACCTGGAGACCCGGCAGACCTCGGTCTGAATCCCACAACTGCCACCTGAATACTTTGTGACCCTGAGCAAGTCACATATCCTCACTGTGGTCACAAGTGGCACCTAGAAATGAGTTTTGGCTTGGTGTGCCTTTCCCAGCCACAGATTTGGAAGAAAAAATATATATATTAAAACTCAATTTAGCCTTGACGGGCAACCATTTTGTACCAAGGTTAAAGGGACACTATCGACCCTTTTTATGCATCATAACATTTCTAGTTGAAAATCCACATTTTGTGATTGCTTACCATCTCTAAAATTCCTTGAACTTGCTAGTTGTTTTATCTGTGTCCTTTCTTAGTAGAACTGAAATGCATGGAAACAGTGTAATTATACCCAACCTTGTTTTGTTTCAAATCCTTGATCTACTCTTACCACATACTTCCTGAATACTAGGAACACCCCCAAACAGCACAGTCACTCGTGATGCAACATTCTCCTCACCTCTCCTCCCACTGCATTATGAGTGGCTACACTGTGCTGGGTTTGTTCCTAAATCCAGGAAAGATGCAGTGGGAGTTTATCAAGGACTGCAAACAAACAAGTTTTTATGTGGTAATACCAGTACTGCGGGCAGTCTGTTTTTCACTTTTTTTTTTTCCAAACTTTGTTTTATTAATTTTTTACAAATTAAATACAAATAAATGCAAACTTTCATAGCTAAAAGACCTATACAGTGGGTTAAAGTCAGATAATTATGGCATGATACTAGACAGACAGCTTGTGTTACCACACTGTGGCGATATACTATGATATCCCGAAGCTCGTTTGCCCAACACCCTGTAGCCCGATGCCAGAATCCCAAAACACAAAATCCCATCAGTGGGATTTTGCTTGTGTTCCATGTTTCAGCACCCCTCTTAATTAAGATAATAAACTTCGGGGGGGGCAAAATCCCACTGTCGGAATTTTGCATTTTGAGATTCTGGCATCGGACAAATGAGTTTTGGGATATCATAGTGATGCCTGCTGTGGGGGCCTCATATAAAATACACTGGTAAACCAGTAACGTCCATTAGTAGTTCAGTTTTGAGTCTATGAAACAGAACACTGGATCCCAAAAAAACAACAACAAAAAAAGAAAAGTTTAGTTCAACATGTTGGCCCTTTCATGAGGCTCAATGCCTGAGCGGAGGTATCCAGACTTGCCGGTCATACACAAAACAATCCATACCACGACAGTCTCTGTACAAGCACATCATGTCAATGTGCAGCCTCTTCAAGCGACCCAAATGTATGATAACAAAAATAATCATAAACACAGTATTTTATAAACTGATTTGATACATAGCTTTAACCTCATTTATAAATTTCAAGGTAATCTGGCGGTGACTACTGTTTCTTCCAGCTTGGGGTTTGTGGGATATGCTATACATGATGGTTCCTGGAAGCATCTGTGAAACATGGTCTCTCGCTCTCTCTCCCCTCTTCTGATTAGAGTGCAAAAGAAACCACAACGCCCCACTGCCATTTTAACCTCGTGTAGAGGTTAATGCTGTAACCTGTCAGCCATCACATTCAATCAAAATCAACCAACACTTAGATTGGGGTCTAAAATTAACTGCCCATATGCTTTGAAGGCACATCTTTACAGCTTAGTAAGTAAATTGCACCTGAGTAATCAGCCCATTAGTGTTTCTGAAATATTTCATGCACAAAGAGCAAAACAGTAAACCACCTAACTTCAGTCCTCTTTATCTGAGTCCACAGTTTCTGCTTCTTCGGCTAGGAAATCTCTTTTAATCTTTTCAAGACGCTTGCCCGCTTCAGTTGGGTCACTCAAAAATCGTTTACCTGTGTAAGAAACGGTGAAGCAGGCAGGACATTGTAGAGAGTAAGAAATGCCCAGTTCATGAAATTCTGCATGAATGTCATCAAATCCTCTACAGTGCTCCCTTGTAGAAAGCTTAAATCGGGGAAAGAGTGAGCTACCCCTGACTTAGCCACATGCAATGGGCTACTCATTTTAGCCTTCAGAAGTATGCTGTCTCTCTGAAAATGACCCTCTGTGATGATCAAGAGGGTCCAGAGTAAGTCTGGGTTTGCTGTTTTTTTTTCATGGGGTGATCCAATATACTGTACCTGGCACGTGTCAACTCCTTGTAGGTCTCCATATCACTGAAAAAATGTATGTTTTACAAAGGAAATGGGGTTGTTCCCTCCAAACCCTCTGCAATACCTAGTATGCACGCTCCCACTGATGTGCCTGTGGGTGTCTGCTGCTTTCCCTTTCCGCTCTCTGTCAGCGGCTGGTTTCTCAGGTGCCCCACGATTAATTTGTCAACAAAACAGACCAAACTGTAGCTAAGAGTAAGGGCTTCCTCCTGAGGTAAGGTATTTACCAAAAATAAGGTTTATAATTGTTAAATTTTATATTAGACGCGTAAATGATGTGGAGCTCATCTCAGAGCATCTGCTCTGATTGGTTACGGACTCTCTTCCCCTTCCCCCTTTTCACTTTTAAAAAGAAAAGAGTAATCAGAATCAAACTACCAGTTACATCAGCAGTCTCAAAAATGTGACCAGTCCTTACATGTCTTTTGTTTCTTTTTAACTACAGATACTTTAAGGCCTAAGGTGGTCGATGGGGTCCCTTTAAACAATGGAAATCTCAGACCTCTAAAAGCGCTCCAGGCAGTTAGGAGTTAAAAAGGCCAATGTAAAAACTGGATCTTTGTTCTTTGCAGGTCATTTACAGTTGAAGCTGAGTTGGGAGCTGTCCAGGAGGGCACACTGAGATGAGCTGAGGATTTCTAGTTTCCACGTGTGTCCATGGGAGGGTGCGAATGGGATAAAGGAGATACTATGCAGTGAAACAATCTATTATACTGTGCACAATGGTTCAAACATACTTCAAAAACTACCGTGCAATATAGCACATGAGAAGTTGTAGACATGGTTCAGGAAACGCTGAGGAGGCATGATGCAGAAGGCACAGTACCCTACAGACAAGCAGAGGAAGGGCCACAGATACCAAGTGGGGTGAGAAAGTGGCTAGTAAAAGGGGGACTGGGAAGGGACAGCACAGGAGAAGGGGGAAGGCAGCAAGTCAGGAAGCAATGAAGACGGGGCTAGGTATCAGGGCAGGAGTGGGTAATGTGCTCTCAATGTAGGGGGTTTGGGGTGGCGGAGGAGTGGCAGGTTAGACATCAGTCTGTTGCTGTAGAAATGCAGTACTGAAGCTCCCACACAACAAATTGCATTTCACTATTAAATTCTGGATTTGGCTACGCTCTAAATCTCCAAATTTTGATGGTGGTGGCTGGCGTGTGTGTGTGTGTCTGTATCTGTCTAAATTAAATGCTTGGGTTTGGCTACAAATTTGGGGAATTCATTACAAAAGTTCAGTAGCAATTAGCCAAAAAACAATAGGTTTTAAATTTCCAACTTAAACCCTAGAAATGGCCATATTGTTCTCAAGCAGGGCATTACAACCACAGCTCCAGAATAAAGCCCTAACTATAGACTTCCATTTTTATTTAAACACCAGTAGTAATGAAGAATGGCAGGGCATCAAACTCAGGTTGTTTTAGAATGTAGTACAATGCAGTTTTTCTGATAACCACCTATGTTTTTTTTTTTTTGGCAGCTGCCCCACATACCTCTCAAGTGTACTGGATTATGCGTGAAGTACTGTATTCTAACCCAACTCGGCAGTTTGTACCCCTGCCACACATCGCTGCATGTCTTTCCACCTCCACCCATTGTTTCCACATTCAGACACCATGTTTGGTGGCGTCTTGCCAAGTGGCCTTTGTCTAGCCAGCTTCCAACTCCACTAGTGGTAGGCTTCTGTGTTTCTGCATTCCGCGTGCGCCTGTGGAGGAGGCAACAACGAATCATCTGCACTGTACAGCTTCCCGCCACATCTCAGAGAAGGGCTAAACATCTGTTCCGCCTCAGGTCCACAGCAGCAGGATACAGCAGGCAGGATGCATGGGGGAACCATAGTAACAGTGTGCTTTTCCAGGCCCAACCTAGTGGAAGACTAACACTTACGGACGTTGCTCTGAGCTGCGCGCATCACTGCAAGACCAAAGGGGTGCCAGCTACAAGCAAGACTTAGGTGCTCAAGCATGGTGCATCACGACACACTGCCAGGCCTTCAGGAAGAGGAGGATTAAAGCGGCACCATGGCCCATCTGCTATTATATCAGAGAGCTGATTTTTGTCTCTCGAGTCACTGGTCTGGGAGAGACTGGAGAGCAGAATGGTGAGAGCAGCAGCCAGAGCCAGCCAGCACTGAAGGAGCCAGTGCCTGTGTGTGCTAGATACCGACCAATCAGTCCAGCACACTGCCGCTGAAACTGCCTGACTGTACTCTGCAGGGAAGCCGGATTCTAGGAACTGCAACACTGTGGTAGGAACGGTCCAGAACTACTGTGGAGAGAAATTATTATTGCACATTTTACCAACTTATCTTGAGCTTTGTGCTCTATTTAGTGCCTGCTAACCCAGTGCTGTCTGCCCTCTGACTCATCTCACAAAAGAGCTATAATCACTATCTCTCTCCTTGAACTTCTGCTGTCCTGAAAGTCTGCTGTGACAAGTGACAGCCCATCCAGTCCAGTGACTGACCAGCTGCCCTGAAGCCCAGCCAGCAACCTGCCTGAAGCCTGTGAAAGTAACCC
This sequence comes from Neoceratodus forsteri, assembly GCA_016271365.2. Lineage (NCBI taxonomy): Eukaryota > Metazoa > Chordata > Ceratodontiformes > Ceratodontidae > Neoceratodus > Neoceratodus forsteri. Next base: position 1,409,753,907 of record CM028131.1, on the reverse strand, counting down.
AGCATCCTGCCAGTGCCACCCAGAGACACAGACCAGCATCCTGCCAGTGCCACCTAGAGGCAGCTTCTGCTCCAACTCCTCCAGAGATTCCAGGACCATTTTGTACTTGGGAGCCCAGAACTGCATTGAGTACTACTCCAGGTGGAGCCTGACGAAGGCCGTGTAATGTATGCGGCAGGATGACTTCCCCCCAGTCTGCACTGCTGTCCAATCCCCCTTCGATATATCCCAACATTCTGTGAGTGTGGGCCCTTTTAACAGCAGCGTGCACTGAGTTTTGATACTGCACAAATGGTAGACGGGGATTTTATCTTGACATTTGTGTAAAAGACCAAACAACACCAGAATACCACAGTTGTTTATTTATTTAATAAAACAACAGAAAGTATAAAGCTGGTTGAGAATAACTTTTATTGGTGCCACAAAAAAAAAAAAAATGACTGCGTGAGTCACGTGCAACAAAAACTGAGTGTTCCACATTTTGGTCATTTGTCACACACTGGTGCCACACTGCCTGGTTGAGAAGTTGAGAATCACGACTCCCCCTTTCAATGTGAGGCACTATGCCTTAAATACTGTATGCTGCTGAATCCTGAAGAACACACTTGCCACTGTGTTCTGCTTGAGGTTGCTGCAAAAAGTTTAGTCTGTAGCTTGCCATCTACTGGCCTAATGTTGCTATTATTCTCCTTAGAGGTGGCTTACAGGAGATGGCAGTTAAGAAGATGACCTTTAGAAATGGACACAGGGAGTGAAAAAAAATGTAAAAATTATTTGGTGCCAGCTCCGAGGTGCTGAGCGAAAGGGTTCACTCAGCACGCTGGTGACCAGGGTTCGTGCCCCGAGCCCAGGTGTCAGGAGCGGAGACTGGCAAAGAGGGAATCCAGAGCGTCCATTGGATGCTTCCCTCCCGGGGATTGGGCAGGGCCTTGGCACCTGGTGGCTGACTGAAGGACGTTCTTGGAGCGTACAGCCTCAACACGCCCCCACACGTCCATGCCCTAGGTTGCCATCCCACATAGGCCCAATCAGGGCTGAGCGTGGGTGCGCCAGGAAAAATGGAAAAAGTCCCCTGACTGACCGGATAATGGCCACCGGTCCTTAGCACCACAGTAGCCTGGGATAGCCCCATGCTGACCCCCTCTCCAGCTCCAGACTAACTGGATGTGTCTATGGGCACTTCTCCCCGGAAGGGGGGGGGACCCGTCCGACGACGGGATACATCGGGTCACCCGGAGGATTCCGGCAGTAGCAGGGGCAGTGGATGGTGACAGAGCGCAGTGGTGGTCAAGGGTCCTAGGTGGCCCGAAGGAGTGGTCGGTTGAGGGGGGAAGGGGGAGTTGCCAAAAAAAAAAAAAGAGTTTTTTTTTTGTTTTCCTTTGGCCCTGACTTGATCCTTGGTTGAGACCGTGCCTGCACTGTACAGAGGACTCCCAAAAGAACAAAAGACAAGTCTGTAGTTTTTCATTCTCAAGCCTACACTGGAAATATATAAAAACCTGTCTTCACGCATCTCTTCAAGGCTGACCTAACTGCTGCCCTCAAGGATTTGTATACTGTTACCCAAGATGCTTTGCTCTGGGTTTGGGGACTTTAGAGCATAAAGTGTAGTTGGGAGAAAGACACAGACATCTTTGTTATTATTACTGTTGACTCCTTATGCAGGAATGATTAGGGGACAAAGAAAAGGACTGGTAGGGTTTACGAATGGAATGACAGAGGGAGGCACATTTGTGACTGAAAATACTGTGGTACCCAGGTTAGCAATTAGGCTGGCAGCATAGCCTAGAGGTTAGAGTAACGAGCTGTGAATGAGCTTGGTACATCCAACAGACCTGGGTTTGATTCCCACAACCTCAACTTGCATACTGTGTGACTCTGAGCAAGTCACTTAACCTCCCCAGTGCTCCCAGGTTGCCCCTGAAAACAGGTACTTGTGCCTAGTGGGCCCTTATATTTACCTCGACAAATTATATATATATATATATATATATATATATATATATATATATATATATATATATATATATATATATATATATATATATATATATATGTATATATGTATATATGTATATATGTATATATGTATATATGTATATATATATATATGTATATATGTATATATGTATATATGTATATATGTATGTATGTATATATGTATGTATGTATATATGTATATATATATATATGTATATATGTGTGTGTGTGTGTGTGTGTGTGTGTGTGTGTGTGTGTATATATATATATATATATATATATATATATATATATATATATATATATAAAAAGCAGTATGTAAAATGCTTGTGCAACCTGATCGTAACTTTGCTTACACACTCTGTCATTGCTACATGGATCACCACCTTTTTGGGGTGCCTTAAAGACACAGTAACCCTCTTGAAGATGGTTCTAGTCCCAGAGGTGCTGCAGGGATGAAGTCCCCTTAGACCTAAGGTACCTTAGAGAAGAAGGCCCAAATAAGTAAATGAATTAACAGACAAACACTTAACTTCCACAGGAGAAAAAAGACGCCGCCTGGAAAGAGGTACCAGTATTTGGAAAATGCCAGGACTGAGGTGTAGGTCATCATTTCACTCCAACTCTCACCAGAAAGACAATATTAGAGTGTGACATTTAACAAAGAGGAGGGGAAAAAATCCTTGTGCAGAAAACCATGGGGAACTAAGGCCTTGCACGTTATTCCTCTTGGCTTGGGCTGTATTTATGATGGCTCTGATCACTGCTCACTTTGTAATCAAATTCAGAGGATACGTTCAGATGGGAAAGCTCTCGCTTTATATGTTTACTGTATAACACCGCGAGGTGCTGCCTAGTTAATCTGCACAGCTAGGAGGCCTCCTCAACCCGTGCAGAGGGTCCTCACTCAAGGTGCCAGGGGGAGGAGAGTAGCGACTGCTAGATGTTTTTTTGTCTGGTCTCAGGTCAAGCTGGAGTCTTAATCTATGACTAATGATGCCAATGAGGGACTAAAGGAAAGGGGGTATGGAGCTACACCAGGTAGGCCACATGCAGATGCAGGGAGGACTGCTTTGAGAAATACTGCTGAGTCAGTCTGCAAAGCCTCAGAACCCCCTGGGTGGAGAGGGTTCCAACCTCAGGAAGCATTAAGTCATACATATTACACCACGAAATGCACTGAGTCAATACGCACAGACAAAGGCAGTCACTGTGGCAAAAGCACAACTCTCTAGGCAGGGGAGGGGTGATGGGGGCGAAGAGAAACCTCAAAGTCGATCTGCACAGCTAAAACACCCCTGCTTGGCGAAGGCCCCACCCTTGAAATGCAGGCTTCAGGCTAGCACAGCAAGTATGTTGATCTCCTGAGTTGAAAGCTCAGTAAGACCCACTGGATAGCCCTTGAGGGGTGGAAGTGCACAGGGTCGGAGGTGAAGAGGAATAGAGAAGAGACCGCTCTGCTAAGCGGACGTGGAATCTGGGTGTTTTTTTTTTTGACGAAGGGCTGATGCTTCATTCTCAGGTGTTGACCGTCGTGAAGACCTATTTTTACCATCTGAGGAATATCACCCAGATTAAGCATTTGGTTCTGCCCGACGACCTTCCAACTTTGGTTCATGCCTTTGTGACCTCCCACCTTGACTACTGTAACTCACTGTACCTAGGGCTACCGGGGGTTGATATCCACCGCTTGCAGCTGGTGCAGAATGCGGCAGCCAGGCTGTTGACAGGGCTCTCTCGATCTAGCCACATCACGCCTGTGCTGCGCAGACTGCACTGGCTGCCTGTTCAGTGGTGGATCACCTTCAAGGTCGGTTTGCTGACCTATAAAGCCCTACATGGACAGGGACCGAGTTACCTGCAAGTGCTTCTTCATCCCTACTGCCCCCTCAGACCACTCCCCCGACAAGGGATTGCTAGAGGTTCC